>CM050509.1:36801779-39201779 GCA_027563665.1 Antrozous pallidus | reverse complement strand
GCTGAGCAATGGACTAGAACTATGTGTTTGTTTGTTGGAGAGAGAGAGAGAGAGAGAGAGAGAGAGAGAGAGAGAGAGAGAGAGAGAACGAACAATAGTAATGATGGGAGAGCTGCCTCCTGCACACCCCACACTAGGGATTGAGCATGAAACCTGGGCATGTGCCCTGACCAGGAATTGAACCGTGGCTTTCTGGTTCATAGGTCAATGTTCAACCACCAAGCCATACCAGCTGGGCATGTGTGCTTTTTTTTAAAAGTAAAATTGTGCTATATGGTTCTTGTCCAACTTCAGGGAATTTAGGACTACTCAGATTTAATTTTTCCATTTTACCTGACCATTATTACCAATAAATAATAGACTGTGTGCTCATAATGAGCATTCTGTATGTTGGTGAGTTTGGGTGCTATGAGAATTACATGGTTTAATTCATAAGATACAGAAATTTTATTTATATATTTTGATCATTGCAAAGGCTGTGGAACTAGCTACTTAGAAATGGCCAATCAACCAGATTGTCACTAATATTAAGACTTGAGGCCTGGTGCATGAAATTCATGCACAAGTGCAGTCCCTAGGCCTGGCCAGTGATGAAAGCATGAGTGTCTGACGTGGAAGGGCAGGTCCCAGCTGGCCTCTGGGTCCTGGTCAGCACCTGGGCTCTTAGACTCCCATGTGACCCCTCCACCTGAGTCACAGCACCCGAGTCCCCATGGAGATACAGTGAGCGTGGCCAGATGCCATAGGCTGGGGCGCAGTGTGTGCCTCTGTGCCACCCAACCCGTAGCACAGAAGTTGGGTGGGCAGTGCACTCTCTCCCGGCCGGCCTTGCAGACCAGCTCCTGCACAAACCCATGGGGAGCCTGACTGGCCCCTGTGGTCCTGGCAGCTGCAGCCCGGCTCACCTGGAAGACGCCGCATGGGTGCCGGGCAGGCTCCTCGCTGGTGCCTGGCACCTGAGTATGAGGGCTTCCCTAGCATGTGAGCCCTGGCATCCTGGGGGAGGGGAGCAGGGTAAGTGAAAGCGAGCTCAGCAGACACCCCACATTCTCAGTGCACTGCTGTCCCTGTTACCCCTACCCCCAGGTAGCCCATGAGAGGTCATAGTGCATTGCTGCCAATGTCCACGATGTTCTGTGTCATCCCCTGGTGGTCACCACATGTCATAGCAAGTGATCGAACTCGTGGTTGAGGGGACAATTTGCATATTAAGCTTTTATTATATAGGATAGGATGGTGTGACCCTGCTTATGTGATGCTTCTTTCTATTTGTAGCTAAATATTCAGCGCACACAGAAAAAGGCTTTTGCTGACTTCACTGAAGGGGAAATCAGGTTTATCCCCACTTATAAGTATGACTCCAAAACAGACCGATGGGATTCCAGGTAAAGTAACAAAAGCCTCCTCGTGGAATAGGTTAAGGCCTGATTTTATTTCTGCCTCCCATGGTAATGAAGGGTAGGAAATTTTTAGGTAATACCAAAAGCAGATATAAAACACCTAATGGTCTAGTGCTATTATAGAAGAATTTTTAATTCATGTGAACTCAAAAAAAGAGCATATTTTTTAAAAAGTATAACTTCTATATCAGGGCTATTGCAGTCTTATGGACTGTCTGCAGTACCTTATTTCTCTCACCCTGGCAGACTTGCTTAGATTTGGACCTTCCTAATCTCACCCGTTTCCTTACCTATTGCCCTTTTTCAAACTGTTTGTTAACTATTTAAATCAAGACACCAGAAGATAAAAACAAAGAGCCATGGAAGTTCTTCCAGCATAGGGTTCTCAGTCCTGAGTACACTTTAGAATCTCTTGGGGGACTTTAAAAAATACTGATGTCTGGGCCCCACATCTGCAGCTGCCAGAGAAAGCTGAGACCTGCTGTCTGGGGGCCCTTTGTTTCCTAATTACCCCTAGTAAAGTGCCATTGTCAGTACATTTCTGGTAACTATTTGTCTTCTACCTATTATCTATTTCTTTGTTTCCTAGCTGGCTGAGCCCCTGGACATATTCAGCTTCTTTAGACTCTGGGAGCAGTAGGGTGGGGAGGGAGGAGTCTGTGCTCCACAGAAGTTGGTCAGGAAGTGAAAGGTGACACTGGCAGAATATCTGTACTCTTGGCCTTGTTTCTTCCACTCTCCTGACTTGAAATTCAACTGAAGAGTTACTGATAAGTACTCATTTGTGTCACCTTCTGGATCAGGTGTTGCTTATTTTAATAGAACGATGAATGGAATTTTTCCCCACCTTTGGTAGTCTGTGAGCTCTTATATATTCAGACTGGCATGCTTAGATGTTAGTTCATTTCTATTAGAAGCTAGACTTGTCCATAAAAATCCAGGTTTAAAGGAGAAATCCAGTTACTCATCTCCAGGAAGTAAGCCCAGTCTAGGAATATAGTATTGGATTTTTAGATCTTTATTAGTTGTCTATCTGTTGTGAAGTATCATTGTAGTTTATAGAGCAAAGGAAGAGGATATGTTCTGTATATAATCCTGACCTTCTGAGGATATTTTAAGATGGTACCATTATACTTTCCCCCAGAACAGTGTTGTTGAAGATATAATCCTAATCTTTAGGAGCACTATTTATTCGTTCATTAGATAAGTGTTAATTGAACATCTACTTTGCAACAGATACTGTAGTAGGGTCTGGGGATTTAGTGGCAAACAAGCAGACATAGTCCTTTCACAGAGCTTGCAATATGGTAGAGACGATAATAGTAGGGGTTGTTAATGAAGAAGTATATAACAAGAGTGTGTGGTAGGTATTACATTCTTATGTGGTATGTTCTCATTATAATTCCTTTCTTTATTTGCAGTGGGAAATGTCGGGTTCCAGCCTGGTGTGATCGAATTCTTTGGAGAGGAACAAATGTTAATCAGCTTCATTACAGGAGTCACATGGAACTAAAAACCAGTGACCACAAGCCTGTTAGCGCCCTCTTCCTTATTGGGGTAAAGGCTTGTTTGTGTATTCATTTGTTTGTGTGTTAAGTATCTATATTTTAAAGCATTTTTTAGACTCAGAACATATCAGTATTTCAGTAAGCCATAAATGTTTACATAATCAGTCATTTGCAACATTGAGAAGTTAGTACCCTTGACCCTCCTAAATTCTGTCTCTATGGCTCTTACTCTGCAGGCCTTTTAGTGACACAGATGTTTCTCATGCTGCATAATGGCAAGGGAGTATCCTTAGCCTCCTAAAGTCTTAATACATGAAGGAGAGGGGCTTTTCTTCAGAAATAGTAAGAAGTTGAAGCACCAGGAGAGATGTTCCTGGTGGAGGGGTGCTGATAGCAGGAGAAAAAGCACAGGCTGGTCAGAAGACAGCCAAATTTGTATATATATACTGTACCTTAAGAAGTATATTGTCAGCCCTATAATGAAGTCTTCCCATCCAGGAACACAGGTTTCACATTTCTTTTTAACTCCATTGTACCCTGGGCTAGGTAAATGGCCATAATTTAACTTTTTGTCTCTGTTGTGAGTAAAGCTTTTGTTTTCACATTGTATATTCTAGCTGTGTGTTAGTAGTATGCAGGTTATATCTTGGGATTGTGTTGATTTATTATAGCTAGTACATTTAGATGATTTCTTGTAGATTTTCCAGACCTGCCAGTCATATAATCTGTAAGAATCTGTATAGTGCAGTGCTTGATAGAATAGATTTTATAGCTAGAATTGCTTAGATTCAATTCCCAGCCCAACCACTTTCTGTGTAACCATGGACAGTTTATGTAATATCTCTGTGCCTTAATTTTATCCTCTACAAAATGGGGTTAAAATAGTACCTACCTATGAGGATTTATGAGGTAAGACATGCCAAACAGCATAGGAGGATAATTACTTTCCTCTGAGTATATGTTGATTTGGGGGCGTTTTGAGATAGGTTATCACTAACATGTCTTATCCTACTCCTATATTAAAGGAAAATGGATTTGAGGTATTTCTTTTATGTACAAAATTAGTTTTTTATCTTAAAACAGATTCTAAATTTTATCAAGGCAATCATGACTTCACTTTTGTATATTTTGAAACTTTAAAAAATAATAAAAAATGTTCCTCAAATAGTGGCTAGCGTGTGCCTGGGACTGTGTAAGGCAATTTACACACATCTCATTTACTCCTTCCAATAATGCTTTGAGTTAAATATTTCTCATTTGACAGATGAGCAAATGGAGAACCAATGCATTTAAATAACTTCTTTAAGAGCATTCAGCTAGAAGGATTGCTGAAATTCAAATCTGTTAATTCTGTTTAACTCCCAAGCCTAGTAGTATAATGTTCTTTCCACTACCCCACAATGCTTCTATCGGTTTAAAGAACTTACTGACTAGATATGCCTTCAGATACTACTTTTACCCCCACCTAATTTCTAGTTTGTACTTGTGGGCTACCCTGTTTTATTATTTGATTCTCTTAATCCATTTTTTTAAAAGATGTCTTTCCTGAAACACTATCTTTCTGATTTAATCAGTTAAGCTTGGCTTTTTTGTTTGTATTTCTTCGACTATTTATAATACTCCATATGTTTTACTCCATAGCTTCCAGCAGGATATTTAAAATTTTTCATGCTTCCTGCATATTTTTGTGTATCTTTAAGGTCTATCTTTCTAGTTTTTACTACTTTTTAAATTACACAGGAATTCAAAAGTTCTTTCTTTTTAAAATTTAAAATATGTAAGCCAAATTTACAGATAAGGCTGAAGTTCTTCAATTCCTTTTCTATCCCTTTTCCCCCCTTTGACCAAACCTCCACTCCCCAAGTAAGCCAACTACCTTATGAATTTATATCTTTCTAGACCAGTACTGTCCAGTAGGTCTTTCTGTGATGATGGAAATGGTCTAGATCTATCCTGTCCAGAACAGTAGCTACCAGCTGCAGGCAGCTGTTGATCACTTGAAGTGTGGCTAGTGTGACTTAGGGAACTGAATTTTCAATTCTGTTCACTTTGAAATAACTTAAAGGTCCCTATGTGACTATTATATTGGACAGCACAGTTCTAGACCCTTACATATGCTTTTCTGTTTACCCACAGATGTTTGCTTAGCTTTGATGTTTTTATTTTCCATATTTGCTTTAAAATCTCTAACTGCCTTCATACTGAATTTGTGAAGTTTTCTATTCTTAAAAGAAACTTGGATCTCATTAACTTAAAATGCTGTTTTAATTATGTTCATTTTTGTCATTGATTTGTATGAAGTCTTAATAGTGGAAAAAAAACAGCTATGTCAGGAAGCTGAAAGTGCTGTGTCAGATAGCAGGATTTTTTATCTTTTGGTCAGGATGACTCGTTTGTCTGTTATCATGCTTTTAGTCTAATCTAGGACATTTTGGGTCAGCTGTTTTCTAAAATGGCCATAGGCTCCATTTACTGACATACCTTTATCATTATGAATAATCTCAATGTTGATATCATAATTCTTGGCATTGTGCATAGTAGCTAAGAAAGTTAAACACTTCAATGATGTTTTCTGCTATTTTCACACTTTATGATCATTGTTAGAAACAATAATAGGTATATTTTGACACTGTTATTTTGTACAGTTCAGGAAATCACTTACAAAATCATCACATTTTCCCCACC
Source organism: Antrozous pallidus (assembly GCA_027563665.1). Taxonomy (NCBI): domain Eukaryota; kingdom Metazoa; phylum Chordata; class Mammalia; order Chiroptera; family Vespertilionidae; genus Antrozous; species Antrozous pallidus. The sequence goes on along the minus strand of CM050509.1, from coordinate 39,196,186 downwards.
CCCAAATAACCATGGAAAAAGTAACTATTCTTTTCAAATATGTTATTATTGTCAAGCTTCTTAACCCAGAGGTTTCACTTTTCCAGGAAGTTAATCAGTTAACCTTACTTGCATCTTAAAGTGTGATTCTCTAATGTTTAGTTTCACTTATGTTTGCTTTAGTGACTTTAAAAAATGTTTTTATTGATTTTAGAGAGTAGAAGGGAGAGAAAGAGAAACATTGATTGGTTGCCTCCTGCATGCACCCCGAACTGGGATCACACCCACAACCTGGATATGTGCCCTGACCGTGAATCCAACCAGTGACCTTTTGGTGCATGAGATGACGCTCAAACCAACTGAGCCACACTGGTCAGGGCTGCTTTAGTGATCTTTTAAAAATTGTTAGATTTTTAGAGATATTTGAGAGCCCATGGACTAAAATAAGGGTCTCAGGCAAAAGTTTTGTATGGAGTGGGATAACAGAGAGTGTTGAAGATGTTGTTTGAACCACAGTTTATTTTAAATGATTGCTGTAATGACCAGTTGTAATTATTAGGTAGTCAGTCTCAAAAGATGAACTAGGAGCATGTAAGACTGAAAAGAGGTTTGTTTTCTTTCAGGTGAAGGTTGTTGATGAACGGAGGTATCGGAAAGTGTTTGAAGATAGTGTACGCATTATGGACAGATTGGAAAATGATTTCCTTCCTTCCTTAGAAATCAGCAGGAGGGAGGTGAGCAAAATTACAAGCCAGCCTCTTCTGCTGCCCATGGTAGTTAGCACAGGGAAAACCATGTGACTTAGAGAATGCAACAGAGCAAAATGGTGAAGACAGTATTTGCTGAAGTCAGACTGCCTACATTCCAGTCCCAGCACTGCCATTTAGTAGATTTATGACCACAGCTAGTATCTTACCCTGTTAGAACTACAGTTTCCTTTTCTGGATAAAGGGGTAGTTGTGAGGATTACACAAGTTAATGCATGTGAAGCTCTTAAAACAGTGCCTGGTACAAAATAAGCCCTTAGGTTTTAGCTACTCTTATTTAATATTTTAGAGTTGCTGACTAATTCATATCTCAGGAACCCTGACCCAAGGTTAGGTTATCCTGTTAGGATCCCAGGAACAATCAGAGTAGCCTAGAGAAGTAGCAACGACTGCCTAACTCCTCTGATGATGTGAGCATAGTAATATATGAGAGGGGATAGTGTACATCGGGCTCAGTTGGTGAGGGTATACGGCAGTTGCATACCTGGTTAATAATTACCTCATTCTTTATTTATATTTTCTATGGAATAATCCAACTGACTTACTTCCCCTACTAGTGATGCATGTTTGTGTCTGTCCTTCCTCAGTTTGTGTTTACCAATGTGAAGTTTCGGCAACTACAAAAGGAGAAGTTTCGTATTACCAACAATGGACAGGTTCCCTGTCATTTTTCTTTCATCCGAAAGCTTAATGATAGCCAATACTGCAAGCCATGGCTTCGGGCTGAACCTTATCAGGGCTACTTGGAGCCAAGTGAGTTTTTCCTTTACCAGTGTCTCTGCTTGTGATGTACCATCTCCTCATGACTCCTATATCCCCTCCCTTTGTTTAACTTCTTGTTCTCTAACCACATGTCTCTTACCTTCACTGTCAGTATATTGGGATACTTCTTTTGTGTGTCCAGTCTCTGCTTTGTCACCTGATGATTTTTTAGAAGATATTCCTTCTGTTATTTCTCATCCCATATTGTTTTCCCATTGGAAGTTTCTTTTACCATGTGTCATCTCTTACATTTCAGATGAGACAGTAGACATTTCCCTTGACGTGTATGTCAGCAAAGACTCTGTGACCATCCTGAACTCAGGGGAAGATAAAATTGAAGATATTCTTGTCCTTCACCTGAATGGAGGCAAAGATTACTTTTTGACCATCAGTGGAAATTACCTCCCCAGTTGTTTTGGTACATCCTTAGAAGCTTTGTGCCGAATGAAAAGACCAATCCGAGAAGTTCCTGTTACCAAACTCATAGACTTGGTAAGAAACATCCTAAGATATGAACCTCCTTTAGACATACTTTTCACAATACTTAAGTGATGTCCTCATTGTCTCTTTACTTTTTTTTTTGTCTGGGGGTGGGGTGGGACTGTGGTGGGCTGTCATGTGATAAATAAAAATGAGACTGTCACTTATTTTAGCACTACCTTCATTAGATTAAGACTAAAAGGAAAGAGGAAAGGGTAATCTGTAATCGGCTCTTGTCAAGAATATAATAGCTAATATTAAAATCACTGAATTAGATTAAAGGTTCCCTTCTTAAAGATATGATGCTTGTTTGTTACCCTCTTCATACTTCCAAGTCAATTTTATATAAATTGGCATGTATATGAGGTACAGTAGGTGGGAGAAGCAGTAGTATGCTCATTAAGCATATGAGAAAACTGAGGCACCAAGACAGTAACTTTTCCAAAGTGGAATAAGTTAAGACAAATCTATAATCCAGATTTTCTGAGTCCCAGTCCACTGCTTCTCGCTATATCTTATCTAATCTAAGTCAAACTTGGCTGCTTGTTGCAGCCCAGGCCTGTATATGAACCTCAGAATGCCTGCCTCAGAAGCCCTGAGGTCGTTACGCAAGTCCAGGTACCTCCCCCGACCTCTGGCAACAGAATCGGAATCTCAGGGTATGAGGCCCAGGAATCTGCACATATCAGCATTCCAGCAGATTATAATGTTCACAGAAGTTGGATACATGTTTAATGTGACTCTCTTAAGAAAGGAAAGGTGGAAGATTTCCCCTTCCCTGTCACTGTAATATTACTGTCCTTATGGAGGAAATGCTTATATTATCTTTAGGAACATACATTGATTTAATAACAAGTTCATCCTATTAACTCTTTCTAAATGAATGTATTGTTCGATTTCTGTGCAGACCTCTTTAGGCTATAAAAGTATATCCTTGATCTTTTGCCAAAAAAAAAGTAGACTACGTGACAGCTCTGCATTATCACTATCATTAGAATTCACTTGATCTTTTTGCCTGGCCAAAGCATGATTGTATCATCTAGCTGGAGGGCTGGGCCAGCAGGCAGACTGCTGGCTTGTCTGCCTGTGATCTGTTCTGTTGCCATGGAATTGTTTTAGCTATGACTCAGATCACAGATTAAAGTACTTGAGTCCAGTCCCAGCATTCTTTCTTGGAATTATACGTGTTTCCCTAGAGCCCTTATGACTGAGGGTATTACCCCCGTCCAAGAGAAAACCATTTTCTTCAGAAATTCATATCCTGACATTCTGTTATTTTGTAGACTTGTCTTTTCTTCTACCAACATAGTTCTGTCTTTCAAGTTTAACTTTAACCTTTTAGAATATATTCTAAATGAAGTTGTGTTTCTTTTTCTCATACCCTCTTATCTCTATTCCAAACACTATTTCCAGCTTTCTTTGTTTCAACTTTTTATTATGAAAATGGCAAATATGCAGAAAAATTGAAATAACCCCAGCCAGGTAGCTCATATGGTTGGAGCTTCATTCTGTACACCAAAAGGTTGTGAGTTTGATTCCCCATCAGGTCACATACCTAGGTTGTGGGATCAATCCCTAGTCAGGGCATGTATATGAGGCAACCAGTAGATGTTTCTCTTTAACATCAATGTTTCTCTCTGCTCCTTTCTTCTGTCTCTGAAATCAATAAAAACATATCCTCAGCTAAGGTTTAAAAAAGAAAGAAAGAACAGTACATACATACAGGAATGGAGTGGGCAAAAGTAGATTTACAGATGTAATACAAATAAATCATACAATAATTATTAAATATTAATACAAGAATAAACTCATGTACTCACAACTGTAAACCTACTTTTGTCCACCCGTGTGTGTGTGTGTGTGTGTGTGTGTGTGTGTGTGTGTATGTATGTGTGTATATATATATATATATAGAGAGAGAGAGAGAGAGAGAGAGAGAGCGAGAGAGAGAAGGTTTTTTGTGTTTTTTTTGTTTGTTTTTGGCTTTTCCATTTCAAATTGAGTGGTGATATGTCACTTTCACAAGTGAATATTTCAGCCTGCTTCTCTTAAGGAATAGGACAACTTGTGTATAGGCACAATAGTACCATTATTATGCCTAAGGAAACTAGGCAATCCATATTTAGATTTCTCCAGTTGTTCCAAGAGGTTATTTTTTTGTAGCTTTAAGCCAAAATCCAATCTGGTTTCATACAGTACATTTGGTGAGCTGTTCAGTCTCTTTTAGAGCAGAACAGTTCTCCCTCTTTAATGGAATTGAATTTTTAAGAGTACAGAACAGCTGTCTAGTCAAGAATCCACCATTTCCAAAATTTGATTATTTCCTCTTGATAATTTTTTAAACTTATCCCTTTTTAAAAAATGTGTTTTTATTGATTTCAGAGAGAGGAAGGAGTGGGAAAGATAGAAACATGAATGATGAGATAAAATCATTGATTGGCTGCTTCCTGCATGCCCCACACTGGGGATCAAGCCCACAACCCTGGCATGTGCCCTGACTGGGAATCGAACCAGTGACCTCAATTCATGGGTTGATGCTCAACCACTGAACCATGCCAGCTAGGCTAAACTTATCCCTCTAATCTCCCTCCTCCCACCTATTTCCTATAAACTGGAATCTAGCTTTACTTTTGTTCAGAGTTGGCAAAAGCATTACAATACCCACTGTAATTGTCCCATATTAAAGTGATTGGAAGGAGCTCAACAAGCATACAATTTAAGATTTTTATTTAAAATATTATCAGGTAATTTAACCATTTTTAACCATGAATATGAAGTAGCCAAAATCTTTAGTAGAGTTAATGGCTCTGTGGGAAATCCTTTCCTTCTGTTTGTGCACAAATGATTCAAGGTTTAAAAAAGTAGAACCCTGATCAATTTTTCATTACAAAATTGCTGAGTTTTTATTAAATTGAATGTGTGTGGTCATTCATTCTTTTAAAGCTTTTATTTTGTAGAATTTAGGGTTTTGATTCTTTTTACAGCCTGTTGCATTTTTGCATTATTATATTCCTGTATTTCATTGATGGAAACATTATCCATTAGTGTGGGCAGTAAACAAGAAATCTAGCATTATCTGTACCCCAATTGTATTATTTTTCTCACTCTTGATTTTGCCCTTCTGAAATGCGTTATTCCAAGTCTCAAGATGATATATTTTATACCCCACGAGATGATACTATTAATAATGGTACCTGTTGTCATTTTTGTATTATTTAATCTAAATTTTGAGTGAAACCAGACATGAGTTCACTGCCTATGTTGACTCTCCATGTACCATTTCAGAAAGATTCTTTTGCCAAAACCTCTTGGCATGAGTACTTTCATTCTTCATTCCCATCTCAATGACAGTGACTTTACCCCTATAGAATAGTTGGGATTATTAGCCCAAGTAGCAAGCAGGAGAATTTGTTTTTAATTATTTTTATTCTTTTTCAGAATTAAGATAAAACTTTATGGTTTATTAAGATTAGCATATAATCACTAGTATTTACTTATTACACATTGGTTACAAAATACTATGGAATTTATGTGGTAATGAAAGTTTTCTTATATGTACAGTGTGGCTAAATTCTAAATCAAGATTAATAGGGAGTTTGGTTAGAGAAAATGTAAACATTAACCACCTTTACTGGCTAATATCCAGTGTGTTTGGGAAGTCAATATTTTGGAATGTCATTTAGAATGAGAGTTATGGAGCTTGTAATTTGTGTTAATAATAGATTCCCTTTCTGAGCTGTTTATTTGAGCCCTTATATGCTATAAAAGCTTATTGATTAACCAGCTAATCTTTGTAAAAATCAATCTCAAAATCAGCCTGTTTTGGCTTTAATGAGTATTTCATGCCTGTAGCATTAACATAACTAGAAATTAGTTCAGCACCTAAGAATAAAGTAGATGCAGAAAGTGTTTTAGGGTGTCTCATAGAAGAGTTTTGAGTCAAGTCCCCAAGTATTTAAGAAACATGTACTAATATATTAGGTAGGCAGGCTCTTTCAGGCATAAGGGACATAGTACATTAAGGTTAAAAGATGAAAGTGAAAAGTTGTAAGATTTCCCTGGGAAGAGTGTATATTAAAGATAAGAGTGTGTGGAGCTGTTTAGGTAGGATGGGTACAGGGGATAGAGAGTCTCAAAGTCAACAGATGAGTTTATAGAAGAGCCAGAGAGCATCTAAAGCCAACAGGAGGCTTTGATGAGTGGTGTGAGCTTGTAAATGGACACATTAGGAGGAATATTCCAGTGTTGCTTGTAGACTAGACTACAAGTTTGTAATTTGTGTTAACAATAGAAATCTTGTGATTTTTCACTTTTACCATTAACCTTAATTCACTATGTCCTTTATTTAGAGGAGACCAAATTTTAATGCACCAGATCTGGTTTAAGGTTTGACTTGTAAATACAGAGATGGGATAAGTTGAGTGGTGGGTAGACAAACTGTAATTGCTTGGAGATATGTCTATTAGGTAAATAATATCAAACATTTAAAATAGCAAGAATAACAACTCAGTGGTTAATTCATCTCCAGTGATTTCTCTACTAAGTGTTTCCTTTGTATTACTAATTTAATCACCCAATTCTTATCCTGTTAGGTGTATGATTTGTGTTTCTTCTCTTTGATTTCACAGGAAGCAATCCTTTCTAGAACTTCAATACCATTCAGTTTTCTGCTTTTAAATTTGAATCTGCCTTTAAATGACTCTTTTACATTATTTTAGCTGCATTTAATACTGGGAAAATTCTTCTCATGGTAAATGCTGGGGTAAAGAATGATTTGCTATACATTTGTAGTGTGCCAATGTTGCCCCACTGAGGAAATCCTGAACGAGGTTCCCTTTTTTAATATGGTCAATGGTGTAGCCTTTTGCAGAGAGTGGGCAGGTCAGTTGAACTAAGGAATTAGCAATGGCCATATGACTACCTTATGCGTATGCTGTTTGTTAGTGGGGGCTAAGTGGTACTTCTATTTTCAGACTTGAGCCTAGTGTTAAATAACTAATTTATATCCACTTTAGTTATAGCCAGGGAAGTAAACTCACAATGTAAATCTACTGTCTATCTAATCAAAATCCTTTTGATTGTTCTTTCAGAGATTGCTCTTGTGCATATTCTTTTTTAAAAAAATAATATTTTTTGATTTGTAGGTAAGGTGTTTACTCTCTCCTTCTTGACACACCTTGATAGCTTTTTGACATTCCCTTTGCCTCTGTGTCCTTACCCTTTCATTTCTTCCTTTTCAGGGCTGTCAACTTGGTCTTTCTGTAATACAACTTTGGAGCCTGTCACCTCCTTGTTTAAAGCTAGTCAATAGCTCCCCCATGCCTGCTGAATACAATACAAATTGCTTTACCTGTCCCTCAATGTCCCCTAAAGTCTGACTTCAACACACCTTTTCATATATATTTCCCACTGTTTTTGTCAACATCTTCCCACGCTCTCTACAAACCTGCTGACTAAATTTTCCCTAATCTCACCTCATTATTTACCTTCTCTGCACCGTTGTTTACTTCTGCCCCTTACACTTGTAATGTCCTCACTCCATTGATACCCTTTAACACTCTGTGAATCTTTTAAGGGCTATTTAGGTCCCATCTCTGTTGTGAAATGTCCCCCAACATTCCCAAGTGAAAGCTGTTTCTCCTTCCTTTGAACGCTGTTTTATTTGTTGGTTTTACCCATTTATTTAGAACTCATATTTGTAAATTATAACAATATCAGGCCATATATTCTGGGACTTCTCATCCCAACTCAGTTGCAAAACCAAGAGAAGGGACTGTGTCTTTCTTCTCTATGGCCTCATTTTCCTCCTCCTCACCCTCTAGAGGCATTAGCATAGTGCCTGGTACTGCTAGTGATTGCTGCTCAAAGAAAACTGCTTTGAGGGCCTGGTTTGACAGGTTAGTATATAAAAACTCTGCCTACTTTTACTCATCATATCATGTGGCATGTATTCGTGGGAGAGAAAATTGAGTTGTCATACAGGCTATTTCTCTATTTATTACTAAATAGTCTACACTTGTTTTCATTTTTATTGAATTTATTGGGGTGACACTGGTTAACAAAATTATATAGGTTTAAGTGCACAATTTTACAGCATATCATCTGTATTGTGTGTTCACCACGACAAGTCAAGTCTCCATCCGTCACCATTTACCCCCCTCCCTTTGTTCTCCTATACCTCCCTCTACCACCCCTCCCCCTGGTAATCATCACACTGTTGTCCAAGCCTGTGAATTTTTTCTTTTTCTTTTTTTGCTCAATCCCTTCACACCTCCATCCTGCACCCACACACACACACAGCTGTCAGCCTGTTCTATATGAGTCTGTTTCTATTTTGCTTATAAGTAGTCTACATTTTTTAAAAGGTTCTGCTCCAAAATTGTGTTAAATTAGATGTTTGGCACTCAGAACTAAGTTTGAAATTAAAAGGTATTATAATTATATATATACTAGAGGCATGGTACACGAAATTCATGCACGGAACAGGGTGGGGGTTTCCCTCAGCCCTGCTTTCACCCTTTGCAATTTGGGACCCCTACACCTTTTTCTTATCTAGCTAACCTCTTCACATTTAAAAAAAATTAACTTAAATATCACCTACTTTAGGAAATCCTCTTTGAACAAATGTCTTTATAATCTGTATTGAGTATTTTCATAGTATACCATTCTTTTTCTTTAGTAGCTACTTAGAGTGGATGCAATATGGTTTTCATTCTTGCATCTGAATTTTTTCTTATTGCTCTTGTAATAGCAAGGCTTATCCAATTTTCATTTGCCCTTCAAGGGCTTATATTTGGTTCAGTTTCTAGTTGGCTCCCTGCTTTTTTTAAGCAATAAATTTGGGTTGTGATAGTAAGCCTCACTTGTAATCAAGCCTGTAGGTCTCTCTATCTGAATATTTCTATAATACCTATCACTTTAGCATACCAGAGATTGTGCTCATTTATAGAAAATAACAATAAATGTCACCTGATCATTTGATCTTCTAGTAATATTTTATAACAAGATGTATTATTCTAGTATTTTAACTATCATAAAACTGAGGCATACAGAAATAAATTACATTGAACATTAAAGAATGACTCAAATATCATAGCATAGTACACTTAGGGCCTCCCTTATCTGGTGCCTCAGATATCATAGCATAGCTACACAGTTCACGTGGAACTCAGCTTCCTTTAAAATGGGAAGGGATGCCATGAAGCAGCTACTTCCACACATATTTTTTATTTAATTCATAGCAAATGCTCTTTGTACTAATTATTGGAAAATCATCCTAGCAATTGCCTCTGTTCCTCTCTGTATTGTTGTGCCATATGTTCTGATGTTATTACTGTGCTTTTATCATCTACTCACTCTAATATAATAAGATTGTGAATTTTTTAAGGGCAGAGATCATGACTTGAGCTTGTGTTTCTCTGTCATGGTGCATAAATAAATACTCAAAGGCCATCCCGTCCAAATGACTTGTGATGAGAGAGGCCCACCATTGCTGGAGACCTCTGATTTTTATTTAAGGGCCTCACTTGTTCTGTGCCTTTACAGAGGGGTGAGTAGGGGTTGAGGGAATTTGAGGAAACTCAGACAGAATTCTCCTAAAACATTTTGCTAAGCTGGCCACCGAGACCACGGGGCATTTGTCCATTTAAAACCCAGACACACAGCAATAACAAAGGCACTTGTCTTCTACTGCTAATGCGTGAGGATCAAACCCCAGCCTGAAGGAATTCACCCCCACAGTCAGGACCAGGCCTCTGGGTAGACCTGGGCTGGTGCTCTTAACTCTGTGGAGGGAGACTTCCCATGGCTTCAGGCTAGAAGCGCTGGAGTCCACACCATGCATCCAAACAGTTCCCTAACGCAGGTTCGTCAGCGGAGTGCCTTCTGCCTGGGATTTCGGGGCTGCCTGTCCTGTTCACCTGTGATGGAGGGTTGGGTCTCGGCTCTACCTGTCCTGTTTGCCCATGATCGAAAATCTCGGCTTTACCTGGCCTGTGCAGCCTGTGGTCATGATCTCGGGTCTCGGCTCTGCCTGTCCAATTCACCCCATGATCACAATCTCAGGTCTGGGCTCTGCCTTTCCAGTTTACCAGTGATCGTGATCACTGATCTCAGCTCTGCCTGTCAAGTTCCTCCAAGATCTCGGGTTTTAGCTCTGCCTTTCCAGACCCCTCCTCCCTCCGCCGCTCTCCCCCTACCTTCCCTCCCACCCCCCACCCCCGTTATCGCTCTGGTGGGTCTCTGCTTGGCCTGGCCTCTTTGCCAGGTAGGTGATCGCAGGTGGCTTGGACCCGGGTGGGCTGCTTGGACCCAGCCAGCAGCTTAGGGCACTGCCAACCTCCACCTGTTCAAGTCCTTGGATCCTGCCAGAGGCATAGGGCACTGCCCTCCACCCCACTTGCATACGCAAATTTACCCACCATCTTTTCTGGGTTAATTTGCATATCACTCCTGATTGGCTGTGTGTGTGGTGGAGGTACAATCAATTAGCATTTTCTCTTTTATTAGTGTACACACACACACATATATATATAGAGAGAGAGAGAACGAACCAGGGTCATAACATCTACAATGACCAGAGGCTCAACTAAACACCAGGCTGCACACAAGCTGACCTGCTGACCTCTTAGAGAGAGAGAGAGAGAGAGAGAGAGAGAGAGAGAGAGAGAGAGAGAGAGGCAGGGCTGATCAGCAGTGGCTGCAGCTGCTGTCAAGGTCCAGAGAAAGAAGCAGGGTGATCAGACCCTGCTTCTCTCTCCAGGTGTCGCCAGCAGCCAAGTTTCTCTCTCCCTCCCAGAGGTCAGCAGTTCAGCCTCCTCGCCAGCTGCCTGGGGCAGCTGCTGATCAGCCCCACCTCTATGATCAGGCCTGGAGATAGGCCTGGAGATGCTGACTGGCATAGAAACCGAAGAGTCAGAACCAAATCTGGGTGAAGTGTGAGGAGCCAATGGCTGCCTAGGAGGCAGGGCTTTTGACACTGACTGGCATAGAAACCAACCAACCAGACCCAAATCTGTGTGAAGTGTGGGGAGCCAATGGCTGCCTAGGAGGTGGAGCTTTTGACACTGACTTGCATAGAAACCAACCAACCAGAACCAAATCTGGGTAAACTGCGAAGGCAGAACCTAATGTGGGGGCTGAGGTGAAATTTTAAGGGCAATAGCTGTTTGGTGTAAGATGTAAGAAAGTGATTCAATTTTTTAATGACCAGTTTGGCAGTATATTGCATATGACTGGCTACCAGTCCAGATATAAGGATTGTGTGTTTTTGTCTGCCAAGAGCATCTCCTCCTGCTGAAAAAGGCAATCCTATCCTATATAATCTATATTAATAAAAGGGTAATATACTAATTAGACTGGGTTGACTGGCCATCTTCCAGGCATCCGACTTCCTTCTGGACAAAGCCATGGTGGTGGGGGCAGAGGCAGTTAGGGGCAATCAGGCCATCAGGGAAGGGCAGTTTGGGGTGAGATCAGTCTGGCAGGGGAGGGCAGTTAGGGGTGAGATCAGGCCAGTAAAGGAGGGCAGTTGGGGGCGAGATCAGACCAGTAGGGGAGGGCACTTAGGGGTGATCAGGCAGGCAGAGGAAAGCAGATAGGGGTGGGTTCAGGACAGCAGGGGACGATAGTTAGGGGCGATCAAGCAGACAGGCAGGCAGAGAGTTTAGGGGCAATCAGGCAGGCAGGGGGGTAAGATAGGGATGATCAGGCCAGCAGGGGGGCAAGGTAGGGGGAATCAGGCCAGTAGGCAGAGGGGTTAGGGACAAGCAGGCCACAGGCAGGCAAGTGGTTAGGAGCGAGTTATCCTTGAGTGTGAGAGGGATATCTGACTGCCGGTCATCAGACATCTCCTGAGGGGTCTTAGATTGGAGAGGGTGCAGGCCAGGCTGAGGAACACCGCTCCATGCACAGATTTTGTGCACTGGGCCTCTAGTCCATAATAATAAAAGTATAATATGCTAATTAGACCAGACGACTGGACGACCTTCAGAATGAAGCCGGGACTGTAAGGGCCAAGGCAGCCCCAGCGGCTGCGAGGGCTGAGACAGCCACTTGAAGCAGCCACTTTGGCTGCAAGGGCCAAGCCCCACACAAATTTTGTGCATCGGGTCTCTACTAATACTATACATACTGTATACTTTATGAAGCACTGTTACTCTGATTATTTTTATTTCATTTTATATGTGGTATTTAAAAGCCCAGGTAAACCCACAAAAGAATGTTTAATTCATAATATATCTATTAATACTAACAACCTACTCGCCATATATCATAGTCCTTTGGGGGGAATGCACTCAGCATTACCAATTGAAATGCCAGAGAATATACTCCATTGCTCCCTCAGCCCCAGCACATCTCTGATAGCAACATGAGATGATATTTCTCCTTGTATTATTTTACCTTAGATGTGTGATTTATACTCAAGTTCTTTTTTAAAAAAATATTTATCTGTTTGTTTTTTTTATGTTTTTAAATTTATTTTTGCAGTATAACTTATATTTAATAGTACATATGTTTTCCTTTCCCCCCATTATCCTCCCCCGAGCCTCCCCTACCCCCCAGCACATGTCCCCACCTGCCGCCCTCACATCCCCAGTGTCTTTCATTCATTGCTTATCCTCATATGCATGCATACAAGTACTTCGGTTGATCTCCCCCAGCATCCTCCTCCCATCCACCCCAGCCTTCCCTTGTAGCTTGACAGCCTGTTCAATGCCTCCCTGCCTCTATATCAATCACTCTCCCCTGTTTCTTTTCTTCAAAAATATCTTGCCTCTGTATACTAGAAATAAATGTATAAGGGCAAAAAATGTTTGAGTCTCTGTTTCAATGTCCAACTGTTCTGAGTCCCAGTTTCAATGTCAAATAGTTCTTTATGTTTACATGTCAGCAATGGTATCCGGATGATGGACACATGGTGGCAATGCAAGATCCATCCTCTCTGGTTTGGTCCTGGGCCACCTGCAGCCACGCACAGTTGCCGACTGCTAGCATGGCAAGGTGTCATCAGTGTCCCCCATCTCTGGACTATCCTCTTGACTGGAACAGACCCGTCAGTTCCTCACTGTTGCAGGAACCCGCGTGGTCTTGGAGTTGTTCTCTGAAAACACACAAACACATTCTCGACCAAAGTTAACAAAGGGATCCTCTCTGCAAATTCGACTTGGGATTGTTTTTATTTTTTCCTAAATGATATTCCTTTGGCTTATTTTGACACCATGTGTGTTTTTTCTTGGGTGTCCTGCTGTTGGCTTTACAAATGGAAGTTACTTTTCTGGAGTAAGAATTTTCTAGATGTATTTTACTTACAGGATATTTTTCCTTACATAATATTACCCAACTATACCCCCTTTTTTGATTAATGGGGGCTTTTGGAAATTTTATATTGCAGTCTTGGTAATTTTAAATTTTAATTTTTGCACACAAATATTACTGCTTTAGGTTCTTTGGATGTTAGGCAATTTTACAGTGAGATGAGCTACTAATAGATATTTTAGTTAATGTTTTAGGAAAAGCTTTTTGTCCAGTACACTTAAATTTTCTTGAGTATTCACTTATTTCACTTGTCCAATTTAAATTAATCTGAAAACTTGATTACTATTTTCCTGTCAATTTTAATACTCAAGCAGAAATCTTAATTTACCCTGTAAATATTAGTGGAAAGGAATATTTGCATTTTTTAGTAGGTCCTGAGCATTCCTGGTACTAGACTGCATTTAGATATAGAGCAGCTATTGCTAGCCGAGTCTCTGTCTGCCACCTGGGTCCCGGTCTGAGTTGTGAGTGGGAGGCGAAGCAGCCGTGGGAGACCTGCTTCAGGAGGGGTGAGAATTCATGCCCCTGCAATATTTGTGGGTGAGGGTCTGTGCCCCACCTCTTTTAACCTTTTAGTTCTCTCCTGTTCGTCCCTCTGTGACTGTGCCTGTCTTAGGTTGTTCCTTCCCTGAGGAATCTTACCCGTCTCTGGCTAATCAGCCATCCTCCGGGGCCAAACAGGGTGATGTGAGGTTCAGTTCTGTCTCCTTTGTAGTCTATGCCCCCGTGGCCTCCACGTCCAGCACCTGCCTTGGGGTCCCCTCGCCTGCTGGCGGGGTCCCGGTACTGATCATATATCTCGGGGGACCCAGGTTTCTTCTCCAGAGAGGGCCCAGCTCACACCATTGTTCGAGAGACAGATCCATGGTGCCAGCTGCCCAGGGGCTTCAGCCACAACTTGAACTGAAAGCTTAGGCAACAGCTGTGTGTATTTGGATAGTAAGAAGAGGGTCCCTCTTGGCAAAAAGGGCAAGAGGGGCCAATATAGAATGCTCAGGTGCCTTCCCAGTGCCTTAATTCCTTCTGAAAGGGATTAATTTCTTTCCTATCCTTTTTTAAATTGCTGCCCAACATTCAAAGAATTAGTTTGTAAGTTTATTTGGGATAATTGTATAATATGCTGTTGTCAAATATCAAAAATTATAATGACATTGTAGAATAATATCATGTAAGGGTATTATGGTGTCATGGGAGGTTAATGAGGGCCTAGCCTAAGGACTGGTGTCCATAGGAGATGACAAGCTCTAGGCCATGTCAATTCAATCTCAAACTAGCTGCCAACTTTTTATTTATAACTTTATATAAACTTTGTCAGAGATGTAAAAACACAAATTACTTACCTTAGTTCAAGTGTTCAAATATATTGACTTTCCCCCTTACTCCCACCACCTGCCACTTACCCTGAGGTTTTATCTGTTTGTTTTTTAACATCTTTTTTTTTTTTAATCCTCAGCTAGGGGTATTTTTTCATTGAGTTTTTAGAAAGAGTGAAATGAGAGGGAAAGACAGAGAAATATCAATGTGAGAGAAACACCGATAGGTTGCCTTCTGCACTCGCCCTAGAGCCTGCAACCGAGGTACGTGCTGTTGACCGGAATTAAACCCAGGACCCTTCAGTCCGCAGGCTGATGCTCTATCCACTGAGCCAAACAGGCTAGAGCTATACTGGAGTTCTTGGTGGCCCATGGCAGGATTGGAAGGATTTCTGTTGGGAATTGCTGGGAAGGTAGGAGGAGCTTTGAGGGACCCAGGCCTTCTGTTGGCCTACTGTCCCGCCTCCGTTGGGTTTAGGCTGCTTCTCTGTCCCTATGAGATAAATTTTGTTATCCCTGTTTTAGAGATAAAGAAACTAAAGATTTACAAAGTTTAGTAACTTACTTAAGGTCTGTACAAAATTAATAAGAGAACAGAGATTTGTGCCCAGGACTAACACCAATGTCTGCCTGTACTCTTTCTGCTAACTATGCTACCTTGTAACTAGGGTTTCTCACTGTCTTTAGCCTGCTATGGAGTGGAATATGTTCTCATCACTTTTCCTTGCCTCTCTGTCCAAGAAGGAGCCAGATTGTCCTTTTTGAGTTGTCTAAGGAAGCATAGTGGTAATGAGTATGGAGTCAGATCTGAGTTCTCATCCTCTCAGAGCCTCAGTTTCCTCATTTGTAAAGTAGGGATAATACCTACTTTGAATACATGTGCAGAATAAATTACATTGTGTATGACTACTTTGCACGGTTCCCACTATATGGCAGAAGGTCCCTAAGTGGTGGTCCTGTAGTTATTGTTGCTGTTATTGGATTGTAATAATAACACAAAAGACAGCTTTTTGTTTAGAAAGCTTTTTAATTTAGCGCTTCTTCCCTTTCCCCTGCTTTTCTTTTTTTCCTCTTATGTCCTATAGGATAAACACAACGAGGATAAAAATGGATGTTCTGGCTGGCAACTATCTGAAATAAAATTAATTTCCATTTCAGAGGGACCTCCATATTTGGGGACTCTAAAGTCCTTTGAGGAGGGGAGTGGATATGAGGAGATGGAAAGGAGTATGGCTAGCCAGGGTCAGAAGAATGGCAATAGAGAGGAGAGAAACTTACCACCTCCTTCTGAATGACCACCATCAGGCTTTCAATCAGATTTTTCCATTGAAGTGGCATTAGGGCAGGGATGGAGGAACCTTTTTTTCTGCCTAGGGCCATTTAGATATTTATAACGTCATTCACAGGCCATACAAAATTATCAGCTTAAAAATTAGGCTGCTATTTGGTCAGACGTTTAACTAACTCACCCCTAATGCCTTGGCAGGACCAGGCCAAACGATTTCAAGGGGCTTATATAGCCCGTAGGTCGGACGTTCCCCACCTCTGCATTAGGGTGAAGCAAGAAGCTGCACAGTGCAGCAGCAAGGCCTGCCTCCAGGCAGCATGGGAAAAGGATACATCAGGGGCATTCGACCAGGTCAGCTGGCAGCTGCCAAAGGACACAGAAGTCTAGAACTGCACATGAATGTTTCTTGATAGTCTCAGTAAACTGCACAAAAATTCAATATGCATAATAGAGAACTTTGCATATGAAAATTGTTTCATTTTCAATCATGATTTGTTTGAAGAATTTAAAACTGAAGCTAGTTGAGTTCTAGTAATACTGATCTGTTTCTAATTCTGTACATTCTAATAATTTTCTATCTGTCAATGACTTTCTTTTCCTGCTCTGCTCTCAGGAAGAAGACAACTTCCTAGAAAAGGTAATGCAATCTGCGTTTCCCTGTGCTTGATTAACATTTAACTTTGGTCCTTGGAATTTGTCCCTAGGCTTTCCCATTTCAGAGACCTCTGACTCTGTGAAAATCCCCCAGAGCTGGCTTTTAGTGTGTCTGAAGTACAGGAAAGATACTTACTCTACCAGTCAAGTCATTGAGACCCAGGACAGAAAAGCAATAGGACTCAAGGTTCCATACTTATATTTTTGAAATGAGAAATAACTAAAGAGCTGTTTATACATCTGAAAATTCATGAGATAGAGGAAGGTACCACTTAACTGTCCTCTATTTCCAATGATAATAAACCCAAAAGTGGGTTATTCTTGCATTAAGAGTGCCTTGGGTCTTCCAAGTGGGACCCAAGTACGGTGGTGGGGCAGGGCCTAGCAGCTCCAGTGGCAACCATAGTATACAGCGGTTTCTTGGTGTCTTTGATCGTGATGAGCATGTTCTGGAGCATCGTCGGCCTCCTGGTGCCCTGGTTCATCCCTAAGGGTCCCAACCAGGGAGTTATCACCATGTGGTGACCTGTGCAATTTGCTGCTATCTCTTTTGGCTGATTGCAATTCTGGCCCAACTCAACCCTCTCTTTGGACCACAGTTGAAAAATGAAGCCATCTGGTATCTCAAGTATCACTGGCCTTGAGGAAGAAGACCCGCTGCTCACTGCTCAGCCATCAAGGTCAGGATGTGAATTCCTCTAGATGTGCAGTCACCTCCACACCTGGCCCACCTTCCTTAGCTCGCCTGCTCTGGCCATCAGCTGCCTTAAACACGCACACCACAGTTGACCATCTTATTCTCCAGTGTAGTATTTTCTTGTTAGATTTTTTACACTTTGATGAATTATATGCCTCCTTAATCTAAACTGTGCTGACGCCATCAAATGTTTAGGCACTCCTCTGAGACAGAAGGTGTTCTTCTGGGAAACACGGCACTCTCCTTGGGACGTGTGGATCCTGAAGATGGCTCCTGCCTGCTCATGACATGGGAAGCAGTGACGTATTTAAAAGCTGTCACAAGACAGTAAGAATTTAGCGCCGCAGCCAGTAGCAGAACATGTTCAAGGGGAGATCTGTCCCGACAGAGTTACACCAAAGTATATTTTCAAGATGACTTTCTTACTTTTGCCATCTTTTGGAATAAATTATTTTTCTGCTTTCTGTGGGAAAAAAGTTATTTGGGATTAGTGATAATAGTGATTAATTACTAAAAGAATACCCAGATCTTGTCAAGAAATAAAGCATAAGAATAAAATCATAGAGCTGAAGGAGTTCCTAAGGGGTCATCTGTACCCTCTCTGCCTTCAGACAGGGTCAGATGTTTGATGAGGTAACTAAGGCCCAGCACAATTGAAAAACTCACCGGAGTCATACTTTTCCTGACATCCAGGGTGTCAGGAGTATGGGACAAAGGAGACTAGAATCAGGTCTCCTGAATGGCTGGTGAAGCGCTCCTTTGTGGCTTTCTGCCTCTTTGAGCTGGAGAGTGCCTAGCTCCATCTAGGGCTATCAAGTGGAGAAGCAGGGACTTGAAAAACATTCTTAAATCACTTTCACACAGTCACTAATGTGACCTCCGTATCTGGTGCAGTTAAGATCTTTTGTGGTGGGGATGATGTACTGTTTTCTGTGCGTTAGTTATTAGCACTAGCGTTACATTGTGTGGGCTCATCACACAATGAATGTGTTTCCTTGAAAGAAGACAAAATGTGCCTGGTTTCTCTTTGAAAGTTAAGAGATGAGGATAATTTGTGGACTTTTTTAAAAGTGTTATTTCTTGTGCATGAACTTTCTCTAGACTTCAGAGACCACAAGTGTGACAGTTCACATTATCATACATGAATTTTAAAATGGATAGTGGATGGTTTATAATCTACTGACATTTTATTAACCTTTTTAAACTACTAAGGATTGTGATGGTTCTGCTCCCAGCCTTTTCCTGTTAATAGCAAGCCATGCTCTGTCTTTTCATCTTGGACAGTGCCTGTGTTGCCTTAATGCCTTAGTGTGGGAAAAAGTGCCGATTGGATGTCAGATTTTTTTAATGAGTGTATGAATCGGTGCTGAATAATTTGTATATGGTAAGTTTGGTGGCATCTTCTACTGAATCTGTACTTGTGTTGCGTTTGGTCCAAAAAGTGAGCAGAGTGCATTATGGACAGTGTTTTGGCTCAAGTACCATGTGGATGCCTGGATTCAATACTCGCAACCAGAAAGAAGTTAGAGGATGAGTCACTGTTAGAAGTTCTGACAGCTCTAGGGAACGTGAATATAAAGTAATAGATGCCGGGGGGAGGGAGAAAGAAAGGAAGCTAAGTAAATGTGAACAAAATAGATTTTAAATGGTAACCAGCTGTCATGCTTCCTTCTCCTCCTCATCCCCACCCCCCACCCCCGCCCCTAGAAAGACACGGGGGCTTTAAAAGGTCACCAGTGCTTATTGAAGAACAAAATGTTAAGAAGAGCCCTTAGCTCTGCTCTGGTGTACACAGTCTCTGGAAATAGTAAAATGTTTCTTTTCTTTCCCTTAAAGCTACATGGCTTGAGGGTTGTACATGGAATTTACAGAATTTTCTGAGGTTGAATATACATAATATATAACCATAAGCTGGAGGAGGAGGATAGGGAAAAGAGAAAAAAGTTGGTCACTGTTTTCCCCACCAGGATTTTTCTGAAGGCTGCCTTCAGATCCCTTTTAACCCATTTCAGACATCTTTTGATATAAACTATATTTGGCTATATAAACATAAGAAAATTAAGTTTATTCACACACCATTTTCAAGTTCAGATTTAGTTATTGATTCAATTTATGTCACTTCTGTGTTTTTCCTTTTATATTCTTTCAGGAGAATTTAACATATAGTAAGTAGAAAGATAGGTAAAAGGAGTCAAAGCCTCAAGAAATGTTTGCTGAGCTATTAATATAAAAAAAAATAAGTTCTGGACTCAGACCCTAGACTTTTCATTGTATTTCTGGCTCTTGGTATGCTGTATTCAGTTTACTATTTTTGGATCTTAAGGCTTACGACTTTTAGTGCCTTAAGATTAGACTTTTTGTCAAGCCTGAAATAATTCATGCATGTAGGTCTAATGTGAAGAATTGTATGGAATTCCTGAGGACCAGCGAACCTCATTTAAATCAACAATGAAAACTCTAATATTGTGGTAAAACCTGAAAAAGAGTAAGTTAAAAGTCAACAAAAGTCTAAGTAGATGCTGCTCTCTCAGAGTACTGTATTGACAACTGCAATTTAATGGTCTACAAGTCTCTGGTGGTATGTGGACTCTACTGTGACTGAATCGTTGGAGTGCTGGTTCTCAGTGTCACCCTTGAAAGGATTTATAGCACAGTGCATCCAAGTGATAAACCTAATAAACCCAAATGGAATGCTTAATGGTTAAGTGAAGCATCTAGAAAAGGAGATCCTTTGACTGTGGGAATCAGTATCAAGTACCTTCTGATCAGGGGTGTTCCCAGGAGGGGGAAAAACCCACAAAAATATTAACAGATGAAGATCAAGTTGTACCCATATAAACAGAATTTGAAGAGTAATAGACAAAATTTTTTATTGAGACCCTTTTGATTCTCATCCTTTTTTAATCTCTTAGGAGAAATCCCTTCTGCAGATGGTTCCCTTGGATGAAGGCACAAGTGAGAGACCCCTTCAGGTCCCCAAGGAGATCTGGCTCCTAGTAGATCACTTATTCAGATATGCCTGTCACCAGGTAAGTGAGAGTGGGCCTTTTCTACAACTTTGGAAGATATGTGAGTACAGTGGGAAATGATCATACCGCACATCAGTCTAGAGCTGTAAGCTGTCCCAAGACACCTCCATATAGCAGCGCTGTCAGATCGTCTGGGCACATGGAAGTGTCCCTATTGACAGATGTGAGAGCTAAATCTTGCAGGTTAAGTGATTTACCTAAGACCAGAGCATTAGTGCAGGGGCAGAGCTGGGTCTCCCAGCTGTACATGCTTTTCCCTGGACCACTGTGTACCTGAGTCTGTTATGCCTGTTTTTCTGTCATGTAGGCATTGCCAATTTTAAAGTTTAAAGCAAACTTCAAGCGCATTTTTTAAATTTGGTCTTCATTTTTCTTTTAAATTCTATCTAATATGCTAGTCACCCCCAACCTATTTCCCCCAAAAAGAGAAATCTCTTGGGACCAAATTGAGTGGCAAGGTTTGCTATGGACATGCCATTTACTCCTGTCCCAGCATTCCATAATACAGGTCTCCCCCGCTATCTGGAGCATTCCTATGAAAACTTTTATAAGCCAAAATTATGTAAAGTGAAGAAGTAATTACCATTAATTTATACGAAAATATTTTTGAATGTTCCCAGACCTAAAAGATGACCTACCAAAGCATACCAAATAACACATAAAACCTAAAATAACGCTAACATACAGTAAAATCAGGAATGCATAAATAAATGGAGATGAAGCATAAATGCTCACAGACAGTTAAAAGCTATGGCGGCTTAATGCTGAGATTCTGATGCTGGGTGTGTTCGTGGGGAAGGAGCTTGTCCAGGCCACTCTCATTGCTTGGGTGTGGGGTGCCTGTAGAATAGCATGCTGCAAAACAAACACTGAATGCTATTTTTGTTTTCAGAAAAGCAAAAAATTGTTTTTGGATTGCTTTCAGTTAGCAAAAACAAGTACTAGCATAGTTCTTTCGTAAAAGTAAAGTGGCATAACATGAGCTTTCAGAAAATGAGGGTATCTGTATCAGTGTTTCAATGTAGTTCTACTGTTTAGACTCTGTCTTCTACTTGTCAATCTGGTAGAAGTGGGAACACCTGGTTTCCTGATCGAGCCATCTAGTCCTCTCCCATATCTGGTACAGGCTAAAACTTTTGAAGATAATTTTCTGGTTTGAAATAAGATTTTACACAAATTATAGAGATGACAAAGAGAGCAAGCACCATTGTCACACCTCCATTCCTAATCATGAATATGCACACCATCCTTCCCTTTACTTCCTGCTGCTCTCCTGATCCCTAGGTAGTCTTCAGAACCTTAGGATTATCTTGCCTTATTCCATCCCTTGTGACTTCTTTGTTAGGAGGACCTGTTCCAAACCCCTGGAATGCAGGAAGAGTTACAGCAGATCATAGACTGCCTGGATACCAGCCTTCCTGAGAAAATCCGTATCCTTTGTGACAAAGGCTTAGGAAGCTGGCTGAGTACTTGGCCAAGCTCTTCTTCCCACCTACATTTGATGTTTGTGCTTCCATCTTTTCTTTATACATGTCTTTTGTTTTATTTTTTATTGTTCAAAGTATTACAAATAATAGTACATATGTCTCCTTTTTCCCCGATTGACCTCCAGTCTCTTTTATTATAAGGTAATCATTGACTATACAATTGTTTCTCAGTTTCTTTTAAGAAATGTTGACCTTTCTTTGTATCAGACTCTTATTAAAAAGAATCAAGGGTAACAATGACTTTTTAAAAATACACTTTTATTAATTTTAGAGAGGAAGAGAGAGGGAGAGATAGAAACATCAGTTATGAGCAAGAATCACAGATTAGCTGCCTCCTGCATGCCCCACACCGGGCATATGTCCTTACCAGGAATCGACCTGTGACCTCCTGGTTCATAGGTTAACACTCAACCCCTGAGCCATGCCAGCTGGGCAGAAATGACTTTTAATAAGTACAGAAAATAGGACCCACAGCACTGGTACTGTTCTACTTCAAGCAATTTATCATTCCTGCCTCCACATGTCCTGTCACTATGACGAGGAGGAGGATGGGGCTAGTTTCTGGGACTGATACAGTGTGGACTGCTTTCTGCAGGCTATATTTCCCTGACTCTAAAGTTGACCCAAATCTCCCAAGAGTCTGATAATTTTGTCACAACTCAGCTGCAGTGTACATGGACCAATAAAATAATCAAACTCCTATTAGGAATAAGAGGAAGAGAGCAGTTGTTGAGGGGAGCAAATCAGGTGTGTCCTTTTTCCTGGAGTTCTTTTCCCTTGACGTAAGTCTATCCAGCTGGCAGTAATCACTCTGTGGCTGAAGCTCTGCTCATTTTCCTGGAAGCCCTGCCAGAGCCTGTCATCTGTTATGAGCTGTATCAGCGATGCCTTGACTCTGCTCAGGATCCCCGGGTTTGCAGACAGGTAAGTTTTGTTGCTCTGAAGATGTGTTTGGGGCAAGCTCCCCCATAAAGAAACCATTGAGTTTGCAAAACCAGACAGCAGCCAGGTACATGGTAGGATAGGTCTGGATCTGTCTTTCATGGCTTGACACCAGCATTGAGAGTTGGGACCCTTAAATTTTAGGTTGTGTTATCTCCTATTATATTTTGCACCCTCTTCCAGTTGACCCATTGAGTAGAGTAGATACCTCTACTGTGGCATAAGCTTATGGAAGCTGATCACACATGGGATTCTGGCTGACACTTCTTTTTATCTGCTTGGTGCAGCAATAGCTGAGAATACCTCTGAATCAGATTAGTGAGTATTGGGAGGAGCTCCCATCCATGCTAAATTACGTGGCTGAGAAAACTATTCAGCTTGACAGATGCCATGGGTACCTGCCATTTTCCCATCATGAGGAAATGAGAAAAGATAAGATTAACACCAACCTGCTTGTGATGTGAGGTGTGCATATTTATGTGTGATGATGGCATGGCCAGGTCATTGAGCGGACAGGGGCCAAATAATATGACCATTCTGACTTGGAAATTATTAATGGGTAGGTACTGTGTTGGTCATGAGTAAATTAAGGAGGGTTGTGACAGATGAATGGGGTCCTGTAAAGATTGGATTATAAACTACTTTTATTGCAGCCATGGGCTCTTCTTACTCCCTTCTTCCAACTGTTCTCACTTCCTACCTCCTTTTTAAAAAACAGGTCATTTCCCAGCTTCCAAGATGCCATAGAAATGTTTTCCGTTACTTGATGGCATTCCTTCGAGAACTTTTAAAATTCTCTGAATACAACAATGTCAGTGCCAACATGATCGGTAAGACTACCTAATAAGAATGGCCACAGTGGATGTTGATCAGAATGTCCTTAATGTCCAGGCACAAGACAGTTACTTCCTTCCCACTGCCCCTATCCCCTGACCCCCATCCCCATCCCTGAGGCTTTGCTTAGGTTGAGTTTGACAGTTTTTCCCTTTTCTTTCTTATGCCCTCTAGCTTCTCTCTTCACAAGTCTTCTCCTAAGGCCTCCACCTAACTTGTTGGCAAGACAGACTTCAAGTGACCGCCAGCGTGCTGTCCAGTTCCTTTTGGGTTTCCTGTTGGGAGGCGATGAAGACCAATAAGCCCTTTCTCTTAACTACTCTCCAAGATTCTAGAGGTGGAAGATCTTGGACACCAAGTATTTCAGAGTGATTTGCAAAGTCATGTAACAGGAAGGGTCTATTGCAGAATTTTGAGGCATGAAAAAGGAAGAGTTTCCTAATCCCTCCCTTGCCATATCCTACACAGCAAACTACTATTAGACTTAAATTGCCAAGCCAAAGTTGCCATATTTTGGTGTTTTTGTGTTCTCTCTTTATAAGACAGCATTCTGTATTTACACTCCTTTACCTGGGGATGTGTTTATTGTCCCCTGGCCAGCTGTCATGATTGTCCTCAGCACCCTAGGCCTAGATTCTGTGACGTTCCTGTTCTAGGCCTACAAGCACTACTTGGTGTAGCTCAGACTTGTGTGTAGTCCTTCCTCTAAAGCACTTTTGCCCTACCATCCCCACTTTGCCTCTTTGCACTATACTAGTGCTATCACATCAAAGGACGTCAGAGTGAGGCTAGTGACTCCTTGGGTGGCCCCAACAGTGAGTTAACGTTCTACATGTTTTTGTTACATGCATTTGTGCATTTCTACTACAGTGGTGTCCATATGTCTCTGTAACATTAGCCTTTTCATGGATCTGCACTGGGTGGAACCATATTCTCTTGTCTCAGACCTCATTTTGTAGCAGAACTTAAGAAACTATTAGAAATAACATTCCATTGATGTGAGAGAATCAGAGTGGAAACACTTTGAGTATTCACAAGTGAAAACATTCATGTTTGACAGGTCCTGCTTCCTATCATCCCTTCTCTTTTTAAAAATTTACATGAGAACTAGGGGACCCATCCCCTACTTAGAAACACACCACATTAAAAAAGCTAGTCTGCATCTCCAGCAGGCCTTTTTAGAGATATTTCTCCTCCCACAGCAAGAGTACTGGGGACTGAGGATCATTCTGGGAACTCCCTTTCTAGTCTCCTGACATACAAGGGGCCAGTGTCGCCCCATCCCTCATTAAGGCTGACTGCACTGTACAGCCAGCTCCCTTTGGCTCCCAGCCACTTTGTCCAATGCTATTTAAGAGAGATTGTGCAGTGGGGCCAGCTAAGCACCTTTTTCTGCCACTCAAGACAACCCTTTGTGCTCTTCATTTACTCAAGCTCTGTAGGGCAGCCTTTAAAAAAATGTTAATCTATGTCAGATGGCAAACCAGCCACTGACTGCAAAACTACCTGATACAATTGGCTTCCTCTTGGTTTTCTTTCATTAAAACCACCCTGCATTAACTTGTTCTTGCCTGTGACTATTAAATCTAAGGAGCCTAATGGACAGGTATTGTGTCTGTTATTAGGCATTGACGCCTAACTCTGGCACATCAAAGGAGAGAACCAAGAGAAACAGCACAGCTGAATGGTTCTCCAGTTCCACCATCTAACTTGAGTTTTGGGGGGGAAAGAAACATACATATCTTGTGATAGACTGGTTAAACCTTTTCCTGTCTAGTACTTATGGTACTAGGAATCAAATTCTTGGTGCCAAATAGGTTCAGGTCTGATAGATTAAAGGCTAGGTGTTGATGTAGTGAATGGAAGATAGTGAACAGAACACATTTGTCATCTCTGCTAGGCCAGAAAATGATTATAGGTGAGGCATAGTATAGAAGATGGGCAAGGTCATAACACAAAGATAGAGCAGTGCCTGTCCTGGAAACTGTGTGCAGCGTCCTAGCTCTTTCCTCATAAGGCAAATGCACTTATTCATTGCCTCAGCCTTTTTTTCCAGCTCTGGTCCTGTGATGTATACATGGTTGAGAGTTTTAGACAATCTCTAGGTAGGGGAGACAAGAAATAGAGCAGTCATAAGAGATCTGCCTCCCTACAGTGCCTCTAGCACCCCAACCTCTGATTCCCTAAGTACCTCCAATGTATGAGTCCATAACACCTCTGAAGTAAGGAGTTCAGATCTAACTGTTAGGGAAGGACTGCATCTTTGGTTTTAGGGAAGAAACAGTTCAAACTTATGTGATAATGTTGCATTAGTCTCCCTTTCACTGTTTTCTGATTCTTATTCTGTAATTGTTTGTTATATTTCTCAAACATGTTTTGGTCACTAAGCAAAGCTGCTAGTGGGATTCTGTATTTTGTGTCATCTTTTTTATTATAATTTATTGCAAATTTTTTCTGAATAAATATATGTTGTGTGAAAAATCTTAAGTGTGATCTTGGTGAGGAAGAACTGAGGAGGGAGCCTTATGTCCCTGGGCCTAGCTGACTGTTGCAGTCCCCACAGCTATGCTTGTACTGTCATTTCCTGTCTTACAGGGAAATATCAAGAGTTCTCAGTATATTTGCCCTTGGACGGGAGAAGCAGCTGCATGTTTTCAGAGGCTAATAAAGAAGTCAGTGCTTTCAGAGACCAGCCAAGGATCCTTATTTTAACCCTGGGGATTCAGGCAACAAAATAATCTGTTAGGAGAAGGAATGTTGATACTTAATGCACATATGTGTCACATCAGGTCAGGTCCATGAGAACTCCAGGCCCAGAAATCTGACAAATCCCAACATACACATTTTGTGAGAACCCAGCTGTCCTTGCCGACATAGCCTCAGAAGTGTCAACATAGCTCCAAAAAAGCCTTTTTTCACATAATTCTTTTTGCAACTTTTGAAAACCAGTTTTGAGCTTTATCTCTCGGGGTGACGAAGTCCATAAATTCAATACTTGGGGGAGACTAATATGAGCTCTAGCACTTTAGGAGGAAACCCCTAACTTGAGCATTATACCTCATTCCCCTACTATCTGCATTATGAACTTGCACATTCTGATTCCATTTCCTTTGAGACTAAAGAGGCCTCAGCTGGAGGTTTTTTCTCATCCAGCGCCCTCTTCCAGATCCTTTTCACTGTGAGCTTGACCCTGATGAATGTGCTGACTCAGTGTTGTCCCGAACAGTGCTTCTAGCTCCACCCAAAGCCTTGGCAGAAGAAGGTGGAGTTTTGTTTGGGGATGGGGGTTTCCCCCCAGTGGATGGAGACTGATACCCAGCAGTTTTTTACACAGCAGCAGGCAATGTGGCGGAGCAGCCTCAATGACCGCCTTTCCAGATCTTAGAAACTGCATCCTGGCTGCTGTTCCAAGAGAACCATTAAGGCCTTTCTGACTGCAGGGAAAATTAAAGACCTGATTCTTGGTGTAGTCTAATAATCTAAAGCCACACTCTACCTCCTAAGTTCACAAAGTGTTACAAAGAAAACCTTAGTGATGATCTAATCCAGTCTCATTGTTCTGATGGGCAAAGTCAGGCTCAGAGGAGACAATGAGAGATTTAAGATCACTTAGGTTTCATGTGAATGATTGCACAGTATATACATACCCCCCTCCCCCAGTAAGGCCAGACATACAAGATCTTGCAAAGAACCTTTCAAACAAAGCAAAGAGCGAATGCAAAGGTCCTGATGCAGCAAAGCATCTTGCCATTTTGGGGGACAACCAGACAGAACACGGTGTGGGTGAGGGGGTGCTGGATGAGAGGTGGGCAGGGGCTTGATAACTCAGGCCTGTGGTGCCCAGGACAGGAGGCTGTCTTTCATTCAATGTGCAGCAGGAAGCCTTACTCAGGAGTGACATGACTTATGCTCCTCCCCCTAACCTTAATAATAGTAATAATAAATAATAACTAGAGCTATCACTTATCCCAGGTGGTGTATTAATACATTTTACCTCACGTTTGGCCTTGACAATCACCTTGTAGAATATTGTATCCCACTTTCATAGTTGAGTCTCAGAGAGACTAACTTGGTACTCAGCTAGTGGCAGACCAGAATATGACCAGACCAAAATTTGACACTTAAACACAGCCACTATCTCCCCAGCTTGAGTGGAGGTAAAGGTGGGGATGCACCTTAAAATTCCTCTCTCGCCTGGCCGGCCAGTGTTGCTCAGTGGTTGAGCATCACTCTATAACCCAGAAGGTCTCAGTTCGATTCCCACTCAGGACACATGGCAGGTTTGCAGGCTCTATCCCCAGTGCGGGGTGTGCAGGGAGCAGCCAATCAATGACTCTCTCTCATCATTGATGATTGTGTATCTGCCTCTCTGAAATCAATTTTTAAAAATATTTTTTAAAGTCCTCTCCTAGCTATATCCCAAGATTTCAAGTCAGCTGGATAACCTTCCAGGAGCTCAAATTCAGCCTAACTTTGAACCTGGTCAGCTTCTCCTGGCATCCTCTTTTCTCCTATCACCCAGGCTTGAACCGTTGGTTATTTTTGGCCCTTGCCCCGCTTCTAATCAGTCACTGATTGCAATTCAACAAATAGTCATCAAGTATCTGCTAAGTATAGGCCACTATGCAAGGTTCTGAAGGAAACCTAAGTGAATAAGACTGGTCATAAAATAAGACATATGACTTTTTTTTAAAGAAGGAATGAAGAGGAAGGGGAGGGAAGAAAAGGTATGATGGGGCATCCACAGAAAAAGGGCCAAGGTCAGGTCCTTTATCTGGCCCTTCCTTTCCACTGCTCACTTCCCACAGTCCACCACCAAATTCCAACCCTCATTACCTCAGGCCTAGTGTAGTCCCTTTCCTTTAAAAATGTTTCAACTACAGTTTACATTTAGTCTTATTCTGTGTTAGTTTCAGGTGTACTACATAGTGGGTAGACAGTCATACTTTACAAAGTGGTCCCCCAATACTTCAAGTACTATGGCTCTGTACATAGTTATTGCAATATTATTGACTATACTCCCTATGCTGTACTTTACATCCCCGTGACTGCTTTGTAACTACCAATCTGTACTTCTCAAACCCTTCACCTGTTTTACTCAGCTCCCTAACCCCCCTATCCTCTGGTAACCATCGGTCTGATCTCTGTATCTATGGGTCTGTTTCTATTTTGCTAGTTCACTTGGTTCTTTATATTCCACATGTAAGTGAAATCATATGGCATTAGTCATTCTCCAACTTCAGAGCATACTGGGTTATCCCTTTTAACCCTTTCTCACCAATTTCTCAGCTGCCAGCAACTCTCCCTTTTAGTCTATCCCACACACATCACTGCCAGACTAACCTTCCTAATGCACTGCTTTGACATCACTCCCCTAATCAAAACGCCTCAGAAGCCCTAGCTGGTTTGGCTCAGTGGATAGAGTGTTGGCCTGTGGACTGAAGGGTTGCAGGTTCGATTCCAGTCAAAGGCACATATCTGGGTTGCAGGCTTGATCCCCAGTAGAGGGTATGTAGGAGGCAGTCAATCAATGATTCTCTCTCATCATTGATGTTTCCCTCCCTCCCCCCCTCTCCTCCCTCTCTCCCCTTCTCTCTCACCTTCTCCCTTCCTCTCTAAAATCAATAAAAATATATTCAAAAAAAACACCTCCAAGCCCCTTAACCCCACTTACCACAGAAGTTTGAATTCTTCATCCTGGTATTAAAGCTCTCCTTGACCTCTTCGACCAAACTCTCTGAATCTCCCACTCGATTTCTCATGCCCTCACCTTCCCTAAACTCACAGACATTTTCTGTTTTGGCTCAGTGTGTGCCAGCCATCTTAACCCTGTAAATTCTATTACTCCACCTGCCCAAACCCTATCACACCCAAATGTTACCTTCTCCAGGAAGTCTTTCCCCAGGACTCCTCTCTCGCCTGAATAGCTAGAACCTTCCCTTTGCACCACATTTTTAACACACACCAAAGGGAACTGCTGCCCACTCTGGGACTACAGGCTTTGTGAAAGTAGAAACCAAGCTGGGTATATTTTGGGTTTCCATGTGTTGCCTTGCACAGAGCAAGTCCTCAACAATATTTGGTTAAAAATAAAGATTGTCCCTCAAAGCATTTAAGGTCACAAATCATATACAGTTTGTGTTCCTGAAATGTGTATACATTTAATTATTCACACTGAGTTCCTTTAACTTTAAAGTACTGCATTCATAGTACTTAGTAAGAGAATAGCTTTTAATAGCCAACACTATTTTCTATTGTCTTGTAGGCAACAAAATCAGCCTTGCTGAATTTGCTCTTTAAAAGTGATTCTCAAGGTTCCTCAAAAAATTAAAAATAGAACTACCATATGATCAGCAATCCAACTTCTGGGAATATACCCAAAAGAATTGAAAACAGGGACTTCAACAGATATTTGAACTCCCACATTCATAAGAATATTACAATAGCCAAAACCTGGAAGCAACCCAGATGTCCATCAGTGGATGAATAGAGAAACAAAATGTGGCATACTATGGAATATTATTCAGATTCAGCCTTAAGAATGAAAGAAATTCTGCCACATGCTGCAATATAAATGAACCATGATGACATGCTAATTGAAATAAGTCAACCAGTCTTCAAAAGACTAATACTGTATGATTCCACTTAGATGAAGTACCCAAAAACTGGTGTATTTCATAGATGCAGAAAGTAGATTGGTGGTAGCCATGGGCTGGGAGGAGGGGAAATGGGAAGTTGTCATTTAATGGGTAGTTTCAGTTTTGTAAGATGAAATGTTTTGGGCAAAGATTGTACAATAATGTGAATATATGTCACACTACTGAGCCATACATTTTTTAAATGGTTACAGTAGTAAATTTTGTTATTTTTTAGGCCACAATTAATTTTTTTACCACAATTAATTTTTTTTAATTTTTAAAACATAATTTTCAAAAGGCAAATAAAAACATTCAGTAGCTTCCTATAATTCATTTTTAATATATATTTTTATTGATTTCAGAGAGGAAGGAAGACAGAAAGAGAGAGAAATATTGATGAGAGAGCCCTAGCCAGTTTGACTCAGTGGATAGAGTGTTAGCTTACGGACTGAAGGGTCCTGAGTTCAATTCCAGTCAAGGGCATATGCCTAGGTTTCGAGATCGATCCCCAGTGTGGGGCATGCAGGAGGCAGCCAATCAATTATTCTCTCATCACTGATATTTCTATCTCTCCCTCTCTCTTCCTCTTTTAAATTAATAAAAAAATATATATTTTAAAAAGCAACATTTATGAGAGAGACATTGATCGGCTGCCTTCCATGTGCCCCCTACTGGGGGATCAAGTCTGCATCCTGGTCATGTGCCCTGACTGGAAATTGAATCAGTGACCTCCTAGTTCAGTGATGGGCAACCTTTTGAGCTTGGTGTGTCAAAATTCGCCAAAAAACTGAGCATAACTCGAGTGGTGTGTCACTTCGAGAAAAAAACCATAATTTCGCGATATTTATAGTTTAAATAACAAAAATGTATAATTGTAATATATAACTATTTAATAAACCAAAAACGAATTATGTAACTTACCTGCTTAGTGACTTCTTTGTTCATCTGTCAGTTGGTTTCTTTTATTGGTCTTGATATTATTTAATTTGTGTGGGGTGCCGTGAACTAAGATAAGTGAGGGGGAGTGGGAATTCTTTAACTAACCTGCCTATTAGTGACTTTTTTGTTGCTGAATTTCATTGGCTAAACTTTCAATTGAAGGTTGGTATTTTGTACACTTCAAGCCCAAGCAAGCACTACTAACTTCGTCTGTCAATCTGTTTCTTTTGTTGGTTTTAATATTAATTAATGCTGAGAATAAGGTCTCACAAAAGTACGTAAAGGGAAAAATTGTGAGTAAAGCCATTGCTATATTTTTCAGGGTGCTAAAAGTGTCTGGTAATCAGTTGCAGGCACTCCAAATTTCCTGTTTGTAGTGGAACTCCTCTTGATTCTCCAAGCGGCACCTTTCCAGATTCTCAAGCTTTGACCTCAAGTCGACAAACACCTGAGCCCAGATGCTGTCTTGAAATTCTGCAAGTTGCATCTCCAAATCATCAATTTGCATCCATTGGAAACCATTTAATTCCAAACAACTGTAGACTACTACATTAGGATACTTAATTATTTTTATGGTCTGTTCTAGGCTTCTAGATTAATTAAATCTATCACTGAACTGGTCAAGTAATGAGTTTAAAACATGCTGGTACTTTATATACAAGGGTTCCATTTCATTTTGTACAGCTGCACTGGCCTTCTCAAAATACTTTGTTACTCGAGGAAAATACTTATAAGTTTTAGTTTCTACATCTTGCTTGAAAATTCAGAGTGTCTACACTACACTACAGCAAATGTTTCGTCCTCTGCTACTGTACCTGGCTGTGCAGTAGCCAAGGATGAAACATCCTTCTCTGCATGAGGCCCCATACTTCTCTGTATGCAACCACATGCAGCCGCATGTCATCGAAAATGATTATGTGTGTCAGTGCTGACACATGTGTCATAGGTTTGCCATCACGGTCCTAGTTCATTGGTTGATGCTCAATCACTGAGCCACACCAGCTGAACTTCCCGAAATTCTCATAGGATCCACAAGGCCCAGCAGTTTAAGTGTCACTACTCCATCTTCTTCCCACGTCCTGCCTCCCGCTTTCTCTTGGCTGAAACCATGAGGTACGTGTGTCCCTAACCACTCTCTTTTCCCTCTTGCTACATTCTCCTCACACCTCCTCCAGAGCCTGTATCAAAGTTTGTAATTATACATTCATTATTTGATCAAGGTCACTCTCTCCCACCAGGTCAGGAATTCAATGGAGTCATAGACCACTTTTTCTTTTTCTTTTTCTTTTTCTTTCCCATTCCCTTATTATGATACCCTAGCACGTAACCTAATGTGTGGAACTAAAAAATCTATGTCATCTACAACTCAAGTGTCAGCGAAGGCAAGCAAAAATGTTCATGTCTGCTGCTTGTCAAACAGTAAACAAGTGTCACCTTCCAAGAAGCAATATAGCAGTATGTAACAAGAGTCTGGAAACATTCATAGTAGTGATTTGCTTCTAAGAAATTACCCTAGAGTAGCACAAAGGCATAAATCCATAGAAGTTAATCCCAGCAATATTCATTAGAGAAAAAAACTGGAGGCCCAGCCAGCATGGTTTAGTGGTTGAGCATCGACCTATGAACCAAGAGGTCATAGTTTGAGTCCCATAGGTGGGGGCATGTGCCCAGGTTGCAGACTCGATCCCAACTGGGGGGCATGCAGGAAGCAGCCAGTCAATGATTCTCATTATTAATGTTTCTATCTCCTTCTCCCTTCCTCTCTGAAATCAATAAAAATATATTTTTTAAAAACCAGAAACAATCTGCATAGCCTTCAGAAATGAAAGGTGGGAAAACACATTGTAGATTTTTATGTGTGGTGATGGATGTTAACGAGACTTTTTGTGGTGATCATTTCAAAATATATACAAATATCGATCAGTATATTATACACCTAAAACTAATTTGTCAATTATAAATGAATTATATGTCAATTATATCTCAATTAAAAATATTTTTAAAGTTACAATACATAGGCACAAAAATGGTGAAAGTTGATACTCCATTCTGTAAAGAATAGTCCCCTCTAACTAGTAGCATTGTGGTGGCTCCAGGATGTCATTCAAATGGAAGCTAAGGGGTTCTGTCTTGAAATCACAAGTTGCCTTCACATAGCAAGCAGAATTTATCCTTAAATTACATGTATATTTGGAGTGACTTTGGGGGTGCTGGTGGAGATTATGGTAAAGCCCCCAAGCTACCCTCTGCTGCCAAACTAAGTTATTTTTTTAACTTTTATGTTTGTGTGGTTTTTAAAATATTTTACAACTAGCCGAGACTGGTTTGGCTCAGTGGATAGAGCGTCGGACTACGGACTGAAGGGTCCTGGGTTCGATTCCGGCAAGGGCATGTACCTTGGCTGCAGGCACATCCCCATTAGGGGGCGTGTAAGAGGCAGCTGATCGATGTCTCTCTCTCATCGATGTTTCTGACTTTCTATCCCTCTACCTTCTGCTCTGTAAAAAAATCAATAAAATATATTTTAAAAATAAAAAAAATAATAAAATATTTTACAACTACAGGCCTGGTGCACAAATTCATGCATGGGTGGGGTCCAGGCTGGCCAGGGTGAAGGGGCCTCAGGAGGTTGGCCAGCCAGCCCTACCCCAAATTGGGTTTGGGGGGGGTGGGGGCGGGGCCAGCCAGGGGGAAGGGTCTAGAAAAGACCCACTGAGCTGTAGCTGAGCATGGGCCCCAGGTTTCCCAGGAAGGACAGCCTCATCAAGGAAACAAATGCCACCAGAAGGCTCTGCAAAGAGGTCCTAAGCTCCCTTTGGCCAGGCGGACTCAGAGCCAGTTCCTCTGTGCGTACATTAGACACAGCCCGGCACTTACCTTTGTCTGTTGGTCAAATCCATTGCATCAAAAAACTTGTTGCCCTTCTTCTCTTTGGGCCTTTACAACAAATACAGGCCAATTGGAAGATGCAGGCCCCAGTGGCAGAGCCAGGTTCCACAATCACCCAGAATTTAGGCCTAAGACAACTGGGTAGCAATCTTGATGGAACAGAGCACACTGTTTTAGAGTCTTAATTCTCCCTTAAAATGTGCCCAGCTGCTCCTCTTTAGCCAGGATAGACTGAACTAAGGAACCAAAGACCCAGTTTCCTTTGAGGTGCAGTCCACGGGGAGCCAGCTGGTGGCAAGCAAGGCTCCTCACAGGCAGCTGCCTTCCCCCCAAGTTCGGTGTGCTCTGAGCGGGTCTGTTTCTGATGGTGTTGGATCCTGGGCTGCTGGTTGAGCAGCAGGTACACAGGATTTCTCTCCATCGCCTTCCTGGCCTCCCAAGCAGTAACCTCTGGCCCGGCACACCAGGCTGCTGTCACTGGAGCTGGGACTCGGAGAGCAAAGGAACTGGATCCTGGGCTGCTGGTTGAGCAGCAGGTACACAGGATTTCTCTCCATCGCCTTCCTGGCCTCCCAAGCAGTAACCTCTGGCCCGGCACACCAGGCTGCTGTCACTGGAGCTGGGACTCGGAGAGCAAAGGAACTGGATCCTGGGCTGCTGGTTGAGCAGCAGGTACACAGGATTTCTCTCCATCGCCTTCCTGGCCTCCCAAGCAGTAACCTCTGGCCCGGCACACCAGGCTGCTGTCACTGGAGCTGGGACTCGGAGAGCAAAGGAACTGGCCATGCGCCAAGAGAGACTTGCAGGTGGCCAGGTTGTACCACCCCCCCATCCCGCTTCTCAGTCTGTCTCCTGTGGATAGGGCCAAAGCCCACTGAACCAAGACTGGCACCACATGGGGAGGGTCGCTGTGGGAAGAGAGGTGCCCTGACCTGCCAGCCTTGGTGACAATCATCTTGGTTCCCAGCTGATTGAATTCATCCCACAGAGCCTTCATCTCAAGCTGCACACTCACGCTGTCCACCTTCAAAATCTTCCTTACTGGCACCTTGGCAGCAGCGGTGCAACTGGCCCTGGGGCCCTTGGGCTCAGCATCAGCATTGGTGGCAGCCAGTGCATCATAGCAACAGGTCATTCTAGTCGTTCTCCCCTAATAGTCACTAGGCTTTTATTATACAGACTAGTGGCCCGGTACATGAAATCTGTGCATGGGGTGGGGGGTGTCCCTCAGCCCAGCCTGCACCCTCTCCAATCTGGGACCCCTCGAGGGATATCCACTGCCCATTTAGGCCCAATCCCAATCCACAATCCAGGACTGCTGGCTCCCAACTTCTTGCCTGCCTACCTTCCTGATTGCCCCTAACTGCTTCTGCCTGCCAGCCTGCTCACCCCTAACTTCCCTCCCCTGCAGGCTTGATTGTCCCCAACTGCCCCTCCCAACTGCCCCCCCTCCTTGATTGTCCCCTTGCAGGCCTGCCCCCCCCCCAACTCCCCTCTCTTGCTTGCCTGATCACCTACAACTGCCCTCCCTTGCATATATGGTCCCTCCCAACTGCTCTCCCTTACTGGCCATCTTGTGGTGGCTATCTTGTGTCCACATGGGGGCAGGATATTTGATCACATGGGGGCAGCCATCTTGTATTTTGGAGTGATGATCAATCTGCATATTACTCTTTTATTAGATAGGATAGAGGCCTGGTGGATGGGTGGGGATGATGGGTGGGTGCATGGGCTGGTTTGACCTGAAGGATGTCCCGGAACAGAGTGGGGGTTCCCTTGGGGTGTGGGGCAGCCTGGTGAAAGAAACTGACTTAAAAGCCCAAGAAGTACACATGCCAGCCACACACCCCAACAGCCCAAGGGGAGGCCCTGGTATCTGGAATTTATTTATCTTCTACAACTAAAACTTTGTAGCCTGTAGCCAAGCCTCCTGCTCACTCTGTGGCTGCAGCCATTTCTGTTGGGATTTATTTACCTTCTATAATTGAAACTTTGTAGCATTGAGTGCAGGCCTGGGCTGGCCAGAGTATGCAGAAAGCTTGGCTTCCTCTGTCGCCGGGGAAACCCAAGCCTCCCTCCTGCTCTCTCTGTGGCCACACCCATCTTGGCTGGGTTAATTTGCATACTTGCTCCTCATTGGCTGGTGGGTATGGCTTGTGGGCACATCGGATGTACAGTCAATTTGCATATTGCTCTTTTATTAGATAAGATGCACATGCATTAATTTTTTTTGTTTGTTTGTTTTCCTTTTTTATCTTTATTGTTCAGTTTATTAATTACATTGTTTCCCCTTTTTTTATCCCCCTATATCTCCCCTCCACCCTGTATCTATCCCACCCACCTCCCTGACCTCCCCCTCCCCAATGTCCTCTCCCATTGTTGCAAGATTTTTGTCCAATCTCTTGCTGTACTTCCCACAACCCTTTTCTCCCCAAGAATTGTCAGTCCATTCCCTCTCCATGTTTCTGTTATATTCACCAGTTTATCTTGTTCATCAGCCTATCAATTCACTTGATTTTTATGTTCATTTGTTGATAGATGTGTATTTGTTGTTCATAATTTATATTTTTACCTTTTTCTTCTTCCTCTTCTTAAAGAATATCTTTCAGCATTTCATATAATATTCGTTTGGTGGTGATTAACCCCTTTAGCTTTTTCTTATTTGCGAAGCACTTTATCTGATCTTCATTTCTGAATGATAGCTTTGCTGGATAGAGTAATCTTGGTTGTAGATTCTTGCTGTTCATCACTTTGAATATTTCTTGCCACTCCCGTCTGGCCTGCATCGTTTCTGTTGAGAAATCTGCTGACAATCGTATGGGTGCTCCCTTATAGGTAACCAACTGTTTTTCTCTTGCTGCTTTTAATATTCTCTATCTTTGCTCTTGGCATTTTAATTATGATATGTCTTGGTGTGGTCCTCTTTAGATTCCTATATTTTGGGGTTCTGTGTACTTCTTGGACTTTTAAGTCAGTTACTTTCACCAGGTGTGAGAAGTTTTTGGTCACTATTTCTTCAAGTAGGTTTTCATTATCTTGCTCTCTCTCTTTTTCTGGCACCCCAATAATTCGGATGTTGGCATGCTTGAGGTTGTCCCAGAGGCCCCTTACGCTATCTTCAATTATCTGAATTCTTTTTGTTTCTTGCTTTTCCAGCTGAGTGGATTTTGCTTCTTTGTATTTCAAATCTTTGACTTGGTTCTTGTGGCCCTCTGGACTGCTTTTAGGACTTTGTGGACTTTGTGTAATATTTTTTATTTCAGTCTGTGTATGCTTGATTTCTAGTTGCTCCTTTTTCATATCCGTGAGGGTCTGGTTCATATCCTCAGAGGTCTTGTTCATTTCCTTGAGGGTCTCATTCATTTCCTTGTCTCATTCATTTCCTTGTAAGTCTCATTCATTTCCTGGTTGGTCCTGTTTATTTCCTCGTAATTCTCATTAGGTTCATCGGCCTTTTCTAGGAGCCTCTTGAAAAGCCTTATAACCGTGGTTTTGAACTCTATGTCTTGTCGTCTTTTCTCCTCCATTTCTTTCACACCTGATTTCTTTCCATATCTCTGCATGGTGGCTTCTTTATGTGGTAGATATCCTCAAAGGGACAGTGGCTCAGCCTCCCCAGTTACCTGAGGTGGGTACTCTTACTGCAATCCTTTATGGGTTGTACAGTATTTTTGAATTTAAACACAGCTTGTTGTTGTTAGCCCTAGGAGGGTTTGACCTCCAGGCCAATTGGCTGTGAAGGGAGACTGTGTTCAGGTTGGATGGGCGGAGTCTCTGAGCTGCGCAGGCAGGGTCAGCGTCAGCTACGTCTTATGTGGCGCTCTTGTGTACGGGTCTCTGTTGGATGGGGATGGCTGCTGACACCTCCAAGAGAAAGCCGCTAGTCTCTTCCCCTTGCCAGACAACTCTGCCTCTCCCCAAATGAGTCTGCACACCCAAAGTCTAGTCCAGGGTTGTAAAATAGATGGTTTCCGGGACCAGGAGACAAGTTTCCAGGGGGCAAGTCGCGGGTTTGTACGACACTTGCGCGCAAACTTCTTTTCCCAGCCTCTGGGTTTCTCCTCAGACTAGGAGACCTCTGCCACGCCCCGCTTCCAGGGTGTGTCCCCCGGACCTTGGACCTCGCCTAGCACTTGGGAATCTGTGCAGTGGGACGTCTCCACGTACCCCGGATCTCGGACCTCGCTTGGCACTGGGGAATCCGTGTAGTGGGACATCTCTGCCCTCCCCGTTGGCGAAATCCAGCCGGGGTTGCTGCTCCAGCCCTACAGCCCGTGCGCGCAACCAGGACGGCTCCTAACCTGTTTCCGTCTTCAAGGCTGCATTCCCGCTGCTCCTATGAGTCTCAGTGTCCCACCTTTACTCTTATTTGTGGAGTTTTCACTCAGCCAGCTTTCTGGTGATTCTGGGTGATGTCTGTTCTGCTGTTATGTTGTAGTTCTTAAATCGTTGGGCGGGGCAGAACAATAGGTGTTTACCTATGCCACCATCTTGGTTCTCCTCCTGCATTAATTTTTATATCAGAAAAAAATTAAAGAAAATATTTCATCAAAGAAAGAAACATCTCTGTGTTGTGATGAATGGACACAGGGTCTTGCTCAGTCATGTATGCAGCTGAGAAGGTTTCAAGGGCACAGAATGGGGCCTACTCCACCTCATTCCCTGGCATCACAGGCTTGCTCTGTTCTTTGCATCTACAGGCTTCTCTCATCTAACTTCTGGCAGGTTAAGGTCCTTGGGGTTCCCTGGCTAGTCAAGGTCCCATCTTGACCATGGGCCTCGAGTCTCCATAGGGCCTGGTATTCTGAGCCACCTGCATTCACGAGGCACAGAACAGTGGCCCTGACTCTGAAAAGCAAGTATTATTTGCTGTTTGTAGCTGTGACCAGCAGATGGCAGAGGAGAACAAAGTTCCCAGTTGTGAGACTGGTATTTAAAGTTGCCCTTCCTTTTCGGATTTCGTGATTTCCTTCTATTTTGAGGAATTTGACTGACTATTCTCCTTAAAATCTGCTTTTAGCCTAAAAAGTCAGCAAGAACAGCCACAAAACATTTTTTTCAGGACTAGATTGAAATTATCTAAAGACCATGGAAATTTCAGCCCTATCTTCCACTGAAAACCAGAAGGAACTAAATAACATTTTACTCTCTTGCTTCCTTCACTGTGCTCAATGTTCCACGTTACTTAAAAACTTTCAGTGAGGGTGGGAGGTAATTTTTCTGCTGAAAGCTGATGTGTTAGATCTTCTCTAAGGAGAGATAGGGAGGGGTGGAGGTGATGAAACAGCTGGAGGAGGGGGAAGGTGCAGATGTGAATGGAAGGAAACAGAATGATCCCTGGACAGAGGATTGGAGAGGAGTTGGAAAGAAAGGACCCCAAAAGGCTTGTTATGGATTGAATTGTGTCCCCAACTCCCATATTTCTCCCCCCACTAAATTTCATATGTTAGCATCCTAAACTTCAGTACCTATGAATGTGACATTTGGAAATAAAGTCATTGCATATATAATTAGTCAAGTAAGATGAGGTCATATTGGAGTAGGATGGGCACTAATCCCATATGACTGGTGTCCATATAAAAAGGGGATGTTTGGACACAGACACATAGATAGGGAGAAGGCCATATGAAGATGAAGGTAGAGCCCTAAGTGATTTGGCTCAGTGGATAGAGCACCGGCCCTGGGACTGAAGGGTCCTGGGTTTAATTCTGGTCAAAAGCAGGTATTTTGGTTGCAGGCTGGATTCCTGGCCTCAGTAGGGGCGCATGCTGCAGGCAACTAGCTGATATGTCTCTTTCACATCAATGTTTCTCTCTATCTCTCCCCCTCCCTTCCGCTCTCTCTAAATGGGCTGTAGCCAGTTTGGCTCAGAAGATAGAGTGTCAGCCTGTGGACTGAAGGGGGGTCCCAGGTTCGATTCCAGTCAAGGGCATGTACCTTGGTTGCAGGCACATCCCCAGTAGGGAGTGTTTAGGGGGCAGCTGATCGATTCTTCTCTCTCATTGATGTTTCTAACTCTCTATCCCTCTCCCTTCCTCTCTGTAAAAAAATCAATAAAATATATTATTAAAAATAAAAATAAATGGACAAAAATATCCTTGGGTGAAGATGAACAACAAGAGTATAACGATGAAAGTAGAGATTGGGATTGATGCATCTATAAGCAAGGAACAAACACCAAAGCTGTCCAGCAAGCCACCAGAAGCAATAGGAGAGGCCTAGAACGGAGTCTGCTTCCCAGCTCTTGGAAAGAACCAACCCTGCCAAAATACATATTTTTTAATTTTCACCCAAGGATACATTTATTGATTTTTAGAGAGAGGAAGGGAGAGAGACAGACCAAGAAACATTGATGTAAGAGAGAAACATCTATCAGTTGCCCTTTATATGTGCTCTGACTGGAGATCAAACCTGCTACCTAGATATGTGTCCTGACTGGGAATCAAACCTATAACCCTTTGGTGTACCAGACAATGCTCCAACCAACTGAGCCACATGGACAAGGCCCTGCCAACACTTTGATCTTGAAGTTCTAGCCTTCAAAACTGTGAGAGAATCAATCTGGACAGGGAACTCAGTTGGTTAGAGCATCATCCTGATATGCCAAGGTTGAGGGTTCAATTCCCAGTGAGGGCACAAACAAGAATCAACCAATGGTCCTGACTGGTGTGGCTCAGTTGGCCGGAGCATTGACCCCTGCACCAGAAGATTGTGGGTTCAATTCAAGGTCAGGGCACATACCTAGGTTTCGGGTTCGATCCCCAATCAGGATGAGTGTGGGAAGCAATCAATTTCTCTCTCTCTCTCTCCCTTCTTTCCTCTTTGGATCTATAAAGTAAAATAAAAATAAACCAATTAATACATAAATAAGTTGAACAACAAATTGATGTTTCTCTTTTTCAAATCAATGAATAAAAAAAATTAGAAAAAGAACTATGAGAGAATCCATTTCTGCTGTTTAAGTTATCCTGTCTTTGATACTTAGTTACAAAAGCCAAAGCTTTCTGGGACAAATGAGGTGATGGAAGAAAATGGACAGACTTCCTTCACTTGTCCCTAGGACTGCAAGACAAGTAGACAACTTGAGACCCTTAGGGAAAGGGAGAGAGTTTGAGGCACTTCAGATCCAAGCTGGTATCTAGATCCTTGCAGAGGCTCAATCTCAGACTCTGACAAGTATTTATTATAACAACAACAACAAAGTGCTTTACACGTATTAACTCTGGTAGCCTGAGTGACCACCCTATGAGGTGAGTATTAGTATTATTCCCATTTTACAGATGAGGCACATGATAAGTTGTATATTTCTTCAAAGTCCTGAATCCAGGAAAATGGAGGCCAGGACCCCCAGGGGTCATAGCAAAGGCTGATGGCCAAAGCCTGCTAGAAAGCAGAGCACATGACATATCTAGGAAATGGCTCATAGTCTCCACCCAGATGGTGCTGGAGACGCCAGCAATGAGTCAGTGATCACAGTGATCATTCAGCCTTCCCGCCACAGCCTGGGGTGTCCCCAAGCCCCCACAGCAAGTGCCTACAGTCAGGGGACTGTTTTTCCTGAGCCAGGATCTTTTGAAGGTTTTTTCAATTACTCCAAACCAACCTTACACACCAGCCCACAAGGTCATCTGAGGCCCTGATGTCTCCCAGCTCCCCTAGTTGGGGCATAAAACCTTGGTTCTGGTCACACATTAACAGGCTCTGATGTTAAGGGGAGAGAAGGTAGGCATTTGATAGGTTCTTTCTAACTGGCTGTAATCCCAGAATGGGTGGTGGCCTGCTGGAGAGATGGCAGCCATCCTCTATGGTGGCCAGGCCCACTGGCTGGCTGGCAATATTCCCACTGTGGGGAACCCAATTATGAGACCCACCTCCAATTTCCTGGGTGGGGATGTCCACAATCAGGTGATTGAGGGGTTACTCAAACACATCTACCTTTATCTGTAGGGTGGTAACTACCAAGGCTGGGGATTTTGTAGTCCCTAACCTGTTATACCTGGAGCTTTTTCCTGAGTCCTGCCAAGAATGGAGACCTCAGGGCCTAGTTTTTCAATTCTTCTGATGTCATCTTGGGCCACCTCTCTACCAGCAGGCCCACTGAATAGATGTGTTGTTCAGATCCCTAGAGCTGAGGAGTGCTGTTACCACTCCTGATGGATGATCACCAGCATGGGGAGAATCCCTGTGCCCTGCCAGGGGAGAGATCAGGAAAGTAAAGCTTTCCCAAGGTCTACAAACCATCTCCCATTTCACCTCAGCCTGCAGTGTATATACGTGACCATTGGGGGGCACTGTTGGGTCACAAGACGCTCCAAGAAGCCAGGCCACCATTCCAGTCCCAGCTTTCTGGGGGTGAGAAAGCCCCTAGGGAAACCTGTGGCTTTTCCATTTGGGGGATTTTCCTCCATTGGTACCAAGAAATTGTCCTAGCCAGTCGTGGAGACATGGGCTGGGCGCCTCATGCTAGCTGTTGCAAAGAGTAGTGCAGAGAGGTAAGAACAGCAGACTGAAGGAGCCCTAGTTTAATTCCATGCACGAGAACCTGGCTGATTAGCTGGACCAAATAAGAAGTGAGACCAAAATGCAATACCAAGCAGGTGAGGAGAAGAACCAGATAGGAGGCAGAGGGAAATCTGGGTAATATCTTTGCTCCTGGGTCCAGGGGTTTTCTGTTTTAGGGGGGGCTCTTTATGCCAGTGTGTGGGGTGGTTAGGCTTGAGTGTAATTGGAGGACCCAATACAGAGCCCAACTCAGAGATTGGGCATTATGTTTGATACCTCTCTCTCACCTTCCCACATCCACATCACCCCCAAGTTCTTCCATTTCTATCTCCTGCATAACTTTTTAGTTTATCCACTTCTATCAAACTCACTTCTACCTCCACCATAGTCAAAGCCTCCATCATCTCTCTCCTTGATGGCTCTATTGTCAAATGCTGGATGCCTAATTAAATTTCAAATAAAAAATTTAAAATATATGTTTATTGATTTCAGAGAGGAAGGGAGACAGAGATAGAAACATCAATGTTAAGAGAATCATTCATCGGCTGCCTCATGCATGTCCCCCACTGGGGATGGAACCCATAATCCAGGCATGCATTCTGACCAGGAATCAAACCATTACCTTCTGCTTCATAGGTTGATGCTCAACCACTGAGCCATTCTGGCCAGGCAAAATTTCAATTTTAGATACACAAAAATATTTTTAGTACATTTTATACAATATTTGGGATACACTTATTCTAAAAGTTTTTTCTCTATTTGAAATGCCTATTTCATAGGCATCCTGTTTTGTTTTGTTTCTAAATCTGGCAACCCTCCCAAGAGTTTCCCCAGTCTTAGACATCTACAACAAAACTATTCTATACAAAACAAGCAGAATGAAATCACAGAAATTCATGTTTAACTGTGTCACTACCCTCCTCAAAGCCCTTCAAGGATTGCCTACCACCCAAGGATCAGGTCCAATCCCTCCACATGGCACACAAGTCCCTCCATGCCCTGATCATCAGCCAGCTCTCAACTTCATTTCCCACTGTCCTACCAAAACCACCCTGTGGCCCCAGCATAGTGTGGGTTGTTTAA
The DNA here is from genome assembly GCA_027563665.1 of Antrozous pallidus. Classification (NCBI taxonomy): domain Eukaryota; kingdom Metazoa; phylum Chordata; class Mammalia; order Chiroptera; family Vespertilionidae; genus Antrozous; species Antrozous pallidus. Next base: position 39,152,587 of record CM050509.1, on the reverse strand, counting down.
GCCATTATGACTGTGGTAGGGCAGTGGGAGATGGGTCCCTTACATGTATACCCATGCCTTGACACACACACACCTCTATCATGAAGGCTTTTTTCCTTAATCAGTCATCAAACAACCACCAGCTCTTCTTTCCAAGCTCTTCCTAACATGTCTCCATTTCCCTCAAGCCAAGCTCGCCCTCCTTGCATCACATAATGGTCTTTAAAAGAGCACATTTATGCCGAAACTGGTTTGGCTCAGTGGATAGGGTGTTGGCCTAGGGACTAAAATATCCCAGGTTCGATTCCGGTCAAGGGCATCTACCTTGGCTGTGGGCATAACCCCAGTAGGGAGTGTGCAAGAGTCAGCTGATCAATATTTCTCTCTCATCGATGTTTCTAACTTTCAATCCTTCTCCCTTCCTCTCTGTAAAAAAAAAATCAATAAAATATATTTTAAAAAATAAATAAAAGAGCACATTTAATTGTATCAAAATGATCTGTCTGTATGTGCCCCACTAAACTGCAGCCCCCTTCAAGGAAGGGCCCTACTGTTATACATATTTGTACCCCCAGTGTACAGCACAGCACCTGGCCCACAATAGGGCACTCAATAAATGTGTGAGGCATGAATGAATCAGTGAATGAATGAGTGAACATAAGTGATTCTAAATTTCCCGAAAACCTAGAAAGGCCACTATCAGGACTGCAATTATAGAATAGGACACCAGGGGCCAGAATAACCTCAGTTTTGTGTGGCTCATTGAGGGAGTGGTACAGAAACATGCCTCTCTGGCACTTGTTTCCTCTCTTCGGTTCCAAGGAGAGTTTTTGTTGGTCTTTTGTTTTTAAATCATGGAAATACAAAACAGGAAGGGACCTTAGGAGACCATACAAATCAGCCCTCTGCTTTCAGGAAGTTAAAAAATCCTTTACATTTACATTTAATATCTGCTTTCAGGTAGTGAAAACATTCTTTGGTTGGTTACAGATCAATCACAGAAAAGTTACAGGAGATTTGCTTCAGGTTACTCAGCAACTGAATTATATAGTAGGCTGTGTGGCCTTGGATAAGCCACGTCCCGTCTCTGAACCTCAGTTTCTTCAGCTATTAAGTAGAGATGATAACACCTCCTTCAGGATCTGAGTGGATCAGATGAGATAGAATATAAGAAATAAGAGCTAGCAGAGGACTTCCTAAGTAGAGGTATACAATCAATATTGGTTATGGCTACTGTTATTAGGAGATCAGCAGGCATTACAAAGGGAAGGAGGAGTCAGGAAGGTTTCTCAGAGGGGGACAGATTAGACTTGATCTTGACTTTGAAAGAGGAGAAGAATTTGGAAGGTCAGATAAAAGAATATTTTTGCAGGTCAGTCTTGCCAAACGTTTAAAACAACAACATGAAAGCCCCAAAGTTCACTTCCATCCTCCAATATGAATGGTCCAATCAAAAGGTCATGTGGCTTGCCTGGCCCAAGAAGGGCATACCAGTGAGAAGTCACAGGGAAACTGAAGTGGTGAGATGGCCCTCCTGTCCTCTATGAAATTCAAACCTCCTCACAGCAGGGGAGGGCTAATCCTGGCCCAAGCTGTGTGGTCTGCCTCCAATATGTGGCTCGGGTGGTCCCCAGAAACCCTGGGTCTAACTCCCCACCCTACCCTGAGAATTGGTCCTTAAGAATGTGCTTCCTGGTTGTCCTGTGGATAAATGAGTGTGACCCCTTCCAGGGAATTAGTCTGCATTTCAATGGGAGCTTTGTGGAGACAATGCCTTACCTCCCAAAGCTTCCCAAATTTTGAGCAGCACAAGCTCTTGTTTTCTTACTTGAAACTTGAGTGGATTCCATAAGCAGTTTATATCTTCATTGTTAGCTGAATCCCAGGACCCAGGAAGCACTTTTGTCTGAAAACACAGAGCTCCCTGGGTCCACACTCAATCTCGCAGGACCAGAGGGGAACAGCTGGTGGTACCCATCGACTTTTGCTCTTGTTTGGACAAACATGGTATACATATCCTTTCTCTGCTACTGTGCATTGGTCAGAATCGAATAGGTTATGTTGTAATAACACAGAAAGCCAGAAGCCTCAGTTGTTGAACACCAGAAAGGCTTATTGCCTTTCACACAAAGTCTAATGCAAGGTGGACATCAGATAGCTGGTCTATGGGAATGTGTGGTCGCCAATATCTCCACAGCGGGGAAGAGAGAAATGGGGAAGCTCTGTCTTAATCAGCTGGAGCTGCCATGACAAAATATTAGAACCATGGTGGCTTAAACAACAGAAATGCATTTTTTATCTCACAGTTCTGGAGGTAAGAAAGGCCAAGATCAAGGTGCCAGCCAATTCAGTTCCTGGTGAGAGCTCTCTTTCTGGCTTTCAGACAGTCATTTTCTCACCGAGTCCTCAAATGGCAGAGCGAGCTCTTTAATGACTCTTCTTATAAGGTCACCAATCCTATCAGATGAGAGTCCTACTCTCATGACCTCGTTTAACCTTAACTACTTTCGTAATCCAAATGTAGCCACACTGAAAGGTAGGGTGTCAACAGATGAATTTGGAGGGCTGGAGAGGAGAAGGCATACAATTCACCAGCTCTTAACTGCTTCAACTCAATAATGGTGTACATTACTTCTGATGACTCGCTTTTGTTCAGAATTTATCCTATGGCCCAAACTTAACCACAAGAAAGGCTGGGAAATGTAGGGGAACAAATGGATTTCTGTATAGCCATTCTTTGCCACACACTCTCTTCTGGGCTGAGTCTTGCTGAAGAATGAGTCTTCAAGGTCAGAACAACAGCTGTGAGAAATAGGTAGGAAACACATATGACTGGGACTGTCTGTCAGGTAGGTTCAAGGAGTCAAGACATGGAACCTGATTCTGAATAGGATTCTTGAGGGTGGCAGTGGGGGTGGGAAGGTAGGAAACTTGTCTCAGGACATGAACACAAATATTTCATCACAGATGTATCAATAGATGCTCAGGAAATTCAAATGAATTGGGCAGAGGCCTGACTTTTGATTCAATGTTTTTAAATCGACATATTGATTGTTCTCTTCTCCCCACCCCCCCCCCAAAAAAAAAGCCCTGATTCTTTTTTTTTTCTTTTTTTAAAAAATATATTTTATTGATTTTTTTACAAAAAGGAAGGGAGAGGGATAGAAAGTTAGAAACATTGATCAGCTGCCTACTGCACACCTCCCACTGGGGATGTGCCCGCAACCAAGGTACATGCCCTTACTGGAACTAAACCTGGGACCTTTCAGTACGAAGGCCAACGCTCTATCCACTGAGCCAAACCGGTTTCGGCTCTCTTTTTCTTTTTAAATCTTTTCTTGCTACATATCAACATGAGCTAGGCTAACTAAGTGTTGTCAAATTGGATTCTTCAGGAACCTGCTCTAATGGCAAGATAATCCTGCCCAATGGGCTGTACAGCCATGGTTGATTTCTAACTTGCTGGAGATTCTGTTCTTTTAAACAGATGATTTCTGGTTCATTTGGGAGGGAAATACCACCAACTCAGCCCAGCCTCCATGTGGAAAAATTCAAAGTTTGAATTGGTGAGGTCGAAAATAGGCTTTGCTGTTCTGAACTGTCCATAACCATGATGGGAGCATGCATGACTGGATGCCATATCTTCCCTCCATTTCCATAGCATGTAGGTAATTGAGCAATATGTCTAGACAGGTTGTTTTAGGGAAATATCTTGGTCATCTGAGATTGCTCTTTAATTACCTACCTTACTGTGGCTCACAGGGCCTGCCTACCACTCTGACCTCACCTCTCTACCTAATAACTCAGGCACACTGGCTTCCACTGTGTTCCAAAAGACCCCAAACACTTCGATGCCCTGTACTCGCTATTCCTCTGTCTAGAATGTTCTTCTTCCAAACCTTGCAGCCTGCTTCCTCTTCATCTTTCAGATCTCAACCCAAATGCTGCTATCTCATACAGGCCTGATTACCCATATAAAGTCATAAAGTCTCTAGCCATCCACCTACATGTATACTCATTATCATCACCCAATTTATTTCTTTGGTAACAATGATCACAGTCTGCACCTACTTGTTTCTATGACTTATTTACTTCTGAATGGCTTGGAAGTGATTTCTCAAGGCTGGACTTACTAGACTGTGATTTTCCCTGGAGGAAATAGGGACTATGGTTTCTATATCCTTGATCTGCCTTACAGGAGAAAAGGACATTGCCAACTCATGTTTAGGAAAATCTGGGTCCTAAAGTTGCAGGAGAGTTACTAAAGCCTTGGGTAGAAGTCACATGTGACATACAATTGAGCACCTACTGTGTATACATTGAACACTCACTATGTTCTAGGGCTCTAGGCAGCCTTGGTCCTTACTTTGCCTTCATGGAGCTTGAAGTTCCTGTAGAAGACACATAACTCAAGTAATTACATACTCCTACTCACCATCGTCACAATCACCATTATAGTTATAGCAGTAGTAATAGCTCATGTTGTGCTTACATATTTTGTTCTGGGCATAAGGATAGGGGGAATATGAATCCTCTCCTATGGAGAATCTTGGCATATAGAAATAACAATACAAATAATAAGTGACACTTAAGTAGTGCTTGTTCTGTACCATGCATTGTTCCAAGCACCTTACATCTATTAAATCATTTAAGCCTCATAGCAACCCTATGAGGTAGGCACCATTTTTGTTCCCACTTTTACAAACAAGGATACTGAGGCTCAGAATGTCCAAGTAAGCTGCTTAAGGTAACACAGCTAGTGTGAAATAAGCTAATATTAGCCACTAACCAGGGAAATCCCCTGTTTTTGTTGTGGCTGTTGTTGACCTCCGGTTGCTTAGGAAGTGCTACATCAATTCCTACTGCAGTTTAGATCCTGTCTGCTGATAGTGCTGATAAACAAACAATGCTGTAGGAGACCTGTGTTTGCCCAGAGCATTGCTGAATTTTCTCATTGATTTTGTATGTGATTGAATAGCTTTGAACCTGACTCAGTGAGGTCCTTCCTGAAGAGTGGGGCTTGCAGTAACTGATCTTGGCAGGGAAGTCATGGTTATAAGAATTTTTCTTTGTTCTAAGTTAAGCTCTCACACTGGCCAGTTTAATGGCTATGTTCCCAAATGCCATGCCTCTCCCTCAGGAATGGCTGAGGGCATAACAATGTAAATATTACATTCTGTATAGTGCTCAAAAGAATTGAAATCAGTGAATTCATTCACACAAGAAATTCTTTTTGATAGCCAATTATGTTTAAGGTACTATTTTTGGAATTGGGACTACTGCAGTGAGAAAAAAGAGCCTGCTTTCATGGTCCATACAATGTGACAGACACAGACAATAAAGAAAATTAATAGATAAAAAACGGCATCTGATGATAAAATGCTCCCCGAGAGAAAGAAAGCACTGAAGGAGAATAGGGAGAGCTGGGGATGGGTGCAACTTTAAGTAGGGTGGATAGAGTAGACCTCACTGAGAAAATGACTCACAAGAAAAGATCTGAAAAAGGTGAGGGTGTTTCTACAGCCTGGCTGAAGGCCCTTATATACACAAGTCCTTGGGCATTGGCCTGGCTTGCCAGTGCCTAGGAGGTGGATCTCCTCTTTGACTTTGTGTGTTTGGCAACTGTTGGCTGGGGCTTGGCACAAGCAGTTCTGACCAAGGACACCCACTCCCCAGATACCCACTCACTCTGCCAGGGCTTGGGAAACTGCTTTACTAAAATGATACCACCCTATGCCCCTCATGCAACAAAAAGAGCAGATGGGCAACTGCAAGAATCTCAAATAGGCAACCCCTTCCCCAAAATGTTATCAGTTCCCTGCTGAGACCCTCAGCTGATGTCGGTACTTCTGGCTCTGTATTTTTAGTGTGAAGGTAGTCCTGGCATAGACTCTCCTTCCTCCTCCAACCCCCAGCAGCCTGTGCTCTGTAGAGTCACCCTCCTGCTGGGGTTTACAACATTTATACTAAAGTGGTTTCCAAAGTCCTGGATGTATGTGTGCATGCACATGTGCATATGTTTGTGCATTGGAAAGGGAGCTGTATCTCAGAACTTCACATTTAATCAATTCATGTCTTTTGCTTTGAGCACAGGATTAATGAGATCATAGTTATGGGTTCCAGTTTCTTTTATTCATTCAACACTATAAGATAGAAGAAAAACCAAGATGGAGGCGTAGGTAAACACCTAAACTGCTGCCTCACACAACAATTCAAAAACCACATCTAAAAGACAAAACGGACACCAACCAGAACCACAGGAAAGCTGGCTGACTGGAAATTCTACAACTAGAAGGAAAGAGAAAAGCACATTGAGACTCAGAGGAGCTTTAAAAGGCTGAGGTATGGAGACGTGCACAGAGAGGACTAGCGACTGAGTGCTTGGCTGGCTTTCTCAAGTGGGAGGGAGACAGAAGCTCCCGACTGCACTGAACTCCAGTTCTGGGTGAGACCCTGAGAACCCAGACTCATTTGGGGTGGGGGGAGAACTGGACTGTATGGCAGTGTGCGAAACTCAAGGGTGGCTTTCTCTCAGAGGTGCTTGCAGTGATTACCGAGGGACACTGAAACCCAGGGGCCTCATAGGGCAGGGCTGATGGGAAGCCAAGGCTGTCTGCTCTGCCCTGAGACTCTGTCCCATCCAACCTGAGCACAGAGACTTTTGCAGTTTTGCAAGTCTTGTCTCATAAGGGTGTCTCCAGCACAGAAATTCTCTCAGCATAGACACAGCTCATCCTCACAGCCAATTGACCTGGCAATCAATTCCTCCCAGTGATACCAACAATAATCAAGACTTAACTACAACAAGGCTCACACAGTCCACAAAGGGGTGCACCAAGAGTGTCCACCTCAGATAACTGGGGAGGCTGAACCACTAGGCCCTATAGGACACTTAGCACACAAAGCTACTTTACCAACTCAGGGAAGCAGCGGAAATGCAGAGACAAAGAAACAGATCACAAATGAAAGGAATCACAAATGGAGGAAAGCATACAACTGGATACAGAGTTCAAAACCACGGTTATAAGGTTTTTCAAGAATTTTCTAGAAAAGGCCAATAAATTTAGCAAGACCCTCAAGGATATGAAAAAGACACAACTAGAAATTAAATATACACTGACTGAAATAAAAAAATATTATACAGAGACCTAACAACAGATTAGAGAACTGCAAGAATCAAGTTGAAGATCAAATACAAAGAAGCAAAAAACACTCAACTGTAAAAGGAAAAAAAAAGAATCCAAAAATTTGAAGATAGTACAAGGAGCCTCTGGGACAACCTCAGTCGCACCAACATCCAAATTATGGGGGTGCCAGAAAAAGATAGAGCACAAGATACTGACAACCTATTTGAAGAAATAATGACAGAAAACTTCCCCCACCTGGTGAAAGAAATAGACTTACAAGTCCAGGAAGCACAGAGAACCCCAAACAAAAGGAATCCAAAGAGGCCCACACCAAAACACATCATAATTAAAATGCCAACAGCAAAAGACAAAGAGATAATATTAAAATCAGCAAGAGAAAAACAGTTAATTACCTACAAGGGAGCATCCATAGGATTGTCACCTGATTTCTCAACAGAAACGATGCATGCCAGAAGGGAGAGGCAAGAAACATTCAAAGTGATAAATAGCAAGGATGTACAACCAAGAATACTCTACCAGGCAAAGCTATTATTCAGAATTGAAGGGCAGATAAAGAGCTTCACAGATAAGAAAAAGCTAAAGAAGTTCATCACCACCAAACCAGTATTATAATGAAATGCTGAAAGGTATTCTTTAAGAAGAGAAAGAAGAAGAAAAAGTAAAGATAAAAATTATGAACAACAAATACATATATATCAACAAGTGAATCTAAAAATCAAGTGAATAAAAAATCTGATGAACAGAATAAACTGGTGAATATAATAGAATCAGGGGCATAGAAAGGAAGTGAACTGACAATTCTCAGGGGAAAGGGGTGTGGGGGTTGTGGGAAGAGACTGGACAAAAATCGTACACCTATGGATGAGAACAGTGGGGGGGGTGTAAGGGCAGAGGATGGGGTGGGAACCGGGTAGAAGGGCGCTATGGGGGAAAAAAAGAGGAACAATTGTAATAATCTGAATAATAAAGATTTATTAAATAAAAAATTTAAAAAATAAATAAAATTACATGTGAGACTCTAAAAAAAGAGATACAAGCTTCCAACTATATAATTAATAAGTAATGGGACCGATGGTTAATAATAATGTATTATATATTTGAAAGTTGCTAAGAGAGTAGATCTTAAAAGTTCTCATCACAAAAAAAGAAAGTTGTAACTTTGTATGGTGATGGATGAAAACTTGTAGTGGTGATCATTTTACAGTGTATGCAAATATAATCATTATGTTGTACACGTGAAATTAATATAATGTTAAATGTCAATTAGATCTCAATTTTAAAAAGATGCTAGACTTGAACATAAAGTTTAATAACCATAAAACTTTTGGAAAGAAACAGGAGAATATCTTATAGTACAAAATGCAGTAACCATGAAAGAAAAATTTGTAGAATTGATTTTTATCAATTTAAAAATTAAAACATTAGCTCTGAAACACATGTTAACAAAATGAAAAAGCAAACTATAGACAGGGAGAAAATACTTGCAATGCATGTCTGACAAAGGATATGTCATCAGAATGTTTAAGGAACTCCTACCAAACAATAATTAAAAGACAAACATCACAATAAAAATTTGGACAATAGAAAAAAAACCACTATAAGATAGGGCTATGAGTCTTACTCTGGCACCAGGTTGACTTGAACTTGAGTACAGTAGTCCCCCCTTATCTACAGGGGACATGTTCCAAGACTCCAGTGAATGCCTGAAACCACAGATAGTACCGAACCCTATGTGTACTATGTTTTCTCTTGTACATACATACCTATAATAGAGTTTAATTTATAAATTGGCACAATAACTGATTAACAACAATAATTAACAATAAAATAGAAACAATTGTAAAAATATACTATAATAAAATTATGTGAATGTGGTCTCTCTGTGTGGTAACCCATCTAATAACTGAGCCAACTACTAAGTGACTAATGGCTGGGTATCTTGCAACATGGATCTGCTGGGCAAAGGGATGATTCATGTCCCAGATGGAGTGGAGCAGGACAGTGCAAGATTTCATCATGGTACAACTGCATGAAATTTAGAACTTATGAATTGTTTCTTTCTGGTATTTTCCCTTTAATATGTTCAGACTGTGGTTGACCGTGGGTAACTGAAACTGTGGAAAGCAAAACCGCAGACAAGGGAGACTACTGTGCTTACTAGTCCATCCATATACTTGTTCTATGATCTGAGACAGGTCATGATTAACCTCTCTGAGTAAACATTTTCTGTAAAATGAGCCTGAAAAGCAACACTTTCCTCATAGGGTTGTCAAGATTAAATGAGATAGTCCTTATAAGGCGCCTAGCACAGAGCCTGACACGTAGCAGTGGTTCCACAAATGGCAGCTGTCATTCCTATCAACTAGCAATGATGTACTGAGCAAGCACTGCATGCTGGGCACTGTGTTAGGTATGGGAGAGTTAGGAGGAAGAATTCAGAGATGAGTCAAAGGCCAACTTGGCTCCTTTCCCTCCCAGGCCCTCCCCTCCCTCGTCCAGCCACCTCATCCATGAGTCCTTACAGTTGGGTGCGCAAGCACCTGGTGTGGGTCCCACAGAGTCCAGGCAGAGAGTGTCATTGGCTTTGTGTACCGCCCATGCCCTCATCCTCCCCACTCCCACCACTGCTAGAGCCACAACTGAATGTGAGTGCAAGGTCACAGGCAGAGCAGGGCATGCATTTCCAGGTTTACATGAGACAGTGGTTGGGGTGCCAATGCTGTGTAGATTTCAACTGGTCCACTGTTTTAGTTTCCCCTCCTCAGCTTTTCAGCCACTGGAAATTTGTCATCACTATCTACCTTTTCTTTGGAAGTGGCTTGCTCTCTTCATCAGAGACTTGCTATCATCTTCGTGCCCTCTTCTTTTTTGCCACCTGCCCACTCCCTGATTTTACAGTCTCCAACTCCTGGTCTCAGTCATTACTAGCCTCAGTGGTCAGTGGATCCTCATGTCAATGGGGAGGCTTATTGGATGTCTTACTGGCTCACAGGGCATAATCTGCCCATTGTTGGGTATTGTTGGGAAGAGGAGAGAGGAGAAAGAGAATAAGAAAAAAAGAGGATTTTGCCTCTGCCCTGGCTGATGGAGAATGTCATCTCCTGCAGGAGAGAAGGAAACCCAGTGTGAAAGTATGCAGCCTATACTTTATGTTGTGGAAGAAAAGGAGAACAACAGTGAGAACCAGGGTGAAGGAAGTAGGACTGGGGCTGGACTTTGAATGAAAGGAAGGATTGGGATGTGGTGGGCAGATTCAATTCCCACCAGGTGAGATGCAATAACCTGTCTGAGAGCTGGTATCAGGGACCAGTAAGCAATGAGGAGTGAAGGAGGGCAAGAGATAAACCTTGCAAGTGGGGGTCAGAGGTGGCAGCAGAAGGTACAGAAGGGCCTTTGGCTAGACAGTTACAGAAGCCATGTGGGCAGACCTTTTTCTCCAAGCCTTATTCTGTTCTCTTTTAGTTTACATTTTTTGGCACTACTCCCTATACCTTCTCCCTTATTTGGGTCTCGTTGTGGTCTTCTTCCCTTTCTTTCAAGTCTCAGTTATTTCATCTGCAAACTAAGGGTGTTCATACTGGAGGCTGGTGGTGTTACCTCTCTTGCTTTCCATTCCAGTTCTGAAATCAGATTCAGTAAGAACTGCTGCCTATGCTCCCCATGGCCTTGGCCCTGTCAGCACTGCAGATGTTTGTCCCAGAGTGGAATCATGAAGGGCCAGGCCTTGGGTGTCCTGCTCTTATTTGTTGTGGATTGTTTCACTTCTCACCCAGGCTGGAGATGGGCAAGAATGCCAAGACTAGGAGTTGCTTTTCTTCCAGAATTAAATGGCTTCCTCTCAGCACCAGATTGTTTAAGATCAGATGGATCAGATGGAAGCCAAAAGAGATCTTTGATGTTGTTCAATTGAGAAATCCATCAGGTGGAATTGAGGTTGGAAATGCCAGAGTGAATGGCTCCATCCGTGGTAGCTTGTTGGAGGGAGTGCTGCCTGGACTTGTTTTTTTTTTTATGACAAATATTCCCTAATATAAACACAGGCATAGTAAGGAATAACAACATTCAGTCCCCAAACAAACAAAACAGGAACAGAACCTGCCTTACAAGGGTGATGGCTCTCATTGCAATGATGCAGCTCAAGGGGCCTTCACTGTGGAATTTCCTGCCTTGAGCATGATGGATTTTCCATTCTTGTCCCTGAGTGAACACTGGCTTTAAAGCTTAGTGGGTAACAGTAGGGCTGGACAAGCTTCCCTGGAAATGGGCAGCACTGTCTAAGCTGGGTCTGAGGGGCACACCGCCCTTCTTGAGTCAGGCCTGGGGTGAGTGCTGCTATTGCACTCCTCAAGTGCCATGAGACACGTCGCCTCCAGGTGCCTGAAAACTTAGTTTGAAACCACCTTTCTTCTGTACCCAATCTTGGACTATTCCTCTTCATGCACCAAACACTCAGACATAACAGACTAGTCTCTGCTTTTCATGAGGGAACCATGCTTTCTTGCATCCTCTCTGCTTATTCTATTCCTTGGACCACTCTGACTCCCTCAACCCCACCATTTTTGCCCATCCAAGAGGCAGTATAGTATAGTGGTTATGAGCATAGACTGTCTAAGTTTGATTCTAGATTCTATTGCTTGCCATCTGTGTGGCCTTGGACAAATCAGTTAACCTCTCTGTACCTCCATTTTCATATCTGTTAACTTGGGAGAGATAAAGGCTCTTACTTCACAGGATCGGGGTTAGCCCTAAATGAGATACTATTTGTAGTGCACCTAGGAAAGTATCTGGTACATAGTAAACACTATATAAAGTGTTAAGAATTAATATTCAAATTCTACCCCTTTTCAAACTTCTGCTCAAATGCTGCCACCTCCATGAAGTCTTCCTGACCCACTCAAGGGGAAATTCTTCCTCCCTAACTTCCCATGGTCTTTCAGCTGGATTTGTCCTGGGAAACTAACTACTTGATGTCATAACAATGTATTCACAGCCATCAGATACCTGAGGGCTGGGACCACTTCTGTAACTTCCATAGGACCTTACACCTAGTAGGTGCTCAATAGATCCTTGGTGAATGATTGAATGGAGTTGAGAAGGGGGGATAACAGGACTCAGGGGGAGAGCACAGCTGCTCTTCAGCCATGGATGGCCTCCCCACTAGAAGGTGAGGGACCCATCACCAGCAAATTACGATCAGGCCTTCCTCGTGATCATGGGCAACTTTATGGCACAAGTCCACAGGGGATAGCATGGAAGGATGCACCAAGTAACCTCCACAATGTTGACACCCTGGATCATATATGGGCTGCTCTATGCCCATTCTAACCCTAGGATTATTAATCTACATACAGTATGGCCAGCTCAATCAGGAACTCAGAGCCAAACCCTACACATTTCTTTTCCTCAAAATGCAACCTACTGGTCCCCTTCCCATACAATTAACCAGTTCCTGTTGACCCTGGGTCTCTAGATGCTGCCCACTTTCCTTCCATCCTTTCCCTCTTGGTCAGGGATTATGGACACATCCAGCATCTGACCCATCATCTATTGAGGCTGGATTTGAGCCTTACCAGGGTGCTGAGCTATATTCTAGGTGGCCCCAAGCTCTCCCACATACCTTTAACTACTATATTCCTATTTTTGTTCTTTGCCTGTGCCATCTCCTGCTGAAATGATTTCTCTGTGGAATTTTTTGAATACCTCATAGCATATAGTATTGTGGGAGTGGAGGTTGACTTTGCACTTAGTAAAGGTTTCCTTAATTCTTTTTTGTTCAATTGCTGAATTAAGGGATGGGAGGAGGGAAATAGAGCTACAGTAACTCTGATCATATTCTTAACTCTTAAAATTCTGATCATATTAGTGCATGCCAGAGTTACCAGAGTCCTACATGCTCCTTGAGATCTAAATGATGTTGCTTTGAGCTCCTCTCCACCTCCGTGCCATAACTCATTTAAGTCAAGAGCACTGTCCAAGGTTTTTGTGAATTTCTTAGGGTGGAGGAATTGGGAAGACTTATATTCTCATAACCTCCTGTGATCTCAGGTTCCTGCAGCTTTAGGCATGATCTTTGCTTTAATCACATTAACCACAGCATAACACCCAGAGCCTGCTTCATTTCCTTGAGAGTAGAGTCTACTGAAGGTCTGTGGTGGGTGGAGTCCTGGATAGGGAGGGGTCACATCACACAAAGCTCATAGACTTCCTCCATCTCTTTAGCTCCTTTGTGCCTCTTTCCCTCTGCTCCTTACAACTACCTTGCAGGGTTTCTGAGGTTGCTGCACATGTTCACCCCTCCCGAAATCTACTCTCAAGAACTTAGATAAGTATCTTTATCAACATAGTTCTTGCCCTGTGGATGCTTGTCATTAGCAATACATTTTCTCCACCTCATTATATAAGTTCCTTCCCCTTTCCGGGTCTCCATTTTATAATCTGGATATTGGACTAGAATCACTAGATCAGCCCTGTCCAATAGAAATGTAGTGCAAGCCAATGTGCTCTCCTTCTCAATAGCATGCTCTCACCTCTACCACCCTCTTCTGCTACAGACATGCATCTCATAAGCTCTAAGGGATCCCATGAGGCTTGCAACCAGAGAGCAATGGGAAGGAGCAGTTACAAACCCCTGACCCTGTCTCCAAGGTCCCCTTTTCTCTGACTTCTTAGTGAGCCAAAGCAGAGCAGCCTATGCTCATTTCTCCAGCCCTTTATTGTTTCACTGCCCCCAACTTTAATAAACATCCTCTAAAATTAAAAAATATATATAATGCAAGCCATATACGTAATTTTAAATTTTCTAATAGTCACATGGAAAAAATAAACAGGTATAATTAGTTCATATTTACCCTCTTGGGTAGCAATGGGGGAGGTACTAACGAATTTTTTTAAACATTATTGAGGTATGATTGACATAATGAACTGCATGTATTTAAGGTGTATGGTTTAAGGTTTGACATCTATACACCTGTGAAACCATACTCACAATTGAGATAGAGAACATATTTGTCACCCTCCAAAGTGTCTTTGTGTCCCTTTGAAGTTATATGTTTAATAGTATATTTTATTTAACTCAATATATAAAATACTATTGTCATCTCTACATGTATTCAATTTGAAAATTATTAATGAGTTATTTAACATTTAAAATATTTTATTGGTTTCATAGGGGAAGGGAGAGGAAGAGAAATGGTAATATCTATGATGGGAGATAATCATTGATTGGCTGCCTCCTGCACTCTGCCTACTGGGGATCGAGCTAGCAACCCAGCCATGTACCCTGACTAGGAATTGAACCATGACCTCCTGGTTCATAGGTTGACACTGAACCACAGCAGCTGGGCAGTTATTCAACATTTTTATACTAAGTTTTCAAATTCCAGTGTGTTTTACACTGATGATGGGTCTTGTTTCACATTAGCCACATTTCAAGTGTTCCATAGTGACATGTGGCTGCTGGTGACTCCTTTAGACCAGATAGATCTGCACGATCTCTGAGCACCCTTCACATTCTCTCACTGAAGGGCTCCCATGTCTGTACCTCTTACACACATCTCCTGAAGTGTGTCATCATCTTTCATCTTCAGACTCTGCAGCACTCCTGTGTGAATGGTCTCCAGGTTTGTGTTATGTACCTAACGAGTAGTGAGCAGGCTGCTTTCCTGCATTCGAGGTGGCCTGAACCAAGCTGCTGCTGCTGTGTGCACAGCCCTGGTGCTCGCTCCTGTGCAACCTGCCATCTGGATCCACAATCATCCCACCCCAGCTGGGACATCCAGGGGAGGGCCATCCATTGGGACCCCTCTTAGGCAATCGAATTCCAGAGCATGTTCTGTATGGGATCATTCTGTCAACAACAGAATTAGGCAGATTGGTTGTGAGGTGTTACTAATCATGTACGGAAGTACATAAATGAATTACTTTTTTAAAAATACTTTTTATTGATTTAAGAGAGGAAGGGAGAGTGAAAGAGATAGAAACATCCCACACTGGGGATTGAGCCAGAAACCCAGGTATGAGCCCAGACTGGGAATCAAACCATGGCCTTCTGGTTCATAGGTCGATGCTCAACCACTGAGCCACACCAGCCAGGCAAGTGACTTTTTATTATAAACTATGTTGGATTCAAGATTATCCCTATTATCAATAAGAATGGAGCCAGGGAGGGAACTAAGATGGCGGCAAAGGCAAAACACCTATCTTGCCGTCATAATCAGCAATTTTAATACTACAACTTAACGAAAGAACAAACACCTTCCAGAATCACCAGAAAGCTCGCCGAGTGAAAATTCCACAAATAAAAGTGAAGATAAGACACTGTGACTCGGAGGAGCGGTGGCGGACAGCGTTGAAAGATTCGCACGGAGAGAGGTTTGGAGTGGGCGCCGCGGAGAGGGCGGGCGGCTGGAAACCGGCCAGTTTTCTCGAACAGGGAGACAAAGGCGTCCCACTGGGCTGATTCTCCAGCTCTGGGCGAAGTCCAGAGAACCCACTATCACACGGGGTGAAAACTGGACAGAGGGAGGGCACGCCGAAGCTCGGGTGCTGCCGGGTGTACCGGCTTGTGGAGAAGGCAGCTCGCGCGAACAGCTCGGCTGCGTGACGGCGCAGAGAGCGCACCGCGACTTGCCTCTCATTCAGAAAACCGTCAGACTGCTTTGTTTTACGACCCTGGGTGAGACATTGCACATGCAGACTCATTTTGGGAAAGTCTGAATTCCCCGGCAACCAGCAGCCAGAGGAGCTCCGCAGCGGCTCTCTCTCAGAGGTGCTGGCAGCCATTGCCCCCCGCACAGAGTCCCTGGGGCCGCATAGGGCGGAGCTAACGCTGTCTGCTTGGCCCGGAGACTCCGCCCACCCAACCTGAGCACAGCTGAGCTTCACAGACAATTGGCCTGGAGGTCAACCCTCCAAGTGCTAACAACGATGAACTGAGCTTAACTTCAACAAGACTGTGCAGCCCATATCCACCTCAGGTAACTGGGGAGGCTGAGCCACTATCCCTAGTAGGAAGTCTACCACACAAAGCTAATTGACCAACTCAGGGAAGCAGCCACCATGCAGCAACATGGAAAGAAATCAGATGTGAAAGAAATGGAGGAAAAAAAACAACTGGACATGGAATTCAGAACCACAGTTATAGGGTTTTTTAAGAGCCTCCAACAAAAGATCGAGGCCTATAAGGAAATAAGCAAGACCACAAAGGAAATGAATGAGTCCTACAAGAAAATGAATAACACCCTCCAGGATATAAACGAGACCTGCAAAGAAATGATCAAGACCAACGTGGAAATGAAAGAAACCCTCAAGGATATAAAGCAGACTCTCAAGGATATGAAAAAGGACCAACCAGAAATTAAGCATACACTGACTGAAACAAAAAATATTATACAAAGACCTGAAAGTGCCCTGGAGCACCCCAAGAACCAAGTTAAAGATTTGAAATACAAAGAGGTAAAATCCACTCAGCTGAAAAAGCAAGAAACCAAAAGAATCCAAAAAATTGAAGATAGTGTAAGGGGCCTCTGAGACAACCTCAAGCATACCAACATCCGAATTATAGGGGTGCCAGAAAAAGCGAGAGGCCAAGACAATGAAAACCTATTTGAAGAAATAGTGACTGAAAACTTCCCACACCTGGTGAAAGAAATTGACTTAGGAGTCCAAGAAGTGCACCGAACCCCAATATATAGGAACCCTAAGAGGACCACACCGAGGCACATCATAATTAAAATGCCAAGAGCAAAAGACAAAGAGAGAATATTAAAAGCAGCAAGAGAGAAACAGTTGGTTACCTATAAGGGAGCACCCATACGATTGTCAGCGGATTTCTCAACAGAAATGATGCAGGCCAGACGGGAGTGGCAAGAAATATTCAAAGTGATGAACAGCAAGAATATACAACCAAGATTACTCTATCCAGCAAAGATATCATTCAGAATTGAAGGTCAGATGAAGTGCTTCGCAGATAAGAAAAAGCTAAAGGAGTTCATCACCACCAAACCAACATTATATGAAATGCTGAAAGATATTCTTTAAGAAGAGGAAGAAGAAAAAGGTAAAGATGAAAATTATGAACAACAAATACACATATATCAACAAATGAACATAAAAATCAAGTGAATTGATAGGCTGTTGAACAGGATAGACTGGTGAATATAACAGGGACATGGACATAGAGAGGGAATGGACTGACAATTCTTGGGGAGAAAAGGGTTGTGGGAAGTGCAGCAAGAGACTGGACAAAAATCTAGCAACAATGGGAGAGGACAGTGGGGAGGGGGAGGTGAGGGTGGAGGGTGGGATAGGTACAGGGTGGAGGGAAGCTATAGGGGGATAAAAAGGGGAAACAATGTAATTAATAAACTGAACAATAAAGATTAAAAAAAAGAAAGAAAAAAAAAGAATGGAGCCAGACTTCCCTCTAAACAAGGCTGCTTTCATTCCAGGAGGCTTTCTTAGATGGAAGAGGAAGGGCGGGTGAGAGCTTCTGTGCTGGAAATCTGTCTTTTCTATGTGGAACCCTTGAGAAGCCATTAAGGATCACTAATAGGTGTGGCTGTGATAACTACAAATGTGGGGTGGGAGTTGTCACAACCCGACTATGTACGCAGTACACCTGAAGTATGCTGCTTGCAAAAAAGATTGAAAAGTCCTGAAACAGGGCACTAGGGTGGGATAGGCTGTCGAGAGTGAGGGGCCTCTGGAGCCTGGTGCCATTCACTGAGGCACAGATGCAAGACATGGAAACTGAGTGATGGCCCCCAGGACTGTGCTGGGTGGGCCCCAGTGAAAGGGCAAGAGAGCAGGAAAATCTTCCAGACGCTAACAACCTCAGAACTGGTCCCTCTTTGGGCAAAGGAAGCATAAGCTTGGGGCAATCGAATTCCAGAGCATGCTATAGAGCTATAAATACTCACATGCTTGGAGCTATAGACAATCACTTTAGACTAGCCCAGTTTTCCCTCAGGCCCAATGGGTGCCCTACTGTGGGTTGAGGGAGCTGAATGACTTCTTCAGGGACAGGGAGAGAGGCTGGGAGTGGGGGCTGACTGGGGCCCTACAGCTCCCAACCTCTAGGACAGCCATGTGTGGCCAGAGGGAAGCTGCATCTTTTGCTTTTGCAGCTGCAGCGGCAGTGAAGAAAGCAGGAGGGCATCCTGAGGCGGGAAATGCCTATCAGTGTCATCCCCAGCTGCTTCCGGCTTCCTCCTTCAAGGATCCTGCAGCTCCTCTGTATCCTCGCCAACCTCTCTCCTGCCTCAAGTTCTGGCAGGCAGCTGTGCACCCGCTCAGGGCCCACGTCACAAGTCCACTGAGGGGCTGTCAGCTCCCCATTGTTCTCAGGGCTTCTCCGGCATTCCTTTGGCTCATGAAAGGAAATGCCTGAAGCTTCCCCCACCTTCTCAGAGATGCTTTTCCCCTCAAGGGACACTGCCTAAGTGGATCTGGCTAGGCTGGTACACCTGCTGGAGGCCAAAGACCAAATCTGTGAGGCTAATTAGGCCTCTGTTTCACGGACTCATTCTAAAGGCTCCAGAAAGGCAGCTTTACCTTCTCCCTCCTGAGCATATGCAGTTACCCCACAGTTACACACACAGCCACACACACTCCCTATTCCCCATCCTACTCATTTCCACACTGTTCCACACATGCCCTCATATGCACACTCCCATTCTTCTAGGGAAGCTGTCAGGTGTGGCAGTGGCAGAAGCTACTTTTGCTGTGGGCATGGTCCGAGACTCTTCCAGAATGCCTTCCCTGGAAACCCTATGTAGAAGCTTTGAACAGCCATTAAGAATCACTAATAGGTGTGGCCGTGATAACCACACATGAGAAGTGGGAGTTGTCACAACCTGAGTACTAGTATATCAGTGGCAGTACACCTGGAGTGGCAAACCTTACTGAGTGGAAGCTGTCCCTACCCCTACTCCACAATTACTATGTGCCAGGCTCAAAAGCCCTGCCCTCTAAGAGTTTATATTCCAGTGTGCAGAGGAGAGAATAAGTAAATGAACAAGTAAAATGTATAATACTATGACGCATTGTCATGAGTGCTATGGAGAAAAAATAACGGACAAAATTGTAAGACTGAATAAGGAGAGGGTTTGCAATTTTACTTTATTTTTAAAAAATATATTTTTCTTGATATTTATTTATTTTTATTTAGAGAAAGAGGAAAGAAGAGGGACAGAGAGAAACACCCATCTGCTTCCCCCCTACTGGGGAATGGAGCCCACAACCCAGGAATGTGGCCTGACTGGGAATCAAACCAGGGACCTCTAGTTACATGGAACGATGCTCAACCAAATGAGCCAAATGGGCCAGGGCTGAGAGTTTGCAATTTTAAAATGGTGGGTAGGGAAAGCTTTATTGGGAAATTGACATTTAAGCAAATACTAAAGAATATTAGGGAGTAGCCCATGCTGATATCAAAGAGAAGAACATTTTGGAACAAGTGAAAAGGCCCTGTGGTAGGAATGCGCCTGGAATGAGCAAGGAGTAACAAGAAGGCCAGTGTGTTTGCAGTGAATGACTCGAAGGAGAAGCAGTAGTAGGTGAGTCTGAAGAAGTAATGCAGGCCAGATCCTGCAGGACCTTATTTGCTACTGTAATGAGGGAGATGGGAGCTCCCAGAAGATTCTGAGAAGAGGCCTGACAAGATCTTAGATGGTAAAGGATTATTCCATGTGCTGTTTTGACAACAGACTGTAGGGAAAATAAGGGCAGACCAAGGGACACCAATTAGGCACTTCTTGAAATAATCCAGGTGAAAGGTAATGGTGTCTTAAGCCACAGTAGTAATAGTGGAGGTGGTGAGATGTGGGAAGAATCTAGATATATTTTAAAGGTAGAGTTGACAGGATTTGTCCATAGATTAAATGGGAGGGAGTGAAAGAAATAAAAGAATTGAGGAAGACTTAAAAGGTTCACAAGTGAGCCAATTTGGAGTTGCCATTTACTGCAGGGAGGTAGAGAATCAGGTTTTTACTGGACTAAGGTAGAGAACCAGGCACTCAGTTATGGCCCTATTAGGCTTGAGAAAATTATCTGACATCCAAATGGAGCCGTGAGTGGGCGCTGGGTACATGAGTCTGGAAGTGAGGAGAGAAATCTATACCTTTCCCATGCATGTTTTTGTGCTTTTATGGTGCATTGTGTCTATAAACAATTTCTAGGATTGCTTTATGAGTGTTTAAATTTTATATAAATAATACCATGTGCATATCTTTTCGCAAATTGCACTTTTTGCTCAACATTGATTTTGAGATTTATCATGTTGAAACATATAGTTCTTTCTATTCAACGCTATAAGTATTTCACTGTATAATTATATCCTAATTTATGTTGCCATTCTCCCTATTAATAACAGATTCAGGTTGTGTGGATTTCTGGGTATTTTTATTCGTCCATAGAGTGTGATGCAATGCTTTCTGGTGCTAGGACCACCAATACTAAAGGATTGAGTATTTCTGTTCACCTCCACCTGTGTGTCTGGGATTATCAATTCCCAGACAATAGGAACAAACCATATCTGTTGATTTCATTGTGCCCTATTCAATAAGCTGGACCCAATCACTTTTTTCCCTGGTGGTACTTATTTGGTTAGCCACGTAGCTCAGACTGCTGGAAAGTAACAGCCATGATTTGCACTTTTTCAAGTTACCCTAAAACTCAATGGCTTAAAACCATAAGTTTTTGAGGAACTAAGATGGCGGCATAGGTAAACACCTATTTTGCTGCCCCACACAATTCCAAAACTACAACTTAACAACAAAAAAACATCATCCAGAATCACCAGAAAGCTGGCTGAGTGAAAATTCCACAAATAAAAGTAAAGATAGGACACTGTGACTCAGAGGAGCGACGGAGCGCAGCCTTGAAGATACTTGCGGAGAGAAGTTTGGAGCCATGCGTGAGTGAGCGGTAAAGGGCGGGTGGCAGCAGACCTGGCTGGTTTTCTCCAAAGGGGAGGGTGGAGGCGTCCCACTGCACTGATTCCCCAGTTCCAGGCAAGGTCCGAGGTCCAGGAAGGCACGCTAAAACCCGGCGCGGCAGAGGTCTGTGACTTTGAGGACAGTGCACGTAAACTTGGAACAGCAGTTTGCATGACTGCACAGAGAGGACTCGTGACTTGCTCCCTCTTTCGGGAGACCACCGGACTGCTTTGTTTTACAACCCTGGGCGAGACTTTGGGTGTGCAGACTCATTTGGGGAGAGGCACAGTTGTCTGGCAACGGGTGGAGACTGGCGGCGGCTTTCTCTCGGAGGTGCATGCAGCCAATACTACCAGAGACAGAGACCCACGCGCCGCATAGAGCAGAGCTGACACTGCCCGCTCAGCCCAGAGACTCAGCCCATTCAACCTGAACACAGCTTACCTTCACAGCCAATTGGCCTGGAGGTCAAACCCTTCTAGTGCTAACAACAATAATCTGGGCTTCACTTCAACAACACTGTACAACCCATAAAGGATTGCAGTAAGAGTATCCACCTCAGGTAACTGGGGAGGCTGAGCCATTGTCCCTTAGAGAACATCTACCACACAAAGCTAATTGACCAACTCAGGAAAGCAGCCACAATGGAGAGACATGGAAAGAAATCACATGTGAAAGAAATGGAGAGGGAGAACCAAGATGGCGGTATAGGTAAAACACCTATCTTGCCGTCATACAGAGCAATTTTAAAACTACAACTTAATGAAAGAACAAACACCTTCCAGAATCACCAGAAAGCTGGCCGAGTGAAAATTCCACAAATAAAAGTGAAGATAACACACTGTGACTTGGAGGAATGGCTGAGGACAGCATTGAAAATACACGCAGAGAGAGGTTTGGAACAGCGCACACCAGCGGATAGGGCAGGCGGCTGGAAACCGGCCAGTTTTCTCGAACGGGGGAGACAAAAACATCCCACTGGACTGATTCTCCAGCTCTGGGCGAAGTCCAGGGAACCCACTATCATACGGGGTAAAAACTGGACAGTGGGAGGGCACGCCGAAGCTCGGGTGCTGCAGAGGTCTGCTGGCTTGTGGAGAAGGTGAGCTTGCTCGTGAACTTGGGAACAGTGCAGCTGCGTGACTGCATAGAGTGCTAGCGACTTGCCCTCTCATTCGAAAAACCGTCAGACTGCTTTGTTTTATGAGCCTGGGTGAGACATTGGGTGTGCAGACTCATTTGGGGAGAGTCTGAATTCCCCGGTAGCCAGTGGAGCTTGGCAGTGGCTCTCTCTCAGAATTGCTGGCAACCATTGCCCCCAGCCAAGAGTCCCTGGGGCCACATAGGGTGGAGCTAATGCTGTCTGCTTGGCCCGGAGATTCTGCCCATCCAACCTGAGCACAGCTGAACTTCACAGACAATTGGCCTGGAGGTCAACCTCTCCAAGTGCAAACAACGATTAACCTGAGCTTAACTTCAGCAAGACTGTGCAACCCATATACACCTCAGGTAATTGGGGAGGCTGACACTGTCCCTTGTAGGAAGTCTACCACACAAAGCTAATTGACCAACTCAGGGAAGCAGCCACCATGCAGAGACATGGAAAGAAATCAGATGTGAAAGAAATGGAGGGGGAAAAAAAACGACTGGACATGGAATTCAAAACCACGGTTATAGGGCTTCTCAAGAGGCTCCTACAAAAGATCGAGACCTATAAGGAAATAAGCAAGACCTCCAAGGAAATGAACGAGACCCTCAAGGATATGAACGAGACCTGCAAGGAAATGATCAAGACCAACGTGGAAATGAATGGGTCCTACAAGGAAATGAACGAGACCCTCAAGGATATGAAGGAGACTCTCAAGGATATGAAAAAGGACCAACCAGAAATTAAGCATACAATGACTGAAATAAAAAAATATTATACAAAGACCTAAAAGTGCTCTGGAGCACCCCAAGAACCAAGTTAAAGATTTGAAATACAAAGAGGTAAAATCCACTCAGCTGAAAAAGCAAGAAACCAAAGAATCCAAAAAATTAAAGATAGTGTAAGGGGCCTCTGGGACAACCTCAAGCATACCAACATCCGAATTATAGGGGTGCCAGAAAAAGAGAGAGAGCAAGATAATGAAAACCTATTTGAAGAAATAGTGACTGAAAACTTCCCACACCTGGTGAAAGAAACTGACTTAGGAGTCCAAGAAGCATACCAAACCCCAATATATAGGAACCCTAAGAGGACCACACCAAGGCACATCATAATTAAAATGCCAAGAGCAAAAGACAAAGAAAGAATATTAAAAGCAGCAAGAGAAAAAGTTAGTTACCTATAAGGGAGCACCCATATGGTTGTCAGTGGATTTCTCAACAGTAACGATGCAGGCCAGACGGAAGTGGCAAGAAATATTCAAAGTGATGAATAGCAAGAATCTACAACCAAGATTACTCTATCCAGCAAAGCTATCATGCAGAATTGAAGATCAGATAAAGTGCTTTGCAGATAAGAAAAAGCTAAAGGAGTTCATCACCACCAAACCAATATTATATGAAATGCTGAAAGATATTCTTTAAGAAGAGGAAGAAGAAAAAGGTAAAAATATAAATTATGAACAACAAATACACATCTATCAACAAATGAATCTAAAAATCAAGTGAATTAAGAATCTGATGAACAGGATAAACTGGTGAATGTAACAGAATCACGGGCATAGAGAGGGAATGGATTGACAACTCTTGGGGAGAAAGGGGGTGTGGGAAGTGCAGCAAGAGACTGGACAAAAATCATGCAACTATGGGAGAGGACAGTGGATGGGGGTGAGGGCGGAAGGTGGGATGGGTACCAGATGGAGGGGAACTATAGGGGGGATAAGAAGGAAACAATGTAATTAATAAACTGAACAATAAACATAAAATCTTTAAAAAAGAAAGAAATGGAGAAAAAAGGATGACTAGACATAGAGTTCAAAACCAGAGTAATAAGGTTTTTCAAGAGGCTCCTAGAAAAGGCTGATGAACTTAATGAGAACTACAAGGAAATGAACAAGACCTATGAGGACATGAACAACACCTGTGAGAATATGAAAAAGGACCAACTACAAATTAAGCATACACTGACTGAAATAAAAAATATTATACAAAGACCTAAAAGCAGTCCAGAGGACCGCAAGAACCAAGTCAAAGATTTGAAATACAAAGAAGCAAAACCTACTCAGCCAGAAAAGCAAGAAGCAAAAAGAATCCAAATAATTGAAGGTAGTGTAAGGGGCCTCTGGGATAACCTCAAGCATACCAACATCTGAATTATAGGGGTGCCAGAAAAAGAGAGAGAGCAAGATAATGAAAACCTACTTGAAGAAATAGTGACCAAAAACTTCCCACACCTGGTGAAAGAAATTGACTTAAAAGACCAGGAAGTGCACAGAACCCCAAACTATAGAAATCCAAAGAGGACCACATCAAGACACATCATAATTAAAATGCCAAGTGCAAAAGATAAAGAGAGAATATTAAAAGCAGCAAGAGAAAAACAGTTAGTTACCTATAAGGAAGCACCCATACGATTGTCAGTGGATTTCTCAACAGAAATGATGCAGGCCAGACGGGAGTGGCAAGAAATATTCAAAGTGATGAATAACAAGAATCTACAACCAAGATTACTCTATCCAGCAAAGCTATCCTTCAGAATTGAAGATCAGATAAAGTGCTTTGCAGATAAGAAAAAGCTAAAGAAGTTCATCACCACCAAACCAATATTATATGAAATGCTGAAAGATATTCTTTAAGAAGAGGAAGAAGAAAAAGGTAAAAATATAAATTATGAGCAACAAATACACATCTATCAACTAATGAATCTAAAAATCAAGTGAATTAAGAATCTGATGAACAGGATAAACTGGTGAATGTAACAGAATCACGGGCATAGAGAGGGAATGGACTGACAACTCTTGGGGAGAAAGGGGGTGTGGGAAGTGCAGCAAGATACTGGACAAAAATCATGCAACTATGGGAGAGGACAGTGTGTGGGAGGGGGAGATGAGGGCGGAGGGTGGGATGGGTACCAGGTGGAGGGGAGCTATAGGGGGAACAATGTAATTAATAAACTGAACAATTAAGATAAAAAAAAACATGAGTTTTTAATGTCATGGTTGTGTGGATCAGAAATGGGGTGTGGAGTCTCTCGTAGGCTATAGTCAAGGTGTTGCCAAGGGCTGCAAGCACCTCAAGACTCAAGTGCTGGAGGATCGCTTCCAACTCACTCACAAGACTGTTGGCGGGAACCTTCAGGTGCTAACTGGCTGTTGGACTGAAAGCTTCATTTCTTGTCAGCTGTTAGCCATCCTCAGTTTCTTGCCATGTGGAACTCTCCATAGAGCAGCTCGCAACAAGGCAGCCAATTTCCACAGCACAAGTGAGAGATGGTGAGAGTGTGAGAAAGACAAGAGTCACAGTCTTACAATCTAATCTTGGAAACAACAGCCTATCACCTTTGCTATATTCTATTCTTGTGAAGCCAGTCACTAGGTGCAGTCCACGCACCGGGAGGGGGATTAGACAAGGGAATACCAGAAGGCTGGGATCATGGAGATCCTCATAGAGGCTGTCTACCACAGAAACAAGAGGGATTAGGTGAAGTCAAGATCAAGGGAATCAAATGCCTGCAGAGACATCAAGGGGGGTGGAGGACTGAAGAGGTAAAAGCCAGAGAGCATGAATAGGAGTATGGATGAACTGTGGGCTGAGAAAATGCAGGCATCTGACAGACAGCATTTGTCTCAGAACTTTGGTGGTGCAAGTAAAGTGTATGTCAGTGGAGGGACATGTCAGTGGAAGGACAGGGAATCTTGGAGCACATTTTAAGGCCAAGGGGAAGGAGCCAGTGTGGAGCCAGAATCCCAGGACAGGAGGAAGGGCATCCTGTCATCTACCGCTGAGTGCACTTTAGATTACAATTACTTTTATATATACATTCCTATTTGATCCTTATGTAACCCGGTGAGGCTGTTAATGCAGGTTATAACATCATCCCCATTTACAGATGAGGAAACAGGTGCAGAGTAGGGAAGTGGCTTTCCCAAAATCAGATAGCCAATATCTGGACCAAGATTAGAATTCAGGTATTCTGTCTCCTCGTGTTTCAACTTCAGTGCTGGTTCCTTACTAGGCTCCAACATTTTAGCATGCTATTCCACTGCTCAAGAACTAACCTGGCTCCCTTGTGCTTATGAAATTGAGGACCTCTCCTCACCTAATGGGACTGAATGAAGGACTATAGGTTCAGTTTAAGGTAGGGTAGACCACAGTTGGAAAGGAATAAAAATTCCTTGAAGGTCAAGGGGCTAACTCAAATAGGGCAGCTTTGGGTATGAAGAGGTATAGGGAAGACCCTACAGAGTGGTCTGGTGAGATATATGCCTCAGAGTCCGTGGAACTCTGTTTGGATCCAGTGAGGTTGTATGTGCAGGATTGCTGTCAAGTCCATGTGGACCAAGCAAGGCCTTGAAGGGGAGGCATACGGCCTGGGAGGCTGACTTTTACTACAGAGGAGCTGTCCCTGTGATTTCCTCTCCCAGCCACTCAGTATCACTGGCTCTGCAGGCAGCTGACAAGTTCAGTGAAGTAGTTTCCATCCAGACCTAGAAGGCGCCAGTGAGATCTGGGCAGCTGCTTTTATCCAACCTCACCACAGCCTGTCTTTCCCTTCAGAGGGAGCCTGACCCCTTTTGAGCAACATTCGGAAACTCGCTGGAGAGATGGTGGTATCCCTTCTGAGACTCCCTGCCTCGGGCCAGCCTGCCCCCTACCATTACCTTAACCCTTCCCCATGAAACCTAGAGCACCTTGAGACTAGGGGCGGTGTCTCTCCTGACAGGCAGGGGACCCAAGCCCTGCCCTTTGTGATCCATAGGACATGCACAATTTACCCTGACACTGAGACAAGGAGGCAATGACAACCGACGGGTCACCTGGAACCACCTGAACTACAGGATTCTTGGAGACCTTCTGGAGCCTCATTTTTTTAGATAGGAAAATTGAGGTACAGAAGATGGAGGGGGTTGGTCAAGATCACAAAGCTACTGAATGGCCAAGGTGCGGGGGGCGGGGGGTGCATAGTTTGAAGGAGACTCCATGCTAAGGAAGAGAAGACTATTGTGCAGCTAAGGCAGGAGTTTTGAGCAAAGTGTGAAGAAGTTGATCGAAGCAATGTGAAAAGGCTTGGAAGTGGCATGCAGTAAGTATCTGACAAATGCATCATATTGTTGCTGCAGGAGTAGGGGGAGGGACCAGGCCACAGAGATAGAAAACTCTGCCCTCTCTGGGTCCTGCCTGGTCCAGATCAGTGAGATTCCAATAGCCAGTTGGAGCTTTCTTCCCAGGTGACCCAACTCTGATCAGAAAGTGAGGTGGTGGTAAAGGGGGTGAATTGGAGGACGGGAAGCCCCATTCTTATTTGGGATGAAGAACCCTGCCCCCTTGTTTTCCCTTTCAATTTTCTTGAATGTAGACTTGGTACCAAGCAGTATTAGAAACACACACACACACACACACGATCCCCTATGAGGCAGGCATTATCAACACCTCCATTTACAGTTCGGGAAACAGCTAGTAAGTGGCCATCTGGTTTTAATGCCCATGCACCTAACCAGTAGACTACACTGCCTTTTGGCTGAGAAGGGCAGCTTGTAATGCAGCTACTGACACTGCTGGTGACATAACAGGACATGATTTGGGGTTGCCAAAGTCCTGCACACTTGCACACAACATCTACATGTCATAGGGCCTGAGGTGCTACAATAAACAGCCTAGTAAGCCATTGGCCATAGTGACGGTTTTGACATAAGTCTCAGAGCTCTGTAAGGACAGCAGGGAATTAAAGTGACTGCAACATGGTGGTAATGTTTGAAAAATAAAGGAGGAAGAATGTACAGGGCAATGTGTCTTTCTCTCTATTTATTTAATACTTATTAAGCACCTACTATGTGTCTGAGCAGGGGCCTGGGGCTACAGCCAGAGAAGCCTGTCCCTACAGACTCAGAGCTCACAATCTAGAGAGGGAGAGAAATTAGCAGTCACACTGAAGTGTGATGAGGTCTGTAGAGGGTCAGTGAGAGGATTGTGGGGGAACTGAAAAGGGACCAAACCTAGGTCTAGTCCAACCCGATCTACTGTGCCAGGGAGAGACTTCCTGAGAACTTTTCACTTTCAACTAAGATCTTGTTTGATTTTCACAACAGTCCAGTTTCCAGAGAGGGAAGCTGAAACCCAAAAAACCAAATGATTTTCTCAGGAACTCAGTGAGTCACAAAATGGGGACCCAGAGTCCACACTCAGACTCCTGGTCCAATGTGCTCCCCACTTTAGCAAGAGAAAATGCAAACAAGCTCTAATGAAGGAGGGAGTTTTGCAGTGGAGGAGAGGTGTGAGGCAGACAGGGTTGGAGAAAAAGTGATCCTACAGGACATGGAATCCAAAGGAGGGGACGGGTGTCCAGGGGGAGCAGTATAACATAAGAGAATTCAGTGCCCTTTGGGCCCCAGTGAAGTTCCAGGAAAGCCTCTAGTAACAGCCCCTACACTTGGCAGTTCTTGGGGCAACCAAAGGAGGGCCATACACACCAGATTTACCAACTAGGAAGGCAAATCTGCTTGCTGCTGCCCCAGACCTTCCACTTGACAGACTTGGTACTCATGACACCTGCTATTGAGAGTCCATGGCAACTAGGAATCACTATCACTACCACCCCACTAAATCCCAGCTCACAAGATGTTCTGCCTATTGTGGCCAGTAGCTCTGTGGAGCTGTGAAGAAATAGCATGCACCCAGCCTTTAAGACTGAATGTACTCTCCACTCATCTCAGGTGGAGCAGAATTAGAAGTGGTTATTAGTTGTGAGGGTGGAGGTGAAAGAGGTCTATAATGTTTTGAATGCATCTATCTGCCTAAGCTCAACAGAGATAGGCCATGGGTCAGCATTCATCTCAGAATCCCCTCTGGAGCCAATCCAGAGGGATCCCTGTTGAAAAGATGCTCAATGTTTAATAGCCCTAGGTTTCAATCAGCCCCTGAAGCTTTCAGTTTCTCATATGCTAAAGAAAGGTCATTCTAAATAACTTGTCTAAACAGATTGTTATAAAGAAATAAGGTGACATCTAGCACAGAAAACATATTCTAGCAAGATGTCTAGCACATAGTAGGTGCTCAAAATGTCAATCTTAGGAACTTCATTCTAAACATTTTTGCCCACCCCCAAAATGGAAACTTCTCTCTTCTCCACATCCTTATTTTAACAGAAGCCCTAGTGTGTCCTTGGGAGTTCAAAGAGCTCAAGTGAGAAGTCACCCAGAAGTTCCTGGTTTATTGGGAGTGACCCTACAAGCATGAGAAGTCCTGGATTTTAGTCCTAGCTATATTATTGACTGGCAAGATACCTGCCCTCTCTGGTTCCCAGTTAGCCTCTCCACATGGACTATGAGGGGCTGGCTTAGGCCAGAAGTTTTTCAAATTATGTTTCACAGAAGCCTAGGTGCTTTGGGGGTACACTTGTGGTAGGAAGAGGGATAAGACTGAATGGGTGAGACTCTGGATCCCCCCTCTCCCAATCTTGTTTTGATGGACTTCATAAGTGCCACAACTTTGAAAGTTGTTTGAAAACTCTGGCTCATGCTCCTGGCTTTGCTATGGAAAGATGTTGCTTTGGTCACTTCCTCAGCCTGAATGCATGAGCTCCACAGCTTGGGAGCAACACCAAGAGATCCTCCTGACCTAAATGGTGCCCCAACTCCATTTTCTCCCATGCCAACCTGCCTGAGCCCTCTTTCTGTCCCAGTCCTCCCTGACAGTCCCAACTGCCCAAACCCGGGCTGCTTTGGCCGAACACCCCCAGGAGAAGTATGGTGAGGGAGGCTGGGGCAGATAGGAGGCCTTGGAGGGAGAACAAGCCCTGGCTGACTCTCCCTCCTTAGAAGGGAATGACAGGGGCCAAGCCCCCATGATACTGGCCCCATGGCCCACCTCCCATAGTGCTCTTGCTGAGTATGGAGGGTGGAGGTCTAATCTGCCTTTGGGACAAAGCCTACCTGGTGCTTGAGTGTTGTTGCCGTGGAGACACAGAAAGATGTTATTAGTATCTTTTCAACTCAGTGGCCTTGTGTGGTCCAGTCCCGTGCAATCTTAGCAGTAGCACACCATCACCCTGGCAACCCATTAGCCTAGTGTTGTTACCATGGAAACTGCAGCAAGGTCGATCAGCCTGGGAACTTCCCTGAGGAGATGTGCTCTGGGGCATCTCTCCATGAAAGTGCCCACTCTGCTGGCCTCCCAATGGACAGTGACCCACTACTCGGTCACTCCAGGTAGTTCAGGATCTTTTCTGGAGTGAGATCAAAGTCAGTGTGACAGGAAAGAATTTGGCCCTGTAGTGGCAGAGCTATGCCATGTTGCCATGGAAATATTGCTTTTAAGTATCTCAAAGCAGAGTGTAAAACTAACTCCTCCAGGAGATTGAGGCTGGCTGGAAAGGAGGCTGTGAGTCTGCCCTTCATTCACTTGTCCATTCAGTCATTCAGCATTTATTGAACACTTATTAGTACAATGAAGGCTGTGTATGCCCTGGGCTCTAACTATAGGAACCCCTGATCACTCACTCTCCTCAGTAGAAAGAGGAGTAGGAAGTTGGGGGAGGCATCTTACTTCCTGATTCAATCTCCATTTGAGGAGAAGATATTGACACACCAAAGAGAATGGGATCAGAGGGTCTGTGTGTAGACAGGGGTACCAGGAAAGTGTTTGCTTTCTTTTAAAAAATATTTTTTATTGATTTCAGAGCAGAAGGTAGAGGGAGAGAGGTAGAAACATCAATGATGAAAGAGAATCATTGATCGGCTGCCTCCTGCATGCCCCACACTGAGGATCGAGCCAGCAACCCAGGTATGTGCCCTGACCTGGAATCAAACTGTGACCTCCTGATTCATATATGAATGCTCAACCAGAGTCACTCTGACCAGCAAGTGCTTGCTTTCTATAGTCTCCTGTTTTTAGCCTACCCTCTGTGTAAGTCTTCAGGGAATTAGAATCTTTGTGTGGTCTGGTTCACCAAAGGCTTGGTCAAACATGGAAGAAGCCAGGCTACCCTGGGAACCAGTGAGTCCCCATCACAAAAAGTATGCAAGCAGAGGCAAAACAACTGCTTAATGAGTATTGTGTTGAGACCATAGAGCACAATGGCTAAGAGCACAGGTTCTAAAGCCAGATTGCTGGGCTTTAAATCTTGGCTCAATTGATTCGCTATGTGACTTTGGGCAATTCACTTAAGTTTATTGAGCTTTGGTGTGTAAAACAGGGATAAGAGTTTCTATCTCTTGGGGTTGTTGTGGGAATTAAATGAGTATAATATGTAGAGCACTTAGAGCAGTACCTAGCATATAAGTGCTCAATAAATATTAGCTTGCATTATCTAATGATAGCTCAGCCCTGGGATTCTATATGACTACTAGAGGCCCGTTGCATGAAGACTCATGCAATAGGCTTTCCTTCCCCTGGCTGCCAGGACCAGTTTTCCTTTGGAACCTGGTACCCAGGCCTCCCCCTCTGGCTGTTGCCTTCCATTTTTGCTTTGGCCGGCTGGAGGCTTCACTCCAGCCAGAGCCTTCAGTCTTCTCTGCTCTGGCTGGAGTACCACGCCGCTACCTTGTCTCCGCCGCCCCCTTCTCCCCCTCCCCCACACCCCCCTCCAAGAGCGGGCATTCACAGCCACCACAGCTTTGTCTCTGCCCCCAGGGCTGGGCGCTGGTGCTGCTTGGCCCTGCCCCCAGCTCCTGATTGGCTGATAGCATAGGCAATCAGGAGCCATGGTACAGTCACATTTGCAATTTACTCTTTTATTAGATAGGATTGGTTACAAATCTTCCTGAACACCTTGGATATAAAAAGGGGATTCTGGCAAGGGTGAAAGTGTCCTGCTGGGGAGCTGGCTGAGGGGAACACCTAAGAGCTTTGCACTCACCCCTTGCATGCTTCCAGCAATAATTTCCGTTTCAAAGTGGTTTTGGATTCAGTGTCTTAATTGAGCTTCAAGGCAACATAAGAGGCACAGTTATCATCACTATGTTATAGATAAGGTAGGTGACACTCAGAGGGTGACAGTGGCATAGCTACCAAGTGGCAGAACTGAGATGGGAGTCTCCCCTCTATCATACCATCTCACAGTCCTCCAGGGCAACTTGTACGGAGGACAGCAGTTGGAAGGGGAAGTCTTGCAGTGGGCAAAAGAGGAGCCTGCCAGCGGTAGCCTGTGGACAGCACAGGTTACTGTTTGCATTTCTGCAAGGAGGCGCTGACCTCAAAGGCCAGGGAACAGAAGAGGGTGTTTCCTAGAAATGCTGCTGTGTGGCTGGTGTGCCCCACCCATGGGCAAAGGACAAGGCTAAGCCTGTTCCTGGGTGCTTCCTTGAACCTGAACTTAAATCCTCCAGAGGTCCCACCCCTCTGAGCTCACTCAGAAAGCTGGGCCTTTGGGCAAAGTCTAAGGGATTCATTAGACTCTGATCTGACTTTTCTGTTCCCTACCTAATGGATCAAGTACTTATCTGATGGCTAATGGCTTCACCAAGGGATTTTTCTTGCTGGGACTAGTAAGATAGACTAGTATTTTATGCTATTTAGAGGGTTAAACAAGAAGGGCTGTTAAAAAAAAAACAGCCTTCTCATAGAATTGAAGACAAGAGAACACCCTAACTCATGGTCTCCTGAAGCTCCAGGTTAAAAACAACCTGGGAGTGTGGGAAGTACACCGGGGTGGCATTGAAAATATTTAGTAACCAGCATATCATGCATAACATGGGCACCAGCTAACTCCTAGCACACACAGAGGAAGAGAGCAGCCCTGGATTGATCCTTGGCCAGGATCCGAGTGTTCCTTTAGGACTCTCCTGTAAGCACAAGCAGAAATCAGTTTTGCTCATTGCTTCCAGAGGCTATGCCATCTCCCGTAACAGCTGTAAGTCTACATGATGTACCTGCTACGAGGAAGAGTGGTGGAATAAGGAAATGCTCCTTGGGAGCCAGGCAGCCAGGTAACATCCTGTATGGATGTGGACAGGGCCTGGCCTGGACTGCCCTTTGCAGCATAAGCTGGAGAGCATCACCCTTGGGAATCCTTGGATGGCAACTTCTTTCCTCCCCCACCCACTAATTGCACAAGCAATTAGTATGCACACAGATTTAATACCGTGCAAATGCACATACCTTCCCAGTCAGTGTTCACACATACAGAACCCACCTCCACCCGTTACCTATAGATGCACCCTTACCTCCTCTCAAGTTATGGGCATAAACTCACACAAAATCACTCACACACTCACAAAATCACTCACACACTCAGAATCCTGCACCAGAAGCAATTAAAATAGTCTCTTTTGACTAACTCCAATTGACACCCCTCCACACACATCTTGGATTTTTCTCTTTCTCACACCTTCAATGGAACAGGACAGATGAGGTGGCCAGGTCCCAGGCTTGGCACAGGTGGTAAGTCCCTCCTGCAGTTCCCATAATTTGCCAGCAGGTGGTAGCATCTCACTCTACACTGACTTCCACCCAAAGACAGAGGCCTGGAGAGAAAGGGAGGCCTAGCACAAGGAAAATTGAACTAAGAAGCTCCCAAAGTGTCTGGACAGGTTGGCGGGTCTGCTTCCTGTCTGTGAAATGGGTTTAAGAACAAATCACATCTGCTCTCTGCCTTATGGGTGCTTGTCCTCAAGCCCTGTGCTCCCTCTGCCAGAATTTCCCTTTTCCTGCTTAACCTCTACCCACACTGAGGTCAGGGTTCCCACTTCTCAAGGAAACCTTTCTGATTATCCCTACCCCTCACTAACTAGATTGTGAACTTCCTCTGTAATAAACTTCCTAGAGCCCTTACCACAGTCTTGGTCAGACATTCCCTTGTGATTTTTTTTTTATAACATCTGGTGGTAAGGAATGTGGTACATAGTAGGCACTCATTAAGCATTTGTTGAATGTTGAGAAATGAATGTCTATAGCCTTTTACAGATGACCAAGCGCTTTCATATGCAAATCAGCCATCCTCTGAGGTAGGCATTTTTTTCCCTGTTTCACACATACACCCAAACATATGAACTTCAGAAACCATCTGAGCCTCACTATAATATGAGTCTTTGAGGAAGCCTGGAATTGTTATTTAAATCTTAGAAACAAAACTGAGGCTCAGAAAGGTGAGGTGAGCAACCCAGGCTTGGTACTTGGAAGAGTCAGGATTCTTAAGTCTCCAGATCCTGTGCTGGAAGGTATGATCCTTAGATTTCTCAGTCATCACTGTTGGCATGGTCACCTCCATAAGGATGATGGCCAATAAAGTATATGGTTAGCAAACATGCAAGCTTTGTGGGGAGACAAACCTGGGTTCCCATCTGGCCATCACCTGTCTGAGGAACATCTGATAAGGTTTCATGGGGGGGGTGGAGCTTGGCTAGCACTTGAGGGGTAGGGGGAATTTGGGAAAGAAGAGAGCCAGGGAAGGGAAGACCAGAAAAGCAAGAGGAATGTTGGGAGATGAAGTTTGGGTAACTCAGACAGAGGCCTTCTCAGATTCTGCTTCCTGAAAGCTACTCACTTCCTCACACCCCTGCTGGGGCAGGGGAGCAGCCAGGGCTGTTTAGAGGACACTGTACAGCCACTGACACATACCCTTCCCCTCGAGACTCCCACAGGCAAGATAAGGAGTAAGTCTTCCCCACTGCTCACATGATGTCATTTTTTTTTAGCTCAATGTTTTAAAATATTATTTTGATTCGGTTCTTGGTTAGGAGCTTGTAAATGAGCTTTTCTAATGTTCGGGTTCTAAAAATGTTAGCATAGGTTGAGGGGAAGTAGAGGTACTTTTGAAACTTGTACCTGGAATGAGACCTGCAACTTGACAGGCAATATGGAAGCAGAGATGGGATGGAGAGGGCTGTGGAGCTTAACTGGGGGTCGCCCAGGGTCCCCTTGGAGTGAAGAAGGAGGTAAATCTGATTTAAACTTCTTGGGAAAGCATCACTTGACATTTCTTTTTAAAAATACATATGCATATTTTAATATATTATGTGAAAAAAGGTTACATTCCCCTTTACTCTCATCCTTATTTTCTGATGTTTCTCTTTATTTATTTATTATGTATTTATTTTTTATTGAGTTTATTGGGGTGATATTAGTTAATAAAATTATATAGGTTTCAGGTATACAATTCTACAATACATCACCTGTATATTGTATTATGTGTTCACCATCCCAAGTCTTCTCCTTCCATCACCATTTATCCCTGATTTACCCTCTTCTACCTCCCCCGCATCTCCCTTCCCTTTGCTAATCACCATACTGCTGTAGATGAGTGGATAAAAAAAAGCTGTGGTACAATTTACACAATGGAATACTACTTGGCTGTAAAAAAAAAAAGAAGAAGAAAATCTTACCTTTGCGACAGCATGGATGGACCTAGAGAGTATTATGATAAGGGAACTAAGCCAGTCAGAGAAAGACAAGAACCATAGGATTTCACTCATATGTGGAATCTAATGAACAAAATAAACTATTAAAGTGGAGGCACTTGCCCTGACTGATTTGGCTCAGTGGATAGAGTGTTGTTGGCATGTGGACTGAAGGGTCCCAGGTTCAATTCCAGTCAAGGGCATTTACTTTGGTTGTGGGAACATTCCCAGTAGGGATTGTGCAGGAGGCAGCTAATCAATGTTTCTCTCTCATTAATGTTTCTAAGTCTCTATCCTTCTCCCTTCTTCTCTGTAAAATATCAATAAAATATATTTAAAAAATAAAGTGGAGCCACTTGAGATCTTTGACTGGATGGAGATGGAAGGGGCTATAGTGAGCCCTCTCTCCTAAGACCCCTTCTCCTGCATTCCTGTGGGATCTCTCCCCTTCCTTCTTTACTGTGCCTTTTCTTTTCACATCACTCACACTAAGAAGTTCCTGAAGGAAGTGAGAGGAACTCTAGGCTGTGAGACATTTTGGGATCCTAGAGACAGAGGCAGGAAGTCTCATAACTATGCCAGGGTCACCGGCCCCTATCCCCATACTTGCTGGGGTGGGAGCCAGAGACACAAGCACTTCTGCTGCCCTGTGACTGAGGTTGCCAGAATTAATCCCTCCCCACAGCGGAGAGGTGACTGCAGCCCTTGAGTGAATGCTTGGCATTTCAATAGTGCCTTCGTCTTTCTTTAGTCCTCTTAGTTAGTTTTTGCATTCCACAGAATATCCTCAGATGAACTTAACCTCTCTGTGCCTCAGTTTCTTTAGTATAAAATGGGCTTGTAGCATGGCTGGAGTTGCTCAGTGGTTGAGCACCGACCCATGAATCAGGAGGTCAAGGTTCAATTCCCGGTTAGGGCACAGACCCGGGTTATGAGCTCAACCCCATTAGGAGGTGTGCAGGAGGCAGCCGATCAATGATTCTCCCTCATCTTTAATGTTTCTATCTCTCTATCCTCTCCATTTCTCTCTGTAACCAACAGAAATATGTTTTTAAAAAACCAAAATGGGGTTATAATGGGGACTGAGGAAGTCAGAACAGGTGATGTGCTTGGAATAGTGCTTGGCACATAGGAAGCACTTCCAAACAGTTTGCTAGTATCCTCTATTTATGTCCCTTTAAGCAAGCCACTTTCTGAGTCCCACTTTCTTTATCTGTAAAAATGAAGGGCTCATAGAACTGGATGACTTTCCAGGTGCCTGCCAGCTCTGTCCCACTAGGATGCTATATGTCTGAGGCAGGGAGAAAGAGATTATTGTTCTATGAAAATACATAAGGGAGGACTGGGAACCCCCAAAAGATAAAGTGGCCTGCTGAGGATCACACAGCCAGTTACCAGTCAATCTTGGGTTAGGGCACCAAACTTCTAGTTTCAGGCCATTGGGCTGGCCTGGCTGCAGCCTGCCAGTACTTTAACACCCAGGGAAGATTAGAAAGCATTTGGTTTGCGCAATGGTGAAAGAAACAGATTCCTGCAGCCTCTAGGGCTAAGGGAAGCTTGCGTAGACCCACAAAATCCAGCATGGCCTTCCTCACTGGGCAAAGTCCCTGTTTCCTGCCCTATGCCTATTTCTTCTCCCAGAGCACTGATTCCCTCTTACTTGAGGTCACTGCTTGCTGGGACTTCAACAAACCCCACACACATACACCTTCAAGGTGGCCTGGTAGGTGAAGGGGTTGAAGCCTAGAAAAGCCTAAGGAGACCCAGTAAGCCCTGGGCAGAAGCAGATTTGGGAATGGAACTCAGACTTCTGAGCCCCTGGCCAGTGTAGAAAAGAGCCTGACTTTGAAACCCTACCCCAGGTTCTGCCCAAGCTGATACTGCCACAGAGAGGAGAGAGGGCTGAGGGCCTGATCTGTTCCTGTGGAGAACCTATGGGTTGTTTCGGACACCAGTGGCCAAGTTTCCAGTGGCCAAGGTTTACTCGGAGATAGGGGGGATAGGGGAGGTGGGAGCATGGCAACTGACCTAAATTGAGGGTGGAGCCAGGTTTGAAGCGTGACTTGACAACTAGTGGCTCTGTGAATTTGAACAAGAGTCTTGACCTCCCTGAGCCTGTTTCCTCATCTATAAATTGGAGATGATGATGGCTCCTGTCCACTTAGGGTTTTAGTGTGAGGCTCCGTGGAGATATTAGCTTCCACTAGTGAGCTCCTATTGCAGGTTGGGCACTGTGCCCAACACTTTACCTGCATCATCACATTCAGTCTTGACTACAGTACTGAGAAGTAGGCAGAGTATCCCATCCAGTGTGGAAACAGGGCTCATTGAGACCAAGACACTGACTTTCAAGTTTCACAGATAAGTAATTAGTGGTGCTAATGATACTATTGTAAACAAGTATTTACATTAACAACAGGAAAGGAGCAAAGGAAAAGCTATACATTATAGGCATGTTCCCTGCAAAATATTGGGGGAAGGGACTGGACAAAGGGAAGATAGATGCATGCCCAGTAAAATTGGGACGACTAGGGAAGGTAATTGACTGTCAATCACACCTGGGAACAGTTTTGGTTGGCCAGAATGGGCAAGGGCACTGTAAGCCCTCGGAGATTTGGGATACTTAATTCCCTGAACAAAGAAGCTTGCTCTCTTGCGCTCTTGGGCACTCTTAGTTCCTCTTAGCATACTTGGCTCATGGCTCACGCTTGGCTTCCTGGCATTCTCTCCCATGTGGTCCACACACACAATGCACTAACAGACTACAAGTAGCTTGATGCTACATTAGACCTGTCTCCAACATGGAAAGAAAACTCTGGTCACTGGCTTTGCTTCTAGCTTTACTGAAACCCTAGCTACATTTCTATGATTGGGTTAAGAGAAATGGGACTTTGGAAACATGGGAATTTAATTCCACGCAAATAAAAATCATTCATTCTCCCATGTGAATCTCAGAACATTTCTTTTCTCAATATGTAAGAACTCCACCACCAGCAACATCCAATGGGGAAGAGGACCCCCCCCACACACACTCATTTCATCTGACTCTGTTGGACGTTTTCCCTCATGATGCCATGAAAGAGCCTAATTTCCACCTAGATCAACTCCAGACTTCCCCCTTCCACCAAAAGTCATTTCATTTGTTAGTATAATTATTATCAGTCAGCATGGCCTGGAGGCCAACTCATAACCAACTTATTAAATTTCCTTAATTTTAGACCTTGCTGCAGAATGGAAGTCTCCCTTTGGGCTCTAGGCAAGAGTTCAAGGGCTGAGTTGAAGGGCTTCATCTGAGACAGGGTTCAGCAAACTGTGTACCAACACCTGTTTTTCTAAATAAAGTTTTGTGGGAACATAGCCACACCCATTCACTTACTCTTTGTTGATGGCTGCTTTTGCACGACAATGGCTGATTGGAGTAGTTGGCACAAAGACCAAATTATCCACAAAGTAAAAAAAAAAACAAAAAAACCTTACTATCTGGCCTCTTACAGTAAAAGTTTGTTGACCGCCCCCCCCCCCACCCGTTTTCAACATTCAAGGAAATGTTCTGGGTGCAGCTCCGGCCTTAGGCTGAAGTCCAAGGCAGCAGCAAGGGAACTCCCTTGCCAGGCTCCCTCTCTGAGCACTAGCCAGGAGGAAAAGAAAACGGACTTTTTCAAAGGAACCCTGGAGAGGCCTTCCATTTGGGGGGTTCCAAAGAAATGCTGGCTGAGTCAGCAGCCCCTTCTAGGGCCAGGAGCAGAAGGTAGTAAGTCCTGTGTTGCCATTCAGCTGGCAGAGGCTCACTCTATCAGAAAGAAACTCTGGATTAAGAAATTTCAGTTAAATAACCTTTAGGCCTGAAAAATAGAATTATATAAGCATCTCAGAAAAGCCACTCAGGCCAGGTCCCATAGTTCCCTCTGTGACAGAGGAGCCCAGCCCCGTTTGGGGATACCAAGTCAACCAGGACCTGTGGGAGAGTCTGAAGTGCTAGGCTTCAAAGTGGCCAGGGCTCATTTTCCACCACACCTGGGGCCTGAAAAGTTGTGTGTGGTCTCAGTCTGTTTGCCTCCCTAACCTCTGTCATTTCAGAGGCTGCCTAATTTCCTGATGGATTTGAAGCACCGTTGCTTTTAGGTTCTCTGCCCCTTCAACCTCTAGGTTCAGGACTTCTGGTCCAGAAACAGTCAAGTGAGCTCCCTTTATTTTTCTCTGCATTTACTTTTTAAAAAATATATATTTTTATTGATTTCAGAGAGGAATGGAGAGGGAGAGAGAGATAGAAACATCAATGATGAGAGAGAACCAGTGACTGCTGCCTCCTACACACCACACACTGGGAATCACACCTATAACCCAGGCATGTGCCCTGACCGGGAATCGAACTATGACTTCCTGGTTCATAGGTTAATGCTCAACCACTGAGCCACAGCAGCTGGGCTCCTCTGCATGTTCTAAAATAAACCCCTATTCATTCTGTCATAGTTATTTGGTCAAGTCAAGATATTCCCAAAGGGTGTCCTGCCTTCTTTTAGTATGGCACCAGTTCTCTTCCCCTCACCTGCTGCCCCAAGGAGCTCAGACTTCCAGTCATCCACTAGCATCCAGTTGGTAACATGTGCCCGAGGACATTCTTGGCCTCTCCCCATTCACGTCCCTATCTCCACTGTCCAGCATCCTCCTGCCAACTTAATCAGATTCATTTGGGCCTTCTGGAGCCAGTTTTAGTTGGTCAGCCTCCATTAGCCTTTCTCTGATCCCACCAGTCATCCATTTCTATTGCACCTCCTGAGAATATCAAGCATACTTTGTACTTAACTCTGCTCTCTAATTAGGGTACCTCCTATAGTACCATAAGAAGAGTGCATTCTAGAATTCAAGGTCCAGATTTTAGATCCACTTACAGGCTGGGAGACTTCGGGCAAGTCACTTCACCTTTCTGAGTCTGTTTTCTCATTTGTAAAATGGGTATCGTGATCTTTATTGCCTAATCGTTAGGAAGATAAAATGAGTTGATGTTTTTTGTGTGTAAAATGTTTTGTTTTCAGTTTCACTGGGTTAAAGTCAGGGTGTCAACAGGGCTGGTTCCCTCTGGAGGCTCTGAAGGGAAAATTATTTCCTTGCCCTTTTTACCTTCTAGTGGCCTTGACTTGCAAACCCTTCTCCATCTTTAGAGTACATCACTTCAATATCTCTTTCCATGGCCACACCTGAGTTGATGTTTGTTTTTTGAGCACTAAACTACTAAAGGGGTATGCACATATGGGTTAGTAGTAAGTTGTCCTGCCTTGTCACCTCCCCCTTCTCCTTGGTTTCATGTTAAACTAGAGCTTGAGGGTGATTGGGAAATAACAGATGAATCAGCATAAAGCCAGCCCACCCAAAACCTCCTTGCCTAAAACCAATGACTCTGACAACCAGTTTGCCTAAAAGTCAAAGTAGTAATTTTGAAAGAAGTCACTTTGTACCAATTTTCTTAAGAGGCACTTCTACCATAATGTCATATTTTTAAATCTCTCTGTCACAATCCACAGCATTTTGTCGATGATGAGATCATTTTGTATGCTTGTAGATGGCTTTTTCTATTTTATCTCCTATTGAGCAGTGTTATGACTTTTTAGTACGCTTGCTGAAAACC
Organism: Antrozous pallidus; assembly: GCA_027563665.1. Taxonomy (NCBI): domain Eukaryota; kingdom Metazoa; phylum Chordata; class Mammalia; order Chiroptera; family Vespertilionidae; genus Antrozous; species Antrozous pallidus. The sequence continues at coordinate 39,111,423 of CM050509.1, read as the reverse complement.
TTCTCTTAAAATTGTGTATTTGTACTACTAAGTACTTGTCAAATATATAGCATTTCCCACAAGATGTATCAAGTGCACTTTTTTCTTTTGTTATTTGTTTGTTTGTTTGTTTATCACTTGTGGCTCTTCCTTTCTGGGTTTTACTCTGCATCCTACATGTTTGTTTGCACCTAAGGAGTTGATTAACTGAATTACCGTGTACCCAATGTTCCTTTGTGTTCTTCAAGGTATTGGCATTTTGGTAATAAGCATTAAGAAGTGAGACAGATGGGGTAGAATAGTATTGGACTGCTTGTATTTTCTTTTGCAGGCTATCTCATTCATCAAGCACCTTTACTTTGTGAAACATAAAATGATACATACAAAGTCATTACCAAATGTATTTATTGCAGGAAACATAACATTTTTCAAGAGAGGCAAACTGGCGAAAAAGTCCTGAAAGTGTTCAAAAAGTAGAAGACACCCACCAAAGATACAAAATAATTTTAGTAGAAATCCCACCTTTAACCAGAATGTTCTTAAATACATTGCTTCCTAAAACTCCTTTTTTGATGACACTGCAAAAAATTAGGACACCCAAACAGATGCCAAAACAGTTCAAAGTAGACTGAATTTTACGTGATCCGGCTGTTAAGCATAGAGATTCCTTTTCTGAGTTTGTGGCAACTTGGTTTGTGGCCATTTGACCTGGAACCAATTTGGGATGCAAGCATACTGCCTTGCATGTGCAACATGTGGGCCTGGGGACAACCATGGGCCTCAGGGGACAGGAAGGACTCTCCTGAACATGACCCCCACGAGTAAGGACAAATTGTCATCTTTAACTCTTTATTATAAAGACATATTTACATAGAACAATCTTTACAAACACAGTGAACATAACTATGGGAAGGGAACAATTTCTTAATGAAAAGGGCCTTAATATCTTTGTATAAGTTAGTATAAGAATCATACACAACCACTTTAAATAAGACAGGCCCACAGTCCCCCACTGCCCTCCACTGTTTTGTGCCATCCCCCATGCTCCCCCTTCCTGCCTTCCCCATGGGGCTAGGCAGCTGATGAGGCAGGAGATACAGAGAGGAAGAGGGGGAAGAAAGCCCAGCTCCTGGTGGGGGCATCAGTGGCAGAAGAGGCTTTTTGGACACTGGCCAGCCCCTCCTCTGAATCTGAGGGGTGTGGGGAGAGGCAAGTGCCCAGGCGGGCACGGCACCCAGGGTGGGCCTTAAAGCAGCAGTAGCAGTAGCATTAGCAGCAGCAGAGGTAAGGGTGAGAGGCAGGTAGGCAACATAAGGGTCATGGTGGGACTTGGGAGCCCTGACTCCCCCTGCCCCCAAACGTACATAGATGGCTGTCAGGCTCTTGTCTCCCCTTTTCTTCACTCCTGGGAGGCCTCTGAGAGGGAAGCCTGATCAAACCTATACTTCTTCCTATCCTTCCTTCTCTCCTTCACCTCCTCCTTCCTTTCCTTCTTCTTTCCCTCCCCCTCCCACAAAGGGAAGGCCACTAGAAAAGAAGGTTCAGTCAACATGAAGGGAAGGCTATTGAGTCTAATTACTCAAGCCAACTCCGAGCTCCTGAAAACCAGTGCTGGGGTTGGACTGCTAATCTCAGTGCCTGAGCTGCCCCTAAGAAAATACTGGGGGTCCGGGAATGCTGACAGAATGGTGTCAGCTGGAATTTTTCAACCCAGGTTGGGGAATGAAGCAGCAGAGGCAGGCCAGGAAGGCTGGAGCAGCTCTGTCCCCACACCACCCCCACCGTGCCACTTCCACCGTGGGGCAGGTCACAGTCCACTCTCCTCTCCCTTCCCAGCAGGCCCCAGCCCTAACCCCAAGAAAAGGCACTTAATACGTTTTGAAAAGACATCAACAGGGAAGAGGACATCATCAAGTGGGACTTGGGAGACCTAGGTCCTCATTCTGGCTCTGAGGTGACCCTCAGTAGGTCACTGTCCCTCTCTAGGCCTCTGTCTTTGCAGGAGTTTGCATAAGGAGTCAGAACTTAGTGCTCTGCAAGATTCCTTTTGGCTCTGATATTCTGTGATTCTTGGCAAAAACACATCTGCTTGGCTTTTGCTCCTGAGAGAGTATGGAGCCACCTCAGGCCCATCACCCTCCCCTCCTGAGCTAGAGCTTGAAGTTGCTGGTGGAGGGGGCAGAGGAAGTTGGGGATCAGTGAGTTGCGGGGAGTCTTCGAAGACACAGTAAGATGAGAGAAGTGACAGAGTGCTGTATGCCCCTCTCCCTTGCCTTGTCTTTAACCAGGCCAAACATGGGAATGAGAAAGTGGCCACAAGGTTATCCCTCCTCTTCTCCAATGCTACACTCCTCCCCTTCACCAGAGCACCTCCCCCACTCCAATGCCCCCAAAGCACCCTGTTCACATGCCAAAGCCCCTGGCCTCTAACTAAAGTCTCTCATCTCTTTACTTCCCTCTGTAGGCCTGCTAAAGGTCCAACTGGCATGAAAACCTGGCATCTGCTGGAGACCATTGAAGAAGGGAGTGTTTCCATGCAGCCCCCAGGGCAAACCTGAGGCAGGGAGGGCTGCTTGGAGGTTGGGGTATTAGGTGGAAGAGGTGGATGCTAGAGCAGGACGAGATCCAGAAAAAGGATGGCCTTCCAGTGCTGTGTCTCCAAAGTCAATCCAGAGAAAGGCCACGTCATTCAGGGATGCTGGTAGGTGAGAAGAGCTGGGACCATCAGCAGCTAGGACGTGTGCAAGATGAGAGACAAATGGATATAAGGGCTCCAGAGAAGCAGACCAATCTCTGGAGTAGGGAGAAGTGCAGGGGGAAAGTACTTGAGGATCCCTTCAGTCCTAAAGAGATAAAAATGGCCAGAGAGAAATCATTGACATGTTTCTGTCAAAGGGATTACCTGGGGCAAGGAGGAGACAGCCTTTATTCTGCCCTTCCCCTCACAACCCTAAACCTAAAGTCCAAAGCCTCTGAGTTGGTGCCACCCTGTCCTGCTACAGGAAAAGAGATAACAGGCCAGGGACAAACTTAGGCCCTGCTCTCTCTGCTGTCACCTTTGATTTTCTCTCCTTCCCTGGGCAACTCTTCTAATTCTCTGCCTGCTGCCCCCAAGGCTCTCTGCCCCCTCCCTCCTCCTGCTCTCTGGTGAGGATCCACAGCTCATCAAGATCCCCTAGGACTTCTAGAACTCTCCAACTAGGTCAGCCTGCCCAACCCCAGGTTGGAGGGGAGCCAACACCCAACTCCTGGGAAGCCAGGAGATTGGCTCCCAAGTGCCAAGCTCCTCTCTGAGCCTGGGTCTCCTCTCCTGCAAAATGAGGGGTGAGACAGGTGCCCTGTAAGTCCCATTATATGTGATGCCAGGACTTCTTGGGGCAGGTGTCTGACCAGTGATGAGCACATGGTCACCCAGTTTCCAGGCTGATCCTCCCCCAGCCCTCCCACACCGTCCACTGACCAGAGGCTCAAGTACCTACTTCAGAATGGCATGGGGCCCTTATGAGAGAGGCGTGGTCGCTGGCGGCGGAATTTTCTCCGACTTCCCTGCCAAGGCCCTGGTCCATTCCTGGACCCTTTGGGCTGCACCAGGTGGTGGATATTGCCTTCCTCCAGCCCCTTCCTGGAAGAAGGCTGTGGCAGGGGCCCTGCAAGAAGGAGAAAGCCTGTTAACAGGAAGGCTGGTTCAAATAAGCAGGGGACCACAGACCACAGGCCTGTAGCAGGGGACGGCATCCTCAAAGCTTTTTCCATGAGACGGCATCCTCAAAGTTTTTCTTTGTTTTTGTCTTCTATCTTGATGAACAATTTGCAATTTTTACACTGTCCTGGGGGAAATGGAACCTACCTCACATCTTGAAAGTTATGGAACTCAGTTTATGTCCTTTTGACAGTCCTGTCATGTTTTTGGCAGGCACAAACTTGTTCTTTGTTCAGAACATAATTGGGGGTGCAGTTTGGGATACTATGCCTGTACTTGGCTGGGGCACAGCAGGCAAAAAAAGCTCCCTTGCAACTGATACACTAGAGGCATTTCAAGCACACAACACATCAGTGAAATAAATGCCTCCACCACCATGTACCCATCACCCAGATTCAAGAGGGAGTCACATATGTCTTTGTTATTCCTTTTCTTTTTTCTTTTTTTCTTTGCTGAAGTACTTTAAAGCCAAATCTGGAACATCATGTCATTTTACTTCTTGGTCCTTTGCTATGCGATAGCCCACTTTTTTTTTTTTTAATCCTCACTTGAGGATATTTTTCCATTGGCTTTTAGAGAGAGTTGAAGGGAAAGAGAGACACAGAGAGAAACATTGATGTGAGAGAGACACATCAATCAGTTGCCTTTGCACACACCCCAACCAGGGCTGGGGATCAAGTCTGAAACCTAGGTGTATGCCCTTGACAGTAATCGAACCTGAGACCCTTTAGTCCCCAGGCTGATGCTCTTTCCACTGAGCCAAACCACCTAGGGCTGAGATGGCCCACTTTTGAGTACTGGAGATCTCATATTTCACCCCTGGCATCTCACCTATGTTTAGGCATCTCCTGAGCTCACATATCCTGTGGCCACCCTGTGGGAATGGCTGGGGGAGGGGAAGTCCTCTGACTCTTATTATGCCTTATGCTGGGTTCTACTCAGCCTGTGACCAGATTTAGAGATCAATAAATATTACATGAATGAATGAATTCATGAACAATTGAGTGAATGGCCACCTGAAGCAGCAAGTCTTTGTCTGAAAAGGGGGCTGGGCTGCTGCAGTAGGCACCTCCCCTATCTCTTTTCATATCACATGCCAATCCTCTACCTGATGCAAATTCCTGCCATTTCAATCCCAGTTGGCTTCTCTTCTGCTCCCTTGGACCCTGCTTTGCATCTGTCCACATTTGGCTTAGAGTAGAAGCCTTCTGATGCCAGACCAAGCTCTGGCAGTAGACTTCAATTGGTGCTGGGTATTCCTGGTTTCCATGAGGCAGAAGGCACATGGGCAAGCTCTCATGGAAGCTGCAGTCCAACTAAGGAAGACTGGAAATAGGCAAAGCAGGGAGATGAGATGGTGCTGGGCAAGACGCAGTCTGGCAGAGTGCTCATGCAATGCCTAGTATGGGGCTGGCCTGCGGAAATATGGCTTCTGAAGCAGTGACCAGAAATCTCAGCCTCTCTTTCCCAACATCATTAGATTTACTTTCAGCTACATCCCTCTCCCTGAAAACCAGTTGCACCCATCTAAGAATCCCCACCACTAGTTCAGTTTCCCTATAACCCCCCCACCTCATTATCTGCCCCTGTCCATTCCTCCTTTCCCTCCTCCCTGCCTCCAGCATCCTTCCTTGGTTCTTGGTTCCTTGGCTTTTGTGATTCTTCTCCATTTGCACACAATTTTCAATTGTTGATCCTCCTCTTGGGTTGAAAGTAGGTGAGTTTGTCCTTACAGCCCACCCTGCCCAGACTCCTGGGGCCTGCTGATCTCTCTCTCTCTCTCTCTCTCTCTCTCTCTCTCTCTCTCTCTCCACACACACACACACACACACACACACACACACACACACACACACACATCTAGTCCTCCCTAACCTGCCCCTCCCTCCCCCCCCACCCCCCACCCCCGCCGGAGAAAAGTGACAGGTCCATTACAACCCTGCTGTTTACCAGCCACACTTCTTTGCTTCTGGTTGGGGTGGGTTAATATGTCAATTCCTCCCTTAAACCCATCACCTAATGAAAATTAAAATATAAATTAGATTTCCACTTTAGGGCAGGAGGTCACTTCCAACTTTCATAGAGCTATCTACCCTCTTAGTTACACTGGCAAAGGGTCTGGGCCAGGAAGAGGGCAAGGAGGAGGGAAGGACCTTTACTAAGTCCCCTTCCCGAGCTGCTTCAGCTTCTTCCATGTGCTTCTGGGTTCTCTCCAGGCTCTCCTTGCTCATTGAGGCCAATAAGAATAATGCTGATGAGGATGCAGTGCCAGAGGAATACTCAGGGCATGAAGGACTGTGCTGAGAGTGTAGCCAGTCTCAGGGAAGGATCCTAAGAGCTTTGATAATGTAAGCAAGACCTTGGTTCTTGCAACCCTGCCAACTACTGGGGGTAGAGTGGGCATGGGGCAATGGCACAGGCTATGGCCAAGGAGTACAGTAGGCATAGAGAAGAGAGGCACAGTGCCTGGATTGAGGAGTGCATCATTTCCAAATGCTCAGCACCCAGGACTGTGAGTGTTGGTGGGAGGGTAGGGGTTATGGGTTCTAAGGGGGGATGGGGGAGAAAAACAGGATGGAAAACAAGGATGGTGCCTCAGACTCTGGCCAGGGAGAAGTCTAGACTCTGATCCTGCAGAGAACTCCCTGAGCTGACTGAGCACTTAACCAGGCCCTGGAGATCAGCCACTCAGAAGCCCCTGGCATCTTGCATCCCATCGGGTGGAGCAGATCACTGTCCTTGTAACCGGAAGTCTGCAGCTCCTCCAGCACCCTGATCCCATCACCCACCTGTTTCCTACTTTTGATTCTGAGTCTGACTCACCCTAAGATAAGCAGACACCTGAAATCCAGGCTTTATCCTGTCCAAAGGGACTTTTAAAATATGTTAATTCTCATCACTGCAGAGGTTCTGATTATATGAAAGAATTCCCATTTATAAACGGAGGCCTTTCTCAGTGCACTTGTTCTCTTCCAACCCATGTGCTACTTAACAGGAGGCTGGAGCAATCCTCCAAAGAATCTCCAGGCTAGGACTCAAGCCATCGCTCTCCAAAGTGCCACCAGCAATGAAACCCCAGCATCTTTGCTGTGAGAACCACAGTCAGCAATGAACAGGGTTTGATTTTCAGGCAGCCTGAAGTCCAGGCTTGCCAATGCACAATGAGATACCTGTGACTTTTCAGGAACACCAGCAGCACCAGGAATGATGCACCTGTTTTTCCTCTTGTCATCTAGCTTATCTTGTGATGGCTTTAAAAGCCCACATGAGTGCTCTTTGTGGGGACCCTGCTGGCTATGCCACCTCCACTACTCAGGGTCCTGCATGTGTCTCCAGGATGAAGCCTCCTTTGTTTGCCCAGCCCTCCATCCTAGTGCTCTGAGTGATCTTCTCATGCTAGCTTTGCCACCCTTGGACATCTTACGCTCTGGCAGCCTGGCCTTCCACTTGCGTTAGTCTTGTGCCACTGAGGGGCCTGACTCAGATTACATGGATGCTTAGCACATAGAAACTGGGGATGGAGCCGTGATTGCCCTGCCCTAAGCTGAAGGGGTACAGTAGGCTGTTCTCATACTATCACTGTGACTGCAGGTGTTGAGCTGTGCCTGGGGAGGGGCAGGAGAAGGAGAGAGAAAAAAAAAGGTACTCAGAGAACAAGGAACACTTGGCCCTGGCCCAGCAGCTCTCAGACTCAGAAGAGCAAAGTGTATCCCAGGTCAGGAGGCAGTGGAGGAGCATGTGTGTACTGGGTGGAGGGGTGGGGGGCATTCCAACTCAGGACAGAGTGTGTTATGAAGAAAGTATGGTTTTCAGGCCTGGGACTTTGACTGGAGACTCTGGGTGGAGAAAGCAGGCAAGTCTTGGCCACAGGAAATGTGGTTCTCGGGTTCCTGTTTCTGATCCAGGACAGAAAGCAGGAGGAACAAGACATGGGTACCTAGACCCTTGGCTGGTTGCCACCTGTACGGAGGTGCCCGTCCTCCGCTCCAGGAGAGGTCATGGGTTGGAGAAGGCAATGAAAGCCTTAAGAGTTTGCTTTGCTAAGCTTAAGCAAAAGGTGAAGGCAAAAAATTGACCCAAATCAGGATAGGTAGAAGATAGGATAGCTTAATGAAGAAGGGTGAAATCCTGCAAGAAGTGGCAGGATTTGGGCCAAACATAGTGTCCCCTCCCTCTGAAGCCAGCTTTTCCATTTACCAGTACTGCCCTAACAGCTGGATCCCAAAAGGGTTCTAGTGGTGGCCAGTTGGCCAAGGGTCTCCCCATAGCTTCTGGGGATGCACCAGCTAGGCAGATCAGGCAAACCCAGCTTCTTCTGGAACGCTGTCACTGCAGCCACTCTTTCTTCCCCGAAGGTATCATCTTGGACAATTTAGCAGCAGTGATGTCAGGTGGGTGTCTTGTCTTGCCAACTGCACTGGATAGTAGGCTCATAAAGGAGGCCCAGGTGGTATCTTTCATTCATATCTTTTGCTCTCTTCCTGCCACTGACTGCCTGACAGGAGCTTCTAAGGAAAAAAAGTCTGCTCCCTTCTTATCAAGGAGGTGGCTGACCCAGAGCTCGGGCCCTGAGAGGAAGACCACTGGACAGCTAGCTGAAGGCAGGCGATGCCAGACTCAACCAGTGCACCTTTCTGATAAGCCAGGCAGTGCTCCAGGGCCAAGGCAGTGTCATGAGACAAGAGCAGAGAAAGGAGGGGACCTACAAAGAGAGAGAAGTAGAGCCACACTGGGCCCCTCAGAGGTTCCTGGGCTGCAGGCCATTCTCCTGCTCTGGAGAGTCTGGGACCAAGTGGGGCACTGTGCTCTTCCTCTAAGGAAACTTGTTGCCCTGCCCTCTGTTCCCCTCTGCTCCCACCTCCTATGAGTCCAGTCCTAGCACGGGCATTAATCCACCTGGTCTTGGCCTTTCTTTCTGTGGTGCCGGGCAGGCAGCAGCAGTGACAGCCAGATCACAAGACTGGCAGCTGGAGGTGGGAGCTGGCAGCCTTAGGACACAGTGACACACAGAGGACAGGCAGCAAGGGTTGGGACTGCTAGGGCTCAGGGAGGGAGGGCAAGGGAGTGCCAGTGCCAAGTGTGCCAGGTGGGGGATGTGGTACAGGTGGGGGCAAAAGGACTCTCCCTCCCTGAGCTGCATGGAGGCATCATGTTAGGTACTGTTTCCTGGTTTGGTGCCTGGAGACAGGGCACTAAGGTGAAGCATGCCTGTACTGGGGGCAAAGGGGAAGCTGAGCCAGGATATCAAAGAACAGAGTCTGTGGACCTCCTGCGCAGAAGCAAAAGAGACCAGTCAGGACATTGGAATAAGTGTAGAGAGGACCAGCTTGGCTGCGTCTGCCCACATGCAGCTGAATGAGCAACAGCTGGGCTCCACACCCCCACTGCTCTGCTCCTGCCTATGCAACAAGTGTCACGTCTGCATCTTGGCACATCATCTCCAGTATCTTGCCCCCCTAGGACCAGACCAGCCAGTGGTTCCAAACCTCCAGGGTCCAGAAAACCTTGAACGAGGGAGCCCAGCCCACCGGGGTCAGGTCAGTTCACTTCACTGACCTACAAAGGGAGCAGGACATGCCCCTGCCACCCTCCACCATGTAGGATGTGGAGCCCGGGACACGGGGAGCACGCCAGAGGCCCTGAGCTTCTAGGACTGTGAGGGGCAACCAGGAGGAGAAAGGTGTCGGTGGGGTGATGCCTGAGACCGAAGCCGAAAGTTTCCTGCCCTGGGCGCCCCGTTACTCTGCGGCTGGCGAGAGGCTGCCTGGCAGGCGCTGGCGCCGGGCTCCGGAGACAGAGAACTCGGCACAGGCAGCCGGAGAGCAGGAGGGAAGCGTGGGTTACTGGAGGCACTCACTCACCTCCACACACCGCGGTCAGGGAAAGCCAGAGCAGCAGGAGCGCCTGCACGCACAGCCACGGATTCATGCTGCTCCTCTAGCCTGGGCAGGAGGCGGGGAGGTGGAGAATTCCGGCGTCCGCAGGCCAAGAAAGGCGCTTGCCGTGGCTCGTGTGGGCTGGTGGGCGCGGAGCTCGCGGGGCTCCCGGGCCGCGCCACAGGCTGGCCGGCTGCGCGCGCTTGCCTCTGCCCTCTCCTGCAGCCTAACCCTCCTTGGAGTGGGCAGCGCCGCCAAGCTGACTTCAGGGGCTCCGGGAAGGCAGTGAGCTCTTTCCAAAGTGGCTGGCTGCTCAGCCTCGGCTCCAGCTGCCCGTGGTCCAGGCTGCCAGTGAGAATGCTCCCTACTCACTCTAGGGGCTGCATTTTGTAGCCTGGAGCTTGGCGGAGAGCCCACTTGGTCATGTGGTCATCCGGAGGGCTGGAGGGAGGGGGCCAGGAAGAGGGAGAGGGGGCGAGCCTCCCGCACCGCCCCCCTCCAGGCACGCACTCTGCAGCCCCGGCCTGGGCGCCAGAGGGAACCTAGAGGTGGCCCCACAACAAAGGCTGCACTGCGCTCTGACAACTCACAACCGCTTCCCAGACAATGCCCGCCTGGCTGGGGCCAGAGGGTTTGGGAAACCTGAAGGATTTCAAACACAGGAAGAATTTGGGGGGGGGGGGCGGGTAGAGGGGCACACTTAACTCTTTCTCACCTCGCTTACTTAACAGCTGTCAAGGATCCTGGACGCTTTGAGAAGGACCCGGCCCAGGCTGCCCAAACTTATGGGGAACATCTCTGACCCTCTCCCTCTCCTTATCATTGTCCATCAGCAAAGGCTTGGCAAAGACTCCCACACTGGACCCCCTATCTCCTCTGAAACTCAACCAGGTTTGATTATGACTGCCCAGGCTTGTGCTCAAGATTATTTAATTGCCCAATGGCCCCAGGAGGCACCCTCTACCTGAAATGCCACCACTCAGCCCTCCCAGCCCCCGTGTTCTTCATTCTTGTAGCCGCATCTCAAATCTCATCTTACCCAGAAGACTTGACAGGATAACAACCACTCCAGGAGGGGCTGCCCTAGGTTCCTCCTCACTGCAGAGACACAGCAGCTGCTATGGCATCCCTTTTCCTGTCCCCTATCATTGCGAGATGAGGGCAAACAGTCTAGACTGGATTCATTCATTTTGCCTGTCCTTGGGATTCCCCTTTGTAAGTGGGTCCTGAAGTTCTTTGCCTTCCCAGACTAGGCTGTCAGCTCCTATAGCCTGGAAACTTCCAAGGGAAGAGGCTGCCTCATTCACTGGACTGGGAACCCTCTAAGATGGGACCCTGTCTTTTCACTCTTCTGCATCTCTCCAAAGTCCCCTATATCGGACTCAGCACATAGATGGCACTCAACACATGTCAAAAGACTAAATTGAAAGGTGTTTCTAGCAGCAAGAGACTGGACAAAAATCATGCAACTATGGGAGAGGACAGTGGGGAGGGAGAGGGGAGGGCGGAGGGTGGGATGGGTGCCAGGTGGAGGGGAACTATGGGGGGGGGGGAAGGGAACAATGTAATTAATAAACTGAACAATAAAGATGAAAAAAAAGAAAGGTGTTTCTACATTTCAGCTGGCCAGGCAATTTGCTTGAAGTGTTAAGTCCAGCTTTACACAAAAAATACATTGGACAATGTGTATGTGTGCCATCAGAGATTAAACAAAGAACTTGTGTGCATATGTGCATAGCCCATAGACACAGACAGTAGAGTGCTGAATGACTGGGATGGTGCAGAGGCTGGGTGGAGAAGGGCAAAGGAGTAGGGAAAATGGGGGACATCTGTAATACTGTCAACAATAAAATATATATTTTAAAAATATGTGAGAGTCCCTGGTACATTTAAAATATGTTTGAAATGTTAAAACAATCCAACACATGCACAGTTTATTTACAATCAGTCTCCACCATAATTGTCAGCTCCACAGGAGAGGGCTCTCCACATTGTTCACAGCTATATCACCGTATCCCTTAGGATATGGTGCTCAATACATACTTTTGAATATATAAATAAAAATTTTAAAAACATCCCTTTTTGCCCCCGAGATCAAGGTAGTGGGAAGGGAATAAAATAGGGTTCATGTTACTAGCCTGTGGTTCATTAGCTACATTCCAGTGGGGAAAAGGCACCTATGAAGTAGTTATGTTCCTTATCAGCCCCATTTTACAGATGTGAAGCAGAGCATCTTCATTCATAAGGCCCAGGCTGTGAATAGCAGGCATTGGTAGCTGAAATCATCTTCCTGGTGTTATTTACCTGGAATGAGTCTTCCAAACAGGAGGAAAACCACCTGGTCTCTAATCTCCACTCTTATCTGGTATATGGAAATACTGTCATTACCTAAACTTACCAGGTCTCATGGGAATTATCATCTCTGCCTTTCCCCCTTCAGTGTTGCTATGGGATTAAATGAGATAATGTACCTGAAATCACTGTGCTAATGGGAATAAACCCTTATAAGGTTATTTTTAGGAACCATGATACTCCAATCCCTGATTAGGCCCATACACCCCCTAATTGAGTGCCCCCCATAACTACATTAATAGAAACATTAATGTGCAATGATACCTTCATGAGGGTGTGTAAGAACTATTCGCTAAGTGATTAGATCTACATTTTCCTTGTCTTATTTCCTAAAAGTGCCAATCTCTCTTGGAGCTAATCTGATGAATGCACTTGAACCAGGGAGTTAATAGTTATTTGAGGTTTTGCCTCCCATGTATAGTTTTCATTTTAGCAGGACCTTTGGGAGACAGTGTCCTGCCCCAAGGTAATATCAAGTTCCACTCTTTTGAACAAGGAGACACTTTAGTGACTCATTTCACTGTGCTTTAAAGTCAACTCAAAAGGGATTCCCTCTGGCAATTCATAAGCCAACTTTCAACATGCAGGTTCAGCCACTGAAGCCTCAGAGTGCAATCCTGTTGCAGCTCATTCCTCTCTGCATGTCCCCACAGATGATGATGATGATGATGATGATGATGATGATGATGATGTAGCTAAAATTTGTTGAGCATATGCCCATGTGTCAAGTACTGTTATGAATACTTTATATGTATTAACTCATTTAATCCCCACACCTATGAATTAGTTCTATTCCTTATCAACCCCATTTTACAGATGAGGCAACTGAGACTAATAGAGGTTAATTTTCCCAGGCCTGCCTAACTTCAAAGCCCACACTTTTTCCTCACTGGGCTTCCAGAAGCAAATTCTCACTTACCTGGGTCCATATATCATTTGATTTGCACTTCTAACACCTAACTTATACTGTCTTGAATCAAATTAGGAAGCAGTGAGGCATGGAGGTTAAGCACACTGGTTCTGGAATAAGGTAGCTCTGTCACTAAATAGATAACTTCAGGCAAATTATGTGGCCTTTCTGAGCTTGGGTTTCTCACGTGAAAAAGGGGTTATTACCTAGCTCCCCGGGTTATTGGAAGGATTAAATAAATCAATACCTATAAAGTACTTAGTACAGTTCTTGGTTTTCCTACTAAGTAAGCACTATATAAATGTCACATATTCTCTTAAGTATTTGTGTATATGTCTTACCAATACGATGAAATAATAAGACTATATGTTCTTACTAGCAGTAATGGTGCTCAAAGAAAATGCCCAATTAATGTTCACTGAATGCAGGAAGGAACCGTATATGCTGCATATCAAATGTCAAATAATTGGATACTTTTATTTGGGCAAAATCATTACAACTTGGCCAACATGTTCTTAGATGAATCAATACTAACAGTTAGAAATAACAAAATTATGAACTCCCTCCATCCCCAATTGTAGTGCTTGTTTTTACTGGAGTAATGTAAAAAGTGGAGTGGAAAGAGGATATCTGGAGAATGGTGAGCCTGGTCAGTAATCAGAAAAATTTCATAATAGAAAGAGCTCCAACCCCTCATTATGCATATGGAGAAACGGAAGCTCAGAAAGAAAAAAAAATGACTTGCTCAAGGTTATCTTTGGCCTGATGGCAAAGTCAGGTGGCAAAGTCAGGACTAAGGTCTAAGTAACTCCTATCTCCTGTTTTCCCCTCTGTGCCTTCCCAGAATAGAGATCTTACCAGGTGAGCAGTGCCCAAGTAGGCTGGGAAGGCACAGTAAATGGCTCTAGTTGTGCACAGGCTCTTTATTCCACAATACAACCCTTGTGGAGCACTTCATAAATAGAGTTTCCCCAATATTGTTCATCCAATTTGTTCCCTATGATGTAAGCTAAATTAATGAGCAAAGAAGTTCCGTAACAGCAAAAAGTATTGAAGAAGAGCCTTAACACTGCTACTCTCTGTAGCTACTTAATAGGAACTTGAAAAACAGCAAGGGAGGCCAGGTGCTTAGTTGATGCCTCAGTAACTAGCTCCATAACAAATGAAGGTTGCTTAGTTAAGCACCAGTAGAGAACATGAATTTTCACTGTATCACTACTATTTGTCTTTCTAATTCTACTGACTAGAATTGAGCTTTCTTTTATTTAATTAAATTTTTATCATCTTAATATTTTTTTTATTTGGGCTAGATTTCTTTTGTGCTGGTTGTTATTGCTCAGTAATGCATGGTATTTATTTTTTCTTTTTACTTTTTGACCCTCTTTACCCATTTCTCCCACCTCCATCCCATACCTCTGGCAACTACCTCTCTGTTCTCTGTATCTATGAGCTTGTTTTAATGTTTTATTTTTAGATTCCACATATACGAAATATCATATGGTATTTGTATTTCTCTGTATGACTTATTTCACTTAGCATAGTGCCCTCAAGGTCCACCCACATTGTCACAAATGGCAAGGTTTCATCATTTTTTTATGACTGAACTAAAGGCCCAGTGCATGAAATTCATGCACTTGGGCAGGGGGGGGTCCCTCAGCCCGGCCTGCATCCTCTCACAATCTGGGAGCCCTTGGGGGTTGTCCAGCTGCTGGCTTAGGCCATGGAGAGTGGGCCTAAGCTGTCAGTTGGAAATCCTTAGCGCTACTACTGAGGCAGGAGAAGCTCCTGCCCCTGCCACTGCACTGATCATCTGTGAGCCCAGCTTCTGGTTGAGTGGCACTCCCCTTGTGGGAGCACACCAGCCACCAGGGGGCAGTTCCTGCATTGAGCATCTGCCCCATGGTGGTCAGAGCACGTTTTAGACACTGGTCATTCCACCATTCAGTCGATTTGCATATTAGCCTTTTATTATATAGGACAGAGGCCCATTGCATGAATATTCATGCAATAGGCCTTCCTTCTCCTGGCTGCCAGCACAAGTTTTTCTCTGGGGCCTGGGACCCAGGCCACAGCGGAGCCAAGCCTTCAGCTTTCAGCCTTCAGGTTTGGCTCTGGCTGCAGTGGAGCCTTCAGTCTTCAGTCTTCAGTTTTCACACTGTGCCTGCATATGCAAATTAACCTATCATTTTATTGGGTTAATTTGCATGTTCACTCTTGTTTGGTTGGTGGGTGTCATGGATGTATGGTCAATTTGCATATTTCTCTTTTATTATTGTAGATAATACATATATCACAACTTCTTTAATTTTTATTATTTTAATAAATCTTTATTGTTCAGATTATTACAATTGTTCCTCTTTTCCCTCCCATAGCTCCCCTCCACCCAGTTCCCACCACACTCTCTCCTTTACCCCCTCACTGTCCTCATCCATAGGTGTATGATTTTTGTCCAGTCTCTTCCCTCACCCCTTTTCCCCTGAGAATTGTCAGTCCACTCCCTTTCTATGCCCCTGATTCTATTATATTCACTGGTTTATTCTGTTCATCAGATTTTTTTATTTACTTGATTTTTAGATTTATTTCTTGATAGATATGTATTTGTTGTTCATGATTTTTATCTTTACCTTTTTCTTCTTCTTCCTCTTCTTAAATAATACCTTTCAGCATTTCATATAATACTGGTTTGGGGGTGATGAACTCCTTTAGCTTTTTCTTATCTGTGAAGCTCTTTGTCTGCCCTTCAATTCTGAACGATAGCTTTGCTGGGTAATCTTGGTTGTAGGTTCTTGCTATTCATCACTTTGAATATTTCTTGCCACTTCTATCTGGCCTGCATAGTTTCTATTGAGAAATCAGCTGACAGTTGTATGGGCACTCCCTTGTAGGTAACTGTTTTTCTCTTGCTGCTTTTAATATTCTCTCTTTGTTTTTTGCTCTTGGCATTTTAATTATGATGTGTCTTGGTGTGGTCCTCTTTTGATTCCTTTTGTTTGGGGTTCTCTGTGCTTCCTGGGCTTGCAAGTCTATTTCTTTTACCAGGTAGGGGAAGTTTTTGGTTATTATTTCTTCAAATAGATTTTCAGTATCTTGCTCTTTCTCTTATTCTGGTACCCCCATAATTCTGATGTTGGTATGCTTGAAGTTATCCCAGAGGCTCCTTACACTATCTTCCTATTTTTGGATTCTTTTTTCTTTTTGCTTTTATGGTTGAGTGTTTTTTGCTTCTTTGTAATTCAAATCTTCGACTTGATTCTTGCGATCCTCTAGTTTACTGTGGGATCTCTCTCTTTCTCTCTCTCTCTCTCTCTCTCTCGATCCTATATATATATATATATTTCAATCAGTGTATGCTTAATTTCTAGTTTGTTCTTTTTCATATCCTCGAGGATCTCACTAAATTTATCAGCCTTTTCTAGGACATTTTTGAAAAACCTTATAACTGTGGTTTTGAACTCTATATCCAGTCATTTACTTTCCTCCATTTCTTTCATTTGTGATCTGTTTCTTTGTCTCCAGATTTTGGCTGCTTCCCTGAGTTGATCAAGTGGCTTTGTGTGCTAGGTGTCCTATAGGGCCCTGTGGCTCAGCCTCCTCAGTTACCTGAGGTAGATACTCTTGGTGCACCCCTTTGTGGGCTGTGTGCACAGTCTTGTTGTAGTTAAGCCTTGATTGTTGTATCACTGGGAGGACTTGACCTCCAGGCCAAGTGGCTGTGGGGATCAGCTATGTCTATGCTGGGAGAACTTCTGTGCTGGAGATACCCTTATGAGATAATACTTGCAGAAGCTTCTGTGCTCAGCTTAGATAGGGTGGAGTCTCAGGGCAGAGCCAATAGCCTTGGCTTCCCATCAGCCCTGCCCTAATAGGCCTCTGTGTCTCAGTGGCCTGTGGTATCGCTGCAAGCACCTCTGAGAGAAAGCTGCCCTCAAGTTTCACCCACTGCCAGACAGTCCAGTTTCTCCACAAATGAGTCTGGGTCCCCAGAGTCTTGCCTGGAACTGGAGTTCAGTGCAGTTGGAAGCTTTTGTCCCTCTCCCACTTGAGAAAGCCAGCCGTGTACTCAGTTGCCCGCTTTCTCCACGTGCCCTCCTGGGCACCTCTGCCTTCTGCAGTTCCTCTGAGTCTCTGTGTGCTTTTCTCTTTCCTGACAGTCCAGTTTTTCTCCATATGAGTCTGGGTCCCCAGAGTCTCACCTGGAACTGGAGTTCAGTGCAGTCAGGGCTTCTGTCTCCCTCCCGCTTGAGAAAGCCAGCCAAGCACTCAGTTGTCAGTCCTCTCTATGTGCACATCTCAGTACCTCTGCCTCCTGCAGTTCCTCTGAGTCTCAGTGTGCTTTTCTCTTTCCTTCTAGTTGTAGAATTTCCACTCAGCCAGCCTTCCTGTGGTTCTGGATGATGTCCATTTTGTATTTTAGTTGTAGTTTTGAAATTGTTGTGCGAGGCAGCAGTACAGGTATTTACCTATGCCACCATCTTGGTTTCTTTAGCCACAATTTCGTTATCTATTCAACTGTCAATGGATACTTAGGTTGTTTCCATATCTTGGATATTATAAATGCTACAGTGAACATAGAGGTGCATATATCTATTTAAGATAATATTTTTGTTTTCTTTGGATAAATACTTAGAAGTGGAATTGCTAGATCATATTGTAGTCTTATTCTTAATTTCTTTGATTAACCTCCATACTGGTTTTCATAGTTATTGCACCAATTTACATTCCCATCAACAGTGCATAGGAGTTCCCTCTTCTTCACATCCTTGCCGACATTTGTTATTTCTTGTCTTTTTTAAAAAATATATTTTTATTGATTTCAGAGAGTAAAGGAGAGGAGGAGAGAGATAGAAACACCAATGATGAGAGAGAATCATTGATCAGCTGTCTCCTGCACTCCCCACACTGGGGATTGAGCTTGCAATCTGGGCATGTGCCCTAACCTGGAATCATTGTTGTGAGTTTTTAATCATAAATCAATATTGAATTTTGTCAGATGCATTTTCTGCATATATTTAGATGATCATATGGGCTTTTTTTTCTACTTGAATTTTGTTTTAATGTTGAAAGTATTACATATATTCTCTTTTTTCTCCTTTGACCCCATCTAGTTTACTCCTGTCCTCCATGTTCATATGGTTTTTATTCTTTATTTTATTAATGTGATATATCACGTTGATTGACTTGCAGATATTGAACCACCCTTACATTCCTGGAGTAAATCCCACTTGATCATAGTGTATGATCCTCTTAATGTATTGTTGAATTTGGTTTACTAATATTTTCTTGAATATTTTTATATCTATGTTCATCAAGGATATTATCCTATAAGTTTCTTTCCATGCAGCATCCTTGTCTGGTTTTGGTATCCAGGTAATACTAACCTCAGACCAGAGCTGCCAGCACAATGCTTGCCATAGAATACATGCTTAAGATATATTCAGCAATCAACTTTCCCATTTTGGGTGTGCACCATTTTAATTAGAGAACATTATGTTAGTTATATAGAAGCTAAACTGGAAATTAGTCTATAAATAAAGAGTTGCTCATAGCCATTTGGATGACAAAAACTGGCTGTTGGGATTTATTAGACTTTGCTAGTGTGTCTTCATTTAGTTGTATACTTCTCTCCTTGCCTTGGTGACCAATGTCTCCTAATCCTGGTCACAAACTACAAATTGGATCTAACCCTAGGCACAGATGGAGTTCTTGTCTTACACATTCACCCTTTGCCCAAGCACACAGATACATCTCATTTGACTCACTAATAATGTCCATGAAAAATATGACAATGGAATTCAGATAATCAGCGATATTTCAAATGTCTTTAAAGAGTTCACTGTTCACTAGTGAGATAAGTCCTAAGAGGAATCCTCCAAAAAGGTGAAGAACTGTTTCTCTGTCCCATCACCATCCCAATCCCACAGAGTTGCCCCCTTTTCCTGACATCCTGCCAGATTGCTTCTGATCCTTTGGTCTCTCCCAGAGCCATGCAGGTCCCCATTTCTCTTGTTGGTCTTTCAGAACAGTTCTATTTCCTCTGCACATCCTCTATGACGTCTCCCAAGAGCCTCCATCCTTCCTCTCCTCTAGAGTCTATAAATACTCTGGTTCCCCAGGGAAGGCATGCAAATTCCTTCCTCTAGCAGCAAGGCCCTGTGAGCTAGGATAGCCACACCCAAATGAACAGGTTTATCTCCAAGGGCCAGTTGGCTACTGCACCATTCTTCCTCTTGCTTTGCTGTCTAAACTTATCTGGGCTTACATCAGGTGAGAAATTATACAATCTCAAATCTGGCACCTTTGTGTGCTGAGCCAGAGCAAACTGTTGAAAACTAGGTATTGAGTCTATGACTAGTTTGGTTATGAGTTTATAACTCTAAGATAATGAAGTTAAAATCAAAGGGATAATCTGGGGCAGCTTTGCTCCATCCCAAATCCAAGTTTGTAACCCTAAAGTGATCAGAGATTGACATCAATCACCACATGGCTCCTAACCCTAACCACAGACTGAGATCTTGGCTTCTCACTTCATCATTCATACATTTCCTGAACACATAAAGAATGAGTTCAACAATATATTAACTTTAAAAAAGGTAATACTTTTGAAAAAAGAAAGAAAAAGAAAAGTAGCCTTTATACATCAGGATCCCATGTATTAGTTTCCTGTGACTGCTGTAACAAATTACCACAAACTTGGTGGCTTAAAACAATAGAAATTTACTCTCAGTTTTGGAGGGCAGAAGTCTGAAATCAAGAAAGTGCAATTCTTCCTTGCCCCTTTCAGCTTCTGATAGCTCCATGCATTCCGTGGTTTGGAGCCGCATCATCTTCATGTGGCCTTCTCCTCTTTTGTCTGTGTAATCTCCCTCTGCCTCTCTCTTCTAAGGACACATGTCACTTGATTTAGGCCTACTCAAATAATCCAGGATGATCTCATCTTGAGATTCTTAACTTAGTTACATCTGTAAAACCTTTTTCCAAATAAGTTTACATTCACAGATTCCAGGGATTAAGACATGGACATATCTTTTTGTGGTGGGCCACCATTCAACCCACTATACCCCCACTACCTCCATTCGCATCCTTGCCATGCTGAAATAGAAAGAGCATGAATTTTCTGTTGATTTTACTTTCAAATATCTCTCAGATCTATACAGTCTCTATATTTCTGCTGTCTCATCCCCATTCAAGCTCCTTCATTCTCCATAACAACTGATTTGGTCATACCAGTCTACTATACTTGAAAGCCTTCAGTGGCTTTCCATGACTCTGGGGATCAAGACTTAACTATTGGCATGGTCTGCAAGGCCCTGCATGAGCTAGCTCCCACCTACCTTGCCAAATTCCTGTTTTGCCTTCTCCCCTCTTTTTATCTTGCAAAACCATGTCCCTTATTGCCATAATGCCTTCCTAATACTTTTCTCTCCTTTTGAAGAGCTATCCTCCCTGCCTCATCTTATCCTAATGTCCATCAACCATCAGCTCAGCTATAAGTTCTAATAACTGTTCACCAAGAGATACTTTCCCTGGCCCCCATTCTCCTGTAATAGCATCTTTCAAAGTTTGTAATTAGGTTTGTGTTGAATAAATGTCTCCACCCATCCAGCTAGCCCCCAACTAGACAGAGCTCCACAAAGGCAAGGGCTGTGATTATCTGGTTTCATTACTATGCCTTTAGCATCTAACCAGTGTCTGACACATAATAGGTGTTCAATCATTATTTGAATAAATATATTATATAATTAATTAATCTATACATCTATATTTTAATCCCTCACATTCCTTTCCTAACAAAATGAGATAAACAATGCCTATTTCACAGGGTTGAATAAGAATAAAAATGAGATAATGGAGAGGAAGGAAATTTATCAACCATGAGATTCCATACTAATTTAAGGAATTATTATAATATTGGTTAATGTAACCAGCCTTTAGAGGGACAGAGATGTGCACTACATAGGGCATAGGGGCAGCAGGAGAAATGAGGGTGATAAAAGATATTTGAAGTCTACATTCCTCTGAATGCGAAGAGTTTCTGTGGCTCTGCTGTGTAGGATGAAATTACAAGAACACTCAATTCCCCTGCTTTAAACTTGAAGCTCATAACTTATCACCTTCTGGGATCAAAAGAAAATACCAGGTATAAATATTGCCCGAAGTCACTCTTGGTATTTAAGGTTTTAATTGTCTCGTTTAAAGCATATGCTCCAGGTGCTAGCTGAGGTTAGGGTGACAGACTCCTGGACTGGGCCCATCTCCACTGGTGCTTCCCATGAGGTGATCTGTCAGCTATGGCACTTGCTTGAGGCACTGTACAGCTGACAAATGACTTTGAAGAATGCCTCTTGGCTTTTTTTTTCTTTCCCTTCCTTACCTTTTTGGCTTTCAAGGTTAACAGGTGGGGAGGGTATCGCCTCCTTCTTCCTGCCTCTCTAGCGTGTCCATCTAAAAGGCATCCCTGGGGGCTTGACATTCCAGGTCTTTAGTTTCTTACATTGATTTCCTCAAACCCCATCAAGTCATAATCTCCTTTCCTGCAGGGAAAAGACACTTCCACCTCTTCCTCCATATCTTCTTAACTCCTTGTCTTGGGTCAAGAGACCTAAAAAGGCCATTTCTCATTTCCATCTTGTCTTCCATTGTTTTCTCCCTTGGGATGTTTCCGCATTCATGGCCCTGAGATGCCTCACTGGTCTGGAATGTCCATGGCAAGCCAATCCTCTGAATCATAGACTTAAAAAAATTGGAAAGAGCAGAGCTCATTAGGCTGTCATTTCCCCAGTTTCCTCCACTGACCTGGATATTTTCCCATTGGCTTGATGATGTCCTTCCCTGCTCTATCGTCTCACTGGGCTTTGAGCTTTATCTGCACGGTCCCAGAAAGGTGAAGAAAAAGGCACAAATCTGAGTAATCCAAACAAACCCCCCATATTGTCTCAATCATTTGGGCATCCTAGTACAAAACACTGTTTTGGTACAAGGTTTCAGGATAGTTACCTCTAATAGGTGCCATGAACTAGAGCTGGAAAGGACTTTGCAGCTCATCTGTTCAAAGACCTACTCTTTTTTTGGTTTATATCATTATTGAGTTATAATTGACAATTTGCATACCATGCAAAATATTGTTACAATTTTCTATGTTATGATATATGCATTCCTCCATGAAACCATCACTGCCATCTAGTTTCTAGAATATGACCTATCTGTCTTCTGGGCCTTTGTAATTCTACACTTCACCACCTCCCTATTCTCCCCAGGCAACCACTGATTTGCTTTCAGTTACTATATAGTTTTCATTTTCTACAATTTTATATAAATGGAATAACATAATACGCATTTTGCTGGTTTTCTTCACTCAGAATAATTATTTTGAGAATAATTCATACCGTTGTATGTACTAATAATGTCATAGTCTAATTTTGGCTATTGTGAAAAATGCTGCTATGAATACTCATGTACAAATTTTGTATATATGTATGTTTTCAATCATCTTGGGTATATGCCTGAGTATTTACCTGAGTCAAATGATAACTCTATGTTTAATCTTTTTAAAATTAAAGTATAGTTGACATAGAATATTATATTAGTTTAAAGTGTATAACATAGGCGACTTGACATTTATATACCTTACAATATTTAAGCAGCTGTTCAGCCTCACCAGCTAAGTGTGAGGTTCTATTTTTATTCATCTCACCATTTTATTATTCATATTTTTATTTTAGCCATCCTAGTGATGTGAACTGGTATCTCATTGTGGTTTTTATTTGTATTTCCCTAATGATCACAAATATGGAGCATCTTTTAATAGTTTGTACATCTTTGGAGAAATAGCTATTCAACTTCTTTGCCTACTTTTAAAATTGAGATATAACTCACATAACATGAAATACACCATTTTAAAGTATGTAGCTCAGATCCTAGTCAATTTATCCCAGTGGATAGAGCATCAGTCTGCGGACTGAAGAGACCTGGGTTTGATTCTGGTCAAGGGCACATGCCTAGGTTACAGGCTCAGTCCCCAGTTAGGGGTGTGCAGGAGGCAGCTGATAAATGTTTCTCATCATTGATGTTTATATATCTCTCCCCTTCCTTTATGAAATCAATAAAAAATATATTTTTTAAAGTATACAACTCAGTGGTAATTAGTATATTCACTAAATTGCGCAACTATCATCACCACTAATTCCCGAACATTTTCATCACCCCAAAACAAACTCCATGTCTATAAGCAGTCAGTTCCAATTCACCCCTCTAGCAACCATTAATCAACTTTACAGCTACATGAATTTGCCTCCTAATACATTTTATATAAATGGAATCATATAATGTGTGACCTTTTGTGAATGCCTTCTTTCACTTAGCATAATGTTTTCAAGGTTCATCCATGCTGTAGCTTGTTTTGGGACTTTATTTCTTTTTGTGGCTGAATAATATTCCAGTGCATGGATATACCACAGTTCTTTATTTATTCACCAGCTGATGGACATTTTAGTTGTTACCACTTTTGGACTATTATGAATAATGATGCTATGAATGTTTGCGCATAAGTTTTTCTGTGAATATGTTTTCAGTTCTCTTAGGTATAGAGTGGAACTATTGGATCAGGGAATAAATTAACTTTTTAAGGACTTGCCCAAGAGTTTTCCAAAGTAGCTACACCATTTTACATCCATACCAGCAATGTATGAGAATTCCAACTTCTGTACATTTCCCCCAACCATTTATTTTCCATTTTTGTTTTTATTATAACTATCCTAGTGGTTGTGAAGTAGTATCTCATTATGATTTTAGTTTGCATTTCCCTAATGACTAATGACTTTATTATTTCCTTTCTTCTACTTACTTTGGTTTAATTTGTTTATCTTTCTGTAGTTTTTTGATGGAAACAGAAAATCATTGAGACCTTTTTCATTTCCAATGTAGGCATTATAGTGCATTTCAAAAATTCTGACATGTTGTGTTTTTATTTGTACTCATTTCAAATACTTTCTAACGTTCCTTTTAATTTCTGTTTTGCCCCATGGATTATTTTAAAGTATGTGATTTAGTTTTGAGATATTTGAAAAATTTCCATTAAATTTGGTTTTTAATTTAAATTTATTGTAATCAGAAATATACTTTGTATAATTTAGATTATTTTTTATTTTTAATCCTCTCCCAAGGATATGCTTCTTGATTTTAGAGAGAGGAAGAAAAAAACATTGATGTGAGAGAGAAACATTGATTGGTTGCCTAATCAAGGATGGAACCCACAACCTAAGTATGTGCCCTGACTGCGAATTGAACCTGCAACCTTTTGGTGCATAACACTATGCTCCAACCAACTGAGCCATTCTGCTGGGGCTAACTTGGATTCTTTTAATTTTTTTGAAACTTGTTTTATGGCCTAGAATATGGCCAATCTGTATTGGTAAATGTATTGTATGCCTTTAAAAAGATTATGTATTCTGCTGTTGTGGGGTGGAGTGTTTATAAATGTCATCTAGATCGAGTTGGTTGATAGTGTTATTCATAGCTTCTATATCATTGCTGAATTTATGTCTACTATACTATCAATTATTGAGAAATGAGTGTTGAAATATCCAACTACAATTGTGGACTTTCCTGTTTCTACTTATAGTTCTGTCAGCTTTGCTTCACGTATTTTGAAGCTCTACTACTAGTGCATAATTACTTATGATTGTTGTCCTCTTGATGAATTGACCCTTTATCACTATGAAATTACCTTCTTTAACTTTGGTAATAATTTTTGCTTTAACAATCTACTTTATCTTATATTAATATAGTCATTTCACATTTCTTTCCATTAGTATTAATATGGTATGCCTTTTCCCATAATTGTACTTTTTAAATCTGTTTTTAACTTTATAGTTAAAATGCTTTACTTGTGGGAAGCAAGTAATTGGTTCTTGATTTTATATCCTATCTGACAACCTCTGCCTTTTATTTATGTGTTTAAATCATTGACATTTCATTTGATAGTTGATATAGATAGGTTTAATTCTATCATTTGGTTATTTGTTTTCTGTTTGGTTCATCTATTCTAGTTCCTTTATATCTGTCTTCTTTGGGACTAATTTATTATTTTTTATTATTCTGTTTTATCTCACATATTTGTTACTCTACTGATTACGTTTAGTTTTAAACATCTTTAACTTACCTAAGTTGATCTTCAAGTGATATATATCACACCACACACATTATAAGTGATATATACCACACCACACACATTATAAAGAATTTACAATTGTGTAGGCCCTTTCCTCCCCTACTAACCATTGTGTTACTGCTGTCATACATTTTCCATTTACATATATAATAAGTCCCACACTACATTATTATTGTTGCTTAAACAATGTAGTATCAAAGATATTTAAATAATTTTTAAATCTTATATATTTACACATGTAGTTACTATTTCTGGTGCTCTTCCTTCCTTTGTGTAGATCCATATTTTAATCTGTTATCATCTTCCTTCCATTTCTTGTAGTATGTGTCTGATGGTGATGAATTATTTCAGCTTTTGTATGACTGGAATATCTTTTTTTGGCCTTCCTTTTTGAAAGAATATTTTGCCTGATATAGAATCCCTGGTTGAAAGCCTTTTTGTCAGTTGTTTAAAAATTTTGTTCCAGAGTCTTCTCACTTGCATTATTTACAATTAGAAATCTTATCTTTGTTTTTTGTACATAAAATGTCTTTTTCCTCTGGCTGCTGTTAAGATGTTCTCTTGATCACTGATTTTGAGCCATCTGATTATGTATGTCTTTGTGTCATTTTCTTCATGTTTCCTGCACTTGGGGTATTTGGATTTTGCCAAGTTCCTTGGATCTCTAGTTTTATAATTTTCCCTTTCATTTTTCAGTCATCTTTTCCTTTATTTAAAAAAAATCCTTACTGTTGAAAATAGTACATATGCCCCCTTCTCTCCATTGACCCCTTCTAGCCCTGCCCCTGCTCCAGGCCTTCACCACCCTATCCTCTGTGTCCATGGGTTATGCATATATGCATACAAGTTCTTTGGTTGATCTCTTCCCACCCACCTATTGGGTTTATAATTTTCAACAAATTTAGAAAAGGTTTGGCTATAGTTCTTCAATCATTTTTTCTCCTCCCTCCTGTCTCTTTTTCTCCTTCAGAAACTCCAATTATATTTCTATTAAGCACTTGAATTTACCTACAGCTCACCGAGGCTATTTTTTTCCATTTTCTTTTCTAAGTGTGTTTTATATTGAATTGTTTTTATTGCTATGATTTAAGTTCACGAATCTTTTCTTCTGCATTGTCTAATCAGCCATTAATCTCATCCAATGTATTTTTTACCTCACATGTTACAGTTTTCACCTATGTAAGTTTCATTGAGGTATTTAAAAAATATCTTCTATGTCTCTACTTAAATTTTTGAACATATGGAATGCAGTTATATCAACTTTAATATTATTATTTACTAATTCTAGCATTTTTGTTAGTTCTGGTTTGATTTAAATTAATTGATTTTTCTCCTCCTTATCAGCCATTGTTTCTGGCTCTGTCCATACCAGGTGACTTTTATTGGATGCCAGGCTGTGAATCCTACCTTGTTAAATTATTTAATATGTCTGTTTTTCTATAACCAGTGGTTCTCAACCAGAGGCTATTTTGTTTGTCCAGAAACACTCTTGATTGTTATGACTGAAGAGTGCTATTGGCATCCACTGAGTAGAGGCCAGGTATGAGGGTAAACATTCTACAATGCACTGGACAGCTCCCACAACAAAGAATTACCCAGCTCCAAATGTAGTTGTTCTGAGGTTGAGAAACCCTGCTATAAATATTCTTGAACTTTGTTCTGGGATTCAGTTAAGTTTCTTGGAAATTGCTATATCCCTTTGGGTTTTGCTATTAAGCTTTGTTAGATGAGACCAGAACAGTGCTCAGTCTAGAGATAATGTTCCCTAATACCAAAGCAAGACCCTTCTGTGTACTCTACCCAATGCCCCAATTTTAGTTGGTTGGAAATTGGTATTCTCCCCAGCTCTGTGTTAGTTCAGAGCACTATTCCCTCTAATCATTTGGTATGGTTCTTTCTCCAGCATCAAATGGTTTTCTCATGCTTGTGGACCTACATAGAGTTTATTCCATCTCTGCTTAGCACACAGCCTACCTCTTCAGGATGTCCTACAGATAACACACTCACTATTTCTACTCTCACCCTCACCTCGGACCTACTCCTTCTGTATCTCAGTGCCAGGCCCAAAGCTAGAAATCCAGGAGTCACCCTTCACTCCTGCTTCCTCATCACTCTGCTGTTCAATCAGCCAATTTGTTCTCACCAGTGTCTCCTGCATTCTGTCTATACTTTCCGTTCCCACAGCCCCTGCCCTATCTTGTGCCATCCTTTTCTCTTGTTTGAACACTTCATTGAGACGGCTCCAACATGCATCTCTAGCATCTCCTTCCACTGCTATATATCCTCACCTCCAGTGTCACAGAAGTTTTCACTGATTATCATGCAGAGCAGCCTTTCACAAGTCTGTACATTTGCAAATGCTATTCTTTGCCTGAAATATAGTTCCTCCACTTCTTTGCCTGGCAAACTATTCATACTTCAAAAGCCAGCTTACAAGTCACCTCTTCTGTCAAGCCCTCCTTAGTTTCTTGAGTCATCTATTCATTCTTGACCCTCCGTTCTTCTACTGCATTTTGGTCACACTTTAACAATAATGTTCATATCTCTTAACACTGCTGTCTATCTCCCCTACTACTATAGCTGCGAGGAATCTAGCAATCCCTGTAGGTGCTTGCTATGGACTGAAATGTGTCCTTCCCCCAAACGCATATGTTAAAGCCTTAACCTGAAATGTTGCTATATCTGGAGATAGGGTCTTTAGGAAGTAATTAAGATTCAATGGGGTCATAGGGGAGGGCACTAATCTCATAAGACTGTGGCCTTATAAGAAGAGGAAGAAGTATCTCTCTCTTTCTCTCTGCCATGTGAAGACACAGAGAGAAAGGGGCTGAGTGCAAGCTAGGAAGAGACTCTTACCAGAACCTGACCACATTGAGACCTCGATCTCAGACCTCTAGCTTCCAGGATTGTGAGAAATAAATTTCTGTTGTTTAATACTCAGTCCATGGTATTTTGTTATGACAGCCTGAGGAGGCTACTACAGCACTTAATACATGATTAATGCATTTTTTAAGCCTCACCCGAGCATATTTTTCCATTGATTTTTAGAGTGGAAGAGAGAGGGGAAAGACAGAAATGTCGATGTGAGAGGAACACATGGATTGGTTACCTCCTGCAGAAACCCCACCAACCAGGACCCCCGGTGGAGGAGGTAGAGAGGAGCCTGCAACCAAGATACCTGCCCTTGACTGGAATGGAACCAGGGACTCTTCAGTTCACAGGTGGAAGCTCTATGCACTGACCCAAACCAGCTAGGGCTGATGAATGCATTTTTCAATGAACGAGAAAGAAACAGGAGGCAGGAAGATGGAATAAATGGGGAGAGAAGCTGCAGTCAGAAAGCAGAAGGCAAGAAGAGAATTAAGAAAAACAAAGTAACAGGAGAAAGAAAGCAGAGGATGGGAATGAGCTCAGAAGGGAGCCGGTTTTTCAGTGGAGATCATGCCCATGCCAAGGGAAACTACTGCCAAGATGGAGAAGGGTGCGTACAGACCTGAGGGTCAGTGCTGAGCATCCAGGCACAATACTTTATATACTGTATGTTTTCAGGAAAGGATCCGATGCTTGGGGCCCTTAAAAAGGAGGCGCCTTAACTCTTTGGCTGGGCAACAGCTTGGTGCCCTGGCTTCCCTGGTCAAAGAAGGCTGCTGTCCACACCCAGCTGCGGGAGAGACTAGGAGAGTGTTTACCCAATGGCCCCAGTGTCCTCAAAGGACTCCGCTCTCAGTTACATAGCAAACAGCTGGCAGCACCGTTGTGGCCGCGTCCTAGGCACTGCGACCCAGAGCCTCCAATGATGTTTAAACCGGGACCGTGAGAATGAGTTCTCCACCCTCATCTTCCTCCAGTGGGCTTGGGGGTGCTCGTTTACGAACTGGGACCTGACAGGTGGCTTTTTAAAAACTCGTTCTGACAGGACGCCTCCAAAAAAACGAACATAAAGTTTTCTGTCGCCTAGGGCTGGTGCAAATTGGTTTCAGACTCTGCCATCCGCTGCAGCAGACAGCGGTCTTTCCAGTAAGAAGACGCTTCCTGGCGGGAAACGCGGACTGACAGGCGACCAGGCAGCAGTGTCTGCCCAGCACTAGAAGCCAACAGGCTCCATCTTCTGTTGCCCTGGGGCCTGCAACTGCCTCTTTGAGCTTTGGAATCCGCCCTCTACACCGAAGCTCCAGCCAGGGGCCTTGGTTTCTCCAAACTGGGTGCTCCCTGCAAAGCAGCACTCCCTTGAGAGGAGGGAGGTCCTGGCTCCACCCACTTGGCAAAGCCTTTAAGATCAGGGCTCTGAGCCAAAATAAGGCGGACATTTAGAAACCAAACCAATAATAGAATTTTGATCACTTGGGGTGGGGGAGGAGTTGAG
The DNA here is from genome assembly GCA_027563665.1 of Antrozous pallidus. Classification (NCBI taxonomy): domain Eukaryota; kingdom Metazoa; phylum Chordata; class Mammalia; order Chiroptera; family Vespertilionidae; genus Antrozous; species Antrozous pallidus. The sequence continues at coordinate 39,082,077 of CM050509.1, read as the reverse complement.
GTGCTTGGGGAGCTGGTCAAGAGAGCTGCAGGGAACTGCGGCTTTGAGAGTGTTCCAGGAGCAATCATCAGTGCTTGCAATCCTAGCAATCATTGCTAGACCCAGCCCGGCAGTTAGTTGGACATGACAGAGGCATGAGGGCTGGTTCTTTATTCTATTGTTCCCACTTGGTCAGAAAGGGCTCCTAGCAAACATTCTGCTAGCCCCAGCTTTCCCAATGAAATGGAGACCTTTGCTCTGCTGTTACTATTCAGAATGGGAATTTTGTCCAGGCTAAGGCCTTATTCGCCATATCTACACTAGGATGTCAAACCACCAGCCTGGCAAAAATCTGAGCCAGCGTTTAGGTTGGGACTCATGGAGAAGTGGAAAGATGTTCCCATCCAAGCGGCTATACACTACCTTGAAAACTAGGAGCAGTCCCACATCCACACTCTCCTGCCTGGCTCCTTGGCAGTACTTTTCAAACACTACCACTTGGACAAATTACCTGGGGTCCTTATTAAAATGCAGATTCTGATTTAGAGCTGGGTGAGGCCTGAGATTCTGCATTCCTCACAAGCTCCCAGGGGATGTAGCTGCTGCCTTGGACCATACCTAGAGAAGCAAGCCATAAAGCAATGCTCTTAACTGCAACAGCAAGTTAAAATCACCTGTGGAGCTTCAAACACTTGAACTTCACTAAAAGAGTAAATCTTAAGTGTTCTCACCACAAAAATAAAAGATAACTATGTGAAGTGATGGGCACGCTATCTCCTTTGTGTAATCATTTCGCAATGTATACATGTGATAAATACATACCTTTAAAAAACATTATGGTTGTAGGTGTGATCCCCAGTGTGGGGCATACAGGAGGCAGCTGACTGATGAATTCTTTCTCGTCATTGATGGTTCTGTCTCTCTCTCTCCCTCTCCCTTTCTCTCTGCAATCAATAAAAAAAACTTTTAAAAAATAAAACAATATGTTGAACAATGAAATATATACAATTTTTGTCAATCATACTTCAATAAAGCTGGGGGGAAAACTAATTAAGCCAGGCTCCATCACAGATAGTCTAATTTAATTCTTCTGGGATGTGGCCAGACTTTTTTTTTGTAATTAAGCTTTTCAGGTGATTATAATGGGCAGCCAAGATTGAGAGCCACTGGTCTAAGCAGCTGTGAAGAGGGACTTAGGCTGTAGCCAGGGATATTGATTCCATACTGAACCCACTTAGGTAGCACCAACCTTGACTTCCAAATGGCACAGTACATCTAGGAAGGAAAAGTGGTGGCATCTGCATCGTAAATCTGAAGAGCATCAGGGAGAAGCTCCTGCTGGCAGTTCATGCCATTATTGCCACTGAAAACCTTGCTGATGTCAGTGTCATATCGTCCAGGAGTGCTGGACAGCATGCTAAAGTCTGCTCCTGCCACTGGAGCCATTCCTATTGCCGCTTCACTCCTGGAACCTTCACCAACCAGATCCAAGCCGCCTCCCGGGAGCTGAGACTCCTGGTGGTTACTGATCCCAGGGATGACCACCAGCCTCTCACAGAGGCATCTTACGTTAAACTGTCCACCATTGCTCTGTGTAACAGAATCCTCTGCACTATGTGGACATTGCCATCCATTGCAACAACAAAGGGGCTCACTCAGTGGGTCTGATGTGGTGGATGCTGACCCAAGATGTACTGCACATGCGTGGCACCATCTCCTATCAACATCCATGGGAAGTCATGCCTGAAATCTACTTCTACAGAGATCCCAGAGAGATTGGAAAGGAAGAGCAGGCTGCTGTGAGCAAGGAGGAATTTTAGGGTGAATGGACTGCTCCCACTCCCTCCAAGTTCACTGCTGCTCAGGCTGAGGTCACAGGCTGGTGTGAAGGCGTTCAGGTGCCCTCTGTGCCCATTCAGCAGTTTCCTACTGAAAACAAGTGCTCATCCTGCCACTGAAGACTGGTCTGCAGCCACCACTGAATGGGAAAAAACAACCACTGAGTGGCCCTAAGCTGTTCTTCCACAAACTCTTACCAGAATGGAAATAAGTTTGAGGGAAAATAAACAGTTTCTTTTAAAAATATATAATGGTGAGTCTTAGTAGTACAACTATCATAATTTCAAAATAATGATGGACATATTGATATTTTAAGAGTTCTATTTCATTCTAATGTGATAAAAAATATGTGTGTGGTTTCTGTTGGTGGCCAAGTCACAGATCCTCTAATATTATGATGGATTGTTGCCTGCATTCATGATTGAAGGAAATGCTAAAATACAATTAAAAGAGAGAAGAAATAAAGAAGCAATTTTCTGAACCCTAGGCTCATTAACCCTCAGAATTTTAACTACAGACCCCTTAGAAGACCATGGGTGCTAGTTAAGAATCTACATAGCCTTCCTGGTGCTACTTTGTGTGAATCACCCTTGGTTCAAGACCCCTCATTAGAGGTCTCTTTTTTGGGGGGAGAGCTGGTGTAGGACTGGAGATTTATTTTTTAGAAACAGCCTGTGGTGCTGCCTTCCCTCCTCTGCACTCTTAGAGCTATGTCCTTTGGTTTTCTCTTGTGGCAAGTAGGGAACTTTGCACCTCACATAGGATTTGTCTTTCAATAGGTGTTAACTGAGCATCTAGTCAGTGCAGGGCTCTGTGCTATGCTCCAGACATGGGAATGGATACACAAAGAGATAGCTATTAGTAATAACAACAACCATTTACCAAACACTTTTTATATACCAGGCACCATGGCAGCACTTCATTCATGCGTGCATTTATTCATTTAGTAAATATTTACTGTCTGCTAAGTGCCAGGCACTGTTTTAGTGGCTGTGGGGATGGCAATGAATAAGACAGCTAAATTCCCCGCTCTTATGAAACTTACACTCTAGTAGGGAGGACACAGGTACATAAAGTAAATAAGTAAATGATAGAGTCTGCCAGCCTATGGGAAGTGCTATGGAGAAAAATAAAACAGAGAAGGGGCAGAAGGAATACTCAGAAAGGTGAGTGCAGTGTTAAATGGGGTGACCATGGAAGGTCTTACTGAGGAGATGAACATTTGAGACTAGACCCACAGGAAGTGAAGGGTGAGCCTTTGCAGGTATTTTAGGGAAGAACATTCTGGGCAAAGAGAATATCTGCTTGAAGACCCTGAGGTCTGAACATGGAGGAGGCTGGCAAGGCTAACAGAGGGGAGTGAGAGGAAGAATAGTAAGAGATGAGGGCAGAGGGCAAGTGGGAGGAGGGGTACCAGAAGGTGAAGGACCATGGAGGCCATTGTACTAACCTTGGCTTTTATGGAGAGGGAGATGGAAAGCCATAGAGGGATTGAGCAGAGTCCCCCAACAACACTGCTAGGTGACAGTACCATTATTCCCATTTTTAAATGAGGTAACTACAACTCAGAAAAACAAAGTGACTTGACTAGTGAGTGAAAACTTGGGGACCCCACACCTCCTCCTCCCTAGTCTCACACTCAGAGGAGAGCCAGCATGTTTCTTACTACCTTCTGTTCCCTTGTCATTACCCGTGGATCGTACATTACCCTGTGTACCCACTCCTTTCTGTATCCACTAACTTCTGCCTTTTTATTTATTGAACACCTATGTGACAGCTACTATTTTAGATGCTGAGAATAAATTGATGAATAAGAGAAGTCAGATCCTTGCTCTCATGGAACTTTTATTCTAGTGGATGGGGAAAACAGGTATGTAAAAAATTTTAAAAAAAGAAATGCAGAGAGAAGAGTGGACATATTGATATTTTAAGAGTTCTATTTCATTCTAATGTGATAAAAAATATGTGTGTGGTTTCTGTTGGTGGCCAAGTCACAGATCCTCTAATATTATGATGGATTGTTGCCTGCATTCATGATTGAAGGAAATGCTAAAATACAATTAAAAGAGAGAAGAAATAAAGAAGCAATTTTCTGAAATTGCTTATAGAAGCTGAGTATTGAGGCCTTTCTGTGGAAGTAATATTTAAATTGAGATGTGGGGGACCTAGCTGGTTTAACTCAGTGGATAGAGCATCAGCCTGTGGACTGAAGGATTCGATGCCAGTCCAGGGCACATGCCTAGGTTGCAGGCTCAGTCCCCAGTAAGGGGCATGCAGGAGTCAGCCAATAAATGACTCTGTCATCACTGATGTTTCTATCTCTCCCTCTCCCTTCTTCTCTGAAATCAATAAAAATATATTTTAAATAAATAAATTGAGATATGGGGGAGAACATTCCAGGCAGAGGGAGATATGTGAGTAAAAGCTAAGGTAGAAGGAACATAGGGCAGGAGCATGGGTTATGATACAGGGAAAGGGCAGGAGACCCAGTGGCAGCAATAGGAGCCACTTCAGGGGCAGAGCCCTGTGGGTTATGAGCACATAGGAATCCACTGGAGTGTTGGAACCAGGGAAAGGCAATTATTTGCCTGATGATTTAAGAACATGCTGATATCATATCTCATAGGGCTATTGTGAAGGAGAATGGATTGGTGGGGAAAGAGGATGAGGAATAGTGAAAAGACTTAGGATATGTTTGGAGATAAAATCAACCAGACAAGCTGATAGATTAGATGTACAGGCAGAAAGAAATAAAGAACTGAGATGGCCTCTAACTTTTTGCCTTGAGCAGCTGCATGAATGGTGATGCCATTTAAAGACCCTAGGAAGTCTTTAGGCAAGCAACTTTGGAGGAAGAGTTAAGAGTTCTGTTTTGAACATGTCTGTTTGAGATAGTCATGTCAACTAGTTAGTTAAATTCATGAGTCTGCAGTTCTATGGAGCAGGCTAAGCTGGAGGAGAGATAGAATCTAAGCTGGAAGAGGGATAGAATCAGAAATATTGGCACCATGTATACCCACTTATGCCAAGCACAGTGTCCGGCATATGGCATGTAGTCTAAAAATTTTTGGTTGGTTGAATGAATTAATTAATAAGTAAAATGTGTTCAGGGGCGGGGGCTGTAAGAGATCAACCAAAGGACTTGCATGCATGCATATAAGCATAATCAACAGATATAAGACACTGGGGGAGGGAAGGCATGTGACAGCATGTGCTGGGCGGGGGGTAGGGGAGGATGGGGGGAAGTCAATGGGAGGAAAAAAGGAAACATATGTACTACTATTTGTAATACTTTAAACAATAAAAAGATAAAAATAAAAAAGAAGTAAATGGGAAGAGACAGACATGGATTATAAACCATAAAAAAATCTTAAACTGATAAAAATGAATCAGCATATTTCTAAACATTAAGTGTATGTTTAGACCTCTCATCCTTTGATTAATATTAAATTATGATTCCTTAATGCTTTAAAAAATGTGTTCTTAGAGCTTTGAAATCAGACAGACTTGGGTTCAAATTTAAATCTTGACTCTGCTACTTACTAGCTTGATGTTGAAGTAGTTATTAAGCCTTTTGGAGTTTCAGTTTTCCATCTATAGAATGAAGACAGCAACAATGCCTATTCCATAGGGTCATCATGAATATTATACTAAATGTGTGGCCTGGTGCACGGATTCGTGCACATTGAAAGGAAATTAATTTAGAAGAAATATTTTAATATCACTATTCGCCCTTTCCCTATAATAGAAGTGTCAACCAAATTCATGATCGACAATGACAGATTGAAACACATGGGTGTGATTGGTGCCAGCGAGAGCTTTATATGTATAGCGCATGCATGAGTCAACTTAGCCCTTTATATATAGAGAGAATAAACTTGCTTAATTAGACCTGCTTTCTGATATAACTAAACTTTTTCCAGCCAGAGAAGCACCCCAACTTCTCTTTCAGGTATTGTCAGCAACACAGCAATAAATATCAACACGAACAGATTATTATTGTAGATCACACAGAGAAAACAAAGGGTAAACTAACTACAGCGGTGTTTGACTATATTCTGCGCAGTGAAAAACCTGAAGTCATTTTCAAGGTCCAACATCTCTTACTTCTTTTCATTTGGGTCAAGTTTCTAAACTTTCTATATCTCCATTTTCTGGCTAATGAAAAGAAAATAGGATTCCACTGAGTCTTCTATCTACCTACTCCAGGACTTCTGTGAGGATCAAATGAGATGAGGCACGGGAAAATGCTTCACAAACATTTGGTTAAAGTGTAAAATATTTGCATCTGGCTATAAAGCAAGTCGTGTTCCTGGGCTAAAGAAAATCCAAGGAGGCTAGTCACTAAGGAGAGGAAGCCAGGCATTACTATGTGATGTCATTACCCGGTGCCCACAGCCACCATTTCTGGGCTGGGGTGGGCTGTGGGCCACATGTTGCACCATTGCAGCATCAGCTGCCATTTGGTGGGCTGTCACTCTGGGATGGTAGCAGGGTCTGTGTCCCACTTGGGGGAAGCTGAGTGTTGCTTTGTCAGCACCAAGTCTGCACTGCTGTTACTTTGTAAATGGCCAGTGAATGTCATGGCAGCTCCTGCATTGAGTGTCTATCCCCTGATAGTCAGTGCACATCATAGCAACTGGTCAGATGGTCAGACACTTAGCATATTAGCCTTTTATATAGCTAGAGAAGCCATGTAAAGTGCATTGTAAATACTCAGTAAATTAGTGGCTGTTATCATATTTGAAGCATGAGATAGGCCTTAAGAGGCCAAGCCTTGAAGGGACCCTTCAGAGGGCAGACCCAGAGGTTGGGACAATCTGACCAGGCTGTGGTGTGACAGGGCAATCGTGTGACAGGCAGTAATGCCTAGTAGATAGGTGTGGCCCTCTTGAGCCAAACTGTCTGGGTTCATAATCGTGGCTGAGCCACTTACTTAGTTAAATTCTATGTACCTCAGAGTTTTTTTTAAGTATTATTATTTAATCTCTAAAATAGAGATAATAATAGGCCTACCTCATAGGGCTGTTGTGAAGGATCAAGTGAGGTAATTCATGGAGAAGGCTGAAAACAGTGCCTGGCTCATCCTAAGGGCTCAGTAAATGTGAGGAGGCTGCAGATAGGCCTTAGCTGTGTCCTTGATCTCCCTCTAGAGAAGATAGTATTCAGCCCTGGCTGGACAGTGGAGCCCATTTTCAATGATTCTACTCTGCCAACACTTTCCTTCCTACCTTCGCACTCTTCCCCAGCTGCAGCCTTCCAGTTTCTGCAATTCTATGAATAGCTTGTGAGCCTTTGCCAGGGTTAGTGTGGAAAATGCCAGCTCCTCTACTCAAGGGATGCGGAAATGTAGCCCCTTTTCACATTGGAGGAGGTATTAGCCACAGGCTATAGGCAAAACAGTGCCTGTAGTCTAAGAGCAGAAAGAAATAACCAACTGACACATCCTAGAAGGCCCTAGGGCTTCTTTTCCATTCAAATGCTCCCTTTGTTGCTAAGAAGTAAACCTACCCCATCTCCACTGGCACCAGCCTGCCCATTGTTTTCCTAAGTGATCATCCCAAACCAAGAACTAGGGCAATCTGTATTTCACAGAAATGGCAGAAAGGAGGTACCATTGCAGTGGGAGCATCATATAACCCAAACTCTCCACAGCTAAAGATTCTAGAACAGAGCCCAGGTCAGGTATCCCTGGAAGAAATATAATGGATCCAAAGGAAGTCACCAAAAGAATTTGGCCTGTCTTTCCCCCTGTGCTTGGCTACCTTTGGTGGATACTGCTCGAGGCTCTGACATCTGAGCAATGGGCACCAAGTGAATCTAAGTTCCAGTTGAGCAAAGTGATGAGCCTGTGGATTTCTCCCACCAGGGAGATAGAGCAGAGATTTCAAAAACAAATGGTCCTTCAGACAGACAGGGATGGAGGGGTGTGGCATAGAAAGGCTTGGAGGCGTCCTTTCTCCAAACAGAAGAACTTCTTTGGTACCCTTGAAACTTTTCCTCTGTTCCTGGCCAGTAGACTGCCTGCTTCTGATTTACCCAACCCCTACTCCCTCCTCTTGTTGGATATCTCCTTTGATGATTTCTCATCACCTCAGTGATTCTCCAGCTCCATCGTCATCCATGAATTTTTATCTCTAGAACCTTCTCTCAGCACATTGTATTCTGCTCAATGATTAAAGCTCCAGCTTCTCAGATGCTTATCGCCACAAGAGAATTTTTAGAACTAGAAAGGGCTTTTTAAATCATTGTATCCTAACATCTTGTTTATACAAATAATGAAATTGAAGCTCAGAGAGGAAAAGATTCCTGCCCAAGGCCACATAGCAAGTAATTTACAAGAGTAGATTAAGTCAAAACAGCCTTCATCAAAACAATACATGGTTTCCCCCAAATAAGGGGAGCCCCCTAGGTCTTCATGTCATGGAATCTAAGAGCTGGCTAAGGGGAGTTTGGGCTTGGGAGTTGGTAGACCGGAGAGACAATCCTGATCCTCTGATGTGATCTTGCCTGGGTCAGAGGATCTCAAAATTCTAGGGTTAAAAGGCATTGCCAAAATCCTCAAGCCCATTGGCTATCATCCTCCAGAATGGACAGCGCAAGATGATACTCACATGGGGGACCCGCTGCCTCTCCAGTGTTTGGGGCAATTCTCTGTCAGCCTGAATTTTATTCATCCCTTTTCTCCCACTCTAGAAAGCATATCACCTCTCTTGAAGTACTTGTGCTTGTGCATGTGCACAAAATCTGGTCATTGCAGGATTGCTTGTAATAGGAAAAAAAAAGCAACCTAAATGTCCACCAGAAGGGGATTAATTTATTTATATTATGAGGCAGCCATACTACAAAATTCTATGCAGAGATATTTTTAATGCAGGAGGCATGAATATGTGAATATAGAGTTATTCAAGGTATATAGTTAAATGAAAAGAACCAATCTGTGGAACAATATGTATGATACAATATATGTTAAACACAAACACACAACATTATTTTTCTATAGGTGGTTACATATGCATGTAAGGTATGTACTGTATGCATGTTAGACTTCTCCATAGAAATAGAGCCAATAGGAGGAACCAAGATGGCGGCATAGGTAAAACACCTATCTTGCCGTCATACACAGCAATTTTAAAACTACAACTTAACGAAAGAACAAACACCTCCCAGAATCACCAGAAAGCTGGCCGAGTGAAAATTCCACAAATAAAAGTGAAGATAAGACACTGTGACTCGGAGGAGCAGCTGCGGACAGCATTGAAGATTCGCAGGGAGAGAGGTTTGGAGCTCGCGCCAGTGGATAGGGCGGGCAGCTGAAAACCGGCCAGTTTTCTCGAACAGGGGAGACAAAGACGGCCCACTGATTCTTCAGCTCTGGGCGAAGTCCAGGGAACCCACTATCACATGGGGTAAAAACTGGACAGTGGAAGGGCACGCCGAAGCTCGGGTGCTGCAGGGGTGTGCCGGCTTGTGGAGAAGGCAAGCTTGCGCGTAACCTTGGGAACAGCGCAACAGCGCAGCTGCGTAACTGCGTAGAGAGCTCTCTCAATTTGCTCCCTTGTTCGGAAAATCGTCAGACTGCTTTGTTTTACGACCCTGGGTGAGACGTTGGGTGTGCAGACTCATTTGGGGAGAGTTTGAACTGCCCGGCAGCCGGTGGAGCTCTGCAACGGCTCTCTCTCAGAGGTGCTGGCGGCCATTGCCCCCGGCCCAGAGTCCCTGGGGCCGCATAGGGCGGAACTAACGCTGTCTGCTTGGCCCGGAGACTCTGCCCATCCAACCTGAGCACAGCTGAATGTCATAGACAATTGGCCTGGAGGTCAACCCCTCCAAGTGCTAACAACGATTAACCTGAGCTTAACTTCAGCAAGACTGTACAGCCCATATCCACCTCAGGTAACTGGGGAGGCTGAGCCACTGTCCCTTGTAGGAAGTCTACCACACAAAGCTAATTGACCAACTCAGGGAAGCAGCCACCATGCAGAGACATGGAAAGAAATCAGATGTGAAAGAAATGGAGGGGGAAAAAACGACTGGACAGGGAATTCAAAACCACGGTTATAGGGCTTCTCAAGAGGCTCCAACAAAAGGTCGAGGCCTATAAGGAAATAAGCAAGACCTCCAAGGAAATGAACGAGACCCTCAATGATATGAATGAGACCTGCAAGGAAATGATCAAGACCAACATGGAAATGAATGAGTCCTACAAGGAAATGAAGGAGACCCTCAAGGATATGAAAAAGGACCAACCAGAAATTAAGCATACACTGACTGAAATAAAAAATATTATACAAAGACCTAAAAGTGCTCTGGAGCACCCCAAGAACCAAGTTAAAGATTTGAAATACAAGGAGGTAAAATCCACTCAGCTGAAAAAGCAAGAAACCAAAAGAATCCAAAAAATTGAAGAGAGTGTAAGGGGCCTCTGGGACAACCTCAAGCATACCAACATCTGAATTATAGGGGTGCCAGAAAAAGTGAGAGAGCAAGACAATGGAAACGTATTTGAAGAAATAGTGACTGAAAACTTCCCACACATGGTGAAAGAACTAGACTTAGGTGTCCAAGAAGCGCACTGAACCCCAATATATAGGAACCCAAGAGGACCACACCAAGGCACATCATAATTAAAATGCCAAGAGCAAAAGACAAAGAGAGAATATTAAAAGCAGCAAGAGAAAAACAGTTAGTTACCTATAAGGGAGCACCCATACGGTTGTCAGTGGATTTCTCAACAGTAACGATGCAGGCCAGACGGGAGTGGCAAGAAATATTCAAAGTGATGAATAGCAGGAATCTACAACCAAGATTACTCTATCCAGCAAAGCTATCATTCAGAATTGAAGGTCGTATAAAGTGCTTCACAGATAAGAAAAAGCTAAAGGAGTTCATTATCACCAAACCAATATTATATGAAATGCTGAAAGATGTTCTTTAAGAAGAGGAAGAAGAAAAAGATAAAAGTGTAAATTATGAACAACAAATACACATTTATCAACGAATCTAAAAATCAAGTGAATTAATAAGCTGATGAACAGGATAAACTGGTGAATGTAACAGAATCACGGGCATAGAGAGGGAATGGACTGACAACTCTTGGGGAGAAAGGGGGTGTGGGAAGTGCAGCAAGAGACTGGACAAATATCATGCAGCTATGGGAGAGGACAGTGGAGGGGGTGAGGGCAGAGGGTGAGATGGGTACCAGGTGGAGGGGAACAATAGGGGGGGAAAGGGAACAATGTAATTAATAAACTGAACAATAAAGATGAAAAAAAGAAATAGAGCCAATAAAATATGTAGATAGAGAAATAGAAGTGGAGATATATAGATATGTACATTTATATGGTCCTTACGAGGTTGGGAAGTCCCATGATCTGCCATTTGCAAGCTGTAGATCCAAGAGAGTGATGTAATTCTAGTCTGAGTCTGCAGGCCAGAGAACCAAGGATGCAGATGGTTTAAGTCCCAATCTGAGGGCAGAAGAAGACTGATATCCAGCTCAAGCAAGCAGGTAGGGAGGGAGCAAACTATCTCTTCCTTTGATTTTTGTTCTAAATAGGTCTTCAGCAGATTGGATGATGCCCACTCAGATTGGGGAGGGCAATCTACTTAACTGAGTCCACCTATTCAAATGCCAATGAAACACTCTCACAGACATCCAAAAATAATGTTGAATCTGGGCGCCCTGTGTCCCAGTCAAGTTGACCTATAAAATTAGCCATGCCCAGCTGGCATAGCTCAGTGGCTGAGCATCAAACTATGAACCAATAGGACATTGTTCGATTCCCAGTCAGGGCATATGCTCTGGTTGTGGGATCGATCTCCAGTGTGGGGTGTGCACGAGGAGCGGATCAATTATTCTCCCTCACCATTAATGTTTCTATCTCTGTCTTCTTCTCCCTTACTCTCTGAAATCAATAAAAAAATATATATTTTTTAAAAGTTAGCCATTACAGTATGCAACCGCATAGACAAAAGCTTAGGTTACCGAAAACCCTAACACAGATTGTCTTCAGAAAAGGGGCTGAAAGGAGAAAGGAGTCTTAAATAATTATTTCAAAATACATGGATAGTTTGTATTTTCCCAATGTGAATGTATTCAACAATGTATTTTCTGATTTAAAATTCCATTTAACAATAATGCTTATGGAAAGGGACACAAACAGATTAGTGGCTGCCAGAGATCAGGGATGGGGGAGGTGAGAGGATGGGTGTGATACTGAAGGAGTAACTCCAGGGAGTTCCTTTATAGTGGTGGTTATGCAAAACCATACATGTGATAAAATCACACGGGACTGTACACACAAGCATACACACGCAAATGAGTGCATGGAAAATTTCATGAAATCTGAAGGGATACAGTCCAGCTAATGGCATTGCACCCATGTTATTTCACTGGCTTTGATATTGTGCTATAATTATGTAAGATGTTAGCTCTGGGGACAGCTGCGTGAAGGGCACATGGGACCTCTCTGTACTGTTTTTGCAGCTTCTTGTGAGTCTATAGTTATATGAAAATAAACACTGAAGAAAAGGGAGGCACAGGGAACTTTTGGAATTTTTTTGAGGTGATGGAAATGTTTCCTATCTTGAATGTGGTGGTGATTATATGACTGTACACATTTGTTAAAATTCTTTGAACTGTACACAGAAAAGGGTGAATTTTAATGTATATAAATTATGCCTTAATAAAGCCATTCTTTTTATCATTATAGCATCAACCTTTATTATAAACTGAAATCCTAGAGAGCAGAGGTGGCATCCTCCAGGTTCTAGATGTATGTGCCTGTAAGAGGAAACCATCTCCATGTTTGTAGAGCTGCAATAAACCCAATTTTTATAAAAACCACACACCAGAGAACTAATGAATGAGAGTAATACTATTTTAGAAAGAACTGCTCTAATAGCATGAAGGGACCTGGAGAGTATTATGCTAAGTGAAAAAAGCAAGGCAGAGAAAGACAAGTATCACATGATATCATTCATGTAGAATCTAATAACAAAATAATCTATTGAACAAAATAGATCCAGAGACATAGAAGCATGGAACAGACTGCCACATCTCAGAGGGAAGGCAGGAGTGGGTGGGAAGGAGGTGGGAAGAGATCAACCAAAAGAACTTGTATGCATATATGCATAACCCATGGATACAGACAATAGGGTGCTGGAGGCCTGGGGCATGGGGCAGGCCAAGCTATAAGGTGTCAGTGGGAGAAAAAAGGGGACATATGTAATACTTTCAATAATAAAGATTTTAAAAATAAAATGACCAACATTTTTCTTTAAAAAAAACTGTTCTAACTTATTAACACAAGTAAACCATTCACAAACTTTTGCATTTTATGGTTAATAAAAAAAATTGCTCTTAACAACCTTCACAATAGCCAGCAACGCCTGTGTGGATATCCCCATCAGATGATCAAACCTCTGAAGTGATAAGGAGTGCCTCACATAATGCTTCAGCTTATACCATTGTTGGGAGAACTATATTAGAAAGTTCTTTATTAGGCTACTAATTAGCTATGTGGCCTTGATTCAATTATTTCCTTTCTCTGGATCTTGGTTTCCTTAGAAGAAAACAGACTGGCCGACCTCTCAGATCCCTTCCAGCTGTAACACCGAGTCACTAAAAATTGTAATGTACTTCCTCATGATTATTGACCTGATTCTGTCTTCTGGAGTCACCCAGAACTTGGCCCTGTATGACAGGAACAGCCAGAAACACATTAGAAATCAAATCGCCTGTGCCCTCCACATTGTCTTCATAGCACATGGAGAAGCAGTGTGGGCCAGGGCTGGGATCACAGGATCCACAGCCAGGTAACCAGGAGGCTGATTCTGGACTCTGCCACTTCCCAGCCTCAGTGTCATATCTGTAAAAAGGAACTAATAGCCCAGCCACCATGGCTCAGTGGTTGAGCATCGACCTATGCACCAGGAGGTCATGGTTTGATTCTCGGTCAGGGTACATGCCTGGGTTTCGAGCTCAATTCCCAGTGTGGGGCATGTGGTAGGCAGCAGATCAATTCAATGATTCTCTCTCATCATTGATATATATACTTCCTCTCTGAAATCAATAAAAAATGTTTTTTTAAAGGGGACTAATAATAGCAGTCTCTTGGGGGAGGAGTAAATGTAGTAATGTATTTAAATTGGGGTGTGTGGGTGGCAGAACAATGCCCCCCAAAGATGCTCACATCTTAATACCTATAACGTGTGAATGTATCATGTGGCAAGGGGGACTTATGGTTGCTAATCTGACTTAAAACAGGGAGATTTAGGCATTATCCCAGATAATGAGCATGGACTCAATATAACCAGGAAGGTCCTTATAAGTGAATGAGGGATGCAGGAGAGTCAGAGTCAGCATGATGGGCCATGAGAAAGACTTGATAGGCCATTTCTGTCTTTGAAGATGGGAAGATGTCATAAGCCAAGGAATGTGGGTACCTCTAGAAGCCAAATAGGCCTCCAGAAGGAGCACAACCCTACTGACATCTTGGTTTTAGCCCAGTGAGACCCATTTTGGACTTCTGACCTCCACAATTATAAAAGGATACATTTGTGTTGTTTTAAGCCACTAAGTTTATGGCTTATCTGTGGTTTCACATTTCACTGTTTCAGTTACCCACTATCAACCAAGGTCTGAAAATATTAAATAAAAATTTCCAGAAAGAAAAAATAAGTTTTAAATTGTGTGCCTTCCTGAGTAGTGAGATGACTATCATGCAGTCTGGCTCTATTCTGCCCGGGATGTGAATCATCCCTTTGTCCAGAATCCACACTGTATGCACTCCCCCCAAACGTTACTCAGTAGCTAGCAGGGTTATCAGATCAACTATAGTGATATCGAAGTGCTTGTGTTCAAGTAATCTTTATTTTACTTAATAATGGCCCCAAAACACAAAAGTAGTGATGCTGGTAACTTGGCTATAACAAAGAGAAGCTGTAATGTGCTTCCTATAAGTGAAAAGGTGTGTCTGTCTGTATGTATGTACATGAAAAAGCATAGTATATATATAGAGTTTAATACTAGCCGTGGTTTTAGGCATCCACTGGGGGTCTTGGAACATATGTCCAGCAGATAAGGGGGGAACTATAGTAATCTGTTACAGTGGCAATAGCAAGTTCACACAAGAGGCTATGACCATGGCCCCCTCCTGACTGGTCTCCCAGCACTCACTCTTGCCCCTCACAACATAGCCAAAACAATGTCTCCAATACCCTCATCTAATCAAGTCACATCCTTTAATACAACTCTTCTCCCTCTTCTTCAAATGCACCCCAGGGCTTTTGAAACGACTGCTTTTTGTTTAAAAGATGCCATTGTTCCTTTGGCAACACTTAGTCACCCTGCATCTTTGGCTCAAATATGAAAATGCTGCTTCCTCAAGGTAACCTTCTCTGTGCCCCACCTGGGTCAAGTTCTATGTGTAAGTCCTCTCATAGCACCTTGTGCTCCTCTGTAGCACTTGTAGTTTTTCTAATAAATACATAGATTTCTCTGCCTTGGGGTATACTTCCTGTCTTTGCCCAGTAGGCTGTAAGATCCCTAAGAAAAGGGACAGGGTCTATCTTTCGCACCTCACCTAGTCCTGTGTCTGGTACACAGGAAACACTTAGTAAATGGCAGCTATTATCATTGTATCATTTTTGAATCTTCACCAACCTTCAGTCGATTGGAGCATTGTTCTGTATACTGGAAGGTCATGTGTTCAATTCCCTGTCAGGGCACATGCCCAGGTTGTGGGTTCCAGCCCCTATCGGGTGTGTATGGATGGTAACCGATTGATGTTTCTCTCTTACATGTTTTTCCCTCTCTCTCTTCGTCCCCCTCCCCCACTCTTTAAAAATCCATGAAAACATATACTTGGGTGAAGATTTAAAAAATAAAATATAAAAATAAAACTGGTTCCCTTTGACCTAGTCCTCCTGGGTGGTGAGAGCAGCTCAATGTATAAACTGAGTATGCTGTCACTGCTTATTGGGGGCATGCCATTTCTATTGATGCGGCTGAGGGCTATTTTCCTTTGTCACTGTCTCATGTTCTTAGCTCCAGCTGAACTTAGTGTCACTCAAACTACCCACCCACCAGCCCCAAGGTTTTTGCCATCAGAACATCTGTCAAGCTAGCTTTCCCTGCCCTACTTCTGTGTGGTTGCTCTTTGAAACCTAAGTGTGGAACTTTCCCCTCATCCCTGTGTAGTTCCATCATCTAATGTTATGGGGTCCTTGTTCTAATCTGTCTATATCTTGCTGAGTCCCAATTCAGTATATTAATCAACCCTTCCAGCCTTGTGTCATCTGTTCACCTGAGCAATGTGTCCCTGCACCTGCCTCCATGACCTGGATAACAGTGAGGAACAGGGTTGCATTAATAACAGGACCCAGGAAATGCTGCCAAAGATCTCCTGGGCCTGGAACCTATTGAGGGATGCTGAATCAGCAACACAAACTGTGCCCAGATCAAGTCCTGGGCTTTGCCACTATTGTGTCTGTGAAATTAGGAATAATAATACCATATATTAGTTTCCTAGGGCCATCATATCAAAGTACCATAAAATTGGTGGTTTAAAACAACAGAAATGTATTCTCTCACAGTCTGAAGGCTAGAAGTTCAAAACCAAAGTATCTGCAGGGCCACACTTCCTCTGAAGGTTGTGTGGGGGATTTTTCCTTGCCTCTTCCAGCTCCAAGTGGCTCCTGATGTTCATTGGCTTATGGCAGCATAACTCCAATCTCTGCCACATGGTTTTCTTCTGTGTGTGTCTGTGAGTCCTCGTCTCTTCTTGTAAGGACACCAGTCATTAAATGTAGGGCCCACACTGCTCAATATGACCTCCTCTTAACTAATTTATATCTGCAAAGATCCTATGTCTAAGTAAAGCCACATTCTGGCCCAGCCAGTGTTGTTCAGTGGTTGAGCGTCGACTTATGAACCAGGAAGTCAGGGTTCAAATCCCAGTCAGTGCCTATGCCCAGGTTGTGGGCTCGATCCCCTGAGTGGGGTGTGCAAGAGGTGATTCTCTCTCATCATTGATGTGTCTGTCTTTTCTTCTCCCTTCCTCTCTAAAATCAATCAATAAATAAGGCCATGCTGAAGTACTGGAGTTACATGAATTGCAGGGGGTGGGGGGGGGCACAATTGAATCCACTACAAGCCCAGGAAGATAATGTAGGGGCAGGACTATTCAAACAGTACCGTGCACACATCCACTTGGAGATCTTATTAAAATGCAGATTTGAGTTAGTCAGCTTGGGTTGGGTCTGCATTTCTCACAAGCTCTCAGGTGATGATGCCCTAGCTGCTCCTCTGGGCTTTGAATAACAATGATGTAGGTGAAAGACAGTGCTTTGAAAACAGATGTCCGGTAGGCTTATTCCATTTCTTTTGTAATGAATCTTTCTCACGGTCCTGTTTCACATTCACCTGGCTCTTGTGCCAACTATAGAAGATAGAAAACGTGTTTCAGTTTGAGTCCCCTCAAAAGCAGACCCAGAGACATGGACTCGGATTTAGGTAGTTTATTGGAGGTGCTCAAGTGAGGCACATGTGTGGAAGTAGCAAAAAGAAGAAAGGGGAGAAAAAACAAAGAAGAAGGCGTTAAACAGCAGGTGGCCAGGGGGCAACTAGGGCTCTATCCTACACGGGACTGGCTGAGACACTGTGGGGACACTCCTCAGAAATGTCCTTCTGGATTGCTTGGCTGGGGTGGGGGTGGGGGGCTAGGGCATTTCTCCACTGATTTCCATTTCCCATCATTGAAAGCTGCCCTGGGATCGGGTTTCTGGGTGTGGCTGGGCTAACTCCCCAGTGCTGGAAAAAGCCCTGTCTCTGGCCAAGAAGCTGCAGGCACTGAAGATGAGAAGCATGGGTCTGCTGGAAAGAGACCTCTCCTGAAGCCGCTGGTGACCTCAAGGAGGAGACTGAGATGGGGGAGGGAGGGAGATCATCATCACCTGCTACAGAAGTCTTCCAGGTTTGCATGTCAGTGGTGTCTCTGCCATTCTATTTTGAGCTCATGAGCTACCCAAGCAAGCTCTCACTTACAGTTGTGATTAAAACTGTCATCCAGCCCTAGAGGACATCTTGCCCAGAGTAGTGTCATGGGAGAATCTGTCAATGACCTGTCAAAACCTACATGTGCCCTACCTCCCCTTACCTGCCTTCACATGTTTATACTGTTAGATGCATGATGGGGAGAAGTCACCCCCTAGGGCAGTGGTCGCCAAACTCATTAGTCAACAGAGCCAAATATCAACAGTACAATGATTGAAATTTCTTTTGAGAGCCAAATTTTTTAAACTTAAACTTCTTCTAATGCCACTTCTTCAAAATAGACTCACCCAGGCCATGGTATTTTGTGGAAGAGCCCCACTCAAGGGGCCAAAGAGCTGCATGTGGCTCATGATCCTCAGTTTGCCGACCATGGCCCTAGGGTAATGGAACTATGCATTAGTGTCACCTTAAGGAGGGAATACTCCCCTCTCTCACAGTCCCAACTTTACCTAGTTCAATTGATCCACACCTTAAAATTCAGTATCATGAATCATCTGTATCACAACCCTATGAGGTAGTTGCTATGATTGTCCCTATTTTATAGCCATATACTGAGAACATGAAACATTAAGTCACTTGACCAAGGTCACTTACAAAATGGCAATAGTGAGATCTAAATATAGTATATCTGATGTACTATATATACTCTGTGAATTCCACAAGAGAAACCAGGTAGTAGATCCCAATGAGATTTAAATAGAAATCTGAACTACATTTCTAGAATCATCTGTTGGACAAGATAAGTGAAGAAAGCTACTTTTATTTGTACACAGCTTCTAGTCCTAGTATAACACAATGGGTCTGTTAGGGTGTGATTCCTCCCTTGGAAAAATAAGTTATTGCATGTAAAATACATGTATTCCTTTTTGTAAATTAGTGTGTTTACCTTCCTGTGTGTTGGTATTCACTGGGATGGGTGGATTTTTCTTAGATAATTGGTAACTGAATAGATCCAGACTCTAATAAACCAAAGATACTATGCAAAAATGAAATTCAAAAATTCAATATCATTAGTTTAAAATTTTTCATCATAAGATTTCCTCAACTAGTGATATTTTTCCCCAATGTATTAAATGCAGGATTCCACTCCCACACACATTTCAGGAAAACACTTCACAAAATAAGAGAGATCCACCTTTCTGCTATGTTTGTGTTCATTTTCCTCCTCTTTCTTGGCAGCACACTCCCCAAGAGAAATCATGGTGGATTTCCCTGCACATGGTGTGGACGGAGACAGAGGTGTATACATAGAGATGTTTCCAACCCCTAAGTTTGGAGTAAACCAGCCCTTGAAAAATGAGACCATATAGCTCCTGTGGAGGGAGAGAGAATGGGAGGGGGATTTGGAGGGAAATATTGCCTTTTCAGCATTTCTTCAACTCTGGCTTCTTTCTCCTTTTTGCACACTTATCACTCATTGTATAAAGCACATAAGAGAAAAGGCCCCAGTCTTTGCCTCGAAGGCACTGACAGTCCAGTTGGAGAGAGAAGCAGATTACACTGGAAACAGCTCATGTACAACCCAAGAGAGGTAAGGAATAGTATGAGAAGGCATGGCTCTGACTCAAAATGCTGAAAGGGGCTCAGGGAAGGGAGAGATGGGTGTGAACTGAGAGAAAAGTAGGTACAGTGTAAAGAACAGTGGCTGTGGGGTGAGGAAACCTGCATTCTAGACCAGCTCAATGCCCAACCTTCTGTGTCCCCCTGTGTTCCTTTCTCTCAGAGACCCACATTCAACCAGCTTGCAGTCTAGCAAGGGTCATGCTACCAGAACTCCCACAAATACATACAGTACCCCAGGATCAAAGAGGAGCAGTCATTCACCCAACATCTCCTGAGCACCAGTTAGGTGCCAGGTACTGGGAGGCAAAAATCAAACAAGTATGCTGAGACAGCTGCAGGTACCCAAACTCACATAACTACTCTTGCTTTTATACCTTTGCTCATGTTCTGTCATCCAGAGTCATCCTCCTCATTTTGTCCACCTGGAAAAACGACTGATCCTTTAAATGCCTGGCCAGGAATTACCTCTTTGTGAAGGGGTGTAACTTAGTCAGTGCTCTTATTATGCTGGACTGAAATGGTCTCTGCCTCTCCTACCCGTATCTCTAACTCAACTTCAAGGTCCCTGAGGACAGGAACGAAGACTTACCTTTGTACCTGGTAGTGCCACCAGGCTTAGCCCAGATCAGTGAGTGGCTCCTTTAGTAAATGTTTGTCAAATCACACAGAATCAAGTCAAACTGAGAGTGGGATCTTTCACTCTATCAGACTTCAATTTGCTTCACAGTCACCTTTGGTCAAGAGTGAGCTTGGAAGCATGACCCACTTGTGGGCTTTGCTGACTGTGTGACAGACCAAGAGCTTCTGGCACATTAGAAAAAAATCTTGAAATGGAGACCAATGCTCTGCTGCCACCTCCTTCTTAGGTTCTAGTTGAGAACCCAAACTCCAGATGAGCTCATTTAAAAATCAGAACCAGGCATAGTCAGTCTGGCAGCTGCAAAGGCCACTGGGTTGGGGTGGCCCATTGTCTTAGTTCAGGCTTCTCTAACAGAAATACCACAGATAAGTCAGCTTAAACAATAAACATTGATATTTCACAGAAGCCCAAGATCAAGGTTCTTGCAGTTCAGGCCTTCTAATTGTATCCTCACATGTTGGAGACTAGAGGGAGATGGACAAGAAGCCAACTCCAGCTTCTTCTTACAAAGGTACTAATCCCATCATGAGGGCTCCACCCTCAGGACCTACTCATTTCCCTAAGGCCCCCCTCCTAATATCATCACTTTAGGGACTATAGTTTTAACATATGTATTTAGGAAGACACAAACATGCAGTCACAGCACCCATCATGTTGTACATAGGTGCCACCCCCACTCCAAAATGTGCAATGCAGCATCTTGGCACCACAGATGAAGAGAATGAGAAGGCTGACCAGTCTTTGATGGAGTGGCCCTCATCTTCCATTGTCTGTCTCCCTTATACTCAAGCCCTGCTAAGGGTAGAGGGAGGAGGCAGAGAAAATAATAATAGAAAATTCATAAACAGAATAGAAAGCATAACCTATACATTTGCAAAGGCTAGAAAATAAATGTAGCATCCCAGAACACAGGATTCATTTAATTGAGCTAATGAGGGCAACAGAGTGGATCCAGACCTTGACCAGCCAGTGTGCTTATAAATTAGCACAGAGGACCAGGGTAGAGTTTGTGGCAATTCAGTGCCAGCCAGTCATTTCCACTACTATAGCTGGGTACATAGCACAACATAGTCATATGTTTTGGTCCCACTTTTTTTGCTATCTTGTAAATGAGGCAAAAGTGACCCTTTTCAACCAGATGAGCCATAAACACCATAAGCCAGTCATCTGTATTCCTCTAAGGACCACTTGGGGTCAGATCAGCTAGGATGAGGAGGTGAAGCAGAGAAGAGAACCCCATGGAGGCCTGGCAGTAAAGACAACACCCCTAGTGAGACAGCATGATGCTGTGGCCAGGGTCATAGCCACAGGCCAGTGTAAGGATGGAGAGGGGCGGCCAGACCATACCCATTCGCACACCATTACTACCTCATGTTTCCAATGCAGGAAGGCCCAGATCTGCATTAAAGCCTGTAATGAGGATGGCAGAAAGGTGAGGGAAGGGGCAGAAAACTGAGTCAAACTTCTTTTTCTTTATTGATTAAGGTATTACATATATGTTCTTATTTCCTGATTGCTCCCCAGGTTCCCCCTGCTCATGCCCTCACTCTCCTGGTGTCTGTATCCATTGGTCAGGCTTATATGCATGCATACAAATCTTTTGGTTGATCTCTCCCCCTTCCTCCCACCCTCCCCTGCCTTCCCTCTGAGGTTTGACAGTCTGATCGATGCTTCTCTGGCTCTGTTTTTGTTTATCAGTTTATGTTGTTCATTATATTCCACAAATGAGTGAGAATATATGATATTTATCTTTCTCTGACTGACTTATTTTGGTTAGCATAATGATCTCCAGGTCCATCCATGCTGTTGCAAATATAAGAGTTCCTTCCTTTTTACAGCAGCATAACATTCCATTGTGTAGATGTATCATGGTTTTTAATACACTCACCTGCTAATGGGCACTTAGGCTGTTTCCAAGGGGGCTGTGGATCAAGCATGGAGAGAGAGGCAGGGTCTGATCCATAGCCTTCGTAGCAGCTGTTGATCAGCACTTGCCTCTCTTTCACTCCTGTCCTAGACAGCAGCATGCCTCTCTTTCTCTCTGGGCCTCCATGGGGGCTGCTGATTAGCCTCACCTCTCTGATCAGGCCTGTTAATAGACCTGGAGATGCTGACTGGCATAGAAACAGACCAATCAGAACCAAATCTGGGTGAACTGTGAGAAGCCAATGGCTACCTAAGAGACAGAGCTATTGACACTGACTGGTATAGAAACTAACCAATCAGAACCTAATCTGGGTGAACTGTGAAGGTGGAACCTAAGGTGGGGGCTGAAGAGGGGTTTTAAGGGCAACAGCTGTTTGGTGCAAGGTGTAAGAAAGTGGTTCAATTTCTTAATGACTGGTTTGGCAGTATAGTGCACATGGCTGGCTATCAGTCCAGATATGGGGATTATGTATTTTTGTCTGCCAAGAGCATCTCCTCCTGCTTAAAAAGGCGTCCTCCCTATTTAACAATCCTATCCTATATATCTATACTAATAAAAGGGTAATATGCTAATTATACTGGGTCAACCAGCCATCTTCCGGCTTACCAACTTCCTTCTTGACAAAGCCATGAAGGCAGAGGCAGTTAGGGGTGATCAGGCCAGCAGGGGAGAGCAGTTGGGGGCAAGATCAGGCTGGCAGGAGAGGGCAATTAGGGGCAACTAGGCCAGAGGGGAGGGCAGTTGGGGGAGAGATAGGGCAGGCAGGGGAAGGGAGTTGGGGGCGAGATCAGGCCAGCAATGGAGGTCAGTTAGGGGTGATCAGGCAGACAGAGGCAGTTGGAGGTGAGATCAGGATGGCAGGGGAGAGCAGTTGGGGGTGAGATCAGGCCAGCAAGGCAGGGCAGTTAGGGGTAATCAGGCAGGCAGGCAGGTGAGTGGTTAGGAGCCAGCCATCCCAAATTGTGAGAGGGATGTCTGACCACTGGTTTAGGCCTGATCCCACAGGGCAGTTGGACGTCCCCCAGGGGGTCCCCAATTGGAGAGGGTGCAGGCTGGGCTGAGGGACACCCCCATATAATATAATATATATGACTGGCTTCACATACACACACACACACACACACACACACACACACACACACACGAGGCCCGGTGCATGAAATTCGTGCACTGGGGGGCGGGGTGTCCCTCAGCCCAGCCTGCACCCTCTCCAATCTGGGACCACTCAAGGGATGTCAAACTGCCCTTTTAGTACCAGGATTGGGCCTAAAGGAGCAGTCGGACATCCCTCTCACAATCCACGACTGCTGGCTCCAAACTGCTCACTTGCCTGCCTCCCTGATTACCTCTAACCACTTCTGCCTGCCAGCCTGATCACCCCCTAACCACTACCCTGACAGCCTAATTGATGTCTAACTGCTCCCCTGCCAGCCTGTTTGCCCCCAACTTCCCTCCTCTGCCGGCCTGGTCACCCCTAACTGTCCTCTCCTGTGGGCTTGATTGCCCCCAACTGCCCTCCCTTGTAGTCCTGGTCCCTCCCAACTGCCCTCCCTGCTGGCCTGATGGCCCACAACTGCCCGCTCTTGCAAGCCTGGAATCTCCCAATGGCCCTCCCCTGCTGACCATCTTATGGTGGCCATCTTGTGTCTGCATGGGGGCAGGATCTTTGACCACATGGGGCCAGCCCTCTTGTGTGTTGGAGTTTCATAATAATATTCCAGCTGTAGGAAATGAGAAAATTAGATCTAGAAAAAAAAGTGGGGAGAGAATTCCATTCATTTACTTCATCCTTTGTCACCCATTCTCTTTTCTAAATTCATTGTTACAGCATCAGACACTTGCCAGCCTCCCAAATCCTTAAGAGTTTCACAAATTTCTGGCTGGGGCTCCTCCTGCTCAGAGGCTGGTATTGATGGATGGCTGTAGGGACACGTGGGTGAGACAGAGAGTGCCCAGATCCCACACAATACAACAGGAACTGCAAAAACAACCCGTGGAATGAGCAGAGTACCAGCCACTCCAGGCTAGTTCCCAGTGATTAAGCCACGGCTCGATGGACAGTGACAGGATGACTTCCTCCCCTCCCAAAGAACAGCCAGGCAGGTACTTTCAGTCATCCCAGAGGAATGCCTCTTTGTTCACCAAAGAGCCTTTCTCCAGTGGAGACTGAAACAAAGACGCAAATTGCTTTGCCTTTTTTCTTTCTTTCTTTAATTTGGAGCCAATGTGCCTCTGCTAGAAGTGAAGTGCAGGAGCCTGTGGACAGATTTCTCACACGCCCGTCCCCTCTGGGACACGCAGTGTGACTCGTTCCCCACAGGCAGTAAACTTGTCATGGAAATCCACTTTTCAGGGCACCTGGGCACATGAAGACTCCAGTGCATGTCCCTGGAAAGAAGACCATGCTTCTCAAGTCTCTGTTCAACCTCTCCCAGACCGCTGGCCTTAATTGGAGTGGTTTCTTTCCTGGGTTGTTGGACAGGGATTTCTTGCCCTCCTCTTGCTGGGGCTGTCTGGGGCTGCGATGGGGACTTTGCTGCCTGCAGTGAAGCTGGGCCATGGCCGGGCTTTGCTGCAGGCCGTGGGTGGCAGGGGGCCGGGTCCCCTGCTGGGGCTGGGGCTGCAATAGGGACCCCCCCACCTGCAGTGTTGCCATGGCTGGCTCAGGGCAGAGGGGGCCCACCCGCTATCTTGCTTGGAGGTTAATTTGCATATTGCCCCTATTGGCTGGTAGCATAGCAAAGGTATGGCCAATTTGCATGTTTCTTTTTTATTAGATAGGATACACACACACACACACACACACACACACACACACACACACACTAGGGACCCAGTGCACAAAATTCATGCACTGTGGATGGATGGTCTCTTAGCCCAACCTGCCCCCACTCACATACTGGGAGCCCTCAGGGGATGTCCTACTGACAGCTCAGCCCTGGCCCAAGGTCGAAAGCCTCTGACTGAGGCTTTCATCCTTGGGCAGGAAACCTTGGCCAGGGGACCCCAGCCAGCAATCGCCATGGAACCTATTTCTGGCTGGGTCCGCCCCAGCCTGGGCCTGCCCAAGAGCTTTTTCCGGCCTTGGGAACCCAGTGATCGCTCTGCCATGCGGCTGATCTCATTGGCTGGCTGGCTCTGCCCCAGCCCCCCAGCCTGCCCAAGGTCAGGAAGAGCAAAAGGCTTTTTCCACCCTTGGAAACCGAGTGAACCCAGCGAGATTGCCTTGCCATGGGGCCAATCTCTCTGGCTGGCTGGCTCCTCCCTGGCCCCTGGCCACCCAAGGCCAGAAAAAAGCCTCTTGGTGAGACTTTCTCTGGCCTTGGACAGCAGCCATCTTGGTTGGGTGTTAATTTGCATATCACTCCTGATTGGCTGGTGGGTGTGACTTGATCAGAGGTATGGTCAATTTGCATATTGCTCTTTTATTAGATAGGATATATATGGTGAATTTAACTTGCTAGTATTTTATTCAGGATTTTTGCACTGGTGTTCATAAGGGAAATTGTTTTTAGTTTTCTTATAGTGTCTTTTTAAGCTTTGATACCATGGTAATGCTAGCCTCACAGAATGAGTTAGGAAGCGTTTCTGCCTCTGAGAAGTGTGTATGGACTTGGAGCAGGGAATTGGAAATTAGATATATAAGTAGGATGAATTTTTAAAGGGGTAAAAAGAAGAAATAGGAAAAATCTAGAACAGGAATAGGGTAAGAGAAACAGGACAAAAAAAAGAGAGTGTTGGCATAAAGGTAAAGTTAAGATAGGGTAAAATGATGCTAAAGGAAAAATGAAAAAAAATGTAAAACATTAATCCCAAAATAAAATGAAACTTTAAAGAAGGTAAAATATAGTAGTAATAATACTGATTAAAAATATAATAATTAAAAAGGTAAAATCAAGTGAGAAAAAATAATAAAATTTTAGTTTCTTAAGTAAAAGATAAAAAATAAAAATGTGCAGTAGTGAAGGTCATTCACTTCCTCTACTGTTCTGTGTGGCACCCCTGTTTCCTGTTAGGTAGTCAGGGCAGTACTGAAGTTCTCTGTGTTCCACTGCTCCTCTGTGTTGTAAACCACAATGCTGTTTTCAAGCAGGCGGTATTTCTTTGTTTCTCAGCCTGCCTTTAGTTGTATTTACACAAGAGTCAATTTTTGATTCAACGCCTGGTGGCAGTGTTTCTGTATTGACATCGGGGCTATAAGTCCTTTCTACCCAGTATTTAGATTTTGTTTTCCTTGCTGCACTTAACACTGGTTTGGGGGACTGGAATGCCCCAGAGCTGGTTTTCTGATGTTTCTCCTCCCTCTGATCCCCAGGTTCCACAAAAACAACTTTCCTCTGCAGTCTCTGAGAGTGTTTTTAATTGTGTGAGCCTATGTACTGGGCTTTAGTAGTCAAAAGCAAGGATCTAAAGAGAAAAAAAGAGCCAGAGTAAGCATGTGAACTCTACTTTTTTGCCCCTGAACTGCCACTACGCACGACTCTGCGCAAGTCTCTGAACACGTCTTTTCCCCCTGGCACAGCACAGCCAGTTTACTGGTAAAACTTCAGGCTGCTTTTTTGTGCCCAGCCCAGCTATGGGTTGATTTCTAAAGATCCCCTCTGTCAGCAGCCCTGTGGACTCCCTTCCACATTCGTGGACTACGCTGGCCCCAACAGCCGCGGATTTTGTGGGGCGAAGACTTCCTCTGTACTTCTAGACCCTGCTGCAGATGTCTCTCCATCAGCCTGGATCACAGACCTCACCTTTCTCTGGGTGTAATCTGACCTTTCCATGAGAAGGTGCAGAGCTCATCTGAGTCCACATATTTGCACTGCTTGAGACCTGATGTTTGTGGGTTTACAGCTGTCCCTGGGAGTTGGGGTTGTAAGGTCCCGGCAGGTATCTGATTCTTCCTGGTTGAAGGTAAGGCTGGGCTTCCGATCACAACCACTCTCTCCTTCAAGATGGCACAATCTCTGCGGCAGAGCTAGTCACTCCAGGAGAGATTTCAGCAGCAGTGGAGGCTGCCTGGTCAGGGGAGCCCAGTCCAGCAGGCCCCAACAGTCCCTCGGAATATAGCTGTACCTCACTCACAAATAGACACTCCCCATACATCCACACACTCTTCTTTCATTCTCTCACTCACACACTATCTTGCAGCCTGCCTTCCCATCAGCAGCCATCTTAGATTCTCAAGATTGTGTTTTTTTTTAACCTCTCTTTCTGTAAGTTCACTATTGGTGTATAAAAACGGCATAGATTTCTGGGCATTAATTTTGTATACTGTTACAGTGCTGCATTCATTTATTAAGTCTGAAAAACATTTTATGGAGTCTTTAGGGTTTTCTATGTACAGTGTCATATCATCTGTGAATAATGACAGTTTTATTTTTTTCCCAATTTGTCTTTTATTTCTCCTTCCTGTCTAATTGCTATCGCTAGCACTTCCAGAACTATGTCAAACAGGAGTGGTGACAGTGGGCATCTCTGTCTTGTTCCTGTTCTTAGGTGAAATGGTTTTAGGTTTTGCCCATTGAATATTTTGTTGGCTGTAGGTTTGTCATATAAGGCTTTCATTATGTTGAGATATGATCCCTCTATTCCCACTTTGCTGAGGATTTTTATCAATAAAGGGTGTTGGATTTTGTCAAATGCTTTTTCTGCATCAATTGATATGACTATGTGGTTTTTATCTCTCAAATTGCTTATGTGATGGATCACATTTATTGATATGCAGATATTGTACCATCTTTGCATCCCCAGGATAAATCCTACGTGGCCATGGTGTATGATCTTTCTGATGTAATTCTGGATACAATTTGCTAGAATTTTGTTGAGGATTCTGGCATCTATGTTCATAAGGCATATTGGCCTGTAGTTCTCTTTCTTTGTATTGTCTTTATCTGGTTTTGGTATTAGGGGAATGTTGGCTTCATAGCTTGGAAGTGTTCCTTCCTCTTGAAATTTTTTGGAATTATCTGAGGAGGATAGGTTTTAGTTCTTCCTTGAATGTTTGGTAAAACTCTATTGAAGCTGTCTGGCCCTGGGATTTTGTTTGCTGGAAGCTTTTTGATGACTGCTTCAATTTCTGCCATCGTTTTTGACCTGTTGAGATTTTAAGATTCTTCCTGATTGAGTTTTGTAAGGTTGTATTTTTCTAGGAATATGTCCATTTCTTCTAGGATGTCTAGTTTGTTGAAATAGAGTTGTTCATAGTATTTTTAACAATCCTTTGTATTTCTGTGATGCATGTTGTTATTTTACCTCTTTCATTTCTGATTTTGTTTATTTGGGTCCTCTCCCTTTGCTTCTTGGTGAGCCTGGCTAGAGGTTCATCAATCTTCTTTACCTTTTCAAACAACCAGCTCTTGGTTTTATTGGTAAGTTTTAAAAAAAGTTTATTTCGGCCCTAGCTGGTTTGGCTCAGTAGATAGAGTGTCAGCCTGCAGACCAAAGAGTTCCAGTTCGATTCCAATCAAGGGCACGTACCTCAGTTGCAGGCTCCTCCCTGGCCCAGGCCCAGGTCAGGGCACATACAGGAGGCAACCAATCGATGTGTTTCTCTCACACAGATATTTCTGTCTTTCCCTCTCTCTTCTACTCTCTCTAAAAATTAATGAAAAAATATCCTTGGGTGAGGATTTTTTTTTATTGATTTCAAAGAGAAAGGGAGAGATAGAAACATCAATGATGAGAGAGAATCATTGATTGGCTGCCTCCTGCACATCCCCTACTGAGGATCAAGACTACAACCTGCACATGTGCCCTGGCCAGGAATCCAATGATGACCTTCATAGGTTGATGCTCAACCACTGAGCAACACCAGCCAGACCCTAAGACAAGCTTTTAAGCCAGTGTCTTTGTAAGTGCCGTGGCTTGTTTATCAATATGATGTCCATGACAACTCTTGCCCCATAGTTCAGGCCCCAGAGTCAGCCCATGGATAGAGTTCAGGTTCAATGTGAAATGGAGTCTGGGGTCAGCCTCAGTTTGAGACTGATGCAGGCTGGGCCTACATACTCAGCTTCATTAACACCAAACTTGGACCAACCCCAGACTTAGTCTCCAGGAACAGCTTCATTTGAAACTTTGTAAGATGCCAGTAAACAACACACTAATGAAATCCACAGATGAGCTAAAACTGGACTATTAAGCCTCAGCCAGGACTGAGATTAACTCTCTAGAGGGCCTAGGAGGTTAGAAATATGGTGAGGAAATAACCAAGTGAAATTCAGCCTGGACAAGGTCCAGGTAACCTCATGTGCCAGATTCTCCCACAGTTATCAGAGGGCAGGAGGGCTGTGGAGAGCAGCAGGGCTAAAGGACACAGAGGGGCAAGATGTAGCAGGGGTTTGGGGTATGTGGCCCTATCCCAGTTATTTGAGGGTGAGTCTTTACAGACAGCGTAAGTACCAGGGAGCAGGCTCCTGTCCATGTGGGCCTGGAGGAATTCCAAGGAGGTCCAGCAGGACTAAGGAGTTCCAAGGGGAGCAGATTTTAGGGACACTGGACAGAAAGGACATTATGAATGAGTCATGTTTGGGGTAATTTTGCATCAGAAGTACCAAGATATCCTGTGCCACTTGTGCCTTGGGAGCTTCCCAGCAAGCCTAGACTCCAGGAAAATCTCAAGTCAACAGAAGACTCCAAAGTCTCTCGAGTCAGACAGGCCTAACTCCCACTCCTAATCCTGTTCTGAACTAGTTAGCTAACTTTCTAGAGTCTGTTTCCTCATCTGCAAAATGGGATGATATTTGACTTTCCTCATAGAGTGTCCTGAGGACAAAATAAGATAATGCTTCTGAAGAAATAGCACAGTTTTTAACATATAATGTCAGCCAAGAAGAGGAGGAGGAAACCAAAGACTTGCAGAGGACCTCACCACAGTGTTCTTCCACATTGCTTCTCTTTAGAGCCTACCCACTATGGGGCTTCAGACCAACCCAGTCTCCCTTCAGCTTGGAAATAACTGTTCTCTTGCTCTCTATGAAGACTCAGTTGCTGAAAGAACTGACACTGCCACATTAATGACCAATCGTGGGTTGAATTTCTTGCTCCATCCATAACTCCTGTCATTAATGCAGACCATCATACCTTTAGCTAGAACTTTTGAACTTTAAGATTTTCCTCAAGCCTTGTGCATGTGAGTGGTGAGGGGCGGGCGGCAGCAAACCTGGCTGGTTTTCTCCAACGGGGAGGGTGCAGGCATCCCACTGCACTGATTCCCCAGTTCCACGCGAGGTCCCAGGTCTGGGAAAGGCAAGCTAAAACCTGGGCACGGCTGAGGTCTGCGAGTTTGAGGAGAGTGTGTGTAACTTGGAACAGCGGTTTGCGTGTAAAGTGCATGACCGCGCAGAGAGGACACATGACTTGCTCCCTTGTTTGGGAGACCACCGGACTGCTTTGTTTTATAACCCTGGGAGAGACTTTGGGTGTGTAGACTCATTTGGGGAGAGGCAGAGGTGTCTGGCAACGGGTGGAGACCAGAGGCAGTTTACTCTTGGAGGTGCCTGCAGCCATTACCACCCAACACTGAGACCCACACGCCGAATAGGGTGGAGCTGATGCTGATGCTGCCTGCTCAGCCCAGAGACTCCTCCCATCCAACCTGAACACAGCTCACCCTCACAGCCAATTGGCTTGGAGGTCAAACCCTCCTAGGGCTAACAACAAAAGCTGGGCTTAACTTCAACAATACTGTACAACCCATAATGGATTGCAGTAAGAGTATCCACCTCAGGTAACTGGGGATGCTGAGCCACTGTCCCTTTGGAGGACATCTACCACACACAGCTAATGGACCAACTCAGGAAAGCAGCCACAATGCAGAGAAATGGAAAGAAATGGAGGGGAAAAGACAACTAGACATAGAGTTCAAAACCACAGTAATAAGGTTTTTCAAGAGGCTCCTAGAAAAGGCTGATGAACTTAATAAGAACTACAAGGAAATGAACAAGACTGACGAGGCTATGAAAAAGGACCAACTAGAAATTAAGCATACACTGACTGAAATAAAAAATATTATACAAAGACTTAAAAGCAGTCCAGACCACTGCAAGAACCAAGTCAAAGATTTGAAATACAAAAAAGCAAAATCCACTCAGCCAGAAAAGCAAGAAGAATCCAAATAATTGAAGATAGTGTAAGCGGCCTCTGGGCCAACCTCAAGCATACCAACATCCGAATTATTGGGGTGCCAAAAAAAGAGAGAAAGCAAGATAATTAAAACATACTTGAAGAAATAGTGACCAAAAACTTCCCCCACCTGGTGAAAGAAATTGACTTAAAAACCCAAGAAGTGCACAGAACCCCAAAATATAGGAATCTAAAGAGGACCACACCAAGACACATCATAATTAAAATGCAAAGAGCAAAAGATAAAGAGAGAATATTAAAAGCAGCAAGAGAAAAACAGTTAGTTACCTATAAGGGAGCACCCATATGATTGTCAGTGGATTTCTCAACAGAAACGATGCAGGCCAGACGGGAGTGGCAAGAAATATTCAAAGTGATGAATAGCAAGAATCTACAGCCAAGAATACTCTATCTAGCAAAGCTATCATTCAGAATTGAAGGTCAGATAAAGTGCTTCACAGATAAGAAAAAGCTAAAGGAGTTCATCACCACCAAACCAATATTATATGACATGCTGAAAGATATTCTTTAAGAAGAGGAAGAAGAAAAGGTAAAAATATAAATTATGAACAACAAATACACATCCATCAACAAATGAATCTAAAAACCAAGTGAATTAATCATCTGATGAACATGATAAACTGGTGAATATAACAGAATCGTGGACATAGAGAGGAAATGGAGTGACAATTCTTGGGGAGAAAAAGTGTGTGGGAAGTGCAGCAAGAGACTGGACAAAAATCATGCAACTATGGGAGAGGACAGTGGGGGGGAAGTAAGGCCCGAGGGTGGGATGGGTACCGGGTGGAGGGGAGCCATAGGGGGAAAAAGGGGGGACAATGTAATTAATAAATTGAACAATAAAAAAAATAATAAATTTCCTCAAAGATTTATAAAACAAGCCTCACTGTATCATTTGTGTGTAGCAGACAATATTTAAATGTCTGAGCAGGTTAACTTTGGTTGATGTGGCTCAGTAGGGGCCAAGACTGGATTCCATCTGAGTAAAGACCACTTTCTTTCATTCTAATCCTAACCATGGACTGACCCTTAATTAAACCCTAACCCTAGCCTCAACCTGAGCCTCTACCCCTAGTCTTCCAACTTCAAATGGAGTATGAAAATCTCCCATGTAGGAAAAACCATCAAAAGACATCTTGTGGGACTGACATTGGTTTATTGGCCCCTTTTCTCTCAATTATGAGCCCTCAGCAAATTTGAAGTTGCACAGAATAATCTCCCTTAAAGGATGATAGAGCCTTAGAACCTGTCTTCTGAGCACTTGAGGTTCAAGCTGACAGTGACAACAGCTAGGAGTTCAAAAGCAACATGTAAGTGCATATGATGTTCTCTCTTTTTAAAGCAAGACTCAAGACCCTGAATGGGGTGTGATGCCATGGTAAGAATGAGCCTGTGAAGTGTGCCCAGGATGAGGTAGGTGCAGAGAGTGCACTACTGATCTCTCATAGATCCAAGAAGTCTTTCACTTTCCTTGATGCCAACCTCTAACAAGAAAGCCAAAGATAAGCCTGCTGGTAAGACCCACTGCCTGAGATCTTAGCCCAGCTCTCCAGCAGAGAGACTGGCCCTCATCTGGGCTATTTCTTACCATGAGCAGTTTTAGCATGAGACTAGGAAGTATCCTGTAAGATTTTCCAGGCCAGACCCACTTTCCTCCACCCAAACCCTTGATCAGACCATGTGTCCAGAGTTATGTCATAACATGTGTTCTTCATAAATAAGCTTAGAAAGTGTGGGACAGCTGGCTCTGGCCAGATCTTGTCACCTCAGTCATTCCAATGTCCCCTTCAATGCCAAGTCTTCTCCAGTCAGCTGCAGCCAGCTAAGTTCTTACTCATAGCTTTAAAAATGGGTCCTTATTTTCTAGCTATTTCCAAGCAAAATCTGGCTCCTCCCACCCCCTGTTTCCTAAGGAGCTGTGGTTCCCCATCAATCTGGGAGCTCTCATGGGCATAGCCTACCCTTTCCTCCTTTTTACGCTCCTGGAAATAGGGCTCTTGAACCCAATTGAAACTCTTTGTTGAGTTCTTATCATGTCCCAGGCTGTGAGCTAGGCTATCTCAATGAACAAAACAAAGTTCCTGTGCTCATGAAGCCACATGTTAGTGGCATGCAAAGGGGATCACCAGAGGAAAAACCCAAAGGCATTTGTTCAACAAACAGGTATTGGGCATCCACTGTGTCCCAGGCTTTAGACTAGGTCTTGGAGGCACAGTAACAAAGTACACCTGGTACTTGGCCAGGAGGAGCCACCAGCCAGGCCAGCATTGTGGCCACCCTTCCAGAGGAAATATTTTCTATCAGGATCCTGGTTGGAGATGACTCCATTGGCCCTGATCAGCTGCCCACTATTCATTGTTCCATCCCTTCACCCTTTCCCCAACCAAATAGCACAGGGTGACTGA
This sequence comes from Antrozous pallidus, assembly GCA_027563665.1. Taxonomy (NCBI): domain Eukaryota; kingdom Metazoa; phylum Chordata; class Mammalia; order Chiroptera; family Vespertilionidae; genus Antrozous; species Antrozous pallidus. The sequence goes on along the minus strand of CM050509.1, from coordinate 39,048,526 downwards.
GAACTCACAGGGAGCTATTCATTCATACTACAAGAAACCAGACTAGTGTTTCTTTGGCAGTAAAGGGAAGGAGAAGATGGTTTCCAGGTTTGCCTCAGAGCAGAGGGTGCAAATGGGAGGGAGAAGCAGCAGCAGCTTTCCTTTGAGGGCAATTGTTAATGTCTCTACTATATGCAATGACCATCTGACCAATTGGTAAATCAAATCCAACACCCCCTCCCCAGCAAACGCCACAACCTGCCTACAATAAGCGGACACTTCAACAAGACAGGTTCTAGGAGCCTGAAGAGGCCCAGACAAATTGTGTAGCCTGGAGAGAAACAATTGCCTTGGGAACAAATCAGTGAGGACTGGTTCCAGGCAGGGTGGCAGGGTGGGGATCCTAGGAGGCTGCAGGGATGGAATTGTGGGCATAAAGATGCACTGCTCATAGCATTCTTAGAGAGAACCAGCTACAGGGAGCTGAGCTCACTGACAGTTGCAGCTGCTATACTTTTGGACCTTCAGTGGTATTCATATCAAGACCATGTTGCCCCCAGGCTTCTTCCAGCCAATGACTGAGTCTGTCAGGGACACCAGTCCCAGCTACTCCTGTGACATGGAATTCCTACAATAGACAAACCTTGCGCAGGACTTTCTCAGAACTGTGGTGCTGTCTGAAACTCTTCCTTCCCAAGGCTCCTTCCTTTGCTATCTTCTTTTTCAGGTGTCAGTCCTGCACTGGGGTGGGAAGGTTCTTCCTGCCTATTCCTGCTTCCATGCCTATATCTTTCACATGTTTGTCCTCCAATAAATCACTTGCACATCTAACCCCATATTGATGTATGTTTCTCAGAGGACCCACACTAAGAGAAGGCAGCAATCCTGTGGGTCAGGACAAACAGCTTAATACAGTAGTGCTCAACCTTTCTAATACCGTGACCTTTTAATACAGTCCCTCATGTTGTGGTGACCTCCAACCATAAAATTATTTTAGTTGCTACTTCATAACTGTAATTTTGCTACTGTTATGAATCGTAATGTAAATATCTGTGATTAAAAAAAAATTATGGTTGGGGTCACCACAACATAGGAACTGTATTAAAAGGTCACGACATTGGTCTGGGAGGAACCAAGATGGCGGCATAGGTAAACACCTACCTTGCTGCCCCACACAACAATTCCAAAACTACAACTTAACAACAGAACAAACATCATCCAGAATCACCGGAAAGCTGGCTGACTGAAAATTCCACAAATAAAAGTAAAGATAGGACACTGTGACTCAGAGGAGTGGTGGAAGGCAGCATTGAAGATATGCACAGAGTCAGAGGTTTGGAGCCATGTGTGCTTGCGAGCAGAGAGGGCAGGAGGCTGCAAACCCGGCTGGTTTTCTCAAAATGGGGAGAAAAAGGCATCCCACTGCACTGATACCCCAGTTCCAGGAGAGGTCCAAGGAACCCACTCACACAGGGTGAAACTGGACAGTGGGAAGGCACTCTGAAACCCGGGCATGGCAGAGGTCTGCGAGCTTGTGGAGAGGGCGAGCTTGTGGAGAGTGCACATAAACTTGGGAACAGCAGAGTTGTGCGACAGCACAGAGAGGACTCGTGACTTGCTCCCTCGCTCGGGACACCACTGGACTGCTTTGTTTTATAACCCTGGGAGAGACTTTGGGTGTGCAGACTCATTTGGGGAGAGGCTGAGTTGTCTGGCAGCAGGTGGAGATTGGCGGTGGCTTTATCTTGGACGTGTGTGCAGCCATTACCACCCAACACTGAGACCCACACGCCGAATAGGGCAGAGCTGACACTGCCTGCTCAGCCCGGAGACTCTGCCCATCTAACATGAACACAGCTTACCCTCACAGCCAATTGGCCTGGAGGTCAAACCCTCCTAGTGCTAACAACAATAATCTGGGCTTAACTTCAACAATACTGTACAACCCATAAAGGATTGCAGTAAGAGTATCCACCTCAGGTAATTGGAGAGGCTGAGCCACTGTCCCTTAGAGGACATCTACCAAACAAAGCTAATGGACCAACCCAGGAAACCAGCCACAATGCAGAGAAATGGAAAGAAATCAGGTGTGAAAGAAATGGAGGGAAAAAGACAACTAGACATAGAGTTCAAAACCACAGTAATTAGGTTTTTCAAGAGGCTCGTAGAAAAGGCCGATGAACTTAATGAGAACTACAAGGAAATGGACATGACCTATGAGGAAATGAACGAGACTGACGAAGATATGAAAAAGGACCTAGCAAAATAAGCCAAAGGAAAATCATTTAGGCAAAAATAAAAAGAATTCCAAGTCTATTTTGCAGAGAGGATTCCTTTGTTAACTTTTGGTTGAGAATGTGTTTGTGTGTTTTCAGGGAACAACTCCAAGACCATGTGGATTCCTGCGGCAGTGAGGAACTGACAGGTCTGTTCTAGCCACGAGGATGGACCAGAAATGGGAGACGCTGGCAATACCTTGCCATGGTAGGACCAGGACCAAATCAGAGAGGATGGATCTTGCATTGCCACGATGTGTCCACCATCTGGATAACATTGCTGACATGTACACATGAAGAACTATTTGACATTGAAACTGGGACTCAGAACAGTTGGACATTGAAACTGACACTCAAACATTTTTTGTTCTTATACGTTTGTTTCTAGTATGCAGAGGCAAGATATTTTTGAAGAAAAGAAACAGGGGGAAGTGATTGATATAGAGGCAGGGTGGCCTTGAACAGGCTGACAAGCTACAGGAGGAAGGCTGGGGTGAATGGGAGGCAGATGCTGGGGGAGATCAACCAAAGGACTTGTATGCATGCATCTGTGCATAACCAATGAATGAAAGACACTTGGGCGGAGAGGTGGGCAGGTGGGGACATGTGCTGGGGGGTAAGGAAGGCTGGGGGGAGGATATTGGGGGGAAAGGAAAACATATGTAGTACTATTAAATATAAGTTATGTTGTAAATAAAAAAGAGAAAAAAATGAAAAAGGACCAACTAGAAATTAAGCATACACTGACTGAAATAAAAAATATTACACAAAGACCTAAAAGCAGTCTAGAGGACTGCAAGAACCAAGTCAAAGATTTGAAATACAAAGAAGCAAAATCCACTCAGCCAGAAAAGCAAGAAGCCAAAAGAATCCAAAAAATTGAAAATAGTGTAAGGGGCCTCTGGGACAACCTCAAGCATACCAACATCCGAATTATAGTGGTGGCAGAAAAAGAGAGAGAGCAAGATAATGAAAACCTATTTGAAGAAATAGTGACCAAAAACTTTCCCCACCTGGTGAAAGAAATTGACTTAAAAATCCAAGAAGTGCACAGAACCCCAATATATAGGAATCTAAAGAGGACCACACCAAGACACATCATAATTAAAATGCAAAGAGCAAAAGATAAAGAGAGAATATTAAAAGCAGCAAAAGAAAAACAGTTAGTTACCTATAAGGGAGCACCCATACGATTGTCAGCAGATTTCTCAACAGAAACAATGCAGGCCAGATGCGAGTAGCAAGAAATATTCAAAGTGATGAATATCAAGAATCTACAACCAAGATTACTCTATCCAGCAAAGCTATCATTCAGAATTGAAGGTCGTATAAAGTGCTTCACAGATAAGAAAAAGCTAAAGGAGTTCATCAATGCCAAACCAATATTATATGAATTGCTGAAAAATATTCTATAAGAAGAGGAAGAAGAAAAAGGTAAAAATATAAATTATGAACAACAAATACACATCTATCAACAAATTAGTCTAAAAATCAAGTGAATTAATAATCCGATGAACAGGATAAACTGGTGAATATAACAGAATTATGGGCATAGAGAGGGAATGGACTGACAATTCTTGGGGAGCAAAGGGGTGTGGGAGGTACAGCAAGAGACTGGACAAAATTTATGCACCTATGGGAGAGGACAGTGTGGGGGAGGTGAGGGCAGATGGTGGGATGGGTACCAGGAGGAGAGGAGCTATAGGGGGGAAAAAGAGGGAACAATGTAATTAATAAACTGAACAATAAAGATTTAAAAAAATTTTTTTTAAATGGTCACAACATCAGAAAGATTGAGAACCACTGGCCTAATACATATATATGCTCCCTGCAGCCAAGAAGGTTCAGAACCCACTAGCACAACAGCATTGTTTTCCCAGGTCTAGGGGAGGATCTGATCTGGGCTCCTTCCTGATGACTTAGGAGTCCCAGCCTCACATAGTTCACTACCTGCTAAGGAAAACTGCACCAACTCTCCCTCCTCAGTTCAGGTGTCTCAGACTTCCTCAAGTAAAAGTCCTAAAAAAGAAAATATTTATTCACTAGTAGCCGAGTGCACAAAATTTGTGCATGGAGCAGAGGTATCCCTCAGCCTGGCTTGCACCCTCTCCAATCTGGGACCCCTTGGGGGATGTCCGACTGCCAGTTTAGGCCCAATCCCTCTTGCAATCCGACATCACTTGCTCCTAACTGCTCACTGCCTGCCTGCCGGATTGCACCTAAACACTCTGCTTGCCAGCATATTCGCCCCCCAGTGCTCCCCTGCCAGACTGATCACCTCCAACTGTACCCCCTGTCAGCCTGATTGCCCCCAACTGCTTCCCTGCCAGCCTGCTTGCACCCACCTGCTCCCCTCACCAGCCTGATCACCCCCTACTGACCCCCCTGCCAGCCTGCTCACCCTCAACTGCTTTCCCCCACTGGCCTGATCACCCACAACTGCCCTCCCCTCTTGGCCCCTAACCGCCTTTACTCAGCCCCGCCATCATGGCTTTGTCCAGAAGAATATCCTGAAGGTTTCTTGGAAGGTCTCCCAGTCTAATTAGCATATTATCCTTTTATTAGTATATATAGAGGCCTGGTACACAGGTGGAGGCCAGCTGATTTGTCCTGAAGGGTGTCCCATATCAAAGTGAGGGTTCCCTTAGGGAGCGGGGCAGCCTGGGTGAGGGGCTTGTGATGGTTTTCAGAGCAGCCACACTTCCATTGGGGTTGGGGTCCCCACTGGGAATGGTGCCACCCTGGGTGAGGGGCTGGGGCAGTTTGCAAGCCAGCTATACCCCCATGGGGTGAGGCATGGCCAGCCTGGGTGAGGGGCTGAGGGCTCTTTTCAGGCTTGCCACACACCCCAGCAGGGACCCTCACCCCATGAGAGAGTAGCTAGTCTGGGAAAGAAGCTGAGGGCTATGTTCAGGCTGGCCACATCCCCTTCAGGGTGGGAGTCCCCTCTGGGGTGCCTGGCCAGCTTGGGTGAGGAGCTGAGGGCTATTTTCAGGCTTGCCACAACCCCTAATAGAGACCCTCACCCCAATGGTGGCATGGCCAGCCTGGGTGAGAAGCTGAGGGCCGTTTGCAGGCCCCTACCTTGGCAGTTGGCCCAGGCAACCCAAGCCTCCAGTGCACTCAGGCATACTCCATAGCTACAGCTGGCAGGCCCCTTCTTTGGTGGCCTGCCCAGGCAGACAGGAAGCTTGGCTTCCTCCATCACTGGGGTGACCAAATCCTCCCACCCACTCCAGTTGGTTCCATGGCTGCTGCCATCTTTCTCCTGATAATTTGCATATTCCCTCCTGATTGGCTGTGGGCATCATGAAGTGATGGTCAATTACCATATTTCTCTCTTATTAGTATAGATTTTAATTCAATAGAAGAAATCCAGATATACCTCACTTTACCCAAGAGCTGTGTCCTTGAAAAGTTCAATGCAAATTAAATTGTGGTGAACTGGATCCAATTGTACATGCCCCAGGAGGCTCACACTTAAAAAGAACTCTACAGGCTGTCAAAAGTCAGCATGCCACATATCTGAGTTGACAGTAAACCTGATGACAAAGGGTCCCCTTTGACCTGCCCCATGGCATTTTTCCAAGGTGGGTATACTCTGAAGAAATTGAGCAAACAGCAATTGCAGCAGGTCCCTGGCATTGGGGAGCTCCGAGGCCATTGAATAGACAAACAGGATCCAATTGGAGAAAAATAGAACACAGAGGATTAATTTGAGTAATATCTGGGTGGTGACACCATTCCTAGTTCACTACTTCTGAGAAGCAGGAGTGAGTTTAGGCAATAATACTCAGAGAAGGGGTGGAGGAAGATGGCTGCTGACAGGAAGGCAGACTGTAAGACAGTGCGTGAGTGAGAGAATGAAAGGAGAGTGCGGTCGCATGGGGAGTGTTTATTTGTGAGATGAGGAACAGCTATACTCCAAGGGAGTGTAGGGGATTGCTAGATGGGGTTCCCCTGACAAGGCAGCTTCCACTGCTGCTGAAATCCCTCCCCGGGCAACCGGCTTTGATGCAGAAACCACACCATCTTGACGGGGACAGTGGATATTATTGAAAGCCTAAAAATCCTGGGAATCTACAACAACAACACCCAGTGAGCAGATGGGAAACCAGGAACACAGGTCCCCAAGCAATGCAAATACACGGATTCAGAGGAGCTCTGCATACTCTCATGGAAAGGTCAGATATTGCCTAGAATAAGGTGAGATCTGTGGACCAGACAGGAGAGAGAAACGCACAAAGTGGGAGCTAGAGGATTCGGGGAAATCTGTGCCCAAAAAAATATATCCATGGCCATTGGGGCTAGTATGATCCATGACTATGGAAGGGGATCCACGGGGCTGCTAATAGAAGGGAACTCTAAAAAGAAACCCATAGCCAAAATCGGTTTGGCTCAGTGGATAGAGCGTCGGCCTGCGGACTGAGAGGTCCCGGGTTCGATTCTGGTCAAGGGCATGTACGTTGGTTGCGGGCACATCCCCAATAGGAGGTGTGCAGGAGGCAGCTGGTAGATGTTTCTCTCTCATCGATGTTTCTGACTTTCTATCCCTCTGCCTTCCTCTCTGTAAAAAAAATCAATAAAAATAAATAAATAAATAAATAGATAGGTAGATAGATAGATAGATAGAAACCCATAGCTTAACTGGGTGCAAAAGGGAAGCCTGAAAATTTTAACAATGTGCTGGCTGCTTAGATCCAAAGAGGGCAAAAAAAAAAAAAAAAAAAAAGACTGCATAGATTTGCATTCAGCACCAGAGTTTGTGCACTTACCCTGGCCCCCCTCTCCCTCTCCCTCTCCCTCTCCCTCTCCCTCTCCCTCTCCCTCTCCCTCTCCCTCTCCCTCTCCCTCTCCCTCTCCCTCTCCCTCTCCCTCTCCCTCTCCCTCTCCCCTTTAAATCCTTGCCTTTGATTATTAAGCTCAATAAGCTCAATATATAGGATCATCCAATTGGGGACATTCTAAGAGACTGCAGGGGAAAGTTGTTTTTGTGAAACTTGGGGATCAGAGCGGGGAATAACAATCAGAGAACCAGCTCTGGGGAAGCCCATACCCCCAAACCAGTATTAAGTGCCACAGGGAAAAGAAAATCTAAACACTAGATAGAGAGGACCTATAGATCCGGAGGTCAATCCAGAAACACTACCACCCAGGGGTTGAGTCACAAATTGACTCTTGTGTAAATACAAATAAAGGAGTATAAGAAACAAAGAAGTGGAACAACTTTAGCACGGGCCTGGGGGTCCTTGACTTCCCCAAAATTGCAAGTGGCCCCTCTTTCCTGACACATCTGCTATGGTCTCCTGAAAAGCCAGAAATTTGTGTTGCTAACACCACCCAGTTTAACTGGTTTAGTAGAGGTGCTGGAAATGCAAACAGAAAGAAACTCTTTCAGCTCCTAGAGACAAGAACAGTTTGACATGGAACACAGACAAAAAGCACATGTGGCATTATGGTTGTTCTTTGGGGACAGCTGAATATTAAAAATATTTTGTTGGGGGAAACAAAATGGTGACAGAATAGATGGACGTGTCTTGAGCCTTGTCCCAGAGCAAATAGTGTGAGGGCTGAAATGAGTGGAATTCAGCCTGAATTGGCAAAGGAGACTCAGCTTCCCAGGGCACTGCAACCACGTGAAGAGCAGACACATGAGCAGCCCGTTCCTGTCCAAGGAGCAGCAGTCTTGCAGGCAACCCGCCCCAGGCCTAACAGCAGTAGCTTCATGTGGCCTACCCCTGTCCAAGGAGCAGCAGCTGTGTGAGCAGCCAGTTCCCTTGTCTGAGAAGCAGCAACCACGCAAACAACTTGCCCTATACGAGGAGCAGCAGCTGCTTGAGCAGCCCACCTACAACTGAGGAATGGCAGCCCCTTGCAGCCGGCTCCCTTCAGAGGAGCAGCAGCTGCATGCAGCCAGCACCCTGCACCTGTCCAAAGAGCCACAGCTGTGCAAACAACCTGTCCCCCATCCAAGGAGTAGCAGCAGCACAAGCAGCCACATGACTAGTCATCCCCCTTCTAAGGAGGAGCAGCTATGTGAGAAGACTACCCCCATTTTAGGAGCAGCAGCTTTGTAAGTAGACCACTCCCTTCCGAGGAGAAGGAGCCGCACGAACCACCTGCCCCCATCCAAGGAGCAGCAGATGTGTGAGCCACCTGCCCACATCTGAGGAGCAGCAGCTGTATGAGCAGCCGGCCCTCTTCTGAGGAGCAACAGATGAAGGAGACACCTGACCACATTTGAGGAGCAGCAGTTGTGTGATCAGCCTAACTCCACCTGAGGAGCAGCAGCTGTGTGAGCAGCCCACCCCTTGCTGAGGAGCAGCAGCCACATGAGCTGACTGTCCACGTCTGAGGAGCAGAAGCCCTGTGCAGTCTGTACTGGTCCGAGGAGCACCACCCACACTCAGTCTGCACCTGTCTGATGAGAAGGAGCCAAGTGAGCCTCCTGCCCCTGTCTGAGGAGCAGCAACAGCATAAGCAGCTCACTCCCACCCGAGGAGCAGCAGCCATGTGAGCAGACCGCCCCCCATCTGAGGAGAAGCAGCTGCATAAGCATCCAGGACCCATAGAAGGAGGAGCAGCCCTGCAAGCAACCTGCCCTTGTCCAAGGAGCGGCAGCATCACGAGCAGCCTGCCCCATCTGAAGAACAGGAGCAGCACTCAGCCAACCCCAGTCAAAAGAATAGGAGCCATGCGAGCAGTCCACCCTTGTTCAAGGAGCAGCAGCCACATGAGCAGCTGACCCCCATCCAAGGAGCAGCAGACACAAGCAACCCATCCCCATCCAAGGAGCAGCAAACTCATAATCAGCCCTCCCCAGTCCAAGAAGCAGCATCAATATGAGCAGCTTCCCCCACCAGCCAGAGGAGACATCACTGCTGCAAACAGAACACACCAGAGGAGCCGCTGCCAACTGAGAAGCAGTTGCCACCGTGACCACCCAAGAATCAACTGCAGCCTGAGGAGCCACTGACATCCAAGAAACAGCCCGTGCACAACTTGACATCTACAGCAGTTGGTGAGACCAAAAATGGGTAGACAAAGAAATGCCCAAAGGAAAGAAGAGGAATAACCAGAAAAGCAGCTAAGTGAAACAGAGACATGCACTATGTCAGAAAAATAACTCAGAATAAGGGTCATAGAGTTCATAAACCTGATGGAAGAAAAAATCAACACCTTATGTAAGAATCAAGAAGAAATGGATGGAAAAAAAATCAACAACTAGTGAAAGAATCAAGAAGAAATGAAGATTGATATATCTGCAATAAAAAACACCATAGAAAGTCTCATCAGTATATTAGGAGAAGTGGAGGACCGAATTAGTGAGTTAGAAGACAGGGAAGAAAAACTCAGCCAAACTGCATTGCAATTGGAGAAAAAAATTAAAGACAGGAGGAGAGCCTAAGGGAGTTATGGGACAACATTAAACAAACCAACATACGAATAATAGGGGTGCCAGAACAACAGGAAGAGGAACAAGGGTTAGAAGACCTACGTGAAGAAATGATCTCAGAAAACTTCCCTGATGTGGTGAAGGAAAAAGTCTCACAAGCACAGAGAGTCCCAAACAGGATGAACCCGAAAAGACCCACACTAAGATACATCATAATTATGATGGCAAATATTCAGGACAAAGAGAGAATCTTAAGGGCTGCAAGAGAGATACAGAAAATTACATACAAGGGAGCTCCCATTAGATTATCAAATGATGTCTCAACATAAACACATCAGGCCAGAAAACAATGGAAGGAAAATTACAAAGTGATGCAAATCAAGGGACTGAATCCAAGAATACTTTGTCCAGCAAGGCTAGCATTCAAAAGTGAAGGGGAAATAAGGAGCTTCACAGGCAAAAAAAATGCTAAGGGAGTTTATCACTGCCAAGCCAGCAATGCAAGAAATGGTAAAGGGACTGGTGTAAAAAGAAGGAATAAAAAGGTGAGAAGGAACACAGACTGAAAAAAATAAAAATGGCTACAAACAAGTACCTATTATTTATTTATTTATTATTTTTTTTTTTTACTTATATATTTGGTGCAGAGAGCGTTTTATTTTTATTTTTTCTATTTTTTTTACAATATAACTTATATTTAATAGTAGTACATATGTTTTCCTTTCCCACCCAATATCCTCCCCCCAGCCTCCCTTACCCCCCAGCACATGTCCCTACCTGCCCCCTCCTCTCCCCAGTGTCTTTAATTCATTGGTTATGCTCATATGTATGCATACAAGTCCTTCGGTTGATCTTCCCCTGCATCTGCCTCCCATCCACTCCAGCCTCCTCTCTGTAGCTTGACAGCCTGTTCAAGGCCACCCTGACTCTATATCAACCACTTCCCCCTGTTTCTTTTCTTCAAATATATCTTGCCTCTGCATACTAGAAACAAACGTATAAGAGCAAAAAAGAAGTTTGAGTGTCAGTTTCAATGTCCAACTGTTCTGAGTCCCAGTTTCAATGTCAAATAGTTCTTCATGTGTACATGTCAGCAATGGTATCCAGATGGTGGACACATCGTGGCAATGCAAGATCCATCCTCTCTGGTATGGTCCTGGGCTGCCTGCAGCCATGCACAGCTGCCGACTGCTAGCATGGCAAGGTGTCGTCAGCGTCCGCCATCTCTGGACCATCCTCGTGGCTGGAACAGACCCGTCAGTTTCTCACTGTCACAGGAACCCACATGGTCTTGGAGTTGTTCTTTGCAAACACATAAACACATTCTCGACCAAAGGTTAACAAAGGGATCCTCTCTGCAAAACAGACTTGGGATTCTTTTTATTTTTGCCTAAATGATTTTCCTGTGGCTTATTTTGACATCATGTGTGTTTTTTCATGGGTGTCCTGCAGTTGGTTTTACAAATGGAATTTTCTTTTCTGGAGTAAGAATTTTCTACATGTATTTTACTTATAGGATATTTTCCCTTACATGATATTACCCCACTGTCCCCCTCCCCCTTTTTTGGTTAATAGGGGCTTTTGGAAATTTTATCTTGCAGTCTTGGTAATTTTAAATTTTAATTTTTGCAAACAAATATTACTGCTTTAGGTTCTTTGGATGTTAGGCAATTTTGCAGTGAGATGAACTACTAATAGATATTTTAGTTAATGTTTTAGGAAAAGCTTTTTGTCCAGTACACTTAGATTTTCTTGAGTATTCACTTATTTCACTTGGCCAATTTAAATTAATTAGAAAACTTGATTACTATCAATTTTAATACTCAAGCAGAAATCTTAGTTTACCCAGTAAATACTTGTGGAAAGGAATATTTGCAATGTTGAGTAGGTCCTCAGCATTCCTGCTAATAAATTGAATTTAGATATAGGGCAGCTACTGCTGGCTGAGTCTCTGTCTGCCACCTGGGTCCCGGTGTGAGTTGTGCATGGGAGGCGTAGCAGCAGTGTGGGTAGGAGACCTTCCTCAGGAGGGGTGCCCCACCTCTGTTAATCTTTTAGTTCTCTCCTGTTTGCCCCTCTACAACTGTGCCTGTCTTAGGTTGTTCCTTCCCTGAGGAATCTTACCCGTCTCTGGCTAACCAGCCATCCTCCAGGGCCAAAAAGGGTGATGTGAGGTTCAGTCCTGTCTCCTTTGTAGTCTATGCTCCCCTGGCCTCCACGTCCAGCACCTGCCTTGGGGTCCCCTCGCCTGCTGGCGGGGTCCCAGTACTGATCACATATCTCAGGTGACCCAGGTTTCTTCTCCAGAGAGGGCCCAGCTCACGCCATTGGTCGAGAGACAGATCCATGGTGCCAGCTGCCCAGAGGCTTCAGCCCCAGCTTGAACTGAAAGTTCAAGCATCAGCTGTGTGTATTTGGATAATAAGAAGAGGGTCCCTCTTGGCAAAAGGGCCAGAGGGGCCAATATAGAATGCTCGGATGCCTTCCCAGTGCCTTAATCCCTTCTGAAAGGGTTTAATTCCTTTCCTATCCTTTTTTTAAGTTGCTGCCCAACATTCAAAGAATTAGTTTGTAAGTTTATTTGGGATAATTGTATAATATGCTGTTGTCAAATCTCAAATATTATAATGACATTGTAGAGTAATATCATGTAAGGGTATTATGGTGTCACGGGAGGTTAAGGAGGGCCTAGCCTAAGGACTGGAGTCCATAAGAGATGACATGCTCTAGGCCATGTTAATTCAATCTCAAACTAGCTGCCAATTTTTAAAATAACTTTATATAAACTTTGTCAGGGATGTAAAAACACAAATCACTTACCTTAGTTCAAGCATTCAAATATATTGACTTTCCCCTTACTCCGACCACCTGCCACTTACCCTGAGGTTTGACATTTTGATGGACTTTTCTCAGTCTCTGGATCCATTCTTGTTCATCAGTCTATGTCATTCATTATATTCCTCAAATGAGTGAGATCATGTGATATTTGTCTTTCTCTGCCTGCCTAATTTCACTTAGCATAATGCTCTCTAATTCCATCCATGTTGTTACAAATGGTAGGAGCTCTTTCTTTTTTACTGCAGCATAGTATTCCATTGTGTAGATGTACCACAGTCTTTTAATCCACTCATCTGCTGATGGGCACTTAGGCTGTTTCCAAATCTTAGCTATGATAAATTGTGCTGCTATGAACATAGGGGTACATATATCCTTTCTAATTCGCCTTTCTAGTTTCTTGGGGTATATTCCTAGAAGTGGGATCACTGGGTCGAATGGGAGCTCCAGTTTTAGTTTTTTGAGGAAACTCCATACTGTTCTCCACAGTGGCTGCACTAGTCTACAATCCCACCAACAGTGCAGGAGAGTTCCTTTTTCTCTGCATCCTCGCCAGCACTTGTCATTTGTTGATTTGTTGATGAAAGCCATTCTGACTGGTGTGAGATGGTACCGCATAGTCGTTTTGATTTGCATCTCTCGGATAATTAGTGACTTTGAGCAAGTTTTCATATGTCTCTGGGCCTTCCTTTTGTCTTCTTTAGAAAAGGTTCTATTTAGGTCTGTTGCCCATTTTTTTATTGGATCATTTGTCTTCCTTTTATTGAGTTGTGTGAGTTGCCTGTAGATGCTTGAGATTAAACCTTTATCACTGATAACATTTGCAAATATGTTCTCCCATACAGTGGGTTTTCTTGTTGTTTTGTTGATGGTTTCTTTAGCCGTGCAAAAGCTTTTTATTTTGATGTAGTCCCATTTGTTTATTCTGTCTTTAGCTTCCATTTCCCTAGGAGCAGTATCATCGAAGAAGTTATTTTGGCATATGTCTGATATTTTATTTCCTGTAGATTCCTCTCATGTTTTTATGGTTTCCCATCTTACGTTTAAGTCCTGTATCCATTTTGAGTTTATTTTTGAGTATGGTGTAAGTTGGTGGTCAAGTTTCATTTTTTTTTGCATGTATCTGTCCAATTTTCCCAACACCATTTATTGAAGAGACTATGTTGACCCCATTTTATGTTCATACCTCCTTTGTCAAATATTAATTGAGCATAGTGGTTTGGGTTGATATCTGGATTCTCTATTCTATTCCATTGATCTATATGTCTATTCTTGTGCCAGTACCAGGCTGTTTTGAGAACAGTAGCTTTGTAATACAGCTTGAAATCTGGTATGGAAATCCCACCGACTTTGTGCTTCTTTCTCAAGATTGCTGTGGCTATCCGGGGCCTTTTTAATTTCAGATGAATTTTTGGAGAGTTCTTTCTAGGTCTGTGAAGTATGCCATTAGTATTTTAATGGGGAGTGCATTAAATTTATAGATTGCTTTGAGTAGTATGGACATTTTAATTATGTTGATTCTCCCAATCCATGAACATGGTATGTTCTTCCATCTGTTTACATCTTCCTCTATCTCTTTTTTTAGTGTCCTGTAGTTTTCTACGAATAGGTCTTTTACCTCCTTTGTTAAGTTTATTCCTAGGTATCTTAATTTTTTTGGTGTGATGGTAAATGGGATTGCTTTTTTTAGTCTCTCTTTCTGTAAGTTCATTGTTGGTGTATAGAAATGCCATAGATTTCTTGGCATTGATTTTGTAGCCTGCTACATTGCTGAACTCATTTATTAAGTCTATTAGCTATTTTATGGAGTCTTTCGGGTTTTTTATGTGCAATATCATGTCATCTGCAAATAAGGATAGCTTTACTTCTTCTTTTCCAATTTGGATGCCTTTTATTTCTTCTTCTTGTATAATTGCAATGGCTAATACTTCTGTTACTATGTTGAACAGGAGTGGTGAGAGTGGGCAACCCTGTCTTGTTCCTGTTCTTAGGGGAAATGGTTGTAGTTTTTGCCCGTTGAGTATGATGTTTGCTGTGGGTTTCTCATATATGGCTTTTAATATGTTGAGGTATGATCGTTCTATTCCTACCTTCTTGAAAGTTTTTATCAAGAAAGGGTGTTGGATTTTGTCAAATGCTTTTTCTGCATCAATTAATATGACTATGTGATTTTTATCTCTCAATTTGTTTATGTGATGTATCACATTTATTGATTTGCGGATATTGTACCATCCTTGCATTCCTGGGATAAATCCTACTTGGTCATGGTGTATGATCTTTCTGATGTACTGCTGAATCCGATTTGCTAGAATTTTATTGAGGATTTTGGCATCTATATTCATGAGGGATATTGGCCTGTAATTCTCTTTCATTGTGTCATCTTTATCTGCTTTAGGTATTAGGGTGATGTTAGCTTCATAGAAGGAGTTTGGAAGTGTTCCATCCTCTTGAATTTTCTGGAATAGTCTGAGGAGTATAGGTTTTAGTTCTTCCTTGAATGTTTGGTAAAACTCCCCTGTGAAGCCGTCTGGCCCTGGGCTTTTGTTTGCTGGAAGCTTTATGATGACTGCTTCAATTTCTTCCACAGTTATTGGTCTATTGAGTTGTTTAGATTCTTCCTGATTGAGTTTTGGGAGGTTATATTTTTCTAGAAATATATCCATTTCCTCCAGGTTGTCCAGTTTGTTGGAGTAGAGTTGTTCATAGTATTTTTAACAATCCTTTGTATTTCAATGGGGTCTGTTCTTATTTCACCTCTTTCATTTCTGATTTTATTTATTAGGGTCCTCTCTCTTTGCTTCTTGGTGAGTCTGGCTAGAGGTTCATCAATCTTGTTTAATCTTTCAAAGAACCAGCTTTTGGTTTTGTTGATCTTCTGTGTTGTTTCTTTGGTCTCTATGTCATTTATTTCTGCTCTGATCTTTACTATTTCCTTCCTTCTGCTTACACTGGGCTTTTCTTGTTGCTTTCTTTCTAACTCTTTGAGTTGTTGGGTTAGATAATTTATTGCTGCTGTTTCTAGTTTTTTTGCAGTAGGATTGTAGAGCTATGAACTTCCCTCTCAGAACTGCTTTCACTATGTCCCATGGATTTTGGATTGTTGTGCTGTCATTGTCATTTGTTTCCATGATGTTTTCTATCTCTTCCTTGATCTCTCTAGTAACCAAGTCATAGTTTAAAATAGCATGCTGTTTAGTCTCCATGTGTTTGATTTCTTTGGATTGTTTCTATTGTAGTTGATTTCCAACTTTATGCCACTGTGATCTGAGAATATGCTTGATATGATTTCTATCTTCTTGAATTTGGAGAGACTTTGCCTATGACCCAACACATGGTCTATCTTTGAGAATGACCCATGGGCACTTGAAAAGAATGTATATTCTGTGGCTTTGGAGTGAAATGATCTGAAGATGTCAATTAATTCCTTCTGGTCGAGTGATTCATTGGGGATTGATGTTTCTTTACTGATTTTTTGTTTAGAGGATTTGTCCAATGGTGATAGTGGGGTATTAAAGTCTCCTACTATGATTGTATTACTGTCTATCTCTCCCTTGATATCCTCTAGGAGTTTTAGTATGTATTTGGGTGCTCCTGTATTGGGTGCGTATATGTTTAGCACAGTTATTTCTTCTTGTTGGATTGCTCCCTTTAGTATTATGTAGTGGCCTTCTTTATCTCTTGTTACATCCTTCACTTTGAGATCTAATTTGTCGGATACAAGTATTGCTACCCTAGCTTTTTTTCCATTTCCATTCGCCTGAAGAACCTTTTTCCATCCTTTCACCCTCAGTCTGTGTGCGTCTTTTTTTTTGGAGGTGGGTTTCTTGTAGACAGCAGATATATGGGTCATGTTTTCTTATCCAGTCTATTACCCTATGTCTTTTGATTGGAGCATTTAAACCATTTACATTTAAAGTAATTATTGATAGATAGTTATTTGTAGCCATTTTTGTTCTTTGCCCCTATGTTCTTTCATGGCTTCCTATTGCTTTTCACAGCAGACCCTTTAGCATTTCTTGCATTGCTGGTTTGGTGGTAATGTATTCCCTTAGACCTTTTTTGTCTGTGAAGCTCCCGATTTGACCTTCAATTTTGATTGATAGCCTTGCTGGGTACAGTATTCTAGGATTCAGACCCTTTCTTTGCATAACTTTGTATATTTCATTCCAATCCCTTCTGGCCTGATAAGTTTCTGTTGAGAAATCACTTGCTAATCTGATGCAGGTTCCTTTGTAGGTGACTTTCTGTCTCTCTCTGGCAGCTTTTAGGATTCTCACTTTGTCGTTGATGTTTGCCAATTTAATTATAACATGCCTTGGTGTAGGTCTTTTGGGGTTTAATTTGCTTGGAACTCTGTGAGCTTCTTGGATTTGTGTGGGTTTTTTCCTTCCTATATCAGGGAAGTTTTCTGTCATTATTTCTTCCAACAGGTTTTCTATTCCTTGCTCAGTTTCCTGTCCCTCTGGAAGCCCTATTATGCGGATGTTGTTTTGTTTCATGTTGTCCCAAAGTTCCCTTAGGCTCTCCTCCTGCTTTAAAATTTTTTTTCTAGAAGCTGCTCTACTTGGGTGTTTTTTCCTACCTGTCTTCCAGCTCACTGATGCGGTCCTCTGCTTCAAATAGTCTACTCCTGATACTTTCTATGGAGTTCTTTATCTCAGCAATGTCACTTTTCATTTCTTCTTGGTTCTTCTTCATTTCTTCATAATTCTTCTTCATTTCTTCATAATTCTTCTTCATTTCTTCCTGGCTCTTCTTCATTTCCTCTTGATTCCTCTTCAATTCCTCATTGTTCTTACTCGTATTGGCTTCTGTTCTCTTCATCCACCCGATGACCATTTCTCTGAACTCTCTCTCTGACAGGTTGCTTGCTTCCATTTCGTTTACCTCTTTTTCTGGTGAGGCTTGTTTTTCTTTTATTGGTGGGCTATTTCTTTGTCTCCCCATGGTCTTTCTTCTCTGTGTGTCTTGTTATGTAGTTCTCACTCTCCTGTGTTGATTTAAAGGCTCAGACTACAACACAACCAGGTGCAGCACACCAGGCACTGAAGAAGAATGTATTCACAGTACTGGTAACTCCAAATTAAAAGTGATTGCCAGAGGAAGGTAAATTAGGTGATAGGTGGGATAAAAGAGAGTAAGAGAAAACACACTCACACACACAAAATAAGTAAATAAATAAATAAATAAATAAATAAATAAATAAAGAAAGAAAGAATAAAAAAAAGGGAATGCCAAAATAAAATTGGGAAACGGGGAAGGAGTAAAAAGAAAGGAAAAGGGAGTAAACTATAAATATGGGTTGGAAACTCCCAGAGGACCGCCACTAATCCCAGCAAAAGCCAGCAACGAGTACCTGGAGATTGATACAAACTACATACAACAACTAATATCAAGGGAGGTTAGGGATCACAGAAGCTTAAATCTATCAAAAAACAATGTAAACATCACCAAAACACAAAAAAATTCCAACCCTCGCCCCACAAAACAAATTAAAAGAAAAGAATAACCAAACCAATCTCACAAATATGCATAAAATGTTAACAACATCAGCAGGACCGAGAAAAAAACATTTTAGGATAGTGAAGTTGGAGAAGCATTAGATTTGTATGGACTTGGAGCAGGTGGTTGGAGATTGGATATAAAAATGGGGTGAAATTTTAACAAGGGGTAAAAAGAGAGAATAAGGAAAATCTAAACCAGAAAAAGTGTAAGGGGAATAAGACACTAACTAGGGAAAGGTTAGCAAGAGAGTGCTGGCATAAGGGTGAAGTTGAAGTAGAGTAAAGAGATACTAAAGGGTAGATGAAAAAAGACTATATAACACTAATCTCTGAGTAGAATAAAGATGGAATAAAATGGCACATAAAAAAATTAAATAGTAGTAGAAATAAAATTGATTCCTTAATTTGTGTTACACAAGAGACAATTTGTGATTCAGCCCCTAGGTGGCAGTGTTTCTGAATTGACCTCCGGGTCTATTGGTCCTCTGTAGCCTGATCTAAAATCCCACTATGTCTATGGTATTTACTACTGATTTGTGGAAATAGACTACCCCAGAGCTGCCTCTCTAATTGTGAGGACCTGTTCTGATCCCCAGCGTCAGAAAAACAGCTCGCCCCTGTGGTCTCCCAGGTTATCCACCACCAGGGGATCCCCCGTTCCTCGTTCAGAGCTGAGAAATTCGGATTTAGAGAGGACAAATGCAGGTGCGCAAACTCACGTCCTGCTCGTATGTTTGCGTGAAACCCTTTCTCCCCTTGGGTTTGGCAGCCTGCTCCCTCCCAAAACTGCCAGGCTGGCCTTCTCCTTCAGGTCCAAATGGGTTGCCCTCTATGTATCCCCCCTATCACCAGCTCTGAGGACCCTCTTCCATGTTTGCCAGCTCCAACAGCCACGGACATTTCCTCTTTTTTCCCCCCAGGCGAGAAACTCCCTGTGTTACCAGCTCCCTTAACCCCCAGAGAAACCTGACCTTTCCGTGGCTGAGCACAGGTTTCCTCGGAATCCGCTTCTTCACCAACTAGGAACCGATGTTGCGGGGGAGGTGGGGGTCTCAGACGCCCAGTGGGTACCGCAACTAAAATTTTCGGGCTCTTCCCCTTTAAGATGGCGCAGCCGCCTCTGAGCCAGGCTCCGGGAGAGAACCCAGCCGCACAGAGCCGCTCCCTTGAGGGAGGCTAATCTAAGCAGTCGCCCTCCTTCTCCCAAAGCCCTGCTGTTCCCCCACTTGCCAACAAACACTCCCCAAGCGACCCTCAGCTGCTCACTCTGTCTACCCGAGTACACAAATGATTATGCGTCCTTCTCTCCTGCTGCCATCTTTTTTTTTCAAACAAGTACCTTTTAATAGTAACTTTAAACATACATGAACTAAATGTTCCAATCAAAAGGCATCGATTGGATGAATGGATAAAACACACACACACACACACACACACACACACACACATATATATATATCATGTATACAAGAGATCCACCTCAGAAAAAGGGACTCAAACAGACTGAAAATGAAGGGATGGAAAAACATCTTTCAGGCAAATGGAAATGAAAAAAAGCTGGGGTAGCAGTAGTTTATTCTGACAAAATAGACCTCAAAGTAAAGGCCATAAGAAGAGAGATAAAGAAGGCCACTTCATAATAATAAAGGTATCAATGCAACAAGAGGATATAACCCTGATAAACATATATGCACCCAGTTCAGGAGCACCCAAATACATTTTAAAAACTCCTAGAAGATATCAAGGGAAAGATCAACAACAATACAATCATAGTATGGGAATTTAATACATCACTGACATCACTGGATAACTCCTCTAGACAAAAAAAAAATCAGCAAAGAAACAGCAATCCTAAATGACTCGCTAGGTCAGATGGACTTAATTGACATCTTCAGAGCATTTCATCCCAAAGCCATGGAATATACGTTCTTCTCAACTGCACATGGGATATTTTCAAAAATAGACCACATATTGGGTCACAAGCAAAGTCCCTCCAAATTAAAGAAGATTGAAATCATATCAAGCCTTTTCTCAGATCACAATGGCATAATATTAGAAATAAACTATAATAAAAACATTCCAAAAAATTCAAACACTTGGAAGCTGAATAGCATGCCATCAAACAATAACTGGGTTACCAATGAGATCAAAGAAATTTAAAACATCCTGGAGATGAATGATAATAAAACCACAACAATGCAAATGCTATGGGAAACAAAGCAATCTTGAAAGGGAAATTTATAGCTCTACAGACCTACCTCAAAAAACAAAAACAAACAAACAACAAAAAAAAAACAAGAAAAAATGGTAATAAATTATCTATCTCTACAACTCAAAGAATTAAAAAGAGAGCAACAAGAAAAGTCCAAAGTGAGCAGACGGAAGGAAATAATAAAGATCAGAGCAGAAATGAATGATACAGAGACCAAAAAATAAAAATAAAAAATATCAATGAAACCAAGAGCTGGTTCTTAGAAATGATAAACAAGATTGTTGAACCTCTAGCCAGGATCACCAAGTAGCAAAGAGAGAGGATCCAAATAAACAAAATCAGAAATGAAAGAGGTAAAGTAACAACAGACCCCAATGAAATACAAAGGCTTGTTTAAAAATACTATGAACAATTCTATTCTAACAACACAATCTGGAGGAAATGGACACATTCATTAAAAAAATACAATGTTTCAAAACTCAGGAAGATTCTAAAAATCTCAATAGATTGATAACTAGGGCAAAAATTGAAGCAGTCATCAAAAAGCTTCCAGCAAACAAAATCCCAGGGCCAGACGGCTTCAATAGGGCAGTTTTACCAAACATTCAAGGAAAAACTAAAACCTGTACTTCTCAGAATACTCCAGAAAATTCAAGAGGGAGGAATACTTTCAAGCTCGTTCTATGAAGCTAGCATCGCCCTAAGACCAAAATGATATAAGGATAACACAATGAAAGAGAATTACAAGCCAATATCCCTCATGAACATTGATGTCAAAATCCTCAACAAAATTCTAGCAAATCAAATCCACCATTATATCAGAAAGATCGTACATAATTACTGGGTAGGATTTATCCCAGGGATGCAAGGAAGGTACAATATCTGCAAATCAATAAACGTGATACATCACATAAACAAATTGAGAGACAAAAACCACATAGTCATATCAATTGATGCACAAAAAGTATTTGACAAAATCCAACAACCACTTTTAGATAAAAACTCTCAGCAAAGTGGGAATAAAAGGATCATACCTCAACATAATAAAAGTCATATATAACAAACCCACAGCCAAATCATACTCAATGGGCAAAAACTAAAGTAATTTCCCCTAAGAACAAGAACAAGACAGGAATGCTCACTCTCACCACTCCTGTTCAACCTAGTACTAGAAGTATTAGTCATTGCAATTAGACAATAAGAAGAAATAAAAGGTATCCAAATCAGAAAAGAAGAAATAAAACTCTCCTTATTCACAGATGACATGATATTTTACATAAAAAAACCTAAAGACTCCATCAAAAAAATATTAGACTTAATAGATGAATTCAGCAATGTAGCAGGATACAAAATTAACCCCAAGAAATCTATGGCATTTCTATACACAAATAGCAAACTTACAGAGACTAAAAAAGCAACCCATTTACCATCGCACCAAAAAAATTAAGATACCTAGAAATAAACTTAACTAAAAACCTATACGTGGAAAACTACATGACACTGAAAAAAGAGATAGAGGAAGATGTAAACAGATGGAAGAACATACCATGTTCATAGATTGGTAGAATCAACATCATTAAAATGTCCATACTATCCAAAGCAATCTATAGATTCAATGCACTCCCCATTAAAATACCAACAGTATATTTCACAGATCTAGAATGAACTCTCCAAAAATTCATCTGGAATAAAAAAAGATCCTCAATAGCTGCAGAATTCCTAAGAAAACAGAACAAAGTACATGGGATCTCAACACCAGATTTCAAGCTATGTTACAAAGCCATTGTTTTCAAAACAGACCGGTACTGGCACAAGAACAGACATATAGACCAATGGAATAGAATAGAGAACACAGATATTGACCCAAACCACTATGCTCAATTGATATTTGACAACGGAGTCATGAACATACAATGGAGTCAAGACAGTCTCTTCAATAAATGATGTTGAGAAAATTGGACCGATACATTTTAAAAAATGAAACTAGACCAGCAGTTTACACCATACACAAAAATAAACTCAGAATGGATAAAGGACTTAAACATAAGACAGGAAACCATAAAAATACTAGAGAAATCCACAGGCAGAGAAATCTCAGACATATGTTGAAGCAATTTCTTCACTGATTCCGCTCCTAGGGCAATGGAAACTAAAGAGAAAATAAACAAATGGGACTACATCAAAATAAAAAGCCTTTGCACAGTAAAAGAAACCATCAACAAAACAACCAGAAAGCCCACTGTATGGGAGAACATATTTGCCAATGTTATCACCGATAAAGGTTTAATCTCCAATATTTACAGGGACCTCATACAACTTAATAAAAGTAAGATCAATGATCCAATAAATAAACAGGCAAAAGACCTAAATATAATCTTTTCAAAAGAAGTCAGAAGGAAGGCCAACAGACATATGTAAACATGCTCAAAGTCACTAATTATCCAAGAGATGCAAATAAAAATGACAATGCAGTACCATCTCACACCTGTCAGAATGGCTATTGTCAACAAATCAACAAATGATAAGTCCTGGAGAGGATATGGAGAAAAAGGAACCCCAGTGCACTGCTGATGGGAATGCACACTGGTGCAGCCACTGTGAAGAACAGTATGGAGTTTCCTCAAAAAACTAAAAACGGAACTCCCATTTGATCCAGTAATCCCACTTCTAGGAATATATCCCAAGAAACTAGAAACTGTGCCGCGCCACCATAGCCAAGGGTTCGGCGAGCCTGAGGGAGGGCCAGCAAAGAATGAAGAAAAAACAGACAAAGAGAATAAGCTAGGTCTAGGTGGATCTTCTGTGTGTTACTGAGACCACAGAACAGATCCAGACTGCAAGCTGATGCTTTATTTTATAGCCAGAGGTAAACAAGGTAATTTACAATGTTTTTGTAAGTTTCACTTGTTTTGGCAGCACTTGCTGCACCTCCCACAGCCCATTAGCTTCCCAGGAAAGATCTAGGGAATAGTCACAAGATCAAGCTTAATTATGCTAAGAGGGCTGTACTCTCTAAGCTGGGACTTCTTTGCAGCTTTGCCAGCAGGTCAGTCCAAGGCTTAACCCTATAACTACTCCCTACAAGAAACACCAATCAGAAAGGATATATATGCACCCCTATGTTCATAGAAGCACAATTCACCATAGCTAAGATTTAGAAACAGCCTAAATGCCCATCAGCAGATGAGTGGATTAAAAAAAAACTATAGCACATCTACACAATGGAATACTATGCTGCTATAACAAAGATGGAATTCGTACCATTTACAGCAGCATGGATGGAATTGGAGAGCATTATGCTAAGTGAAATAAGCCAAACAATGAAAGAAAAATACCGCATGATCTCACTCAGTTATGGAAAATAAATAACACTATAAGCTGGTGAACAAAAAGATAGATACAGAGGCAGTAAAGCATCTAACAGACTGTCAAATTACAGCAGGAAGGCTGGGGAATATTGGGGACGGGCGGGGGAGTGGGGGAAGAGATCAACCAAAGGACTTGAATGCATGCATATAAGCACAACCAATGGACACAAGACCCTGGGGGTGGGATAAGGGTATGCAACAGGGGTTAGGGGACCCCGGGGGCAGGTCAGTGGGAGGGAGGATATTTATGTACTACTATGTATAATACTTTAAAAAAGGAAAAAAGAAATGGGCATTATGAGATCAAAACATAAATGGTATCCTTGAATAAATACTAGCACTGTATAAAGGGGGGAAAAAGAATACTCAGATTGAGAAACCAATATGGCGGCATAGGTAAACATCTAAACTGCTGCCTCAAACAACAATTTCAGAACTAAAACTAAAAGACAAAACAAACACCATCCAGAAGCACAGGAAAGCTGGCTGAGTGGAAATTCTACAAATAGAAAAAGAAAAACACATTGAGACTCAGAGGAGCTGCAAAAGACTGAGATATGAAGATGAGCACACACGGAGAGGACTGGTGACTGAGTGCGGGCTGGCTTTCTCAAGCAAGAGGGAGAAGGAAGCTCCTGACTGCACTGAACTCCAGTTCCACCCAAGACTCTGGGAACCCAGACTCATTTGGGGGGTGGAGGAATCTGGAGTGTCAGGAAAAGAGAAAAGCACACTGAGACTCGGGGGAGCTGTGAGAGGCAGGGGTCGAGAGGAGCACATGTGCAGAGAGGACTGACTGCTGAGTGCGTGGCTGGCTTTCTCAATTGGGAGGGAGATGGAAACTCCCAAATGCGCTGAACTCCAGTTCTGCATGAGACTCTTGGAACCTAGACTCATTTGGGGAGAAACTGGACTGTCTGGCAGTGTGTAAAACTCAAGGGCGGCTTTCTCTCAGAGGCTCCTTACCCTATCTTGAAATTTTTGGGATCCAGGGGCCTCATAGGGCAGGGCTGATGGGAAGCCAAGGCTGTTTGCTCTGCCTTGAAACTCTGCCCCACCCAACCTGAGCACAGAGGTTTTTGAAATTTTGCAAGTCTTATCTCATAAGGGTGTCTCCAGCACAGAAGTTCTCCCAGCATAGACAGAGTTGATCCTCACAGCCATTTGGTCTGGAGGTCAATTCCTCCCAGTTATACCAACAACAATCAAGACTTAACTACAACAGGGCTGTGCACACAGTCTACAAAGGGGTACACCAAGAGTGTCCACCTCAGGTAACTGGGAAGGCTGAGACACAGGACCCTATAGGACACCCAGGACACAAAGCTATTCTACCAACTCAAGGAAGCAACGAAAATGTGGAAACAAAGAAACAGATCACAAATGAAAAGTGGGGGGAAACAAATGACTGGATACACAGTTCAAAACCATGGTTATAAGGTTTTTCAAGAATTTCCTAGAAAAGGCAAATAAATTTAAGTTGACCTTCAAGGATATGAAAAAGGACCAACTAGAAATTAATCATACACTGACTGAAATAAAGAATAACATACAGAGATCCAACAGCAGACTAGAGGATCACAAGAATCAAGTCAAAGATTTGAAATACAAAGAAGCAAAAAACACCCAACTGGAAAAGCAAAAAAAAAAAGAACCCAAAAATTTCAAGATAGGGTAAGGAGCCTCTATGACAACCTCAAGTGCACCAACATCAGAATTATGGGGGTGCCAGAAGAAATATGACCAAAAATTTCCCCCACCTGATGAAAGAAATAGACCTACAAGTCCTGGAAGTTCACAGAACCCCAAACAAAAGAAATCCAAAGAGGACCACACCAAGACACATCATAATTAAAATGCCAACAGCAAAAGACAAATAGAGAATATTAAAAGCAGCAAGAGAAAAACAGTTAATTACCTACAAGGGAGCACCCATAGGATTGTCAGCTGATTTCTCAACAGAAAATTATGAAAATCAGACGGCAGTGGCAAGAAATATTCAAAGTGATGAATAGCAAGAACCTACAACCAAGATTACTCTACCCAGCAAAGCTATCATTCAGAATTGAAGGTCAGATAAAGTGCTTCACAGATAGGAAAAAGCTAAAGGAGTTCATCAACACCAAACCAATATTATATGAAATGCTGAAAGATATTCTTTAAGAAGAGGAAGAAGAAAAAGATAAAAGTGTAAATTATTAACAACAAGTACATATCTATCAACAAGTGAATCTAAATATCAAGTGAATTAAAAAAATCTGATGAACAGAATAAACAGGTGAATATAATGAAATCAGGGACATAGAAAGGAAGTGGACTGACAATTCTTGGGAGGAAAGGGGTGTGGGGGTGCGGGAAAGAGACTGGACAATAATCATACACCTATGGATGAGGACAGTGCGGGGTGTAAGGGCAGAGGGTGGGGTGGGAACCAGGTAGAGGGGAGTCATGGGGGGGAAAGAGGAAAAATTGTAATAATCTGAACAATATAAATTTATTAAATTTAAAAAAAAGAATACTCAGATATGCCACTGAGGGTAGGCACCATAGACTGGGCTCCAGGCATCCATACCACCACTACAGCGTTGTCCCCTTCCTGCCTCTCCCTGTCTATTCCAGTTGCTCTGGAGCCTACTCTGCTCCCTTGGCCTGGACACATGGTTGGCTGCTTAGGAGGCCCTGGCATGGTTCTCAGTAGCAGAGGTGAGGATAAAAATGTATCGGCTACTTGGAGTATAACCATTCCACATGTCCAGCTTCAGGGCACAGGGCCAAGTTGACAATGTTGGCATGCAGACACTGCTGCCATAGCCTCCAAAATACCAGTTGAGGTTTTCTTCTACTTTGGGGTTTAGTAAGAGAAACATCATGTCTATTTTGCCTTTGTTTTGCCTAGTTTTCCTTTTCTTTGTAATAGTGTTAATGGTTGTGCCTGGAGGTGAGACAAGGAATGCAGGACAAGAGAACAATGAAGTCCAGAATGTGCCCTGGGACCTCACAGCATCTCATCCAGCCCCCCTTGCTCCTATCCCTCAACCTGAGCCTCCAGCAGTCCCTCCCAGGGCTTATTATCCAAGAGGAGGACCAACAGGGCTCCAACTCTATATTTTGCTCCCCCATCATGTATTCCCTAAACTGTGGCCCATTCCCTCAGCATCAAGCTATCTCATGGTAAATCAGGACATTTACTTTTTCCTGGGCTGCCTTCTCCTCTTATTGGACATCCTCTTTCTGGACAATCTCATGTATTCCCATGGCCTAAGATACCAATGAATATGCCGTAGACTCCACTTTTATTTCTCCAGCCCCAGCTTTCCTCTAAACCCTAGATCTGCATAGTCAACTACCCTCTCAAAATCCACATGTCCACAACTGAACTCACCATCTCTATTCCCTAATAAACAACACACTACTCAAGAGAGAGAGAGAGAGAGAGAGAGAGAGAGAGAGAGAGAGAGAGAGAGAGAGAGAGAGAGAGAAACTTCTCCTGCCCCCATCTCAGTGAATGGCACTACCATCCTTCTATTTGTTGAAGCCAGAAAACTGTGGGTCTTCTTGGACTCAGGCCTTTACTTCAACCACCACCCATATCCTATCTATCAGTAAGTCTTGTCAATTCTACCTCTTAAGTATCTTTCAAATATTTTCAGATCTCTCTAGTTCCACTGCCAGTCCTTTAGTTAAGATCACCATCAGTTCATTCATTGGCAACTTAAATAATCTCATAATTTGTTTTTCTTCCTTAGTATTTACCTCTTGTTCATGTCTCTGATGGCTCTTGCTTTCTGCCTGTAGGCACTTTCTGGATCATGATGTGGAAAGGAAAACCCCAGATATCACAGTGATCTCCCTGAATTGATGAGAAAAATACTGGAGTTTGAGGGACTGTGGTGTCTGGAATTTGCAGGGTGGAGCTTTGGAAATAAAAGAAAAATACAGAAAAGGAGTTTCAGATATCTGCATAGTGATCCTCTTGATTGGATTGGTGAATACTAAGCTACACATACATATAGTTTCTTTTTTAAATTTCTCTATTGATTAAGGTATTACATATGTGTCTTTATTACCCCCATTACCCCCCAACTTCCACTCATGCCCCCCACCTTCCTCTTGTCTGTGTCCATTGATTAGGCTTATATGCAAGCATATAAGTCCTTTGGTTGATCTCTCCCCCTTACCCCAACTATCCCCTACCTTCCCTGAGGTCTGACATTCTGATTGATTTTCTCTATCTCTACATATAGTTTCTTGAATAAATTATTTCAAAAAAGATAAATGCCTAAAGCAAAAAATCATAATGTATTTTGGAGTTATAATGTATGTAGAAGCAAAATGTATTACAACAAAATGATGGGAGGGGGAATCAAGTCTGCTGTTTTAAAGGTCTAAATTGCACATGAAATCATATATAAGGTTTGAAGACAGATCGCGATAAGTTTAAAATTCTTGTTTTAAACCCTAGGGCAACTGCAAAAAAATTGTTATATCTAGACAATCAATGATGGAGATAAAATAAAATAGTAAAATATTTGTATTATTCTTTGATAGTTGTCCCTCCAGGAGGTGGAGCTTAATTTCCCTCCCCTTGAGTATGGACTGAACTTAGTGATTTTCATAAAAATAAATAGAATTTGAAATGGCTGAAACAGCAGCTTTAAAGTGGAAAAATATAACAGATACCACCTTGAACAAGAAATCAAAGTTAATATCACCAATAAGACATGTTGATGTTATATACTCCTCCTGATGTGATGGGATGACAAGGGTACAACACCTACTAATATTCTTCCCAAAATGTTATAGCCACGCATTGACCAAGAGAAAACATCAGACAAACCCAAATTGAGAGATGGTCTACAATAAACCTGACCAGTACTCCTCAAATCTATACAGATCATCACACGCACACAACAACAACAACAACACACACAGAGAGAAATCTGAGGAGATATGAAGACAAATTGAAATGTGGTATTCTGGATGGGATCCTGGAACAGAAAAAGTCACTAATGGGAAATCCAAATGAAGTCATTAGTCTAGTTAATTGTATTATACCAATGTAAATGTCTTAGTTTTGATAAATATGTTACCATGTTTATGTAAGGTGTTCACATTAAAGAAAGTTTGATTAAAATGTCTGGAAACACTCTTACTATCTTTTCAACTATCAACTTATTTCAAAGTAAAAAAAAAATTTAAAGAAAATAATGTAAGAAAGGGCAGAAAAAGGGAAAAGTTTGTGAAGTGTAAATTGAGAGACTAAAAAACAAATAGAGAAATGACGACCTAAACCCAACCATATCAATAACTACATTAAATATAAATTTACTCTAAGCAGTAAAATTAAATGCCATTCCACTGTATTAAAAAATATATATTGGCCTCAACTTTTTTTGCTGTCTGTAAGATTCTTTTTAAATATAAAGGCACAGATAGGTTAAAACTAAAATGATGGATATGGCTATATTAATTTCAAAGTAATGTTTAAGACACAAACTATTAACAAGTGTAAAGACATTTGGGATTCTGGGGGAGCTCAAGATGACCAGTTATAATGAGTTCAAGTTGAATGAGCTACCTGAGGATGGCATCTCCTTGGTGAAGTTCAACCCTAACACTTTCCAGTTCCTACTGGTTTCCTCCTGGGACATGTCAGTATGCCTCTATGATGTATCAGTCAACTCCATTTGGTTCATTTACCAGCGTACCAACACCATGCTGGACTGTGCCTTCTAGATTCCAACACATGCCTAGAGTGGATAATTAGATCATCAATGACAATGGAGGATTTGAACACTGATCAAGAAAGTCTTGTTGGAACCCAAATGTGTTGACTCCTGTCCAGAATTAAATGTGATGGTTACTGGGAGTTGAGATAAGACAGTTAAATTGTGGGATTACAAATCAAACAACAACAAGTACTGGCAAGGATGTGGGAGGAAAAAGGAACCATAGTGCACTGCTGGTAGAAATGCAGACTGATGCAGCCACTGTGGAAGACAGTATGGAGTTTCCCCAAAAAACTAAAAATGGAACTTCCATTTGACCCAATGTTCCCACTTCTAGGACTATATCCCAAGAAATCAGAAACACCAATCAGAAAGGATATATGAACCCCTATGTTCATAGCAGCACAATTTACAATAGCTAAGATTTGGAAACAACCTAAATGCCAATCAGCAGGTGAGTGGATTAGAAACCTGTGGTACCTCTACACAATTAAATAGCACACCACTATAAAAAAGAAGGAACTTTTACCATTTGTAACTGCACAGATGCAACTGGACAGCATTATGTTAAGCAAAATAAGCCAGTGGGAGAAAGATAAATACCACAATTTCACTAATATGTGGGATATAATGATCAACATAATTTAATGATCAAATATAGATTCAGAGACAAATGGCAGGAGAGGTAGGGGGTTAGAGAGCAACCAAAGGATTTGTAAGCATGCATATTAGTATAACCAATGGAAACAGACACTGGGGCAGTGAGGGCTTGAGTAGGGTGGGAATGTTTGGGAGGGGTCAATTGGGGGAAAATGAGACATACGTAAAACTTAAGATAATTTTATATATATACTTAAGATAATTTTATATAAATAAACTTAAGATAATTTTATATATATATATATATATATATATATATATATATATATATATAACAAAAAAAACTTTAGGCAATAAAAAAATTGTGGGATCACAGATCTTCTTGTTGGGACCTTCTGTCAGCCCTGAAAAGGTATACCCTCTCAGTATCTGGAGACAGGCTAATTGTGGGCACTGAAGGCCACCGAGTGTTGGTGTGGGACCTACTGAACATGAGCTACACATAGCATCACCCGGAGTCCAGCCTAAAGTACCAGCTGCATGTAAATATTTCCAAGCAAACAGGGTGATGTATTGAGCTCTATTGAAGGCCAAGTAGCAGCTGAGGACTTCAACTCAAACCCTGAGGTACAGAAGAAAACATATGCCTTCAAGTGTCAAAGACTAAAAGAAACTAATATTGAGCAGATTTACCCAGTCAATGCCATTTCTTTTCACAACATCCACAATGCATTTGCCATAGATGGTTCTGATGGATTAGTAAATATTTGGGATCCATTTTTTTAAAAAGTGACTGTGCCAGTTCCATCGATATCCCACCAGTATTGCATCACTTGCCTTCAATAATGATGGAACTACACTTGCGATGGCACTATCATATATGTATGAAATGGATGACATGGAACATCCGGAAGATGGTATCTTCATTCATCAAGTGACAGATGCAGAAACAGAACTCAAGTTCACCTAACCATCTCATGAAAGTGGTTTCTCTATAGAAAGCTTTTTTTTCCATTCTATGAATACATGTTTTTCCCCTTAGGAATTCATTATAGTCATTGTGGACATGTTACTTAATATGTGGATTTCTCTGTTTTCTGTGTGACACAAAACCTGTCTGCACCTTTTCGTGCTGACTTTGTGTAGATGAGACATCACGGTGTCCTTGTGCAGTACTGGGGAGAATTGTTTTGACACCAGCAAGCCCAGTTGATTTTTTTAAGCATCTTGAGCCCTTTTTATAAAAATAATTTGAACTTGTTATTCCCTTTTAAAAAGACATTTATAGTGATAAAAAGGTCACTTACTCAAGACAATATAACAATCTTAAATGTATAAGTACCTATTAACAGCCCCAAAATACTTGAAGCCAAAACTGACAGAACTGAAACAAGAAACAGACAAAATCACAGTTACAGTTGGAGAGTTTAACAGTTCTCTCTCAGTAACTGAAAAAAACAGGTAAACAGAAAACCATTAAAGATGTAGAAGACTTGAACAGCCCTATCAATCAATTTGACCTAACTATCATGAATACAACACTACACCCAACATCTGCAGAATACACATTCTTATCAAGGACACATGAAACATTTTCCACGATAGACCATATGTTGGGGCATAAAATGAGTCACAATAAATTTTAACGGACTGAAATCATATAAAGGATGTTTTCTGACCTCAAAAGAATTAAATTAGAAAGCAATAACAAAAATATGTCAGAAAATTCTTTAATATTTGAAAATTAAATGACACACTTTTAAATAACCTATAGGTCAAAGAGTAATCAAAAGAAAATTGAAAAGTATTTTTAAATGGAAGAAAGTAAAAACAGCATGTAAAAATTTGTGAGATGCCACTACAGCAGTACTTATGGGGCTGTTTTATAGCCCTCAATACCTATATTAGGAAAGAAGAAAGGTCTCAGATCAATGACTTCAGCTTCAAATTTAAGAAGCTATAAAAAGAAGAACAAATTTAGCCCAAAGTAAGAAAAAGGAAGGAAATAGTAGAAGAAATAGAGAGAGAGAGAGAGAGAGAGAGAGAGAGAGAGAGAGAGAGAGAGAGAGAGGAGATCAATAAAACCAAAAGCTGGTGCTTTCAAGCGAGTAGTAATATTGATAAACTTCTGTGTAGGTAGTGCTCTTTACATGGTTTTATTCACTTGTCAAAAGTCTTTGAACACTTTGCACACTTTTCATGGGTGCATTATACTACAGCATGAAGCAAAAGTAGTTTAGGATTGTTTGTATGGAAAATAATATAATAATAAATAATAACATAAGAATAAACTGTGTTTTGTGTATTCACAACTGTAAACCTACTTTTGCCCCACCCTGTATAGTTTGTAAATTATACCCAAAGAATGGACACTTCATAAAGAATTAGATACAAATGACCAATAAACATTTGAAAAGATGCTCAACATCATTAGTCATCAGTGAAATGCAAATTAAAGCCACCATGAAATACTAGTACACACCACTAGAATAGATTTTTCTTTAAATAAAAATACCAAGTAGATACAAAGCAATGGCAACTTTCTTTGTTTATTGGAGTATAAAATGGTACAACCATTGTGGGAATCAGTACAGTAGTTTATCATAAAATTAAATATAATCCAATACTTTGGGCTGATAATTCAATTTTTATGTATTTAACCAAGAGAAAATATAACATGCCCATACAAAGCCTTGTACAAAAATGTTCAGAGAAGACAACCTTTAACCAGACTCATAAAAAAAAGAGAGTGGACCCAAGTAAATAAAAGCACAAATGAAAGAGGATAAGTAACAAATGACAACAAAGAAATGTAAAGGATTGTAAAAACATACTATGAACAACTATATGCCAACAAATTGGACAATGTGAATGAAATGGATAAATTCCTAGAAACATACAATTTCCAAAACTGGATCAGAAAGAATCAGAGAATCTGGACAGGTTACAGCTAGTGAAATTAAAGCAGTAATAAAAATACTAAAACTCCCAACAAGAAAAAAAGTCCTGAATTAGATGGCCTCACAGGTGAGTTTTACCAAACATTCAAAGAAGAATTAATAGCTATCCTTCCAAAATATTCCAAAAAGTAAAGAGGAGAAAGGTCTCAAGCTCATTTTAGGAAGCCAGCATTATCCTAATTCCAAAACAAAATAAAAACACAACCAAAAAGAAAGAAAATTATAGGCCAATATCCCTGATGAACATAGATGCTAAAATCCTTAACAAAATAGTAGAAAACTGGATCCAATAATACATTAAAAATATCATACACCATGATCAAATGGGATTTATTCTGAAGATGCCAGGTTGCTACAATATCCACAAATCACTAAATGTGATATACCATATAAAGAAAATGAAGGATAAAAACCACATGATTGTGATAATATCAATAGATGCAGAAAAAAACATTTTGTAAAATCCAGCACCCATTTATGATAAAAGCTGTCAGCAAACTGGGAATAGAGGGAATATACCTCAATGTAATAAAATAATATATATGACTAAACCATAGCCAACATCATACTCAATGGGCAAAAACTGCAAGCATTTCCCTTAAGATCAGGAATAAGACAGGGAGACCGAGATTGAAGGAGATGGAGAAAAATTACTAACAATGAAAAAAAAAACATATATCTCAGATTCCCAGTGCACACTCCAGAAAAAAAAAAAAAGCACGTGTTTGTTTTTTTTGTTTTTTTTTCCGCCTGGACATTCTGGGAAACCCTTATTTGTTGGTTGTCAGTCACCTACACTATCATACCTCAGCCCTTTAGGTTGGCATTCAATACACTTCCTAACTCAGCCCTGACCTATCCCTTCATCCTCAGCTCCTGCCACTTCCTTCCCCACACTATGCTGCAGACACACTGGACTTTGAACCAATCCCAATCACTCCCCTTTGCAGTCTGGTATCTGTGCATATTAGGTTTCTCCTACTTGAAATGTCCTTCTACAGTTGCACCTTCTCCATCCAAGAAATTCTTACATATCTTTCAGGGTCCATCTTTGTCTGTGTAGCCTTCCCCAACCTCTGGAGTTGGATGATCCCTCCTCAGTACCCCTATGAATCTCTGTGATATACTTTTTAGGACTATGACACTTGTCAGCAGTGAACTGTTGGTACCTGTCCAGGGGTTTTCTACCATACCAAATTGCAGATTTCTTCAGGACAGGGACCATACCTTCTTCAACCAGCACCTAACACAGTGCCTGGTACATAATAGGCTCTCAATGCAAGCTGTTGAATGTATTAATGGATCAATGAGTCATTAAGTTAATGTTTCCTTTTGTGGCTCCTTAATGGGACCCTTCATTGAACAGTGGCTTCACCACAAAGCAAGAAATTTTAAGAGCTGTCCTAGCCCAGAGAGGAGGTAATTTGGCCAAGGGTCTACTTTAGTCCCTCGGATTATGTTGCTGATGTATTTCAGTTTATCCAGGACATGTGTTTGTGATATGGTCAAGGCTGGGCCTCAATCTATGGTGTTAGATGCCCATTGTTATCACCATCATCACCACTATCCTTTAGTGGGCACTTATTATGTGCTAGGTAGTGATATAAACACTTTTGTAGATTACTTAATTCAATCTGCACAATAACCCTACGAGGAAGGTGCTATGGGGTTGAACCAATATAAATTTGGCAATATTTAACCTTTCTTAACTAACAAAATAGCATTTTCATATGGTTCAACCTCATATTGTCATCACTTTTTTTGGAGCTGAGGAGTCTGAGGTTCAAGGTGGTGGAGTCCCTTGCATAAGACAGATCATCTAGCTCTAGCCAGTTTGGCTCAGTGGATAGAGTATCAGCCTGTGGACCGAAGGGTCCCAGGTTTAATTCTGGTCAAGGGCACGTATCTCAGCTGCAGGCTCCTCCCCAACCCAGGCCCTGATCAGGGCACATGCAGGAGGCAATCAATAGATGTGTTCCTTCTCAAGTTGATATTTCTCTCTGTCTTTCCCTCTCTCTTCCACTCTCTCTAAAAATCAATGGAAAAATATATTTGGGTGAGGATTAAATTTTAAAAAAAGATTGATCATATAGTGAGTAGCTGAGCCCAGTTTTGAATGTTTACCCATCCAACCCCAGAGCCCAACCTATTTCCTTCACACTGTCCAGCTTCCATCAGCTGTGAAATTCCTGTTATAAACCACTCCACAGAGGCTAAGAGGTCAGACAGGGGTGCGCCTGGCTAGGGTTTCAAATGTCTTTGCAGGCGGGGGATGCACTGGCTTGGCTTGTGAATGTTAGCCATTTATTGGTCATGTTTCCAATGTCTCTTCATTCTCTCTCCTCCAGAATACACCTCTCCCACCACACACACACACATACACACACACAGAGAGAGAGAGAGAGAGAGAGAGAGAGAGAGAGAGAGAGAGAGAGAGAGAAGAGAGGAGCCAAGCAGCTGACACACACCACATTGCAGTTGCCTTGATATTGTTCATATAGGCTCAGCAGCTCTAGAGTTTTGCCCTAGCCTCGGGCCTGTTCTTAGTTGGCACCCAGAGAGGCTGCTACATTTTCCCCTGCATTGTGGAGATGGCTGAACTGAGGGCTATTGCCCTGGGAAAATAGCCATAAGTGGTTGGCATAAGCCAAAGGCAATGCCTGGTCCCTGAAAGGGCACAGGCAACAGTGGGGATATCCTGCCAGCTGAGTGTTTGGATCTTGGGGAGAACCAGCAGCAGGTAGTGCAGACCTCAACATCATCAACATCTCCACTGCCAATTTACAAAGCCCTATAAGCTACATGCTGGGAAAATAGGCCTGCCAATGTTGGAGGCTAGGAAGGGAGGAGACATGGCACAGAATGCAATGACTCCCTAGGAGAGATTCACAGTGACGCCAGTTCCTAGTATGATGGCAATGATGAAACATTGGATTCGTATGGGCAATGCAAAGAAGGCAGGAAAATGCAGTCTTGGGTAAAGCCTTAGACATCATGTGGGCTTGAAAGGACTGGCAGGGAATTGGAGGGAGAGGCTAGCTCAGGCATACTCCCCCCCCCCCCCCATGATGTTCCACCTTAAGATAAGGGCTGCAGGGGCAGAGGGTGGAGAGAGTACAGCTGGCTAGGAAGCAGTGTGGGGCTATCGGCCTTGGGCCACAGAAGAGAGGAAACTGGAACGGCTTCTTCTAAGAGCCCTAGAAACCTCTGGCCTTTCCTGCAATAGCTAGAAAGAGGAGCAGGCAGCTTCCAGAATCTTAATAAAAGACAGCTCAAAGGCTTGTCTTCCTGTTTCCTCTTTATTGAGGGGGTCACCTGAGATGCCCTTGGGCTGAAAGTTAGGAGCTGGCTGCTAGTCCCGTCCCTGCTTCCTGGAGCCTTTCCCTTTTGGAGCCAGTACAGATGATGAAGCAGGGCAGGTAGAGTGAAATCATGGTTTTCAAACTTTTTTCAGTTTGAAGGACTTTCTTTAAACAAAATCTGATGTAGCAGCTCAACATGTAAGACAGATGAAAATAGAGTGGATCCAGTCCCATTCTGTTCCTTAGAAGTTTCCCCAAAATGACTGGGGCAGCTTTGATCCCCCTTTAAAGAACACTGGGTTAGAGCAGTGGGTTTCAAACTTGAATGTGCATCAGCATTCCCTGGAGGGCTTGTTAAAATACAGATTGTTGAGCCACACCCCTGAGTTTCTGATTGGGTACATAAAGGATAGGGCCAAGAATTTGCATTTCAAACAAGTTCCCAAGAAATGCTTGTTGGGAACCACACTTTGAGAATTACTGGGTTATGTTATGCCTATGGACATTTCTATAATCTATGTCCAGTCACTCAATATTTCCATTTTCTGCCTCAGATATATTATCTAAGATATTCAAATAATGGGAGAGCAGCTGGCATTGTGCCAGGCACACAGTAGGCACTCAATCAAAGCTGGTGATATCTAATTATAAATGCCCTGACTGTAAGTCTCTTTAGATGTAAAGCCATGCTAGTCACTAGTAAAGGGATTGACAAAGGCATAAGCCTTTCTTTTAATGAGTTTACAATCTGCCATGGCCTCTCCACCCCCCCCAGGAAATCACACCCCCACGAATCCCACCAATAAAGGTTATTCCATGTTAAGCATTAATCCTTTCCAGACACTCATTTTTTCTGGTCCATTCCTTTTGGTCCCTGACCCCTCAGTGTTTCTCAGATGCTTTCCCCATGTGTAGGGAACAAATCCCCATGTGTAGGCCATAACTTTATTTGTATCATTCTCACCAGCATCTCTCACAGCTTCTAGCCCAGTACCTGGCACAGAGTGAGCACTTGATTACAAGTTTGCTGAATAGAATAAAGAAAGCATGATAGTTCCAGTTCACCTAGCCCATGCAAGTCACCAACCCACCTATCCTGGCTCAGAGACCCCAATGCAACCCTCTGGTCAATACTGTTCCCTTGGGGGTCTTGTGAGCTGGTTTCAGGAATGTATGGAGCCTCCCATTCCCCACATCCTCCTTTTTGGCCTTGCCACTTTCTTAAATAAATTGGCACTGGCCCTGGTGACAGACTTTATCATTTCCCTTTGCTTCGTGATTATATTAAGTGACTGCCAAAGGCCTGTTCCTGACTAGTCAGCACATTCCTCAGGACTGTGAGTGGGAGCCCATCTGCTCTGGGAGTGCTTCCTTTCCTTTACTGTGCTATTTTGGTTTTAACTTCCTATTTGGGCAGGAGCATCTTCCAGCCAGTGGGGAAAGGAAGAGGGTGGAGAGGAGTGCCATAGTCTTCATTTCTCATCTCTCTGGTCTCCTTGGAAATATATCAACAATAATCAGATTATGTGCCCTGCACCCTCTAAGCTCTCCATACATGTCCATGCACTTAATCTTTACAACTCTACTCTGAGGAAGGTGCAAATACTACCTACATGGCAAAATAGGTGCAGAGAGGTAAAATAACTTGCCAAAAGTCACACAAATGTGATAGAACTGGGATCGAATCCAGGTAGGTCTGGCTCTGGAAGCTAAGTTCTTTCCTACTGGCTCTACCACTTTTCAGGGATTGGATTCCTGAGGCTCTAGATATGAACCCATTGGATATCTGAGGCCTTGGCCTCTTTCCCCAATCGCTATCTGTCAGCAGAACCTAAAGTCACTTGCATTAAAAATGAAAGGGTTGCTCTCTAACTGCCCCCTCTCCTGACATTTGTCTCTGGATCTATTCTTGTTCATCAAATTATGTATGCATGCCTATTAGCATAACCAATGAACACAGACACTGGGGTGATAGGCTTGCCTGGAGTGGGAATGGCTGAGAAAGGAGGGGGGTCAATTCAGGGGAAAAGGAGACATATGTAAAACTTTAGACAGTAAATATATACATACAAAAATAAAAAAATAAAAGGGTGTTCCCCATCCCTTACCAGTCACCCTCTCATTTAATATTTGAATTCCCAGGTCCTAGGCCAGCAGGAGAATGTGGACTCTGCCCTAGAGTTAGTTTCAAGAGGCTGATGTAATAATAATGCAAAACAGCTGTTGGGATTTGAGTACTCACTGTATGCTCTTCTCTTAATGCATTGCTTCATTTAATCACAGGAACTCTCAAGTACATTGCAGGAAGGAACTGAGGCTCAAAGAGCTCTCAGCCAACCACATGCTTAGCAATTGTGTACTTCATTGCTGTACTAGATGTTAATAGCTGGTAGCCTTCATTGGATGTCAGGCACTGTCTAAACAGTATCCTGTATCGATTCATTCAATCACACTAACTCCATGAAGTAGGTACTATTAATAGCCCTATATCCTTATTTCAGATTAAGAAGCTGAGATATGGAGAGATCAAAGTAACTTGCCCAAGTTCACACAGCCAGGAAGCAGTAGATCTGGGATTTGAACACAGACTGTTGACTTAGACTGGATCTGGGATTTGAACACAGACTGTTGACTTAGACTGGTAAGTTCTCTTGTGTATGCTCTTAACCACTATAATGTTACCTCTTGCCATTGAGGCCACCTCAAGGCCCTTGAGGTGCCACGTTACCATAAAACCCTCTATCTCTTCTTCTCCATATCTCCCTGCCTAGTCCAAGTGGACTTCCCAATAATCATAATTGAAGCCTCTGGAGTCAGACAGTCGGGTTCAAATTATAACTCTGTAACTCACTAACCATGTGACCTCTGTTCATCTCTGTGCCCCAAATTCCCTAATCTATAATATGGAGATAGTAATGGTAGTTATTGGGGCACAGAAAAGCAGAAGTTGGCTGTGAGCATTTAGATCAAACAGGACACATTCCACTATCACTGACACCACCTCTTCTTCTCCAAACCAACCACAGCATCCTGCAAGGGGAAATGGTGCTTCACGCCCTTGCACTTAACAGTCTTGCCCTCCATGTCTGTCTTTTCCGGTCCCAAATGAAAGGCAGTCTTCAGTTACAGACTCCCTAGGCTTTTCAAAACTTGGTGATTACAATTCCTCCCAAGAGATCAGAGAAGCCCATTTCCCTAGCATTCTAAGCAGGAATTCTATTGTCATTTGGTAACTCAAACATGGCCAAGGTGGCCCAGCCCATCTCCTTTCCTCCCCACCCTTAGTATAAGCAGAGAAGCTACAGCTTTACTGAAACATACTCTGGCAGCATCCCATTACCATAGTCTCCCAGAGAGAAATTCACAGCAAATAATCCATTTCAAATAGTACTTAATTTGAAACCCGAGAATTCTTTGCTACATCGGTGACTATGGACGTGAGCCTTTTCTTCTTGCCTCCTTTACGGAAAGTGTTTAAGTACTGGGAAGGAAATATCCAGTATCTTTCCCTACCTTCCTAAATGTCTTTGTCCCATAATTCCAGTCTCCTCTAATTGTTGTGTCTTGTGACTTAAGCTCAGTAGGGAAGAGCATAGTGCTACCTATAAGCAGGCAGTCAGGATTAGAAAAGGAAGGCTCTTCACTTAGTTCTTCATCCACAGGTTGAGCCCTAACCCTGGCCACTGACTTCCCTTAATCTTGTTTATAGGCTGAGTATAAACATGTAGAATGAGGTAACTCAAACTTAGAGAAGTAAAGTACTCGGACTGCGTCACACAGAACCAATTTTTCATCACAGCCATCTATTAACCATAAATTTCAACCCATGTTTTTAGTCACAAAGAACAAGACAACAAGCATGTGGATGCATCAGTGCAAAGAGATCTCTATTGCTAGAGTTCCAGTTGAAGGACAGGGCAGCACATCTTTGTCTCTGAGGGAGAGTCTGCTGTTCCATTCTTTTGGAGGTGCTGCTGGGGCTGTTAAAAACAATTCTTAGGATATATTCCTAGAAGTGGGATCACTGGGTCAAGTGGAAGTTCCATATTTTATTTTTTATAAAATTCCATACTGTTTTCCACAATGGCTGCACCAGCCTGAAGCACCAATCAGAAAGAATGTACACCCCTATGTTCATAGCAGCACAATTTACAATAGCTAATATCTGGAAACAATCCAAATGCCCATCAGCAGATGGGTGGATTAAAAAAAGCTGTGGAAGCTGAGACCGGTTTAGCTCAATGGATAGAGCGTCGGACTGAGGACTGAAGGGTCCCGGGTTGGATTCCAGCAAGGGCATGTACCTTGCCTGCAGGCACATCCCCAGTAGGGGGCGTGCAAGAGGCAGCTAATCGACGTCTCTCTCTCATCGATGTTTCTGACTTTCTATCCCTCTCCCTTCCGCTCTGTAAAAAATCAATAAAATATATTTTTTAAAATAAAATAAATAAGTAAATAAATAAAAGCTGTGGTAAATTTATACCATGGAACTAGGGGCCCAGTGCATGACATTCATGCACTGGGGGGAGGGGAGGCTCCCTCAGCCCAGCCTTCCCCCTCTTACATACTGGGAGCCCTCAGGGGATGTCCTACTAAGGCAACTGGGCTAATTAGGGGAAGGCACCAGCCACATCACCCCACTGCTGCAGCCACTGCTAGGCACCACAGCCACCAAGGTGTTTTCATCAACACAGACTCCAGTCTCATCACCATGAAAAAATGACAACTTTCTTTATGCATTTTCAAGATGTGTCTTTCATAGTATATGAATTTTTTTTCTTTCTTTTTCATCCTCACCTGAGGATATGTTTCCATTGATTTTTAGAGAATGTAGAAGAGAAAAGGAAAGACAGAGAGAAACATCAAAGTGAGAGGAACACTTTGATTGGTTGCTTCCTGCATGAGCCTTGTTTGACCTGGGCCCCAGCCAGGGAGGTGAGGTTTGGGGCCTGGGCAGGGGACTCCCAGATCCCTCTGATCATCTGCTCCACCCCTGCCCAGGAACCCCCTGGTTCAGGCCCTTCCCAGGTTGCTCAGGACCCACTCGAGGCCTACCTTGGAGTGACCTGGGTGCTGAGAAAGTTCCCAGGATCTAGGCTGCTGGGGGTCAATGTATGCAAATTAACCACCATCTTTGTTGGGTTAATTTGCATACTCACTCTGATTGGCTGTGGGCATAGTGGAGGTATGGTCAATTTACATGTTTGTCTATTATTAGGTACTAGAGGCCTGGTGCACAAAATTTGTGCATGGGAGGTGTCCCTCAGCCCAGCCTGTACCATCTCCAATCTGGGACCCCTCGAGGGATGTCCAACTGCCCATTTAGGCCCGATCCTGGTAGGATCAGGCCTAAACAGGCAGTCGGACATCCTTTTCACAATCCAGGTCTGCTGCCTCCAAACTGCTCACCTGCCTGCCTCTCTGATTGCCCCTAACCGCTTCTGCCTGCCAGCCTGATCACCCCTAACCACAACCTGAACAGCCTAATTGATGTCTAACTGCTCCCCTGACAGCCTGTTTGCCCCCAACTTCCCTCCTCTGCCAGCCTGGTTACCTCTAACTGCCTTCCTCTGCAGGCTTGATCACCCCCAACTGTTCTCCTTTGTAGGCCTTCTCCCTCCCAATTGCCCTCCCCTGCTGGCCTGGTGGCCCACAACTGCTCTCCCTTGCAGGACCTGGAACCTTCCAATGGCCCTCCCCTGCTAGCCATCTTGTGGTGGCCATTTGTGTCCACATGGGGGCAGGATCTTTGACCACATGGGGGCAGCCCTCTTATGTGTTGGAGTGATGGTCAATCTGCTTATTACTCTTTTAGTAGATAGAATAGAAGCCTGGTGCATGGGTGGGGGCCAACTGGTTTGCCCTGAAGGGTGTCCCAGATCAGGGTGGGGGTTACCATGGGGCATTGGGCAGCCTGGGCGAGGGGCTTATGGTGGTTTGAAGGCCAGCCACGCCCCCCAGTGACCCAAGTGGAGGCCCTGGGATCTGGGATTAATTTATGTTCTACAATTGAAACTTTGTAGCCGGTAGCAGAGCCAAGCCTTCTGCTCACTCCAGGGTGACAGCCGTTTCTGTTTGGGTTTATTTAAATTCTATAATTGAAACTTTGTAACCTACAGTGGAGGCCTAGGCGCTGGGGCTGCAGAAACTTGGCTTCCTCCATTGCCTGGGCAACCAGGCATTGCCTGGGATCGGGCCTAAATGGGCAGTCGGACATCCTTCGAGGGGCCCCAGATAGCCTCTGCTCTTTCCAGCTCTGTGGCTGCCGCCATTTCTGTTGGGATTATGTATCTTCTATAATTGAAACTTTGTAACGTTGAGTGGAGGCTTAAGCTGGCAAGGGCAGGCAGGAAGCTTGGCTTCCTCCATTGCCGGGGAAACCCAAGCCTCCCTCCTGCTCTCAGTGGCCACAGCCATCTTGGTTGGGGTTTATTTGCTCCTGATTGGCTTATGGGCATGGCTTGTGGACATGGCTTGTGGGTGTAGCAAAGGTACGGTCAATTTTCATATTACTCTTTTATTAGATAGAATGATACTATGTAGCAGTAAAAAAGAGAGATCTCTTACCCTTTGAGACAGCATGGAGGGACCTGAAGAGTATCATGCTAAGTGAAATAAGTCAGTCAGAAAAAGACAACTATCACATGATCTCACTCAAATGTGGAATCTAATTAACAAAATAAAGTAATGAACATAGTGAATCCAGAAACATGGAAGCATGGGATAGAATGGAGAATCTCAGAGGGAAGGCAGGGGAGGGTGGGTGGTGATCAACCAAAGAACTTGTATGCATATATGCATAACCCATGGACACAGACAATAGGGTGGTGAAGG
This sequence comes from Antrozous pallidus, assembly GCA_027563665.1. Lineage (NCBI taxonomy): Eukaryota > Metazoa > Chordata > Mammalia > Chiroptera > Vespertilionidae > Antrozous > Antrozous pallidus. The sequence goes on along the minus strand of CM050509.1, from coordinate 39,005,531 downwards.
CAGGGGCAGGATGGATGGGGTCAGTGGGGGACTTAGGGGACATACGTAATGTATATGTAATAGTTTCAACAATAAAGATTTTATAAAAGGAATTCTTGCCTAGGGAGAGTGATTTAAATGATGAAAGGAATCAATAAATTGCCATTGAATGAAGTCCAACCTCACTTAGTCAAACTAATTGGAGATAGCCCTTCAAATTAGTAAACCATTTGTATTGAAAGTTACTTGTAGCCTAACTGGTTTGGCTCAGTGGATAGAGCCCAGGTTCAACTCCGGTCAAGGGCATGTACCTTGGTTACAGGCAGTCCCCAGTAGGAGGTGTACAGGAGGCAGCTGATCAATGTTTCTCTCTCATCAATGTTTCTAACTCTCTCCCTCCCCCTTCCTTTCTGTAAAAAAATCAATAAAATATATTTTTTGAAAAGAAAGTTACTTGTAAAGAAATAAAGTTTTATTGCTTTGAATAATTTATAGTAACACCTAGTAAGCTAACACATTGTAGCTTAATCGAGGTCTTAGGAGACTTGACTTAATGAAATGAAAAGAATCCCCAACACAAACCATTTGTATACAAATGACGCTGCCAAAGGAGTGACATTTGCTGCCTTAAAGTATGAAAACTCAGCACAAGGAGCCCATTTTTATGCAGAAGATTCTTTCTCCCCAGAATGGGCAAAGTAAGGCCAGATAGGGCCCTCCATAACCGTTTGGCACTCATGGAATGTCTTTTTATGAAGTTTTACTGTAAAAGGAAATAATTGAAGTGACCTGAGAAATAGCAGGTGCAATCCTTCCACTGATAGAATGAGAGATGGTTTTGGAATACTGTCATTTCCTTTTATTTATTTTTCCTAAGGAGACATTGGTGAAAAATGTAACCAACACAAGTCAAGTACCTCAGTGCTTTATCAAAACCCGGAACAAACATTAAGGAGAAAAAAATCTGAAGGTCGAGGAAGGGAAATAAACAAGAGTAAGTAAAGCATGAATCACTCATTACCACCTGATGACTCCTTAAAAATAAAAAATAAAATGTGGAAGGAAATAGAGTCTTTGCCACAGTTTGACATTTTTCTAGAAGACCTGGCACAGACTCTTTGTCCTTTTATTTCATAGAAGGAACTAACCTTTGGCTTCTGACTTGTATTGCCTTTTCCTCAAGCCTCACAAAGTACAAGATTAAACAATGATGATAACCTGTACCAGGTCCCACTTCTGTCCTGGACACTGGGAATAGAGACAGGAGAAATGCATTTTATTTGCATGAATTTAACTATTTACATCTTGTTTCTCAAACACTTTGAAGTGGCTTACAACAATAAAATAATAATAAAATAGAAACAGAGAGCATGCCAGGGATGATATCAATAGAATTTTTAAAAATCCAGTGCAAAAAAAAATCCCGTCAAAGGCCATATGCAGTTAATTACAGGGGTATAAAAGAGCAGAATTAAGATTCAAACAAGCTCAGATCAATAGACCATATCTTAAAAGAGGACAGTCTTCTCAGATAGACCTCCCTAGAAGTGTGATTTTGAGCCCAATATCTAACTTCTCTGAGCCTTGGTTTCCTCATCTGGATGATGAGTCTAATAAATATTATCTATTTTGTATAGAATGTTATAAGGATTCAATAAGATGATTCTATGAACCACTGAGCCCTTCTGTCTTGCAGAAGACAGGTGTTCAATAAATGGCAGATATGAGAACCAATATGAAGACAGTCTCACATTGTCCAATACAAAGCATTTTCCCATGATGGGTTCTCATTTAATTCTCACACCTGCCAGGACCCGTGCTCAGGAATACAGAAGAGAGAACAAAGAATGGAAGAGGGGGCAGGGGGAGTCTTTAGGGAAAGCTTTCTGCAGAAAGTGGTACTCTTCTGAATATTGGTTTTTCTGAAGGTCATGTAGGATTTGCAGACATAGAACTGAAGAACAGATGAGGAATGAGATGTCAGTGTATAGGGACAGTAAGAAGATCCTCCCTACTAGAACAGAGGGACAAGTAGGAAATAAGAACAGAGAGGGAAGGATAGAGCAGGATTGACTCATGGAATTGCTTGACCCTGACTAGACTGGGAAGGAATTTGGACACCATTTGACAGGAAATGGGGAGTCATTGAAGGATTTTGAGCAGGTTGAGCAAGGGAAGGATGTGTCATGTTAAAGGGGATGTTTTTAAAGGTAGAATTTGTGCAGGCTGGAATGGGGGTGGGGGTTAGGAGGAGGCATAAACTGTCAGGCCAGCTGCAGTGACCAAGGAAGAAACAGGTGGTGAGAGCTCAAGCTAAGTAACTGGGAATGGAGAAGATGGGGGATTCCCAATTCCAATTAGAGGCACCTGAGAGGGAATGATTTGCAATCAACATACTTCCCTTCTAGACTCAAAATCCCATGAGGGTAGGGATTGTGCATTCCTCATTTATCATTGTACACTCAGCATCTGCCATAATGTTTGGCATATAGTAGGTGCTTAGCAAGTGTTGAATGAATGAATGAATGAATGAATGAATGAATGAATTTCATGCATGCCTCTATGCAGACAGACACTCAATAAAATAGAGGATCATCCAAAAGGTCCCATTATTTTAACTGATTCTTTTACTGACCCTGGACCCATTCTGACAATCTGTGTAGGATAGTAGCCCAGGAGAGAGCTAGAGCAGGCTGATAAAAAAGCCACCTAAAGTAAAACATATGAGTTCTCTGTAGGAAGCACACCAACCACACATCCCCCAGACATGTCACACAATATAAGAACATCACAAAGCAGGTAAATTATGGATGAGAGGAGATATTTTTAATGAGGGTATTTACCTCACAAAATAATTAGCTGAGAATCCATATAAAGTAGCAAACTGCCTTACTATTATTGCACCTAATTCAAGACCAGGATATAACTTACTGGTCTTTCCATCCAAGACACTGTAGATTAACAATAATAGCTCTGACATGGGAGTCTAGAAACCTAACCCTTGGTCTAGAGGGGAATAGCAGAATGTAGTGGTTAATAGAATAGGCACTGGACTCCGGCTTCCTGGATTTACATCCTGGCTGCACCTTGGGCAAATGGCTTACCTTTTCTGAGCTGTAGTTTCCTCATCTATAAATTTGTGATAATAAAACATCCAATTCTTCCTTATAAAGTTTTGTAAGGGTTGTGTGAGGTAATGTGTGCAATTTGTTCAGCAGTACCTCTAGGGTCTCAGTCAGTGTTGACTTTTACTTTAAATCTTATGACCTTAAGCAAGTCATTTCTCTTCTCTAGGCCTTGGTTTCCTCGTGAACCTGAGGCTTCTTCCAGCCATACCTTAAGGATGTGGTCTCTCTACCTGTTCTATGAATTCATCATTGAACACACACAATGATATCTCTATCCTCTCCAACTAAGGTCCCCAGGTGATAACTCTGCCCTGAAAGAGATCATTGGGACTTTGAGAAACGTGAGAAGGCCCAAATACACACAAGACTAGGATAAATGTATTTTCCTTAATATACTTTATAAACATCCCAACTCACACAGCTTCCACCCTTAAGTTCTAGCCCTTTGGCCCCTCACAAGCTGCCCTACTTCCTCAACTATGTTATCCCAAGTCCTAATAGAGAGTGATCCCAAGAACACTTCTCTCTCTTGGACAGCGTCCCCAGCCCACCCTGCATTTGGAATTAGAACCCCAAGTTCCTCGGGTTTATTTTCCCCACCCTACTCCAACCCAGGGAACTGCTTGCACCAACCTCTGCTGCCCTCTGCTGCCTGGCTCCAGACATGCTGGGTCCAGTTGGGCAGGTTAAGTCATTTTCCAAGCACCTTTCAGTTCCTCCAGTCTCTAGCTGCCAGCCTGACCTCAGAACACAATGTTGGATGGGGGTTGGGGGTACTGGAAAACAGCAACGAATGAACATATATATGCATAGCCTATGACCATCTCCATAGGCATAGCCCATAAGCACAGACAATAATGTGGTGAAGGACTGGGCAGTGGTGGAGACAGGGGCTGGGTAGAGGAGGTCAAAAGATGGGGGGGGGAGATAAGGTAGACCTCTGTAATAGTATCAACAATAAAAAATGAGGATATCTCTTGCAATATTCATGTTCAACCCTAGTCAACATAAATACATGCACAGTCTTTCCTATTTAGACTCAACATACCCAAGCCATAGCTGGTGTGGTCCATGAGTTTTGGAGCTGTTGTCTTCAGCAAAGAAGACAAACTGCTAGAGTCACACATGTTCTCATCTAAGCCTCATTTTTGAAAATTCCATAATCATTTATTGAGCACTCTCTGTGTGCAGGGCATTATGCCAAATATTGCATATGTATTATCTTATATCCTGACAACTACCTTACAAGTAGGTAAAATTATTATTATCCCCATTTTACAGATGAAGGAACTGAAACTCAGAGAATCGAATCCTTGTCTATGGTCACAGAACCAATGAGTGGCAGAAATGTGGCAACTGCCACAGACCCTAACTGATTTGTCTGCCTCCACTCTCTTTTTTCCAAACTAGCCTCTATGCCAGAGTCACTGGTTGACTTTGGGGTTTTATATCTGGATGGCTATAGCAGCTCACCTTTTTTGCTAAAGAAAACAGCTCTAAATTCATTGACCATACCAGCTATGGCTTGCGTATGTCAGGTCTGAATATAGAAGACTGTGTGTGTGTTTGTGTTAAGGAAGAACACAAATGTTGCAGAAGATAATTACGATAATTGTTAGATGTATTTAGGAAGTGGATTTGACAAAATATGGCTGCTGACTATGAAGGCAGTGAAGAGGGAAGAGTCTGAAATGATCCTCAATATTCTGGCTTGGACAACTGGGTATAAAGGGATGCTAATCATTAAAATAGGAACACTGAACATTACTTGGATAAGGAATGTGAAGGAAATGAAGATATTCATTTTGGACATGGTAAATATGGGATAGCCAGGGGGAGATGGTCAGTGAGCAATTGGTGTTATAAGTCCAGATCTCAGAAAAGAGGTCTGGACTGGCATTAACTTAGGGTTGAACTTTTTTTTCGAGGACAGTGAGATGCAAGAGTGGGACTGAAGCCAGAGCATCAATATTTAAGGGGAAGGTAAAATCAAAGGAGTATAGGTAGATGACATGGATAGAGGAAGAAAACCAGAAACAAATTTGTCAAAGAAATCAAAGAAAGGGAAGAATTCTACTAGATCAGCTACCACGGAAAGGTCAGTGCCCTTTAAAATTGTCCTTTAGTCTGGCCAGCATAGCTCAGTGGTTGAGCATCGAACTATGAACCAGGATGTCGTGGTTCGATTCCCAGTCAGACCACATGCCCTGGTTGCAGGCTTGATCCCCACTGTAGGGCATGCAGGAAGCAGCTGATCAATGATTCTCTCTCATCTTTGATGTTTCTATCTCCCTCTCCCTTCCTCTCTGAAATAAATAAAAAAAATATATATGTTAAAAAAATTAAATGACAATGCAGTACGATCTCACACCTGTCAGAATGGCTATCATCAACAAATCAATAAATGACAAATGTTGGCGAGGATGTGGAGAAAAAGGAGCCCTGGTGCGTTGCTGGTGCAGCCACTGTGGAGAACAGTATGGACTTTCCTCAAAAAACTAAAAATGGAGTTCTCATTTGACCCAGTGATCCCACTTCTAGGAATATATCCCAAGAAGCTAGAAACATCAATCAGAAAGGATTGTGCTGCTATGTTCATAGCAGCACAATTTACCATAGCTAAGATTTGGAAACAGCCTAAGTGCCCATCAGCAGATGAGTGGATTAAAAAACTGTGTTACATCTCATCTTGAAAGGCGTTTGACTTTTCTGATTATTTAAGAGCTGTATTAACCAAGATAAGACTCATCATGAGGACGACACCTCGAGTTTATGATCAGCAGCCTCTATTGCAGAGAATAAGCCAAAGAAAGTGTTCATATAGATCCTGCAAACAATACTTTTTCTTCTTTACTGGATTTACAATTTTGATTTTTGGATTTACTGTGGCAGGTTTCTCCCTGGGTCAGAAAATATTTCCCTTGGCAATGATATTGATAGCTACCGCCACTGTTTTTCTTATCGTTCTTATTGTGGCAATGTTGTTGTACACCGTCGAGAGTTGGAGGAATTAATTCCCCAAGAAGAGGAATCATGGAACTACAGAATCGAGTACACAAATGTTTAGGCATTAGTAACGGGAAACCAATAGTCAGAACTTGCCTGTAATCTTATCTGAAACCTGGATATCCCTGGGCCTTTGGACCTTTTTAAAGTTTCTTGAGCATTTTATTTGCAAAATAAACACTGATTTTTAAAAGCTAAAAAAAAAAAAAGTGTGGTACATCTACACAATGGAATACTACACTACAGTAGAAAAGGAGTTCCTACCATTTGCAACAACATGGATGGAACTGGAGAGCATTATGCTAAGTGAAATAAGCCAGTCAGAGAAAGATAGAGTATCACATGATCTCACTCATTTGTAGAATATAATAAACAACATAAAATGATGAACAAAAACAGGCAGAGACAGAGATACATTGATCAGACCATCTAACTTTGGAGGGAAGGTTGGGGAGAGTGGGAATAAGGGGGAGAGATCAACCAAAGGACTTATATGCATGCATATGGGCCTAACCAATGGACATAGACAACAGGGGGGTGAGGGAATGAGTGCAGGGGGGAGGGTAATGGGGGAAGGACACATATGTAACAACTTAATCAACAAATAAATCTAAAGAAAACATTAAATGGTCCTTTAGATTTTTGCATTAGAAGGCTCTGTTATCTATTGCTATATTGTTGTTTTTATTGTTGTTTTAATTAGCTTTGTTGTTGGAAGTATTACAGATGCTCCCTTTCTCCCCTCCCCATTGACTCCCTTCACTCTACACCTTCCTCCCAGGCCTTCACCACACTATTGTCTATGTCCATGGGTTATGCATACCCTATTTAACAAAAGAGTAATATGCAAATTGACTGTCACTCCAAGACACAAGATGGCTGACCCCCCATATGTTCAAATATGGCTGCCCCCTGTGGACATAAGTTGGCCACCACAAGATGGCTGGCAGGGGAGGACAGTTGTGGGCAGTTTGGGGGGATCAGGCCTGCAGGGGAAGGCAGTTGGGGGAGACCAGACCAGCAGGGGAGGGCAGTTGGGGGGGGGAGAACCAGGGCAGCAGGAGAGGGCAGTTCAGGGTGACCAGGCCAGCAGGGGAGGGCAGTTAGGGGCTATCAGGCCAGCTGGGGAGCAGTTAGGCATCAATGAGGCTGGCAGTAGAGTGGTTAGTGGGTGATCAGGCTGGCAGGCAAAGGCTATTAGGGGCAATCAGGCAGAGACAAGCAAGCAGTTGGGAGGCAGCAGTCCTGAATTGTGAGAGGGATGTCCAACTTTCCCTTCCTCTCTGCAGGTGGTCCAACAACCCCCAAAGGGTCCCAGATTGGAGAGGCGCAGGCTGGGCTGAGGGACACCCCCCACGCCCATGCACAAATTTTGTGCACTGGGCCTCTAGTCTCTATAATAAAGAGCCAGGGTGTAACCATGGAGCAGGACCAAAGGCTGACTACTGAGGCTACAGGCCTGATTACCTGACTCAGGCCCAGAAAGAGACCTGAAGAGAGAAGCATGGACTGATCTACAGTGTCTGGGGTAGCTTTTTTTTACCAGCATTTGCCTCTCTCTTTCCCTCCTAGCTGGCCAGCAGCCCTGCTTCCATTTCTCTTCTAGCCTCTGGGGCTGATGATCAGCCCCGCCTTTCTGATCAGGCCCTGTTGATAGGCCCAGAGATGCTAACTGGCAAAGAATCCAGCCAATCAGAACACCAATCCAGAAGTCAGTCCTGTAGTCAGCGCTGTGTTGCCATGGGGACCCAGCGCTGACTACTGTGGCTGCAGGCCCAGTGACCCCGCAGTGACTGCTGAGGGGGCTACGAAACAGGCTCAGAACGAGACCTGAAGAGAGAAGCAGGGGCTGATCTGTAGCATCTGTGGCAGCTTTTGACCAGCACTTGTCTCTCTCTTTCCCTCCCAGCCTGGCCAACATCCTCTGCATCCATTTCTCTTCAAGCCTTCATTGGAGCTGCTAGTCAGCCCAGCCTTTCTGATCAGGCCCTGTTGATAGACCCAGACATGCTGACTGGCATAGAAACTGGGTAATCAGAACCAAATCTGGGTCAACTGTGAGTAGGCAGTGGCTGCCTAGGAGACTGGCATAGAAACTGACCAATTATAACCAAATTGGCCAGCAAGGAAGGCAGTTGGGGGCAACCAGGCCAGCAAGAGGAGGGCCTTTGGGGGTGATATCAGGCCAGCAGGAGAGGGCAGTTTGGGGCAAGATCAAGCCAGCAAGGGAGGGCAGTTAGGGTTGATCAGGCAGGCAGAGGCAGTTAGGGGTGATCAGGCAGGCAGGTAGGTGAGCAGCTAGGAGCCATTGGTCCCAGATTGTGAGAGGGATGTCCAACTGGAGAGGGTGCAGGCTGGGCTGAGGGAACTGCCCCCTTTGTGCATGAATTTCATGCACCAGGTCACTAGTATGCATACAAATTTTTTGGTTAATCTCTTTCTTCCCCACCTCCCCTCTTTCCTCTGGGATTCGTCAAATTGCTGTTTTTTAAGTCACCCTAAAACTTAGTGGCTTAAAACAATGTAAATCATTGTATTATCTTTCATTATTTCTGTGGTTTAGGAATTTGGGGAGCTTAGTAGTCTGGCTCAAAGTTACTTATACAGTTTCAGTCAGAGAGTGGCTAGAGTTGGAGCACCGTAGGGAGGGAGGTGGCTGGAGCATTTGAGGCTGGCCAGGCATCTCTCTCTCTTCATATGGTCTCAGGGCCTTGCCAAACTATCTCTCTGCATAGGCTACTTTGCGCTTCCTCACAGCATGGAGGTCTCAGGGTAGGTGATCTGTTTATTTTTTATTTTTTAAATATTTGTATTGATTTCAGAGAGGAAGGGAGAGAGAGAGGAGGGGGGATGAAAACATCAATGAGAAGGAATCACTGATCTGCTGCCTCTTGCATGTCCCCCACCAGAGATGGAGTCTGCAATCAGCATGAGCCTTGACCAGGACTTGTACCTGTGACCTTCTAGTTCATAGGTTGATGCTCAAACACTGAGCCACACCAGCCTGGTTAGGTGAACTGTTTACATGGCAAGTGAGGATTTCATGTTTTTATACATCAGCAACAAAAAATCCAAAAATAACTTAAGAAAACAGTTTCATTAATAATAGCAAGGAAGCTGAAACCAGTTTGGCTCAGTGGCTAGAGCATCGGACTGCAGACTGAAAGGTCCCAGGTTCAATTCCGGTCAAGGGCATGCACTCTGGTTGCGGGCACATCCCCAGTAGGGGGTGTGCAGGAGGCAGCTGATAGATGTTTCTCTCTTATAGATGTTTCTAACTTTCTGTCCCTTTCCCTTTCTCTCTGTAAAAAGTCAATAAAATATATTTTTAAAATAGCAAGCAAAATAATAAAATATCTATCAATAAATATAACCAAGAAAGAGAAATACTTATATATTGAAAAGTGCAAAACATTGCTTACACAAACTAAAGGCCTAATAAATGAAAAGATCTGTGTTCATAGGTTAGAAGACAATATTGGTAAGTGGCAGTACTGCCTAAAGTAACGTAAAAATTGAATGCAATCCCTATCAAAATTCCAGTGGTATTTTTTGCAAAAGTGGAAAAGCTGAGCACCAGATTCATGTGTAATTACAAAGGGGCCTCGATAATCAAAACAATCTTGAAGAAGAATAAAATTGAAAGACTAACACTTCCAGTTTCAAAACTTGCTACAAAGCTACAGTAACCAAAATAGTGTGGTACCAGCATAAAGACAGATATACAATAAGCTAATTGAATAGCATGGAGAATCTAGAAAGAAATCCTTACATCTATGGCCTTGACAAGGATGCCAAGATCATTATACAAAATTAACTCAAGCCCTGGCTGGTATGGCTTAATGGATAGAGCATCAGCCTGCAGACTGAAGGGTCCCGGGTACGATTCCAGCCAAAGGCACATGCCTGGGTTACAGACTTGAACCCCAGGAGGGAGCATGCAGGAGGCAGCCAATCAATGATTCTTATCATTAATGTTTCTATCTTTCTCTCCCTCTCTCTTCCTCTCTAGAATCAATAAAAAATATTTTTTAAAAAATTAACTCAAAATGAATTAATGACCTAAATGTGAGAAAAAATTATAAAACCCTTAGAAGAAAATGTAGAGGAAAATCTTTATGACCTTAGATTTGTCAATGGATTCTTAGATCTGACACCAAAGACACAATAAAAAAATAAAAATAAATAATTTAATGTTATCAAAATTTGTTCTTCAAAATTCATTATCAAGAAAATGAAAAGAGGAGGAACCAATTGCTGTCATACACAGCAATTTTAAAACTACAACTTAATGAAAGAACAAACACCTTCCAGAATCACCAGAAAGCTGGCCGAGTGAAAATTCCACAAATAAAAGTGAAGATAAGACACTGTGACTCGGAGGAGCAACTGAGGACAGTGTTGAAGATTCTCTCGGAGAGAGGTTTAGATCGCGTGCCACAGATAGGGCGGGGGGCTGAAAACCGGCCAGTTTTCTTGAACGGGGAGACAAAGACGTCCCAGCCTGATTCTCCAGCTCTGGGTGAAGTCCAGGGAACCCCCTATCATACGGGGTGAAAACTGTACAGTGGGAGGGCACACCGAAGCTCGGGCGCTGCAAGGATCTGCCGGCTTGTGGAGAAGGCAAACTTGCGTGTGACCTTGGGAACAGCGCAGCTGCGTGACCGAGTAGAGAGCGCTCCCGACTTGCTATCTCATTCGGGAAACCATCAGACTGCTTTGTTTTACAACCCTGGGTGAGACCTTGGGTGTGCAGACGCATTTGGGGAGAGTCTGAATTCCCTGGCAGCCGGTGGCAGCGGCTCTCTCTCAGAGGTGCTGGCAGCCATTGCCCCCAGCACAGAGTCCCTGGGGCTGCATAGGGCGGAACTAACGCTGTCTGCTTGGCCTGGAGACTCCGCCCACCCAACCTGAGCACAACTGGACTTCACAGACAATTGGCCTGGAGGTCAACCCCTCCAAGTACTAACAACGATTAACCTGAGCTTAACTTCAGCAAGACTGTGCAACCCATATCCACCTCAGGTAACTGGGGAGGCTGACCCACTGTCCCTTGTAGGAAGTCTACCACACAAAGCTAATTGACCAACTCAGGGAAGCAGCCGCCATGCAGAGACATGGAAAGAAATCAGATGTGAAAGAAATGGAGGGAAAAAAAATGACTGGACATGGAATTCAAAACCATGGTTATAGGGTTTTTCAAGAGGCTCCAACAAAAGGTCGAGGCTTATAAGGAATTAAGCAAGACCACAAAGGAAATGAATGAGTCCTACAAGGAAATGAACGAGACCCTCAAGGATATGAACGAGACCTGCAAGGAAATGAAAAAGGACCAACCAGAAATTAAGCATACACTGACTGAAATAAAAAATATTATACAAAGACCTAAAAGTGCTCTGGAGCACCCCAAGAACCAAGTTAAAGATTTGAAATACAAAGAGGTAAAATCCACTCAGCTGAAAAAGCAAGAAACCAAAAGAATCCAAAAAATTGAAGAGAGTATAAGGGGCCTCTGGGACAACCTCAAGCATACCAACATCCGAATTATAGGGGTGCCAGAAAAAGAGAGAGAGCAAGACAATGAAAACCTATTTGAAGAAATTGTGACTGAAAACTTCCCACACCTGGTGAACGAAAATGACTTAAAAACCCAAGAAGTACACAGAACCCCAATATATAGGAACCCTAAGAGGACCACACCAAGGCACATCACAATTAAAATGCCAAGAGCAAAAGACAAGGAGAGAATATTAAAGGCAGCAAGAGAAAAACAGATGGTTACCTATAAGGGAGCACCCATACGATTGTCAGCTAATTTATCAACAGAAATGATGCAGGCCAGACAGGAGTGGCAAGAAATATTCAAAGTGATGAATAGCAAGAATCTACAACCAAGATTACTCTATCCAGCAAAGCTAGCATGCAGAATTGAGGGTCAGATAAGAAAAAGCTAAAGGAGTTCATCACCGCCAAACCAATATTATATGAAATGCTAAAAGATATTCTTTAAGAAGAGGAAGAAGAAAAAAATAAAAGTGTAAATTATGAAGAAAAAATACACATCTATCAACAAATGAATCTAAAAATCAAGTGAATTAATAAGCTGATGAACAGGATAAACTGGTGAATGTAACAGAATCACGGACATAAAGAGGGAATGGACTGACAACTCTTGGGGAGAAAGGGGGTGTGGGAAGTGCAGCAAGAGACTGGACAAAAATCTGCAACTATGGGAGAGGACAGTGGAGGGGGTTGAGGGCGGAGGGTGGGATGGGTACCAGGTGGAGGGGAACTATAGTGGGGGGAAAAAAGGGAACCATGTTATTAATAAACTGAACAATAAAGATGAAAAAAAAAAGAAAATGAAAAGAGCCCTATAACATCATCTGGCAGACTGAAAGATCCCCGATTTGATTCTTTTTTTTAAAAAATATATTTTTATTGATTTTTTTACAGAGCGGAAGGGAGAGGGATAGAAAGTCAGAAACATCGATGAGAGAGAAACATCGATCAGCTGCCTCTTGCACGCCCCCTACTGGGGGTGTGCCCGCAGCCAAGGTACATGCCCTTGACCAGAATCGAACCCGGGACCTCTCAGTCTGCAGTCCGACGCTCTATCCACTGAGCCAAACTGGTCTCGGCCCCGATTTTATTCTAGTCAAGGGCACATGCCTGGGTTGTGGGCTCAATTGCGAGTAGGGAGCATGCAGAAGGCAGCAGATCAATGGTTCTCATTCATCAGTGATGTTCCCATCTCTCTCTATCCCTCTCCCTTTCTCTCTGAAATCAATAAATATATTTTTAAAAAGAAAATAAAAAGATAACCTACAAAATGGGAGAAAATATTTGTAAACCCTATATCTGATAAGTGCCTACTGTCCAGAATATATATATTTTAAAACTCTCACAACGCAACAACAAACCAATTTTAAAATGGACAAGGGACTTGAAATAGACATGTCTCCAAAGAAGATATACAAGTAGCCAACAACCACATGAAAAGATGATTAGCATTATTAGTCATTAGGAAAACACAAATCAAAACCATGAGATACCATTTCACAACCATTAGGTTGTCTATAATTTTTAATGAACAGAAAATAATGTGTTGGTGAGGCTATGAAGAAATTTAAACACTCATACATTGCTAGTAGTAATGTAAAATTATGTGGAAACAGTTTGCTGATTCCTCAAAAAGTCAAACAGAATTACCACATGACCCAGCAATTTCACTCTTAGGTATACACCCAAAAGAATTGAAAACAGGTGTTTTGAAACAAATACTTGGACATGAATGGTGATAGGTGCAGTCTTCACAATGGCCAAAAGGTTGAAACAACCCAAATTTCTGTCAACAGATGAATGGTTGAACAAATTGTAATACAGCCATACAGTGGATTATTCAGCCATAAAAAGAATTAAGTACTGATGCGTGTTACAACTTAGATGAACCTTGAAGACATTACACTAAGTGAAACCAGCCATACACAAAAGGTCACATAGTAAACGATTCTATTTATGTGAAATGTCAAGAGTAGGCATATCTACAGAGACAGAAAGCAGATTAGTGGTTGCCGGAGGCAGAAAGCCAAGAAAAAAGAATAGGGTGTAACTGCTCAATAGATATGGAGTGTGATTTTGGAGTGATGGAAATGTTTTGAAACTACTAGGAAGGGTGGTTTCACAATGTTGTGAATGTACTAAATTATATTGTTCTCTGTAAAATAATAACTTTTGTTATGTTAATTTCACCTTGATTTTTAAAAAAGAAATGCTGCATCAAATAAAGCAGTATCACATCTTCTGATCTAGCTTCAGAAACCAAGTCGTACATAATCAGCATATGCTATTGGTCAAAATAGTCACAAAACCCTCTCAAATTCAAAGGGAGTAAATATAGCCCCTACTTTCAATCGGAGAACATCCCAGAGGTCATTGGTGACTCTAACAAGAGCACCTGTAGTGGAGTGGTAGGGGCTAAAATCAGGCCACCCACAGTGAGTGATTGTGTGGATGGAAAAATTGACCGAAGGGCACAAAATACCTGAATTAATGAAAAGACATGGTCACATAGTAAACGATTCTATTTATATGAAATGTCAAAAGTAGGCATATTTACAGAGACGGAAAGCAAAGACAGCCAAGCTGAAACCAGTTTTGCTCAGTGGATAGAGCGTCGGACTGTGGACTGAAAGGTCCCAGGTTTGATTCTGGTCAAGGGCATGCACCTTGGTTGCGGGCACATCCCCAGTAGGGGGTGTGCAGGAGGCAGCTGATTGATGTTTCTAACTCTTTGTCCCTCTTCCTTCCTCTCTGTGAAAAATCAATAAAACATTTTTTTTTAAAAAAGAAAAAAATATGGTATGTTCCAGGACAAAGAGGCTCAGTTTTATAAAAATAGATATTCTCACCAAATGAATACATACATTTAAGCAATCTCAACTTGAATCATAGCATATATTTTTATATGACTTAAAGAACTGATCTTGAGATCATCTAGAGAAGAAAATATGTAATTATGACAAAGAAGTATTTGAAAAGGAGGGAGGAAGGCTACACTACAAGGCTATAGTAATCAAAACAGTATGTTACTAGCATAAAAACAGACACAGATCACTGGAACAGAATAGAGAGCCTAGAAATAAAGCATGCCTATATGGTAAATTAATACATACCAAAAGAGGCAAAAACATACAATGAGATAAAGGCAGTTTCAGTCAGTAAATTGTGTTGGGGAAACTGGACAGATGCATGCAAAAAAGTGAAACTAGACCACCTACCATACACCAAGAATATAAGAGAATAAACTCAAATGAATTAAAGAATTAAATATAAAACTCTTAGAAGAAAACATAGGCAGTAAATCCTCTGACATTTCTTTTAGCAATATTTTTTTATATATCTCCTCAGGCAAGAAAAACAAAAGAAAAATATAAACAAATGAGACTGCATCAAACTAAAAAGTTTTTGTACAGCAAAGAAAGCCATTAACATCTTTTTGTACAGCAAAGGTGACCAACTGAATGGGAGAACATATTTATCAATGATTCATCTGATAAGAGGTAAATATCCAAAATTTATAAAGAAGTCATACAATTCAACACCAAATAAAACACAATCCATTTAAAGAATGGGCAAAGGACCTGAATAGATATTTCTTGAAAGAGAACATACTGATGGCCAATAGACATGGAAAGGGGCTAACTTGGCCATAAAAAAGGAAGATATCTTACCATTTTCGACAGCCTGGATAGACCTGGAGGGCATTCTGCTAAGTGAAATAATCCAGTCAAAGAAAAACAAATATCATGTGATTACACTTCTATGTGGAAATGTAAAGAACCATATATACAAACAAACAAAACAGAAAGAGACTCATAGATATAGAAAACAAATTGATGGTTACCAATGGGTAAGGAAGGAAAAGGTGAAGAGATTAAGAAGTACAATTGGTAGTTACAAAATAGCCACTGTGATGTAAAGTAGAGCATAGGAAATACAGAATCCTATATAATTCTATATAATAAAAAGGTAATATGCAAATTGACCATCACACCCTCATACAAGATGGCCACCACAAGATGGCTGGCAGGGGAGGGCAGTAATGGGCAACCAGGCCTGCAGGTTAGGGCATTTGGGGGTGATTGGGCTGGCAGAGGAGCAGTTAGGCATTGATCAGGCTGGCAGGGGAGCGGTTAGGGGACAATCAGGCTGGAAGGCAGAAGTCGTTAGGGGCAATCAGGCAGGCAAGAGGGCAGGCAAGTGAGTGGTTGGGAGCCAGCACTCCTGGATTGTGAGAGCAATGTCCAACTGCCAGTTTAGGCCTCATCCCACAGGGGTCCCAGATTGGAGAGGGTGCAGGCTGGGCTGAGGAACACTCCTACCCAATACATGAGTTTCATGCACCAGGCATCTAGTAGTCAATAATATTCTAACAACTATGTGTGGTGCCAGGTAAGTACTTGAAACATCGGGAGGAATACTTTGTAAATTGTCTACTCACCATGCTGTACACCTGCAACTAACATAAAATAATATTGAATGTCAACTGTAATTAAAAAGAATATTATAAAAAGAAAATTGTAAATATTGGCTCTGAGGCTCACAGCTAGGGACACTTCTGAATAATTTAAGTGAAACCAAGGAATGCACTGTTATCATGAGTTTTCCATCCTTCTCAATTCAGGAATTAGAAACATTTAAGGCAACTGTCAATATGTAAAAACACACCATTTTATTTATTTATTTATTTATTTTTGAAAACATACCCTTTTTTTATTATTATTATTATTATTATTATTATTATTATTATTATTATTTTAATTCTCACCCAAGGATATTTTTCCATTAATTTTTAGAGAGAGTGGAAAAGAGAGGAAAAGTCAGAGAAATACTGGGATGTGAGAGAAATATATCGAGCCCCACCAGGGACATGGCTCAGTGGTTGAACTTTGACCTATGAATCAAGAGGTCACAATTTGGAGCCAGCTGTGCACCTAGAGACCACCCATTGGTTTCCTCATGGCACTGTGAATAGTAACCCACAGTGACACCCCAGTTGGCTGCGTGGCGGGACAAATGGACAGAATTCTCGAAAGCCGGGATGCTTGATTGCTATATGTGTGAAGTTTGTGTAATCTATGGGTAGCCTTACTCCATTGTGGAATATTAACCTTATTTCATTCTTTCCCCCAGTTGAAGGAGCGTGCTCTAATATTACCATGAGACGATGGCTACCATCTTAAGTCCTCCTGTGGAACCAGGGGGAGTATTATGTACCAGTGCTGTGTCGGGCTAAAAATGGAACAAGGAAGGATCTTTGCCCTCTGTCTGTCTTGATCTTCCTCGGGATACTGGGGATGATTTTACATTTCCATCACCAATGACTCCCCCAGTCCTGGTCTGCTAACAGAAATTGAGTAGACTATAGCTGTTCTGCCTATACTATCTCCGACTTCAAGATGTCCATATATTGTCCTGCTTTCTTCAATCATCTGTAAAGATAAGGTATCCCATCATCAAGGAGATGGAGTGATGTGGCATAAGACACAAGCTGTTAACAGATGCTTCCAGATAAAGAGTATATGAATGTTATATACTTTGTTTCAACTTTTTGGTAGGATTGAAATGTTTCAAAATAAAAAGTTGGGGGTGAGAGAGGAGCCAAGATGGCAGCGTAGGTAAACACCTATCTTGCTGCCCCACACAACAATTACAAAACTACAACTTAACGACAGAACAAACATCATCCAGAATCACTGGAAAGCTGGCTAAGTGAAAATTCCACAAATAAAAAGTAAAGATAGGACACTGTGACTCAGAGGAGTGGCGGAGCACAGCATTGAAGATAGTTGCGGAATCAGAGGTTTGGAGCTGTGCGCGCACACCAGCGGAGAGGGCGGGCAGCTGCAAAATCAGCTGGCTTTCTCCAACGGGGAGGGCAAAGGTGTCCCACTGCACTGATTCCCCAGTTCCAGGCAAGGTCTGGGGAACCCACACTCATACCGGGTGAAACTGGACAGTGGGAGCAGCAGAGGTCTGCGAGCTTGTGGAGAGGGCGAGCTTGTGGGGAGTGCACATAAACTTAGGATCAGCAGTTTGCGAGCAAACTTGAGAACAGAAGTGCATGACGGCGCAGAGAGGACTTGCTCCCTCATTGAGGAGACCACCAGACTGCATTGTGTTACAACCATGGGTGCGAATTTGGGGGTGCAGATTCATTTGGGGAGAGGCTGAGTTGTCTGGTAGAGGGTGAAGATCTGTGGCGGCTTTCTTTAGGAGGTGCATGTAGCCATTGCCACCCGGCACAGAGACCCAGGTGCCACATAGGGTGGAGCTGATGCTGCCTGCTCAGCCCAGAGACTCCGCCCATCCAACCTGAACACAGCTTACCCTCACAGCCAATCGGCCTGGAGGTAAAAACCCTCCTAGTGCTAACAACAATAATCCAGGCTTAACTACAACAAAACTGTGCAACCCATAAAAGACTGCACCAAGAGTATTCACCTCAGGTAACTGGGGAGGCTGAGCCACTGTCCCTTGTAGGACATCTACCACACAAAGCTAATCGACCAACTCAGGAAAGCAGCCAAAATGGAGACATGGAAAGAAATTACATTTGAAAGAAACGGAGGGAAAAAAATAAACGACTGGACATAGAGTTCAAAACCACGGTTATAAGGTTTTTCAAGAGGCTCCTAGAAAAGGCTGATGAACTTAATGAGACCTACAAGGAAATGAACAAGACCTGAGAGGATATGAAAAAGAACCAACTAGAAATTAAGTATACACTGACTGAAATAAAAAAAATATTATACAAAGACCTAAAAGCAGTCCAGAAGACCGCAAGAACCAAGTCAAAGATTTGAAATACAAAGAAGCAAAATCCACTCACCCAGAAAAGCAAGAAGCAAAAAGAATCCAAAAAATTGAAAATAGTGTAAGGGGCCTCTGGGACAACCTCAAGCATACCAACATCTGAATTATAGGGGTGCCAGAAAAAGAGAGAGAGCAAGATAATGAAAACCTACTTAAAGTGACCAAAAACTTCCCCCACCTGGTGAAAGAAATTGACTTAAAAGCCCAAGAAGTGCACAGAACCCCAAAATATAGGAATCTATAGAGGACCACACCAAGACACATCATAATTAAAATGCCAAGGGCAAAAGACAAAGAGAGAATATTAAAAGCAGCAAGAGAAAAACAGTTAGTTACCTACAAGGGAGCACCCATACGATTGTCAGCGGATTTCTCAACAGAAATGATGCAGGCCAAAAGGGGAGTGGCAAGAAATATTCAAAGTTATGAATAGCAAGAATCTACAACCAAGATTACTCTACCCAGCAAAGCTATCATTCAGAATTGAAGGTCAGATAAAGTGCTTCGCAGATAAGAAAAAGCTAAAGGACTTTCATCACTGCCAAACCAATATTATATGAATTGCTGAAAGATATTCTATAAGAAGAGGAAGAAGAAAAAGGTAAAAATATAAACTATGAACAACAAATACACATCTATCAACAAATTAATCTAAAAATCAAGTGAATTAATCATCTGATGAACAGGATAAACTGGTGAATGTAACAGAATCATGGGCATAGAGAGGGAATGGACTGGCAATTCTTGGGGAGCAAAGGGGTGTGGGAGGTGCAGCAAGAGACTGGACAAAAATCATGTACCTATGGGAGAGGACAGTTTGGGGGAGGTAAGGGCGGAGGGTGGGATAGGTACTGGGTGGAGGGGAGCTATAGGGGGAAAAAAAGGGAACAATGTAATTAATAAACTGAACAATAAAGATTTTTTAAAAAAGAGGTCATGATTTGATTCCCAATCAAGACACATGCCTGGGTTGCAGGCTTGATCCCTAGTGTGGGGTGTGCAGGAGGCAGCTGATCAATCATTCTCTCTCATCATTTGTTTCTATCTTCCTCTCCTCTCCCTACCTTTCTGAAATCATAAAAATATATTTTAAAAAATAATCCTTATCTTTAAAAAAAGAAAAAGTAAAGAAATACATTGATTGGTTGACCTTCTGTATGGGCCAGGGAGGAGCCTTCAACCAAATTACATGCCCTTGACAGGAATTGAACCTGGGACCCTTTGGTCCAGAAGCCAACTCTCCACCCACTGAGCCAAAGTGGCTAGGGCTGAAAACACACCCTTTTATATCCTGCAGAGTATCTTTGGAACCCTGTTTCACAGGAAAAGCCAGCAACATAGCCTTTGCACAGTAAAGGGTGAGGGACTGAGTATATGGATCCTCTGTGCTGATAAATGTTAGAAGCTATTTAAACCTGGAATGTTTAAACAGGGACTAAAGTGAGAGCAAAGCACTACCCCTGCATTTTTCAGGCAAAGGACAAGTGACAAATATACCCCAACTTTGGGAACTACAAAACATCACATGTTGGGGGAATATGTTTCAATAGTACAAGATTCAGTAGCACATTGCCAGGACAGAAAACACTTCCAGCCATTGGTATAATTTCCCCTCAATTAGGCCTAACTAGAGAATTCATTACTCTTCCCTGAGGTTCGTTTTTCTTTCTTTTCTTTCTTTCTTTCTTTCTTTCTTTCTTTCTTTCTTTCTTTCTTTCTTTCTTTCTTCTTTCTTTCTCCCTTCCTTCCTTCCTTCCTTCCTTCCTCTTTCTTTTTTTCTTCCTTTCTTCCTTTTTTCTCTTTTTTTGTAAGAGAACATTTATTTGGTAAATCACAATGGTAGAAAAAGTAATCCCTAGAAGAAATGGGCTTAGAAAACAAATTATAAAGATAAAGAAAGGGCCCTTGGAGCTTGAGAGTGAGGAAGCTAAGGGTAATGTGCCAGGGAGGGAGGGAGAGAGGAGGAAGGGAGGGAGGGGGGAGGGAGGGGAAAGAAAGGGAAAGGCGCAGGAGGGAGAGTGCCCTGAGGTATTTTCTAGCTACTGGTTTATTTCATTCTTGGGATGGCATTAATTTAATAAGATCTCTGTATTATAATGGGCTTTTATCTTCAGTAGTCTTTATACAAAAGTAAAGATTAGCCTTCTCTAGAAACAAAATAAAACACTAATAATCTATTTTTTAAATTGCCTGGGGGGGTGCTTTTGACTGAGTTAAAGTTTGCCCAATTTTTCAGAAGGTGAAATTAAGCATCTTCTCATTACTAACCTGGTTTGGGAAGCAAACAAAATTAAACCCACCTCCAAATAAAGCCATGTCCATTTTTCCAAGTTTATACCTCCCTCTTCCCAGCTCCCTTTTTGGCTTCAGGAGAAACACAGGCACACTTTATCACGTGAAGGAGATTGATGAAGGAGAGTTTAAGAACAAGCTTTATCAGAGATGCTCAGTAAACATTTGGATGGCTAACAAGTATAGTGAGGGCGGTCCGCTGATCAGAATTCCAGGATGGAGTTCCCGAATCCTGTATTGATTTATCTTTGGACACATCATTAGCTCTTTCCTAATTTCATTATGGGGCTCCACCACTCTGCCCTCGCCCTTCCCCAAGATTACCCGTAACTTCTTCCGTGCCTTACCCAATGTTATTGGGAAGCTTCAAGAACTTCCAGGAGAGTTACAAGTGAAATTTAAGCATGGTAATTCCCAAGGTACTAAGATTTCCTGATCAACACTTATATGGTAGGAATTCACAAGAGCGAAAAATGTAAATACTGATAAAGTATTCACCATCTCTTTTTTATGATATAATGGTACATCTAAAAAAAATCAAGAAATTATAATAAAATAATTCTGGAATAAATAAACAAGATGACATGTTTTTGGTTTATACTAGCAATAACCATCTAGAACCAGAAAAGGGGGAAATGTTGCATTCAGAATAATAACAAAAATAATGGATAAGAAAACAAAACTCATACATATGCTACCTATAAGACACTCACTTCAGATTGAAAGACACAAGCAGCCGGGTTGGTGTGGCTTAGTGGTTGAGCATCTACCTATGAACCAGGAGGTCACGGTTCAATTCCCAGTCAGGGCACATGCCCAGGTTGTAGGCTCAATCCCCAGTAGTAGGGGGCATGTAGGAGGCAACTGATCAATGTTCTATCTCATTGATGTTTCTTTTTTAAAGATATATTTTATTGATGTTCCACAGAGAGGAAGGGAGGACAGAAAGCTAGAAACATCAATGAGAAACAGCTATCAGCTGCCTCCTGAACACCCCCTACTGGGGATGTGCCCACAACCAAGGTACATGCCCCTGACAAGAATTGAACCTGGAACCCCTGAATCTGCAGGCCAATGCTCTATCCACTGAGCCAAACTGGTTTCGGCTATCTCATTAATGTTTCTCTCTCTCTCTCTCTCTCTCTCTCTCTCTCTCTCTCTCTCTCTCTCTCTCTCTCCCTTCTCCAAAATTAATTTTAAAAAAAAACATATGTTTAAAAAAAAGACACTCACAGACTGAAAGTAAAGGGATAGAAAAACATGTTACATGAAAATGGAAACATACAACAAAAAAACTAGGGTAGCAATACTTATGTCAGGCCAAATAGGCCATGGCACTACGTGCCTGTGCCCTCTCAGGCTGTTGTTTGCATAGTTGCCTTCAATCTGCCCCCTGACCCTCCCCAAGACCATTGCCTGAGGTGCCTTTTCTGTGCCTCTCCTGGCAATGCTTGTTCACTTGCTCCTTCCCAAGGCTGCCATGATGTCCTCTGCCACTCTGGCCTGATGGCTCTCACTTCACTTCTCAGGCCTTCCTTGGGTTTCACTCTTCCGGAGGGTCCCACAGCATAGCTGCTTGAAAGCTGGTTGCTTTATGTGCATTTTCTATCAAATAGATGAAATTCCCTATTACCATGATCTGAACTATGATTCAGGACACCTACTGTCACAGTGGGAGAAAAATGCAAATTGGGTGTGCAAATTCTGATGGAAGTTAGGCAGACATTGGTGCCCAGAGACGGCATACCTAGATCAGAAGGCAGAATGACAAGCCTAGGGAGAGAGCAGGTTGCAAAAAAGGGGGTATAAACAGGAAAAACCCTGAAGAACTCCAATTTCAGAATTTGGCTTTTAGGTGAGACTTAGACCAAAAAGTGAGACAAGTAGAGATGGGTTACCTGTGGAGGCCAGGTGAGACTTCAAGAACCTTCTGAACATCTGTGGTACAAGGACTCTTGGTCATTCACCCTCCTCACCCTGAATCATTGCTTTCCACTTCAGGCCTGTTGCCAACTTGAGTTCAAGTCCCCAAAATGATGACTAAAGATATTAGTTTTGAGATAAGGAGATAAGGGAGGATCTAGGTGGGAAGGCAGGTGAGATCATCATTGCCACCAGGGAAAAGACAGGGACCCTGATGACAGAAGCAGAGGGCTGAATACTGTGTGGAGCCTTGGTAGCCTCTGAGATCATTCCCAGCGCAGAGTCCAGAAGATGGGGAGGGGCACCAATAGTTTTATTTGCTTTCAGAGTTGGCACTTCAGCCCAGCTGATCTTTGGTATAATATTAACTGCCATTTCAGCAGTGTTGGATGCCATGGGCAGAAAAAACAAGGTATAGATAAGACAGGTATGACTTATAGTTATGTATTTAGCTCAACAGACACTTATGTAGCATTGACTCCTATGGCAAATATATTCTGAGAGCTTCACAGACATTAATCCACTTAACCCTCATCACACCCTTAAGGAAGTTAGTGCTATTATTACCCCATTTCACAGGGCAAAAAACTGTGGGCTCACAGAAGTGAAGTGACTGGCGAAGTACCATGCAGCTAGTGAGTGGGAGTTAGTATTGAAACCCTGGAGTCTGGCTCATAAGCTCCCTGATGAAGGCAGGGCTGTTTGTCTTAGACAGCAGTCTTCAGGTTCATCTCACCCTGCCCTTTGCCACAGCACTCCCTCCCCTCCCGCATGATCCCATCAAATTTACCTGCTTGCCCTTCAGGATAGCTATTATGGTGCAAGCAGGAGGGAAGGGCCTTTGAGGGGGCCATTCCCCAATCCTCTGATCTCTGGGAATAACTTTATTCTCAGTCCTGAAATGGTGGGGGCAAGAGGGTAGAGAAAAGATATTAAGCATGACTGCAAGCCCAGACCACATAGGGTTCTCAAGGTTCTTGTCCCTAGTCAATCCTCTGAGGTTGAGGGCTCTCCCCCAGCTTTTGTTCCTGGAGGTAGAATTTACTTAAACTTCTCACTCATTTTTTTCATAGGTGAAGGGAGAGGGAGAGAGAATCATTGATCGGCTGCCTCTTGCACACTCCCTATTGGGGTTCGAGCCAACAACCCAGGCATATGTCTTTGACCAGAATCGAACCTGGGACCTTTCAGTCCACAGGCCAATGCTCTATCTACTGAGCCAAACTGGCTAGGGCCTTCTCTCTTATTTAGACTCCCCTCCTTCAGAGAGTCCCAGGAAGGCCCCCTTTCCCTCTTCAAGATTGTCTATTCTATTGTATTTGGATGGATGCTCAAAGCTGCCTTAAACTTGTGCATGTAAGCAGAATATAACTACATTAAAACTAATGGAGGCATGAGAACACATATGTAATACCTTAATCAATAAAGACATTTAAAAATAAATAAAGAAATAAAAGTGGGACCTCCAGGCTAGGTGAGCACATTTTCATTGGGTCTGTTTATCTCTCAGAAGCATTGCTTTCCATGCCCGGCTTGTGTGGTCCAATGGTTAAACATCAACCCATGAACCAGAAGGTTAGGTCATAGGTCAACTCCCAGGTTGCAGTATCTATCCCCAGTAGGGGACCTGCAAGGAAGCAGCCGATCAATTATTCTCATTATTAATGTTTCTATCTCTTTCTTCCTCTCCATTCCTCTTTGAAATCAATAAAAATATATGTATTTTTTAAAAAAGAAGTATTCCTTCCAGGCTGAGAGTTCTAGAGGACATTTACTGGGAGCTGCTTTGGCACTGGTGCAGCAAGCTGTCAACTAATTGCAGTGGCTGTGGAGACAAAGCTGGTCCCAGTTTCACCACTTCCATCATTAGGGAGTCATGCTGGTTAGAACCAAAGTCATGTTCCAGAAGCTATAGCAGAAACTTCATATCCAGTTAACCAAATTTGTCTTCTGGGAACCCCCAAACACCCTTCTCTCAGTCTTCTTTCCCCTTCAGTGGCATCCCCTAATCCAGTGGTTCCCAACCATTACTAGTATTTGGCCATGCCCCTCCTAAGCATCTTTAAAATCCTGATACAACCGCCCCCCCCCCCCGCCATGACATGTAATTCTTATTATTCAAAAAGTGAATTCCTGTTCAGGTGGAGGGAGCCTAAAAGGCCATTAACTTTGTCTAAATAAGCTTCCAAAGAACATGGCATCCATGAAAGAGAAAAATAAAAGAACAAGAGGAGAGTTGAAGGACTAAGGAAGAAATCACTAGAAAATTGTTTTAAAAAATAATAATATGAAATGATCTGAAAAATCCTATATAATAAAGAGGGGATATGCAAGTTTATTTGGGATATGCAATTATCCCAAATAAACTTACAAACTAATTCTTTGAATGTTGGGCAGCAACTTAAAAAAAGGATAGGAAATCCCTTTCAGAAGGGATTAAGGCACTGGGAAGGCATCCGAGCATTCTATATTGGCCCCTCTGGCCCTTTTGCCAAGAGGGACCCTCTTCTTATTATCCAAATACACACAGCTGATGCGTGAACTTTCAGTTCAAGCTGTGGCTGAAATCTCTGGGCAGTTGGCACCATGGATCTGTCTCTCGACCAGTGGCGTGAGCTGGGCCCTCTCTGGAGAAGAAACCTGGGTCACCCGAGATATGTGATCAGTACCGGGACCCCGCCAGCAGGCGAGGGGACCCCATGGCAGGTGCTGGACGTGGAGGCCAGGGGGGCATAGACTACAAAGGAGACAGGACTGAACCTCACATCACCCTGTTTGGCCCCGGAGGATGGCTGGTTAGCCAGAGACGGGTAAGATTCCTCAGGGAAGGAACAACCTAAGACAGGCACAGTCGCAGAGGGGCCAACAGGAGAGAACTAAAAGATCAACAGAGGTGGGGCACAGACCCTCATCCACAAACCTTGCAGGGGCTTGAATTCTCACCCCTCCTGAGGAAGGTCTCCTACCCCCACGGCTGCTACACCTCCCACGCACAACTCACACCGGGACCCAGGTGGTAGAGACTCGGCCAGCAATAGCTGCCCTATATCTAAATTTAATTTATTACCAGAAATTCTGAGGACCTACTCAAAAATGCAAATATTCCTTTATACAAGTATTTACTGGGTAAACTAAGATTTCTGCTTGAGTATTAAAATTGACAGTAAAATAGTAATCAAGTTTTCAGATTAATTTAAATTGGCCAAGTGAAATAAGTGAATACTCAAGAAAATCTAACTGTACTGGACAAAAAGCTTTTCCTAAAACATTAACTAAATTATCTATTAGTAGTTCATCTCACTGCAAAATTGCCTAACATCCAAAGAACCTAAAGTAGTAATATTTGTATGCAAAAATTAAAATTTAAAATTACCAAGACTGCAAGATAAAATTTCCAAAAGCCCCTATTAACCAAAAAAAGGGGGATGGGGGACAGTGAGGTAATATCATGTAAGGAAAAATATCCTATAAATAAAATACATGTAGAAAATTCTTACTCCAGAAAAGAAAATTCCATTTGTAAAACCAGCTGCAGGACACCCATAAAAAACACACACATGGTGTCAAAATAAGCCAAAGGAAATCATTTAGGCAAAAATAAAAAGAATCCCAAGTCTATTTTGCAGGGAGAATCCCTTTGTTAACCTTTGGTCGAGAATGTGTTTGTGTATTTGCAGAGAACAACTCCAAGACCATGTGGGTTCCTGCGACAGTGAGGAACTGACGGGCCTGTTCCATCCCCGAGGATGGTCCAGAGATGGCGGACGCTGACGACACCTTGCCATGCTAGCAGTTGGCAGCTGTGTGTGGCTGCAGGCGGCCCAGGAACATACCAGAGAGGATGGATCTTGCATTGCCACGATGTGTCCACCATCTGGATACCATTGCTGACATGTACACATGAAGAACTATTTGACATTGAAACTGGGACTCAGAACAGTTGGACATTGAAACTGACACTCAAACTTTTTTTGCTCTTATACGTTTGTTTTCAGTATGCAGAGGCAAGGTATTTTTGAAGAAAAGAAACAGGGGAGAGTGATTGATATAGAGGCAGGGTGGCCTCGAACAGGCTGTCAAGCTACAGAGGGAAGGCTGGAGTGGAGGGGAGGCAGATGCTGGGGGAGATCAACCGAAGGACTTGTATGCATACATATGAGCATAACCAATGAATGAAAGACTCTGGGGTGGGGAGGGAGGCAGGTGGGGACATGTGCTGGGGGGTAGGGGAGACTGGGGGGAGGATAATGCGGGGGGGGAGGAAAACATATGTACTACTATTAAATATAAGTTATATTGTAAATAAAATTTTAAAAAAATTAAAAAAATAATAATATGAAATGATCTGAAAAATCCTATATAATAAATAGGGGATATGCAAATTGACCATCACTCTGCTACAAAGATGACGGTGCCCACAATGGAGGAGGGGTTTCTGTAACACATGATGACTACACCCACAGAGCAGGCCGAGTTCACTTAAGGACACTTAACAAGCAATCAGCAGGCACCTGAAGTTGTGCCCGCCCCCTGCTCCCATGGGGCTTGACAGAGGACCTCAGGCCACACACCCCCACCCTGGCACCTGGCCAGGGGACATGAGTCTGTGTCCCCCACCCCGGCACCAGACCGGGAACCTGAGGCTGCACCCCACCTGGTGGTGCTTGACATGGGACCTCAGGCCATGCCACCTGCCTGGCAGTGCTTGACAGGGGGACCTCAAGGTGCACTCCTTGTCCCAGTACTAGGCCAGGGGACCTCAGGCTGCTCCCCTGCCCCAATACCAGACCAGGGGACCTCAGGCCATGCCCCCCCACCCAGCAGGGCTGGACAGGGGATCTCAGGCTGAGCCCCCCACATGGCATAGCTTGACAAGAGACCTCACGCCATGCCCCCCACCTGGTGGGACTTGATGCGGAGCCTCAAGGTGCACCTCCCTCCCCAGTACTGGCCTGGTGGACCTTGGGCTGTTCCCCCTTCCCTGACGCCAGGCTGGGTGACCTCAGGCCATGCCCCCATCTGGCAGGGCTTGATGGGGGACCTCAGGCCACACCCACACCGAGCAGGGCTTGATGGGGACCTCAAGCCATGCCCCCTGCCCTGGTGCCAGGCCAGAGGACCTCAGGGCACTCCCTCTGGCCCAGTGGAGACTGATGGGGGACCTCAGGCCATGCCCCCTGCCCTGGCACTGGGCCAGAGGACCTGAGGATGTGCCCCCACCCAGCAGGGCTTGACAAGGGTGTGACTGGCCAGGTCTGTATCTAGCCCAATAGGGGGAGCCAGCCGGGTATGGGTCTTGTGCAATTTTGAGGCGCACATGGGTGGGCAAGGACCTGACTCTGGGTCCCGTGGCGCACCCCAGACCCTGACATAAGGGAGATTTTCATATACCTTTTACTAATTTTCTTTCATCTCTGACACTTCTATTGTAGATAAAGGGCAAATAGTAATATTAAAATATTTCCTCTAATCCCCTTTTAACGTGCACTGGGCCACCAGTAAAAAATAAAGTTTAAAAACATATAATAGAGAACTGAAATGCATAAATGTATCACAATATATATTTATATGCTGTCTATAAGGGCCCTAGAACCATAAGAAATGCAAAAAATAAATTTCACTATTAATAACTCATTCTCAAATAGCTCCCCTTAAAAATCAAATTGCCTCCCTGTGGAGTGTGTGATCCACGTTGGGAACCACTGACCTAATCCCTCCAAACAGGTGTTTGGGCCTTTTCCCCTCTCAGGTGTGAATTAAGAGTCCCAAGAGAAAGGCAGTCTTACCCTCTGTCAATGACAGGCAGAACTTTTTCAAAGTGGGCTCTCCTGAGGGGACTCACTGCAGCTCAAGAAACTCTCCAGCTATGAACAACTTCCCTGAGGGGTGCAGTGGGGCTTCCCAGATTCTGGGGAGAGAGGTCACTGGCTTTTTCTGACACAGGCCACCTTAAATAAGGAGGAAGGATAAACTTCCATCTGAAAGCAAAAGTGGGATTGTAGCCAGAGCCTGGGGTGGGGAGCTAATGGGAAACAGCTTGCCGGAGGGAGGGGACAGAATTCAGGAATGGCCAGAGACTGGCTGCTGTAGATAAAGGGGACTGGAGAAGCAGATCTTTGGACTCTGCCCCCGGGGGCAGGATCACACCTTATTCCAGGAGACTGGTAGCAAGCAGAGGCTTCTCTGCCCACCCTGAGTCCTGGATCCTTCATAAACAACAAACCAGAAGGGGATTCATCAACCAGCTGGACACCTCCCTATCACCAGCCCTCTGGCTCCTCCTGCTCGGGAAAGGCCTGGAGGAAGAGGCCAGGAAAAGAAGAGACCTGCCCCTCTCCCCTGTCCCTCCATTGACCCAGAACCAGCATCTGGAAACTTCATGGCGTGGGCTTCCTGGGGCTGCTGCCCCTGGCTTGTCCTCCTCTCTGGTATGTGCATCCCGATCTCTCCATCCCCTCTCATGCCGGGAGGGCAGGTCCAGAAATGGTTGGACTAAGGATTGGGCCAGTTGTTTCTTTTTCTCTTGGCCCCCCTCTGTCTTGAGGAAGAACACCAGGGCCAGTCCTTGAGACCCTAGAGACTCAGGTCTAGTCTGGTTTGACAACTTCCATTCCTACCTGTTAAAGGGGAAAAATGATTCTGGCATTTTTTTTTAAAGTAAGGAAGAGCCCAGGCCTGTGTGGCTCAGCTGGTTGTGAAATGTCATCCTGTAGGTTGTGGGTTTGATTTCCAGTCAAGGCATATGCCCAGATTGTGGGTTTGTTCCTTGGTCGGGGCATATGTGGGAGGCAACCGATCAATGTCTTTCTCTCTCTCTCTCTCTCTCTCTCTCTCTCTCTCTCTCTCTCTCATCTATCTATCTATCTATCTATCTATCTATCTATCTATCATCTATATATCTGATTTCCCTTCCTCTCTCAATTAAAAACAAAAGTAAGGAAGATTTTATTCAAGACTATTGCAATAGAGACACTGCAAATAGGAGAGAAAGATCAGGCTTGACTCTGAATACAACAAAGATGGCCAATGGTCAGAGAAAGAAAGTCAATGGATGGGAAATTCCTAAAAGGAGACATCAAGGGTAAGGAGATTCTTTTTTTAATATTTTAATTGATTTCAGAGAGGAAGGGAGAAGGAGAGAGAGATGGAAACATCAATGATAAGCAAGAATCATTGATCAGCTGCTTCTGCATGCTCCACACTGGAAATTGAGCCTGCAACACAAGTACGTGCTCTGACTAGGAATTGTACTGTGACCTCCTGGTTCATAGGTCAACACTCAACCACTGAGCCATGCTAGCTAGGCAAGGGTAGGGAGATGCTTGCTAAATCGACTTAATAGCATACTTGTGGAAGGCAGGCCATAGTAATCAAATATCAAGGTTGAGAGTGAGGAATTTGATCAGATATCAAGAGGTAATCCAATATTATGATTTGGGGAATCTCTCTAAACTCACTTAGGAATATTCCTTCTAAGACTGGTAGATTCAGGATCATCAAGGACAGGAAGGGCATGGCAGGCCAAAGTCAAGACTTAATTGAGAAAAGGGTGTGGTACCCTATTTGTCCTCTTTGGTCACAATGAACTGCCCAGCTCAGCATCCTCCATATCCACTCCACTTCAAGTTTTAGAGAGGCCTTCCTTCCCTTTGCTCTCTGCCAGCAGGACTTTGCTCATTCATTCAGTGCCCAGTTCCTGAGTACCTCTCCAGTGCCAGGCCCTGTGACAGGAACCATAGAATGATTTGGCTGCGGAGCCTATCCTTGGGAACCACAGGGTAGAAAAGGACATAGGTTGGCTGAGTCATGCTTTTTTAAAAGTTTTTTTATACTTTAATCTTTATTGTTCAGTTTATTAATTACAATGTTCCCCTTTTTGTCCCCCTATAGCTCCCCTCCACCCAGTACCCACCCCACCCTCTGCCCTTACCTCACCCCACTGTCTTCTTCCATAGGTGCATGATTTTTGTCCAGTCTCTTGCTGAACCTCCCACACCCCTTTTCTCCCTAAGAATTGTCAATCCATTCCCTCTTTATGTCCATGATTCTGTTATATTCACCAGTTTATCCTGTTCATCAGATTCTTAATTCACTTGATTTTTATGTTCATTTGTTGATAGATGTGTATTTGTTGTTCATAATTTTTATTTTTTACCTTTTTCTTCTTCATCTTCTTAAAGAATACCTTTCAGCATTTCATATAATACTGGTTTGGTGTTGATGAACTCCTTTAGCTTTTTCTTATCTGTGAAGCACTTTATCTGACCTTCAATTCTGCATGATAGCTTTGCTGGGTAGAGTAATCTTGGTTGTAGATTCTTGCTATTCATCACTTTGAATATTTCTTGCCACTCCCATCTGGCCTGCATCATTTCTGTTGAGAAATCTGCTGACAATCATATGGGTGCTCCCTTGTAGGTAACTAACTGTTTTTCTCTTGCTGCTTTTAATATTCTCTCTTTGTCTTTTGCTCTTGGCATTTTAATTATGATGTGTCTTGGTGTGGTCCTCTTTGGATTCCTATAGTTTGGGGTTCTGTGCACTTCCTGGACTTTTAAGTTAATTTCTTTCACCAGGTGGGGGAAGTTTTCGGTCACTATTTCTTCAAATAGGTTTTCATTGTCTTGCTCTCTCTCTTTTTCTGGCACCCTTATAATTCGGGTGTTGGTATGCTTGAGGTTGTCCCAGAGGCTCCTTACACTATCTTCAATTTTTTGGATTCTTTTTACTTCTTGCTTTTCCAGCTGAGTGGATTTCAAATCTTTGACTTGATTCTTGCAGTCCTCTGGACTGCTTTTAGGTCTTTGTATAATATTTTTTATTTCAGTCAGTGTATGCTTAATTTCTTGTTGGTCCTTTTTCATATCCTTGAGGGTCTTGTTCATATCCTTGAGGGTCTCGTTCGTATCCTCAAAAGTCTTGTACATATCCTCGAAAGTCTCACTAAGTTCTTTGGCCTTTTCTAAGAGCCTCTTGAAAAACCTTATAACCGTGATTTTGAACTCTATGTCCAGTCGTGTGTTTTTTTTTTCCCCCCTCCATTTCTTTCAAATGTGATTTCTTTCCATGTCTCTACATTTTGGCTGCTTCCCTGAGTTGGTCAATTAGCTTTGTGTGGTAGATGTCCTACAAGGGACAGTGGCTCAGCCTCCCCAGTTACCTGAGGTGGATACTCTTGGTGCAGCCCTTTATGGGTTGCACAGTCTCATTGTAGTTAAGCCTAGATTATTGTTGTAAGCACTAGGAGGGTTTGACCTCTAGGTCAATTGGCTGTGAGGATCAGCTGTGTTTACAATGTGAGAGCCACTATGCTCAGGTTGGATGGGTGCAATCTCTGGGCTGAGCAGGCAGCCTTGATTTCCCGTCAGCTCCACCCTAAGGGGAGCCCGTGTCTCTGTGCCTGGAGGTAATAGCTGTATGCACCTCTGAGAAAAAGCTGATGCCGAGCTCTACTGCTGCCAGACAATTCAGCCTCTCCCCAAATGAGTCTGCACACCCCAAAGTCTCACCCAGGGTTGTAAAACAATGCAGTCCAGTGGTTTACCTTCTTTCTTTCTTTCTTTTTTTCTTCAAAATGAGAGAGCAAGTCATGAGTCCTCTCTGCACACTCGCACACTTCTGCAGTTCCCAAGTTTATGTGCCCTCTATGCAAGCTCGTGGACTTCTGCAGCCCCTGAGTTTCAGCGTGCTTCCTTCTTACTGTCCAGTTTCACCCTGTATGAGTGTGGGTTCCCTGGACTTCGCCCGGTACTGGGAATCAGTACATTGAGACACCTTGGTCTTCCTCCCCATTCAAGAAAACCAGCCGGGTATCCAGCCGCCCACCCTATCCACTCGCACACAAGGCTCCGAACCTCTGACTCCGTGCGCATCTGCAACTCTGCCCTCTGCAGCTCCTCTGAGTCACAGTGTCCTATCTTTACTTTTATTTGTGGAATTTTCACTCAGCCAACTTTCTGGTGATTCTGGATGATGGCTGTTCGTTCATTTAGTTATAGTTTTGAAATTGTTGTGTGGGGCAGCAAGATAGGTATTTACCTATGCTGCCATCTTGGTTCCTCCTCCTGAGTCTTGCTCTTTATGTTGGTATCTTAGCACCACCATTTTGTCAGAGATCTGCTCCTGACAAATGAGGAATCATTAACTTAAATCAATAAGATTTAATCTCCCCCTTGCCTTTATAAGACCAGGCAGGGCATTCATGATGTTAAATCCCAGTCACCCTCCTTTTATCTATAGCTCAACCCACTCAGAAAGTACAAGTGCAGTGGGAGTGTCCATACTCGGGCCCCCATTATTTCTCAAAAGGCAGGGTGCTATCCCAGCCAATGTGGCTCAGTGGTTTATCACTGACCTATGAACCAAAAGGTTGTGATTCCATTCCCAGTCAGGGCACATGCCCAGGTTTCAGGCTCAATCTTCAGTAGGGTATGTACATGAAGCAGCCAATCAGTGATTCTCTCTCATCATTGGTGTTTCTTTCTCTCTCCCTTCCTCTCTGAAATCAATGAAATATTTTTGAAAGTGAGGGACAGACTATCAGAGACAACTGGACTTTTAGGACCCAGAGCCTGTAGGATTTAACCCAGCACCTGGCATACAGTAGGCACTTAGGAGATGTTCACTCTGAATACTTGGCGATCCTACTTGGATCACACTAAATTTGGGGCATAGCACAAGTTGGAAACTAAGTCTTTCCATGCACTCTGTCCCTTCTGTGGCACTATCCTTCCATGGTTGGATTTTTGTACTCTAATGGCCCAGATTCAAACCACTGACCTACCACTGATTTACTGTGGCAAAACTCTGTCAAGTTACTAAACTGATCTGGGCCTCAGCTTGCTCCTCTATAGCAAGTAAACAATAATACTAACCTTACTACTACAGGTATCAAATGAGATACTATAAATAAATTGTTGACTTCAGTGTCTGGCACAAAGTAGGAGCTCTTTAATGCTAATCCACCTTTTCCCACCAAGTGATGATGTCAGACTGAGATTACCTGTCTTACATACTTCAAACTGGCCTGGAATGATAGGCAGAGATTTGGATTATATGAAACTAGAGGCCCAGTGCATGAATTTGTGCATGGGTGGGGTCCAGCCAACCTGGCCCCAATCCAAAAGGATCGGGGCTGGGCCTGTTGGAAGGAAGAAATGGCAGGATGTTGGGCAGCTTGCCCGCCCCAATCTGGGCCTGATCAGGGGTGGGCCAGCTGGGGGAAGGGGCAGTAGGTGATTGGCTGGTGGGCCCCACCCCCAATTGGAGTTGGGGGGCATATTGGGGTGGGGCCAACCATGGAGAGGGGCTGTGGGTGGTGGGCCAGCCAGCCCTACCCCCAAATGGGGTGGGAGTTGCCAATAGGGGGCCAGAGGCCTGTGTGAGGGGCCTTAGGTGGTTGGCTGGCTGACTCTGCCCCTGATCAGGGTAGGGGGGGCCAATCTGGACTGGAGCTGGATGGGAGGAGGGGCTGCAGGAGATTGGTTGGCTGGCCACAACCCCTATTGGGGTGGGGGTGGAGTGATGAGGGGCAGGGCTGGCTAGGGGGAAGGGCTGCAGGCCGATCAAGGTGGTGGGGGCACATAGGGGATGGGGCTGACCTGGGGGAGGGACTGTGGGAGGTTGACTGGCAAGCCCCACCCCTATTGGACTGGTCAGGGAGAGGGACTGCTGGCCTACATGGTGAGGCAGGTTGATGGGGGGTAGGGCTGGTGGGGGGATGGGGGGGACAGAGGGAGTATTTGGCTAGCCTGCTCTGCTCTTAATGGGAGTGAAAGAGTTCAATCAGGGCCAGGCTGGCAGTGGGGAGGGGGGCAAGGTTGGCTGGCCAGCTCCACTCCTTGATCAGCCGATTCTCTGGCCACAGTCGGCATCATGATGACCAGTAGTTAAGGTTGTTATGGCCATTATGGTCACTGGCTTTATACACACACACACACACACACACACACTAGTGGCCCGGTGCATGAAATTCATGCACATTAAAAGGGTATTGATTAGAGGAAATAATTTAATAGTGCTATTTGCCCTTTCTCTATAATAAAAGTGTGAGAGATAAAAGGTAATGAGTACAATGTATATGAAAATAATACATAATTTCATTAATAAATAAATAATAACAAAATGATACAACGACAAACTCATGATATAAAAACAACATTGATGCAAATAATGACTGATAAAGTGATTAAACTTGTTCTAATATCTCCCTGTATACCACATTAAGAGTGAAAACACTTTCAGAGCGCTTGACTAATTTCCCTTGGGATAAAGTATTTACAACTCTAATTTTAACGTCACATGCTCTTCGAACTCGAGAGAAAGCAACATATAACTGACCATGTGTGAAAATGAGTTCAGGCAGGAATATTCCTACTCTGTCCAGAGTTTGTCCTTGTGATTTATTAATAGTTATTGCAAATGCTGGCATCACAGGAAACTGTCGTCAAATTAATTTAAATGGGAGGCCAGTGTCAGATGGGGACAAATCAATTCTTGGAATCAGAACAACCTCTCCCTCTGCAGATCCTGTTAATACTTCAGCTTCGATAATGTTAGGTAGTAATCTTTTGAGAATAAATCTGATACCATTACAAATACCCCATTTACTATTAAGATTTCTCGACCGGTTTGGCTCAGTGGATAGAGCGTCGGACTGCGGACTGAAGGGTCCCGGGTTCGATTCCGGCAAGGGCATGTACCTTGGCTGCGGGCACATTCCTGGTGGGGGGCGTGCAAGAGGCAGCTGATCGATGTCTCTCTCTCATCGATGTTTATGACTTTCTATCCCTCTCTGTTCCGCTCTGTAAAAAATCAATAAAATATATATTTTTTAAAAAAGATTTCTCAATAGCATGATGATTGCACCCACTTTCAATTTTAATTTATGACATGGCATTCCTGAAGGAGTAATATTATTAAGAAATTCAATGGGAAAATTTTCCTTTTCAGCATCATCTGTTGAGTCAATGGAATCATCACTCAAATAGGTGTGAAAATCTCCATCAAGTATATCCAAAATTTCTTCATTTAATTTTTTAATATGCTCATTTTTTGGACAAAGAATTGCATGTTTAGATATATTTTTAATATTATCTATAGAAGATATACTATTTCCAAAGGTGGCTTCAATAATAGATCCATTACAAATCATTTCATGGGGAATTTCAGTAATATCCATTCCTAAATGAAAACTGCTATCAAGTTTGCCATCTCCAAGTTTTACTAACCATTCACTGTAAGCAGAATCCTCTGATCTCATATTTGTTTAAAGAGACAACTTTCTGAAACATCTCCAAACATCACTGTACTTTAAACTCATTTTTACTATGGCAGATTGCATAGCATGTGGCATGATACTGACACATTGTCAAAAATCCCCTCCGAGAAGGAGAACTTTTCCACCAAATGCAACATTCAAATTCATAATTACTCTTAGTAATCTGTCTATGGCGTTTATAGCATGACTGGATGCCATGTGCATTTATCAATAATAAGAAGTTGGGCCTTTTTAATGGATTTAGCAACTTCGCCACACACGGCAGCGGCCACCAGGGTCTCCACATGCTCCAGAGGCCAGCAGCCAGCCCTGTGGTGGGCGCCAGGCTGGGGGCATAGACCCAAACTGCTGCTTGGCTTCATAGCCCCTCCCCACAGCTTGGCTGCTGCACCCATCGTCCTGCAGTGGCTGGGGGTGTTCTGGGACACCTGCCACTCAGGGCCTAAGTACAGCATTGGGCTGGGGGCCATGCAGGGACCCCTGAGCCACACACGGCAGTGGCCACCAGGGTCTCCTCACGCTCCAGAGGCCAGCAGCCAGCTCTATCGTGGGTGCCGGGCTAGGAGCTTGGACCCGAAGCACCACTTGCAAATGGCTTTGGTTGGGGTGGGAACATCCCTGTCTTCGGAGGCCAGCAGTCAGCCCTGTCATGGGCACCGGGCTAGGGGGCATGTAGGGACCTTGGGTCATACATGGCTGCAGACACCAGGGTCTCCGCATGTTCCAGAGGCCAGCAGCCAACCCTGTTGTGGGCGCTGGGCTGGGGGCGTGGACCCAAACTGCTGCTTGGCTTCAGAACTCATGACCCAGCGCCTGGGCCTGACTCGCAGCCCCGCCTCACGCTCATTACCCAAGGTGCCCTGAGCGCTCATTTGTATGTTCCACGTGACAGGTAAACCCCGCAGTTCAGTCGCAGCCTAACTATCAGAGCAACCAACATTTAAGCCTCATGAAGGGATCCCGTGGCATCAAATTCCCCTAACCATCCCAAGGTCACCGCAAAAGGACATGACTCAATCACCATAACTGAAAAGGAGACATCTCACTGTCCCTTAAATACTGTGCAGGTGTTTATAATGTGCTTGCTTCGGTAGCACTTATGCCCCCTCGCTGCAGGCCTCCCTCCTGTGCCCAGTGTGCCATGGCTATGTCCCCATCCCCCTCCTGATTGGCTGGTAGCATAGCAAAAGTACGGTCACATTTGCATGTTTCTCTTTTATTATATAGGATAGATGATACAAGTGGGCCTTGAGTTTAAGTAAACCCAGTGTATATGAAATTAGATTTATAGAAGGGTAAAATGAAGGTAGGGTGATTATTTAGTGAGATCTTCTAGAGTCTAGAGCATTTCAAAGAAAATTTGATTACAAAAACTTAATTTACATATAACTTTTCGGTTCAGTAGACCCTGAAGAGACCCAATTAGATTAGAAGGAAAAAATTTGATTTAATGAGCACTAAAACCTTTCCCAAAGTGGCAATCACTTGTCAATGGATCAGGTTTCTTTTATTATGACCCAGGTTGCCAACCAATTCATTCTGATTTCCTATGAAATGTGATTATTTTTATTCTCAAGGAGAGTTGGACAGCACTGTGTGTTTTCAAACGATAGAGGGTCTGCAGGGACAGGAAGGAGGGTTGGGAGAACATGTCCCTGTGCTCTTTCAAATTATCTGATCACCAAGTGACCCTGGATTTTCCTCCTGTTTTATAGTTTGTGCCTGGGGCCATGCAAATCCAGCAGACCTGAGAAGAGAGAACGTGAGAAACTGTTCAACGAGCCCTCATGTGAGGCCCTGGCTTTGCCCACACAACAGTTCCTATTGTCCTCTCCATCCTGCATTGGTTCAGTTGCTAGCCTCTCCCTCTACCAGCCTGTATTCTGATTTCTGGACTTTGGGGCCACTGTTTCTGATTAACATCCCTCAGGAAAGGCAGCGTATTGTCAGGTGTCCGATATTCACATCTCATCCTTCCCTCCCACCCATTCCTACAGCAGACTATCTACTTCTGTCCTGGCTTGGACCTGGACAGCCCCACCAGAGGGAGGGATAAGGGGAAAGTAAGTGGATAGGAGACCTGAAGCTAACCTTTGATTGAGTCTAGGCAGAGGCCAGGAGGAAGCTGGTAGGAAAGAAAACAAGGATTCTAGAGGAACAGCAAAAGGAAAGGCAAACAAGGGAGGAGGGAGGAAGACAGAAGGTTAGAAGAGCCAATGGAAGGGCAAGAGATGGGGGCCTAGAGTGTGAAGACTTAGAGAAGGCCCAATAGATTAAAGCAGAAAAAATCATTAGCTTCTTGGCTGGACACCAAAGTGATTCTTTCCAAAACCAAAATAGGTAAAAGAGCTTCCCCAGGCAAGGATAGGCCAAAAGGTGAGAGCTAGTGGGCCTGCCAGTATCCGCTAAGTCTCAGGAGTATATCTGTTTGCATTGTCAACTTTATGAGACCACTGGGGCTGAGAGGTAGGTGGGCCAGCCACATTACTTTTCTTTAAAAGCAAACATGGCTATATTTTTGAGTAGAAGGCAAAAGAAACAAATAAAAACCCCACACTTTATTTTAAAGATAAAGCAGCCTTTAAAAACTGTCTGGCTTGGAGGGGCTCTTTCTGAACATTATCCCAAACGCCTGAGGTTACTTATTCACTCTCCTTTGCCATTTGAAACCAGTGAATGGAAACTTGAAAAAGACTCTGAGGTAGGTTTGCCAGATGAAATACAGAATGCGAAGTTATATTTGAATTTAAGATAATGCATAATATTTTACATAACTATGCCCTAAATAGTGCAAGGGACATACTTACACTAAAACATTATTTGTTTATCTGCAATTCAAATGTGACTGAATTGGAATTCTCTATTTTTATTTATTAAATTGGTAGTGTTACCTCTAAGATATCCAAAGAGAAACTGCCTCCTACAACTTTACCCACAATCCTAGGTTAAGGTCCCATTATTTTCACAAAGGGTCCCTCTCCAAGCTCTTCAACACTTCTTCTTTTTTTATTTTTTTTTATTATCTTTATTGTTCAGTTTATTAATTACATTGTTCCCTTTTTTCCCCCTATAGCTCCCCTCACCTGGTACCCATCCCACCCTCCACCCTCACCCCCTTCCACTGTCCTCTCCCATAGTTGCATGATTTTTGTCCAGTCTCTTGCTGCACTTCTCACACCCCCTTTCTCCCCAAGAATTGTCAGTCCATTCCCTCTCTATGTCCGTGATTCTGTTACATTCACCAGTTTATCCTGTTCATCAGCTTATTGATTCACTTGCTTTTTAGATTCATTTGTTGATAGATGTGTATTTGTTGTTCCTAATTTACACTTTTATCTTTTTCTTCTTCCTCTTCTTAAAGAATATCTTTCAGCATTTCATATAATATTGGTTTGGTGGTGATGAACTCCTTTAGCTTTTTCTTATCTGTGAAGCACTTTATCTGACCTTCAATTCTGCATGATAGCTCTGCTGGATAGAGTAATCTTGGTTGTAGATTCTTGCTATTCATCACTTTGAATATTTCTTGCCACTCCCGTATGGCCTGCATCGTTTCTGTTTAGAAATCCGCTGACAATCGTATGGGTGCTCCCTTATAGGTAACTAACTGTTTTTCTCTTGCTACTTTTAATATTCTCTCTTTGTCTTTTGCTCTTGGCATTTTAATTATGATGTGCCTTGGTGTGGTCCTCTTAGGGTTCCTATATATTGGGGTTCGGTGCACTTCTTGGACTCCTAAGTCAATTTCTTTCACCAGGTGTGGGAAGTTTTCGGTCACTATTTCTTCAAATAGGTTTTCATTGTCTTGCTCTCTCTCTTTTTCTGGCACCCCTATAATTCGGATTCTTCAACACTTCTAATATCTGCTCAGCCCATGCACCTTAATCTAGACTAACCCATAACATCAGTTGCTTTCCCATCCCTCTCCAGGCCAGCCCAACCTACCCATCCTACCAGCCCAAACCCCCCCCTAAGAAGAGGCTGGTGGCTCCTCCAGTTGATGGGGGCCCAGGCATCATTTTCTCTAAACAATATGTGTCTCTGTGTGTTCTTGGTGTCTTTCTCTCCTGTTTCAGTACCTTCCAGTTACTGTGGTCAATACCACAGTGCAGCTCACAGCCCTTCGCCAGCAGATGCAAATCCAGAATCTCTCTGCCTACATCATCCCAAACACGGATGCCCACATGGTAAGAGATGGCTCCCATCCCCCATCTTTGCCTTTTCTACTACCCTGGATCAGCTTATGAGAATAGGCCACAAACAGGAGATTGTTATGACTCAGAAGATGAAGGCAGAGGAAGGATTTGACAGGCAAAGGAAGGAAATGGGGAGCTTGGACATGAGAGTTTAAGGCAGCTGAAAGAATTCAATCCTTTACATAGGAGAGAGGACATTGTCAAATCTTGACCTCAGACAATGAAACTATAAACAACTTCAGAGTGGATTTTTATCACTTCCTAGATGGCAGAATGTTTAGGATAGAATGTGGTCTTGGAATAGGACTAAGCTCCCTTCCTGCTCAGCCCTTTTCATAACCTAATGGATGGGGCATTGAAATCATCCAGAGCCTGGACTACACAAGTTCGGGTGTATGTATCCTAAGGGAGGGAAAGCAGACAAAAAAAAAATATATAGTCTGAGGAAGAACTGCTTTTCCCAAAGCAGAGCGCTTCCCACCCTTTCCCACTACTGTTTCCCCCTTCACCCTATCCACCTTTTCAGCACAAACCCATTTGGAAGAGGAGGAATTTTAGTGTCAATAAAATTACTTGAATTAAGTTTGTCCGCCTCCTGGGAAAGACTAAGAACCTTGACTAAATGTCTGAACTTCTGAGCCTCAGTTTACTCTTCTGCAAGATAAGAATAATGAACTCTGTGTCTGAGGATTATGAGGATCAAAATACTATAATGTATAAACCCCTCCGCAGAAATGATTTATGATGGATTCAGTGTACTATGCTAGACTGGGGACATAGGGTGACAGTTGGAGGGAAGAACCCAGAAGAACCAAAAGACATAATCTCAGACTGCACAGAATTTGCATTCTGTCCAGGGATTCAAGACTCCTTTGCAGAATATTCCATTACTAGATTGTGGGACTTAGACCCTAAGAGACAGAGTTGTTTAAGAGAAGAGATCCTAAGAGCTGGAGGGAATTCCAAAGTGCTTCCTGGAAGAGGCTACTTGTGCCTGGCTTTTAGGACTGGATCAATATGACTAAAAAAAAAACTGGGATGTGCTTGGGAGCCTTTTGTGTGAGGTCTGATTTCATGAGGAAGGCTAACAATAATGTTGATTTCCTAGAGTGAGTACATTGGCGAACATGACAAGAGGCTTACATGGATGACAGGCTTTACAGGGTCTTCAGGTAACAACTATTACCCTGCCCTCATTGCTTCTATTGGTCAACTCAAAGGTGGTCACAGGTACCCTGGTGTGGCTATGTCTCTGCACCCAAGACCCCAGAACCTGGTGTCTAGAAGCCCCGTACTACTCTGCCTTCCCTCCACCACTGCAAAAAGGTCACCAGAGCAGGTGTTCCTCAGGACACACATCTCATAGTCCACCAGCCACATTTCTGCATGAGGCAGAGAGCCCTCCTGGCTTCCTTCCCATGCTCATTGCCTCTGCCACAGCCAGGCCCAGCCTAGCACTACCTGAGCTCCTTTTCTGGGACAGTCCCTACTCCTATGTCTAGCCACTAGGAGCCCGCTGATTCCCTTGGGTCACTTGAAAACAAAATATTGCTTTGCTGGTCCTTTTAGAGGAAACATCACTTCACATAGCCAAATGAGGCACAAATGTAGAGAGGCCTTATATGAGGTCCCAGTTTTTGAAGGGGCTTCCCACCCTGATCCTGGTTCTTTGAATGAAACCTAAACCTCTCTTGCTGATTCTTGCACATGCACTAATAAAACCACATCCATCACCTTCAGTCTCACCTCCAAGTTTCTTTGTTCTTCCCCAGGAACTGCAGTGGTGACCATGGGGAAAGGAGGTCTCTGGACTGATAGTCGCTACTGGACCCAGGCTGAGCAAGAAATGGACTGCAACTGGGAGCTCCATAAGGAAGGTAAAGTGGCTGCATGGATTTGTTTCCTATGCCCTGGAACCCAGATTATGGTAAGTTCATGGTGTACTAGGCAAGGGGGTACATTCAAGACCAAGTTTGGTCCCTATGAGAAGCTGCGGAAATTCGAGACCATTCCTAAACTTTGAGGCTGCTCTCAAGGAGGACACACATGGCAGCACTCTCACTGGCAGAAGCCTAGCTAAAGAGTCTGGGGCTGGCCCTGGAGGTGACCTCTGTTCCTTTCTGTCTTCTAAGTTGGCAGTATTCCCATTGTCAACTGGCTCCTTACTGAGATTCCTGCTGGAGGGCATGTGGGCTTTGACCCCCTCCTCTTCTCCATTGGTAAGTTCTTCCTTTAGTCCCTATATTTGTCCACACCAATGAGGATGACTGAGCTTCCCTAGGATGTAAAAAAGCATAGTTTGGTAAAAGGAAGGGCATGGAGACGAAAGACATAGTGTTCGAACTTATGCTTGCAGAAAATTTTGCAACAAGAATGTATTCATGAATTTCATAATGAAAATATATTTAAAAGAATGAATACAGACTTTTTAAAGTCATGAGTGCAGATACCTAACCTATAAGACTCAGGGAACTATTAAGATCTAGCAGAGAATAGTCTAAGATGTCTTTGAACTCAGAACAACCCTTAGGGACCTGGAACTCTACCAATTAGGGCACTAGAATCACTTACTTGGTAGTCCTCTTCTGGAAGGCAGTTTGGAAGAGTTAAAGGAGTTGAGAGGGCTTCTCAGTAAAGAAGCATAGTCCACCCCACCCCCCTTTTGGAATGCAGCTCCCTGAGTTCTGGGGCCCCAGCTGACTGGCCAGCCTGACCCCAAGGATGGAGACCTTGTGAATATGTACTAAAGGCTCCCACTTCGAAAATGACTTTTTTGACAGCCTTTCCAATGGCCTAAACATCACCATTCCTTTGGGCTTTGACATTGAAGCTCAGTCAAAATGGATAGTACCAAAAGAGGGCCCCACATCCATTGGTACTTAATGTGCTTAACCAATTGGCTATGAACAGTATTGGGGTGGGATCAGGGAAATTAGTCTTTGAAAGTGGAAAGAGGAAGGTGAGAAGATAGGACTTAGGAGGGCCAGGCTACTTGGACAGGCTCTGGACAGCTAGGGCTACAAGAGCAGAACAGGAGACAGACTGGATAAAGAGTAATTGTGCCTGAGTCACAATTTTTCCTGAGGTTTAAGTGGGCAGGGGACAAGTGACTCTTTCCTGTCTCTGCAGGCACCTGGAAGAG
Source organism: Antrozous pallidus (assembly GCA_027563665.1). Classification (NCBI taxonomy): domain Eukaryota; kingdom Metazoa; phylum Chordata; class Mammalia; order Chiroptera; family Vespertilionidae; genus Antrozous; species Antrozous pallidus. The sequence goes on along the minus strand of CM050509.1, from coordinate 38,962,208 downwards.
TTATGACACAGCCTTCCAAGGCTCTGACAGAAAGCTGGTGCCAATCACAACCAACCTTGTGGACCTGGTATGGGGTTCAAAGAGGCCCCCAATTCCAAGCCAGCCCATTTATGTCCTGCAGGAGGCGTTCACAGGTGAATCCTCAAGCCAGCTCTCCTTCCCAACATGTAGCAACACAGGCCCCTGCTGCTGCTACTTTGACTGAAAAAAAATTGTCCTGAGAGGTACCAAAGCAGTGGTTCTCAAAACTTCATGTCCACCCCGATTGCCTGGGATGTTTGTTTAAAATTCAGATTTCTGAGCCCTTTCAAATATGACTCAGAATCAAAGGTCATCAGACCATATTAGAAAATGCTGGAATAAAAGAATGTTAGTATTCGAAGCAATAGGAAGGAGGGAGAAAACAAGAGAGTCAGAGAAATATGAAAAAATAACACACCTCTTTGAAGAGAAAAGACACAATATGCTGATGTGGTATTGGAGACTAACTCCCATTGACTCATTCAAACCTTGAGTTCCAGCGCTCTTGTGATGAGGTATTTAGATTTAAGGTCACTGGAGTTCGGTGGGCCAGGGTGGACAAAGGCAGTAAATAAGATCAGGGTCAGTGTGTGGTACAGATTAGGATTCAAGTTTCAGCCGGACTACAAAGGAAAGTTATATGACCCCAAAAACTCTAACATCAATAATGTTAATCCTGCTGACACTATCTAAATATGTCATAAAAGAACAGTGTGCTCTATGATTCTTGTAAGTAGTGACTAAAATCCTGGCTGGACCAGGCTACTTACTGACTATGAATCAGAGTCTTGGCTACCACCACCATCTACCTTCCCAGGAATTTTGAATGGGTCAGTGGACTTGGATTCCTAGGAATATTGGGCAATCTGAGAGGCCTCTTTTCACTTGCAGGTCCATGCACATTTGTTATTTGGAGGGGAGACAAAAAAGCAGGAGGGAAATTTCAAAATAGCAGCTCTGATGAAACAAGTTAAAATTGTGTCCAATTTTCTTTATCCATTATGATGTAACTTATAAAATCATTCTTTCTACATCTTGGCAGATTTTAAAGAAACTTTATATCTAAGGATGTTCCATCAAACATAAAGTTTATCTGGTTCAGATAAAGAAGGGCACGGTTATGTTGGGAATGGGAGGGGATAAAGAGGAAAACCTCCCAGAAACTGGGAGACAATTTGCATGAGTTTTGTCACGTCCCACAAGTGAGGGTAAACCGAGCCATTTCTGGCTGCTAGTCCTCAAGGAAGAGCCATCAGGCGCCAGAGTTGGGCCTGGAAGCCCGAAAATAAAGTTATTGAGTCTCTAAGGTTATATAGATAAGAGATTGTTTCTCCAGCAATTCATAGGTTTTGAAGGGCAGGGGGAGCAAGAGAGAAAACTTGAAAAGTTGGTTATTCAAAGATATCTGTATGTATCAGATTACTTTTTGTTTTGTTTTTGTTAATCCTCACTCGAGGATATTTTTCCATTGATTTTTAGAAAGAGTGGGAGGGAGAGGGAGAGACAAGGAAAGACATCAATGTGAGAGAGACACATTGATTGGTTGCCTCCTGCATGCACCTCAACCAGAGCTGGGGAACCTGCAGCCAAGGTATGTGCCCTTGACTAGAATCAAACCCGGGTCTCTCCAGTTCTTGGGCTGATAATCTATCCACTGAGCCAAACCGGCTAGGGCTATATCAGACAATTTAAATTTTCTTTCATTATTTGTCTAAAAAATTATCACATTCATAAACCTTGAAAGCATAATTCTAAGTGAAAGAAGCCAGTCAGAAAAGGCCCCATATTGTACGGTTCCCTTTGTATGAAATATCCAGCAAAGGCAAATCCATTAAGCCAGAAAGCAGAATAGTGGTTTCTAAAGGCTGAATGAGGATAGAATAGGGAGAGATTGCATAAGGGCTATAGGGTTTCCTTTGGGGATGATGAAAATGTTCTGGAATTAGGTAATGGTGGTGGTTGCACAATCTTGTGATTGTTCTTAAAGCCACTGAATTGTACACTTTAAAATTGTTATAATGATACATTTTATGGTACGTGTATTTTACCACAATAAAATAAAATAAAATGAACTTTAAAAAGTATAAAGTGGGGGAAAATGAAAAGGAAAAAAAAGGTGTGATACGCAAAGCTTTGATTCTTGTTGAATTTTTAGCTATTTGCATACAGTTTTTTAAAAAATGGCATCCAGTTATTTGTGCCAAGCTCTGAGCCTGACTAGGACCCTATTAACGGGTTATGACCTTCTACTGGTATATTCCTAGCCCTGTGTAGAGGTAGGTTATTTATAGGGAGCAGAAATAAAAGATGGAAACTAAAGTCCTAGGACCAGGATACAAGTATCCCAGAAAGTACAGCTCTGTGACACTGAATTTAAGGACAGGTTTGGAGACTGACAGTGTTAGCAAGATAGTTCAGAGTCTGTATAGATTAAGAGTGTGACCCATATAGTCAAACCAACTGGGTTAAAATCTCAGCTCCACCCCTTGCCAGCTAAAAGACCCTAGATAAGTCACTTTGCCTCCTCTAAGACTCTGTAAAATGGACCAAGTAAGAATTAAAACAATGTATACAAAGTGCTTAAGACCAAATTTGTGGCTTATTAAGCACCAGGGTTACTGCAGGGAAGAGATTTGAACATGGCCCAGTCCTATTATTTTGCCCTTCAACTAGGGCTGCTCTCCTGCTCTCTGTTCTGCATGCATATTTATTGATCAGAAAGTTGTATCAGACTCACTATATCCCAGTACACCATTCTATGTGCATTACAAATATTCATTAAGGGTAAAGGGAGATAAATGGTGACAGAAGGAGACTTGATATGGGGTAGTGAACATACAATACAATATACACTTGAAACCCATATAATTTTACTAACCAATGTCATCACAATAAATTCAAACAAAATTTTAAATGATCCCCAAAAATGTATACACACTTCAGCCTGATAGCTCAATTTAGAAAATGAAATGTATTTTAATAAACACTGCCTTTGTAATTATTCAATGTGTGTGTACACATTTTGGGGGAACACCCTATATATGAATTCATTTTATCCCCATAACAACCCTAATGATACTATCGTTATGATTGATTCTCATTTTACATGTGTGCAAAATAAGGCACAGAGCTGCTAACTAATTTGCCCAAGGTCACCCACCTAGTGACGGCAGAGCTAGGATTTGAACACAGATAGCATGGTCCAGAGCCCATATCTCTAAGGACTGCGCGAGTAGAAGTTTGTTAAAGAAAGAGTCCCACTGCTTTTAGAGAAATAAAAACTATTGCCCTAAGGGAGCCCCCTCAGAGAGTGTCAAAGAGAAGGTATATTACTCATGCTTGCTTTGGGCTCCTTTGCTTCTAGGGAGCACCTGGCAGGAGAAAGTATCTAACGTCCGCAGCCAGATGCAAAAGCATCACAAGGCCCCAACAGCTGTGCTCCTGTCAATGCTTGATGAGACAGCCTGTGAGTACACATGTGGGAGACTGGCTTCCTCCAACCCTCAAGCCTCCTGGACCCTGCAGTGTAGGACTCCTCCCCCAGCCACCAGGTGTCCACCACCTCTGAGAGCTCTGTAGCCATGGCCTGTAGGGCTTAATCATAAGGAACAACAACAGCCTGTAATTATTGGAATCAAGAGTCTAGGTCAATGGTCAGCAAACTCATTAGTTAACAGAGTGGCAAACCGTGAACCACAGTTTGCTGACCACTGGACTATGGGAGCTAAGGGGAGATGGAAGGAGATCATATCTGCAGAATAAAGCAACAAGGAAGCCCAGGGCAATCTGGGGCCACCCCCCAGGCCACTGGAGTAATGGCCTGAACACAACAGCAAAGGTTTCTGTCTCATGAAGGGGAAGGGGCTCAGCAAACACTTCACAGCAGCCCTGTCCCCATCCCATGGCACTCACACATCCAGCTTTAGCACCTAGTGAAGCTCTGTTCTGTCCGTAGTGTGGCCCGGGGCTTCTTATCTGACCCAAGCTCTAGGCTTCAGATAATCTGGGAACCTCCTAAAACTGTGTGCTTACTGCTGGCTGGGCATCTGCATTTTTCTGAGAGAAGGGTCCATAGGTCTCATCCCTGCCTCAAAGACATACCCCACCCCCAAAGACTGAGAAATATGCAAAGGTAGATGAAGCATGGGTGCTTCTGGCAATTTTGGGGGTGCCAAAGGAAATAGTGCGGGCATAGGTGTCAAGTGTGCTGGCTTCAGGCAGTTCAGCCTCATACATAGTCCCCTTCCTTTTCCCCAGGGCTGTTCAATCTGCGCAGTAGTGACATCCCTTATAACCCCTTCTTCTATTCCTACACGCTGCTCACGGACTCGTCCATCAGGTATGGCTTTTCTTTTGCTTGCTGTGCTGGTCTTCCTCCCATTTCTACCCCTCACTGTTCCACCACTTACCCTACCACCATATGCAGCCTTTCCATGAGCTGGTAGGTTTTCCTGATCCTTTGACTGCTGTTCCCACCTACTCCAAATCTGGTCTACTCCTACTCCCTGGCCTCCAGCAACAAAGGGTCTCATGTCTTTTGCATTGTCCTTAGAGATTCTCAGGACCTTCCTGATCTTGCCTCCCTACTCAGGTTATTTGTAAACAAGAGTCGCTTTAACTCTGAGACCCTGCAGTATCTGAACTCCAGCTGCACAGGACCCATGTGTGTGCAACTCGAAGATTATAGCCAAGTCTACGACAGTGTCCGAGCCTATGCCTCAGGAGCTGTGAGGATCTGGCTTGGGACCAGCAATACTATGTATGCATTTTACGATGTAATATCCCAGGTGGGTTTGCCAGGCCTCAACCCAGGCCAGACATTGCCCCACTCCAGCCCTGATAAGTCCCTCAGCCATTCAGGCAGTTGGTCAGTCAAAATTGTGCAGTGAGCCCCTTTCTAGGCCTCCATGAGAAGAGAAGGAAGAAGAACCAGTTGTCTGTACACAGAGAACTCAGAGATTGTCAAGGAGGCTAGAGGGAGTACAGCTTGATAGAGCAGAGGCTTTGAGGATGCCAAGCCTGAGACAGTCCTGGCTTTGTTCCAACTGGTTGTGCAATGACCTTGGACAACTGACTCATCCAAGATGGACCTCTGTTCCCTCACCTGTAAATGATGATAAGAGTCCCAACTGCAGAGGAGTTGCTCTGAGGAACAATAGAGGAAATAGCGCATATAAAACAGTGCCTGGCACACAGTAGGTGCTCAATAAGTGATAGATGTTGGGATATGATGGGCAGGAAATTCACACTGTCAGAACAGCCCATCGACAAGTGGGGGCCAGGCTCTGATGTGTCCCAGAACACTGGTGGGATCCAGAGGCAGGGAGTGATAGAAGGGCAGAAAGGAGGGAATGTTAAGGTGGCCATGAGAGACTAGGAAAGACCTGAGTAGCCAGAAAGCACACAAGGAAAAGTCATTGCCACCATAGGGATGGGCAAGTCTTCCTTCAGTTGGGATTTCTTGTCAATCCATTTCAAATACACTGTGCCTTGGAAAAGGTTCTCAGACCTCTTCTTCTCTGTCCATGACAGGATAAAGTCATAGCAGAAACCTACTCCCCAGTGATGGTAACCAAGGCGGTGAAAAACAGCAAGGAGCAGACCCTCCTCAAGGACAGCCACGTAAGTCCATGGGCAGGCACAACAGCCTTTTCAGAGCTCCTGGTCTGAAGGGTTACAAAGGGGACCCTGCAGGAGAAGCCAGAAGAAGCCCCTTCAATGAAACAGAAGAGGACACAGAATCCCTAGGCATATGCCAGTGCTTTACTCCTTTACTCCTGGCATGGTACAGTGGTTTAGAACACAGGCCCTAGAGTTAGGGTATCAGAGTTCAAATTCCAGCTCACCTCCTAGCTGGGTGGCCTTGGGCAAGTGGATTCACCTCTCTGTACCTCAGTTACCTCATTTGTAAAATAAGAATTAAAATAGTAATCTACAGCATAGGGTTGTTTTGGAGATTAAATAAATATATAATATATTAGAGGCCCAGTGCACGAAATTCATCCATGGGTAGGGTCCCTAGGCTTGGCTGGCAATTAGGACTGATTTGGTGCCCAGCTTCCCCACCTCCTTCATGCCTCACCACCAGTGCATTGGCACTGTGCAGTTCCCCCTGCCTCCCTCTTCCCTTGCCACCAGAGCGGTTCCCCCGCCTCCTCCTTCCCTCACTCCCTCAGTGCCCTTCTGTAGCCACTGGTCATCTGCCATATTCTGCGTCGTTCCTGGTGGTCAGCACACATCATAGCAAGTGATTGAACTTGTTTTCCTGGTCAAATGCCTGAGGGGACACTTTGCATATTAGCCTTTTATATATAGATAGATATTATACTATATATGATACACTAGAGGACTGGTGCATGAAAGTCATGCCAGTGGGGGTAGGGGGTCCCCTCAGCCCAGCCTGCACCATTTCCAATCCAGAACCCCTCAGGGGATGTCTGACTGCCGGTTTAGGCCCAATCATGGGGATTGGGCCTAAACCGGCAGTGGGATATCCCTCTCACAATCTGGGACCACTGGCTCCTAACTGCTCACCTGCCTGTCTGCCTGATTGCCCCTAATCCACCCCCCCTGCCAGCCTGGTCACCTCCAACTGCCCCCCAACCAGCCTGATCACCCCTCACTAACGTCCCTGCTGGCCTAGTTGCCCACACAGCCTATTTGGTCATCCATTCAGTTGCGATGCTTGCTTAGGCTTTTATTATTATAGAAGAGTACATAAAACACATCCTATCTAATAAAAGTAATATGCAAATTTGACCTTACCTTCCCACACCCACAAGGCATGCCCACCAGTCACGCCCACCAGCCAATCAGGAGCAAATTATGCAAATAAACCCCAAACAAGATGGCTACCACCACTGAGAGCAGGAGGAAGGCTTGGGTTTCCCCAGCAACAGAGGAAGCCAAGCTTTCCGCCTGCCTTTGCTAGCCTAGGCCTCAATGGTACAAAGTTTCAACTATAAAAGATATATAATCCAGCTGAAACTGGTTTGGCTCAGTGGATAGAGCGTCAGCTTGCGGACCGGAAGGTCCCAGGTTCGATTCCAGTCAAGGGCATGTACCTTCAGGCTGCGGGCACAATCCTGGTAGGGAGTGTGCAAGAGGCAGCTGATCGATGTTTCTCTCTCATCGATTTTTCTGACTTTCTATCCCTCTCCCTTCCTCTCTGTGAAAAATCAATAAAATATATTTTTAAAAATAAAAAATTAAAATAAAATTAAAATAAAAGATATATAACCTGAAGGAAGCCACAGAGCTGGAGAGAGAAGAGGCTAGGGTTGCCGGGGCGATGGAAGAAGCTAAACTTCTGCAGCCCTAGCGCCTAGCCCTCCACTCTAGGCTAGAAAGTTTCAAACAGAAATGGCTGTTGCCACGGAATGAGCAGAAGGCTTGGCTCCACTCCAGATTACAGTTTCAATTGTAGAACATAAATTAATTTCATATCCCAAGGCCTCCGTTTGGATCGCTGGTGGTGTGGACAGCCTGCAAACCTCCACAGGCCCCTCACCCAGGCCACCCCATGCCCTAAGGGAACCTTCACCCTGATCTAGGACACCTTCAGGGCAAACCAGCCAGCCCCCACCCATGCACCAGGCCTCTGTCCTATCTAATAAAAGAGTAATTTGCAGATTTACCATCAGCTCAACACACAAGAGGGCTGCCCCCATGTGGTCAAAGATCCTGCCCCCATGTGGACACAAGATGGCCACCACAAGATGGCCAGGAGGGGAGGGCCATTTGGAGGTTCTAGGCCTGCAAGGGAGGGCAGTTGTGGGCCATCAGGCCATCAGGAGAGGGATGTTGGGAGGGACTAGGCTTGCAAGGGAAGGCAGTTGGAGGCTATCAATCCTGCAGGGGAGGGCAGTTAGGGTGTCCAGGCCGGCAGAGGAGGGAAGTTGGGGACAAACAAGCTGGCAGGGGAGCAGTTAGACATCAATCAGGCTGGCAGGGTAGTGATTAGGGGGCGAGCAGGCTGACAGGCAGAAGTGGTTAGGGGCAATCAGGGAAGCAGGCAGGCGAGCAGTTTGGAGCCAGCAGTCCTGGATTGTGAAGATGTCTGACTGCCTATTTAGGCCTGATCCCAATCGGGCCTAAATGGGCAGTCAGACATCCCTTGAGGGGTTCCAGATTGGAGAGGGTGCAAGCTGGGCTGAGGGACACCACCCCTCCCCCCATGCACGAATTTCATGCACCAGGCCTCTAGTATATTATAATATCAATAATAGTCACCTTTTGATATTCACAGAAGATCGGTTCCAGGACCCTCTCAGATACCCAAATCTCTAGATGCTCAAGTCTCTTATGTAAAATGTTCTAGTATTTGCATACAACCTACACACATCCTCCCGTCTAGTTTATTTATTTATTTATCCTCACCCGAGGATATTTTTCCATTGATTTTTAGAGAGAGTGGAAGAGAGGGAAAGGCAGAGAGAAATATCAGTGTAACTGAAATACATGGATTGGTTTCCTCCTGCACACTCCCTTAACCAGGGCCAGGGCCAAGACTGGGGGAGAAGCCTGTAACAGAGGTATGTGCCTTGACTGGAATTGAACCCGGGACCCTTTGGTCTGCAGGCAAACATTCTACTCATTGAGCCAAACCCACTAGGGCTCCTTCCATATACTTTAAATACCTAATACAATGCAAGTGTGGTGTAAATAGTGGGGCAAAAGTAGATTTACAGTTGTGAGTACAGGAAATACAGTTTATTCTTGTATTATTTATTAATTATTGTATTATTTTGCACATGAACTACTGTAAACCTACTTTTGCCCCACCTTGTAGTTTTTATACTGTATTGTTTAGAGATTGACTTTCTGACTACTTTTTCAAATATTTTTGATCCATGGTTAGTTGAATTAGTGAATACAGAGCCTGTGGCTACAGAGGGCTAGCTCTACCAGTTAAATATTAATAAATTATTAATATATGTTTAAGTATTTTAATTATATTATATAATCAGTATATAATATACCATTGGCCTGATGTGCAAAATTTGTGCACGGTGGGGGAGATGTCCCTCAGCCCGGCCTGAATCCTCTCCAGTCTGGGACACCTTGTGGGATTGGGCCTAAACCAGCAGTTGGAAATTGCTCTCACAATCTGGGACTGCTAACTGCTCACCTGCCTGCCTGCCTGATCGCCCCTAACCACTCTGCCTGCCGGTCTACTCACCCCCAACTGCTCCCCCACTGCCAGACTGCTTTCCCCCAATTGGCCACCCCTGCCAGCCTGCTCACCCCCAACTGTCCCACCCATTGCCTGATCACCCCAACAGCCCTCCCCTCCTGGCCTGATCTCCCCTAACTGCTTCTGCCTTGGCTCTGGCACCATAGCTTTGTCCAGAAGGAAATCCAGAAGGTCTCCTGGAAGGTCTCCTGATCTAATTAGCATATTATCCTTTTATTAGTATAAATAATTACATATTATATAAATGTATTTACATACATACAATGTGTATATACATGCAAATATATAATTATATGAATATGTAATCAGATGAATTATATAAATTTGTAATTATCCTATCTAATAAAATATTAATATGCAAATTGACTGTACCTTTGCTACATCCACCAGCCACACCCACCAGCCAATCAGGGGCTACAGCAGGGCTGAGGCAGCCAGGGCCCTGAGGGGGCGGGGCCAAGCCAGCCAGGGCTGGGGGGTGCAGGGCCAAGGCACTGGCCACCTCAGCCCCACTCCCCTAGAGCTCTGGCCCCCTGGGGGGGCATTAAGGGAGCCAGAGCTCTAGGGGAGTGGGGCTGAGGTGGCCAGTGCCTTGGGGGATGGGGCCAAGGTGGCCAGGGCCCTGGGGGAGGGCGCAAGGTGGCCCAGGCCACGGGGGGTGGGACTGAGGCAGTCCGGGCCAAGGTGACCAGGGCCATGGGGGCAGGGTCGAGGAGGCCAGCATGCACAGGCCAGGGAGAAGGCCTGGGCAAGGGGGGAGGGGGCGGGTTTGAGGACGATGCTAGCTAGGCGCGAGCTGGCTGGGAAGAAGGCCTGGGCTGGCGGGGGGGTGGCTGGGACGAGCCAGCTATCAGCCCCATTGCAGAGCAATGGCTGGGTGCCTCTGGCTGAAGCTTTAGGCCTTGGGCAGGCTGGGGATGAGTAGTCAGTAGGACATCCCCTGAGCACTCCCAGTATGTGTGAAAGGGCAGGTTGGGCTGAGGATCACCCACCCCCAGTGCACAAATTTCGTGCACTGGGCCCCTAGAGTGTGTGTGTGTGTGTGTGTGTGTGTGTGTGTGTGTATGTATGTATATATATATATATATATATATATATATATATATATATATAAATAATAATCCTATCTAATAAAAGAGTAATATGCAAATTTGACTGTACCTTCGCCACACCCATAAGCCATGCCCACAGCCACTCCCACCAGCCAATCAGGAGCAGATTATGCAAATAAACCCCAACCAAGATGGCTGCTGCCACTGAGAGCAGGAGGAAGGCTTGGGTTTCCCTGGCAACAGAGGAAGCCAAGCTTTCCACCTGCCCTTGCCTGCCTAGGCCTCCACTCAATGTTACAAAGTTTCAATTATAAAAGATACAGAAATGGCAGCAGCCACTGAGGTAGAGAAAACAGAGGCTTGGGTTTCCCTGGCAACGGAAAAAGCCAAGCTTTCAGCCTGCCATTTCTGGCCTAGGCTCCAAAGTTTCAAACAGAAATGGCTGCGGCCATGGAGCCAGCAGAAGGCTTGGCTCTGCTCCAGGCTACAAAGTTTCAATTGTAGACATAGATTAATCCCAGATACCAGGGCCTCTGCTTGGGTCACTGGGGGGGGGCATGGCCAGCCTGCAAACCCCCACAGGCCCCTCCCAGGCCACCCCTCACCACAAGGGAATCCCCACCCTGATCTGGGATACTCTTCAGGGCAAACCAGCTGGTCCCACCCATGCATAAGGCCTCTATCCTATCTAATAAAAGAGTAATTTGCAGATTGACCATCACTCAAACACACAAGAAGGCTGCCTCCATGTTGTCAAAGATCCTGCCCCCATGTGGACACAAGATGGCCACCACAAGATGGCCAGCAGGGGAGGGCCATTTGGAGGTTCCAGGCCTGCAAGGGAGGGCAGTTGTGGGCCATCAAGCCTATAGGGGAGGACAGTTATGGGTGACCAGGCCGGCAGAGGAGGGAAGTTGGGGGCAAACAGGCTGGCAAGGGAGCAGTTAAACATCAATCAGGCTGGCAGGGTAGTAGTTAGGGGGTGAGCAGGCTGACAGGCAGAAGTGGTTAGGGGCAATCAGGGAGGCAGTTTGGAGCCAGCAGTCCTGGATTGTGAGAAGGATGTCCAACTGTCCATTTAGGGCCTACCAGGATCGGGCCTAAATGGGCAGTCAGACATCCCTTGAGGGGTCCCAGATTGGAGAATGTGCAGGCTGAATTAAGGGACATCCCCCGCCCCTGTGCATGAATTTCATGCACCAGGCCTCTAGTGTATATATAATTATATTAAAAAATATGTGTATTGCTTTGAGCACTATCAGGCACATTCCAAGTGTTAAATAAATGTCCACTGTAATTATTTTCTTACCCTGGCAAGAGGATGACTCACCTCATTTTTAAAAACCTTTTCTTATTTAAAATTTTAAATATATCTGAAAATCAAGAAAATGGCACAATAATTCCCATACACCATCACTGAGCTTCAATTGTCATCAATTATGGCCAATTCCATTTTGTCTGCAAACTCATATTCATCTCCTCCACTCCCCACCCTCTGCTGCTGGGTAACCTTAAAGCAAATTTTAGATATTATATCCTTTCTTCCATCAACACATCAGTAAGTATCTCTAAAAGACAAGGACTCTTCAAAACATCACCACCCTGTGATCACATACATAAATACTAACAAGAATCCCCTCATATTATCAAACTAGTAGCCCTGCACACGAATCCGTGCACCAGTAGCTCTCTGTGGGGCCTGGCTGCTCTGTGCCCACATCTCAGAGTCTCTCCGCAGCCCAGATGTCTATCTGCCTGGGCATGGAATGCTCCCCAGCCTGGCCAAAGGCCCATTTGCAGTGGGCATGGAACACTTGCCTTGTCGCTGAGGCAATGATGCAAGCATTTCACCCCGCCCCCCTGCAGAGACCCTCCACGGCTTGGGTGGAATGCTTTCATGGCAATGAGGCAAGCATTCTGCCAAGCCACTCATACTGCCTGCTCTCAGCAGCCGCCCCCTGCCCTGGGACTGGGGGACTCCAGCAGGGCTGAGAGGACTGGGTGCCACCATATTGTGGCTGTAGGCATCACCATCTTTGTGACAGAGTGATGTTTAATTTGCTTATTTACCTTTTATTAGATAGGATAGCTGGTGAAACCCTCATGTTCTTAAAGTGCAGTTCCCAGACCAGCAACCTGGTCCCATCATCCCAGAGCCTTGATTGAGACTGTTCCTCAGCCAGTTTCTCTGCTTGCCCTGTTCCAGGTGCGGGATGCTGTGTCGGTGATCCGCTACTTGGTTTGGCTGGAGAAGAATGTGCCCAAAGGCACAGTGAACGAGTTCTCAGGGGCAGAGATGCTAGACAAACTCCGGAGGTGAAGGACAACAGTTGTCCTTTTTGGCTGACTATCTTTTAATGTGGGGGTGGGGGCGGGAGGGGGACTTGGTCTCCATACTTTGTGGGGAGGAAAGTCCCTCCTTGTATTTGAGGGCCTCTCTGGAACTAGGAGTGACCATTCTTGGGTGGTCCTGGAGCTGGGCAGGGAGTGTTGGATGACACCCTCCAGCCCCAGCTGACAGTAGAACAACTTCAAGGGACACAACCCAATATTACCCCCTAGTGTCTGCTTCAGGCATAGCCCATTCACCCTGGGGATAGCTGGTTCAGGTCTATTGGCCCCTGGACCACTTGAGAATATTAAGGTGAAGATGGAGGTTTCCTGAGAGCACCAGGTCATAGGCAGACTGTAAGTTTGGGGTGAAGGATGCTGATCCCAGGCTAGGGAAGTTTTTAAATACAGGGAACTAGGTTTCTTCACTCTTGCTTTACTATGAACATACTGTGGGTCATACAGGCCTTGGTTTCCCCATCTGTAAAATGGAGGTGGAGGAGGAATAACTAGTGTGTACAGTCCTTCTTTTTCTGACCTTGAGTGCTCTATAAGTGGCAGGTCAGGACTTGGGAAGGTAAAACCAAGAGGTGGGACTGGGAGAGTCTGGCTGAGGTAGAGGCAGCTACGACCTTCATTTGCCCTTGTTCCATATCTTGGGCCCATTCTTTGACCATTCCTGCCTTTTACTTTACAGAGAAGAAAAGTTTTCCTCTGGACCCAGTTTCCAAACCATCTCTGCTAGTGGTCTGAATGCTGCCTTGGCCCACTACAGGTACTTCAGGAAAAAGAATTTTCTAGGGATCCCAGTGTATGAGCAGAGGGAGTCAGATTGGAGGAAGCAATGCTCTGGGACCTGAGTCCATATTTAAATTTTGAAGCCTTTAGCACCGTGGGGGCTGGGGGTGGAGAGTGGGGCCTAGTGGGTAGGTTTGGGTTGGAATGTCTCCTTAGAATTAAAAAGCCTGAGCAATTTTCCCCCAAGAGGCTGTGACTTTGTGAGCACTCATGGCTAAGGGATCTGAAAGGGAAACAGGGCTAATGCTGGATGTTTTTCCTTGGTGTCCTGTGAGTTATTTATGTTAGTTAATTCTTAAAGCTCACAAGCACATGGAGAGAAAGGCCCATTCATTCAGCCTGAACCAACTAAGGTGGGCCCAAGATGTAGGCTGACCAAATGTTTGGCTCCATAGGACACAAACACCTGTAGGCCTCCCTGATGAAATTTGGGGGGTCAAACTGACCAGATGCCTCAGCCTGCCATGGGCACAACAAGGCTAGGTCAGGCATACTCCAAGGGCCAGCCTAGCCTATCCCAGAATTCCCTCCTCTGGCATCTCCCAAGTCCTCATCTGCCTTGGCCTATGTAGGAACTCCTTGGCCCTACCAAACCTTGCTCTCCAGCCCCATCCTTGAGTACCTGCACCTTGGCTCCTCATGGCCCTCTGCTCTAGGAGGCAGCAGGAAGTTAGAGAAAGAGTCCAGGCCCAGCTCCCTCCCTGCTTTACCCTATGGCTTTTGCAACTCCTTGGCCTCTGCAGATCAGTTTCTCCTTATGTAAAAGGTGATGGGTATTCTCTGTGGTTCTCCCGGGCCCCACATTCTGGGCTCTTTCCTTCTCTCCTCCCTGGAGACCAGGGCCTTGCTTGTGAATTGAAAGATAAACAGATATGCTGAGGACATTAGTGGCAGAAACTAAGAACTTTCCTAGGGGCTTTTGGGAGATAATGACTTCACCAAAGGAGTCAACCTGCAAGTCCAGCCCCCAAGGGGTGAGGGAATTCCTCTGTTTTCATAGAGGACCCCCTCCCCACCCAACACAGGGATAGACCACTCCTTTTTCAGCATCTCTCTCCTTCTCAGCCCATCAAAGGCGGTACACCGTAAGCTGACTTCAGATGAGATGTACCTGGTGGATTCTGGGGGACAATACTGGTATGTAGCCCCCACCATGCTCTGGCCTGGCTATTTCAGCCCAGACACACTGGGTGGCCAATAGCTGGCCAAAACTTTCCCATCCTGGTCATGGATTCTTCATCTGAGAAAGGAGAGGCCTGCATTGAATGAGTCCTCTCATTTTTACACTGGGGGGGGGGGGGGGGGTGATTCCAAACAGTAGGAAACACACAGACACCAAAACAGTAAGGTTGCCCATGAAGCACCTCAGTGAGAATCAGGATGATTCCTCTGGCTCAAATAAAATGTTTTTAGACCCACATATTATTACACAGTCTGAACAGGCATGCTTACCAGCCCTGCCTCGCTGCACAAACAGTGTTCCCATACTCTCACCCATTCATGCACACACCACCAGGCCATGCATCCTCCTCAGCCCCCTCCCCTCCTACCTGCATAGGTGAGGTTACCATGTCAGGTTGGGGGTAGAGGCAGAATCCAAAAGCAACAGGCCCACAAGAGAAACAACCTCAGGGGACACCCAGAGCATGGGTATATGTCTGTGTGTGCTCCTATGAGTGCATGCACAACCACGTGAAGAGCACTGTACTATATTTGTTTGTTTTTTAAATATTTTTTTCATTGGTTTTTAGAGAGAGGGTTAGGGAGAGGGAAAAAGAGAGAGGTTCATTGATGTGAGAGTTAAATGATTCAAGAATGAAATATTGATTAGCTTTCTCCTGCACTCCCCTCCCCCACGAGGATGGAGCCCACAACCTGGGCATGTGTGAGCATGTAAGAATCAAACCAGCAACCTTTCGGTGCATGGGACAATGCCCAATCAACTGAGTTACACTGGCAAGGTTTTGGGCTCAATTTCCAGCGAGGGCCACGCAGGACGCAGCAGATCAATGTTTTGTTGTAAGATGTTTCTATGTAAGAGGTTGCTGTAGCCCCTACACCACGACTTCACAATCTGTGTGTTTACCTGTGTTCTCTCATTAAAATTAGTACAGAACCATGAAGTGAATGGCATTCCTTTAGATGTGTTATCATTACACAGTGCACACCCTGAACACCCGGATATGCCAGCCATGCAGAACAGGCTAAGAGCACACAGATTATGAAGTTCCATTCCTCCCAAATATGTAACCAATCATTCACACAGGAGCTGAGCTAAGAGGAGCTGGAAGAGTTTCTCTTATCATCTAGGAAGCAACTGGACTGGGGAAAAGAAGTGGTGCTGGGACTGATGGAGGAGTAGCTTCGAACAGTTTGTCATCCTCTTATCTTGGTGAATGTGCTAATGACAAAGGCATTTTGCATGTTCTGAGTGCAGCCCTGGGAGCTAGAAGAGCAGGCACTCAGCCCAGCAGCCTTTCCTAGTGACCAGTGTGGCTCTTTGTATACTGAGCACAGCCAGTGAGCGAAGGGGAAGTGAATTTATGCCGTGTTGCTGGGCTGGGGCATGCTCAGAGTAGGGTGAGGCCAGGGAAATGGTCAGTCACCTCACTTCTCTCCTTCTGAAGAAGTCTACCACACCCTGTGACTGCTCCCAAGGAGGAGTCCCCAAGGGCCCTGGGACTATTTCTCCCCTCCTCTGCTCCCGGGGTGGCCACAAAGGCCATCCTGGGAGAACAGCTGCAGCTGGTGATTTGGAATCAGCCTGGCTTCTGGCTTCAGTTCACTGGGACTCTGAGCAAATTCCTGGACCAGATCCATGTTTACAGTAGAGCAACTGTGTGGAGAGTGAATGATTGATTCAGGGCTGGCTTCACTGAGGCTCAAAGAGGGACAGGGCCTCCCAGCCTTAATTGCTTCATCTCTGAAATGGAGAGAATGAAACCTGCTCTAACTCCCTTCCAAGGGAGCTGCCAAAAGTGTTCTATGGTTAGTAAATAACTATCTGGATGTGTGCGTGTTATGATGTCTCTGGATCTGTTTCCCAGTCTGTAAAATGGGACAATTCCCTCCCACCTCTCACAAAGTCTGGAAGAAGTGTTGCTTTTATTTTTGTTTTAAGTATATTTTTATTGATTGCAAAGAGGAAGGGAGAAGGAGAGAGAGATAGAAACATTGATCAGCTGCCTCCTGCATGTCCCCCACTGGGGATAGAGCCCGCAACCCAGACATGTGCCCTGACTAGGAATCAAATCCGACCTCCTGACTGATAGGTCAACACTCAACCACTGAACCATGCTGGCCAGGCGTGAAAGAAGCCTTGCTTTTAGAGTGAGCCAGGTTTAAAAACAGCCAGAATGGGGAGCTGTTTGTGAAAAAAAATTAGGATTGTCCAACAATATAGTAATTTGATCTTGATAGCTTTGCAGCTCCTTCACACGTAAATGCTGAAGATGGGCATTTGCTGATGGCAACCATCTTCCTTTCAACTCCCACTCCACCCCTGTTCCAGCCCTGCCACTCAAACCTTCCTTGAGAGCACACAGGAAGCACAAAAACACGATTCCTACCCCCAGGTGTTCAGCAGATCTGGACATGTTGATTTTCCTTCTACACAGGGATGGAACCACAGACATCACCAGAACAGTCCACTGGGGCACTCCGTCTGCTTTCCAAAAGGTAAGCATTAGACCTAGATTCCTCTACCCATTCTCATTCTGGGTAGACCCAAGAGATCACTCTACTAAGAGCCCTTTCATTTTACCAAATCTGAGGCCCAGAGAGGTTAAGTAGTTTGCCCACATTCACACAGCAAGTTAGTTCCACAAAACCCAGTGTTCCCAGATTCTTCCCCAGAGATATTTCAAGCCACCAAGAGAACTTCATAATCTGTGTGCTCTTATTGGAAGTAGTCCATAACTATTATGTGAATGGCATTCGTTTATATGTGCCCAAGCTTATCATCACCTCATTTCAGGAAATCAATGAAAAAATATTTACTTGGTGCTTTCTGTGTGCCTACCTCTGTGCTCAGCAGAAAGGAGGAAGAAAGGCATTGCAGGAGGAAAGTCTCAGAGGTGGAAAGGAGCTGGAGCTTTTCAGGAAGCAGTGAGGGCTGGTCTGCTTGGTGTAGAGGCTGGGACCTCATCCATGTTCACTAGGGGGCCTCTGGGAAAGGTGGGGAGCAGGGGGCTGATTTCATGCATTCAGCAAGCAGACTGGTTCAGGCATTGCATTGGAAACAGCGAAAATGTCAGCATTGGTTAGGCCCTAAGGAGCTTACAGTTTAGTGGGTTGAATCTGCTGTCCTAGGCTGTCCTGCCTGAGATGAAAAACGTGTGTGTGTGTGTGTGTGTGTGTGTGTGTGTGTGTGTGTGTGTGTGTGTGTGTGTGTGTTTTGGAGGGGACTAAACACATTGCTACAGAGCCCGACCAGGAAAAGAGGCTGCTGTCAGCCCAATTTCCTTTCTTTTATCTTTTTTTAGCATATTTTCATTGATTTCAGGGAGGAAGGGAGAGGGAGAGAGAGAGAGAAACATCAGTGATGAGAGAGAACCATTGATTGGCTGCCTCCTGCATGTCCCCTACTGAGAATCAAGCTGGAAATCTGGGCATGTGCCCTTGACTGGAATCAAACCTGGGACCCTTCAGTCCACAGGCCAATACTCTATCCACCGAGCCAAATTGGCTAGGACCACTTTCCTTTCTTTTTCCACAAGGTAACAGCCATGACCAAATAAGGCTGACCTGGCACATTAACAGACCCCCAACCCAAATTCAAAACCTTAAAAAAACTAAAGGATGATCATGATAATGGTAATAAGGGTGCTGACCTCAATTTGAGCATTTACCCTGTTAGAACCTTATATGCATGAAGTCTCCCTACTCCTCCCAGTAGCATTATGAGCTAATAGTGTGGTTATCCCATCATAAATAAGGAAAGTGAGACCTAGAGAGGTTAAAGGTGCTTTCTTAAGGTTCAGAGTTTGTGAGTGGCCACGTCAGGATTCCAGCCCAGGGAATTTGCCTCCCAAGCCCCTGCTGTCACTGTCTTAGCTCACCATCATCTACAAGCATCCCATGCACCAAGCTTTGGACAGGTCCCCCTCAGCCACCTATGGGCATATTCTAGAACCTGAATGACCACACATGAACATTAACCTCCCTCCCAACAACCCCCCCCCCACACACACACAACAGAAACAGATCTGGGCCCACACACCTGCATGTACATAGGCCAAACAACTGGAAACTATCGGGCTCCCCTTGTTGTGTTCCACTTATTTCTCCCTCTCTTCCCTCCCCATCAGGAGGCATATACCCGCGTGTTGATAGGAAATATTGATCTGTCCAGACTCGTCTTTCCTGCTGGTACATCAGGTAGGTTTCAGAGACCAGGCTGGACTCAGAGTCTTAGACACTGATATCACTAAATTCAGATCACCACCTTGTCAAAGTTACTGGGGGGAAGGGATTATATCATCCCCCATAGGTTGTATAGATAAGAAAAGCCAGCATAGAGAGAGAAAGTGATTTGCCCAAGGTTGCACAAAGAGTCACTAGGAGAGCCAGGCTTTGAACCCAGGCCTTCTGCCTCTTAATCTAAGCTTAGGTTGGGGAGGTTAGTGTGGGCTGCAGGAGTCATGGGAGAATTCCTGGAGGAAGTAGGTGTCTTGACAGATGTGGAGAAATTGTAATAGTCATCAGTCCAGATAATGGGTACGACGTAAGGTGTGCTGGAGATAATACAGGCTTACCTGCCTCTCAGCGGCTCCTCTCCCCAGGCAACATTCTAGTAGTTGGCTCTGAAACAAGAGAGCAAGAAAGCAGCAATGTGAATCATTTGGGGTCTAGCAGACTCACTGGGGGCCATCTTTCTTCCAGGACCAATGTTGGAAGCCTTTGCCCGCAAAGCCTTGTGGGAGGTTGGACTCAATTACGGTCACGGGACAGGCCATGGCATTGGCAACTTCCTGTGTGTGCATGAGTGTAGGTATCGCCTCGACACTCGCTCAGGATTCTCCTTCTTCTGAACATGGTAGATCCTTTCACAGTCATGGAAATGACCAAGACCCTCACAGATGCAGTGGCCATCTAAGGTTACCCAGCTGGTGGGGAGTGATGCTCTGTGGGTTAAGTGAGAAATGCTCGCAGTTTAGCCACTCCTGCTGCCTGCCTGGCATCTGGGAAAGCCCCAGAGAGAGGAGTAGCAAACAGGTCAATACCAAGTAGCTAACTGGCAGAGACCCTGCAGAAATAAAAGCTAAAGTCAATCTGGTCTGTAAGGTAGACAATGATATGATGGACAAATGCTGCTAGAGGTGCCCAGGGATCCTCAGTTACCTACTCTTCCAGAGAGCCTGCTAATACTCAAGCTGGTGAATACAGGAGCACTGAAACTTTACCTATATCTTTCTTTCCAGGGCCAGTGGGATTCCATTCCAGTGGTCTTACTATGGGCAAGGGCATGTTCACTTCCATTGGTATGACTCTTGGACTCCTTCACCCCCCAACCTGCACCCCAAGACTAGCCCAGGACTGCAGTCTAGGGAGCATGGCAGGCACAGCCACACCTGAGCTCAACTTCTGCCTTCCCTCTACTCCCCAGTCTCAGTCCCAAATGGATTGTTCCAACGGAACCACAGGCCTTCTCAGCCCATACCCTCATTTTGCTTTTGGGAGTTGGTTCCCAGCTGTATATCCAACTAGAGTCTCCAATCAATTATTGGGGTAACAAAACAGTTGAACATAGGGAGATGCCTGGAAGTACTTCCAGGACCCAAATGGGCTCTGAAGGCTTCCCCACTGGACTACAAGGGAGGGTAGAGGGAGCTGAGGCCTAGCAGGTTACCTCGGGGTAGCCAATGAACATCTAACAAGCAGTAGGTCTGTCCTGGTCCTCAGGCAAGGGCAGCCAGGCAGCTATACTCTGTAGCCACTCCTCAATTGGTACAGGAAGTCTGGGCTCAGGTCCTCTCCTTGCATCTCTGTGTCTCCAGAACCTGGTTACTATCAGGATGGTGAATTTGGGATCCGTCTTGAAGATGTGGCCCTTGTGGTAGAAGCAAAAACCAAGGTAAAGTGCCACTGAGATGGGCTGGAAGTTTAAACAGCATGTCAGTGACTTTGGGCTGTGTGTGTGTGTGTGTGTGTGTGTGTGTGTGTGTGTGTAGGAGGGTCTACAAAAGGTCACAGGAAAAGGGCATCTGAATGTGTGGACATGGATTTATATGGAGTCTTCCTTAGCTCCAGAAAAATTCCATGAATCAGTTTCTCAAACCTATTTGCGTATTAGAATATTAGAACCATCTGGAGAGCTTTTTTTAAATGTCAATGCCCAGGTCCCAATCCAGACCAAATGAGTCAGTATTCCTGCCCTAAATCATTGATTCTCAATGTACACAATGATCACCAGGGGAGCTTCTGAGAAGTAACAATTTTGTATAATAGCAACCAACAAGATAAACTACCTAAGTACAAACTTTTAAAAACTTACATGGAAAAAATCTCTACTTATGAATATAAAAAAAGATTTAAGTAAATGGTGCTCTCCGGAAAGAAGCCTCAATGTTATGAAGATGACATTTCTACCTAAATTAATCTATAAATTCAAGCCAATCTCAATTTCAGCAGTACTAACTGAATGCCCTTGTAACTTCACAAAATGACCCTGGTCGGTGCTCCTGCTTTGGAGCATCATACCATACACTGAAAGGTTAAGGGTTCAATTCCCGGTCAGGGCACCTACCCAGGTTGTAGTTTCAATCCCCAGTCAGGGTGCTTAAGGGAGGCAACCAATCAATGTGTCTTTATCACATAGATATCTCTTTGTCTCTGTCTCTTTCCCTTCTTTCCACTTCTTTAAAAATCAATGGGAAAATATACTTGGGTGAGAATTAACAAAACAAAACAAAAATGCCTGTACTTTTTTTTTTGCCTGTTTTTTTTTTAATTTTTTTTTATCTCAGCATTCCCTCTGCCAAATATATACCTTCTGGATATAATCACAAAAGGTCACCAAGGTGTTTATATACAACTAGAGGCTCGGTGCACAAAATTAATGCACAGGAAGGGGGTCCTCTGAGCTCGGCCTACACTCTCTCCAATCTGGGACCCTCAAGACCTCTGGCTCCTAACCACTCATCTGCCTGCCAGCATGATCCCCCTAACTGCTCTTCCCTGCTAGCCTGATCCCCCTAACTGCTCTCCCCTGCCTGCCTGATCGCCTCTAACCTCCTTTGCCTTGGCCCTGCCAACATGGCTTTGTAGGGAAAGATGTCTGGAAGATGTTCAATCTAATTAGCATATTACCCTTTTATTAGTACAGATTATGTTGACTGTAGTATCAATGGTCATAGTTTAAGGAGTAGAAACATTCTAAATATCTATCACTGGTTAAATAAATCGTGACCCACATACTATGGATCTTCATGTAGCCCTTAAAAAAGAATGAGCTGCATCTCCCTGTGCTAATATGGAGTGCTTACTATTGAGGTGGGGTGCGGAAGAGAATGTGCAGAATAGTGTATGAGAGAGTCCATTTTGCATAAATTTAAAAAATGTGTATGTCTAAAATGTTTTCAGGAAGGAAAGCAGGCAGGGTGGAGACTTTCAAATGTTGGGTATCTTTTTATAGTTATAATTTCCTAAGTATATACATGCAAGGGCTCTATGAGAGATGGGAATTATGGGCTATTTTTTCTTCATAATTATCTATATAGATTCATCAGTAGATACGTAGATAGAAATATGGAGATAGACAGATAGACATAAATTCTAATATTTATCTTTAAATTATTTAATTGTAAGTTCCTAGCCCCACCCTAGAGTTTCTCACTCCAGTGTCGGGGGAATTGGTCTCAAAACCTACACATTTAATAAGCTCCCTAGATGCTGTGTGGTTGCACAAAGTCTGAGAAATACCGACCTAAGTCTAAATACACGAATTAAGAGGGAATCACCAAAGGTAGGTTGCTAAGTGGTAGAAAGGGGGATAGCCAAGGGAATTGTGGGAGACTCAAGCTTCCTCTGATTCTTGGGTTTGATAATGGTCAGTTCCTGTGCCCATAGCTTCTGGGTGGAATTTTCCAGCCCTTCTTTCAGTTTAACTCTTCCTCCTCACTTACTTCCTGCTTTACCACCTTCCCTGTGGCCTGGCAGTACCCAGGGACCTACCTGACCTTTGAAGTGGTGTCATTGGTACCCTATGACCGGAATCTCATTGATGTCAGACTGCTGTCCCCAGAGCAGGTGAGTGCCCTTCAGCACTGTCAACCCTTCAAACCCTGAACCAGTTCCTGCCTTCTCCACCCTGGGCCTCTCTTGCCTCTGCACCCCCTACCCCAAGACCCTATGCCCCTTCCATTCCCCAGAAAGGTTCACACTGATGGCATCTGTAGGCACACACTGTGGTATGCCTTCCTGACTCACCAGAGATCCCAAGGGTTCTTGAACGCTCCAGTCAGACCAGGTAGTAACTTCCTGGGAAGTCTGAGACTAGGTCTCTGAACTCTGTCATCTCAAGTCCTAGAACTAAAATCAATCCCTCCCCGGCTCTGGACCACAGGACCTTCTTCAGTAAAATGGGATAAAACCCGCCCTATTTACTGTCATTGCCAGCCTGAAATCCACTCCCCACAACCCACACCCCAAGAAAGTCACTATGACATTAAACAGCCACTGTGTCAAGCTGCCTCTGAAAAGCTCTGAAGAATGCCTGAGCCTGATGATGGCTGAGGAACCAGGAGGGAAGGATCAGAGATTGGGTATCAATTGCATAAATCCCCTATGGGCATCTATGGGGTATCTATGGGTACTTGGGCCAAGGTGGGCAGCTGGATTACCACAGCAGGGGACTATATAGCACCAAGATCTCAGCTCTTAGCAGCTCACCCTAAGGAACACTTCATCCCTCCTACCCTTTGCAGCTTCAATACCTGAATCACTACTACCAGACCATCCGAGAGAAGGTGGGCCCAGAGCTGCAGCAGCGCCAACTATTGGAGGAATTCGAGTGGTTACAGCAGCACACAGAGCCTTTGTCTGCGAGGGCTCCACGCACCACCTTCTTGGTCTCTCTGTTGACAGCCTCCACTCTTGCCATCCTCAGCTGGAGTGTCTAGAAGCCCAGGACACCCCTGCTAACACTGTCACTCAGCTCCCTTCACCCTACACCACCCATGCCCTAAGAGCTCCTGCTGGCCCATTGCCTGGAAACCTTTGTCCTCAGCTTCCTTCTCCAGAGCCAAGCCCCAGCCACTCAGGGCTTCTTGGCCCCAGGCAGGTCCCCTCTGGGCTTATATACTTCACCCTCAGCTCCAAACCCCACGATAGAAGAGCCAGCTAGTTCCTTTCCTCCAGTGAGCCCAATAGGCCTAACCTATAACCTGGCAGTGCCTGTTGCTTTTGTGCCCCAACTGCCAATATAAGGCAGTGCCTTACCACCATGGGCACCATGGCCCTGGGAGAGCCCCACCCTAAAACGACCAGAGCTGTTCCTTCACACTGGCTCCTAACTCCTTGGACTTCCCATGCCCTTGAGGTTGCCTCTATTCACCCCCATCTGTACCTGGCTCTCCAGTGACGTCCTGGCTGCTACCCATAGGATGAAGGAACAAGGGCTGCTTCCAGGCCTCCTGCTATGCCTAGAAAGGGTGGGTGGGTGAGTCCTCTGATGCCATACTGCCACCCAAGGGTGAGGGAGACCAGCCAGGGAAGAGGCATGCATACCAGCCCTCCATCCAACGTGTGAGCCCATCACTCCCAAACCCTGGGTGGGCTCTATGCCAAGTGACAGGATAGGGACTTAAGCCATAGAAATTTGGCTATGGGGTAGGAGGGAATGTGGAAAGTGCTCTGGAATATGACCCTACTCAAAGTTGGAAAAAGCCTGAACAGTGATGCTGAATCACTCTCCCAGATTTCCTGGCATGTGGAAGCCCATTTAACTTTCCAAAGTACAGCCACAGTGACAATACTATTAAATCCTTCAGCACCCTTGGATGACCTGTGAGGCCAGTGTCTGGTTTCCCCATTTTACAAATAGATGAACTGAGTTCCAGACAGAGTGGGATCTGCCTAAGATACACAGTATTTGGTTGGGACATGGTGGGACCAGAATGGGCCAGCAGTCCAACTTTTTTGACCTTTGGCACCATGGAGAATCCTACCTCCCAGCCCTCTTTGACTCTCTGAGCCACTGTTGGGGGGTGGGGAAGGGTAGTTTTCTCTGGCCAGCCAAGCCGTTAACCACCTGGGCTCACATCCTGCTAGATACTTAAAACAACTTGGCAATGAAGCCTGCATTTAGGTTTTGCATTGTGTCTGCTATGTTGCTGGGGACTTCTATTACCTGTGGCTTTTGTGGTGGGGGAGGCGGGGTAGGGGTGGGGATGTCAGGCTCCCAGAAGCTCGCTTGGAGAGCATATGTGCTTGAGAATGTGCCTGAGAGCATGCGTGCAGTGTTCCTGTATTCTCATGCATGCCACGCCCGGCCAACTACTCCTGAGCTAAAGGTCTTAGAGCCTTATGGAGGGGACAGAGGGGAGCTTCACACTGGGTATTTGTCAAATGTGGTCCAGGAAAATTGGGGCCACTACCTTTGCTCAGAGGAGCATAGTCTGGGAGAAGAGAGAGCCAAGCCTTTGAATGAAAGTGCTGGGCAAAGGCACCAGGCAGAGGAGTCCACCAGCTTGGGACCACCAGGCCTAGTTTGCCTGTGACAGTTATCACCAGTGATGCTTGCATTCAAGGACCCCAGCCCTGAGCCAGCCTCACTGAGGCCTCTAGCACCAATAGTGGGCCTCTGTTGGCTGAGTCATTTGCTCCTTCACATGCTCACCCCACAAAGAACAACTACTAATAATAAAATTATAAGTTCCACCAACACCTTTGTCATCAGTGCTACCATCTATGGAGTGTTTAGTGTGTACCAGGATCTGTGCTTTACATGCATTCTTAATTTTTTTTTATTTTACTGTGGTAAGAACACTAAATGTGAGATCTACCTTCATAATAAGTATTTAAGCGTACACTAATGCATTTTCTCACTTAATTCTCATGACCTATGAGAAGGTTCTTTTATTGTCCCCATTTTACAAGAGAGGCTCATAGAGATTAACCAATTCATTCAAAGTCACTCATTCATCCAGGAAATGAAAAAAGCAGGATTCAAACTAGTCAGGTGACTCTAGAACTATTAGAAAAGGGCGAGGAGTATGGCTCACACTATTTAACAGATGAGAAAACAGGCTCAATCAGGATCAAACAGCTGGTGACCTGGGACTCAGACACAACCAGTGTTCCCCACACTATCCTGTTTCCCCAGTGCCTACCCACCCAGGCCTTTATCTTTGGCCCCTGACCCTTGCTCTGGGGTTCTGGTAAGCTCCGGGCAGCAGGATAACCCTGGGTGTCTGACCAAGACCCCCTGGCAGGCCTTTCAGTGCAAGGTGGTTTACATGGTCCTTTTTTTCCTCTCTTCGGTGCAAGACCTGGGGTTCCATCTCATCTCCTCCCTGTTACTAACTACCTCCTCCAACCCACAATCTTGGGATTAGGAAGCCCCACTCCAGAAGCCTAGCTGTAGATGGGGCTGCTTCTACCCTAGATCCTCCCTTCCAGTGTCCCTCCAGGCACATTTACCATCCTGCTTTAAGGCTTGCACTCTGGATCAGGCAGGGAAACATTAAGAGTCCACACAGCAAGGCTAAGGTAAGCACAGGCACTTGACACATCCATCCTTATGAACTGAAGATAAATAAATGCTCTTTTGCCCTGCCAACATGGCTTAGTGGTTGAGTGTCTACCTATGAACCAGGAGGTCAGGGTTCGATTCCCAGTCAGGGCACATGCCCGGGTTGCCAGCTCCATCCCCAGTGCGGGATGTGCAGGAAGCAGCCAATCAATGATTCTCATCATTGATCTCTCTCTCTCTCTCTCTCTCTCTCTCTCTCTCTCTCTCTCTCTCTCTCTCCCTCCTCTCTGAAATCAATAAAAAATATTAAATAAATAAACAAACAAACAAATAAATAAATGCCCTTTGGGCTTTGGTCCTTTGTCTTTATGCTGGAGGATGGGCTTACCAAACCCCTCAGTGCCCCTGATTGCCACTGTGGAGCAGGCCATGTGGAAAAGCCTCTTCCTAAGAGTTAGGATTCTTTTCCTAAGAGCTGTGCTGGCTATGTGCCCTTGAGCAAGTCCCTTCATCTTTCTGGTCTTCAGCTATCCCTCCTGTAAACAACTTGTACCATCTGCTTCAGGAGGTTACAGTGAGAAGCCCATAAAATCCGGATGTGACAGGACCCTATAAGCCAGGAAGATATGATAATACTATTATTTTCCAGTATGATTTCAACTTTTACCTCACCTTTGGAGCTAGGTACAGAAAAGATTTGGGACCCAAATTTTATTTATGTATGTATTTATTTGTTTGTTTAATTATTTGTTTGTTTGTTAATCCTAACCCAAGGATTGATTTTTTATATTTTTAGAGAAAGTGGAAAGGAGGAAGGAAGGGAAGGAGAGAGGGAGAGAGAGAGAGAGAGAGAGAGAGAGAGAGAGAGAGAGAGAGAGAGAGAGACATATATATGAAAGACACATCAACTGGCAGCCTGTTCACACATGCCAGGGATGGAACCTGCCCTTGACTGGGAATCAAACTCATGACACTTTGGTGCTCAGGCCAACACTCTATCCACTGAACACATGGGCCAGGGCTGGGACCCAAATTAAAAACTAGACAGGCTTTTGAGAAATTAACTAATTTGTGTTGTTCCAGCTCTGCTCCTTAGAGCCTGGGCTTCCTCATAAATGTCACCAAGGCTGCCACAGAAAGAGCTCCAGCCAAAGGCAGCCCAAATACGCTTCCTATCAAATTGTATTGGAAGTAGTCGCCAGACCAGCTTCATGAGCCATCCCCTTGTGTAGTAGTGCAGTAAGCACAAGACCCTGCACTTGAGATTTAATGCTCTGCTGCCACCATCTTGAAGTTTTTAATAACTTTTGAACAAGGGGCCCCGCATTTTTATTTTGCACCAGGCTCCACAAACTAGACAGCCAGTCCTGACTAGCAGCTCTATGACCAAGCAAACAAACAAAAAAATGGGTTCAATCTCTTCACTGTACAGATGGGCAATTGTCAACAGCAGCCCAGAAATAGAATGGGACTTGTTCAAGGTCACACTACCCATTGGGGCCAGAGCTAAAACTAACCCCCAGTGTCCCGACTCTGCTTTGTGCTGGCTTGTCCCTTCTATACTGCCTCTAATGAGAAAATTAGGACCCAAGGAGAGCTGTATAAGGTCACATATCTGTGACAACAGTGGTTATGATGGCATTGAGATACATTTCTTGATGCTTTAAATCCTTTTTGGTATAGGAAAGTGCATAGGTAAGATGAAAGATAGATAGATAGATGCATGCACAGATTTTGAATGGTTCATTTTAAAAATAGCCCGGCTGGCATGGCTCAGTGTTTGAGCGTTGAACTATGAACCAGAAGGTCATGATTTGATTCCCAGTCATAACACATGCCCAGGTGTGGGGCTCAATACCCAGTGTGGGGCATGCAGGAGGCAGCCGATTGATGATTCTCTCTCATCATTGATGTTTCTATCTCTCCCTCCTCATTCCCCTCTTTCTAAAAAAATCAATAAAAACATATTAACTAAAAATTAACTGTGTCAGTCCTCACTCGCTCGCCAGCCAGCTGGCTCCAGATTTTCATGGATTGGGACTGTGCAAGGGGGGATGCTAGCTAATCTTCATCCAGCTAAACCAAATCAGCAATGCGTTTTACCAACTCACTGGTCACTTCCTCAAATCAGTGGTTGGGCACTCTTGATGCCCCAAAAAAAGAAAGATTTAATAGCAACTGTTGCCTCCCGGTTTATCCACCCTGGCCCTCCAACGTTGTCTTAGCTGGGAGTGGGCGGGGCTCCCCAACCCCGCCCAGCCAACCAACCCTTGCCCTGAGGCCACCCATCTTTTCACTTCCTTGTTTCTTTGTGAAACAGGAACTGAGCAAGTAGAGTAAAATGGGTAGTTGAGAAAGCCCCAGTGGTCCATGGCAAGGCCCTGAAGCTGAAAAGCTCATTTCCCTCCCTGCAGTCCCACGTAAGTAGTTCTAGGTCCTCTTACTTGTTACACCTCCTGTGAATAGCTTGTCCTGAGGGACCCTGCCTTTGACAAGGTGGAGATACAAGGATATGAGCCACAGAATCATGGAGCAGTGATACAGATGGGGTCCCACATGGGATATAGAAGCAAGTGCTGAGGCAGGAGAAGAAACACTGGGTTAAGTCTGGAGTAAACTGATATAGAGTCACCTACTGGGTACCAAGCACTTTCCATGAGATGGGAACTGGGCTGAGAGTGCTCTCTATTCAGGTCATCTTGTAACTCTGGTTACTTACACACACACAAACACACACCATTCCCCCTTCCCAAGCAAGGCTCACATGATCACTGTTAATGTCTTCACTAGAGCTCATTGCCCGAGATCATATAGTCAGTATGTGATGTACTAAGATTTGAATGGTGTTCTACCTGACTCCATTTCTGTCAGGTCTTCTCCTGCTCCTTCTCTTTGTTAGAACCTTAGACAAGTGTCCCCTAGAGACTGCTCAGCAGCTTTGTCACTGTAACCTTGGGAGAGAGGCCTAGACAAAGCAGTCCAATCCCTCCCAGTCTCCTACAGAAAGGGCCTCCAGTGAGTTTTCCTCTGAGCCCTAAAACCCATCCTCCTCGTCTGATAGTAACCGCCACAGCTGCCTGCAGGTGTTTTCTTGTTTTTAAACCAAGAACTTATTCAGAGATGACTGTATTTCCCTCCCATCAGCCCCTGCTACTAGGGGCTCCCCAGTGTCCCCAGAGCCGCACGTTCTGTGTGTACTATTTTTGTGTGTGAGGAATGGATGGTTCTTACCCATATCTCTTCTGCCCTCCTTTTCCATCTGCACTTTTGCTCTTCTTGACCTTCCTGCCTAAGATTATGATCATGAAATCTGCTAACAGGTTGGGCTACCAAGTGGACTTCACCTTGGAAATGTCCAGGTGTTTTCAAGGAACTATGTGGTTTCTGAGAATTTCTAAAGATGGAAAGATTACTATTTACCAGGGTCCAGGTGGTATCATTTTTTAAAAATATGTCTTTATTGATTTTTAGA
Source organism: Antrozous pallidus (assembly GCA_027563665.1). Taxonomy (NCBI): domain Eukaryota; kingdom Metazoa; phylum Chordata; class Mammalia; order Chiroptera; family Vespertilionidae; genus Antrozous; species Antrozous pallidus. The sequence goes on along the minus strand of CM050509.1, from coordinate 38,932,644 downwards.
GACAGAGGTAGGGAGAGGGAGAGAGAGATGGGAACATCAATGATGAGAGAGAATCATTGATTGGCTGCCTCCTTCATGTCCCCTACTGGGAGATCAAGCCTGTAACCCTGGCATGTGCCCTGACAGGGAATCGAACCAGTGACCTTTTGGTTCTTGGATGACACTCAACCACTGAGCCACACCCAGCTGGGCAGGAGGCACTATTTTAATATTGAAAATGTCTTCTTTGGAAAGAATGCAGTCTTCTATTTATCTGTTCTCCATCATTCCTGGCCACCCATAACATCCCCTACATGTCAGCTGTTTAAAGTCAACTTGCTTTTCTACTCAATCCTCTGACCCGTGGTTGGCAAACTGCGGCTCATAAGCCACATGCGGCTCTTTGGCCCCTTCAGTGTGGCTCTTCCACGAAAGACCACGGCCTGGGCAAGTCTATTTTGAAGAAGTGGCATTAGAAGTTTAAGTTTAAAAAATTTGCCTCTCAAAAGAAATTTCAATCGTTGTACTGTTGATATTTGACTCTGTTGACTAATGGGTTTGCTGACCACTGCTAGGCCAAATACTACTGGTGTTAAGTACTCCCCAGGTTGACAAAGGCTCCCCTATAGGTCATCCCACTTAATCAGCCTCAATCTATCCAGCTATTTTGCATATGATGTGGTTTCCAGATGCCCAACCCATCCTCTTTACTGCCCTCTGGGCCTACTTCAATGTGGCCCTGTGGCACCTAGTCTGGTTGGTACTTGACCAATGTGTCAATTCTCTCACCTCACTTTTTTTGTGTAACTGCATTAGAAACACTTGAGACTAGCTGTTGGTAGCATGGGCTGTGGACTAAGACCAATCCTATGTTTAAACTCTGCTTCTACCACTTCCTAACTGTGTATTGTACAGTTTGCTGAGTCCCTCTGAGCCTCAGTGTCCCCTTGGAAAATGGGACTAACAATGGTGTCTGCTTTCTAGGGTTGTAGTAGAGTCTAGTGTGTGTGTGTGTGTGTGTGTGTGTGTGTGTGTGTGAGAGAGAGAGGTGAGAATAAGAATAATTTGAGGCCCTGACTGGCATGTTCAGTGGTTAGAGCATCAGCCTGCACAGTGGAGGATCATGGGTTCAATTTCCGGCCAAGGGCACATACCTGGGTTGTAGGATCTATCCCCACTCCCAGTCAGGTTGCGTGTGGGAGGCAACCAATTGATGTGTCTCTTTCACATCAGTGCCTCTCTTTCCTCTCTCTCTCCTTCTCCCCAGTTCCTTCCACTCTCTAAAAGAAAAAAAAAATCACTGGGAAAATCCTCAGGTAAGGATTTTTTTTTAAATAATCATTTGGGAAAATTTTCCAAATATACGTACCCCTCACTATCCAAACTGTACCCATAATCTTCTTCTCAATTAGGATCTCTTGAGGGATGCAGGTGTGGTTCTGCTCTATCTGAATATAGCCTATGAAGACCCTGTGTCTTTGGCAACTCTGTGTCCCCCTTGGAGGATTCATATGGCTCTCACTATCAGTGGACCATCCCTCAACACACACACACACACTACAATACTGGTGTTAAATTAAGGTTCTCTTGCCCCACATTTATACTAGTCATATTTTTGCAATAATAATCCCAATTTAAACCACAGTCCACCCTCTGTATTCATGGATGCTTGAATCCGTGGATATGGAGGGCCCACTAAGGGATTTGAGCATCCTTGGATTTTGGTATCTGCAGAGGGTCCTGAAACCGATTCCTTCGCCTCCCCATACTGAGGGATGACTACTTAGTTCAGAGGGTTCTCACAAGATTAATGTAGTGCTTGGCAAAGAACAAGTGCTGGGCAAATGTAAGCTTGCTGCCCCACCTAGGATCAAACTCCCAGGTGCAAAGGACCTTGACAGCTATTTCTATCACATCTCCTCAAGATGCCTTAGCACAGCCTTTGCCCAGAGCTAGGTCTGCCAGCCCATTATCAAGTTTAAGTTGGCCTTGTTCAGTAAACTACTCACCGGCATCAATTCTTTAGCTGAGGGCTCTGTGTACCTAGTATGCAATCTATCAAATGCAAATGTGTTGCCCAGAAGGAAAACCTGTTTTAAAAGTGTTTAAGACCCATTAGCCAGCTGGGGCTTAACCTAATGGGATTCAGGCCAGAGCAATCTGCTGGGATAGAAAAGTTGGGGGATCCCTGGACTCCCAGAAAGGGGTATTTGGGCCAGTAGAGACAGATCTAAAAAGGCGATGGAGGGTGGGACATTAAAGGCTGGCCCTGGCTGGTTTGGCTGAGTGGATAGAGTGTTGGCCTGTGGACTAAGGGGTCCCAGTTCAATTCCAGTCAAGGGCACATCAGAGAGGCAGGAGGCAGCCAATCAATGATTCTCTCTCATCATTGATGTTTCCATCTCTCTCTCTCCCTCTCCCTTCTTCTCCGAATCAATAAAAATACATAAAACAAACAAACAAAAACACTGAAGGTTGAATTTCTCTGTGTGCTCTTCTCGGAGGTCCTCTCACACACCCGCCCCCGGCTGCCTTTTCCCAGGCGGCTGGTTAGGTGGCTGCCTTTGAAGACTGCGGTTAGAGTGTGACCTCAGCAAGCTGCCTGGGCTGAGCAAACAGGAAGCGGGCACATCCTGTGCGCGGGCCAGGGACACGGAAGGTTCTGTGAGCGAGTGGCTCCTTGCCTGGCTGCTCCTGGCTCCCAGCCCCCGTGCTACCCACCCCCCACAGGCCTTGCAGCCCCTGCAGCCTCTGTCCTCACCCAGCACCCCATGAGGCTGTGCTCTGGGCCCACCCCCAGGCACCAGAGGCCCAATGGGTCCCCTACATCATTGTCAGGGCTCCTTCCCACGCAGTGCAACCTCAGCAGTTTACGAGCTGGGCCTGGTAGACAGGCCCAGGCAGACAGCAAGGGACTTTCAGGCTGGAAAGCGCAGGCCGGCAGGGAAGCAAGCATATCTTTTCATTTGTCTGCCCAGCAGGCTGAGCCAATGAAGTGTGGTTTCAGCTTGGGAAGGACTTAGTCTTTTCTGAGTTCATCCCAACCTATAGATTGTCGGAGGACATGGGGCAGGCTAGAGGGCAGGAGGGAGGAAGTCACGAGAACATCTTGGGAAAAGAAGAGGGTCAACTAGGGATTTCACAAGTGCTACAGTGCAGAGCTTTAAAAAGATGTACACTGAGTGGTCAGATTATTATGATCTCTCAATGCATAATAATCTGGCCACTCAGTGTATCCTATATAATAAAAGGCTAATATGCAAATTGTCCCCTTGACCAGGAGTTTGACCAGAGGGCAGGTGGGCCAACTGTCCATGTCCCCTCCCCCTGACCAGGCTGGCTGAACCCCACCCATGCAGGAATTGATGCACCAGGGCTCCAATATATATATATATATATATATATATATATATATATATATATATATATATATACACACACACACACACACACACACACACACTAGAGGCCCAGTGCACAAAATTCATGCATGGGGGGGAGGGTCCCCTCAGCCCAGCCTGCACCTTCTCTAATCCAGGACCCCTGGGGGGATGTCCCACTGCCGTTTAGGCCCAATCCCTCTCACAATCCTGGACTGCTGGTTTCTAACCACTCACCTGTCTGCTGGCCTGATTGCACCTCACTGCCCCCCCCCCTGGCTGCTGACCTGGTCACTCCTAACTGCCCCCCTGCCAGCCTGATCACCACTAACTGCCTCTGCCTGCTGGCCTGATCATCCCCAATTGCCCCCATTGACTGCCTGGTTGCCCCACACAGCCTGTTCTGTCATCTGTTTGGTTGTGACAGTCACTAAGGCATATATATATTGAGTGGCCAGATTATTATGCATTCAGAGATCATAATAATATGACCACTCAGTGTATACCTTTCATTAAAAAAAAAGATGTATACCTTTTACTTCAGAATTCCCCTTCTGGCAATCTATCCTAAGGGGAAAATTGTGATTGTGAATATTTACCTTAAAGATGTGCAATGAAGAGTAAAACTATTTATATATTAAGCCAACCTAAGTTTGTCAGTAAGAGCCCAGTGAAATAATCATGGTACAGCCACACAATGTAGTTGAAAAATACACATAGTGTGAGAAAATCTTAATGATACTATGTTCAGTGTCACAAGCAGATACTAACACAGTTTATGAAGTGTGACTTTAAATTTTTAAAATATTAATAAATAAATAATAAAAATAAAACAAGATATATTAAAGCAGTTTTACCTAGGTATAATTGACCTACAATAAACTCACATTTTTAAAAAATATATTTATATTGCTTTCAGAGAGGAAGGAAGAGAGAGAAAGAGAAGCATCAATGATGAGAGAGAAGCATTGACCAGCTACCTCCTGCACGCCCACACTAAAGATTGAGCCCACAGCCCAGGTATGTGCCCTGACTGGGGATCTAACTGTGATCTCCTTGTTCATAGATCAACGCTCAACCACAGAGCCACACCAGCCAAGCAAACTGCACATTTTTAAAGTGTATGATTTGAGTTGTGACATGTGTATACGCATGAAACCATCACCACAACCAACATAGCGAACATATTCATCACCCCAAAAAAGTCCTTCCCCTCCCAACCCCCAGCCACTGATCTGCTTTCTGTGCAGTATGACTTTTTTATGCACAATCAGGCACACACACAAGTAGTTAAATGCTTAAAAACAGGGGAAAAAATCCTTCCAAACAGTATTGAAGTGTAGAAGTCCCTCTGGGAAGACATGGGCATTTCTTTAATTATTGTCAGCTGAATCCGCCTAGGATACACATCTCACCAAGAAGGCAGATGTGTTATCAATACTGACTCTGGACTTTGCCCACGTGTCCTTGGGAGCGGGTATTGATATGTAAATTCAGTCTAGCACTGAGAATAAGGAAATAAGACCTGGGCCCACCCAAGGTCCTTTTATGCTAAGCTTTCCAATAAAACCCCTTTGTATTTTGGAATATAAAATAAACTTGCTGCATGGGCTCCGGATCCATATCTCTCCCTGAGAGAGAAGACAGCGTTCCACCAACACCCAGCTTTCTTCTATTCTCTCTTCATTTTTTCTTAATCCCCGGCTGCCTCCACTCAGAACCAGTTCTATCTCTCTTTCCATGCTGGATGCGGAAAAGGGAGATCCCTGCCATATTTGGCCCCCCATGCCACATCTGGTGCCCCTGAATTGAAGAATGCTTATTGAGCATGGGATATTTGCTGGTAGTGTGGAGTTGCCTGCACATGTTTTTCTTTTTCATGGTGATGGCTTTTGTAGTGATAAATATATAGGTGATGGCCAGAGGGTTTTTACTCTAAGGTGTGACAGCTCTGATGAGTATGACTATAGGCAGAGGGTGGCAACTGAGAGGTAAAGGCTGTAGAGTTGATGACTCTAGGAGTGATGATTGTAAGGGCACCAGTGGGGGTGACTGGATGTAGCAATAGTGTTTGTAGGGGTAATGGCTGTGAAGCTGATAGCTGTGCATATCACAGTGGCAGTGATGAGGCAGATAAAGGAAGATGGCTGAGGAGTGTTGACTATAGGGTAGTTCTAGCAATTATGGCTGTAGCCATGTTGATGCAGTTGTAGGGATGACTGCAGAGGTGATTGTTGTATGAGTGAAGGCTGTAGGGATGATGGTTGTAAGAATGTTGTGAGGATACTGACTGTAATGTCTGTAAGGGTGGTAGTTTTGAGGATGATGATTATAATGGTGAAAGCGGCAATGATGATGAACTATATGGGTACTGACTGAGGCTGTTGACTGCAGTGGTGGTTGTTTTAGTGATGATGGCTGTAGGTGCTTCTGACAGCAGTGAGGATGACTACAGGGATGATGGTTGTAAGGGCAATGGTAATGGTAGTGATAGAAGTGATGACTGTGGTGCAAGATGGCCAGGAGCATTGGCCCAATAGGCAAAGAGATGGTCCAAATTCTGGTTTCTGGATTCTGGTCAAAGAGATAAGAGGCCTGAGTAAATCATATAATGTCATGTTGATTGGCCACCTCTGGGGGGATAGAGCAGAAGGACTAGTGATGATTGACATGAGATGACAGGGTAGGGACTTTTATTCTCTGTTTGTTCAACCCAAGAGCATCAGAATCTCTAGAGACTGAAGTTAGCTAGGACTTCCTTCCTCCCTAGGGGCCGACAGGGGCTGCGATTGCTGTAAGAGCAGGTCACGTGGTAGGTTTCCTGTATGCTGCTGCCGCCGGGTGTCCATGGCCTTCACCCCCAAGCAGCTACTCAGCTACTGCAGAAGTCGGAGTGGCAGCTCGAGGTTTGGTTCATGCTGTGCTCCCTGGACAGTGTTGGTGAGGCTGAGCAAAAGGCCACCACATCTCGACACCTAAGAGAGGAGGGAAAGAGTGTCAGTAGGTCAGAAGACCATGTTGCGCCGCAAGCCATCTAACGCCAGTGAGAAGGAGTCCACTCAGAAGAAAAAGGTGAGGAGCATCTCTGGGAATTCATTTCTTCCTTCCCTCTGCTCTCATAATCCAGTCCTTCGTTTCATAGAAGTGGGAGGACCAAAGGCCATACCTTGATTCTGTAGTCAAGGACTCCTAAAAGCAATGGGACAGAGGCCCAGAGGCTACTAGAATAACAGAAGTACTAAAGAGACTTCCAGAATTCCAGAGATATGGAGTTACAGAATAGACTCTTAGAAGTCTAGAGTTATAGAATTTAATCCTACAAGGATGAGATAGAGACCTTAATATTAAGGGCTAGAATTTGAGAATCACAAAATGCAATTCTCAAGTTGAATCCGAAGACTGTACTTGTATCTCCACTGGTTCTGCCATCATTTCTGTGTAAGCATGGCCTCTCAAGAGCCATCTGAATCAAAGGGTCCTGCTGGGCCACCCCACTTGAGCCATGATATTCCTAGGACCCCACTCTTCGGTTATAGCCAGATTCTGCTCACTTGGTTTAGTTCTGTGGAAGTTCCCCGGGCCCACTGGGGAGAAATTATTTGTTAAGAATAAAAAATGAAGCTGGTGAGATGGGGAGTCGGAGTGAGGGTTGAAGAGGAACAATCTGAAGGAGAGATTTTTAGAGGCCAGGAATAAAAGCAGCTGCCATAGACAACTGAGATATTCATATTCCTAGAGCTAAAGCCGATCTGAAAGATCCCTTGAAGACTCTGCCAGATCTAAGCTTCTCTAGTTGGATTTGAGGATTTCTAGACTTAATTCTTTGATTTGATTGTAGGATTATCCCAGACAATCAGCAAGTACATCCCACATATCCATTGGAATCCTAAAACAATCCCAGAGCAGGCCTGAACCAGGTCCAAGAGGTCCAGGCCTAGCCACAGGCCAAGGTCCAAGGCCCCCAGTCCCTCTGTTTTCCTTGGAGCTCAGCCCAGGTGCCCTATGGGGGAACCCCCTGGAAAGGACCTCCTAGCTCAAGGCTGAGCCTCAGGTCACTGGTGTGTGCATCCTGCCCCATCTCTGCTTCTGGGGTGGCTGTCACTTCTCTCTATACTCTCCTCACCCCAGTTGCTTCTGTAAGGTTGCAGTGGAGGTATGGGGGCAGGGGAGATAGCATAAGTTTTATGAGCTTTCCCACAGGCTCTGTCACCTGCTTGCTCAAGCCCTGCATAGCACTCGACCTAACAGACTTGCCATTGACTGTCTCTCTTTGGCGAGCCAGTCTGCTTCCCCATGCTCTTTGCCTAATGGGGATGGGAAGCCGAGACTGCACTAGACACTGCTGGGCCCCAAACCACAGGGTAGCTGAGCTGCAGCAAAGAGACTGAGAAAGAGCTGACACTTTAACACTAGAACCCTGCGCTACCTCAGGCAGAGGTGCAAGGCCCACACAAAAGCTAGATTTCCCATCTTCTTTCCTCATGTCCATTATCCCAATTCTGTGTTTGGCCACTGGGCCTCTGGAATTTTCTTTAGGCCTTTCCCAGGAGAAGCAAGTCCCATGTGGTCCTCTAGGGGAATGTGGTCCAGGCAAAGCCACTCCTAGCCACAGCCTGAGCCAGCCTTCAATGCCACTCTTCAAGCCTCAAATCTTGAAAGTACCCTTAGCAAAACCAATGTATGCTTCCAGAAGGTGAAGACAGTATCTTCCCTGGGCCTGAGGCAGTGGCTGGCTTCAGCACTGTGACCTTGAGAAAGTCCCTTCCGCTAGGAAGGTAAAGTGTCATGGTGGAGGAAAAAGCACAAAAGCAAGCAAGACCTCTCTCTCCTGCCCTAGCTCCTCCTCCTGGGCCTGCCAAATTGAGAAAGTGCTGTGCAGGGGACAGGAAAGCAAAGTTGGAATCCTACCAAGTTATAGCTGTAGGACCTTGGACAGTTCATTGACTTTCTTTGGGCCTCAGTTTCCTCATCTCTGAAAAGGGCGATAGCTCCTGATCTGTCCACCTCAGGAAGTTACATGGATCATCTGTGACAATAAATGCGAGAATGCTTTGTCAAGTGTGTGCTTGGGCATATGAGGTGTTGCATCCTGTCAACATGGGTGGGGGTGGGGAGCACACGGCAAAGAAGAACAAGCCTGGGTCCCCGCCCTGAAGTGGAGAAAACAAGATTTAATAGTATCAAGTGCCAGCACTGAGTGAAAGCTCATCAGGATCAGGTACCAAGCACTGTGCTATGTGCTCCACCCATCTCTTAGCTCCTTGGCTTCTTATGAGAACATTGTGAGTTAGGGGTAGATATTGTCTTTATTCCTATTTTAGGCCAAGACTCAGAGAGTTACCCGAAATCACCCAGTTAGTAAGCTACAAAGCAGAAATCCAAACCAAGATTTATCAGTCTCCAGAATGTTAACCATTTCTCATTCTACTCTCTTATCCCCTACTGATTTCAAAAGCCCTAGACAAAATGTAATGAGAATGAAAGACTGAACCCATCATTAAGAGAACTCTGCAGGGAAGACCCAGATGACTATTGATTGAGGGACTTTCCAGGCAGTAGAGGCAAGAGCAGGCCCCCTAGGATGGTGGAATCAGGATGTGGCACCTATTGGTCATCATGAATTGAGGAGGCACCTGAGTGGGGGTGGGACATGTTTCTTGGCAGATTTTTGCCTCTATTGAGATATCTCTCTCTCTCTCTCTCTCTCTCTCTCTCTCTCTCTCTCTCTCTCTCTCTCTCTCTCTCTCCTTTTCATCTGTTAGGGTGTACAAAGTGGACCGAGGTTTGTCCTGGGATCACACCCCTACTTTTCACCACACCTCAAACCTCCTACCAAGGGAAATGGAGAGGAATTATAGTGTCTATGTGTTCCCTCTGTCCAGTCTCTCCTTGCTCCTCTCTCTCCCAATCTTAGCACACTACATCCCCCTGACTTCCTTCCTATGAAACACCTCTAGCAGGACATGCCTACCTGCATGCATTTAAGATTTTCAGTGGCTCCTCATTGCCCACAGGCTAATGCCCAAGTTCCTTGGCTTAACTGTCAAGGGTTTTTCATAACCTTTTCTGCTCTATCTCCCATCACGTGCACTGGCATACCCATCATTCCATCACCACACTGGAATGTTTCTAACTCTCACAATTGTTTAAACTTTTCCCAGCAACTCCTGGAAAAATCCTGGCTCCCCTACATGGCCAAGCTCAAATCTGCTTCCTCCTCTATGAAACCCTCCTGAGCCCTTCCTCCTCCATACTCCTACCTTCTCTCCTTGTTGCGCCCTTCAAATACCACCCAAAGTCGCCATTGCACTAAGTTCATTTCGTGTGTGTGTGTGTGTGTGTGTGTGTGTGTGTGTGACTTTGTGAGCTCTGAGTGCAGCAACATGCAGTCTTCCAGAGTCATAGACATGGGTTCAAACCCCTCATCTTTGTGCTGCCAGCTGTGCAACTGTCTAGTGTACTTTGTTTCTCTGAGTCTCAGTCTCCTGAGCTAGGAAGTGGGTATGTAAAACAGGGCTCTGGTGAGGTTGGAATGAGCTGGTACACATGAAGCACTTAAAAGGATGCCAGGCAAAGGGGAGGTATTTAAACCCTGGTTACTGGATTCCCATGCACACGTGGCCTGATGCCTAGAGCTCAGAGGGTGCTAGGTATGTCACTGGTACAAGAATAAGCTGAGAGCATAGTTGTGGAGGGAGATACCTAGGTGGGGAAAGCCAAGCTTGCTTAGGAAGCGAGGGAAGAAGATGGCGCTGTGAGGTCCTGAGAGGGTGATCAGGGGAGGCTTCCTGCATGGGACAGTGCCTTTAAAACTAGATTTGAAAAATCTATTTATAATATTTGCACAAATAAATGCATAAATCATAAGTGTACCGCTCAATGAATTTCCATAGTGAATATCCCCATGGAAGCAGCATCCAGATCAAGAAACAGAACACTTGCCTAACCTGTTTGGCTCAGTGGATAGAACATTGGCCTGTGGACTGAAGGGTCCCAGGTTTGATTCCGGTCAAGGGCATGTACCTGGGTTGTGGGCACAACCCCAGTGGGAGGTATGCTGATCAATGTTTCTCTCTCATCAATGTTTTAACTATCTCTCTCCCTTCCTCTCTGTAAAAAATCAATAAAATACATTTTTTAAAGAAAAAAAGAAGCAACACCCCAGCAGCTTCCATCATGCCTCTGCCACTCACTACATGCCCTCTTTCTCCAAGGGTAGCCACTAACCTGACTTCCAACAGCACAGATAAGTTTTGACAGACATTGAATTTTCTATATGAGGAACCATATAGTATGTATAGAAGGGTGGCAGGACCCTTCTGTTCAAAAGTGTATCTGAGAGTCAACTGTATTGTTGGGGAGAGCTGTACTAAGCTTATTGCTATGTCCTGGTGCCTCATGTGACTGCCACTACTCATGTATCCATTCTTTTTTCTTTTAAAAAATTTTTTCAAGTATACTTTTTATTGATTTCAGATAGGAAGGGAGAGGAAGAGAAAGATAGAAACACCAAAGATGAGAGAGAATCATTGATCAGCTGCCTCCTGCACACCCCACACTAGGGATCGAGCCCACAACCTGGGCATGTACCTTGACTGGGAATTGAACTGTGATCCCCTGGTTCATAGGTCGACACTCAACCATTGAGCTATGCCAGCCAGGCTCATGTATCCATTCTACAGTTGATGAGCCTGTGGGTTGTTTCCAGTTAAACCGAATTTTGAAGGAAGGGAGAAACTTCAGTTGACAGAGTGAAGGGTGGAGAGTTCCAGGTAGGAAATGCCTGGTGAGAGCCTGGAGGTGGGTCAGAGGAAAAGCTAAGCCATCCACAGACATTTGGACATTTGCTGAGGGGTAGCTGTGTCAGGCACTCACTCCCTTCATCATCACAGCAACACAGTGAGGTAGATGCTCTTGTCTTCATTTTACCCAGGAGGAGATGGAATCCCAGAGATGTGAGGAACTCACCCAGCTTTACACAGCTGGTCAGTGGCAGAACCACGATGTGAACCTTTGCCTGCTGACACTAAGTGAAGAGACTGGGTGGGGTTCAGGGAGGTTAAAGAACTCACTGAAGATCACACATTCCAAAGTTGAACTTAGTGAGTGACACCTGACACCAGATAAATATTTCTTTCTAAGAGGTCCCTGAGTTACCTTAAACATGAAAAATAATGTTTGGTTCTACCACCCCCCTGGACAGGACCCCCAGAAAGGCCTCCCCTCAAATGGAAGACAAGCATGAAATAAAGAGGATCAAGGATTTCAATTCATACCTGGGTCACCTCAGAGACACCCCGAGGCATTCAGGATATCTGCCCCTAAGATTAAAGATTGGCTACTCTGGTTGGCCCCCACCCTTAGTCACCTGAAAATCTGTACAGCCCTTTCCATATTCCTAGGCTGAGGATCCACCAGCAGCACCCAAATCCTAGCACCACCCCCACAGTTTCCTCGGCTTTTGGCTAAAGCTGGGCCAGAGGGGCCCTGAAACAAGGTCCCAGGAGCCAAAGGCCCCCCTCCCACTCCCCCAGGCTGCAGATTAATGACAGGAAAAGGAAAGAACTGCGATTAGGCCTGGCAATGAGTTTACTCTGCCCCAACAAAGCTCACTTCTGGCCCTATGCCTGCCCTCCTGCTTGCTTTCCATGCTTGCCAGTCCCTGGGGCTTCTGGGGCGACTCTCAGCCTCCTGGTCTGCAGACCAGGCTAAGAGGTGATGGAGAGAAGGTCACGATAGGCTCCATTGACCTATAAATAGCAGCCCTGTCTGTTGCCCATCCTCTCTCTGTTCCCTCTTTTCCAGGCAGTAAGAGGAGGAAGTCATCTGGGCAGCTGCATCCTAGCAATACAAGAGGAGGAAATCAACAGAGAGCATAGAAAAGGGGAAAGAAAGGGAGAAAAAGAGGAAAGAATAGCGGGTGGGGATAAAAAATGAAGGAGGGTAGAAGGGATACATGGGAACCAGAGCAGCCACTCCACAGTATGCTTGCCCTTCCCCACTTGTGGACCCCTTTTCTGGCTCCCCAACATAGCGTGGAAGAGGCTTCCTGATGGAGACTGCAGGTGCCCCACCCAGGAGGCCTTTGTGGTTCCAGTGGCTAGTTACTTGGCCTGACTGCTGACCCAATTTCTGGTCAGCTAGCTTGTTGCAACCTCTAGGACACTGTGGCCTTTGACCCTGATTGCTGACTCGCCTAGGGTCAAGACCCAGCAAGAGGACAGAAGTGCTCCACTGCAGTCCACAGGAATTGGGGCTAGTTGTGTGTGTGTGTATGTGTATGTGTTGGGGGGCAAGTGACATTGCCCCTGCCCTAAGAGGTTGTCACTGGAACCCCATTCTTAGGAAAGAGGATGTGAAACTTTCAGCTTTGTGCAGGTTTGGAGCTTTGGTTCCGCAAGCCCTTATCTCTGGTGTCTGCAGTCTATCCCGCTCTATCCGTCTGGCCATCTGTGAACCCTTGTTCCTGTGTGTATCTGTAGTCTTGACTGTTGATCTTGATTCAGGCTTCTTGTGTTGAAAGCCCACCCTCATTACCAGTCTGGCCTTAGTTCCTGCGGCCATCTTGGCATGTGCACACAGACACAGTTAAGAAAGCTCATTTCCTGAAAACTGTCTCATCAGCACAAACAATAGGTCAGGCTGAAAAGTCCAAAGCCCAGCACCTGTCAACAGTAGTCATGTTATCACATTGGTGGCTCAGGTTAAAAGCTGAGGTGAAGAAAGAAAACGGCAGCTTTCTTTTACTCAATGACTGCCAGTCATTTGTGTCTCAAATCTGCAGGCACCTTCTCTGATGGCTTCTTTTGTTGTTATTGTTGTTGTTGTTGTTGTTGTTGTTGTTGTTGTTAATCCTCACCAGAGCATATTTTTTCACTGATCTTTTAGAGAGAGTGGAAAAGAGAGGGAAAGAGAGAGAAATATCAATGTGAGAGAATTACATCCATTGGTTGCCTTTGGCACTCGCCCTGAGCAGGGCCTGAGGAGCCTGAAACTAAGGTACCTGCCCTTGACAAAATCGAACCCAGGACCCTTTGGTCCACAGGCCAACGCTCTATCCACTGAGCCAAACCAGCTAGAGCTCCGATTGCTTTCCAATATGATTTTCCAAAAAACCTAATGTCAGGTCTTATAGTCTCCTTCAGAGAATGTTTTACTCTTCTCAGGACAGATTCACCAGAGTGGGGGCCCTAATGTGCTTACTGCTGTCACTGTGACAGGAAACCATGCTTGGAGCCTGCCCAGAGCCCAGAGTCCAGGCTGTGGAGTTTGGGAGGGTTTGCTTTGTTACATAAAGGTGACGCTATTGCTCTTGCCAAGGTATGTCTAGTAAAAAATGTCTTTGACTCATTTAGTCTTTCACGGCAGGGTCCTGGGGATCAAACTTCAGGTACTGATGAAAATGTGGCCTTCATTTGAGGCCTAACTGAGGCTCTCGTCAGGAGCTTTCTCTGGGGCAGGTATTAGAGGCCATTTTCTGCTGTTAAACAGGAGGAAGCCTTGTATCTCCAAGGTCATCTTGGTGTTTTACCTCAATAGCTCTGGGACCTCAGGGCACATATGGCTCTGTCCAGCCCTGGGGTGTGTGTACGTGTGTTGGGAATGCAAACAGCTCCTTACAGCCATTTTAGCACTACTGATTGCAACACCTCTGCTTCTTCCAGCTCTCACTGCAGCGCTCCAGCAGTTTCAAAGATTTTGCCAAATCCAAACCCAGCTCCCCAGTGGTGAGCGAGAAGGAATTTAATCTGGATGATAATGTGAGTTTCAGAGCTTCCTTGGAGTGGGGAGGCTGGCTGCATGCCCTGGGCAAGGGATTGGCTAGAAGGGAGAAAGGGAGGGGAAAGAGGATATTTTTAAAAATTAAATCTTTATTGTTGAACGTATTACATATGTCCCCTTTTCACCCATCCACCCTTTCTAGTCTACTCCTGTCGCCCCCCCACACACAACCCAGGCCTCCACCACCCTATTGTCTGTGTCCATGGGTTACACATATATGCATACAAGTTCTTTTTTTAATTTGATTTGTTCAGATTATTGCAATTTATTGTTCAGATTATTACAATTGTTCCTCTTTTTTCCCTCCATAGCTCCCCACCACCCAGTTCCCACCCCACCCTCTGCCCTTACCCCCCCCACTGTCCTCATCCATAAGTGTATGATTTTTGTCCAGTCTCTTCCCACACCCCCACATCCCTTTCCCCCCAAGAATTGTCAGTCCACTCCCTTTCTATGCCCCTGATTCCATTATATTCACCAGTTTATTCTGTTCATCAGATTTTTTTAATTCACTTGATATTTAGATTTACTTGTTGATAGATATGTATTTGTTGTTCATAATTTTCATCTTTACCTTTTTCTTCTTCCTCCTCTTCTTAAAGAATACCTTTCAGCATTTCATATAATACTGGTTTGGTGGTGATTAACTCCTTTAGCTTTTTCTTATCTGTGAAGCTTTATATTTGACCTTCAATTCTGAATGATAGCTTTGCTGGGTAGAGTAATCTTGATTGTAGGTTCTTGCTATTCATCACTTTGAATATTTCTTGCCATTCCCATCTGGACTGCATATTTTCTGTTGAGAAATCAGCTGACAATCCTATGGGTGCTCCCTTGTAGGTAACTGTTTTTCTCTTGCTGCTTTTAATATTCTCTCTTGTCTTTTGCTCTTGGCATTTTAATTATGATGTGTCTTTGTGTGGCCCTTTTTGGATTCCTTTTGTTTGGGGTGTTCTGTGCTTCCTAGACTTGTAAGTCTATTTCTTTCACCAGTAGGGAAGTTTTCTGTCATTATTTCTTCAAATAGGTTTTCAGTATCTTGCTCTCTCTCTTCTTCTGGTACCCCCATAATTCTGATGTTGGTATG
Source organism: Antrozous pallidus (assembly GCA_027563665.1). Lineage (NCBI taxonomy): Eukaryota > Metazoa > Chordata > Mammalia > Chiroptera > Vespertilionidae > Antrozous > Antrozous pallidus. The sequence goes on along the minus strand of CM050509.1, from coordinate 38,917,416 downwards.
CTTGAAGTTGTCCCAGAGGCTCCTTACACTATATTCATATTTTTGTTTTGTTTTTTTTGTTTTTGTTTTTTTTTAATTTTTTTTAAAATATATTTTATTGATTTTTCACAGAGAGGAAGGGAGAGGGATAGAAAGTCAGAAACATCGATGGGAGAGAAACATCGATCAGCTGCCTCTTGCACACCTCCAACTGGGGATGTGCCCGCAGCCAAGGTACATGCCTTTGACCGGAATCGAACTCGGGACCCTTCAGTCCACAGGCCGACGTTCTATCCACTGAGCCAAACCGGTTCGGCTATATTCATATTTTTGGATTCTTTTTTTTCTTTTTTCTTTTCCAGTTGAGTGTTTTTTGCTTCTTTGTATTTCAAATCTTTGACTTGATTCTTGCAATCCTCTAGTCTGCTGTTAGATCTCTGTATAATATTTTTATTTGTCAGTGTATGCTTAATTTCTAGTTGGTCGTTTTTCATATCCTCAAGGGTCTCGCTAAATTTATTAGCCTTTTCTAGAAAATTCTTGAAAAACGTTATAACCATGGTTTTGAACTCTATATCCAGTAGTTTGCTTTTCTCCATTTCTTTCATTTGTGATATGTTTCTTTGTCTCCACATTTTGGCTGCTTCCCTGAGTTGATAGAGTGGCTTTTTGTGTTAGGTGACCTATAGGGCCCAGTGGCTCAGCCTCCCGAGTGTATCCCTTTGTGGGCTGTATGCACAGTCTTATTGTAGTTAAGCCTTGATTGTTGTTGGTATCACTGGGAGGAATTGACCTCCAGGCCAATTGGTTACGAGGATCAGCTGTGTCTATGATGGGAGAACTGTGCTGGAGACACCCTTATGAGACAAGACTTACAAAAATCTCTGTACTTAACTTGGATGGGGCAGAGTCTCAGGGCAGAGCAGACAGCATTGGTTTCCCATCAGGCATGCCCTAATAGGTCCTTGTGTCTCAGTGTTCCGTGGTAATCACTGCAAGCACCTCTTAGAGAAAGCCGCCCTTGAGTTTTACCTGCTGCCAGACAGTCCATTTTCTCCCCGAATGAGTCTGGCTCCCCAGAGTCTTGCCAGGAACTGAAATTCAGTGCAGTCAGGAGCTTTTGTCTCCCTCCCACTTGAGAAAGCCAGCCACATACTCAGTTGCCCACCATCTCTGCATGCACGCCTTGGTACCACTTTCTGCAGTTCCTCTGAGTCTGTGTGCTTTTCTCTTTCCTGGCAGTCTAGTTTCACCCCATATGAGTCTGGGTCCCCAGAGTCTTGCCTGGAACTGGAGTTCAGTGCAGTCAGGAGCTTTTGTCTCCCTTCCACTTGATAAAGTCAGCTGCGTACTCAGGTGCCAGTCCTCTCCACACAGGCATCTCAGTACCTCTGCCTCCTGCAGCTCCTCTAAGTCTCAGTGTGCTTTCCTCTTTCCTTCTAGTTGTAGAATTTCCACTCAGCCAGTCTTCCTGTGGTTCTGGATGATGTCCGTTTTGTCTTTTAGTTGTAGTTTTGAAATTGCTGTGCGAGGCAGCAGTTTAGGTGTTTACCTATGCCACCATCTTGGTTTCTTTGTCTGCATACAAGTTCTTTGGTTGATCTCTTCCCACCCACCCACCCCTACCTTCCCTCTGATATTCAACAATCTGTTTGATGATTCTATGTCTCTGGGTTTGTTTTGTTCATCAGTTTATTTTGTCCATTAGATTTCACATTTAGGTGAGATCATGTGATACTTGTCTGGGACAGAGGAGACTTTAGGATTGTTGAGGCAAAGTCTGATTAAATACAGAAGATCCACCTCTCCCACCTACCAAAATCATGGGCCTCAAGAACTCACCTGCATCCTTTTCAGTTGCAAATTAATTATCAAATTAACTACCCATTAACAGAGCTGAGAACAGGACTGGAACTAAGAGGAAAGGGGACAGGAACTTCCCATTCCCACCCCTTCATCCTCTGCTGGGGCCTGAAGGCCTCCTTCTATCCCTGAGTCCTGGACACAGGCAGTCATCAGGGTTCCTGGACTTCTTATTGTCACAGATTCCAGAAGATGATTCAGGTATCCCTACCCCAGAGGATGCTGGGAAAAGTGGCAAAAAGCTGGGGAAGAAATGGAGGGCCGTGATTTCCCGAACCATGAACAGGAAGATGGGCAAGATGATGGTGAAGGCCCTTTCAGAAGAGATGGTGAGGCCTGGGATCCAGGGGATGGGTGGGGACAGGTCCCATTCTGACAAGGTGTGAGCATGGCTACCTTGACAGCCACTGCTCAGATATCATATCTGAAGGCTCCATTAAATATGAGAAGGAAGGTTACGTGGGAGGGGAGCCAAGGACAAAGCACAGGTGGAACATAGTTAAGATCTAATGAGGGATGAAAGTTAGAGTAACAGGAGCTTCCTGAGGAGGCAAAGTGGGCCCCTGAGATTGGAAAGGCTTGATTCAAAGAGGGACCCCTATGAGAGAAAATTCGAGATGGCTGGCTTTGACACAAGAAGGGAGGGTATGACAGACATCTGTAGGTCAGTCACAGCCAAGCAGCTGAAGTCACACAGTGATTCTGGCATGTTCTGGAGTCAACTAGTATTGGCTTATACCAGCTCAGGAAAGCAACTAGCCAAATTTTCAGGAATTTTGCATGGAACATGACATTATTGAAAATTAAACTAAGAAATAAATGATATTAAAAACAAAGGGACTACATACAGTCAATGCTCAAAACTGATCCCTTCCTAATTCTTGAACTGCCTTTCATTGTTCTCTATGCCCCTGAAGTTATTTGCATCGATAGTCTGTGTGGATGAAACAGCCTATTGATGATGCACTGCTTGGTCAGTGACTTCACTGTAGTAGTCAAAGGTAGTAACTCTTCAGCACTACTGTATATTGACCATGGTGGGGAGTATTAACAACACAGAGATTGATGACTTCTACACATAAAGGAGGAGTTTCCTCTGCACTAAGGTATGGTGACGGGTGCTTAGAAGTCAGGCGGACTTGAATGGGGCCTGGGCCCTGGCCTTGGGAATGTTCCTTTATTACTTCTCATCTGAAAACTTGGGACAATCAAGTACTTATCCTCAAGTGAGGACTGAATGAAATGACAGATGTGCTTGGCACATGGGAGCACAGTCAAAGGTAGTAACTCTTCAGCACTACTGTCTACATGACTGTGCCCCGGCGACAGCTCAGAATCCAAGCTCTGGCATCATCCTTTTCTGTATGTGCAATGGCTCTATCCACTGAGCCAAACCAGCTAGGGCTACAATGGCACTTTAAATGGACAGAGAATATTCACAGGGCCTCATTCTGTGAGATGGGCAGGGCAAGGACTTTTTATTCCCACCTCACAAAAGAAGAAGCTAGGGCTCTGAGAGTGCCATGCTGCCTGTACACCAGAGCCCAGTTCTCCGTCAAGCACAAGCCTATTTCCTCTGCACCTGAGCTGCCCCAATGCACCCCAACAGAGACTGATCAGGGCTGCCTGTCACCCTTCCCCTTCAGGCAGACACTCTGGAGGAGGGATCAGCCTCCCCAACATCTCCAGACTGCAGCCTGGACAGTCCTGGCCCTGAGAAGATGGCATTGTCATTTTCTGAGCAAGAGGAGCGCGAGCTGCCAGCACTTAGCCGCCAGACATCCACTGGTAAGTAAGGGAGGTGCGGGGAGTCTAGAGAAAAAGACTGGGTTAGGGCAGTGCCAGTCATTGTCTGGGAGGGGCTAAGAGAAATGAACCTTTATGCTGGGACTTTCCCAACCCCTCTTCATGTTAAATCTTTACAACTTCATAGGGCCAGTACTATTATGATCCCTACTTTATTGATGTGAAAAGTGAGTCTCAGGGAGGTTAAATGACTTGCTCAGGGTGACCCAGTCTTGAACTCAGTTCTGCCCTAAAGGAGCTCAGTTTGCTGTCCCCAAGCCTTAGAGGGCTCAAGGACAGAGGAAAGCCCCCCTTGCCTTCTTTTTTTTTAAATACATTTTTATTTCTTTCAGAGAAGAAGGGAGAGGGAGAGAGAGATGGAAGCATCAATGATGATAAGAGAGTCAGTAATGGGCTGCCTCCTGCACACCCCACACTTGGCATTGAGCTTGCAACCTGGGCACGTGCTCTTGACTGGAATCAAATTTGAGACACTTCAGTCTGCAGTCTGACGCTCTGCCCATTGAGCCAAACCGGCTAGGGCTCAGTGTCCAGTTACCTGGAAACTCTCTGGCCCCCTTGAACCAGCCCACTCCCACCCTTCTAAGCAGAGCTAGAGGTTCCACCTGCCTGGGCCTCTGTCATCCAAGACTGGTATGGGGATATAGAGCCTCCAGCTGTAAAGATTCAGCCTCTTGGACCACAGACCTTGGATTGCTGAACTTAGGGCACCACTTGACATCTTCCAGATGTCCATAGGGCTAGACAGGAGATTCTGACAGCCCTGCCTAAAAGAGTGACGGAGGCCTCTGGGCTGCAAACCTTCAGAGGCACTGCCTTTCCCACCCCTCAGGCTAGTTCCAAGTTACCTTTCTTTCTCTGGTTCCCCAGACCTGCCTGACCTGTCCCCTCTCCCCTACACTGAAAGCCATTTAAAATAAGCTTCATCCTGCTCTTCCCTGAAAGACCCCATCTGAGTTTCCAGGTAACTGGACACTGAGTTTTATTAAGTAAAGTTAAATATGAATGAAGGGTGTGGCTTCCTGGATGGAAGAAGCATTAGAATGGGAATCACGAAACCTAGAGCATAATAGACCCATAAGATGAGATGGGCAAGTCACTTGGCCTGTCTGGCCTCAGTTTTCCTCATCTGTTTAGTGGGGTGTTGGCCCAGTTGGTCTCTAGAGGCCTCCCAATTTGCCTGTTCTTTGGATTCTGAGCCATTTTTCCTGTGGTCAGCCATTTCTCATGTCTAAAGCCTCAGAAGTGAAGCTGTGCTCCTGCAGGGTGGCCCAGGAGATGGGCCAGAATCCCTGCCACAATGTGAGACTAACCAGCTAGCTTCCCCCGCCCCCACCATTGTGTAGCCCTGGGACTTCCAGATAGATTCCCTGTAAGGTACCTGCTGAGCAAGGCCCCAGCTGTCCTGGGACAAAGGTGACTCTCCTCCCTGCCCCATATCTTGCAGGCAGTGAGTTCTGCAGTCCCAGCCCAGGATCTAGCAGCTTTGGAGAGGAACCACCTGCCCCCCAGTACACAGGGCCCTTCTGTGGCCGGGCCCGAGTTCACACCGACTTCACTCCCAGCCCCTATGACCACGACTCACTGAAACTACAGGTAAGATTGGCATCCAGGCCCCAAACTGCATGCATAGAGGGGGTTGGACTGAGTCAGGGTAGGACAATGTCAGCAGAAGCTGCAGGACCACCCTGGCCTCTCTCTTAATCCATTCTGTTCTTCTCCCACAGAAAGGCGATGTGATCCAGATCATTGAAAAGCCGCCTGTGGGCACATGGCTGGGCTTGCTCAATGGCAGGCTGGGCTCTTTCAAGTTCATCTATGTGGATGTGCTGCCTGAGGAGGCTGTGGGGCCTGCCCGCCCCAGCCGTCGACAGAGCAAGGGCAAGAGGCCCAAGCCCAAAACTCTGCATGAGCTGCTGGAGCGCATTGGCCTGGAGGTCTGACCTTGGCCCTGCATTAGTGGCTAGAATCAAGGGACTCACCCTTATCCCAGGGATGGTGACCAGGGCACATCAGCTAAGTGGGGAGGGAAGGATTGGGGGGGTTGTAAACTGCCTAGCTGGTGGCCTGCCTCTGCCCACAGGAGCACACATCTACCCTGCTGCTCAATGGCTACCAGACACTGGAGGACTTCAAAGAGCTGCGAGAAACACATCTCAATGAGCTGAACATCACAGACCCACAGCATCGGGCCAAGCTGCTCACTGCAGCTGAGTTGCTGCTGGACTATGACAGTGAGTAGGCTTCGGAGCTGGGTGGGGTGCCACTGGTGGTCCAGGGATGGGAGGCCTCTGCCCCGGGGTCCTGTGCAGTGGTAGGAAGGCACTTTTCACACTTATTTTATGTCTTATTTTTTATTTTTTTAATGTTTTTATTGATTTCAGAGAGGAAGGGAGGAGAGAGACAGAAACATCAATGAGAGAGACTCATTGAATGGATGCCTCCTGCATGCCCAACACTGGGCATGGAGCTTACAACCTGGGCATGTGCCCTGACCTGGAATCAAACCATGACCTCCTGGTTCATAGGTTGATGCTCAATTACTGAGCCATGCCAGCTGGGCCCCTTTCCACACTTTAATCCCAGTCTCAGGCAAAGTTTGTGGGAAGAAGGGGTTTTAGGGATGATCGGGCCCCACTCCCTTTGGGATCCCAGGGTAGACTTAAGAACAGAGAAGGTAAGGCAAGTACATAAGGTCTCAAAGCTAGGCAACGACAGAGGCAGGTTTCGGGGCTCCTGGCTTAGTGCTGAGAATTTTAAGTTCTTGAGCCTGGAAAGTAAAAGAAGGGCAGAGATGGCGACAGGTGCCCAGAGGGAGAGACTGCCTGCAGTGTCCCTACTCCCAGAGCCCCTATTCCCACACAGGGCTCCCTGGGGCTTCTGACCCACTCCCTTCCAAGGCCCAAGGCCCCATATTCCATCTCCCACCCTTGTCCCTGGCAGCTGGCAGCGAGGAGGCAGAAGAAGGTGCCGAAAGCAGCCAGGAACCAGCAGTGCACACCCTGTCAGACCCCAAGGGGGACATCCCACGTGACTCAGGCTGCTTCGAGGGCTCAGAGAGTGGACGCGATGAGGCAGAGCTGGCAGGCACTGAGGAGCAGCTGCAGGGCCTCTCCCTAGCCGAGGCACCTTGAGCACAGGTGGTGGCGGGCCAAGGCTGGGCCCGAGCAACACATTCAACAGGGATGGGCCCGGCCTCCAGAGGTGGCCTGGGCTAGAAGACTGGCAGAGGACTGGTGCCCAGTCTGGCCCTGCTCCCCTTCCCTCCCCCCGCAGCACCAAGGGCCGTAGCAGCTGGCCAGGGCCAGCAGGCTTAGCTGGAGTGGATAAGGAGCCACTGAGGACACACCACACCTGCCCGGCCCCCCTCTCTCCACCAGCTACTGACAGTACAGCCCACTCTGGCCACAGCTACAGCAAGTAGCTGGCAGCGAGGGATCACCTCAATCGTCCCTCAGCAAGAAGGCCTCCAAATCCTCCTCACTCCCACAGTACCTTCCCCTGTGGCACTGTTTCTGAATAGAGACCAAGTATTTCACATCTGTTTCAGGACCCTAAGGAAGTCTGCCATTTAAAAGGATTCTAATTGATCACAGGGAAATCCAGATTGTCCCCAATACGGTTTGAAGAGAGCAACATGTACCTTTCCTATTTTCCTTCTCCTTAACTTCCTGAGAGGTTTAGCCACTAAATCACTATGTGACTCAAATCAAATACCTCCCCCAATTTGGGTCTAGGACTGGCTGGCATTAGAATGGATAGACACTGAGGACCTTGCCAACTCAGACATTCTGTGACATTAAATGTCTGCTCTCCTGATACCTGTGGCCCAAGATACCAGTGGGGCTTAAGGAGGCTGGGAGACCTCAGGCTCCCAAATGAAATGCCTGTTCCTACCTCCCCACATAACTCAGGCCACACTGCAACTTACTCCAGCTTAAAACAATGCCCATACCTTCCCTCCCTTTCCACTCCTGGCCCCCTCCAATGACACTTCTCTCAAGGGTGACGGTAGATGGACAGACTGGCTTTCAAAGATAAAATGGTCCCTCAGAAGCCAGATAGATGTGGGCCCTGATTTGGCTTCTTGTGTGGGTCCTTACAAGCCAGGAAAGTGTGGAAACTTGACATTGAAGGAATCCATTACCCCACTTTGCTTGTTAAAGGTTTTGATGTGCCCTGAGCTCCCGAAAGGGAGGGATAGTATCTATTGGTGAGGGGCCTCCCTTGACTCTAGTACCAAATCTGTGCTCTGAATTCAAGTAACCCTTCCCCAGGGCCAAACTGGCTCAGGGACAAAGTGTCTACTACATCTAGAACTTCTGGCTTAATCTAGTACCAAATCTGTGCTCTGAATTCAAGTAACCCTTCCCCAGGGCCAAACTGGCACAGGGACAAAGTGTCTACTACATCTAGAACTTCTGGCTTAATGGACACATTTCTGGACCTACTACCAGGAACTTTGGTAAAGTTAGCTTGTGGGGGGAAGGGATCAGTGTAAATATGAGGGGGTGAGAGGAGATAGGTTGGCAATAATAAATGTAAATAGAATGAAATTCTCATCTCATCTTTCTTTTTTGTTTTGTTTTGTTAATCCTCGCCCCAGGATATTTTTCCATTGATTTTTAGAGTGGAAGGGAGGGGGAGACCAAGAGAAAGGAACATTGATGTGAGAAAGACACATCGATTAGTTACCTCCCGCGTGTGCCCCAACCAAGGCTGGAGCTCCAGCCTGCAACAGAGGTACCTGTCCTTGACCAGAATCAAACCCAGGACCCGTTAGTCCAAGGGCCGACCCTCTATCCAATGAGCCAAACTGGCTAGGACTCCATTTATCTATCTTATGGAGAGAGGGGTGGGAGAACACACCACTCTCCTTCAAAGCTGGACTCAGCAAAACATCCTCCATTGTCCTTTCAGGGCCATCTGTCCCTTCCCTGCAGACCTAAAGCTTCAGTTTGAAACTCTAGCTGGCTCTGCCCTTCCTGCTAACCAGTCACCGCCTGCCCCCCCCCCCCCCCCCCCGTGGCCCCACCCCATCTCAAACTCCCAGGGCCACGGTCCTTGCTGGGGTCTGAGAGTTGGGAGTATCTTCCTAGAACTATTCATTTAACAAGAGCCTTGAAGACCTCTACTCCAATAATAAAAGGCCTGAACTGGGGGTTGTCCAGTGTCCAGGAAGGGGAACTTTGAATTCAGCTGGGCCTTTCCTCTGAGGCCACTTCTTCCTGAGGCCTACCCTATGATCACTGAAGCTACATCATCTCTTGGGAGGTGGGATAGAGACGAAGACCCCTGGATTTATTTGATTCTGTCAGTATTAACTCCATGAGAGATGAAAAACTGGAGTGAGCTGCCACCAGAGGGGAGACAAGGCCACTCTGCTTCCAGGCTTTGTTCTTAGCTGCACTCGCCCCACAGCTGTAAGTGGCAGTGGGCCTGAGGAAACTGTAAGCATTATCTTCACCAAAGAAGCAAGGAGGAGCCCAGATGCCCTCAAAGCCCCAAAGGCACTGAATAATGGCTTTAATTTAGTGAGTACTGATACATTTGCCAGGTATCAAGCGCTTTGCATTTCTTCTCATAATCATGTTATCCCCAAGGTAGGTACCTTCACATTCCCAGTTTACAGAGGAGAAAACTGAGCAACAGACAGGTTGAGGTTGAGTAGGAAGTCCAACAAGCTTTCAGAGCGCCCCCCACCCTCACCCAGCCCTCCAAAGGGCAATCTGACCCTTTGTAGTGTGCCTTTAACACCCTTTAACCCATTCCCTCCAAGGATTAGATCCACAGAAAGCCTTACAAGTACACACAGACACATGGACAAAGGTATTTGCAACAGCTTTATATGTAAGACACTGAAAATAACACAAATGGGAAAGTAAATACATTATGGTCCATTCACACAATATCATACAGTCATTAAACATGATGTTGTAAAAAATATTTGACACAGGGAAAATCTTTGTAATTTTTTATTATTTAATATTTTAAATTATACAATAATGTACAAATGTTTTTGTTGTAATAGAAATCTGTGCTATGTTATGAGGAAGAGGCAAGTGCTAAAACATTATTTACAGGGTGATTTATTTTAAGAAAAGAAAATCATACAGGAGAATTAAGACCAGAAAAGACCTGAATCAAATGGTAACTGGTGATGATCTTGTGAGGTGAGCTGGGGATTATGGGGTGCGATTGGGGAAGTAATGGAAAGAAGTATTCACTTTCTACATTCTTGCTTAATTTCCATTTCAAAAGTATTTTTTCCTTTTTTATCTACTATTTTTATATCTACTTAAAAAGGAAAAATATTTTAATTTTCGGGGGGGGGGGGGGACTAAATAAATCAATATGTCCAAGCTTCTGGCCTCTAATTTGGGGTAGTAGCAACGTCATTATCCTACTGCCTTAGGCTCAGGCTTCTGGAAAGATGGGGAGTGTAAGTGAATAATGCTCAAAGTACTTTATTTTAATTTTTTAAAGTATTACACATAGTAATTCATATATCTCCTTTTTTCCCCAATTGACCTTCCCCCAGTCTCCCCTACCCACTGTTGCATGCCCTCATCCCACCCCCCCAGTGTGGTGTCCATTGGTTGTGCATGCAGACAAGTCCTTCAGTTGATCTCTTTCCCGCCTCCCCAACACTCCCCAGCCTTCCCGCTGTAATTTAACAGTCTGTTCGATGCTTTACTGCCTCTGTGTTTATCTTTTTGTTCATCAGGTTATAATGATCTTTATTTTCCATAAATGAGTGAGATCATGTGGTATTTTTCTTCCATTGCCTGGCTTATTTCACTAAACATAATGCTCTCCACTTCCATCCATGCTGCTGCAAATGGTAAGAATTCCTGCTTAGCATAGTATCCCATTGTGTAGATGTACCAGAGTTTTCTAATTCACTCATCTGCTGATGTAATGCCCAAAGTATTTTAAAACCACAAATACACCAAGGCGATTCCTACCCCATTTAAAACCGTGGATAGCAACTATCTATTAAGTCTAAAGCTGGGGAAAGGAAAATATCAGAAAAAGAAAAGTCAGGCTGAGAAAAGTATGTTTTGAACTCCTCCCCTGCCCTGGGGAGGGGGCTGGAGGATCTATAGGGTCTATAGGCTAAATGCAAGCTGAAAGGACTCTAATAAGTGCAGGTGAAGAGGGACAACAAGGAAATGAAGACTGTAGGCCAAGACCTGAGGAGCCAAAAAGACAGTGCCGGGTGGGGCTACATCCCAGGGTCCAATGCTCTTTTCCAGGCAGGGCTGCTAGACCCTCCTGTACAGCTCCACTGACATCCAGAAGATGGAAAGTGGCTCCCTGAGCCCTACAAACCAAGATATGGGGTCCAAGAGGCTGAGTCTTCACAGATGGACACCCTATACCCCCACCCCCAGCCTGGAATGCCAGAGGCCCAGACAGCTGTAGCCTATAGCTCCCCTTGGAAGGATGGGGGGGGGGGGCTGGCTAAAGAGGGGCAATGGGGGGGGGCCATGGTTAAGCATCAACCTATGAACCAGGAGGTCGTGGTTCGATTACTGGTCAGGGTACATGCCCAGGTTGTAGGCTGGATCCCCAGTGTGGGGCATGCACGAGGCAGTTGATCAATGATTCCATCTTGTCACTGATGTTTCTATCTCTTTCTCCCTCTCCCTTCCTCTCTGAACTCAATAAAATTTTTTTTTTAAAAAAAGAGGGCAGTGGGGTTCTTCCTCTGCCCTTGAGTCCTCCTGGGCCTGGGGACGGCAAGTGGAGCTCCTCTAGGGCAGGTAAGGCCTAGCAGTTAGGAATTAAGGCCTACTTGAGTTCAAGTCGTGGCTTTGTCACTCACTTAGCTGGGTCATCTTGGACAAGTCACTTAGGCTCCTTGAGTCTCACTTTCCCCATCAATGAAATGGGAATAACAATATTAGCACCAAGGGGTTGTTACAAAGATTGAATAAAGTAGTATATATAAAATACCCATAAAATCAACATTCAGTGAATGGATTCCTTAAATCTACAATACCCTGTACCTACATTTCACTCCCTTCAAGGCCAATCTCATCTTGGACCCCTGGGTTAGTGTAATGTCAAAGAACAAAGGCTTTGGAGTTAAATTGAAGTGTCTTCAAGTCCTGACTCCACCACTTACTAGTTACCTGACTTCAGGTAATTACATACATACACATTTCTGAAAATAAGAATGGTCTAGCTTGGCTGGCGTGGCTCAGTGGTTGAACATTAACCTATGAACCAGGAGCTCATGGTTCCATTCCCAGTCAGGAATGCAGACTTGATCCCCAGTGTGGGACGTGCAGAAGACAGCCGATCAATGATTCTATCTCAACATTGATGTTTCTCTCTTTCAATATCCCTCTCTCTCTTCCTCTCTGAAGTCAATAAAAATATATTTTTAAAAAGCAACAAAGTTAAAGGAAGTTTTTAGAGGGAAAAAAGACTGATCACTAAAGTCTCAGTGATATCCAACACCTTTCCCCCTGCCAAGTCAGGAAATTCAGGATGAGGTATGAGGTTTCTGAACTAGGGAAAAGAAGTGGCTCTCCCACCTCCTTCACAATAGAGGCTACCTTCACTTCTCACACAACTTTAGGCTCATTCTAAACTATTCAGCCAACAACACAATCAAGTGGGAAGGAACTGCCTCCCCTCGGCCCAGCCAAAACTCCTCCTCTAGGAAGGCCCTAAATAAAGGAATTCTATAGCACTTGATATGTAGGCTTCACCTTTTCCTATAACTTCACAGTTACCAATATAGCATTTGTATACCATTGCCTCTGGGACCTGCCAGGGATAGCGTCAGAAAGAGCCCAGGCAGTGGCCCTCACAAAGGGACAGCCAACTTGACTGTGGGAACCGACAAGGCAACTTCCTGACTTCCTGTGTTAAAGAAACCCCACCATCAGTTCAACCTAAGTGCAGGGGTGTGGAGAGAGAGTTAAGAGATTTAAGTTTAACATAAAACCCAACAACCAACCCCATATCAGCTCAACCATTTATAGTAAGCCCTCTCTATGCCTAACATGGAGAGACCATTAGTCAAATGAGTCCAAAATGGCACCAAAAAACTTCTAAAAATCATTGCTGGTTCTCAACTCACTTACAAAACAATGGGATCAGCAGTGCAATTTCTCCTAAAGTTAACCCTACCACATGGTCAGTTTTCAACAAGTATTTATTGAATGTTAAATAAATGAAAGAAAGGCTCATTTCAGTCAAGTGACACTTGGAGTTATTCAAACCTCTTTATCTGTCTGTACCTGGGTTATGCTGGAAAGCTCTCTGACAGGGAGTCCCGGCATCTGAGGTTCTGGTCTTAGCTCTACCAGTAACTGTCTATGTGACCTGTGGTAAGGCACAGTACTTAATGAGTGAGTGCAATTGGCTCTGGCTACATGATCAATATGTTCCTTTCAGGGATATCATCCAACAGACCCTGGATTTTATAACAAATAATCAGTATGTCTGAATTTGAGCAAAAAAATACAATGCTTTTAGTCATGTTGGAAGAGCCAGGTAGCTGTAAATGGACAGGAGCAGCAGGCTTGAAGAAGGTGAAGCGGGCTCTGGCCAGTGTTTCTCAGTGGTTGGAGCGTCGGCCTATGCACTGAAGGTCGAGGGTTCAATTCCCAATCAAGGGCACGTACCTGGGTTGCAGCTTCAATCCCCAGGCCCTTATCATGTAGCTGTGGTAAGCAACCAATTGATGTGTGTCTCTCATATGGATGTCTTTCTCTCTCTCTCCCCCTTCCCTCCTTCTCTTCTACTCTCTCTAAAATTAACAGAAGAAAATATCCTCAGGTGAGGATTAACAACAACAAAAAGAGTCGAGCTTAGGCGTCTCAGTGGTTGAGCATCGACCTATGCACCAGGGCACATGCCCGGGTTGCAGGCTCAATCCCCAGTGTGGGGTATGCAGGAGGCAGCCAATCGATGATTCTCTCTCATCATTGATGTTTCTATCTCTCTCTCCCTCCCCCTTCCTCTCAGAAAGCAATAAATATATATTTAAAAAAAAGAAAGTCAAGAGGCATGGAATGTCAGGGAAGTAATTCTACTCCAGGTTCCAGAATTGTAAAACCACTTCTAAATCATGGCCCCCTCATTTCCTGGCCCATGGTGGAGTGTGAGCTATCAAACTCGCAATTTATGAACTGAGTAGCAAATTCCCTAATTCTAGAACAAAAATAAACACAGGATTTGGACAGCCAAGTTACAGAATAAAAATGGCAAGAAACAAGACAAAGGGAGATGTGGAAAATGTTCAAACTCATTATTAACAAAAGGAATAGAAATTAAGTGTAACTGAAATACCAGTTTACAATGATAAAATTATGGAATGTTTAAATGAGATGTGTTTAAGTGTTTAAATGAGACATGAAACAAGCTCTTTGAGACACTACTTGGCAGGACAAACTGGGACAGCCTTTGTGTGAAGCAATTTAGCCATATTTGCCAAAAGTCTTTCATAGAACACTCCCTTTAACTCAGTAATCACTCCTAGGAATCTATCCTAAGGAAATAATCACAGATATGTTCACAAATTTTTTTAAAAAGCTCATCATGGCATTATTTATAATAATGACAAATGGGAAACTCCTAAATGTCTTGACAATAGGGGAAGAGTTATGTACATATTATGGAGTCATGAAGAAATAATTTCTAATGATATGAAAAATGCTAATTTAAAAAAGCAGGATTACAAAACTATATTCATAGTTGAATTCCAGTTATGTTTAAAAATATACATGCACAAAAAGGACTAGAAAAATACACCAAAACACTGACAGTGATTATTATACCTTAGTCATGAAGTTGTGGATGATTTTTTAAAAATTTTCTTACTTTCTTATACTTTCCCAATTTTCAATAATGGACATGAGTTACTTTTAAAATTAAAAAGCACATTACAGATATGAAGGGAGGAAGAGGTTTGTTTATTTTCTAAGTTTTCCAAATATTTAGAAGTAGAAAGGGACATTTGAGAGTCCAATGATTCTCAACCCTGTTAGCTCCAAACCTCCCTGGGTATATACAATGTTTTGTTATAAACCCTTTGCCACCCTGAAAGAAATTTCATAGTTATTATAACCTGCATATACACATAATTTCCAGAAGAGCAGTATAATACACTAACTATAATATAAAGGAGAAATAAAGGGAAAGTAGTTTATAATAAAATAATATGTATTTCAATATATAAATGCCTGGGCAATACTATACTGTAAGTCAGATGCTTCCACTTACATATGTAGATTCACTGTGGATTCAACTGCTACAAAGGAAGATGAATACAGGTACATTATATTGGCAACTTAAAAATCCACGAATGGCATTGCTATTAGTGACACGATTTTCAAAAGTCACAAATGTTATTAAAGTTTTGAACAAAATTAAGTACCATCTTCCCTGAATTTACACAATGGTTGCATTCCTGGAAATTCACTGTATATATTAAAACTGCAAAAAACATGTTTTGTGTTTATTTATATAATAATTAGGCCCAGATAATTACACTAGGTTTTCCCACTTCCATTGATGTTCTATATGCCATTTGAAAGTTTACAAATACAGATTTTTAGTTCCCATTCTCCTTTCATATTTATTCGGAACATAAAATCTACAATGAATATCTTTTTTTTTTTGCAAGTTGGGCTTGCATCTTTTAAAGGTAATGATAGTCACAATTTTAGCTTTTGATACTATTTCTAAAACCTATCACCTAAGAACAGCAAGCGATGGCTAGAATGTCTTCTCAAAACTGACACAAATGTTTTTTGAATTATTAGAAACATTGCTCTTCTTTAATAGCACCAAAGCACGAGAACAAATTTTCATTTTTAAAAAACTATTTACTGTGATCCCTTGGTGATTCTCCCTAGCCTGGCCCCAGTCTCAGGAGTATAAAATAAACTGAGCTGGAAGAAAAGGACTAACAGGGCCAGGCCATAGAGAGAGGGATGGGGGCTAAGTTGCTAGGTTACCACTTAGCCAACCCAAGTGGTCCCAGAGGAGTACCAGACACTAGACAGGCTCCTCTCTCTGCCCCACTAGGCTGAAAGCCCTCTCAAAGGAAGAGGGTCAAAAGGTGGGGGAGGGGGCCAGCCACTCATGCTAGGCACAAGTAAAGAAATGAGACAGAAGCACAAAGAAGCACACATCCCTGTATTTCTAAAACCATTCAAGTCTTCTTCATTAATTGGCTTTCCCCGAAAAGAAAGGGTTCTTTATTAAGAAATACCAGAGAGTGAAAAAACCACCACACATACATATTTGTAGGTTCACACACAAATGCAGAGATTT
This sequence comes from Antrozous pallidus, assembly GCA_027563665.1. NCBI lineage: Eukaryota > Metazoa > Chordata > Mammalia > Chiroptera > Vespertilionidae > Antrozous > Antrozous pallidus. The sequence continues at coordinate 38,901,465 of CM050509.1, read as the reverse complement.
ACATATTAAATTGCATTTAAGTTAGAAAATAGATTTAAAAACAAAATACTTTTTCTTTCCCCAAAAAGGTAAAGCAATTTGGTCAGTAGGAAAAGGGCCCTTGGGATAAAGGCAGGTAGGTTAGCACAGGAAGAATGGAATTTAGCTGCTATAGAATTAGAACCCACCACTTGCCCCCGGCAGGGGTGGGGGGAGCAACGGGAGAGCAGATGCCTTCTGCTAGGGCAAGGAGGGCCCCAGAGCCACATGGACATGAAGAAATGGCCCCAAATAGCCAAACCCCACCAACCCCGAAAGGTTTTGTACCAACCATCCTCACCTGGGAAAGTGGGGTGTATAGGAAACTGAATGAATGCAAAGGAAGGGAAGAGACGGAGAGAATGCAAGCCATTTAAAAAGACCAATTCTTCAATTTCCCCTCTGATCAAAACTCAGATGAAAGACAGTCGCAGATGGTGCATGGTATGAATGGAATAGATTTTCAGGCCAAGGTCTTAAATACAGAAGAGTTATATAGGTAAAGAAAGAGAGCAGGAAGCATGAAAAAGCAGAAAACTAAAATATATTATTTTATACAAGAGATAGATTTCCATGTTGACCCTTCACCTTAGAAAGAGAAAGCTCCTCTGACTGATGTAAGGGTCAGCAGAAGAGTGGTTGAGGTAAGTAAAGGGAGGAGAGAAATCCGTCCTAATCCAGGAGAGACAATGGGCTGAGACAGAATGGGCTCAGAACTGACTAAAAAGAGAGTCATCTGAGTGGCAGTTTAACTGGAAAAATCTAATAGCTTCCAAACTCTCCAGGCTTGGCGTTACTTTGAACTAACTGAAATGTAACTACAAGGACTGAGAGAGCCAGAAAGAGAATGGTAGAGGCAGAGGAGAGAGGAATCAGTCTCTCTCTCTCTCTCTCTCTCTCTCTCTCCTCTCTCCCCCCCTTCTCTCTCTCCTCTCTCTCTCTCTCTCTCTCTCTCTCTCTCTCTCTCTCTCTCTCTCTCTCTCTCTCTCTCTCTTCCCCCCGCTTAAATCAAGTCCTGGTATAAGAAAAATAAAAAGACAGAGAAAAATCTGGAAGCAGCCAAATTTCATTCATTCGGATTAACTGGAAAGAGTAAGATAGGAATTGGTAAGGAGTCTTGATTATAGACCACTTAAAATGAAATATATACCATCACTTGTAAAAGATCACTAACAAAGTATTTCCCAGGAGAGGTGCTAATGTGCCTCCTTTAATAACCAAGACTCATTTACAATTAACAGCATTCATCTGCATAAGCACAACATCTCAATAAAGAATAAGGACTTGTTCTCTAAATGAATATACTCCCAACCCTCCCCATCTTGCTAACATTGTATAATGCCTTGAAAGCCCTTTCTTTAGAATCCAGAATAAGGTGAGATTCGGCCCAGAATGTAGTAGAAATCAATGGAGAGTTTAGGAGCTAGCTCTCCCACTCAAGGGTCACCCAGAAAATGGAAGTATGGGTAGTAACTAGAAACCCCTTCTACCCCACCCCAATCCCACCCTACCACACAAAGATACTCATGCCCCCATGGTGATTCTTGAAATGGAAGGGGAAGGAGGAGGCAGACAGTCTGCATTAGACACAGTTTAATCACTTTCAAATAGATTAAAAGTTTTGATTTACACATCCCCCTCCCCATAAGTCATCCAGACAGGACCCTGGCTTAGAAAGAGAAAAACACAGGTGCTTTAGGAAATATAGCCACATATAATACGTAAATCTTCTTCCCTGAAATAGAGCAGGTCCTGAGCAGAGCTGACAGGGGGTCACAGCCCGCACTCAGGGTGAAGTGGCTCTGGGACTCTGCCTGTGGAAGTGGAAGTGCTGGAAGAGCAAGGCTGGCGGAAGCCCCTGGTGTAGTTATCAAGCCCGAGATGGGCCAAGGCCTTGGAGTGGGTCACCCAGGAGGGCAGCATGCTGGGCTTTCCCTCCTCACTCAGCCAAGGCCTACTGGAAGTACTAGTTGTCTTTTTTTTACTTTTTTCTTTTTTGAGGGGACATAGGGGGAGAGGAGAGGAGAGGAGATCCTCTCTGTGCCTTAGTTTCCCCATTTGTGCATTCAGGGCCTCTGCAGGCCTCACACATGGAGTCTGAGGGGTGTAGTGTTTAAGTGAGCACTTGGGCTTATTCTGAGGAGAGGAATCGCCAAAGTGTCGACTTTTATTACTGCCATTCCTGCTCCTAATAGAAGCAAGAGTCAGAAGGAAAACAAATTAAATAGGACTAGTGAGAAAGGAGGAGACAAGAGACAGAGAGTGCAAAGGGTGATGCCGTTGGCATCTCATGAATTCTTACTGAGAATGGCACAGGTATTAAAAAGTTTCTGGATAATCTATCAGACATGTAAATTGTTATCTATACTGCAACTACTTACATATCTCTAATTGGAAAAGAGTGGGGCTTGGGGATTAGAAAGTAGATGGGGGACAAAGGAGAAACTACATGAATAAATACAACAAGTGGAAGCTACCTGCCCCATTCCTAAAAGGATTTATGGGCAATGTTGGCACTTTGTAGCCAGGAGAATCCTCCAACCCCACTCTCCATCCTCTTCAATTATGAAGCCCCAAGAATCCAGTTAGGATTCCCCAGATAGAGTTCTCTGTGACCACCTCTGAACTCGTGCCATGCAGCGGCTGGAGAGGATCTGTGCCAGTCTCAAGAACCTTTAACCCACAAATGGACCAACCACGCCAAGCAGGAGAGCTAAGATCTGGAGGGAAGAAAAGGGAGCCCAAGGAGACTCCATGGAAAACCAGTGCAGGGGCCCAAGAGACCCATTTGTCCAGTTACCAGAGATCACCGACATCTTCTATGACTGCCTTGAGTCCAGGGGGAAAAAAAAACTTGCAGCAAGAAAATGGCAGTGTGCAATTGGCTGAATAAAGATCAAAGAAAAACAGCTTACTTATTCTCCATCTCAGGTTATCTTCTCCCCTTAAATCTCTCACAGCCCTAATTAAACACAAACAAAAGTCTCTTCCATAGATGGGCTACTTGTCAGCTTCAGCCACCTCCTGTGGTGGCTCTGGAGGTTCCGGGGGTGGCATCTCTTCAGGAGTGCTGTCCTCTGGCATCTCATTTGAGCTCAGATGTTCTGTTAGGGCCTAAAAAGGAAAATATAACAAATTCAATAAAGCTCATCCTTACTTGGCCAGTGTAGCTCAGCGGTTGAGCATCAATCTATGAACCAGGAGGTCACAGTTTGATTCCAGTCAGGGTACATGCCTGGATTGTGGGCTCAATCCCTGGTGTGGGGCGTGCAGGTGGCAGCCAATCAGTGGTTCTCTCTCATCATTGATGTTTCTATCTCTCTCTCCTCTTATCTTCTCTGAAATCAATAAAAAATTTTTTTAAACCCATCCTCAAAATCCAAATGGAGATAATCAGTAGACACTGAGCTCTTCCTCTGAACCCATCAACCACACTGATGTTACAGATATGCACCAGCACCAAACTCAGAACCAAGACCAGACTATTCTTGTCTTCTCAGCAGAGTGCAACTGATGTTTCTTTGAATTCTATTCTTAACTGTTATGAAGAGATGCTTCCATTATTATTCATAACTAGAGGCCCAGTGCACAGCATGCACCCTCTCCAATCTGAGATCCCTCTCACAATCCAGGACTGCTGGCTCCCAACTGCTCGCCTGCCTGCCTTCCTGATTGCCCCTAACCCCTTCTGCCTGCCAGCATGATTACCCCCTAACCACTCACCTGCCAGCCTGACTGATGCCTAACTGCTCCCCATCAGTCTGATTACCCCTAAGTGCCCTCCTCTGCAGGCCTGGTCCCCCCCAACTACCCTCCCCTGCTGGCCTGATCGCCCACAACTGCCTTCCCCTGCTGGCCATCTTGTGGAGGCTATTTTGTGTTCACATGGGGGCAGCATCTTTCACCACATGGGGACAGCCATCTTGTGTTGGAGTGATGGTCAATTTGCATATTATTCTTTATTATATAGGATAATAATAATAATAGAGATCACAGATCATTACACAGGCTCCTCTCCTTCACAAGAGAATGTTATAACGTACTTGTCTGACAAGGCCTGACCCAGTGGGTCTCAATCTTGTTTCTGCCCTAACACTTGGTTCTCTAGAGCAATGATGATTCTAAACCAAAGAGAGTGGATTGGCAAAATTTTCAGATGATATGTTTGAAAATGACCCCAAGCAATTCTAAAATACCACCTTTTCTTATATTCAACCAAGAATTACTAATCTAAATTGTTATGATTTAAGACCAGACTTATCATGAACATTATATTCAAAATGATGATAATAAAATATAAAAATGGGTTTGCTGTAATTCAAAAAACAAACTTCAAAATATAGGAAAAGCAAAGTAGAGAACAATTATCTACCTTACAAAAAGCATTCACCTCACTAGACAGTGAACTCCTTGAGAGCAGGGACATGGTGTTTGCCTTGTTCACTAGTGTATCCTGCATCTAGCACAGTAGAATGTCGAAGAAATGAGTAGATCCTAATCTATACAGCGTGGGCACAAAGAACTGAGGCAATGTCACAGCAAAAGCAGAGACAGGGAAGCTGGGTCTATTGAACACGAAATTACCTAACTGTATTTCTAAAGAGTAAATTTAGCCTACATACTCCATCACCAGCTTAGCCTTAACTTAAAATCTTAAAGTCGTGAACACTTACCGGGCTCTGTGGCAAGAGGCTACTACTGGTCTCTTGAGTACTAGGAGGTCGACTTCCACTTTCCTCCAGTGGTAAAATACCTCTTCGATCCAGCACACTGAAGAAGACAGGACAGTTAATAAAGCACTTCCCATTCTCCCCTCCACTAAACCTTGCAGTGTGGACTGGAAATATAAACCTTCCCTTTGGTAGTCTAGCCTGATCCTAGCACATGACTCCTATCTTCCACTCACTTTTTCTTCCACAAACCAAGGCATACCACATTAACCAGGGTAAGAAACAAAATGAAATAAGAACAAAAAGTCATCTCTTTAAACAATCATCCTGCGGTCTATGGTCCTTGTAGATATGGCACCAAGGGACAATCACTGGGAAGTCCTATTTGACACCAAGAGATCACATTCAGAAGAAGGCAAAATACCAAGCAACAGGATTGGCTTGAGTTGCTCAACCCAAGAGTCCAAGGACCTTCTAGTCCCCTGAGTACCTGGGGGGCAAGGGGCCACACAGCACTTCACAGCAGTTCTTCACAATGTTGCCATGGCTGTAAGGATTCTGGACTCGATTCTTCCCTGTCCATGAGCCTTTGATCTGCAAGATAAAAGTCAAGACTTACATTAAAATTTATATTGAAGAAAAACATGCAGCATGGGAAGTTGAAAAAGTTCTGGAAATGGGTGATAGTAATAGTTGCACAACATGAATATACTTAATGCCACTGAATTATACACTTAAAATAGTTAAGATGGTACATTTTATATAATGAATATCTTACCACAATAGGAAAAAAAAGAAGTCAATGCATAGCCATGGGACAATGTCTACAACAGAGTGAAAAAAAGCAGATAACTAACCAATATGTATCTATTTTAATTTAAAAATTCAAAATATATAGTCACATAAATGGGAACAAGTGTAGACTATAAATCATACCATTAACAATGGTGATGTATAGAAGGTAAAGTTACAGGGACTTATTTGATATGTTTGTTCATCTGTCTTTTTTGATCTTCTGCAATGAACATGGGTTAATTGGTAACTTTAAAAAGCAAGAATTTATTCTGTGCACCTGTCCTTATCCATCCCTAATCAGAAGCACCAATTAGCCTTTAAAGATCTATGAATAGCTGAAGACCTTGTACCTCCCCTACCATTCAACCTCTTCTTCTTAATTCTCTACAGGCATTCAGCTCTAAACAAAGCAGTCTGCTTTCTTCTCCACACTTCAGAATTAACAATCTCCCACAACTAGGTTTCTGCCTGCCTCAATCTCCCAGGCCCTGGAGATTCAGTTCTCTAGCAGGTAACAAGAGAATAGGTTTTGAAGAAAGAATATGTGATGAGCCCTAGCCAGTTTGGCTTAGTGGATAGAGCATCAGCCTGCAGACTGTAGGGTCCCAGGTTCAATTCCATCAAGGGCACATGCCCGATTGCAGGCTCAATACCCGGGGCAGGAGGTGCGTACAGGAGGCAGCCAATCAATGATTCTCTCTCATCGTTGATGTTTCTATGTCTCTCTCTCCCTCTCCTTTCTTCTCTGAAATCAATAAATAAATATACCTTTTTTAAAAAGAATATGTGATGAGAAGATGGAAAGGTTGACTCACGTCTTCATTGGTTGTCTGGTTGAGAGCCACAAGGAAAGTGTGAAATCCAGTTAGTCCCACGACGGACCAGAGTGTGAAGAAACAAATGAGTACTTCTAGAACAGTGAGGTATGTTAAGGAATATTGAAGCCATAACAGCAGACTCAATGCTTCACCCTTCTCTTTACCTCTCGGAACATGTCACAAATGGCCAAGTATCCACATATAACAGATGAATTCTAAATTCTCTGGGTACATCCCATATGACAGGTAAAGGACTCCTGTCTGTTCACTATGAGTAACTCTCTAACAACTCTAGCATATTTAAGTATTCCTCTGTTTTTAGATCATTAGCTTTTTGCAGGGGATGTTTAGGAGGGGGCCAAAGCTAAACAATGTTGGCCATCACTGCTAATGGAAAATCCATAAAAAAATAAGCTTTCTAAGTGAAAAAAATGGTGGGAAAAACAGAATGTGATTTATAGAAATCCCATCTGAATTTCCTTTTCAGAAATGCAACTGTTGTACAAAGTAAGCATTAGTGGTAACAGGAAGGTGGACTTCCAGCAAGTGACATAAGAGATATATTGAGATATAGATAGCCCACTACAGAGGCAGGGCTGAGTGTGTAATCAGAAGGAACTGGAAGGGAGGCAGCAGAGAAGGGGGTAAAGCAAAGCCACCCTTTAAGTCTTGGTCATTTTCCATTCTGATTGCTACCACTAAGACTACATTTTTTTCCCAGAATCTGGCACTCTCTGATGTCTGAAAAATGAGATGATGGGATAACTGCAGCGAGAAAGCATGCTGGAAAGTAATTTAAGAAGGATTCACAGGGACATACTGCCAGGGGAGGATATGTTCCAGGAGTTTCTTTCAATGTCTCCAGGAAGCCAATTTTCAAGGATTCTATGAAATTGGGAAGAGTAGTAGAGAAAAAATTAGCGACTTTCATTTTCAAAATGCACATTTATTCTAGTACTTACTCACTTCCTTCTCCCTATCCCTTGTTACAAGCTGGCAAGAAATAAGCCCTCGCTCAGACAAAGTACTCACACCCCCAAGGAGGTGGTCTCCTGACCAAATGCAGGACCCAGCAATGGTCTAGAGCCATGATCGGCAAACCCCTGGTCTAGAGAGTCGGGCAGAAGCCAAGCATCTGGCTCCCCTCCCTTTTCCCTAGTCCTCACTATGGGCATACAGGGGGATATTCGTTCATAGATAAAATAAATTAGAAACACCCCTAAAAATCCTCTCTCTGTACCACTCTGTGTCCCCCCTCCCATGTTCAAAATCCAGCCGATAACTCATCCCTTCCCAGGAAGTTGTTTTGATTAAGACCACTCCTTTAACACCACATCCCCTTTGCCCTTATTTGTTATCTGCTTATGTATGTGTGTGTATGTGTTTGTGTACCTGCACACACATAGATGTGTATTTCCTATCTCCCAAAGTAAACCAGGAGCTACTAAAAGGCATTTATCAGATATAACCCCTTCTACCACTTGGCACAGGGCAGAGCTTATAAAGCAGAAGAGAGGATGCATACAGCCAAAATACATCCCCAACCTTTGGAATCACCTCAGAAATGTCTCGTACTCTGGGTACAAACCAGTTATTATGGCCATGGTCCCCAGCAAAGGGTCAGTGAGAAGGCCAACTCACTCAGTAAATAGTGATTGATTTGAGCTAAGGTTTGGAGGCCTACTCAAGAGCAGATAGTAGTGCTTATTTCTAGCTGGTCCTAATGCGCCTTCACACTGGTTAAGTCCCACCAGGAAACCCAACCACTCCCTTAAGCTGTCCTCAAGTCTTCTCCCATCCCACCCCCACTCCAACTACAAGCACTGCCCTGCGCACTGTCCTGCATACTCACTGAGGGCCACATAGACGATATTGAAGGCGAAGACATAGATGGTGAGGAGGGAGAGAGAAAGGATGAAGAGGTAGAAGTAGCGGTAGTTCCTCTTTCCAACACAATTCCCCACCCAGGGGCAGTGATGGTCGAAGCGCTCTGTGGGGGGAAAAAGAGAATCTAGCGTCAAAGGCTCCAAAACACAGTGCAACCCCACCATTCACATCTGAATAACTAATTCAAAGGCCCCAGATCATTGCCTATTTCAATTGTAAAAAAACTGGTTTCTATTTTTCTCTTTTTCACAATGTTTTCATAGCCATCTCATTTGACCCCTACAATCACCCTAGAAATTGAGCAAAAGAAGATATTCTTTTCCCCACTTTACTGCAGAGGAAACTAAGAAACTGAGGGGTTAAGTGATCTGTCTCACTGAGTTTCTGCTTTTCCAAAGAAAAATCTTAGTAGGTGGGTCTACTAAGTTCAGGAAAAATAAATAGGTGACAATAGCCAAACAATTTTTGAAAAATTAGTAATGTGATTTTTCTTAACCTCCAGTTAGTAAAAGACTATAAAAATTACAACACTTAAAATGGTGTGGCATAGCCAGAAATACACTCTAGAATATGTAAGAATTTACTGTCTTAATAAAAGCAGCATTACAAAATCAGTGGTGAAAGGAAGTACTTTTCCATAAACAACACTGAGACAATCGGCTATTTGGTAGAAAATAAGGTTAAAAGTTTCCCCCTCACACTATTTATCAAAATGAATTCCAGATGAATTAAAGAGTTAAATGTAAAAACAAAGTGAGTTCAGCAACATCCCATGCACCAAGAAATCACCAGTTAGATTGCCAGTAAAGGCATATGCCTGGGTTGCGGGCTCAATCCTCAGTGTGGGGCTTGCAGGAGGCAGCCGATCAATGATTCTCTCTCATATCGATGCTTCTCTCCTCTCTCCCCCTTTCCCTTTCTCTCAAATCAATAGAAACATATTTTTTTTTAAATTACTTTTAGAAAAGAAGGTGACCGTCTGTAAGACAGAGAGGGAGGCCTCACCAGAAATCAACCCTGCCAATACCTTGATCTTGGACTTCTAAATATCAGAATTAATTTCTGTTATTTAAGTCACCCAGTCTGTGTATTTTGTCATGGCATCCCAAACAGACTAATACAAGTATATACCAACAAGTAGAATTGCTGGACCATATGTTAATTCTATGCTTAACTTTTTGAGGAACTGCCAAACTTTTCCACAGTGGCTGAACCATTTTACATTCCCACCAGAAATGTATGAAGGTTCTAATTTTACCATGTTTGTATATTAAATAATTTTGATTACAGTGTTATAATGAATAAAATGAAATCATGAATAATATCTAATGAAAGGAAACTGCCTTAAAAAACTAGATTATAGCCATGTGATAGATTATATACAGTCATTAAACTAAAATATTCAAAAGACATGTACTAAAGGAGTAAAAAATGCTTAAGATATAATGTTAAATGACAAGGTAGGAATAAAAACTCAATTATGTGTGATCTAATTTCACAAACAAGAGTGGGGATGGAAGGAAATATACAGAAATGGAGAGTGAGTTTGGGGTTACATTTTATTTGCACTTTCTGTACTCCCTGTATTTTCTACAATGAACATGTATTATTTAATGAACCAAAAAGGCACAAAGAATAACACATATCATTTTTAAAGTACAATGAACTGCATACTGTCAAAAATAATAATACTGTAAGAATGATACATCTCCCAGTTAAAGGGCTACAATATATCATTTCAGAAAAGAGAATGAAAATGTAGAAAAGAATGACATGTTCAAGTCTTACTCTAAACAAACCTGTCATATAAAAACACTGGAAATGTAGGTTTATACAGATATATTTTTACTGTACTTTAAATCACACTTTTTCTTATAATACAAGCAATACAAGTAAACAAAATTACTCATAAACCCACAACCTATAGATAACAAATTAAGAGCATTCTGGAGTATTTCCTTTCATATCTCTTTACATATATTATTATTTTTTTAAATGTCGAGCTGAGATCTCGCTATACATGTAGCCTGTCTTCTTTATTTCATTTTACTTTCTGGCATAAGGTTTTCCCATAAAAGTCCCCTGGATGAATGTTCCACAATTTATTCAATCGTTTATTTACTGGTTGACAATGAGATTTATTCAAATTTTCATTATTATAATAATCCTGAGGTACATATTTCCATACCTAAATCTTTTACCACATTCTTGATTATTGTCTTAGGAATTTCTAGAAAGGTAATCATTGACATCAACGTTTTAAGGTTTTTATCAATCTTACTAGAAGCCCAGAGTGCAAATTCACGCCCATCCACCTGCAGCCCTGCCTTGACACCCGAACCTGTGCAGGCAGAGCTCCAACGGACTGGCCCAGCCCCCAAACCCTCTGGCCTTCTCTGGCCACTTCTAGCCCTGCCCTCAGTCCCTCAAGTCACCTTGGGCTGGTCCCACCCTCTCTGGGCGCCTCCCGGCTGCAATCCCCCCTGCCCCGCCCCTTTCGGGAGCAACCCGGCAGCTCCGCCCCAGAGAGGGCTGGTCCCGCCTTCTCTGGGCACCTCCCTGCTCTCCCCTCCCCCGCTCTGGAGCAAAGCGGCAGCTCGGCCTCAGAGTGTGGAAGCCTCCCGCCTCCGCTGGGCTGTGCTCCTCCCACTGGCGGTGAGTGGGGTGAGGGGGGGAGCTATGGGCTATCACCCCTGCCCACCCCGCCCCCCCCCATAGGATGGTCCCGCCTTCTCCAGGCACCTCCCCGCTTCCTTCCTGTCTCTGGAGCAACGCCCCAGATAATATGCTAATGACCTGGTCATTACCCGTTAAGGTGTCCCAACCCTTAGCACATTAGCTCTTTATTAGTATAGATTAGGTTGCTTTCCAAAAAGTTTGTTACAAATTACACTCCTACCAATGCAGCACTAAGCATTATCAGGTTTTCCTTGCTTATTATCTAGATTTTAAAAGGCCCTGCTTTAATTTTTATTTGATATTTAATAGGGAAATTTTTTTCATGTTAACTAGCTAATTGTATTTTTTATTTTGTAAACTGTCCATATTTCTACTGAAATTTAGTGGTTCTTTTTTTTAAAATATATTTTATTGATTTTTCACAGAGAGGAAGAGAGAGGGATAGAAAGTCAGAAATACCGATCAGCTGCCTCTTGCACATCCCCTATGTGCCTGCAGCCACAGTACATGCCCTTGACTGGAATCGAACCTGGGACCTTTCATTCCGCAGGCCGACGCTCTATCCACTAAGCAAAACCGGCTTCGGCTAGTGGTTCTTTTTTAAACATCAATTAGTGCCCTGGACTGTTCAGTGGTTAGAGCATCAGCACATATTCCGAATGGTCTCGGGTTTGATTCCTGGTCAAGGGTTCGTTCCTGCCGAAATCAGTTTGGCTCAGTGGATAGAGCGTCGGCTTTCGGACTGAGGGGTCCCAGGTTCGATTCCGGCCAAGGCATGTACCTTGGTTGCAGGCAAATCCCCAGTAGGGGGTGTGCAAGAGGCAGCTAAAGGATGTTTCTCTCTCATCAATGTTTCTGACTTTCTGTCCCTCTCCCTTCCTCTCTGTAAAAAAATCAATAAAATAATTCAAAAAGGGCTTGTTCCTCAGTTGCAGGTTTGATCCCATCTCAGATGGGGTGTGTGCAGGAGGCAATCAATTGATGTGTCACTCTTACGTCGATGTTTCTCTCTCTCCCTTCCATTCTCTCTAAACATATCAATGGAAAAAATATCCTCAGATGTAGATTTTAAAAAATCAATTTGTATGAGTTCTTTATATTTAAGAATATTAATAAGGAGAGGGAATTCTTTATGAAAACCTTTACATCAGACATTCTTGAAACATTAAGTTTCCTAGCTTATTTAAAATAGGTTTCAATTTGCCTGGCTAGTGTGGCTCAGTGGTTGAGCCTCAACCTCATGAACCAGGAAGTCATGGTTCGATTCCCGGTCAGGGGACAGGACCAGGTTGCAGCTCAGTCTCCAGTGTGGGATGTGTCCGCTGATGATTCTCAGAATTGATGTTTCTATCTCTCCCTCTCCCTTTATCTCTGAAATCAATAAAAATATATTTTTTAAAATAAAAATAATTAAATAAAATGGGTTCAAATTTCTAAAAATCCTACTTACATGTAGGTTTTTACCATATAAAGTAAGATATCTTTTCAAGCTTTGTCTAAACAACTGGATAATAAGAAGAAAGCAATGTACTCAGGCCTGTTCTATGACATATATAAAGAACACTGGTAGTAAGCCTAGTAATAATATAAGGAATTGATCATATTTGCCTATTGATAGACAAGTTGGCGGACTGTTTCTGATCTTTCCCAGAGCTCAGTACACAGTAGGCAGTGATTACAACTAAGCCACATATATGTGGCTAAAAGCACAGATACATTTTGCACACACATACACCTGAAACCCTTGTAACAGAAGCAGAGAAAGAAGAAATGAGTTTGAGAATCATACCTATTCCAGCTTCATCTCTTACTAATTATATGAACCCACATAAAGGTGCTTCACCTATTTTCCTCATCTATAAAATGGGGATAATACCTATCTCCTAGGATTCTTACAAGCCTTAAATGAAAGGGAAAACACTTCACATAGTGCCTAGTATATAGTAGGAACTCAATAAATGCTAACAACTTTCTTCTTGGCAATACTACTTCTTACAAAATCCTTCCTTCCCCAATTCTGCCCTCCAGTAGACTAGGCTTCTCATCCCCCTATGCAAGGTGGGTTCCACTTGAAATAGATCCAGTAAAGAAAATACAGATTTGAAAAACAGGTAATTTGCCTTAGCCGGTTTCACTCAGTGGCTAGAGTACCGGCCCACAGACTGAGGGGTCTTGAGTTCGATTCCAGTCAAGGGCATGTACCTCAGTTGCAGGCTCAATCCTCAGCATGGTTGGACACGTGCAGGAGCCAACCAATTGATGTGTCTTTCCTCACATCAATGTGTTTCTCCCCGTCTCTCCCCCTCCCTTCCACTCTGTCTAAAAATCAATGGGAAAAATATCCTTGGGTGAGGTTAGTAAAACAAAAACCCAACAGGTCATTTATTTTCCCACTTACCAAAAAGCTTGACTGGCAGATATTTAAATTTCAATGTGATCTACAGAAGTACAGTTGGTTTACAGTTGTTCAGACGCTTGTTTCCTGTCTAATTCTAGCTTTCCTATCTACCCCTACTAATTTTTTCAAGAAAAAATTACCTTTATCCTCTTCCTCAACTCAGCCTTTACCCCAGACAATGCCCTAATGATTTTACTCACCCACACAGTTGTCACAGATGCTGCAATGGGAGGCCCGGGGAGGCCGGAAGATCTTGCACGTATAACAATATTTCAGCTTTACAATCTGGTTGTTAATCTGGAAATTCTTGATACGAGGGGGTGGTCGTTGGCCCTGGGGCACTGCACCATTGGTAGCTTCTGTAGATCAATAAAGAGTGTTAACATCACTGCTAGTCATTGTTTGAACCCAAAGGTCTTACCAGTTGTCCAAAAGCAATGAGAGTATTCAAAGCTTCCTTAGGCCCACTGTCTGCTTCATATTAACATTTCCAGAGTACACTCTCAACATCAAATTCCACTGAATGCCATGCAATCCTTTTGTATGCATGTGAAAAAGTGTGTCTTCAAGTTTTTGGCTGATTACAAAGAAAAATATTCATAAAAGAAGAAATAAAAATGGCTAAACACAGAAAATGAAAACATCCTACTTCGTTCATAATAAAAAAAATAAAAATTAATACAAGATACCACTTCCACCTACTGTATTAACAAATATTTAAAAGAATAAAAATACCTAGTGAGCCCTCGATGGTTTGGCTCAATGATAGAACATCAGCCTGCAGACTGAGTCCCAGATTCTATTCCAGTCAAGGGCACATGCTTGGGTTGCGGGCTCGATCCCCAGTGTGGGGTGTGCAAGAGGCAGCCCATCAGTGATTCTCATCATTGATGTTTCTCTCTCTCTTTCCCTCTCCCTTCCTCTCTGAAATAAATAAAAATATATCTTTTAAAAAATACCTAGTGATTCCCTGGCCAATGCTTCTAAGTGGTTAGAGTGTCCACCCTCACACTGAAGTGTCATGGATTTGATTCTTAGTCAAGCGCATGTACCTGGATTGCAGGTTCGATTCCCAGACCTGTCAGGTCACGCGTGGGAGGCAAGCAATTGATGTGTTTCTCTCACATCAATGTATGTCTCTCTCTCTCTCTCCTTCTTTCCCCTCTCTTTCTCCATTCCACTTTCCTTAAAAATCAATGGGAAAATATCCTCAGGTGAGGATTAACAAAAAATAAAAAATACCTAGGGTTGGCAAGGAGAGGCAAAAGGTATTTTCTTTCATACATTACCAGTGAATAATGTAGCAGTGGCTACCAAAATTTTAAATGTGTTTACTTTTTGACCCAGAAATTCTATGTTTAGGAACTTATCAAAATTTCAAAGAGTTGTATAAAAGATGTTGACATGAAGATATTTTTCATAGAGTCCTTTTTATAGTGAAAATCTGAAAAAAAAACTTCAATGTCAAAATAGGAGACTGGTTAAGTAAATCATGATAAATGCATAGGATGGAATATTATGCAGCTTTTTAAAGTGGTATAGACAAGTGAACGATGACAGGAAAAGATTCACAATGTCTTGCAAAAATAAAATATATGCATGAAAAAAGGCTAATACTTAGAAAAACAATTATTTTAAAATAAGAGTAATACATGTTTATTGTAAAAATTCTGGAAAAACAGAAAACGTAAAGAAAAAAAGGATATTTTTTTCAGCTCAAGGATATTCATGCATTTTAGTGTATTTCCCTTTATCTTCCCTTAACAAATAAACATTTATGATTTTTTAAAATTTGAGATCATATTATAAATGCAATGTTATATACTGTGTTTTTCACTTAAGATTATAAAATAAACATTTTTCTATTATTTTTTTCTGAAAACATTATTATTGGCAATACAATATTCCATAATATGCATGTACTATTATTTATTTACTCATTTAAATTCTGCTGCATGCAAACAGATGTGTATTTCAGAGGGAAGGGGAGAGGGTGGTGGGAAGAGATTAACCAAAGAACTTATATGTATATATGCATCACCCATGAACACAGACAATAGTGCGATAAAGTCCTGGGGAGGAGATGGGAGTGGAGGAGGAGGGAAAAGGGGGAAAGAAGGGGTCAATGGGAGTAAAAAAAGGGGACATCTGTAATACTTTCAACAATAAAGGTAAATTTTTAAAAATTATGCTACATTCAAAGTTATATTACAAATAACACCAAATTGCCTTGAACACCATATCCCGATCCCAACCCACTCCTCCCTTCCTCAAGAATACGTTCATGTTTTAAAATTAATTTCTAAAACATAAAGAAAAGTATGTTGAAGTCTGAGCAGTAATATATGAAGTTGCCAGCATTAAAATAGCTAGTGCCATATTAAGATGAAAAAAGAAAAATTATGTACTAAAAATCCTTCTACAGTAATTTCTGTAAATCTGTCTATTTCCTTTAGCTAAACCCTGATAGAAGTGGAATTACTGGGTCAAAGGGTTTGAACCCTTTAAGTCAATATTACCATTGCCAAACTGCTTCCCAAATTGATAGATTTGCACGCCGCCCATCTGCAGCATATGAGATTGTCTGTCTTGTTGCATCCTCCCTATGCAGGGTTAATTCTAAAAACAGAATATTTTTAAATTCATTTTGGTTTTTAAAATATCTGCCATATGGTACATTTTTCCCTTTTTTGAAGAGTGGGGTGGATGCTGTGAAATCAAACAATAACAGTGTTTCATAAGTCTTACAAGAATGGGGATAGCTGTTCATTAGAGGATATGAGTACCAGCATGGCACCTGCCACTTTAATATTCCTTTGTATGTGCTTTACATGAAGGCACCTCCCCAGTAGGAGGTATGCAGGAGGCAGCTGATCAATGTTTCTCTCTCATCCATTGATGTTTCTAACTCTCTATTCCTCTGCCTTCCTCTCTGTAAAAAAATCAATAAAATGTGTATTTTAAAAAAACACACAAAAAAATTAAGAAATAAATAAATGTAATACCTATTAGAACCCCGAGAGGTTTGTGCTTTGAATTAAATAAAGTTTAAATTAAAAAAAAATAAACAAACACAAACCCTAAAAGAACGAAAGGCTAACCACAGACTGGTACTCAACTGATGTAGCTTTTAGTCTTATAAATCCTGGGTCCCTTTCTTCTACTCTGTTTGGCTTGTATGCTGACTCAAGCTACTTGGGTACTGGAATTGAGAACAATTTAGGCAGGCTCTGCTGTTGAGTCTGGTGGGCTCTCAATTCCTGATAGTACTGGCATCGCGGCCTTCTTTCCCAGTGTGCATTCCCAGAGTATCCTCTCTAATCCTGGGATGTCCTGCTGCAATTCCCGAAGCCAACCTGGCTCCTGGGTAGTGTAATACACTCCCTCTGTCCCAGAGTCCTACCCTTAGCAGCAGATTGCTCTGTAACAAAACTATTTCTAGAATTCTCAATGGTTCCTGGCATCACAGTTGACCCCTCCCACCTTGTGTGTTCTCCTGAGGCAGAAATTCTTGGTTATGGACCCATGAATGTGCTTCAAAAGTTCTACGAATCCCTGAAATTACATCCAAAATTGTATGTATGTGTATGTATGTAAGGATACTAAGAGAAGGTTTATAGCTTTCATGAATAAATCAAATGAGTTGATGATGACCAAAGAATAAAAAAAAAAAATAACCATCCTTTTGGGAACAGTGCAGCACACCTTAGTAACAAATCCCTCCCCATATGCAACCCAACACAAGAAAAAAAAAAGGAAGCATGACTTTCAGCTGCCTTAGCAAATTCACAGGGTGGGCATGATCTCAGATTTAGAATCTCAGAGAGAAAAGCCTAGAAATGATTGTTAATGTGCAACCACTATTATGATGCCACTAGTGGCCCAGTGCATGAAATTTGTGTGCATTGAAAGGGAATTAATTAGAGGAAATAATTTAATATTGCTATTTGCCTTCTCTCTATAATAGAAGTGTCAGAAATGAAAGAAAATTAGTAAAATGTATATGAAAATCTCCCTCTTGTCAGACTCTGGGGTGTGCCGTGGGACCCAGAGTCAAGTCCCTGCCCACCTGCATGCGCTTCAAAATCACAGGAGACCCAGACCCGGCCGGCTCCACCCCCATCAAGCCCATCTGGGCAAGGGGAACAGCCTCAGGTCCCCCAGCCTGGCACCAGGTGGGGGGCAAAGCCTCAGGTCCATTGGCCCAGCACCAGATGTGGGGCACAGTCTCAGGTCTCCTGTTAAGCACCGCCAGGTGGGGGGTGCAGCCTCGGTCCCTCGGTGCAGCCTCAGGTCCCCCAGCCCAGTGCTGAGGTTGGGGGCACAGCCTGAGGTCCCCCGTGAAGCCCCTCCGGGCGAGGGGCACCTCAGGTCCCCCAGCCAGGTGCTAAAGTGGGGGTTGTGGCCTGAGGTCCCCCAACATGGTGCTGGGGCAGTGGGCACAGCCTGAGGTCCCCCATCAAGCCCCACTAGGTGGGGGATGCAGCCTGAGGTCTCCCGGCCCAGTGCCAGGGCAGGGGATGCAGCCTGAGGTCTCCTGTCAAGCCCTGCCAGGCAGGAGGAGTGGCCTAAAGTTCCCCATCAAGCCCCACTAGATGGAGGGCATGGCCTGAGGTCCCCCATCAAGCCTTGACAGGCAGGGGGGCCGGCCTGAGATCCCCCACCCAGGGCAAGCATCATGCAGCCTTCAGGTCCCTGCTGTCCAGTTGTTAATGTGATGACATCCCAACTAATTTGCATGTTATCCTATAATTATATAGACTAGAGGCCCTGAGCACAAAATTCATGCACTGGGAGGGGGTGTCCCTCAGCATAGCCTGTATCCTCTCCAATGTGGGACCCCTTAGAGAATGTCCAATTGCTGCCAATCAAACAACCCTCTCACAATCCAGAATTGCTGGCTCCCAACCACTCACCTGCCTGCCAGCCTGATTACCCCCTAACCACTCCCCTGTCAACCTGGTCGATGCCTAACAGCTCCCCTGCCAGTCCAATTGCCCCCAACTGCTCTCCCCTGCTGGACTGGTCACCCCCAACTACCCTCTGTTATAGGCCTGGTCCCTCCCAACTGTCCTTCCCTGCCAGCCCAGTAGCCCCCAACTTCTCTCTCCTACCAGCCCAATCACCCCTAACTGCCCTCCCCTGTTGGCCTGGTCACCCCCAACTGCCCTCTCCTGCCGACCTGATCCCCCCCACAACTGTCCTCCCCTGCAGGCCCGGTCACCGGTCACCCCCAACTGCCCTCTCCTGCCAGCCTGGTCCCCCCACCAACTTCCCTCCCCTGCAGGCCCAGTCATCCCTAAATGCCCCCCCCCCTGCCGGCCTGTTTGCCCCCAACTGCCCTCCACCCTGCTGGCCTGGTCACCCCTAACTGTATTCCCCTACTGGACTGGTCACCCACAACTACTCTCCCCTCCCGGCCATCTTATGATGGCCATGTTTGACCACCTGGGGGTGGCTATCTTGTGAGAGGGTGTGATGGTCAATTTGCATATTACATACAGCATCTGGTCAGCTGGTTAGAAAACCCACCTATCTCCATTTCTATGAAAGCTGCTTCATCTGGTAGAGCTCGAGGGATCACTCCAGGGTCACTGAAGCTGGTTCTCAAGAGTGTAGCCATGGAAAAAAGGAAGAGCATGGCAGCAAACACAGGGATGGCAGGAGATAGCTGGACAGCCAAGTAACGGCATCTGGAGAAAGCACGCAATTGAACATTTAGTTATACCTAATCCTATGTGGACCACGAATTGTTACCAGTATGTCAACAAAACAAGCAATACCTTGAGGGCAGACACCATGCTTTTTATTTCACTTGAATCACCCGAAACTCCTAACAGTGGTTCTGTACATAACAGGAGATCAACAAATACTGAATTGGTTGATGCCATCTATAATATACAGAAGACAGTCTCAAGGGACCTCTCCTCTCCCCAAGTCCAGTCCCTCCTATCAGCCTGCTGGGAGTTACATTTCCTCTGTGCCTCAGGAAAGGCTCACAACTGACCCTGGATCTGCAAGCATCACAGGTTTCTCTCACTCTGCGAATATCTCAAGCTTTTCCTATGCACCCATATGGCATTAGTCCTGAGCTCCAGGAGGAGGAAGGAAAGATCAGGACTAGTCATGAAGAAAGTTCCAAGTGTCAGACACAGTATGTTCAGCATGCTTCATGGCCAATAAAAAGTTTCAGCGTGGCTCAGTGGTTGAGCATCGACTTATGAACCAGGGGGTCATGGTTCAATTCCTGGTCAGGGCACGTGCCCGGATTGTGGGCTCTATCCTGGTGTAGGGCATAAAGGAGGCAGCCAATCAATGATTCTGTTATCACTGATGTTTCTATCTCTCTCTCCCTCTCCCTTCCACTCTGAAATCTATGAAAATATTTTTTTAAATCTTCAGGGCTGCTGACTGACTTTGCTACATCCATTCTTCTTCTCTCCTCAATTAGCTCAGCTAGTACCTAGTGACCATAAGGAAATAAGAAAATTGTTTCTCCTGAGCACCTCTTCCTAACATCATGTTTGCTTCTCCCTTTCTTCATAATTCACCTAGAGGCCATACCTCTTCCTTCAGCCCCACTCATCTGTCAGGTCCCAGAAACATCAATGCCGTCATTGTCATCATCACAACCATAATTTACCGACCAGTCACCAATATGCCAGGCACGGCACTAAGCTCTTTATATGCATGATCTCACCAATTCTCACACTAAATCTATGAGGTAGAGTCCATTATACATATTTGATAAATGAAGAATCTGGGGTTTAGAGAGGTCTTGTCTCCACCAAAAGGCTTATCCTAAGCAGCATTAATCTGTCCATGTCATTCTCACTGCCAGAGCCTTGTATTATTTCCTAACTGTTTTTGACTATGTTGACCTCATCTCCCCCAACTGGACTTCCTAGGAACAATAATCTTCTCTTTTTGGAACAGGAATGGTTGGGTTTGAATTCTGGCTCTACTAGATCCTAGCTGGGTGTCTTACTTTCAAACTCTTTGTCTGTGAAATGAAGATAATAATAGAACTTCATGGGGTCGTTGTGTGGATCAGATGCATGAATATAAATAAAGTGCTTAGAACTGCACTTGACACACAGTAAATGCTAAGTAAATGTCAGCTATTAACATTATCATCACGGTTCTATATTTCCCAGAGCTTAATGCAAGTATGTGAATAAAGAAGCTATCAACAAATACTTGTTAAGTCAAAGTAAATTTCCAACCAAATAAATGGGAATGTGTGATGAGAGTTACCACTGACCTATTTTTATTCTCCTCCTCCTGGCACATTTTCTCCTTCAACACAGAGATCTTCTCTTGAAGGCAGACTATAACTGAATAAGCAAGGGCCAGAGGGAGAGCGGAAAAAGTAAGCTAAGGAAAACGGCTTACTTCACTGGCATGGGGATCAAGCAAGCTGCTGTCCACTCTGAATGTTTAACCCTGGGTTGTACATTCACCGCAGTTTTAGAACAGTCCCTAGGAGATCCTCCCTGCTTTCTTGCCACACACATGACTCCAAGGGTATGAAAACCAACTATAATATAGCTTAGATATTTGCCATGAAGGTGAACACATATAGTGAACTTGCAAAATGATTTTTGTGGCTTTTTGTTTGCTTGCCTGCTTATTTGTTTTTAAGAAAATCCTTGGTCGTAGTTTGCTTTTGTATGATTGACTTCCTTCCCCTAAAGGCCAAGGGTAGGGGAAAATGTTTAGATAAATGAAGGATATGACTGAGTTCAGGGTAATTAAGGAGCTTGTGGAGTACCCTCTTTTCCATTGTTCTCCTTCACTGTCACAGATAATCAAGAAATAAATTCAGAAATCAAAGTCCCCTCTACTTATTAGGGACCCAAACGCCACAGTAAAAACACAAGGCTCCGGTTAATGAACAAGCCAAATCACCACATTAACAGAAATCAGCCATCTTCCTAAGATCATTCTTGAAAACAAAGAAGTAATGTCCCCAGGACTCACACTGAATTCGTGTACAGTCTCCAATAAAAAGCCTTAGAAAAATCAGAGCCATCTGACTGGACACCAAAGGGAGTGTAAATTGCTTTATTATAGGGAAAAGATATGGAGAGAGTAGAACAAACACACACACACACACACACACACACACACACACACACACACACACAAATTAATGTGGTCTCCATGCACAGAAGGACTCACCCAAGCTGAACTAAATCCCCTTCCAACACCTGCTTGTCAGTCAGACAAAGAACAACTTAGATTTGAATTACGTTACACCATTATGGATAAAGGTCTCTGTAATCTCCACACAGCCTATCTTCTGCACCTGCTAAAACAATCCACTCAGTATGTCAACAAGTACACAACAGGCCCATTGTATTGTTCTCCAGAGATGAGGCTACTGGCAGCCCGTTGTCACTAGTGAATGGGTGTGTCTGGAAAGGCAGATGTGGGACCAACAGGCCTTTCTACTCTAAATAAGGGGAAGCTTAGAGAGCCAGCAGCTAAGACCCATGGTGCCTGTCTTTAATAGTTATGATCCAAAAATATCCCCCAGGTTAGTCCCATCATTGCAGTAAGCTGGAGGTCTATCTCTGACAGGAATAAGCTATGGGAAGATTTGTGAGTAAATCCCAATATCAACCTCAAAAGTCAAGAATATCCTCATATATCGCTAATTTATCTTAATGCAAGATTGGATCTGTCATTCACATAAGCTAACTGTTTTTAAAACTCCCTAGTACTTTCCATTGATATTGCATCTTGGAATAATGATATCCATACACTTCTGCAAACAGAACTCTCCTTTATCTTCAAAATACCAAGAGGCCTTCCCCTTCCCAGGGAGTTGGAAGTTGCTTTTCTCCCTTGTAAATTTCATATGTACAACCCTGTCCCCACTAAGTCTTCATTTCTGCCACCTGAAGAGGCATAGTCATGATAAGTCCCCCTCTACCAAATTATCAACTGGCCTCAGGCTTCCATAGCAGGTTTAGATGACTGTACTCCCACATGTCCCATGGACCACATGGTGGTACTGACCAGCAATAGCCATCAGTGCCAGGCTGGACTGGTGTGTCCTGTACCATCCCCATTCCTAGCATGCTAGGTCATTGGAGGGACAATGATAACGACACAGACTTCAATTCATTTGAGAAGGCTCAAAAGAGGTGCATGAGTGGAGCTAATAAAAAACCAGATTCCATGGCAGGGCTCTGGTACAGACTGGTAACGTAGACTGATTATCTATATAATACTCTGCTTCCAAGTCTGCCCAATAACTTTCTTGCTATGTTTTCTTGTTGTTGTTCTTTGATCAGTATACTCAATCAACCAATAAGTTTTTATGGGTCTAACAAATGAAGAACAAGAGAAATAGGAGTTAATTTTGTTGGAGAAAACATAACTAACATATGAAATAGCTAAAGAATAAGACCAATGATGACGTGTTAAGAGTGGCTGCTTGAAACTGCTCCCATAGCAGCTGTTAAGGGTGGCTTTAAGGAAGAGCTGAGCTTACAACAGCAGGAAGCACTCAAATATTAGACAGAGTCCCACAGTGGCCCTTGGTCCCACCTAATATAAAGAAGCCTTTGCTTTAAGCTTCCATGATATAGATGACTATCTTCTTAAAAACAGTAAACATGTAGAAACACCCATAAGACTGGGTCAAGTTTCTTCTGATGACAGAGTCTACTGAGAGGAAAAAGTTTCCTTAGACACTAAAAACATAATTTAAAACCAGCCTCCAGATTTACTGCTATGTAAAAGTCAAAGGAAAATGCATAACACTGTTTTGCTCCAGTAGCAATGGTAAAAATGAACCAAACAGGGGCATTTTCTTTCTTTTCTTTTTTCTCTTCTCCTCTTTTCTCTCTCTTTTAAATCCTCTAGGATATTTTTCCATTGATTTTTAGAGAGGGAAAGACAGAGAGAAATATTAATGAGAGAAACACATTGATTGGTTGCCTCCTGCACACCTCTGACCAGGGTCAGGGCCAGGGAGAAGCCTGCAACCGAGGTACGTGCCTGTGACAGGAATGGAACCTGGGACCCTTAAATCTACAGGCAGATACTCTATCCACTGAGACAAACCATCTAGGGCAACATTTTCATTTTTAACCATTGCCTTAACTAACTTGAGGAGGGCCAAAGTTCCTGTCTAAACCTGCTAAGAAGTTGCCAAATTTCAGTTATAACAAATTTCACATTTCAAATACAACTAATAACAAAATCCAATTATAACATACTCCTGCTCAAGAACTTAGAACAATCTCCTGCTGCCTATTATATTAAGTCCCAAACTCCACAGGCCAGTATTTCGAGACCCTCCATCAACTGGACTTATCTAATCACCATTATGAGGTGCTTGTCTTCTTATTGCTCCATTCCAGAAGTATCCCCCTAATTACCCTAAATTCACTAGCTTCTTTCTGTTGCAAGAAGCATAAGGTGCCTCCTTAAACACAATACTTTTAAGGAGAGAGATTTAGGAGGTCTCCTCTCTCCTTCAATAAACACCTCAACTGATGTCAGCATGTTCTTTGTGCTTGCTTTCCCCAAAACAGAAATTTGCTACACTCAATTAAGACTTTCTGCCCTGGCCAGGTAGCTCAGTTGGTTAGTCATCCCTGTATGCCAAAGTTGCAGGTTTTATCCCCAGTCAGGGAACGTATAAGAATCAACCAATGAATGCAAAAATAAGTAGAACAAACTGATATTTCTCTCTCTCTCTAAAATCAATCAATAAAAAATGTTTTAAAGACTCATTCTGAAGATGAACAAGAGGAGGAACCAAGATGGCGGCATAGGTAAACACCTATCTTGCGCCCCACACAACAATTGCAAAAATGCAATTTAACGAAAGAACGAGCATCATCCAGAATCACCGGAAAGCTGGCTGAGTAGAAAGTCCACAAATAAAAGTAAAGATAGGACACTGTGACTCAGAGGAACGGCGGAGGGCAGTGTTGAGGATACATGCGGAGTCAGAGGTTTGGAGCCATGTGCGCGTGAGCGGATATGGCAGGCGGGTGGATACCCACCTGGTTTTCTCCAATGGGGAGGGAGACAAAGGCGTCCCACTGCACTGATTCCCCAATTCCGGGTGAGGTCTGGGGAATTCACACTCATACGGGGTGAAACTGGAGGAAGCACGTTTAAACTCCGGTGCTGCAGAGGTCTGCGAGCTTGAGGAAAGGGTGTGTAAACTTGGGAACTGCAGAAGCGCGTGAGCATGCAGAGAGGACTCGTGACTTGCTCTCTCCTTCAAGAAACCACCGGACTGCATTGTTTTATAATCCTGGGTGTGACTTTGGGTGTTCAGACTCATTTGAAGAGAGACTGAATTGTCCGGCAGCGGGTAGAGCTTGGCAGCAGCTTTCTCTCAGAGGTGCATGCAGCCATTACCACCAGGCACAGAGACCCAGGTGCCGCATAGGGCAGAGCTGATAGGAAATCAAGGCTGCCTGCTCAGCCTGGAGACTCCACCTATCCAACCTGAGCACAGCTGATCCTCACAGCCAATTGGCCTGGAAGTCAAACCCTCCTAGTGCTAACAACAATAAACCCTCCTAGGCTTAACTACAACAAGACAGTGCTGCCCATAAAGGGCTGCACCAAAAGTATCCATCTCCGGTAACTGGGGAGGCTGAGCCACCTGTCCCCTAGAGGACATCTACCACACAAAGCTAATCGACCAACTCAGGGAAGCAGCCAAAATGCAGAGACATGGAAAGAAATCAGATGGGAAAGAAATGGAGGGGGAAAAAAACGACTGGACATAGAGTTCAAAACCACAGTTATAAGGTTTTTCAAGAGGCTCCTAGAAAAGGCCAATGAACTTAATGAGACCATTGAAAAAATGAATGAGACCTTCGAGGATATGAACGAGACCCTCGAGGATATGAACGAGACCCTTGAGGATATGAACAAGACCCTCGAGGATATGAAAAAGGATCAACTAGAAATTAAGTATACACTGACTGAAATAAAAAATATTATACAAAGACCTAAAAGCAGTCTAGAGGACCACGAGAATCAAGTCAAAGATTTGAAATACAAAGAAGCACAATCCACTCAACCAGAAAAGCAAGAAGCAAAAAGAATCCAAAAAATTGAAGACAGTGTAAGGAGCCTCTGGGACAACCTCAAGCATACCAACAACAAAATTATAGGGGTGCCAGAAAAAGAGAGAGAGGAAGACAATGAAAACCTCTTTGAAGAAATAGTGATTGAAAACTTCCCCCACCTGGTGAAAGAAATTGACTTAAAAATCCAAGAATTTCACAGAACCCCAAACTATAGGAATCCAAAGAGGACCACACCAAGACACATCATAATTAAAATGCCAAGAGCAAAAGACAAAGAGAGAATATTAAAAGCAGCAAGAGAAAAACAGTTAGTTACCTACAAGGGAGCACCCATGCGATTGTCAAAGGATTTCTCAACAGAAACGATGCAGGCCAGACAGGAGTGGCAAGAAATATTCAAAGTGATGAATAGCAAGAATCTACAACCAAGATTACTCTACTCAGCAAAGCTATCATTCAGAATTGAAGGTCAGATAAAGTGCTTCGCAGATAAGAAAAAGCTAAAGGAGTTCATCAACGCCAAACCCATATTATATGAAATGCTGAAAGGTATTATTTAAGAAGAGGAAGAAGAAAAAGGTAAAAATAAAAATTATGAACAAGAAATACAGATCTATCAACAAATGAATCTAAAAATCAAGTGAATTAAAAATCTGATGAACAGGATAAACTGGTGAATGTAACAGAATCATGAGCATAGAGAGAGAATGGACTGACAATTCTTGGGGGGAAAAGGGGTGTGGGAGGTGCAGCAAGAGACTGGACAAAAATCATACACCTATGGAGGAGGACAGTTGGGGGCAGGTAAGGGCAGAGAGTGGGATGGGTACCAGGTGGTGGGGAGCTATAAGGGGGAAAAAAGGGGGAACAATGTAATTAATAAGCTGAACAATAAAGATTAAAATTTAAAAAGATAAAAATTTAAAAAAAGATTCATTCTGAAAAGATGGGAGATGCATATAATAAAGATTGATAACATGAAACTCAATACCACTATAGGTAATCAAGGCTGAAATATTCAGATAAATTCTAAATGACAGAACCACAAAGAATTGTTCAGGAGACATAACCCAATCCTTCTCCAGGAATGTGCTTAATCAGGAAGTTGAGCTTAGCCAGGTACTATAACAGATTGGTATCAAAGAGGCAACTACTCCTTTAGAACAATCTCTATAGAAGGCTCTGTTGGTTAGAGATCATGATGCAGTCACTCTTTCCTCTTACCTAACAAACTTCAGGAATCTGGACCTTGCACTATAAGGACAGAGGTTCTGTCACATGAGTTTGGCTTTAGTCTGCATAGTCCTGTGCCTCTCAAACCTGGTACCTTTGTGTTGTCAAATTGCCTTTTCTCTTCCATCTGCCCTCAGGGACATGGTGCCCCTTTCATCAGGTTCACCCATAGAGTAGTAGTAAAGTACAAATTTTGCTCTGAGCAAAATTTCCTCCTCATTCTGGCCACTGAGGTGATAGTCCTTCATAACTCACAAAGCTTACTTCTAGGTTCACCTTAGAGATGGGCTTCCCTGCTCTTGCAAGGCTATCAGAATACCATGCCAGCACGCTATCGGTGTTCCACAAAGATGCCTTCATTTTCTAGGATCATGAGCTGGGGAAGCCTGAATAGCCTAGATGCCATTAGGTAACAAACACTAGCTACCAAGAACCCAGAATATGCTTGCTGGTCTAGCATTCGGCCCTATGTACAGCTTTAGCAATCTGAACATCTTCAGTGATTCCATATTCAAAAGCTAACATTGAGATGAAAGGTAATGGTCAGGCAGTGGCTGGCCAACAGATCTTGATGAAGAAATCTCACTTCTGTGGGTCTTGTTTCCTCACCTGCAAAAGAATGGGCATAGTCTCCAAAGTCCCTGCCAGCTCTATTATTCTATGACTAGAGAGGCCTGGTACATGAGATTCATGCACTGTGGGGGGGGGGGGTCCTTCAGCCCAGCATGTGCTCTTCCACAGTCCAGGACCCCTCGCTCCTTACCACACACCTACAGCGGAGGCAGGAGAGGCTCCTGCCTTGGCTCACCAACTGTGAGACTGGCTTCTAGCTGAGCAGTGCTCCCCCTGTGGGAGCACACTGACCACCAGGGGGCAGCTCCTGCATTGAGCATCTGCCTCTTGGTGGTCAATGCTACCAGTGGTTCTGTTAGGTCTATTTGCATATTCGGGTTTTATTATATAGGATTCTGTGAGTCAAGACTGGTACATTTTAATTGCATCCAGCATGTATTCATTCTGCAACATTTATTGACCACCGACACTGTAGGGACCACACAGACACAGGAAATAGTCCCTCACATTGAGAGAGCTCAAAGTGCAATGACCATAGAAATCAGAAATGTCATATGATTATGTGTTAAGTGAGTGGCATGTACAATTAGTCCCATGAATGCAGAAATTACTAGAAAGATTTCATAAATGAAGACTCAAGGGACTTGAAAAAGAGGTAGAGTTGGGAGATGCTAGAAGTGGGACAATTACTAGGCAGTGCTACAAAGCATTTTTCAGTTCATCCAATTCAGTGACTCCTCTGTATATCATAAGCACACATGTGTGTCAGTCTAGTGAGATCTGATATTGCCTTGATATTTCTTCCATATACAGAAAAGTGAGGCATATGCATTAATCATAGCAGCAAACTGCTTCTACTTCAGTGGTCAAGAGTCATACAATTTTTCTTGCCACAAGAGAAGTCTTGGGACATTAACCCCACTAGCAATCTGGTCACAAAGTTAAAAGAGGCAGCTGAGAACTAGCTGGTGTAGCTCAGTGGTTGAGCATCAACCTATAAACCAGAAGGTCATGGTTCAATTCCTGGTCAGGGCACATGCCTAGGTTTCAGGATTGATCCCGGTGTGGGGCATGCAGGAAGCAGCAATCAATGATTCTCTGTCATCATTGATGTTTCTATCTCTCTCTCCCTCTCCTTTCCTCTCTGAAATCAATTAAAATATTTTTTATAAAGAGGCAGCTAGGAAGCCAATTCCAAAAAACAGTGCACTCAGTCCTTTCTCCAAGCTTTATCATGAAATGGAAATTAACTAAATACCACAATCTCTTTTTAGTAGCTGGAAAGCTCACAAGTTGTCAGTGTGATTCTGCTAGCAGTGGTCGGCAAACTCGTTAGTCAACAGAGCAGCAAACTGTAGCTCACGAGCCACCACAGTTTGCCGACCACTGTGCTATAGCGCCCTGACATTCCTGGCCAAGCTATTGGCTATGTGTTCATCATACAAGTGGGACAGGGTTTGAGCAGAAAGGACTGAGAAGGGTTCATGTGCTCAAAGCTGAAACTGGAAGACTCACTCACATTGCCTAGATAGCTCACCCTGAGAATAAATTAGGAAATCCTTTTTTAAAACACTGTACAATTTTCATTCTGCTTTAAATTCAAATATATTTACCATGGATACAATCATACTTGAATGCATAAACATTTAAATACACTACCTACCTGTAATCTAGCCTCTTCTTTTCTATATTTGACTCTTACAGAGAGTCACAAAAGTTCTACAGAATTTCAGACTCTCAGAGTTGCAAGAGGCTTATTGACAATTAGCCCAATTTCCCATTCCGGGCAAAAATCCACTCTGTGACAGCAGTCCTGAGAGATGGCCACCCAGCTTCTTTAGAAACACTTCTAACAATACAGAGCTAACTAGCTACTGAATGAACAATCTCTTTTCATTCTATGTATTCAATCTACTGTCTGTCCATTAAAAAGTATAGGTCCCTCTTTTGAAAAGTCTAAACATGTAAAGGCAAAATCCAAAAATAAAACTATTTCCACTGGCACTACTAGCACTGCACGATTTTCATCAAGGGGCACACATATGCCTGACCAGATTTCTCAAGCCATCTGGCTGAACCAGGGCTGTGCCACAGGCAGCTATAAATCAACTCCCACTGGTTCCTAAGCACCTGCTGCAAACACGACCCTGTTACTAAAATCCATATCCAGATGTGCCTCAGGATCTGGACTCTCTTCCCCAAGGCAAAAATGCAGAAGCCAGAGGAAATGATGTCTATGCTTCTGGACAAACTGATGAAAATAATGAGCCCTTTGTCACCCTCACCTAGTTTGATCAGCTTACTTTGAGGTCTCCCTAAGTTCTAATACTATCTAAGAAACCCATATTTTACCCCTCAGACCCTATCCCCTACTGTGTGCTTGGTAGTAAATTACAGACTCCAAAGAAAAAGGTTGATCAGAAAGTGACTCCATTATCCAGAGGCATGCTGGTTTCCTTTGTATAGCCTGTCATTGGCAAGGCACAAGGCAGTCAGCATGTAGAATATCTGTGTGTCTGCATGTCTATATATGAATCACACACACACACACACATTCACAAACACAGATTCCACCATTCTCAGTGAAAAGGATTCATCACTAGGGTCCTCAAAGAGTTATACTTCCCCATTCCATTCCTCAGCTAATATATTTACTTCCTTCTCCTTCCCCCTTCTCCCTTCCCCAGCCCTACCCTCAAAAATATTTATTCTATTGCACAGACAGCTGGAACTCCGAGCAGTTTACAAACAACCTCACCCTTCATATCTGAGGACAAAGTGTGAGAAATAACTTGGGGGGGGGGGGGAGTCGTCTTGGCAGAAAACTCAACCTGCCTCTGTCAAACTGTAACTTGGCTAATTATAAGCTCATCTCATGGGCAGTGTTCTTCAGAAGCCTTTTTGGGTCTAAGTCGTACAGGCCAAATCAGACTCTGTCTGGCTCCCAGATACAAAACAGACCAAACACCAATAGCTCCAAATTTCAAATTAACCCCGGCCAGTCAAACCAGAGTTTTCCCGGGCCCAGAATTATCAGCTCACTCAGGGTCAGATAACAAATCTCATTTGTTTTGAATGATTTCAATCACAACAAATTAACCCCAAGCAAAGAGGTTGGGGGTAGGGGCAGAAAGAGCTAATGATTTCACAGGGGATGACGCACAAGACAGGGAGGATGATAGAGAGCAGAGTTCAGTTCAGCACTTCAAAAAAGAAGCAAGGCAGGAATAAAGAAAACTTGGAGAGCCCTGGCAAGTTTGGCTCAGTGGATAGAGCGTTGACCCGTGAACTGAAGGGTCTTGGGTTCGATTCCAATCAAGAGCACGTACTTCAGTTGCAGGCTCTATCCCTGGCCCAGACTGGGGCCATTCAGGAGGCAACCAACAGATGTGTCTTTCTCACATCAATGTTCCTCTCTCTGTCTCTACCCCTCCTTTCCACTCTCTAAAAACCATTGGAATAAAATATTCTTGGGTAAGGATTAACAAAAAAGAAAAGAAAACTTGAAGAGATGGGTGTGGAGGGATTATTTCAACGTTATCCATATGCCTGCCTGACCGCACATACTCACTTGTACCTAACACAAGTACACACACATACTCAGCCATGAGACTCAGAATGGAAAGCAGCTGAGAAAGCCATGACCAAACTGACTGATTCTGCCAAATACTTCACAAAGTCCACAGCAACAGCAGCAAAAGTGCCTTTGACAAAGCTTTTCTGACCTTACTTCCCTAGCCCTGTTATAAACTGGGTCCCCTTCCTCCCTCTGCTGTTACTCAAGGCAGTTGCAACCATCAAGAAGTCTAGCAAAGCAGCTCAAAAAAATCACTCTTGATGCACTGGGAAAGCCTGAAGCTCTTACAGAAGAAAGATAAAAATGAGGCCCAAGAGACCAGAGCTCATTTTAATTACCCACAAAGGCTGGCCAAGGGGCCCCCTCTTCCTGCCATGGCTATGCTGCAGCTCCAGGTCACTCAAGTACATGAACTACAGCAGGCTTAAGTTAGGTGTGGCTCAGAGCCTACACATACCTCGTGGCTCCTTAAGGCCCTCCTCATAATAACCCCAAACCTATTAGCATTGCTGCCATCCCCAGAGTACATAGCATTCTCAGAACAACCAGCAGTGACGTCACAGTATCCTAGAATCCAACTAGCCACCTCCCTAGCAGGTGTCCTACAGTGGCTCTAGTATTGGCTATTACATCACAGAAAAAAAAATAACTCCCAGGCTGGTATCAAGCACACACAAAATAGAGGGTTATATTGAGTGATTTTAAGTGAATAAAAGAACAACTCATAGTTAATAAGCACATATGTGCCACACACATAGCTAATTTGTAGCATAGATGAGGCTGGAACCAATCTGCAGGTTCCCAATTCAGTTGGCTTTTCAATTTAATAGCTAGCTGAGAGCTAATCCCTAAAGTACATAGGGCGCAGAATAACAGGATAGGTGATTATGGTGGGGTGGAATTATGACCACAAGGGGTGCCTCTGGGCTTGGGAGGGATGGGAAAGAGGTAGCCTGTCTCTAAGAACCTCTAAAAACAAATTATTTTATTTCCCAAGGGTGTCAGGAGTAGCCCCAAATCAGTGCTATAATATTGGTATCAAAGGTCTTGGTCTTTTTATGCAATGCATACTCTGCTATAGGCATAAAGCAATGAATTCGGTTGACATGATCCATAGACACTGCTCAAGAGGACAGTGACAACCATCCAAGGAACACCCACAAACTTCCCAGAAAGGTTCTTCCCCTAGATTCAAAGTAATCATTGTCAGGTGACTCTACTCAATGGAAACTCACTCGAAGGCAAAGAAGAGTGTACATGTCCCCAGGATGAGGAAAAGGGTCAAGTAGAAGATGCCTTTTTGCCGGGCCATCATGACACGGCCATCGCAGCAGAAGGTGTTCCTGCCTGGGAGTTTCTCCCACTTCCGTGTCACCTTCTTTCTCACCACCATCACAGACATGATTGGAATTTCTGGTCCAGATGCTCTTTGTGATTACAAGATGGAGAAAACAGAGGCTGAGCTCAACTTTAAAATCACGCTGCCTGCTATTGCTGCTGCTGGGTCAAACATCATCAAAAGTCCAACTTCTAACCCTAAGAGAAAAGATAAAAAAAAAAATGAGGCACGAACAGGAAAATGCAGTTCAATCCTCCTTCCCCAGAAGCAAAAGATAAGCCTGAAAGAATAGGGGGTAGGGAAATGGGAAAAGTTTATTTCCATTCTATGTTTGTCCTCTAAATGGAGAAAAGTTTACAGGTTCTCCAAAAAAAAAAACACAAAACAAAACAAAAAAAAAAAAAAACGAAGAAGAGGGCTAGTATACTTTCTTAAAGAAACCCCCATAATTCCAATATAATACTGGTGGTTTGTTCATCATAGAACCTTGGAGCTAGAAGGGTTTTTATAGGTGATAGCCCCAATTAATTGTTTGAAAATGTGTAAAGTGAAAACCAGAGAGAGAAAATAATTTATCCAGGGTCACACAACTGCAAAGCTAAGTAAAAATACTTGTCTGCAGACTTTTAATCCAGGGCACTTTCCACTACAGCACATTGTTCTATAATCATCAATATAAGGGCTAAAAATAAGTTTATGTCCTTAAGGAGCCATTCCCTCCTCTCCTCTACTTCTTTACCTTCTTTCTTCAATTAGCCAATCAAATATAAATCACACCAGGGAGCAAGTCATCCTCTGGCAGAGCTAGGAGATTCTGGACACTCTAGACACACATCCAGGTACTTACTCAAGACAGATTTCCCCTAATCAAATCCTTGGTAACTTCCTGAGTTCAGGAAATGAAACAGTTTTGGGGGTCAAGCCTAACATTTGTGGGAATCCCAATAAAACCATATCTATAGGTAGAAAGCTGACTAAAACAGGAGAGGTCTTGAAAGGGGGAGGAACAGGACAGCAATTAAACGGTGTTTTCTGGGATATTTCAGAAGTAACATCTATACTTAGCATCCTAAATCCCCAAGCCCAACCTTTCTCAGCCACTGCCACCCCTCTCATCCTCTCAGGTGTGGTGCTGTGGCCTCTACTTACTGACACCACATACATGCCCCACACCGGCACGACTGAGACGGCCAGCCTGACTGACTGATGAGAAACAACCAACTTGAAATCATTCCCTAGCTGTAGAGGGCAAGGGTCCAAACAGAGACTATGTGCCTGGCAATCAGAAGGTGGAGGGCTTGGGAAAGGGGAGGGGGCAAAAGGTGCACAAACACTTCCTTTGTGTAAAACTAACCTGGAAAGCAATCTTCTCCCAATAACCCGGCCCAGCAGGAGAAGAGACCAGGAAGGGGAGCCTGGCCAGGGAGAACAAAGATCAAAATCCGTCCAGAACCAGCGACCGCCCACCCGCCCGGGGCCAAGGCCCGAGTCCGGGGCAGACAGCGGGCGCGGTCCCGGGAGGCCCGCCCAGCCTCCGCCACGCAGCGGACCACCGCCCCAGGCAGCTCGGGACGCGCGCCACCTCCCCACGATCGTACACACTCACACACGCTCCGCCACGTGTAGTCACCACGACTGGGGGCTCCACCGCTGGCACCCTGAGCCGGGCAGTGCCCAGGTCCGCGCGACCCGATGCAGCGGAGGGGTTGGCAGCCCACCATGCGGCCAAGCCCAGGAGACCCCCCAACCCCCACCCCTTGTTACCTGAACCTGGGAGCCCAAATTCGGCCAGAGACTGAGGGCAGGAAGTGGACTGTCCCAGGGGACCGCGTCAGCCGCCCGAGATGGCAGCGACCTCTCCTCCCAAGCCCGAAGGCTGCCTTCTCCAGACAAGGAGCCCCTATGATCGGGGCCCTAAAACAGCTGTGGCAGCCGCCTACTGCTGGCCGAATGGAACGCTCCTCACGTCACTAGGTCGCTCCAGTAGTTTCTCGCCCTCCATTGGCTGATAGACCTCAGTGTCCCTGCCCCTGCACCGCTGCCCCGAAGTACTATTGGCTACTCCGAACGTCACTCAACGGTGCCTCCGCCCCACTTCCCCACCCATCTCCCCGGCTTCGTGCCCACCCGCCAAGCGCTGCAAGCTTCCTTTTGGGGTCCACCTGTACGTGAAGTGTTGCCTTCGCTTAAGATAGTTACACAGAGACGGAGGTGAAGAATAGTTGGGATAGGACAAGGGAGGACTGGGGACCAGACTCCCCACACACACACCGTGAGACGCTGAAGCAGCACTGGCTCTCGGATCTGGGTGCTCAACCCAAACTGGGCCTCTACTGTCCTACTTGCCCGAAAGCAACTGCGACTGGCATTTTACTCTTGCGGAACAAAACAAACAAATATAAAAAGGAACTTGAAAGCGATGACCGTTCCCAAGAACATAGAATAATTATTGCAGTACCTACAACAATTGACAATGAGGAAGTTAGAGAAAATCTACTAACAAAGCATAGATTCTTTCAGGTAGATAACGAAGTAGAAAGATTGTCAAAAAGGTTGGAAATTACTACTTGCTTTGGAGAGTTTATGATATTTGGGGAAGCCAGGATCCAAGGCAGAATCTCCACCCATCAAACACATTCATTCTTTTCTTTTGCCCCTTCCTCTGCAGTTACTGCCACAATGAGTCACTACTTCTGATCCCAGTGAATCACATCCTTTAGAAATTAAAGATTGGAGTGGGGGAAACAGTCCAGAATCATGGCATTGATATTATACGAGGGACTTTCAGAAGCACTGCTCTGTTTCCACTAGTATGGCTCTGGGCTTTCAAATATAAGGAGAAATATGAGAAAGGGCTGAAGGTTGCCTCTCCTTACCTGATCTTGAATAAAGTTTCTCTAGGGTGAGGGTGTTTGTAATTAATACAGAAGAGATTGCCAAATGTCTTCCCAAAGCAGTTTTTTGTGTTAGTTGAATCATGGTCAAGAACTATTTATCCTTTATACTATTTGGGTCCCACATGATATGAAGCAAAAAGCTACCTAATAATAATTACATTTACTGCTTTCATGCGCCCTTCCAAGAAATATTTAAAAGGATTAAAAAATCACTAGGTAATGTTTTATGACAGAAATGTGTTATAATTAATTTGTAGGTGTAAGTATGTTTTTATTGTTCCTTAGCACTCATGCTGGTTAGAATCATCAGTTTATTTCTTTTTATATATACATATTTCTATTGATTTCAGACAGGAAGGGAGAGGGAGAGAGATATAGAAACATCAGTGATGAGAGAGTCAAGCCCGCAACCCAGGCATATGCCCCGCCTAGGAATCGAACCATGACCTCCTGGTTCATAGGTCGACGCTCAACCACTGAGCCACACCAGCTGGGCCATCAGTTTATTTCTGATAAACCATGTGATTGATATCATTGTCTCCAATTCTCTCCCCCCCCCCCCCATTTGAATCCTGGAAGGTGCTAATATTGTACACACTTGGTATGGAAGGGAGAGGAATTCCCACAGCCCTGGATTCCTGAGCCTGTGTACAAGAGACGCCCATGGCCAGCCCAGCTGCCATCCTCCTGACTGTGGAGCAGTCAAAAATAAACCCCTGCAGCACCCAGACATACTTTGTCCGTATCTCAGGTGCAGGTGAAGCCTAGGGGATCCTGGAATCGATGTGTCATGGCAACACATTCCTGAGCTCTGCCCCTCCCTGCTCTGGGTCACATTCCCTCTGGGATTAAGTGGCTGTGTAGGTCAGGCTTGTTTTAATACAATCTGTTATTTGTGTTCACCACTAAAAGAAAAATAAGGAAATTTTCTATAGACAAGCATTCCATAAGACTTTCTTCTATGTAATTACATCATTTTATATAATCCTGAAAGTCTTAATACATACACAACTAAATTGTGACTATAAATTGGGTTTGTTTCTTTTCTGTTTTCTTTTCTATTTTCAATAAAACTCCAGGCTTTATGCATCCAAATTAGGGTTGGCTTCTTTCAAGGAGAGGCACAGTCCCAGTGAGCACTAGAAACACCCCTGGAATAAAGGTACAAGCTTCCACAGTGTGATGGCATACATTCTGCTGAGCTTGGTTAAAAATGCTTGATGCCCAGCTGGCATGGGTGGACCTATGAACCAAGAGGTCACAGTTCAATTTCTAGTCAGGGCACATGCCCAGGTTGTGGGCTCAGTGGTCCCTGGTGTGGACTGTGCAGGAGGCAGCCAATCAATGATTCTCTCACCATTGATGTTTCTATCTCTCCTTCTCCCTTCCTCTACCAAAGTATAAGAATAAAGATAATAAAAGTCAAGAAGATAATTTTTAAAAAGACATAAAAACAAAAGGATACAGATAAAAATGGTTATCTATGGAGAAGGGAACTAAATAATGGGAAATAAAAAGGATGGTGATGCAGTGTAAGTGAGCTAAATCCCCATCTATTAGAGTGGGAAGTCACTAGATAATGTCTAGATCTGGTAAACTGAGGAAGTACAGTATAGGCACATCATTTAGAAAAACTGGAGTATTACAATACTCCCTGGGGAGGAGGAACCAAGATGGTGGCATAGGTAAACACCTATCCTGCTGCCCCACACACTTCCAAAACTACAACTAAATGATAGAACGGACATCATCCAGAATCACTGGAAAGCTGGCTGAGTGGAAATTCCACAAATAAAAGTAAAGATAGGACACTGTGACTCAGAGGAGCTGCAGAGGGCAGAGTTGCAGATGTGCACGGAGTCAGAGGTGCGGAGCTGTGTGCGTGAGCGGAAAGGGTGGGCGGCTGGATACCCGGCTGGTTTTCTCGAATGGGAAGGGGAACAAAGGCCTCCCACTGCACTGGTTCCCCACTTCCAGGCGAGTCCCGGGGAACCCACACTCATACGGTGTAAAACTGGAACATAAAGAGGAAGCACACTGAAACTCGGGCGCTGCAGAGGTCCACGAGCTTGCAGAGAGGGCACGTAAATTTGGGAACTGCAGAAGTGCCTGAGCGCACAGAGGACACATGGTTTGCTCTCCCATTTGGGGGGGGGGGGGGAGGAAGAAAGAAAGGAAACCACCGGACTGCATTTTTTTACAACACTGGATGAGACTTTGGGTGTGCAGACTCATTTGGGAAGAGGCTGAACTGTCCGGCAGCAGGTAGAGCTTGGCGGCCACTTTCTCTCAGAGGTGCATGCAGCCATTACCGCCAGGCACAGAGACCCAGGTGCCACATAGGGAGAAGCTAATGGGAAATCAAGACTGCCTGCTCAGCCCGGAAACTCCACCCATCCAACTTGAGCACAGCAGCTCTCACAGTGTAAACATAGCTGATCCTCACAGCCAATTGGCCTGGAGGTCAAACCCTCCTAGTGCTAACAACAATAATCTAGGCTTAACTACAACAAGACACTGCTGCCCATAAAGGGCTGCACCAAAAGTATCCATCTCAGGTAACTGGGGAGGCTGAGCCACTGTCCCCTAGAAGACATCTACCACACAAAGCTAATCGACCAACTCAGGGAAGCAGCCAAAATGCAGAGACATGAAAAGAAATCACATTTGAAAGAAATGGAGGGGAAAAAAACGACTGGACATAGAGTTCAAAACCACAGTTATAAGGTTTTTCAAGAGGCTCCTAGAAAAGGCCAATGAACTTAATGAGACCATCAAGGATATGACTGAGACCTTCAAGGATCTGAATGAGACCCTCGAGGATATGAGAAAGGACCAACTAGAAATTAAGCATACACTGACCGAAATAAAAAATATTATACAAAGACCTAAAAGCATTCTAAAGGACTGCAAGAATCAAGTCAAAGATTTAAAATACAAAGAAGCAAAATCCACTCAGCCAGAAAAGCAAGGAGCAAAAAGAATCCAAAAAATTGAAGACAGTGTAAGGAGCCTCTGGGACAACCTCAAGCATATCAACATCCAAATTATAGGAGTGCCAGAAAAAGGGAGAGAGGAAGATAATGAAAACCTATTTGAAGAAATAGTTACTGAAAACTATCCACACCTGGTGAAAGAAATTGACTTAAAAGTCCAGGAAGTGCACAGAACCCCAAACTATAGGCATCCAAAGAGGACCACACCAAGACACATCATAATTAAAATGCCAAGAGCAAAAGACAAAGAGAATATTAAAAGCAGCAAGAGAAAAACAGTTAGTTACCTACAAGGGAGCACCCATGCGATTGTCAAAGGATTTCTCAACAGAAACTATGCAGGCCAGATGGGAGTGGCAAGAAATATTCAAAGTGATGAATAGCAAGAATCTACAACCAAGATTACTCTACCCAGCAAAGCTATCATTCAGAATTGAAGGTCAGATAAAGTGCTTCGCAGATAAAAAAAAAAAAAAAGCTAAAGGAGTTCATCAATGCCAAACCAGTATTATATGAAATGCTGAAATGTATTCTTTAAGAAGAGTAAGAAGAAAAAGGTAAAAATAAAAATTATGAACAAGAAATACACATCTATCAACAAATGAATCTAAAAATCAAGTGAATTAAAAATCTGATGAACAGGATAAACTGGTGAATGTAACAGAATCATGGGCATAGAGAGGGAATGGACTGACAATTTTGGGGGAGCAAAGGGGTGTGGGAAGTGCAGCAAGAGGCTGGACAAAAATCATACACCTATGGAAGAGGACAGTCGGAGGGAGGTAAGGGCAGATGGTGGGATGGATACTGGGTGGAGGGGAGCTATAGGAGGATAAAGGGGGAACATTGTAATTAATAAACTGAACAATAAAGATTAAATTTAAAAAAAACACTCCCGTACTGGTCTCCCTGCTCCCACTTTTGACCCATTTGGTCTATTAACACGGTAGTTAGAAAGATTCTTTTTAAAACGTTAAGTCAGGCCGAAACCGGTTTGACTCAGTGGATAGAGCGTCGGCCTGCGAACTGAAAGGTCCCAGGTTCGATTCGGTCAAGGGCATGTACCGTGGCTGCAGGCACATCCCCAGCAGGGGGTGTGCAAGAGGCAGCTGATCTATGTCTCTCTCTCATCGATGTTTTTTACTTTCTATCCCTCTCCCTTCCTCTCTGTGAAAAATCAATAAAATATATTTAAAAAAATAAAAAAACAAAATGTTAAGTCAGACCTTGCCACCCATGACTTGTGCAATGGCTTCCCATCCGTGAAATAATATATACTCTGCCCACAGTTCCTGAAACAGAACTTTTAAAACCCTTGTAAATTTCTAAATGATCAGAGCGATAGGAGCATCTTTTTTCCTAATACTTACTCTTTGACCCCAGTTCCTGAAACAGGGTTCCTGAAACCTTTGTAAATTTCCTGGGTGATAAGAGCATCTTTTATTTATTTTTTAAATATATTTTTATTGATTTCAAAAGAAAGGGAGAAGGAGAGAGCGAGAGAAACATCAATGATGAGAGAGAATCACTGATCTGCTGCCTCCTGCTTGCCCCCCATTGGTGATTGAGCCTGCAATCTGGGCATGTGTCTTGACTGGGAATCAAACGGTGACCTCCTCCTGGTTTATAGGTTAATGCTCAACCACTGAGCCATGCTGGTTGGGTGGAGCATCTTTTACTCTTTTTTTAAATTGTTTTTTTAGTTGTTTAAAGTATTGCAAATAGTAGTACATATGTTTCCTTTTTTCCCCATTGACCTCCACCTGGCCACCCTTAACCCCCTAGCACATGCCCTCACCTGCACCCCTGCCCGCAGTGTCTTGTATCCATTGGTTATGCTTATATGCATGCATACAAGTCCTTCGGTTGATCTCTTACAGCTCCATCCCCCATGGAGCATCTTTTATTCTTTTTTTAATTAATTTTTTTTGCAGTATAACTTAGATTTAATAGTAGTACATATGTTTTCCTTTTTTTCCCCCATTATTCTCCCCCCAGCCTCCCCTACCCCCCAGCACATGTCCCCACCTGCACCCCTCCCCGCCCCAGTGTCTTTCATTCATTGATTATGCTCGTATGCATGCATACAAGTCCTTCAGTTGATCTCCCCCAGCATTGAGCATCTTTTGTTCTAATGAGATGACTCTGGGGGGCTCCTGAATGTGGGCTGTTCACCTGAAAAACCAAGTCATGGAATTAGAAGCTGAAATTTCCACCACCAACCCCATTCTCTTGAAAAGGGAGAAGGGCTGTAAACTGAGTTAATAATTGATCGTGCCTAGGTGATGAAGCTTCCAAAAAAAAATCCCAAAAGTATGGTGTTCAAGGAGCTTTTAGGTTGCAGAACACACCATGTACCTTGTAGGTGACACATCCCAACTCCACAGGAACAGAAGCTCCCTCGCTCTGGACCCTTCCAGATCTCACCCTATGTACTAGTATCTGTATTTCTTCATCTGGCTGTTCATCTGTATCCTTTAGCATGACGTTTAATAAACTGGTAAACCTAAGTAAGTAAATGTTTCTCTGAGTTTTTTTGTTTGTTTGACTGATTTTCTTTTAAAGCAGGTGTGGGTTTTTATTTTAATTTATTGATTTCAGAGGAAAGGAGAGAAAGAGATAAAACCATCAATGATGAGACAGAATCATTGAAATGCTGCCCCCTGCATGCCCCTACTGGGAATCGAGCGTGGAACCAGGGCATGTGCCCTCGACTGGTATTGAACCCGGGACCCCTCTGTCCGTGGGCTGACACTCTATACACTGAGCCAAACCAAAAAGGGCTCCCTGAGTTCTGTGAGCCGCTCTAGAAACTTAATCGAAGCCAAGGAGGGGATCATGAGAACCTCAGAGCTGATAGGTCAGAAGCACAAATGACAACCTGGATTTGCAATTGGCATCTAAAGTGGGGTAGGAGCAGTCTGGCAAGATGAGCTCTTAATCTGATGGGACTGATGCTATCTCCAGGCTAACAGTGTCAGAAATGAGTGAAAGTGTAGGGCACTCAGTTGGTGTCACAGAGAACTGCTCATTGTAGAGAAAATTCCTCACACATTTGGTATAAAAAATGTGAGTGTGGTACTTTATTTTTCTCCATAACATTTACTGTCTTTTAACATACTATGTATTTTAATTATTTAAAATATATATTTTAGCCGAGACCGGTTTGGCTCAGTGGTAGAGCGTCGGCCTTTGGACTGAAAGGTCCCGGGTTCGATTCCGGTCAAGGGCATGTACCTTGGCTGTGGGCACATCCCCAGTAGGGGGAGTGCAAGAGGCGGCTGATCGATGTCTCTCTCTCATCGATGTTTCTGACTTTCTATCCCTCTCCCCTTCGCTCTGTAAAAAATCAATAAAATATATTTTTTAAATGGTTAATTGTATGAAGCTTTTTTTAAAAAAATAATATATATATATTTTTTATTAAATTCAGAGAAGAAAGGAAAGAGAGATAGAAACATCAATGATGAGGTAGAATCATTGATCAGCTGCCTCCTGCACGCCCCACACTGGGGACTGAGCCCACAACCGGGGAATATGTTCTGACCAGGAATCGAACCATGACCTCCTGGTTCATAGGTCGACACTTAACTTAAACAATGAGCCATGCCAGCCAGGCTAATTACCATGTTTATTATTGCTCTCTCCCTTTGGAATGTAAAGTCAATAACAGAGGGGATTTTCATGTTTTGTTCACTGCTATATCCCCAGTGACTGACAACAATATGTGTTCATTTTGGGATGAATTGCTTTTCCCAAAAAAAATTCATATGTTGAAGTCCCAACTTCCAGGACCTCAGAATGTAACCAAATTTGGAGATAAGCCCTTTAAAGAGGTGATTAAGTTAAAATTAGGCCTTTGGGATGGAGCTCCAATCCAGTATGACTTGTGTCCTAAGAATATGAAGAGATGTTAGAGGTGCTCATGCACAGTGGGACAATCACGTGGAGAGAGAGCAGGAGGGTGGCCATCTGGAAACCAAGGAGAGAGGCCTGGAATGCATTTTCTGCACCTTTGAGCCAAGGTTTCTCCCTTCTGTCATTTACACAGCACCTCTCTGATTAAATCTCCAATTCCTTGGAAAATAGAGAACAATTTCTCACTGATTCTATCTAACATAGAAACAGAACCTCCTTCTTGCTTGACAACCTACCAAAAGCACCTACTTTTATACATACATAACTAAGTATATTTTTTATACATTTGTATTGATTTCAGAGAGTCAGGGAGAGGGAGAGTTAGAAACATCAATGATGAGACAGAATTATTGATCGGCTGTCTCATGCATGCCCTCTACTGGTGGTCAATCCCTCAACCTGGGCATGTGCAGTGACCAGGAATTGAACCCATGATCTGCTGATTCCTGGGTTGATGCCAACCACTGAGTAACACCAGCAGGGCACAACTAAGTAAATATTTAATGATTGCATCTTTTAGATGTTTCAGTTGTTGTGTATTCATGATAAATGTGTCTATGTTAGTGTTATGTCCAGTTAGAAGTTGTTTAGACAAGTGTCTGGTGGTCAGCTTGGGAATATGGTTTCCAAGGAGGGGTGTGAGAAGGAGCAAAGGTTGTCACTGTTCCACATTACTGCTCAGAGCACTAGTTTTGCTTCAAAGAACAATATTTTGAGGTTGCCAGATACTGAGAACCTGCTAGGGAAGGGAAGAAGATCCTATTCCAGAATCAATGCACTGTGGAATATCTCTAGAAGGAGACACAAGAAACTGATAATAGTGCTTGCCTTCAGGGGTGAAAAGTAGAGAACTTGGAGATAAGGGTGTGGGAGAGGACCTAATTTTTAGTGTGTATCCTTTTATATCTAGAATTTTGCTCCATTTGAATATATTAGCTACACAAAAATATTAAGTTTTTTAAGATAATAAAATACTGCATTTATTTAGATCTCAAGCCAAACTTCTACTCAGCTACAAATTAATGTAAAATTATCGTGTTTCATATATTCAAAACTCAGTTATTCTGGCAATCTGTTAGCCTCTGAATCCCACACTGAGAAAAAAACTAAAATGAAATTAATGTATGTATTGGTATCTTCCTGTTTATACATTTTTCTTTAAATTGTATGGAAATAATCAAAAGAAAACTGATCTAACTACAATATCCATATATCTCAACAACCCAACAATTTTAAGGATAAGTGCAGTGGCAATATTTTAGCTACATTTTAGTATAATATATAATTGATTGACTGGAAGGTTTAAGCTTTCTGTGTTATAGATGACAAAAGAAGACCATTCTATTGAGAAATAAATAGTTCCCTGCCTTGTTTGAAATTGTATGTAATAATAATGGAGACTAAATCTCTTGGGATAAAATAATGTTTTATTGACAACTCCGTTTCCACAAAATTTCCCTATTACCCCAGTGACTGTAATACTGAATATCACAAGTTAGAAACTTGGAAATGTCCCTTGTCTAAACTGAGCCTCTAGTATGAAGATATACTCATTTTTTATTGATTTCAGAGAGAAATGGAGAGGGAGAGAGAGATAGAAACATCAATGATGAGATAGAAACATCAATGATGAGAGAGAGAATCATTGATCAGCTGCCTCCTGCAAGCCCCCTACTGGGTATCGAGGCCACAGCCCGGGGATATGCCCTTGACCAGAATCAAAACCGGGACCCTTCAGTTCACAGGCAAAGGCTCAAACCATTGAATCAAACCAACTAGAGTGAAGATATACTCCTTTTTATTTGACCTCTAAGGCCTTTCTGTACTTGATCATGTCTACCAGATCTAGCCATCCAAGGTAGATGATCAACATTCTAATGCAACTTCCCCTAGCAACTCCAGGGAACTGACTTTCCTTCTCATTGATGAGCCTCACTCTGCTGGCACCTCCCATCACATCTTGCTTCTAATCTTTGAATTCATTTGCACAGAAGGTAAGCTGAAGACTAATTTTCAAAAGGTGATGTATGTTTTTTAAAAAGTGTTTCATAAGCCCTTTTCTAAATGAGAAAGGAATCAGACTAAGCTGAATCAGATAAATGAGGCTATCTACCAACCTAGAGCTATTTAGTATACCTCTGTTCCTCTACTCTGTGTTTCTGTGTTGGATTAAATAATATCTCAACGGTTATTATATTTTTCTGTAGAAATTTAAACTCTTACCCGGTCTAATAAAAGAGTAATATGCAAATTGACCATACCTCTGCTACACCCACAAGCCATGCCCACAAAGCCAATCAGGAGCAAGTATGCAAATTAACCCCAACCAAGATGGCTGCAGCCACGGAGAGGGCAGCAGGGAGGCTTGGGTTTCCCCAGTGATGGAGGAAGCCAAGCTTTCTACACACCCTAGTC
This sequence comes from Antrozous pallidus, assembly GCA_027563665.1. NCBI lineage: Eukaryota > Metazoa > Chordata > Mammalia > Chiroptera > Vespertilionidae > Antrozous > Antrozous pallidus. The sequence continues at coordinate 38,857,175 of CM050509.1, read as the reverse complement.
AGCCCAGGCCTCCACTCAATGCTACAAAGTTTCAATTATAGAAGATAAATAAATCCCAACAAAAATGGTGGAAGTCACAGAGCTGGAGAGAGCAGAAGGCTTGGGTTGCCCCCCGCGATGGAGGAAGCCAAGCTTTCTGTAGCCCTAGCCTGCCTTGGCCTCCACTTTGTAACTTAAGGTTACAAAGTTTCAATTATAGAAGATAAATAAATACCAAAAGAAATGGCTGCAGCCACGGAGCAAGAAGGAGGCTTGGCTCTGCTCCTGGTTACAAAGTTTCAATTACAGAAGATAAATAAATCACAGATACCAGTGCCTCTTCTTGGGTTGCTGGGGTCATGGCTGGCCTGAAAACCACCACAGGCCCCTCACCCAGGCCGCCTCATGCCCCAAGGGAACCCCCACCCTGATCTGGGACACTCTTCAGGGCAAACCAGCTGGCCCCCACCCATGTGCCAGGCCTCTATCCTATCTAATAAAAGAGTAATATGCAGATTGACCATCACTCCAACACACAAGATGGCTGCTCCCATGTGGTCAAGGATCCTGCACCCATGTGGACACAAGATGGCCACCACAAGATGGCCAGCAGGGGAGGGCAGTTAGGAGGGAGCAGGCCTACAAGGGAGGACAGTTGTTGGTGATCAGTTCAGCAGGGGAAGGCAGTTGGGAGCGACCAGGCCTGCAAGTGAGGGCAGTTAGGGGCAATCAAGCCTGCAGAGGAGGGCAGGAGGGGGGGACCAGGCTGGCAGAAGAGGAAAGTTGGGGGTCACCGGGCTTGCAGGAAAGGGCATTGGGGGGGACCTAGGCCTGCAGGGGACAGCAGTTGGGGGGGACCCAGGCCTGTAGGGAAGGGCAGTTAGGGGTGACTACACCTGCAGGGAAAGGCAGTTAGGGGAAAACAGGCTGGCAGGGGAGCAGTTAGACATCAATCAGGCTGTCAGAGGAGTGGTGAGGGGATGATCAGGCTGGCAGGCAGAAGCGGTTAGGGGCAATCAGGAAGGCAGGCAGGCAAGCAAGTTGGGAGCCAGCAGTCCTACTAGGATTGGGCCTAAATGGGCAGTCAGACATCCCTGGAGGGGTCCCAGATTGGAGAGAGTGCAGGCTGAGCTGAGGGACACCTCTGCCCCCCATGTACGAATTTCATGCACCAGGCCTCTAGTCTATGTACTAAAAGCCTAATATGCAAATTGACCAAGCAGAGGAATGACCAGCAGAAGACTGGTGGCTATGATGGACACTGACCACCAGGGGGCAGACACTCAACGCAGATGCTTTTCCCAGACAGCAAGCCCCAGAAAAGCCAAGGCAGGTGCCAGTGGGCCCCTGCTTCCCTCATCGCCACACCAGTCGCTCACAGAAGGAGGCAACTGGCAGTGGCAGTGTGGGGTAGGGCCGGTGAGCAGGCAGTGCCAGGCCAGCCAAGGTGGGTGCTAGTGGGGTTCCCACAGATCAGCCCTGATTGCTGACCAGGCCTAGGAACTCTACCCATGCATGAATTTTGTGCACTGGGTCTCTAGTTCTAAAATAAAAAGTCATCTCTCCACACACACCCAAGTCTGTTCCTATCTGATAACAGCTTTATTGGTTATGCATATACACTGATATATTCATCTACTCTAGCTGCCATAACAAAATATCATCTACTGGGTGGCTTAAACAACAAAAATGTATTTTCTCACAGTTTATGGAAGCTAGAAGTCCCAGTTCAAGGTGTTGGCCAATTCTGTTCCTGGTAAAAGCTCTCTTCCTGACTTGCAAACAACTGCCTTCTTGCTGCATCCTCACATAACATACAGTGAGCAAGATCTCTAGTGTCTCTTCTTCTTTTAAGGATACCAGTCATATCAGATTAGAGCCCCACTCTTATGACCTCACTTTACCTTTATTACCTCAATATCGACCTTATCTCCAAGTACAGTCACATTGGGGGGTCAGGGCTTCAACATATGAATTCAGGAATTTATAACAACTGGTTTAACACTAAAACAGGCTGTTTTGTATTTTAATAAATGAGCATGTTATCAGAGACATATGTGGGGAGATATATGTATGTACCTTCAAATATATAAATACCTTTAGAACTAGCCAAGAGGTGAAGTAAACAGGTTGTTTTGGAATTGGTGCACAGAATGCATTTGGGGAGGAAGAATAGAATATTATGAAAGAATGGGGGAAATATGCTGATGGAATAGGGAAGGGGGAGCAGCAACACCCTATACTGGAAGTCTTTAACTAGCAGAGTGTTCAGTTTCTAGTAAAGTTTTGCATCAAAGCAAACAACTTCCATGGGATTGAGTAAGCTTCTTTGAACCCTAACTCCTCCCAATAATCATCAGGGCAAAGTGATTTGCTCTGCCTGGCAGGCTGGAATATGAGCATTGGCCTAACCTGTCCCATCCTGATTGCAGGCTCACAGGAGCAAGACAACTATGTTCCTTTAACTCATTATACAAGTTGTATTGCCCAAAGAAGCATTTAAATGCTTTTGATGGTGCCCGGCTAGTGGTTGAGCATTGACTCATGAACTGAACGGTCACCAGTTGATTCCTAGTGAGGACAGATGCACAGGTTTTGGCTCAATCCCCAGTAGGGCCATGCAGGAGGCAGCCAATCCATGTTTCTCTCTCAATGTTTCTATCTCTCTATCCTTCTCCCTTCCTCTTTCTCTACAATCAATAAAAACATATTTAAAAAATAAATGCTTTTGATGATGATGGTTATAGAGAAAATGAAATATAAATGGCTACTGACAAATTTCATTATAACAATTTTTATAGCCCCATTTTTAAGTAGATGAATATCTTCATAGTCCTAAACAAGAAATAACTACATGTCTAAAGTCTCTTTGCCCCTCACTTCTTTTGTTAAAATGCTATTCTCATTTATTCTCCATCTTTTTCCTCTGAGTGTACATTAGTTACTATGAAAACATCGGGATACCATAGTTTGAACATATCAACAATTCCAAGTTATATTATACAAGTTTATTACAAAGCCAATTTATATCAAAGTATTAGTGAAGGGGGTTGTTGCTGGGGGTTACAAGTGAATTCAAGTCAAAATGAAATGTATGGCACTGGTAGACAAACACAGGCCTCACTTAGCACCACAGAAGGGGTAAGCTTCTTTTCATTTGCTCACTCCATGTACCAGAATCCTAACTATAGTTATCAATGAGCCTATCTTAATCAGTTCGTGCTGCTATAACAAAATACCATAAACTAGAGGCTTATAAACATTAAACATTTATTTCTCACAGGTCTGGAAACTGGGAATTCCAAGATCATGGTGCCAACATTTTGATGTCTGGAGAGAAACTGCTTCCTAGATAGCTGACATCTTTTCAATGTGTCCTCACATGGCAGAAGGAGCAAGGGAATTTTCTGGGGTCTCTTTTATAAGGGCACTAATCTTATTCATGAAGGCTTCACCCTCATAATCTAAGAATCTTCCAAAGTAACATTGCTTAACATCATAACCTTGGGGGTTAGGTTTCAACATACAAATTTGTGGGGGACACAAACATTCAGTCTATAACACAGGTTTACTAAGTGAAGATATTTATAACAACATCAACATAGGTTTTTTTCTAATTTATTGCTATAATTATTATTTATTTATAAACATTTTGTAATTTGTTTCATTTCCATTTTATTTTTTTTATCCACTGAGCCAAACCAGTCAGGGGTCATTTTATTTTTTAAAATATATTTTATTGATTTTTTTACAGAGAGGAAGGAAGAGGGATAGAAAGTCAGAAACATCGATGAGAGAGAAACATCAACCAGCTGCCTCCTGCACACACCCTACTAGGGATGTGCCCGCAACCAAGGTACATGCCCTTGACTGGAATCGAACCCGGGACCTCTCAGTCCGCAGGCCGACGCTCTATCCACTGAGCCAAACCGGTTTCGGCTGTTTCATTTCCATTTTATTTCTTAATATATTTTTATTGCTTTCAGAGAGGAAGAGGAAGGGAGAGATAGAAAAATCACTGATGAGGGAGGATCACTGATTGGCTGTCTCCTGCATGTTGGACCTAGCCTACAATCCAGGCATGTGCCCTTGACCGGAATTGAACCTGGGACGCATCGGTCCACAGGCGGATGCTCTATCTACTGAGCCAAACCAGCTAGGCCTCATTTTCATCTTAACCCAAGAGTTTTTATTTTTTTAAATACATGTTTTTATTGATTTTAGAGAGGAAGAGAGAGATAGAAACATCAATGGTGACCGAGAAGCATTGGTTGGCTGCCTTGTCCTGCATGTCCCATGAGCCTGCAATGTGGACATGTGCCTGAATGGGAATAAAATTGTGACCTCCTGGTTCATAGGTCAATGCTCAACTGATGAACCATGCAAGTTGGACAACGCTAGAGTTTTTAGATAAGTCATTTTAAATTTTCAAATGGCCACATTTCCCCCCTATGATTCTATTTTTATTTGTCCTTTGTTATGTTACTGTGGTAAGAAGCTTTGCCTACATAAGCTTTGCGTACTTATTATACATCTCAACCACAATGTACCACATACAACTAAAAATGAATATAATATTTTCTCTCTTGAACTAGATACTCCTCTGTATTCTTTACCTCAATTTTAATACCACATCTACCCAATCACTCAAGCTAGAAATCTGCAAATCAGCTTCACCTCATCCCTCTCCCTTATTCACTAAATGAAATCAATAATCAAGCCCTGGAAACTTTAGCTCCTAAAACCTCTTTAAGTTTTTCCCTACTCTTTATTTCTTCTTTGACATTATCTATTAAATAATACCATGAGAGATTATGATTAAGTTCACTTTCACCACTCCTGCCTCCCTTTCATCCCTTCCAATATAGGTGTTTTGTTTTTGTTTTTGTTTTTGGGTTTTTTTGTGTGTGTGTGGAGGTGCCAGGGAATGACCCTAGGGCCTCATGCAAGCCGAGCTTCCAATATAGTTTTTTTCAATTTAATAAATCTTTATTGATCAGGTTATTACAATAGTTCCTCTTCCCCACCCCCAATAGCTCCCTTCCACCCTCTGCCATTACATCCCCCCACCACTGTCCTCATCCATAGGTGTACACTTTTTGTCTAGTCTCTTCCTGCACCCGTTATACCCCTTCCCCCCTGAGAATTGTCAGTCCATTCCCTTTCTATGCCCCTGATTCTATTATATTCACCAGTTTATTTTGTTCATCTGATTTTTTATTTACTTAATTTTTAGATTCACTTATTGATAGACACATATTTTTTGTTCATAATTTTTATCTTTACCTCTTCTTCCTCTTGTTAAAGGAATACCTTTCAGCATTTCATATACTACTGGTTTGGTGGTGATGAACTCCTTTAGCTTTTTCTTATCTATGAAACTCTTTATCTGACCTTCAATTTTGAAAGATAGCTTTGCTGGGTAAAGTAATCTTGGTTGTGGGTTCTTCCTATTCATCACTTTGAATATTTCTTGCCACTCCCGTCTGGCCTGCATAGTTTCTGTTGAGAAACCAGCTGACAATCCTATGGGTCCTCCTTGTAGGTAATTAACTGTTTTTCTCTTGCTGCTTTTAATATTCTTTGTCTTTTGCTCTTGGCATTTTAATTATGATGTGTCTTTGTGTGATCCACTTTGAATTCCTTTAGTTTGGGGTTCTGTGCACTTACTGGACTTGTAAGTCTATTTCCTTCACCAGGTGGGCGAAGTTTTCAGTCATTATATCTTCAAATAGATTTGCAGTATCTTGCTCTCTCTCTTTTTCTGGCACCCCCATAATTCAGATGTTGGTACGCTTGATTTCTCCCCCAATATAGTTTTAACATTAAGATAGTATAGAGGCTCCTTACACTATCTTCAACTTTTGGGATTCTTTTTTTTCTGGCTGTTTTTTGCTGATTTGTATTTCAAATCTTTGACTTGATTCTTGCAGTCCTCTAGTCTGCTGTTAGGTCTCTGTATAATATTTTTTATTTCAGTCAGTGTATGTTTAATTTCTAGTTGGTCCTTTTTCATATCATCAATGGTTTTGCTAAGTTTATAGGCCTTTTCTAGGAAATTCTTGAAAAACCTTATAACCATGGTTTTGAATCTATATCCAATCATTTGTTTTCCTCCATTTCTTTCATTTGCGATCTGATTCTTTGTCTCTGCATTTTCATTGCTTCCCTGAGTTAGTAGTAGCTTTGTGTGGTAGTGTCTTATAGGGCCCAGTGGCTCAGCCTCCCCAGTTACCTGAGGTGGACACTCTTGGTGCACCCCTTTGTGGACTATGTGCTCAGCCTTGTTGTAATTAAATCTTGATTGTTGTTGGTATCACTGGGAGGAAATGACCTCCAGGCCAATTGGCTGTGAGAATCAGCTCTGTCTATGCTGGGAGAACTTCAGTGCTGGAGACACACTTATGAGACAAGACTTGCAAAATTGCAAAAGCCTCTGTGCTCAGCTTGGATGGGGCAGAGTTTCAGGGTAAAGCAGAGAGCCTTAGTTTCCCTTCAGCCCCGCCCTATGAGGCCCCTGGGCCTCAGTGTCCTCTAGTAATCGCTGCAAGCACCTCTGAGAGAAAGCCGCCCTCGAGTTTTGCCCACTGCCAGACAGTCCAGTTTCTCCCCAAATGAGTCAGAGTTCCCAGAAACTTGCCCAGAACTGAAGTTCAACACAATTGGGAGTTTCTGTCTCCCTCCCACTTTAGAAAACCAGCTGCACACTCAGCCGGCCATGCATTCAGCAGTCACTTCTCTCTGCGCACTTGTGACTCTGGACCTCTGCCTTCTGCAGTCTCAGTGTGCTTTCTCTTTTCTTGACAGTCCAGATTCCCCCCAAAATGAGTCTGGTTTCCCAGTGTCTTGTCCGGGACTGGAGTTCAGTGCAGTTGGGAGCTTCTGCATCCCTCCTGCTTTAGAAAGCCAGCCGTGCACTCAGCTGCCTGTGCACCCAGCTGCCCCGTCCTCTCCGTGTGCACACATCTCCATACCTCAGCCTTTTGTAGCTCCTCTGAGTCTCAATGTGCTTTCCTCTTTCCTTCTAGTTGTAGAATTTACACTCAGAAATCAGCCAGATTTCCTGTGATTCTGGATGGTGTCCATTTTGTCTTTTAGTTGTAGTTTTCATATTGTTGTGCTAGGCAGCAGTTTAGGTGTTTACCTATGTCACCATCTTGGTTTCTCCCCCAATATAGTTTTAACACTATTTTTATTTTTCCTACTGGTTACCTTTTTCATTTTATTTTATTTTTTATGTATTTTTAATATATTTTATTAATTTTTTAAAGAGAGGAAGGGAGAGGGATAGAAAGTCAGAAACATCGATGAGAGAGAAACATCGACCAGCTGCCTCCTGCACACCCCTCATTGGGGATGTGCCCGCAACCAAGGTCTTGACTGGAATGGAACCTGGGACCTTTCAGTCTGCAGGCCGACGCTCTATCCACTGAGCCAAACCAGTTTAGGCTACCTTTTTCATTTTAAATAATATTAATAAACTTATATTTCCTGTTTGATCAACCATCAATAGTTTCTCCTAACTGCCCACCATGTAAGATGGAGACATTAGAGTCCTATGTTTTCCTCTACCTCTTCTCACCCCACCTCCCAACGTATGCTCTTTTCTCCATATATCTATTTTCATACTTATGTAAACCATCATCTTATCAAGATTCCTATCTGGTCTCCCTATTTCAATTCTTGTCCCCTCTTAACTCTCCACACAATAGCCAAAGTAATCTCTTATGAATATGAATCAATTTCTACTTCTGTCAATGGCAGACAACCTTCTTTCAGAGTAACCATCCCATTGAAAACAAGTATACAAGCTGATCAACACGTTAAAAAAAAGTTTAGTCTGGCAGGTGTGGCTCAGTTGGTTGAGAGTTGTCCCATGCACCAAGAGATCACTGATTCTTCAATCAATGAAATGTCAGGGTTGTGGGATCAATCCCCAGTAGGAGCTGTGCATGAGGCAGTCAAATGGATGTTTCTTTTTCATCCATGTTTCTATTGCTCTCTCCCTCTCCCATCCTCTCTCTCTAAAATCAATAGAAATATTTGTAAAATGTTTTTGTCCCATTGAAGGCCCACCTAGGTAGGAAGAAATGGAGAGGTCAGGATTGTGGAGAATCTAGAGATTTTGCTTTTAAGGCATTTGCCAGTTTGAAAGCCATTGATTAAGAAGCTAGGAGCCTGAGCAGAAAATAGTGACTAAGGAACTGAGTAGAGCTTTCAGAAATCTCATGGAACTGAAAGGGGGGAAATGGTGTTGAGTGTCCACAAAGAAAGAGCCCTGGTAAAAACCACAGAATTTCAGCTGAAAGGACATAACCTAGAAGAAGAGAGAATGAGAAACAGACTAGTCCTCATAAAAAATGAAGCCCACTTCTAGCTGGTTTTGCTCAGTGGATGGAGCAATCAGCCTGTGGACTGAAGCATCCTAGGTTCAATTCCAATCAAGGGGATGTAACTTAGTTGCAGGCTCAATCCCTGGTCCTGATCAGGGCTTGTGCAGGAGACAACCAATCATTGTGTCTCTCTCACATCCCTTCCACTGTATTTTTAAAAATTAATGGAAAAGTAACCATTAGCTGAGGATTAACAAAAAGAAAAAGAAAAAATTCAATGGAAAAAGTATCTTCAGGGTGAGGATTAACAAAACAAAAACAAAACAAAAAGAATGAAGCTAGTATCAATTTCTAATCAGATTAAGGTGATATATTCTTATCTTGAGTGCTTGTCAGAGTAAAAAAAACTAAATTTTCTCTGGAGGAAGATAGCATCAACAAATACCTCAAATTATCTCTTCATTTTTTTATATGGTATCCAACACTAATAATGATGCATGCAAAATGCAATAGATATAGATCCACAGAAGATCCAGATATTAGAGCTCTAAGGCATAGTCCTTAAAATAATCATAATTAGTCCTATCTGGTTTGGCTCAGTGGCTAGAGTGTTGGCCTGCTGACTGAAGGGTCCCAAGTTTGATTCTGGTCAAGGGCACATGCTCAGGTTCAATCCCCAGTAGGGGATGTGCAGGAGGAAACCAACCAATGATTCTCTCTCATCATTGATGTTTCTCTTTCTCCCTCTTTCTTCCTCTCTGAAATCAATAAAAATATCTAAAGGCATAGCATTTTTAAAAGTTATTATTTTTAAAAATAACCATAAATAATTATGCATAAAATTCAATGACATAATGGAAAATTACAACTACATAAGATTGTTTACATACAAGAGGATTATATTAAGAAAAATGGGAGCCAGGTTTCTCATTGTTAATCCATTGAGAGGACCTGAAAACAGCAATACCCTTGTCTTAGACAGCTCAGGCAGATACAACAAAATGCCATAGAGTGGGTGGCTTAAACAACAGAAATTTATTTCTCATGGTTCTGATGGCTAGGAATCTTAGATCAAGTTGCCAGCATGGTTATGTTTGATAAGAGGTCTCTTTCTTATTTATAGATAACTACCTTCTCACTGTATCCTCATATGGTGGAGAGAGCTCTAGTCTCTTCCTCTTCTTATAAGGGCACTCATCCCATTATGGGGTCCCCATCCTCTTGTCCTCATCTAAATCTAATTATCTCCCAAGTACTTCATTTCCAAATACCATCACATTGGGGATTAGGGCTTCTACCTATGAATTTTGTGGGAACACAAACACTCAGTCCATAACAACCCTAATAACAATGAGCATGTCTAGCACTCACATATTCTAAAATACTATTCTCCACTAAAAGGAACCAGAGCTCCTTGGATAAAAGGCTAATTCTGGGACAGGGGCAAAGAAAGTATAAACTGAGTTCGAAATTTATTTTTGTCCTCACAAGTATAGAAGTGCTTAAAAAATAATGTGGAAATGTCAAAAGAACACAGAAGCCAGCGTAAAAGAGCTACCACTGGCTAAATTTTAGCATCACAGAAAATGATAGTAATAGATTAACAGCCATTAAATACAGTAGGAAGTCATGAGTCCATACTGACATGAATGAATGAGAAGTTTGATGGGAAACTAGAGATAGAGATGATAGATAGATAGATAGATAGATAGATAGATAGATAGATAGATAGATGATAGATAGGTAGATAGAGTTTCAAATATATCTCTCCACAAAGTACTTATTCAGATATACTTCCCCCAAAATACTTATTAATTGCAAAGGGAAAAAGAATAACCTTATAGTGAAGAAGCCTGGAAGACACCACCTCAATTCAATAAAAGAATAAAGTATCACTTCTGTTGCCATCCTGCCAGAAGCTTATAAAATTAATATAATTGTGAGGAAACATCAAGGAAACCTAAGTTGTAGGACATAAACGAGTTAAAAAAACTGGACTATAATGAGGACAGTGGGGGGCAGGTAAGGGCAGAGAGTGGGGTGGGAACCAGGTGGAGGGGAGTTTTTTTTTGGGGGGGGGGAGGAACAATTGTAATAATCTGAACAATAAAGATTTATTAAATTTAAAAAACTGGACTATAATCTTCAAGTGTCAAAATCATGGAAGTCAATAAAAAACAGAGAAACTATTGCATATTGGAGGACATGACAAATAAATGCAGTACTTGGTTTAGATTTTAGTTATTTGACTGTAAAACACATTATTGGCAAAATTGAAAAAAAACTTGAATGGAATCTGAGTATTGAATAATAGCAACTTACCAGTGTTAATGGTATGATTTCATTGTTATATTTTCGTTTTGCAAGAGAATTCCCTTTGCTTTGTTTTAGGGAAAAGACATGAAAATATTTTGAAATGATAGGACATCACATCAGTGACTTATTCATAACAGGTTCAGAAAAAAAGTTCTTTGTATTGTGCTGAAAATTTTCTGTAGGTTTGAGATTCTTTAAAGATTTTATAAAATGTCTTATGGGGTTTAGAAAACAGGCTACATGAGTTAAAATATATGACATTAACTGCTCATAACAACAGCTCAATTTACAAGGGAATAAATTGAGTTAAAGCGTTGATAGATCCTTACATTAAGAAGTGGTAAAAGTATTAATTGCAGGTACATTTTAGTCAAGAAAAAGATGTTTCTGTTTTAGGTTAACAACTAAAAGAATAATAAAAGAATGTGTTACTAGTAAACTAAAAAATGAAAAATAAAATAATAAAAAATGCATCATATATAGTGACTCACTTCAAAAGAATAAAGCTTGGGAAGGGGGGAAAAAGCAACTTTACAGTGGAGTAAACTGGCAAACACCCTTAATCAAGGTTTATATGACCAGTAATAAGTCATATTTATAGCATATACCCTCTAAAATGATGAGGTGAGAAAAGCACTTCATCTCCGTAGTATTATTTGTCAAAACTCAATAATCCAATCTAATCATGAGAGAAAAAGCAAATTAATTCAAATTGAAGGACATTCTACAAAATACCTGACAAATTCTGCTTCAAAGTCAAAGACTGAGAAAATGGCACAAATCAGAGGATTATAAGGAGACAGAACAATTAAATGCAATGTGGTATTGTAGATGGGATCCTGAAGCAGGAAAAAAAAACATTAATGGAAAAACTAGTGAGATCTGAATAAAATCTGAAGTTTAGTTAATAATGATATGGCGATGTTGGTTTCTTAATATCAACAAATAATGGCATTAAAGGAAAGTGAAATTAAGGGAAATTGAAACTGGTATATGGAAACTCTCTGTTTAATCTTTGAAACTTTTCTGTAAATCTAAAGGTATTTCAAAATAAAAAGCTTATTTAAAACAAATTTCATAAGGGACTCATAGATAAAGTGAGAAGTTGTATGGTTACCAGAGGAGAGGTGGTTAGGAGGCTGGATAAAAAGGTTAAGAGATTAAAAATAAAATGGCAGCCACAAAACAGTCCCAGGGATGTCTGACCCTTTGCAACAGCATGGATGGACCTGGAGACCATTATGCTAGGTGAAATAAGCTAGTCAGAGAAAGACAGATATCACATGATCTCACTACTATGTGGACTCTAATGAACAAAATAAACTGACAAACAAAATAGGTCCAGAGGCATGGATACATGGAACAGACTAAAAATCTCAGAGGGGAGGGGGGGGTTGAGGAATGGGAAGAAATCAATCAAAGATCTTCTATTCATATATGAATAGTCCATGGACACAGAAAATAGTGTGGTGAAGGCTTGGGGTGGGGTGGGGGCTGTGTGGAGGGAGGAGCAAAATAGGGGACACATGTAATACTGTCAACAATAAAAAACTTAAAAACATTAAATACAGCATAGGAAATCCTATCTAATAAAAGAGTAATATGCAGATTGACTATCATTCCAACACACAAGATGGCTGCCCCCATGTGGACACAAGATGGCCACCACAAGATAGCCAGCAGGAGAGGGTAGTTGAGAGGGACCAGGCCAGCAGAGGAGGGAAGTTGGGGGTGACTGTTTAAATGGGTAGTTGGACATCCCTCGAGAGGTCTCATATTGGAGAGGGTGCAGGCTGGGCTGAGGGACCACCCCCCCCACGCGAATTTCGTGCAGTGGGCCTCCAGTCTATATATATAAAAGCCTAACCGATTGTCACAACCGAAACAACCGAACGGACAAATGAACAGGCTACATGGGGTAACCAGGCTGGCAGGGGGTTAGTGAGGGATGACCAAACGAGTTAACAGAGGCCTGTGTGGGGTGACCAGGCTGGCAAGGGGGGGCAGTTAGGGGTGACCAAGCCAGCAGGAGGGGCAGTGAGGAGCAATCAGGCCAGCAGAAGGGGACTGTGAGGGGGTAACCAGGCTGGTGGGGGGGGAAGTTGGGGGCAACGAGGCTGGCAGGGGCAGTAAGGGGCAACCAGGCCAGTGGAGGGGGGAGTTAGGGGTGACCAAGCTAAAGGAGGGCAGTTAAGGGTGATCAGGCAGGCAGGCAGGTGAGCAGTTAGGAGCCAGTGGTCTCAGATTGTGAGAGGGACCTGCTGGTCGGACATCCCCCAAAGGGGTCCTGGATTGGAGAGGGTGCAGTCTGGGCTGAAGGGACCCCCACCCCCATGCACGAATTTCATGCACTGAGCCTCTAGTATAATCAATAATATTGTCATTACTATCTATGTAAGGTGCCAGTTTGGTGCTTAAAATATTGGGAAAACCACTTTGTAAATTATGAGATTGTCTAACCACTATGCTGTACACCTGAAACTAACACAAAATGATATTGAATATAAACTGCTTGAAAGATAAAATTTTTAAAAAGACACTTCTCACATATTTGTAGAAATATTAGAGGGAAAATATACTGTTTCACTTCACAATAGACCACAAACACATTTGCATTTTTAATTTCTTTCCATTAAAATTTACATTCAATATCATTTTGTATTAGTTTCAGATGTACATTTGCATTTTGCTATTGAGTTGCTGTTTTTTGTTACTTTAAAATATATTTTTATTGATTTCAGAGAGGAAGAGAGAGGGAGAGAGAGATAGAAACATCAATGATCAGAGAGAATCATTGATCGGCTTCCTCCTGCACGCCCCACACTGGGGATAGAGCCCACAACCCGGGCATGTGCCCTGACAAGGAATCAAACCGTGACTTCCTGGTTCATAGGTCAACGCTCAATCACTGAGCCACGCTGCCCAGGCTGTTGTGCTGTTTTAATTACCTGCCCCAGGTATTCTATGGAGCAGTCAGTTTGACTGTCCTTGTATAGACCTCTAAGCCTTACACATCATCACATGCATTACCATGATTTATACACAGAAAGGGGGAGGATAGGATTAAGTTATTCTATATGTTTCTCTGGTATTTGTCACATCACAGAATGTATAACAGAGACCTGCCAGGTCAGGAACTGTAGCTTCACCTGTGTTCATAATATTCCATTAAAAAATAAAACAAACTTCATAAATCTAAAAGTAGACAACAAATGGGAAACAGAAAATGAAGAATGGATATGACAAATAGGAAACAAACAAAAGTATGTCACATATAAAGCTACATGTGTCAATAATTACATTAAACATAACTGAATTAATTCTTCAATTAATGAAGCAGCCCAACTATATGAAAAAAATAAACCATACACAGCTTGCAAGGGACACATTTTTATTTTTAAATGTGAATATACTGCTTTTATTATAATTATGGTTGTTAGCTGAATGAAAACAAACAATAGCTTAAAAAGTTTCAAATGATAGAAAAACATTTGGGTAAATCATGACACAATTTTTGGGTACTCAGGCAATAAATGGGTATTACATTTTTATACCAATTAAAAAGTTAACAATGAAATCAAGGAATTAAAACATAAAAAAGGGCCCCAAACATATTCACTATCTTTTAAACTTTAGAAAAATTAGCTGAGAATAGGAAAAAAAACAATATCTACACTGTGAGAACCATGCTAGGGTCCCTAGGTAGTCAAGGCCAGTGGGAGCACAGAGGCCTTGTTGTCAATACACCAGAATGGCCAAGGCCACTCTGAGCATGACCCTAACCGGGGTGCCCAAGGCCAAGATACCATGAGCAGGTGCAAGGATTCATGGTACACTGTGCCCTTCTGTAACCCAAATGATGGATGTCACTGTTGGCAACTAGCCTTCTTTATCTCTGGGGTAATATACAGGTTACTGACTAGAGAGCAGCGGGGCATAGAGAGCTCAGAGAAGCAGAGGCAGTAGACACAGAATGTAGCCTCTATGTGTGCAGGAGAGAGAACTCAGACGGAGCTGAGAGCTGCTACAATGTAAGGCTAAGAGCTTATAGAGAGGTCTGGTATGGCTACCATGTTAACCAACCAGTGTGCTGGGAGAGTGAATCTCACTATAGTAGGCTACAGAGAGAGACCAACCAGTGTGTGCTGGGCAAGGGAGACAGGAGAAGCTTAGTTACTGCTATGATGTGAGGCGGTGAGTCTAGGGGGCAGTATGCGGCTGCTCAGATAATAGCTGTGGGTACAGAGACTAATGCTGCTTTGTAGAAAAGATATGTATTCACCAGCCAGTGTCCAGCTGCCTGCCTGTATGGACTTTGCTGTAAAAAATTATCTTGTCTGATGGCTTATATGGTCACTGGTTTCTGCAACACTCATTCTTATACACCCACAACTTTTCATGGCTTTTCTGTCTGAGAGCCAGCGTCCAAGGAGGTCCAACCCCAGGAAGGGGGGCTCAAACCCAACACTTGTAACTAGTGAGCAGAGGATAAAGGAGGAACTTGAACTAAGTTCCCAACAGTACAATGGGCAGGGTTGAAACAGGAGCCAGCCCTGGCGTAGTCAGGAAGAATTTAGAAGAATTCAGAACAACTCAGAGCAGCAGTGCTCCTGCTGGCTCTGACATATACCATAACAGTCTTTTTATTAATTACTTCCATTTTTAACTCTGTTCTGAAAGCATTAAGGACATCGATAGCCATATTGCAGATTATGTATAACCTGCTGTTTGGCTATGAAATGTGTAGTTTTGTTTAGAGACATCAACGAGTTCAATTTCTAAGACCAGTCATTTAATAAATTATTTGGATCCTCAGGACTCTGGAAGTTGATAATTCCTGACAACCTGTCTACTTTAACAAAGACGGAAAAGACACGCTTTATTTTATTATTTCAGAGAGGAAGGAAGAGGGAGAGATAGAAACATCAATCCTGCATGCCCCACACTGGGGATTAAGCCAGAAACCCAGGCATGTGCTCTGACCGGAATCGAACCATGACCTCCTGGTTCATATGTCAATGCTCAACCACTGAGCTACACCAATTGGGCAAAACATTTTAAATGTAAGGATATAAAATAGTTAAAAATAAAAAAATGACAAAATGACATAGCATACAAGCAATAATCAAAGTAAATCAGGATAACTATATAAATATCAGACAGAATAGACTTTAAGGGAATCTTCAGTATAGAGATAAACAGGGACTTTTCATAATTATAAAAGATTTGATTCAACAGGAAATTGTAACAATCTTAAAATTGCAAATACCTGATATCATAGAAAATATATACATAAAAAGTGACAAAAATAAGAGAAAAAAAGAAATTTACAATCACCCCAGCTTATATACATTGTTTCTGGCCAGGCCTAGATAAAGATTTCAAATAAGCTATTATAAATATGTTTTAATAACTAAAGGACATCATGTTTTAAGAATAAAAGGGGGTGTGGGAGCAGGCGGGAAGAAGTCAATGGGGGGTGGAAGAGGCATATGTAAAACTTTCAACAATGAGAAATTTTTTAATTTATTGATTAAGGTATTACATATGTATCCTCATCCCTCCATTAACTCCCCCAACCCTCCCCCCACTCATGCCCTCACCCCCCTGGGGTTCGTGTCCATTGGTTAGGCTTATATTCATGCATACAAGTCCTTAGGGGATGTGGGAGCAGGCGGGGAGAGGTCAATGGGGGGAAAAAGAGGCATATGTAAAACTTTCAACAATAAAGAATTTTTTAAAAAGAATTAAAGGAATGTATGATGTCAATGACTCATCACATAGAGAATATTAATAAAAAGATACAAATTATAGAAACAAGTGGAAATTCTGTAGTTAAAGGGTATAAAAATAAAAAAAATTACTCAAGGGGCTCAACAGTAAAAAATAATGACGAAAACTGAATAATTTAAAGGCCTGTGAGGCACCATCAAACCCACAACATATGCATAATGGGAGTTCCAGAAGAGGGGGGGAATGACATAAGTATTTGAAGAAATAATATATAAAATTTCTCAAATTTGATGAAAAACTTTAAACTACACATCCAAGAAGCTCAATGAATTCCAAGTAGAACAAACACAAATATATTCACAGCTAGATAAATATTAATTAAATTATTCAGAGCCAAAGCCAAACAGAAAAACTTGAAAACAGCAGGAGAAAAATTACATATCATATGCAAAGGAACCACAATAATATTAACAGCTGCCTAGTCATCAGAAACAATGGAGACAAATGGAATCATCCAGGAGTGGATAAAAATTATTTTGGTACATATGTACAGTGGAATATTACTTGGCCATAAAAAAGAAGAGAATCTTACCATTGCAACAGCCTGGTTGGACCTAGAGGACATTCTGATAAGTAAATAAGCCAGTCAGAGAAAGACAAATACCAAAGGATTTCACTTATATTCAGAAACTAAATAACAATATGAGCAAACAAAAAACAGAAACAGATTCATAGATACAGAAAACAGACTGATGGTTGCCAGAGGGGTGGGAGATTGGAGACTGGGCAAAAAAAGTGAAGGAATTAAGAAGTATAAATTGATAGTTTCAAAATAATCACAGGAATGTAAAGCATAGCATAGGGAATATAGTCAATAATATTGTAATAACTATGTAGTGGGCACATACCCAGGTTGCGGGCTCGATCCCCAATGGGGGTGTGCAGAAAGAGAATTGATGATTCTCTTTCACTCTCTCTAACTCTCTGAAATTAATAAATATATATTTTAAAACATTTTTAAAGAAACAATGGAGACAATAAGTCAATGTTATGACATGTGCAAGGTGCAGCCAAGAATTCTAGAATTCAGTTCACCATGGTAACAGCTCATGTCAACACTTTCTTCTCTCCAGCTGTGGGTGATCCTTCAGGTCTTCTGCTCTAAAATGTGCTGATGAGAAGGGCGTGGAGAGGTCTCTAACTTGACACTATGGCTGACAACTTTGAAGGTATGAGCATTGAACAACTTAAACTGGAGTTATTGGAAGAAATCCGTAAGAAAGACTCGGTAAAACAATCAATAAATGAACTAACATACAGGATAGCGGAACAGAAAGCCAACTTCATTAAAAACAATGAATGGAAAATCCGTTATGAGACACAACTTGAAGTGAATGATCAACTGAAGGAGCAAATAGTTACTCTGAAAGAGAAATTGGGAAAACTCAGTGGAGGTATTTCAGATATACAAGGTACTATTGAGGTCTACAAGCAATTGACAACGAAATATTTAATGACATTATTTAGAAAGCTACTTCAAGAGAAAAGGCGCCTTGAAAAGCAAGTGAAATACTATTCACTTAAAGTGGAACAAGAAGCAAGGGCGTGCAAAAAGATCATGGCTGAACGCCAAAAACGCCTCGATGAGCTATTTCAGACCTTTCACTTATACCAAATTTTTAGAAAACAACATGTGGATGAATTCCATAGAATGAAAGAGATTCCAATGGAAATGGGACGGTACAATACAGCTAATCAGAAGATAGGAAATGCTAAGAAAGAACCAGCAAAAAAGAGTAAAAGATCAAGCCATCTTCCAAAAATCAAGCCATGATTCAAGAATTGGATGGGTTTCTCTTTTTCATTTGTTATATTCACCTTGTGAAGTTAATATTCAAAACGTTTTTTCAGGGAATGAAATAGATAAGAAAGAGCTATTAAACCTCTTTTGCTCATCTTTCAGAAGTTTTTTCCTTTGTGTGAAAGTAATTTTCTTCGTAATTTGGTTTAGTTTCACCAAAAATTATTTTAGAAAGTAATTTTTATGACCCTAAAATTATAATAGCAGTGTTTGTCATTCTTAAAATATCCTAGGAAACCTGAGTGAGGGACATTTAAAATTAACCCAATCATTGCAATAGTATATTAGTTGCACATCGTATCATGGGGAATCCCATCATGTTTAAGTGTTAGTTCTACAGGAGCTACTTTGAAATACTTTCCAGATGTTGGAAAATGTCTGTGTTAGAGTGATGGCATGCATGTTGGTGGGGTACTATAAAGAATTGAAATGGGAGACACTCTAAGATCTCTGTTCTGTTATCAGTTTTGCCACTGACATTATGGGTGACAACTTTGAAGGTATGAGCATTCTGACTTGGAGTAAATCACTTTGTATTGCATCACTTTCAAAATTTATACAGTTGGGAATATTTACCTACTTCCTTGAGATTGCTGTGCAGATCAAGGATACTTACTAAATATTTATTTGTTTGTTTATTTTGTTATACTAGTTCTAAGCCCTGAAGATAATTGTCACGTGAGGTTTTATAAGAAAATGAAATTATGTATTGCAATAATAAAAACAAAAATGCATGTTGTGGGCTCAATCCCCAGCAGGGGCTTTGCAGGAGTCAGCTGACCAATGATTCTTTCTCATCATTGAAGTTTCTATCTCTCTCTCCCTCTCCCTCCCTCTCTTATACCAATAAAAGTACATTTAAAATATGTATTAATATCAATATTTTTAAGTTCAGAATTCACAGAGCAAAAATTAATATAACAATATTTAATATGTTTTTTATTTATTTCAGAAAGAGGGAAGAAAAGAGAAAATGAGAGAGAAATATCAATGTGAGAGAGAAATGTTGATCAGTTGCCTCCCGTACATGCCCTACAGGGGATCAAATCTGAAACCTGGTTGTATACCCTAACTGGAATCTGACCCTTCACCTTTTAGTATACAGAAGGACACTCCAACCAACCGAGCCACACCAGCCAGACCTTTAATATGTTAGAAATTTTAAAATGTCTAAATATTTTACAAAATATTAAGAACTACCATTTATAAAAACAAATGTTGTTATTAATAAAAAAGATATACGAGACCGGTTTGGCTCAGTGGATAGAGCGTCAGACTGCGGACTGAAGGGTTCCGGGTTCGATTCCGGCAAGGGCATGTACCTTAGCTGCGGGCACATCCCCAGTCGGGGGCGTGCAAGAGGCAGCTGATCGATGTCTTTCTCTCATCAATGTTTCTGACTTTCTATCCCTCTCCCTTCTGCTCTGTAAAAGATCAATAAAATATATTAAAATAAATAAATAAATAAAAATAAAAATAAAATAAAAAAGACATAAAAAAGAGTGCTAGCAAGGATATGGAGAAATTGGGACCCTCAAACATGGCTGGTGGGGATGTAAAATGGTGCAGCTATTTTGGAAAATAGTCAGTTCCTCAAAAATGAAACATAGAGTTATCATATGGCCCAGAAATTCCATATATATATGTATATATCCAAGAGAAATGAAAACCTACATTGATGTAAAAAGTTGCACACAGCCCTAGCCAGTTTGGCTCAGTGGATAAAGCGTCAACCTGCGGACTGAAGGGACCCTGGTTCAATTCTGGTTAAGGGCACATGCCCGAGTTGTGGGCTCGGTCCCCAGTAGGGAACATGCAGGAGTCAGCCAATCATCATTGATGTTTCTCTCTCTTTCTCTTTCCCTTCCTCTCTGAAATCAACAAAAATATTTTTAATTTAAAAAGTTGCACACAAAAGTTTATAGCACCATTATCCTATCTAATAAAAGAGTAATATGCAAATTGACTGCACCGCTGCCACACCCACCAACCAATCAGGAGCAAGTAAGCAAATAAACCCAAACAAGATGGCTGCAGCCACAAAGAGTAGGAGGGAGGCTTGGGGTTTCCCTGGTGATAGAGGAAGCCAAGCTTTCTGCCTGCTCTTGCGGTTCAGGCCTGCACTCAATGCTACAAAGTTTCAATTATAGAAGATAGATAAATTCCAACAGAAATGGCAGCAGCCACTGAGCAAGCAGAAGGTTTGGCTCTGCTCCAGGCTACAAAGTTTCAATTGTAGAAGATACATAAATCCCAGATATCAGGGCCTCTGCTTGGGTTGCTGGGGGGTATGGCCAGCCTGAAAACCACACAGGCTGCCCCATGCCCCAAAGGAACCCCCACTCTGATCTGGGACACCCTCCAGGGAAAACCAGCTGGCCCTCACCTGTGTACCAGGCATCTATCCTATCTAATAAAAGAGTAATATGCAGATTGACCATCACTCCAACACACAAGATGGTTGCCCCCATGTGGTCAAAGATCCTACCCCCATGTGGACATAAGGTGGCCACCAGAAGATGACCATCAGAGGGAGGGCAGTTAGGAGGGACCAGGCCTGCAAGGGAGTGCAGTTGAGGGTGATCAAGCCTGCAGGGGAGGGCAGTTAGGGTGACCAGGCCAGCAGAGGATGGAAGTTGGGGGTGACCAGGCCTGCAGGGAAGGGCAGTTGTGGGGGACCCACCTGCAGGGAAGAGCAGTTGGGAGGGACCCACACCTGCAGGGGAGGGCAGTTAGGGGCAAACAGGCTGGCAGGAGAACAGTTAGACAGCAATCAGGCTGGCAGGGGAGTGGTTAGGGAGTGATCAGGCTGGCAGGCAGAAGCAGTTAGAAGCAATCAGGAGGCAGGCAGGTGTGCAGTTGGGAGCCAGCAGTCCTGGATTGCGAGAGGGATGTCCAACTGCCTGTTTAAGCCCAATCCAGGGTGTAGGCTGGACTGAGGGACCACCCTCCCCCCATGCATGGATTTTGTGCACTGAGCCTCTAGTTTATTCATAATAGCCCAAAGTGGAAACCACCCAAATGCCCATCAACAACCCAAATGAACAAATTGTAGTCTATCCAAACAATGGACTATTATTCAGCAATAAAAAGAAATTAAGTACTGATATATGCTACAACACGGAAGAACCTTGAAAATGATATCATGAGTAAAAGAAGCCAGTCAGAAAATATCACATATTGCATAATTCCATTTATACAAAATTTTCTGAACAGGCAAATCTACAGCAACAGTAAGTAGATTAGTAATTGCCAGGAGTTGGCAGGGACAGAGAGAGGGAGGGTGGGTGATGGGGACTGACTGAAAAGAGTACAAGGTTTCTTTTTGGGATGATGAAAATGTTCTAAAATGTATTGTAGTGATGGTTGCACAACTCTGTGAATATATTAAAAACCATTGAACAATACAGTACATTTTAAGTGGGCTAATCATTGCCGAAACCGGTTTGGCTCAGTGGATAGAGCGTCGGACTGTAGACTGAAGGGTCCCGGGTTCAATTTCGGTCAAGGGCATGTACCTTGGTTGCGGGCACATCCCCAGTAGGGGGCGTGCAAGAGGCAGCTGATCAATGTTTCTCTCTCATCGATGTTTCTGACTTTCTATCCCTCTCCCTTCCTCTCTGTAAAAAAATCAATAAAATATATTTAAAATAAATAAATAAAAAATAAATAGGCTAATCATATGTAAATGGTTTATCCTATATAATAAAAGCCTAATATGCAAATTTTTCAACCTGGAGTTTGACCGCTCTCTATGATGTGCACTGACCACCAGGGGCGGCGTGGAACTTGGTGGGCATTGGCAACACAGCACAGGCAGCGGGCAACATTGAAGGCACTGCCGGCCCCCATGGACCCCAATGAGAGTGGGACTGTGACAGGATGGTGGAGCAGGTCAGCGGGCTGTACCAGGCCAAGGTGGGTGCGAATGGGCGCCAGATTGCCCAGCCAATCGACCCACAGACAGCAACCAACAGCAGCAGCAGGGGATGGGACCACTGCCCAGCTCCCAGGTGCTGAGGGAGCTGGGTTGGGGGCCTGGCCCCGATTGATTGCCCCACAGGGGACATGGTAGAGCAGGTGAGGGGGCAGCACCAGGCCACAGAGTGTCAGGTGGGGCTGCGGGGCTATGAGCATGGAGGCATGAGCTAGGCCCGATCCCCAAAGGTCACACCAAGGGACCCCAACTGTGCATGAATTCATGTATCAGGCCTCTAGTATCTTAATAATGTTCTTATTTTGTTAAAAATATGTACCTACCAAAATAATCCTTGAGAAATAAAGGCCAAGAAGATTAAAAAAGAGTAATTGGATGCTGCATTACATGCTCCCAGGAATTACAACTAGAATACAGAAAAACACCTGAATAATCAATAAAACTCGCAGGAGAGAACCCTGATACCCGAGGACAGAAAGTGGAGACCGCACAGAGACTGAGTTAAAAATAAAATAAAATAAAATAAAATAAAATAAAATAAAATAAAATAAAATAAAATAAAATAAAATAAAATAAAATAAAGGCTCACAAAAAGGCAAACCCAGAAAGAGAAAAAAGCCTTAGAGAACTAATTGCTATCAGACTTGCCTTCTAAGCAATAAAAGGATTTCGTTAGGCTGAATAGAAATTATAACCCATACACCAGTCAAGGTAATTACATAGGAAAACATAAAGTACAATATAAATATACTTTTCTTTCCTTCTTACAACTGCTTTAAAAGACATCTGCACAAAACAATAATTGTTAAATATTGTTAACTATAGAATATATAAAATACCTTGTCTTTGATAATAGCACAAAGGAGGGGAGAGGAAAGGGAGCTATCCTGGAGCAGTTTCTGTATACTACCAGAAATAAATTAGCACTAATGTGAAGTATATTGTTTTAAGATGTATAGTTAATATCCGGAGCAACCACTAAGAAAATAATTCAACAAATAAAGTAAATAAAGAGAATTTAAATGGCACACTAGAAAATGTCTATTAAGTGCAAAAATAAGCAGTAAAAAAGAAATAGAGAAGAAAATATACATGAGACATACATAAAGAAAATATGTAGTGATGGTTGCACAGCTCTGTGAATATACTAAAAACCATTGAACAATAAGTAATTACATTTATATAACCAATAACTATATTAAATTTAAATGAAATAAGCAATTCAGTAAAAAAAACATAAAAGATTATCAGGCTAGATTAAAAACAGAATCTAACTGTATACTGTCTAAAACATATACACTTTATATTTTTATTTTATATTTTTAAAATAGAGAGAAATGGAAACATCAATGATGAGAATCACTGATTGGCCGCCTCCTGCACCCCCCACAGTGGGGATCAAGCCCAAAACCTAGGCATGTGCCCTGACCAGGAATCAAACCATGACCTCCTGGTTCATAGGTCGATGCTCAACCACTGAGCAACACTGGCCAGGCTTTAAAATATGTTTTTATTGATATTTAGAGAGAGAGGAAATGAGAGGGAGAGAAAGATCAAAATATCAATGAAAGAGAAATATTGATCAACTGCCTCCTGTACACCCCTTACTGGAGATCGAACCTGCAATCAGGGCATGTGCCCTGACCAGGAATCAAACTGGTGACCTCTTGGTGCATGGGACAACATTCAACCAACTGAGCCACACCATCTGGGCTAAAACATATACACTTAAGATTCAATACACAAATACATTGAATGGAAGAAAATGATACATAAGAGGAACCATACGAGATCTGGAGTGGCTCTCTCAATGCACTAGTTTTCTACTGTTGTGTAACAAATTTAGCTGCTTAAAACAATACCCACTTAATAGCTCACAAGACCAAGCCAAGTTCTCTGTTTAAGCTTTCAGAAAGCCAAAATCAAGGTGTTAGCCAAATTGCCTTCTTGATCTGGGAGCTCTGAGGAAGATCTACATCCAAACAAACAAAAAAGCAATCTGCTTCCAAGTTCAGATTTTTGCAAATTGTATTAGAAATATGCTCACTTCAAGGTGGCAGATAGGGCAGTTATGTTGTTGGGGGTTATGAACTGATATGTATATATAAAAATTAATGTATTTCTGTGTCATTAAAGGAAAGGAATTGTAGTGGTCACAGTCAGAGATTGTGGTGGAAATGTGGAGGAGAGTAGTAGAAGAAGGCACTGGGGATGAGTGGTCCTCTCCCCAAGAGTTGAAGAGTTGACTGATATGAGGCAAGTGTCTCCTTGGGAAAGCAATAATCTCCATTAATTTTTAGAATGACACAGATGGTAGTAACCAGACTTCCCTTTAGGCATGGGAGTATAGGAGGTTACATATTAGCAGGAATCAAGAAGTATACCAGGATCATGGGCTAAGCTCAGGAAATGTAACAAGATCCTTAATATCAAAGGAAGTAAAGCAAAAATGTCCTCTGTCCAATTTGTGCCTTAGGAGAGGCAGTCTCTGGACATTGTTTGGGTGGAGGTCAGTCACAGGGAGTGAAGTCCTTTCCAATGGTGAGGTCTAAGGTTGGGGTGATATCCTCTAAGACAGTGTCATCTCCAGCAGCAAGTTCCTGGGCCATGACAATGTCTCCAAGGATGTGGGACTTGGGGTATCTTTTTATTTTTTTAATATATTTTTATTCATTTTTTGCAGAGAGGAAGGGAGAGGGATAGAAAGTTGGAAACATCGATGTGAGAGAAACATCAATCAGCTGCCTCTTGCACACCCCCTACTTGTGATGTGCCTGCAACCAAAGTACATGCCCTTGACCGGAACTGAACCTGGGACCTTTCAGTCCACAGGCCAACGCTCTATCCACTGAGCCAAACTTGTCTCAGCTGGGGTATCTTTTTAAAATATTTTTTTATTAATTTCAGAGAGGAAGGGAGAGAGAGATATCCTACCTAATACAAGAGTAATATGCAAATTAATTATCACACCACTGCACCCACTAGCCAATCAGGGGTAAGTATGCAAATTAACCCCAACCACGATGGCTGTTGCCAGAGAGAGAGCAGTAGGGAGGCCTGAATTTCCCCGGCGATGGAGGAAGCCAAGCTTTCCACACAACCTGGTGGGCCCAGGCCTCTACTTAAGGCTACAAAGTTTCAAGACACAAAAATCCCAAAAGAAATGGCTGCAGCCACAGAACAAGCAGAAGGGTTGGCTCTGCTCCAGGCTACAAAGTTTCAATTGTAGAAGATACATAAATCCCAGATACCAAGGCCTCTGCTTGGGTCGCCCAGGGGCATGGCCAGCCTGCAAACCACCACAGGCCCCTCGCCCAGGCCACCCTATGCCCCAAGGGAACCCCCACCCTGATCCAGGACACCCTTCAGGGCAAACCAGCTGGTCCCCACCCATGCACCAGGCCTCTATCCTATCTAATAAAAGAGTAATACACAGATTGACCATCACTCCAACACACAAGATGACTGTCCCCTTGTGGTCAAAGATTCTACCCCCATGTGGACACAAGATGGCCACCACAAGATGGCCAGCAGGGGAGGGCCATTGGGAGGTTCCAGGCCAGCAAGGGAGGACAGTTGGGAAGGACCAGGCCTGCAAGGGAGGACAGTTGGGGGCAATCAAGCCTGCAGGGGAGGGCAGTTAGGGGTGACCAGGTTGGCAGAGGAGGGAAGTTGAGGGCAAACAGGCTGCCAGGGGAGCAGTTAGACATCAATTAGACTGGCAGGGTAGTGGTTAGGGGGTGATCAGGTTGGCAGGAAGAAGCGGTTAGAGGCAATCAGGGAGGCAGGCAGGTGAGCAGTTTGGAGCCAGCAGTCCTGGATTGTGATAAGGACCTAAATGGGCAGTTGGACATCCTTCAAGGGATCCCAGATTGGAGAGGGTCTAGGCTGCGCTGAGGGACATTCCCCCCACCCCATGCACGAATTGTGTGCACCAGGCCTTTGTGCACAGTGTGTGTGTGTGTGTGTGTGTGTGTGTGTGTGTGTGTGTGTGTGTGTGTGTGTATGAGAGAGAATCTTTGATCAGCTGTCTCCTACATGCCCCCACAGGGGATTGAGCCTACAACCTGGTCATGTGCCCTTGACCAGGGTTGTGGCATCAAACCTGAGACCCTCCAGTCCGCAGGCCGATGCTCTATCCACTGAGCCAAACCAACCCAGGCTTAGGATATATTTTTTAAGTAGATAACCACTCAAGTTAGTGTGGGTCTTAGCATTTATCATATTTGGCTGAAACAATGGGTTACTTGGAGGGTTGAGCCTCTGGATTGATTATAAACCAATGAAATCATCCAGACCAGACCACAGTCACCCGAATGGTGTGCAGCTGCACTGGACAAGAGTTTTGGTGGAAATTTAGGTTCAAATGGGTCATATATCAGATGAGCAACTGCCTGGTCTATGTGACAATCTATGGTTAATGGGTTCTAAGAAAATATGCACCCTCAATCTGGCCTCCAGCCCCTGTGGGGCAAGGTCAAAAATTTATAAAGAAAAGTTAAGGCACAATGGAATACTATGCAGCTGTAAAAATGAAAGATCTCTTACCCTTTGAGACAACATGGAGGGATCTGTAGAGTATTATGCTAAGTATTAAGCCAGTCAGAGAAAGACAAATATCACTATCACATGATCTTACTTATATGTAGAATCTAATAAACAAAATAAACTGATAAACAAAATAGAGCCAGAGAAATGGAAGCATGCAACAGACTGAGGATTCTCAGAGGGTTGAGGGTAGAATTAGCCAAAGAACTTATATGCATATATGCATAACCCATAAACAGAGACAATAGTGTGGTGAAGGCCTGTGGAGGGGGCATGAGTGAGGAGGAGGGGCCAGTGGGGGTAACAAAGTGGGACATCTGTAATACTTTCATTCATATATATATATATATATATATATATATATATATATATATGCCTAAGTGACCAGCCAACTGGCAGACCCACCAAGTGGTAGCTATAACATGCACTGACCAGGGGGCAGATGGTCAATGCAGGAGTGAAAACCACAAGCATGGAAACATGGAACAGACTGATGATTCTCAGAGGGGAGAGGGGGAAGGATGAGAAGAGATTAACCAAAGATCTTATATGCATATTACAGGTCCATACACCAGTAGGGTCCCTTGGCCTGGCCTATGCCCTCTTGCAATCCAGGACACCTCAGGGGGCATCAGAGAGCCAGTTTTGGCCCAATCTCCACAGGCCAGGCTGATGGACCCCACCGGTGCACAAATCAGTGTACTGGGCTTCTAGTTTTAAATAAATAAATAAGAATTCATAAATATATATTTAGAAAAAAAAAGATAAGTCAAGAGAGAGAACCAAGATGGCGGCATAGGTGAAACACCTATCTTGCCATCATACTCAACAATTTTAAAACTACAACTTAACGAAAGAACAAACACCTTCCAGAATCACCAGAAAGCAGACCGAGTGAAAATTCCACAAATAAAAATGAAAATAAGACACTGTGACTTGGAGGAGCGGTGGCGGACAGCATTGAAAGATTTGCACGGAGAGAGGTTAGGAGCGCGCGCCAGCGGAGAGGGAGGGCGGCTGAAAACCGGCCAGTTTTCTCGAACGGGGAGACAAAGATGTCCCACTGGGCTGATTCTCCAGCTTTGGGCGAAGTCCAGGGAACCCACTATCATACGGGGTGAAAACTGGACAGTGGGAGGGCACGCTGAAGCTCGGGTGCTGCAGGGGTCTCTGAGCTTGTGGAGAAGGCAGCTTGCTCGAACAGCTCAGCTGCGTGACCCTGCAGAGAGCACTCTGCGACTTGCTATTTCATTCGGGAAACCGGCAGACTGCTTTGTTTTACGACCCTGGGTGAGACATTGGGCGTGCAGACTCATTTGGGGAGAGTCTGAATTCCCCGGCAGCCAGTGGAGCTCGGCAGCGTTTCTCTCTCAGAGGTGCTGGCAGCCATTGCCCCCAGCACAGAGTCCCTGGGGCCACATAGGGTGGAGCTAACGCTGTCTGCTTGGCCCAGAGACTCCGCCCATCCAACCTGAGCACAGCTGAGCTTCACAGACAATTGGCCTGGAGGTCAACCCTCCAAGTGCTAACAACGATTAACCTGAGCTTAACTTCAGCAAGACTGTGCAGCCCATATCCACCTCAGGTAACTGGGGAGGCTGAGCCACTGTCCCTAGTAGGAAGTCTAGCACACAAAGCTAATTGACCAACTCAGGGAAGCAGCCACCATGCAGAGACATGGAAAGAAATCAGATGTGAAAGAAATGGAGGGAAAAAAATGACTGGACATGGAATTCAAAACCACGGTTATAGGGTTTTTCAAGAGGCTCCAACAAAAGGTCGAGGCCTATAAGGAATTAAGCAAGACCACAAAGGAAATGAATGAGTCCTACAAGGAAATGAAGGAGACCCTCAAGGATATAAAGGAGACTCTCAAGGATATGAAAAAGGACCAACCAGAAATTAAGCATACACTGACTGAAATAAAAAATATTATACAAAGACCTAAAAGTGCTCTGGAGCACCCCAAGAACCAAGTTCAAGATTTGAAATACAAAGAGGTAAAATCCACTCAGCTGAAAAAGCAAGAAACCAAAAGAATCCAAAAAACTGAAGATAGTATAAGGGACCTCTGGGACAACCTCAAGCATACCAACATCCAAATTATAAGGGTGCCAGAAAAAGAGAGAGAGCAAGACAATGAAAACCTATTTGAAGAAATAGTGACCGAAAACTTCCCACACCTGGTGAAAGAAATTGACTTAGGAGTCCAAGAAGCGCACCGAACCTCAATATATAGGAACCCTAAGAGGACCACACCAAGGCACATCATAATTAAAATGCCAAGAGCAAAAGACAAAGAGAGAATATTAAAAGTAGCAAGAGAAAAACAGATGATTACCTATAAGGGAGCACCCATACGATTGTCAGCGGATTTCTCAACAGAAACGATGCAGGCCAGATGGGAGTGGCAAAAAATATTCAAATTGATGAACAGCAAGAATCTACATCCAAGATTACTCTATCCAGCAAAGCTATCATGCAGAATTGAAGGTCAGATAAAGTGCTTCGCAGACAAGAAAAAACTAAAGGAGTTCATCACCACCAAACCAATATTATATGAAATGCTGAAAGATATTCTTTAAGAAGAGGAAGAAGAAAAAGATAAAAGTGTAAATTAGGAACAACAAATACACATCTATCAACAAATGAATCTAAAAAGCAAGTGAATTAATAAGCTGATGAACAGGATATACTGGTGAATGTAACAGAATCCCGGACATAGAGAGGGAATGGACTGACAACTCTTGGGGAGAAAGGGGGTGTGGGAAGTGCAGCAAGAGACTGGACAAAAATCATGCAACTATGGGAGAGGACAGAGGGGGGGGGGTGAGGGCGGAGGGTGGGATGGGTAGCAGGTGGAGGGGAACTATAGGTTGAAAAAAAAAGGGGGAACAATGTAATTAATAAGATGAACAATAAAGATTTTAAAAAAAGATAAGTCAAGGAGTGAGACAAAATAGACTCATTTAGGAGTTTATTGAGACTGAAATTTGAAAAAGAACCGAGGAGACCATATGTCTCTTAGTTAAAGGGGCTATTTGGGATCTATAGAGTGTTTCTCCCCCCCACCAAGAACCCAGCATTGTGTATTTTGTGAAGTGAAATGTGCACCTTGATTACTATTAATAATATTTATAACTCCAAAAGTCCTGGCAAGACCTTATATTGTGACCTTAATATATAGAAAACATGTATAATTTTGTATTTTGAGTATCTGTGAGGCAAGAGATTCCCATAGTTCTTTTATCTAAAGGAGACAATTTTTAGGCCAAGGATCAAGCCTACAACTGAGATACATGCCTTTGACTGGAATTGAATCCAGGACCCTTCAGCCCACAGGCCAACGCTCTATCCACTGAGCCAAACCAGCTAGGGCCAAGAGGATTTTTAAAAATTTTTATCTTGAAGGTGATGTGGATCTATTTGCATCATTTCAGTAGGGGAAGGAAATGATCAGACTACGTGACTAGATGAAGAGAGAAAAGACGGAAAGCTAGTAAAAAAGCTAGTATTGAACATTTAATGTGTAACAGGTATTATTCTAAGAGCTTTGCATTTATTCTAGTTCTTTATGTATATTAATTCATTTAGTTCTCACAATTAGTCAATGCATTATCACAGCCATTTTAAAGATGAGGGGGAAAGACACAGAGAGGTTAAGTTACTTACTCAAGAATTACAAAGCTAATAAGCAGCACAGAGAAGATTCAAACCCAGAGAGTCCAGTTCAAAACTCATGTTCTTCATCAATATGCTTTAATGCTCTCCTTTTCTATAATAGATGAGGGCAGTGGTTGGCAAACTGTGGCTTCACAGACAAGAAAAGCTAAAGGAGTTCATCACCACCAAATCAGGAATATATGAAATGCTGAAGGATATTCTTTAAGAAGAGGAAGAAGAAGAAAAACTTAAAGATAAAAACTATGAACAACAAAATGACAACAAATACATACTTACCAACAAGTGAATCTAAAACTCAAGTGAATGAAAAATCGATGAACAGGAGGACTGGTGAGTATAATATAATCAGGTACATAGAAAGGGAGTGGACTGACAATTCTCAGGGAAAATAGGGTGTGAGGGGTGCAGGAAGAGATTGGACAAAAATCTTACATCTATAGATAAAGACAGTTGTGGGAGGTAAGGGCATGGGGTGGGGTTGGGGATCAGATGGAGGGGAGCTACTGGGGGGGAAAAAGAGGAACATCTGTAATAATCTGAACAATAAATATTTTTTAAAAGAGAGAGAATTAATGCCAGTGGTTGGCAAACTCATTAGTCAACATAGCGGCAAACCACAGCTCTCAAGCCACATGTGGCTCAAGAACGCAGTTTGCCGACCACTGGATTAGGGCAATGACACAGGCCTGAAATTGAAAGGTTCTGATACATGACAAAAATGATGGGAAGATGAAGAGATTATGTGAAATCAATTTGGGAAACAAAAACTGACATTGCGAGGGAACAAGTATGAAGCATAAAGGAGAGAAAATTTCAAGATGACTCTGACTTTTGCCTGGCTCTGGATGGCTTAGTGGTTGAGCATCGACCTATGAAGCAGGTTTGATTCTTAGTCAGGGCATATGCTCAGGTTGCAGGCTCAATCCCCAGTGTGAGACGTGCAGGAGGCAGCCTATCAATGGTTCTGTCTCCCTCTCATTTCCTCTCTGAAATCAATATATATATATATATATATATATATATATATATATATATATATATATATATATATATATGATGACTCTGACTTTTGACTTAACTAACTGGGTAGTTTATGGTCATGAAGATGCAAATATACATAACTCTGGCAGGCAAGGTAGAAATTATTAGACACTTAATATTGATGTGCCCGTGTGACCAAAAAATGATTGCAAGGAAGCAATCGGAGATACTAATTTGGAGCTGAAGAAAAAGATCTGAACCACAGATGGAGATTTGGAGTTCTCCAGCAAGTGTTAAAGGCTTAGGAAGAGCACATGGAATAAGCAAACAGGAGTGAGAACACAACCTGGGGAGTATTATCATTTCGAAAGTAAGAACAGAAAAAGTAGCCAGCAGAGAAGACTAAGAAAGATGGTCATACCAGGAGATAATGGAGTCATGAAAACCGAGGGTGGAGTTTCAACAAAGACAAAATTGTTTTTAATCCCATTAGAAAGTAGACTATGTAGCCACAGAATGTCTGTTTTGTTCACCAAATTACCCCCAGTGCCTAGATGCATGAAACATAGTAAATGGTCAAAAACTTTCCCTGAATATGAATAAAAAAGAAACCAATAGTATCAAATACTACACAAAGTTCTGGGGAGGCAAAGACTGAGAAGTATCCATTTTATTTAACAACCTCAGGTGTTACTGATCTTGTCCAGAGCAGTTTCAGTGGAATGGTGGAGAGAAAGCCAAATAGGAGGAGTTTAAAAGAATCAATGCCGCCAGGCCAGCATGGCTCAGAGGAGCGATGAACTGTGAACCAGAAGGTCGAGGTTCAATACCCCGTCAGGGCACATGCCCGGGTTGAGGGCTCGGTCTGCAGTGGGGGGGGGGGGGGTTGAGTGCAGGAGGCAGCCAATCATAATTCTCTGTCGTCATTGATGTATCCGTGTGTTTGTGTGTGTGTGTGTGTGTGTGTGTGTGTGTGTGTGTGTGTGTGTCCCTTCCTCTCTGAAATAAATAAAAATATTTAAAAAACAAACAAGAAAAGAATCAATGCCAAGAATGTTTCAAACATTACTTTGCTACTTTAATTTAAAAACCTTTCTGGGGGGGCAGGTGAGGGAATGTACTGGGGGGTAGGGGAGGCCGGGGGAAGGTTAATGGGGAAAAAAAGAAGAGACATATGTGCTACTATTTGTAATACTTTAAACAATAAAAACATTAATTATTTAAAAAGACAAAGTGAAAAATCTTTTTTGTGTGTTTTAGATTATTAGAACTCTGGCTTTAAAAATTCTGTGTGTGATTTTGCAGTATTTTGAGCAGAGGAATAATATCATCTGACTGACATTTTAACAGGATTCTGCTGGGTTGGGGGGTGCTTGCTGCATTGAGGATGGATTGTGGGATATGAGAGGCATGGGTGGAAATTGGCAGATCCACTTGTGAGGCTATTGCAATAATTCAGGCAAATGGATGATGGTATATGGGACCAATATGATGGTAGTGGGAATGATGAAAACTGTTAAAACCCTGGATGTATTTTGAGGGTGTCAGTGAAGAAGAGGAATCAAATAAGTATTAGAATGGTAGGAAAGGGAGTCGATTTTAAAGTATATTTTAAAATAATAGCACATACACACAGACAACCATATGGTGATAGCCAGAGGCAAAGGGGAGCAAGCAGCTATGGAAGAGAGCAGAAAGGGGGATAAATGGGGATGGAAAGAAACCCTGCTTCAGGTGATGGGCACACGATGCAGTATGCAGACAATGTCCTATTGAGTTTGTACAGCTGAAACATGCATGGTCCTGCCAATCAATGTCACCCCAATAAACCCAACAACAAAAAATAAAATAAAAACAATAGCACAGTTGAGGTGATGTTGCAAAAATTGTGAAACATAGTGATTGGAGTCAGTGACCCCGATGTTTTTAGTCTGAACAAGTGTAAGGGTAAAGCCATATTATTGTCTGTACTTGTCTATGTTTGGAATATTTTATAGCCCTAGCCGGTTTGGTTCAGTGGATAGAGCGTTGGCCTGCGGACCAAAGGATCTCGGGTTCAGTTCTGATTAAGGGCATGTACCCTGGTTTCAGGTTACTCCCTGCAGGGCCATGGTCAGGGTTCTTGCAGGAGGCAACCAATGGGTGTGTTTCTCTCACATCAATGTTTCTCCCTCTTTCCCTCTCCCTAAAAATCAATAGAAAAATATCCTCGGGTGAGGAATAACAAAAAACAAACAAAATTTATGGGAGATGAGGGAGTTTCAACTATCCACAGCCCAATCTTGGATAAAACTTTGTTACATAGGGAAAGAGGAACCTAGAGAGCTGCGATGACGAGAGGGCACAGGAGAGGGGATTTTTCCTGAAGAAAAAATTTGCTTTGTTCACAGATGAATCACAAGGGCATAGCTCGCTGCTGGACATCAGGCAAGTGCTCAGAAAGCCTGCAGCTGGACCGAGTTGGCTAGCAGAACGCTGTCCAACACTGACGGGAGCTGGAGCCTGTTCTTTCGGATCCAGCAGGGACAGCGAATTGTAGACCCGTCCCTGGCCGGGCAGCACCCCCGCCCTAAGGATCGCCCACTTTGGGCCGCTCGGAAATCAGGGGCCTGAAGGAGGGACACTCAAACTGGGGGGCACAAGAGGGAGAGGTGGGTGGGTCCAGCAAAGCTCCGCCCAGTGGCAGGCTTTATCGTCCAGGCTCCGGTGTCCCCGCAGGCCCCTCCCCAAGCAGCTCCGGTTCCTTGCCAGCCCGGGGCGGGCCGGAAATGACGCGAATCGTCACACGTGATTGGAGGAAGCAGAAATTGCTTTGCGGCCGGTACGGAAATTGCCTTCCTTTTAGCTTCCGTTCCTGGTCCATGTGAGGGGCAGATGACTGAGATGAGTGGGATTCGGGCTGCTAAAAGGTGAGGGGGTGAAGAAGGGTCGGGAGGCTGGGTTTCCGTGGGGATCGGATTTTGAGACGTGGATGTCGCTTAACAGATTACACTTGTTTCCTTTCAAAAATTCGCTATTCGTTACTGTTTCCGCGATCCATCCTTTAAAACCCTTTTAATTTAACTTAATTATCTCCCTCGCTTTATTCTTATCCTTGCGGTCCTGATGTGGTCTCTCCTCTTCAGCTAAATTCATATGTTGCATTGCTCTCGTCACGTGACTTTTCTGCCTCTTCTAAACGCTCATTTCAGCCCTCTGTGCAGGCAGTGCCTGTGCAGTAAACTCCCTTGTAAACCTTTGCTGATGGGCGCCAACTGCGACGTTTTTCCTGTGATGTTTCATCCCACCCAATAGGGGAACTAAATATCCGTTCAGCACAGCTTGCCTTGTGATGACTGATGCAGATTCCATAACTCATTTCTGGGTACCAGTATTCGTAAGTTAAGCATCTACTTTGCTGAGAAAGCCTCAGGAAAAATGGCTTCCTCGTCTGCTTTCATCCAGTTATGTTTCCTCATTCCTGGGAACAAGTGATCAAGATGTCACTTCTGAGTAAGCTGCACCTATAAAGTTTTCTTCCATACGGAGGATGTTTAGAAATATTAAATGGTGAAACTGCCTTGCCTTGGGCCAGCAACAGCATCTTATGACACCTTCCTAGGGTCTGATATTTTTACAACCTCCCAAAGGTCAGTGGGAAATGCAGTGCCAATCACTGGAGGGTGTTATATCTTCTTCATGCAGTTCTGTGTGGGTATCACCAACCACTATTCACCTCTTGTTATTTCAGCGGATAATATTTTTCTTTTATCTCCTTTAACAGCCTTCTGGCTCTAAGGGAACAGGAACAACTAGAAGATTTGCCAAATGACTACCCCTCGAGCACCAGTGAAGATGAGGTGGGCAACAATTGCTAAACTGCCTTCTCCAGTTCCCTTCTGCCGCAAAGTTAAGCAGCACATTCCTGGAAAGGAAATAGGTGGCAAAATTGTTTATGTTTGTTCAGGTCTTGCAAATAAATTACAACCACTTGTTTAGTGTTTCATGTAGAAGATATTATATTAAGTGCTATGAGAGTCTGAAGACTGTATAAGATACAGTCACTGTCTTCAAGTTAAGTATAGTTGAGTATATAAAAACAAAACATACGGTCTTCATTATAGGATTTTCCTATTTCTCAGATTTGGATTTCTATAGAGAGTTATTTTAAGTGTCTGACTGCAATATACATAATTAAACTGGATCTCCAACAGATGCTATAGGAATTCCAACTCTTTATTCTCTTGAAAAAGCTGCTTAGATTGGTTTTTTAATTTGAGAGTTTCTGAGTCAAATCACATTATGTTACATACAGAAACATTATTCCCATAGCACTTCTCCAGACAAATTAAGACAGAAGTATAATTAGGAGTGTGGTTTTTGAAGCAGTTCTTTCAGACCTGAGCACCAGACCTCATCTGATTCACCACTGACCAAAAGATGGAGAGATTTTACATGGGCTTCAGTTTTCACACTGCCTTTCCCTCCCCTCATCATTCTGATGTTTTTTTTTCTTTTTCTGTGTCTAGGGGGATGGTGGTGGAGAGCGAAAGCATCAAAAGCTTCTGGAAGCAATCAGTTCCCTTGATGGAAAGAATAGGTAACATTCCCATCATTTGGACAAGTTGTAACTGGATTCTATGAAATTTATCTGCAACTAATATTCATTAAGTACCTATGACAATGAAGACACAAGTGCCAACATCATTAGGATCACATACTTGGAGACAGACTGCATAGGCAAAGTTTGTGTCCTCTCTGCACCTCAATTTCTTCAATTTGAAAATAAGATTAATAATGGTATCTACCTTATAGGGTTGTAACATTTAAATGAGTTAATAGATATAAAGGTCTTAAACTAATGCCCAGCGTTTAGTAAATATTATGTAATTGTTAGCTATTATTGTGTTAGACCTCTGTGCATATGAATTCTTATTGAATACCTAGTACACATATTTTTGATGCATTGAGTAAACATTACTTATCCCCATTAGAGAAGTTAATTGATTTACCCCACTGTCACTGCTCATAAGTGACATCCAGGATTCAAATCCAGGTATGTTTGTTTTTTGTTTTTAAATCCAGGTATGTTTAAATCCAATCTAATACCTTTTCCACTATGCCTACCTTGTATTGCCTTGTGTTTTTGAGGGTCTGAGTCTACATTAAGAGATGGTTAGAGTACCAAGTCCAGGTTAGGAATAGATATCCTTGTTGCTTTGTGACAAAACTCTGGAAAAGAAATACAAAGAAGTACTTGTTCCCCAGCAATATGTGTTCATTCTTTCTATATTTTGTGTTGCCTAAATTTCAGGCGGAAATTGGCTGAGAGATCCGAGGCTAGTCTGAAGGTGTCAGAGTTCACGGTCAGTTCTGAAGGTAAGTTAACAAAGGAAGCTATCTGTGCATGGAGCTTGTGGAGTTCCAAAAGTATAATGTTCACCACCCAAGAACTGTTTTTGAAGTGATTAATGGGTCATATTTTAAATATTTACCTGTAAAGTGGGTGAAGAACGTGGTCAGATGCCCTTGAGTTTCTTCCATTTCTAGAATAAAGCATAGAAGGCCACAGTCAAGGCTTCTTATTAGCTTAAATCATGTCCATGGCTTTTTATTTCAGTTCACACAGTACTTTGAGTTTTGACAGGCAGATAATTTCTCCCACTAGAGCTCCAGTAAGTCAAGTTACTTACTTGAGAGCCTTCACCTAGTACAATGTTTCTCAACCCTTTTTTCTCTTTTTGGCTTCTCGGGAGCCTATACACACACACACACACACACACACACACACACACACACACACACACTTTGTTTCTTCACTACATCCCCCACCCCTCGCCCCAGCCTGGAAGTCCAAGACTAACGAATGTAATTTTGTTGCATAGGGTTGAGATTTAGAGCAACACAAAACTTTGTAATATCCAAGATTCTTTTCACATACTCCCCCAAGAAACAATTTTTACCCCCTGGGTGGGGGAGTGACCTAACCCCTGTGAGAATTCATGACCTAGTAAATGGCGGAGTTGGGATTTCAACCTAATACCAAGTCTAGATGTCAAATCTTTGTCACCATATCCACAACTTAAGAAGCTTAAATGAGTTATATTCTTTTAGTAACCACTAAACTTATAACTATAGCTATAACTAACTGTAACTTCCCAGAACAATTAACAATGTATTTTCCCAAGCTTGTTTATTCAGCAAATACTTAGTTTCAGAACAGTTTAGATCAGTACTTTTCAACTAGTGTGCTGCAAGAATTTTAAAAACATGCAATACCTATTTAGTCAGTGATACTGACCTTTTCCCCCTTAGATTGTCAAATTTAAAAAAAAAAATGACTGACAACAGCCATCCAGTGTGAATGAATCAAAATTATATCAAAATTATACCTTTTCTTTGTCAGATCAACTATATATATGTATGTATTGGTATGCCAAAGAATTTTACTAATTAGTTTATGTGTGCCTTGAGATGATAAAGGTTTAAAATCACTAATTTATATTGGGCTATATAAAGAATAATACACTGATCTCATGAGGCTTACATTCTAGGGGGATGTGGAGACAACAAAAAATTAAAACAGGATGATGCAATAAAGAGATATGAATGGCAAGAAAAGTCAATCATGCAAACAGGGAAAAGCATTCCAGGCCAGGGGGCAGCTGGTACAAAGGCTGTAAGGAAGAAACAGGCTCGACATGTTTGAAGAACAGGAAGTGTGGCTGGAACATAGTGGAGGTGGGGGTGACACAACGTTGGAATGACAGACCAAGATCCCGTATAGGGACTAGATCCCACAGGGCTGTGTTCTTTAGATCTATGTAGTTGACCTTCCATATCCTTGGTTTTCACATTATTGCCTTCAATCAACCATGGATTACAAATATTTGAATTAAGAAACACCAGAAAATTCCAAAAGGCAGAGCTTGAATTTGCTACACACCAAACCCTAGGCTGAATCCTTGCGAATAAAGTGATAAAATATAGGTTACAGCAAATATGACACCATTTGATATAAGGGACTTGAGCAGCCTTAAATTTTGGTATCCAAAAAGTCTTGTTACCAAACTGCCATGGATACCAAGGGATGACTATAATTCCAAGTATAATGGGAGCCATTGGAGGATTTTCAGTAGGATCATGATATGCTGCGGTTTGCATTTTCAAAATATCACTTTGGATGCTGTGTGAAGAATGAATTGCAGTGGGGCAAGAGTGAAAGCAAAAAGACCAAGAGAAAAGCAAATAACTTTAAAATAAAATAATTTTCTTCTACCCTCCAACACGTGTGAGAATGAAGGAAAGTGATCATGCCACTATAGCTAACTGAAGTAAGATAATTATTCCTGCTTCTCTGCATATTTGCCTGTCTGCCAGCGTTTTCTGCGTAGGCATCTGCCTGTGTGATACTGAGATCTGGCTTCACTTAATCAGTCTGACCAGAAAGTTTGGCCTTTCTACAGGATCAGGAGAAAGGCTAGTCCTTTCAGATCTGCTTGAGCCCGTTAAAACTTCATCCTCATTGGCCACTGTGAAAAAGCAACTGAAGAGAGTCAAATCAAAGAAGACTGTGGAACTACCCCTTAACAAAGAAGAGGTTGAGCGGGTGAGTTGAAAAGTACCCATTAAGAGGAAGAAATTGAACTAATGAGAAAAACAGGGTAAGAAGGGCAAGATGGGAAAAGCCTCACAAATGGGAGGGGGAGTTGGGATGGCCTCACCGTGGAGAAGATTAAAACTAATCCCAGGGAAAGTACATACCTGAGAAGTAAACAAGAACTTATCTCTAGCATCCTGATCCTTCCTTGGGCTAAGAAACATTGCCTCCTAATTTACCACTAGTCCTTTGAGTTTGTTGCTAATTTTGTGGCTTTTGTGTATCTTGCCTGTTTCAGATCCACAGAGAAGTGGCATTCAATAAAACCTCACAGACGCTCTCCAAATGGGATCCAATCGTTCAGAAGAACCGACAAGCAGAACAGCTGGTTTTCCCCCTGATGAAGGAACAGTCAGCCTTTGCTCCCATTGAGCATGTGCTCAACGGCTGGAAGGTAAGCGCTAGGAAATCGCACCTTGGAAAGTGAAGCTGCAAAATGTGAAGATTGCAGGATCTGCCATTGATTTGGTTGGGCACGTTAAACTGAAATTCCAGCTGCAGTCATTGTAGTTTATCAGTCAGATAGGGAGAGAAGGGTAGCAATATTCATTGTCAGCCATGCAATAGCCAATCACAGTGGCTGTATAATTGCTTTTCATCAGTTTGTAGCATACAATACACGTGGTTATTTTCATTTTTTTGTGTTAAAACATCCAATTGCCATTAAAGAAGAAACATGATGCATTCTTTTTCACATTCCAGTTTTTATAGTAAAAAGCTTTCAAAGCCACATTCTGATCTGGAGGAAATCAGGAACTCAGCAGACCCAACGTTTGCTTATAAAGGAATCTCACCTTAAAATATAACATTGTGCCCAGCCAGCATGGTTCAGTGGTTGAGTGTGGACCTATGAACCAGGAGGTCACGATTCCATTCCTGGTCAGGACGCATGCCTGGGTTGTGGGCTCAATCCCCAGTGTGGGAGGAGTAAGAGGCAGCCGATCAATGATTCTCTCTTGTCATTGATGTTTCTATCTTTCTATCCCTTTTCTTTCCTCTCTGAAATCAATAAAAATATATTTAAATTTAAAAAATAAAGTGTGGCTGTAGGATGGAAGGGAGACTTCAGAAAAAAATTAAGAGAATATAATTTGCAGGATTAAAAAATAAAAGTATAGATGATAGCCCTAACTGGTTTGGTTCAGTGGATAGAATGTTGGCCTGCGGACTGAAGGCTCCCAAGTTCAATTCTGGTCAAGGGCATGTACCTTGGTTGCGGACACATCCCCAGTAGGGAGTGTGCACAAGGCAGCTGTTTGATGTTTCTAACTATCACTCTCCCTTCCTCTCGGTAAAAAAATCAATAAATATATATTTTTTAAAAGTTTAGATGATGTATAGGGAAAGTCTGACTTACCTCAGACCTCATCTGATCATTTTTACCTCGTACTCAATAGGATGTAACCACTTCTGTAAGTTTTTTGTTATTGCTAACTTAAGAGTTTTACTGCTACATTATGTTTATCTTCTTTTTGTCAAAAAGGTAGTAGTACGTTACTACACACTCTGCACCTTGCTTTTACAAATGACAGTGTAATCTTGGAGATTGCAGGAAAATGCTGAGTTGAGTATTAAGGATGAGATGGCACTAATAATGGTACCTCTACTCTCCAGGAACTCTCTGTGCAAGACAAAGTGGCCCAGAGACTGTCCATTGAATCTTTTGGACCGTTCATGCCAAGATTCATTTTTTGAGAAATGATGCCAGTGTGGCACGGAGAAGTAAGGAAAGGCTTAGGTCAGGGGGTGCTTTCTAGCTAGCAACTCTCAGTTCTCTTCTTACAACTTAGAATGCAAAGTACCAAGGACTAGTAATATACTAGTATTTCTGAAGATCAAGAATCCAAAAAGCCACCAGGCCAGTGTGGCAAAGTTGGTTGAGCATCATCCCATGGACTGAAAGTTCGCAGGTTTGATTCCAGGTTGTGGTCTTGATACCCAGTGTCGGGGTGCATGCAGGAGGTAGCTGATGGATTTTCTCTTTCACATCAATATTTTTCTCTCTTTCCATTCCTCTCTAAAATTAATAAAAATATAATTAAAAAAAAAAGAAGCAGCAGCCCAGCCAGAGTGGCTCAGTTAGTTGAGCAGTTGGTTGAATATTGTCCTGTTCACAGAAAAGTTGCCAGCTTTATTGCCGGTCAGGGCACATACCTGGGTTGTGGGTTCAATTCCCAGTCAGGGCACATGTAGAGGGCAACCAGTCGATGTTTCTGTCTTACAATGATGTCTCTCTCTCCCTACCTCTAAGTATGTCCTTGGGTAAGGATTCAAGACTAACAATCCAAAACATCTTGGTTCAGCTTCCTGAAATTCCATTAGGCTCTAGCTAAGAATTAAATGGAATAATGTGTGTGAAAGCATTTGTAAACTGAAGTGCTAGAAATGATGTAAGATTACTCTTCTCAGTCCCTCTCTCCTTCCCTCCACTAGAAGCATCTACTAGCACTCTGCAGAGTTTTCACCTCAAAACCCTTGTTTCTCAATATGCCCTCATAGAGGGAGGGGGAATCTCATTGCTAGAAAATGTTGCCTGCCCCTATTAAAGATTGGCAATTCACATTATACATTAGCCTTTTATTTTATTTTTTAAATATATTTTATTGACTTTATTTTTAGAGAGAGGAAGGGAGAGGGATAGAAAGTTAGAAACATTGATCAGCTGCCTCCTGCACACCTCCTGCTGGGGATGTGCCCACAACCAAGGTACATGCCCTGGACCAAAATCAAACCTGGGACCTTTCAGTCTGCAGGCCGACGCTCTAGCCACTGAGCCAAACCGGTTTCAGCTATACATTAGCCTTTTAAAGGCTATGAAAAGATAGAAAAGAAACCCCTTTGACTTACTCTAACCCAGAGTGTACAAACTGATGTTATTAAAAACCAAATAAATTAATTTTTAAACTTTTTTTTAAAGTGAAGTAAACCTTGTTAGCTAATAACTTTGGGAAGAGCTGGTCTCCACTGCTTCTGTGTTCTCTCTCCTTCCCCTGCTGCCCTACTGCAACTTCTTTCTTAGTTAGTTAGTTAGTTAGTTAGTTAGTTTGTTAATCCTTACCCCATGATATTTTTCCATTGATTTTTTTAAAAATATATATTTTATTGATTTTTTACAGAGCGGAAGGGAGAGAGAGGGATAGAAAGTCAGAAACATCGATGAGAGAGAAACATCGATCAGCTGCCTTTTGCACGCCCCCTCCTGGGGATGTGCCCGCAACCAAGGTACATGCCCTTGACCGGAATCGAACTCGGGACCCTTCAGTCTGCAGTCCGACACTCTATCCACTGAGCCAAACCGGTTTCGGCTCCATTGATTTTTTTTTTAAGAGAGAGT
The DNA here is from genome assembly GCA_027563665.1 of Antrozous pallidus. NCBI lineage: Eukaryota > Metazoa > Chordata > Mammalia > Chiroptera > Vespertilionidae > Antrozous > Antrozous pallidus. The sequence continues at coordinate 38,814,830 of CM050509.1, read as the reverse complement.
GAAAGGGAGTAGGAGTGACAGAGAAAGAGAGAAAAACATCAATGAGAGACACATCGATTGGTTGCCGCCCTTGGGCTGACTGTCTACTGAGCCAAACTGGTTAGGGCCTAAAACTTCTTTCACAAAAGCCATTGATGAGAGACCTCTTAGTCACCACATCCCATGCCCTCTTCAGTCTTTAGCCAATTTAACACATTGTTAAAAACACCTGCCTTGGCTTCTGTGACATACTCCTGATTTTTATCTATCTGGCTTTCTTATTCCTTTTTATTCTTGCTCTGTAAATTCCGTGACTTTTGACTGTCACCTATATAGGCTACAGATCACTCTCAACCCCTTCCTTCTTCTGAGCTCCAGTCCCAGATTCCATATGACTAGCAGGCCTCACTAGGGTTTCCCCTATGCATTTTAAATTGTGCACACAGCAAAGTAAACTTGGCATTTTCCTTCCCCAGACTCCCAAACCTGTACCACCACCTTCATTTTGTACCTCAGTCAACAGCATAACTCCATACCTCAGTCACTTCGGTTGGAAATCTCAGACATCTCATTGCTCCTTCCGTTGACTTCTCCCCAGACCAGGCAGTGAGCTAGTGAATGAATTCTGTCTCTGTAACAGTTCTCAGATCCTTGATTCCTCTTCTCATCTTCATTTTCAGCTTTCATTTGCAACTTTACATACAGAGTAGGGCAAAAGTAGGAAAATAATAATAATAATTAATAAATAATAATACAAGAATAAACTGTTATGTTTCGTGTAAACCTACTTTGCTCCACCCTGTATATCTTCTTACACAATCACCACAATTTGCTTTCTGAAACATAAAACTAATTGTTGCTCTCCTGCTTAAAATCCTTCAGAAACTCTCCACTTGCAGAATGAGATAAGCGCTGAGCATTTTAACTTACATACTTCTCCTTTTCATATTGCTTATACTCATCTCTTCACTTGGTCCTCTCCTTTACAGAATTGTACTTACACCTCAAACAAGCCTAATTCAAAAAGTGTCTTCCTTCCTCAAGCCTAACTCACCCCCTGATCAGAATTAATTGTTTCTCTGTGATTACGCCTTTGGACTAACATTTAACCTATTATGTTGTTAGTGATGGATTTGTCTCTTTCCTCTGAAAGGCTGTGAGCTCTATGAGGACAGGAATGAGCTTAATTGTGTATTCTAGCACCCTTTACAAGTACCTACAATGTAGCTGCAATCAATAAATGTTTGTAAATTGAACTGAATTGGAGGGAGATTACAACATTGTAATATAAATCACTTTGTAGCCTGTGATTGATCACTACTACATATACTAAAAATGGAAGAATGTGTACCTTTACTATTCAATAGAATAGGTTTATGGTTAAATCAATAGCAGTGTGTAATGTATGATTATGTGTGTTTATGCATTTGTCTAGATATTTGTAAGTTTGAGACTGACCGTTTTATGAAAACCACGTAGAAAGTGTGTATGAGGTTTGAATCTGGCTCTGTTGCCTAGGGCTATCTTTGTACCTTTCCAAAATGGACTGTATCATGATTGGCCTGATTATTTTAGCCATCGTTACATTATCAGTCAAGCAGTAAATGAGATGTTTGGCTGACATGTGAAGTAACTTAACTTGTTCACAGTCCATTCGTTTCATGCATGTAGATACTACCTAGCATGCAAAGTTTACTGGAAACTGAGGAATTGGAGCCCAAGTTAGAAGATGACTAGAATTAAATTTGAACTGTCAGGAAGCCAGTTATGTGAAGATCATATTTTTAAAGGCAGTGTCTTTTTGTGCTCATCTGAGACCTAATCTCCCCTCCCCTCTAGAAATATTTTTAAAAGGAGCCTTATATGAAATCTGAGATTCCTATCTATGCCATATGCGTAACAACACAGGGGCCATTTTGTTTTGCAACTATCAAAACTGATATGTGGTATTGCTCTTCCTCTTTCCTGCCAGCATTTACTTTAAGGACATCCTGCTTCTATTCTTAAGAGAATGGCATTCTGTTTTAAATATATTAATAATCCAAACACAGAGTGATACTCAGTAATATAGAGACTAGCCTCAGAGTCTCCTTGCTGAAGTTGTCTTAAATAAGAATAAAATAAGGCTTTATCTGCACATCTGGGCAGCAAAACTGGAACCTCTTCTCTTGCTGTAATACCAATCCTATCCAGTTAGTGATTCCAATTATGGCGTCAAAGTAGATGGTCATAGAGCTGGAAAGAGGGACAGTGGAAACATGGCTTAAGACTCAGCTGTTTTTTTATGTCTTTAAGGCAAGAACACCCCTGGAGCAGGAGATTTTTGACCTCCTTTGTAAGAACAAGCAGCCAGTGACAGACCCTTTACTAACTCCGGTGGAAAAGGCCTCTCTTAAAGCCATGAGCCTGGAAGAGGTGAGTGTGATAGGCCTTTTATACACCCAGGCAGGGCCTGTTTCTCCCAGCAATTTGCTCACAAACCCAGGAGTCACTGTAAATCTCATTCATTGTAGGCTAAGATGCGTCGAGCAGAGCTTCAGAGGGCCCGGGCCCTGCAGTCTTACTATGAAGCCAGGGCTCGAAGAGAGAAGAAAATCAAAAGCAAAAAGTAAGGACCTATACCTGAAACCCATATAATTTTATTAACCAACTAGAGGCCTAGTGCACGAAATTCATGCACAGGGGAGGGGTGTGTGTTGGGGGGTGGTGTCCCTCAGTCTGGCCTGCAAAGACGCCAGCATCCTTCACCCTGGCCTCTAGTCAGAGGTTCCTCTCCTCCTTCCACACAGCCACTGGGGAGATGCTTGTCTTGGGGGCTCCTCAGGACCCTGGCATACGATGCCCTGTCGGGTACTCGGGAACTTGGGCTTTCAGGTCTGGCTTCCCTGCCTGGCATGGTTCCCATTTGCTGCCATGGAAGCAGTGCCTCAGGATTGCCCCTTTGGACCATACTACTTGGGAGTGTGGCGGGGGGGGGGGGGCGGCTTCGGCGGCAGTGATTTGATGCTTGTAGTGTGCCCGCGGGAACCCCCCCGGTCAGCCCCTTTGCCTCTCTCCTCACCCTCACGGCTGGGCCCACTGTCCTGGGGTGTGGCGCAGATGCTGTGCTTGGCTGACCAGGGGCAGTGTGTAGACGCTGAGCTCCGGCCCCTTTGCCTCTCTCTGCGGCCATGCGGCTGGGCCTGCTGGCCAAGGGCATGGCCTGAATGCTGTGCTTGGCTGACTGGGGGCAGGGTGTGGACACTGAGCTCCGGCCCCTTTGCCTCTCCTTGCCTGCATGACTGGGCCCGCTGGCAGGGGCCGTGGCACAGACTCTGTGCTTGGCCGGCTGGGGGTGAGGCGCAAACATTGAGCTCCGGCCCCTTTGCCTCTCTCTTCACCTGCATGGCTGGGCCTGCTGGCCGGGGGCATGGCGCGGACACTGTGCTTGGCCGGCCGGGGGTGGGGTGTGGACACTGCACTGGGCTGGTCGGGGGCGGGGTGCGGACGCTACACTCTGGCCCCTTTGCCTCTCTCCTCCCGTGCACTCTGCTTGGCCCCACCCCCCATTCCTGATTGGCTGGTAACGTAGCGACAGTATGGTCAAATTAGCATATTACTCTTTTCTTATATAGGATGCCATCCCAATAAATTCAACAAAAAAGTTTTTTTTTTTTTTAACAAAAAGAGCCCAGCCAATGTGTCTCAGTGGTTGAGTGTTGACCTATAAACAGGAGGTCATGGTTCAGTTCCTGGTCAGGGCACCGTCCCCAGTGTGGGGCATGCATGAGGCAGCCAATTAATGATTCTCTCTCATCATTGATATTTCTATCTCTCTTTCCTCTCCCTTCCTCTCTGAAATCTATAAAAATATATTTTAAAAAAATAAAAATTGGTAGAATTACCATTTAAAACAATAATTTAAAAAAGGATATCGAGACCCATCTAACTAGCCTTGAGTTTCATGAAAGAAAGTGAAGTGGAAAGAACCTTTGACATGGCAGTTGAGGTCATATAGAAGAGGTCACAAATAGAGAGAGTGACCTTTCTTTTCCCTAAGACCAACCTCATATAAGTGTTGCCTACTTCACTGGTGCCCTCTCCACTGGCTTTGGCTTTCTGTCTTGATTGTTGCTAAAAAAGAGGCCTATGCAATCACTTTCTCTCCTTTGCAGGGCATGACAGAGTGATTTCTGTAGAATAAACTCTGAATTCTACAGCTGTTAAGGCCAGCAGGGCTTCCTTCTTATCTTTTTGCCTCTTTGGACCATGATTCTTCCTTGCATTATAGGTTTGCTCTGCAGAGGCCTGCCCTGTGGGCTGCAGGGATTGAGAGGCCTGCCAGCACTCTCAGGCCCCAAAGTGGCTCCCTCCAGTCACCTACCTCTGTGATGTCCACTCTGGCCTCTGCACAGGGAAACCTCTTGGTAGTAAAGACACTTCTGTGTGTGGCATCAGTGTTTTCACTGAATCTCTTTTCTTGTACCCCTCTTATTGTCCTGTAGGTATCACAGAGTTCTGAAGAAAGAAAAGGCCAAGAAAGCCCTAAAAGAGTTTGAGAAGCTGCAGCAGACCAATCCTGCTGCTGCCCTGGAAGAACTGGAAAAACTCGAAAAGGCCAGAATGATGGTGAGGCTGCCTCTTGCCCTACCCCTGCACCGCCTTTCCCCAGAAAGCAATATGGATCTCACTCTCTCCTTTCTTTTCAGGAGCGAATGAGCCTTAAGCACCAGAACAGTGGAAAATGGGCAAAATCAAAGGCAATTATGGCCAGATATGACCTGGAGGTAAGAGACCATCAGGATGAGAGAATGGGTAGAATTGGAGGAAAGAAACAGTTGGGTAAGAGCCATGAGAAGGGATGGAAAACGAGGAATCTAAAAAGGCATGACAAAGAAAACAATAATAAAATAAAAAGGCATCAGAAAAATCTCTAAGGCAAAGAGGAAAATGACCAGGAATGAAGTGGAAAAGGAGACATGAAAGGGGAAAGAGAATTGAAGGCAAGTCCAGTTAAAGAGGAGAGGAACTTTATATGTGTGTGTGTGTGTGTGTGTGTGTGTGTGTGTGTGTGTACACACACATACTACAGGCCCTGGGCACAAAATTCATGTACAGGGGTGGGGGGGTTGAATCTCAGCCAAGCCTGCACCCTCTCCAATCTTGGATCCCTCTCACAATCCAGGACTGCTGGCTCCCAACTGCTGGCCTGCCTGCCTTACTAATTGCCCCTAAACCGCTTCTGTCTGCCAGCCTGATCACTCCCTAACTGCTCCCCTGCCAGCCTATTTGCCTCCAACTTCTCCCCTCTGCTGGCCTGGTCACCCCTAACTGCCCCCCACATGGGGGCAGGATCTTTGATCACATGGGAGCAGCCCTCTTATGTGCTAGAGTCATGGTCAATCTGCATATTACTCTTTTATTAGATAGTATAGAGGCACAGGTGGGGGACAGGTGGTTTGCCCTGAAGGGTGTCCTGGATCAGGGTTGGGGTTCCCTTGGGTCATGGGGCAGCAGGGTGAGAGGCCTGTGGTGGTTTGCAGGCCAGCCATGTCCCCCAGCGACCCAAGCGGAGGCCCTGGGACCTGGGATTTATGTATCTTCTACAGTTGGAACTTTGTAGCCTAGAGCGGAGCCAAGCCTACTGCTTGCTCTGTGGTGGCAGCCATTTCTGTTGGGACATTTACTTTTTATAATTGAAACATTGTAGCCTAGAGTGGAGGCCTAGGCTGGCCGGAGCTGCAGAAGCTTGGCTTCCTACATTGTCGGGGCAACTGTAGCCTCTACCCTTTCCAGCTCCATGGCTCTCACCATTTCTGTTGGGATATATGTATCTTCTACAATTGAAACTTTGTAGCATTAAGTGGAGGGCTTGGCCAGCCAGGATGTGCGGAAAGCTTGGCTTCCTCCATTACCAGGGAAACCCAAGCCTTCCTCCTGTTCTCAGTGGCTGCAGCCATCTTGGTTGGGGTTTATTTGCATATTTTCTCCTGATTGGCTTGTGGGTGTAGCAGAGGTGTGGTCAATTTGCATATAACTCTTTTATTAGATAGTATATACCATGTTCCACATATGGTATGGAATTTGTAATTTGATTGCCATTTTAATCCAGAGCTAGTAACACAGTGGTATATGTACAGTTTAAACAGTAGGCACCAATAAGAAATACTTACTGGTATTTAAGAAATGGACCAGGAACAGTATTATTGCGATCTAATGACAAGGCACATATGCTGTGACTCCTCCCTCTAGGCTCGCCAGGCTATGCAGGATCAGTTGGCCAGGAACAAAGAACTGACACAGAAAGTCCAGGTGGCCTCCGAGAGTGGGGAAGAGGAGGGAGGTGAGGAAGAAGAGGGTGATCTTGTCCCTGATGTAGTGAATGAGGCAAACATGACTGCAGATGGACTGAACCCCTGGATGGTCAGAAGTCACTCTGGTGATGCAAAAGAGGCTGAAATCCAGAAGGACCCTGAACAACTTCCAGAGCCCATGGCCAATGAGGCTTCTGAAAGTGAGGAAGAAGAAAGACCAGTGGCAGAGGAAGAAATTTTGTTGAAAGAATTTGAGGAAAGGCGATCACTTAGGAAGAAGTCGGGGCTCAACCAGGATGCCAAGCCAGTGGGCAGACAAGAAACAAAAGGTGAGTTGTGGTGGACCGGAAGGGAGAGCTTAGTACAAATGCTATGGACTAACTGTGAGAGGAATACTGTGCCCACCCACACACACTGCAGAATGATGAGGCTCTAGGGACTTTCCAGAAAGTGCTATGGGTCCTGAAGAGAAAACATGATCATCATTACCATTTTTCTTCGAAGCATTTAATAAGTGGTCATCTGCACGGCTGTATAATGTGTGTTCCAACACGCTTTCTGCTCCTGAGGGCTTGCAGTTTTCAGAAAGGCAGGACTACTACAGCATCCTTAAAGTCAGGGCAGGAGTCACCATTGCTGATAACCACAAACCAGAGAGAAGTACACATGGGGCGATGGCAAATCTGAAAATCATGCACACCCACAGACAGACGATTTTGTTTTTGTTAATCCTCAGCCCAAGGATATTTTTTTTCCATTGATCATTTCTTTAGAGAAAGTAGAAGGGAGGGGGAGAGACACAAAGAGAGAAACATTGAAGTGAGAGAGACACATCGATCAGTTGCCTCCTTGCACATGCTGGAGTTCGAGCTTGCAACTGAGGTACGTGCTCTTGACTGGAATCAAACCCACAAGCCTTCAGTCCATGGGCCGACGCTCTATCCACTGAGCCAAACTGGCTAGGGTATGAGGTATTATGAAGCATCTTCAAATTATGGCTTAGTGTTCTGTTTGTAAAGTAGGAGTGGCATTTTTAGCACTTAAATGCTGGCTGATACATGATACGGGGCAAGACTTTCCGGACAGGAATGAATGACTTCACAAGGTATGTGGGACATTAGAATTTTTATCCCTGTGCTCAGACTTCCTTTGCACATTATATTTTCTACCAGTTATCTTGAAGAAATTTTATGTTAACAGTGTTAGGTTAGCACCCTTAGACAGGTCAGAGAGCTCCCATTCTGGGGACAAAGCAGGTCACTGAAGCCTGTGTGGGAAATTACCTACATTCAGAATCACCTGGCTATCAGGACAGAATCACTGGTGTGATTGTATTTCCTATAGGAATAATGCCTTTGGGTGACAGCAGGAATTTGTTTTTATTGATTTCAGAGAGGAAGGGAGAGATAGAGATAGCAACATCAATGATGAGAGAGAATCATGAACTTGTTGCCTCCTACACACCCTGCACTGGGGATCCAGCCCGCAACCCAGGGAATCAAACCATGACCGGGAATCAAACCATGACCTCCTAGTTTATAGGTTGATGCTCAACCACTGAGCCACACTAGCTGGGCAGGAATCTGTTTTTCCATGGCCAAAAATGATAAGAATTGTCAGCTGTCACTGAACGTGTATTATAGGGCCTTTATTTGGGATTTTCAGCTAGAGAGTTCTGGTGTTAATAGTTACAGTCAGTCACTTCCAAAGAGGATTTTGGAGAGCAGTGCCTGTAGGTGAACATCATGGGGCAGTGTCTCTACAACGACAGGAAAGTAGCCACATCCTCCTGAGCCCCCTCAGAAACTGGCCATCTAGCTAAATGTATAGAGCAATTGCTTGTGTTATGGAAAGTGGATTTGGATTTCCTTGGATCATAAAAATAGAATGTTCCCAACGCTTTGGGGAAATAGTGGGAAGTCGTGGATCCCAAACAAAATGGACAAGGAAACTTGGTCCTTGAAGAATAAACATAGATGTATCCAAAGGCCAGGTCTCAAGTAGCTTCTTCCAGTGGCGTCACACCAGAGCTAGAGAGCAGGTTGAACTTGGGAATGGAGGCAACTTGAGTCAATTCAGAGGACAGTTAAAAAGTGTGTCACTGCCATGTTTTCCTTGGGGCTCTTAGAGACCAGTGGTATTTACTCATATGTTGCTGGTGACTGGCAAGTGCAAGCTACTTGACTCGGCCACAACAGATCATGAAATACTGCTTTAAGATAAAACAATGCTGGATAAGGTTTTTACAAATAGGATATTACTATGTAAATTATAAATAGTAAATCACACTTTTTAGGAATTACAAATATTAAATTACAATGAAGTTGCATTCAGAGGCCACCTATTCAGTTCCAGGTCAGGGCACATCCCCAGGTTGCTTGCTGGCTTGATCCCAGGTGGGGGTGCATGTGGGAGGCAGCGGAACAATGTTTCTCTCACATTGATATTTATTTCTCTCTCCCTCTCACTTTTTCTCTTTAAAAAATTAATAAAAACATTTTTAAGTTGAAATTTTGGATTTGGAGCCATTTCCCCAACCAGGGTTTATTTACTGTATGAAGCAAGTAAGCCACAGTTCTTGTTATAGAGTGAGTCATTGGCAAAGTTGGGAATAGGGCCCCGGGTATCTGCTTCCCAACATGCTGCTTTTAACTACTCAACTCCATTACCTGCTACTTGATAGGTAATTATTAGTGAGCTCTCCTCTTCATTTGGATGTCTGTGCCCAACCCTCAGTGGGTACTCTACAAATGCTCACTGAGAGTGTTCAGTAAGTACTCATTGACTAGGCAACATCCAGCCTACTTTCTGACAGCTTTCATTTCTTCCTCCAGATTCTAGCACCCAGGAGGTGCTATCCGAACTGAGGGCACTGTCTCAGAAACTCAACAAGGACAACCATCAGTGCAGGAAGCAAAATGTGGGTTCAGAGAGGACTGTTTTGTCCGTCCAGAGAGAGGGACCTGCTGGGGAAGAAGAGGAGCCCCTGTTGCTGCAGAGGCCAGAGAGAGCACAGACTCTGGAGGAGCTAGAGGAACTAAGCAAAGAAGGATGCTTTCAAAACGAGGAGTTTCCCAGGCCTGCGTTAGAAGGGCAGCAGCTGGAGAGGAATAATCAGCCTAGTGCTCCCAAGAAGAAAACGAAGGAAAAAATGATTGACCTACAGAACATCCTAACCACAAAATCTCCTTCCGTGAAGTCTTTGGCTGCCCCCACAATAGAGGAGTTGGTGAGTAGAGCCAAGGTCCAGGGTGTCTTTGGCCATTGTGGGATATCAGAGCTGGTGAAGGAAGTGCCCTTGTTGCACAAGGAATAGAATCAGTGCAGTTTGTTGTGCTGGGATCACATGCCGGTAGTTGAGAGGCCCAGAAGAGTGTGGAGCCACACTGCCTCCAGTGACAATTTGATAGATGCAAATCTGTGAGTGCTGCTGAGACTCCAGCATCCTAAATCCTGAACCACCAAACCCTTTCTGGAGTTACTCTAAAACTGCCCTCAGAGGAAAGAAGGAGGCACTCAAAGCTCTGATGAGATCCCAGGCAGGACATTTGAAGGTGAGTCAAGGAGTTCTTGCCAAGGTTTTGTGTTACTCGGTGGGATCTCAAACGGTCCAGGACTCCCCGAATAAGTAATAGAAATTGCTCAAGTCAGGAGCCCTGACCTTCCTTTTGAGGACTATAAGCTAAAAGATGCCTGCATACTGGCTAGGCCACTTGGAGCTCCTCCTCCTAACACAGTCCATTCATTCCTCCACCCTGCAGCCTCCTTACTGAAAGTTTAAAATTGTGTCATATGATAATGAGCTGGGGATATTGACCCTAGAGAGAAGAAAATTGGAGCATGATTGGCTGCCAGCCTGTCTTGCAAGACCATCATTGTTCAACACTTTCCCCCTAGAGGGCGCTAAAATGTCACCACCCAAAATTCAAGCACTCTTGCCCAAACCACTACGCTAATGCAAGCAGTAGCTACAGAACCTCTTAACCACAGTATCTCCCTCCCTGAAGTTTTTGGAAGCCCCCATGACAATAGAGGAGTTAATAAACAGAGCCAGGATCTTAGAACATCATGGAGGATCAAAGCTGATACAGAAAGTGCCAGAATGGAGATTTTTGTGGTTAGGAGGTTCCTACTTTACCCCAAACTCCCCTCTCTTCTCACTCTTGTTTCTTCCCAGGAAGATGAACAGGAGAGAGAGCAAAAGCAAATGATAAAGGAAGCTTTTGCTGGTGATGATGTCATCAGAGATTTTTTGAAAGAAAAGAGAGACACTGTGGAGGCGAGTAAGCCAAAGGACGTAGACCTGACTCTGCCTGGCTGGGGCGAGTGGGGCGGTGTGGGCCTGAAGCCCAGTGCCAAGAAGAGACGCCGGTAAGAACAGGGAAGAAAGCCTGTCAAGAAGGGCACCAGGTTCGCCCACCTCACTGTCAGTGCCCTCCCTGCCCTTTTGACTAAGCCCTAAGGCTCTTAGACCTCCTGCTCTTTGCTTTCCAGGTTTCTCATTAAAGCACCTGAAGGTCCTCCAAGAAAAGACAAGAATTTACCAAATGTGATTATCAATGAGAAGCGAAACATCCATGCAGCAGCTCACCAGGTGAGGGATGGAGAGCTCTTTAGCTTCCTCCTCTTTTGCTGCCCAGCTCTCTTGCTTGGGAGGGATATTCTAGTGCTCTGTGGTCTAGGGGGACGTGTGATCTTGACCACGGAATCAAATCTATTTTTGTTTTTACTGACTGGCTTTGAGATGAATAATTCCAGATCAACTCTGCTGTTTTAATTACTGACCAGGAAGAAAGGTTGAGACTTACAGGGATAATATCTGCAGCAATAGTGAGGCCTTCAGATCTGTGTTTTCAACCAATAGCCCAGCTAACACTGGTGCAAGTGGGTCTCACCAAAGGAAGAATTACTGTTCTTCAGGCTGGTATTTATGTCAAGGTAATGTCCAAAGACTATAAAATGTGAGCTATAGCTTAAGAAAAATGAAGACAAACAGGTACTTGTTCAGTATAGTGCAAGAATTTTAAATTGTGCCATATGATAATGAGCTAGGGCTGTTTACCCAAGAGAGAAGCCAATTTGAGCAGTATATTGAAGGCTGTTATGTGGAGTGGAGTCACATAAAGTAGAAGTTAGAGAAAAAGACAGAGTTCAATTCAAGCAGAAACTTTCTGCTAGTCCAGAGAGAATGTGTTGTTCTGGGGTATGAACATGTGTAGAGAGGACTCAGGAATGAAATTAGACTTAACTACTTTTATGTTCCCTTCAATTCTGAAAGTCTGTGACCCTAAGATCTGCCCCTTTCCAGAATAAAATGACTTGTATGTTTCTGCAAAAAAAAAGGGGGGGGGGGGGGACTGTTTAATAGGTACAAAAAGAGGTGAGGAAATAACATTTCAATAACACTTTATTGATTTCATTTTGTAAACCAGAAATTGAATTGTAAACACTGTATTCCCAGTTGAGGGTACATAACCAGAAAACGCAATGAACAGGCATGTATAGGATAAGAGCGAGTGAAAGGAGGTGCTTCACTAGGCCAGGATTATAGGTGAAGGGCAGAGTGTGGAACTCAATAAAGATCATCCTTTCCTTCCAGTGGTCTTAGCCATTTGGTTTTTTTGTTTGGTGTGTTTTTTTTAAATATATTTTATTGATTTGAGGGATAGAAAGTCAGAAATATCGATGAGAGAGACATCGATCAGCTGCCTCTTTCACGCCCCCTACTGGGGATGTGCCCGCAGCCAAGGATATATGCCCTTGCCGGAATCGAACCCGGGACCCTTCAGTCCGCAGTCAGACGCTCTATCCATTGAGCCAAACCGGTCTCGGCGGTCTTAGCCATTTGTTTTTAATGCAGTCACAGCAAATTGACAAATAGTTTTCCAGAATCTCCCTTGTTTTTGTTTTTACTGGTTTCAGAGAGGAAGGAAGAGCGAGAGAGAGAAACATCAATGATGAGAGAATCATTAATCAGCTGCCTCCTGTGAACCCCCCACTGGGGATCGAGCCTGAAACCCAGGCATGTGCCCTTGACCAGTAATGAACCTGTGACCCTTCAGTCCACAGGCTGATGCTCTATGCACTGAGCAAAACCAGCTAGGGGTTCCTCACCTTTTTAATAAACTATAGACTGCGAGTCCAGCATGCAATAGAATAAAATGTGCTTTAAACTAAAAGGGAGACCTTTCAAAACAGAACACTCTATCCAGGTGTGTTTTTTTCCTTTTGCCCTGGGTGACATGTACAGATCTACCTATCAACCCCAATAAAACTTTACCTTAACCTAAAGAGAATCTGTCCTTCACTACCATCAGGAACATGTGACAGTACTCAGCTTCTTTTGAGTGTTCCACTGAATATCTCCAAAGACTACTGATTGTAACTTCCCCATTTTTTTGCTTTCACCTTTTTCCTCCTCTTTGGCAATTGGGGAAGTGTTTAAAGATTATTTTAATTCCTGAAGATAGTGCTGTGGTGAGTGGAGAAGAGTGCTGGGCAAGACCAAGAGCCTGGGTTCTGCTCTCCCTTGAGGCTCCTCTTTTCTTGGGTAAATCACTTCTTGTCTCTAAGCCAAACTGTGGGTTTGAGGCAGATGACCTTTGTCATTACCTTGTGCTTTCTAGCTTGGACAGTTTGTGATGCCAATGGAGGATGAAGCTAACTAAGTATAGTAGCCTAGTAGAGTTTAGGGTTCAGGAGTGAACCTTTGGGTTCCTTAAAACATCAGTCCTGTCCCTGGCCGGTATGCTCAGTGGTTAGAGTGTCGGACCTAGCACCAAAGGGTTGCAGGTTCAATTCCCAGTCAAGGGACATATACCTGGGTTTCGGGGCTTGTGTGGGAGGCAACCAATCGATGTGTCTGTCTCATATGGATGCTTCTCTCGCCTTCTTCTCTCCCTCCTTTCCTTCCACTCTCTCTAAAAATTAATGGAAAATAATATCCTCAGGTGACGATTAACAAAACAGACAAAAACAAAACATCAGTCCTGTTTATCAAGGACAGGAAAGAAAATGATGGAGAGGGTAAGAAGATCATAAAATCTACAGGGATACACAAATGCCCTGGTGTTTCTTGAAATTTCAAGGCATAAGAATAGGAAGGTTGTGTAGAAGACCCACTTGAGGACAGTAGCCATGGAGCTACTGTAGTGTTCCTACAGCTATGGGGGGGCAGTGTCAGGGTGGAGTTTCAGTCCCTTAGATTGTTGGATAAGCTTGGGGAAAGGAGGTTCCTAAATCCAAATTAGGCCCCTCTACTCCCCAGTGTCCTCAAGCAGATTAGGACTCCTAAGGCGAGGTGGAGGCATTGAGATGCCTTGACCTCTCAGGAGCTTGACACACTATCTCTGTCATGTAAAACTGTGGCCCTTGTGCCAACACTACCTAACCAATTGCCATTATACACCTGCACCTCAGGCCTGCTCATGCCTAGTCACTCTGCCTTCTTTTCCAGGTGCGGGTGCTTCCATATCCATTTACCCACCATCAACAATTTGAGAGGACCATCCAGACCCCTATAGGATCTACATGGAACACCCAGAGAGCCTTCCAAAAGCTGACTACACCCAAGGTTGTCACCAAGCCAGGACATATCATTAAGCCTATAAAAGCAGAGGATGTGGGTTACCGGTCTTCCTCAAGGTCGGACCTCTCTGTCATACAGAGGAATCCAAAACGACTCTCCATGCGTCACAAAAAACAGCTGAAGAAATAATACTAAAGATTGAATTGGAGGAGTGACATCTTGGTACCCTAGAACCAGGACCCCACCCAGAGTGGTCCTCCATTGGCTGGGTTTTACTACAAGCTACAGAATCTATTTCAAAATTTGTTAGCACGCATTTTAGAAATAAAAGCATTTTTATCTATTTCACTGGTGTATATTCTGTGTCATCTTTCAGTTGAATCATTTTCAAGTCAGACAAAACGCCTTTGGATGTTCCCCATTGCACTTCTCCAGGTGTATTTGTCAGCAGAACTTCATTTTCTCACCAAGGATCATACAGTTAGTGCTAAGTTGGAGTGAAGTAAACCTAAACTATGATCTTAAATATATCACATCAGGCATGATCTGTAAATAACCAATCTTTTTACATTTGTAAATAGTGACTAATTATTGTATATTAACCTCTGAACTTATAAACAATATATACAATCCAAGCTATTGGATTTGGGGCTGGTCGTAGGATGGTGCTGAAGTTGGGTTCAGCTTTTAAGTCTAGCCACTATCATTTTCTTGTTGAGTAAGCCTCCAGCTTGCACAGGTCTTAGAGAAGCTAGCACTTTTCTCATTCTTAAGATAATGAGGTTTTATCCCTACTTTGCAGATAAGGTAAAAGAGTTTTCAGAAGTAAAGCTGTATTCCCTTCCTAACTTGGGGCCAACTCCTCCCCATTGATTTGATTCCAGCGTTGGTCTGCTCTATGGTAGTTCACCTGGGCTTCTCAGCTGAGGAACTTGCCTTTCTTTGGGTGACAAGAAACAGATTTATGGACAGGGTCCCTGCAGCCAGGATTCCCAAAAAGGAATTAGAGAATCCCTCTCCCCTGGTTTTAAGGGAGGTAGCACTATTGTACTTCACCTCCTGCCTTGGAGGTTGGTGCCTCCAGCCTTTTTAGACCAAGACTGGGGGTTATTTTTGTGTATTACAGACCCCTCTGAGACTTCAATGATGAACTCTTCCCCAGGAAAATGTACGTATACACCATCTTGAATACAGTTTGAGGAGCTTTACAGACATTCAGAATCCTGGGCCAAAAGCTCTCTGCTATTGAGTTTTCTTTTGCCATTTCTCCCATCAACAAGCTCCTCTTTTTCCAAGCATACCACTCTCCAAATAGGTTCCAAAATGTTTAGATCTGCAATGTAACTAGTCCTGATACCTTTATTTTATAGACAAGATTTTAGAGTAGAGGTCTCTACAGTTACACCTTAAATTAGTGGCTGAGTAGGCACTAGGACCTTAGACTAACTTTGAAACCCAAAAGGCATGCTATAAATGTCTGGAATTCTCGTGGTGGCTCTGGGCCCCTATTACTATTGCTTATCCTCTCAAAAACCAGCCCGGGGCTGGGAATTAAAATAAATACGTTCTTGTTTAGAACCCAAGGGGAATGTTAAAGTTATCCACTGGGTTGATATTATCAGCGATCTACTTGCTGGGTAGACACCTAAGTCAGTCGCCAGTGGGGGAAGGGGAGATGGGGAACTGCTGCCTCCGTTGAAAACACCATAAACTTCTCTTTAGAGTACAAAACTGCCACCTCCGTCCCACTCACCACCCAAATTGAAGTGTCCAATCAAGTGCCCCCAGTAAATGGGCCAATCCCCGTGTACTTTCCCGGGGACCCTCCTCAGCTCTCCGTACTCCCGAAGCCAGGAGTGATGCAAGTGAGCCCATCCTTCAAAGGGGAATGTAGGCGCCAGAACATTTATAAACGACACCCACTCCCAGCCTTCTAAGCCCCCAAACGGATTCGACTGTTGTTCAGAGGGCTTTTTTTTTTCTTTTCTTCCTCCGAACCTCCGAAGTGTTCTCCCTTCCCATTGGCCAAAGCTGCCCCTTGACGCCACCCTGGCTTTGCTCATTGATTGGTCCATTCTGGATGTGCCCAAGCCTTTTTCCCAGGGTGTGGCGACCCCCCTCCCGCCCCCAACGAGGCTCTGACCCCTGGCTCCTCCCTTCCCCCCCCCTCCAAGCCCCCCTCTCTGGTCCGAATGGTATTGCCCTGGCTTAGCTCCCCCACGGCCCAGGCCGCTGCCCTTAGGGCCCCCGGACGGGGCGGGGCACGCTGGGGACGGGCAGAGGGCGGTGGTGGCGCCTTCCTGCCGAGCCCAAGGCCGCCCCCGCTACCCTTCTCCGGCCTTCGTAGGTCCCACTTTCTCTGAGGCAGTTTTCGTCCTGCCTTGGTAGTCCCATGCCATCTGCCCGGCCCCCACCGTGGTCTTTGGGTCATCCTGATCAGCGGTGTTAAATCCCTACCCTCAGCGCTCCCCACACGCCCATCTGCCTCCACCCTCAGGTCGTCGCTGCACTCCCTTTCGCAGTGTCTGCTCACCCATACCCTCCCGAACCTGCTGAAGTCCCGGGCTCCCCTTCCTCGCGGACTGACCATCAGCAGGGTAGCCCTCCCTGTGTGTGGCCATTCCTCCCAGCGGCCTCCCCTTCTCTGCCTCCCCTCCTCTCTGTAGCCAACGTGGTGGAGCACTCCTGGCCACCCCTCCACCCCCGTCGTCCCGTACCCCCGCGCTCCCTTCGTGTGTAGTCCCTTCACGTCCCTAAGTCCCTCCCACATCATGCCCCCCTCAATACACATACCCTCCCTCCTAGGCGTCCCTCTGTACCCCTCCCCTACCCCTGCTAGTCTAAGCCCCTCCCACCCACCCCGTCCTTTTGTCTCCTCTTTGGTCTCTAAGTCCCCCGCCCCTCCCTCCCTCCCACCCTCACTCCCCGCTAGCAAGCTCTTATCACTCCCAGGTCCCGGAGCCCCGCCCCCAGGCCGCGCCCCGCAGGCTCCCTCCCTCCCGAGGCCCCTTCTCCCCCCCCCCCCGGGCTCCGCCTCCCTCCCCCCAACCCCCAGCGCGGCTCACCCGCCAGCCCTGCGGACCGCCCAGGTTCCCCGCTTGCTCCTCCCGCTGCCGCCGCTGCCGCTCCCTGACCCGCCCTTCCCGGGCCAGCTTTTCGCGGGCCCGCGCTCCCTCCTCCCGCACACGCGCTCCCTCTGCCCCTATCGCCAGGCTCTCCAGCGGCCCCGCACATCGTGCAGTCCGCCTTCGGGGCAGCCTCGGCACCCCACGGGCCCCGCAGGGGCCAGCGCACCGCTAGGAATGCGAACCCGGCCCGGGTCGCTCCCGCCCAGCTCGGCCCTTGCAAGCAGCCCGGGACGCAGGCGACCGTCGGAAGTGTTTGGGGGACGGGCCTCCTGCGCCCAGGCCTGGCTGGCGCGCCCTGCGGAGAGAAGCGGTGACCCGACCTCCGGGGATGACTTTAGCCTGAGCCTCCTCCGTTGCTCCCGCCCCAAACCTGTGCCAAAAGTGCAAGGCGTGCAGCTGGAATTCACAGCTATCGGAACAGGGTTGGAGGACTGTCCTGAAAATGCCGCGAGCAACCTTTGCTTCGGATCCTAAGGCCCACTGAGGCGAGGGCCGGTAACACGCCCGGGTCACCCCCGGAGAAATGGCGAACCCACGCTGGGCGCCTGAACCCCCAGCCTCTTGGCCCTGGTCTCCCCACCAGCGGCGCAGACCGAAGTTGCCTCGGTCCTTTGTATGGACCCCAAGCGATCAGAGAGCTGGAACTATACCCTCAATCGAGGATGGGGCTCGGCGAAAACCCAGACATATCAATAGGCACTTTTTTTTTTTTAAGCTATTAGAGAATGCCCAAGTTCATCATGTTTCCTCCCCTGAACCTCTTCTCCCAAGCCCTCTTTCAGTCTTACCTATTTACCCACCAGACTGGAAGCTGTTTGAAGGGGGGGGGGGCCAGTTTGTTGCTGTGGCTCATTCAATGGATCCCTTGTGATTGGCAGACAAGTGGATGCGTTTGTTAACTGCCTACCTTTGGGATCTGTGTCATTATTGTGTGACTTAAGGTTGTAAATTCCGGAGGGCCATAACTGGATCAGGATTACTAGCTTGTGTCAGGCACAGCATGATGCCCAAAAGGATCAGCGATCAAAAAAAAAAAATTAAGACTGATGTAGCTAATTGTGCAGGAGACAGATGCCTACCTCCTTTTGGTTCCCAGAACTGGCAGTTCTGGAGCTCGAGGTCCGGAGTGAGGAAGAAACTAAGAACCTGCTGCCTTAGCTCTTTCCCAATTTAAAGCCCACTTTCTGGGGCCAGACCCAGCTGCACTCACCATCTGAACACACAGAGTGACGTGACTTTCTCGTACTTAGAATGGATTTGCAGGGAGCCCTAAACTCCCCACTTTAACTCCCAAGAATTGGCAACTGGAGCTGAGAGAAATGAAGTAACCAGTTTTTGCTCGGTGTGAAACAAACTATCCCATATAAGGATCAAACCTGTAGCTCTTCAACCATTTCCCCCAAGGTTGAGCTGAATCCCATGTGTCACGGGAATGAGGCTGCAAGCAAAGGGGACCCCGTCAACAGCAGTTAACTCCAGTGCCCCTTCCTCCCGTTCCACTACCCCTCTGTAACCTGGCCACTTTAGAGTCAGTCCAAGCTCCTTGCCCACCTCACACATCAGCCCCCAACCAGACAGGTTCTCTCTGTCCTTCCTGAGCCCTCCACTGTCTTCACCCAAGCCAGCCTGCTCTACATGATCCAAGCAGAAACTGAAACAGTAACAATCAGACAGTGTCAAGAGACTTGGGCAGAGATGCCTCGGAGCGCCCGGCCTCCTCCTCTG
Organism: Antrozous pallidus; assembly: GCA_027563665.1. NCBI lineage: Eukaryota > Metazoa > Chordata > Mammalia > Chiroptera > Vespertilionidae > Antrozous > Antrozous pallidus. The sequence goes on along the minus strand of CM050509.1, from coordinate 38,796,177 downwards.
CCTTGGCACAGATGTTCTTATTGTCCTGGAAAGAAATACAAAATTCCCTCCCCAGGATGGAGGGAATTAGCTCCCAAGGACAGAGTTGCCGACCCAGCAGAGCCTCCCTGCGCTCTAATTATTCAGAATGGGACTGTCACTATGCCTCTTTCCCATCCTAGCTAAGGCTGGCCCTCTGAACCATTTGTTCTCCTCACCAAGGAGTTTAAGGGTAGTGGAGCTGGAGCTGCATGAGACGATTACTAAACTGTTCCTCAGTCCTCTCTAGGTACCGTTAGCACATCAAAATACATATGTGGAAAAAGCTCGTAGTTAACACTGGAAGAAAAACAGTAAACACAGTGTCACTTTGCCAGGTTCAACAGTTTTGTTTTGTTTAAATGCTAATGGCCTCAAATGGGGAGCAGCATCCATCAGTTAAATAAACAAGCCATTATACAGAGACTAGAAGCGTCAACACATGACTAATCTACTAATTGGGAGATGGGATCACTAGTGAGGAGCAAGGCAGCAAAGCATGCTGGAGACTGTGGAGCAGACTGATGAAGCACATGGTATGTGGGTGTTGGAGCCAACACGTCTTGAATTTGAATCCTGCCTCTCTACCAGTTGTTAGCTGTGTGGCCTTCAGTGAGTTATTACAGTTTTTACTTCCCTGAGCCTCTGTTTTCAATTCTGTAAAATGGGGACAGTAACAGTATCTACAGCACAGGACTGTTATGGGGATGAATAGATAATATAAGTTCTAAGTACTGAACCTGCCACATCATGTGTTTGATATCTCTTAACTATTATTGATCTTACTAAAATACCTAGCACATGGTAGATACTCAAAAATGTTAGCAATAAAAAGGAAAAAGATGGATGCCAGATATTAGCCATTAAAAGTGAAGATGAACCCAGACCCACCGGAATACAACTGACAAAGCGATGCTTTGAGCTAGTTAATTCCAACTTCTTAAGACATCTCTTTAACCTGGGATTAAAGGTCCAGCCATTAAGGATCACTATCCTGTCCCAGGGTTGCTGTATTGTGGGGCCTTCTCTCCTATCACCTGCCTAAGAAGCTTGAGTTAAGCTGGCCTTCGCAGGCCAAGACCAACCTGGCAGCATCCTGGGCATCCTTCCCCAGCCATCCAGATCCATCCTGTAGAGAGTATTCTGGGCTGTTCTTGATTGCATCCTTCCTGTTGTGTGTGGAGACAGGTGGGGATGTTAGAATTGAAAGGGCCCAGAGTGAGGAGGAAGGAGGCACAGAGGGGCACACAGGGCCCCCAGGATAAATAACTGAGCTAGACAAAGTTGGTCTGGCTTCCTTGCCCCTTTCCTTCCCTTTCCTTTTGAAGCCCACTGCCCTTCCTCCCTGTCACCCGCCAGGAAGAATTCTTCTTCTTGATTCGCCAGCCCTGTTCTGCACTGACACAGTCCTCTCCCCTCCTCCCTTACCGTTTGTTCCAAGAGAGTATTGTCTTATCTGAAAGGTTGGTTAAGTACTGGTTTAGAGAATTCCCTCTGCATAGGTAAGGAGTTAAGCTAATAGTGGCTTAACGTGCCATCCCCTCTTCGGGTCTTGTAATTGCATAGGAGCCTCTTTAACTTGAAAAAAAAATCCTCAAGGTACCCGGGAAAGAATGAAAACAGATGGTAGGGGATTTCTGGGCCTTTCAGGCTGAGGTGGCATGCGCAAGAGAAATCTTTTACCCTTCATTGTCCATCATGTTGCTGTGCCTCCTTTTAAGTTCTGCCTTGAGCTCTGGAAGTTGAGCAGGGCCACCTGATCCCACCAGGCACTCTCCTGTCCAGTTCTACACCTGGAGTACCACCCTCCCCACCCCCCCCCACACACACACACCTACCCCCACCCCCACCTCCCACGCATTTATATCCCAGTAACTAGTTTAGCAAGCTCCATTCTCCTTCATCCACATCTCCCCGCTAAGCCCTGACATAGAAACCCTTCTAGCTCTGCACTTAACTAGCAAAAAGCAGGTTAACCTGATAAATCAAGCCCTCTGCACAACGTTTTATTGAATGCTAAGGGGTTAATGCATGCTCCAATCTGCCACACCCAATTGGACTGCAGTTCTCAAAGCACACCAGTCACGTTCTGTTCCAGAGCCTGTGCTGTTACAACTACTCTCCGAGCCTGGACCACTGTAACCAGGTCCCCCACCACATTCTCTGCAAATCAAACTCTCTTTCTCAAAGGAGCTGCTCCTGCCTCCAAGAGGCTGCCAGCCCCTTTCCCCCACCACCATCCTTACCCCTACCCCCATGGGTTTACAGCACTTCAAAGTCCCTCTTGGAGGGCCTCCTTTCACATTCGGTCTGGCATAAAAATTAGTTGCAGCCTTGTTTCTCTCCTAAGAAACATACATAACTTTCTTGTGGACAAGAAATCCTTCTGCTTCTTTTTCATAGTTTGCTTGGGGTTCAAATCTACACAAAGAAGTAGACCCTATCACTTGAGTTCCACAACTTTACTGCATTTGTTTCAGCTTCATGTTTTTATCTCCCAAACACACAAACAGTGCCTAGCACTGCCTTGAACAGCATTTTCAACAACAAAACTGGGACATGGGGAGGGGATGGTGAGCATTTGGGCTTGCAGGACAGGCTTCTGGGGGTGACATAGATTGGAGGAGTGAGGAACTATTATCAAAAGTTATCCATGCTGAGTAGCTATGATGAGCCAGGTGCTTTTCAATTTATCTCATTTCATCCTCACACCTTATGCATAGGTACTGTTATCCACATTTCACAGAAGAGGGAATGAGACTCATAGAGATGAAGGGTCCCCCAGATGGGAAATGGCTGAGCAGAGATTTGAATCCAAGCCCTGAGCTCTTCTCACTGTGCTATGCAGCCTGCCTCAAAGGGGACCAAACAGGCTGCCACCTGCTCTGCTTCAGTTATAAACAGTACAAGACATGCTTTGTGTGTGCCCCTGCAGAATAGGATACACACACACAAGCATGCACACCCACAGGGTTCATAGTAGGACTGTAAAATCATGCACCAATTTTTGTTTGTGGGGTCAGTCTCTTCATCCTGTAAGTATCCCTTAGTCTTTTAAAAAAATATATTTTATTGATTTTTTACAGAGAGGAAGGGAGAGGGATAGAGAGTCAGAAACATCAATGGGAGAGAAACATTGATCAGTTGCCTCCTGCACACCTCCTACTGGGGATGTGCCTGCAACCAAGGTACATGCCCTTGACTAGAATCGAACCTGGGATCTTTCAGTCCACAGGCCGACACTCCATCCACTAAGCCAAACCCACAAGGGCACCCCTTAGTCTTATAAGCCTGGAATGGAGGGGAGAGGTGGGAGGAGGCTGAGGACTGAGCCTGTGGGAAGGGACAGGAGTTGAGGGAATTGGTGAAGGCTCCATCAAGGTCACCTGGGACCACGTGGTTTTCAAAGGGGAAACAAAGTCTCTTTCCTCCTACTAGCACAATACATTCTCTTCAGATCTCTACAATGACCTTGCAGTCTGCATCCTCCTCTTCAGCCATGTTACCTCCCTCAACAAACATTGCTCTTTGCAGCCTTTGTTCTGTCACAACACCCCACACCCCACAGGGATCCAACCCCTCCATCCTCCCCCCATGGATTTTTGTTGTTACTCTAGCCTGGGATACCTCTCCACCACTCTCCATACCTAAATTCTCTAACTCAAGGTTCAAGACTCACTTTCTCCCAGAAGTCTTCCCTGATTCTGACCACCTCTTAACTTTCCCATCTGGTATAATTTTTAAAAATATATTTGTATTGATTTTAGAGAGGCGGGGGAGAAACATCTGTGGGAGAGATTAATGCTCTGCTCTTGTTTTCTAGTTGTTTCTTTCTTTTTTATTTCAGAGAGGAAGGGAGAGGGGGGAGAGAGAGAGTCATTGATCACCTGCCTTCTGCATGCCCCTTACCAGGTAGTGAGCCCACAACCTGGGCATGTGCCCCTGACCAGAATTGAACCTGGGACCCTTCATTCTGCAGGCCAATACTTTATCCACTGAGCTATTTCCTGGCCTCTTGAGCTCACAGTTTCTGCTGCAGAGAAATAAAGTCTTTCTTTTAAAATTTTTTTTATTCATTGCTTTTTTAGATAGAGAAAGGAAAGGGGTGGAGAGGGAGAGACATGAGTTGATTGTTCCACTTATTCATGCATTCATTGGTTGCTTCTTATATGTGCTAAGCGTATGGGGCGGACACTCGAACCAATTGAACTACCTGGTCAGAGCAGGAAAGTCTTTCAAGAAAGACATGTACCGGGCCAGCATGGCTCGGTGGTTGAGCTTCCACCTGACCTATGAACCGGGAGGTCACGGTTCAATTCTCAGTCAGGGCACAACCTCCAGGTGTGGGCTGGATCCCTATTGTGGGGCATGTAGGAGACAGCTGATAAATGACTCTCTTCATTGATGTTTTCTCCCTCTCTCTCCGTCTTCCTTCTCTCTGAAATCAATAAAAATATATTTATTTTTTTTTTAAGAAAACCATGTGATTAGCTTCCCTTTTCATCCCATGTTCCTCTTGCTTCCTCCATGTTGTCACCTGGTTTTCTAGCTTTGCTCTCATGGGGTCTTTTCTACAAAGATCTGAGATAAAAAAGGAGGTTTACATGTTTGCCTTGATCTCTTAAATCACAGAAAATTTCTCCTGTAGCTACTCTCCAGGCTTTGCTACTCTTTTTGTCCAAACATTTATAGAAGGGGAAACAATCTAGTGGGCATGTTAATATATACAACCCTACATCCCTCTTCCCTCCCCTTTATCTACCTCAGCCTGTCTTCTTTCCTCTCCACCAGTCTCACAATAAACAATCCCCCCATACATAGTTACAGCTAGAAGGGACAGCCCATTTTCCAGATTTGGGGAAAAACAGGGAGGTGTTGGGCAACAATGTTCCACAGACTCAAGATAAAGCCATCTCATGCCACCAAAGGAATTCTTTCCAGTTGGCAAAATGCTGGACATTGAGGGGTCACCTTAATCTTTGAGCAGTGACAGTTGGGATAGGTCTCCCCTACTAGGCTAGGGAAGATAAAGAGACAAGACTTGAGCCCCCTTCCCACTCCCCACCTCTGAAATTTAAGGGGGAAAGTATATGCTAGCCCTTAAAAGACTTAGGCCAAATGCCCAGCCTTCCAGTGCCTTTCAGTAAAGGCACCAAAATTGATTGTAACTCTCTTAGTGTTCCGTGTATCCCCCTCTCATCTGATCCTGAAACTAGAGATGCCTCAAGAATGTTGTACCTAATTCTGTCTTATGCATGCTCACATACCCGGACCCACCCCCCCCCCACCCCCCGACACACACACACCAGGAAGGCTGTTGCTGCTGAATTGCGCAGATGGCAGATGGAGGTAACTGAGGCAGTGAGGGAGACAAGACTGGCCCACTTATCTTGAAGGAAGGGAAATGCCTTTCTACCTTTGGGGAGCTCCTTATTCCTGAGGCAGTGCCAGTCACCTCCGCTGGGGTTCCCAGCACTGGGGAGTTCTGACAGAGCTTCTGGAAATAGAAGTGAAGAGGGAATGGATGGTCCACTGTTTTCTGTCTCCCCAGTTCTTTAAGCAGGCGTCAGGGGTCGCATCTTCTTCTCTCCATCCCACCCCTACCCCTTCGATCTTTTCTGGTGCTCCTACAGCAGTTCTCAAGACTCCCTGCCCCTGTTTCCTAAAGGCCTTTCAAGAACCACCTTATGCCTGGTCACTCTCTCCTCTCAGCTAATTCAGGGACCTAGGATGATGGAGCAAACTGAGAGCCCCAAATGGACACATGGACTAGTGAGAGAGATGTTCTCAAAAAATCCAGGCTCTCCCCACTTAGAACTTTGGTTCTGAGCATCCTCTATAGGACTTGTGGACTTGCCCTTCTAGTGAACAGGTGCCTGCCTGACTGCCTATAAGAAAGTGCTGCCCTTGACCCTTGAGGAGAGGAGGTTGTACTGATTCACCCATATACTACTCCTTCCCCTTTCTTTTCTCTTTCTCTCTCTATATATATTTCAGAGAGGAAGGGAGAGGGAGAGATAAAAACATCAGTGATGAGATCTGAATCATTGATTGGCTGCCTCCTGCACACCCCATATTGGGGATCAAGCCCACAACCCAGGCATGTGTCCTGATGGGGGCAATTGAATCGTGGCCTCCTGGTTCATAGGTCAATGCTCAACCACTGAGACATGCCAGCCCATCATATCCCCCTTTCAACCATACAGATTTGTATGATGGGAGAGGGGGAAATGAGGGAGAGAAAAGGCTCTTTGTGCAACACAGATCAGAATTCAGACTCGCTTGCATTGGGAAGATTGTTATGTATGATGTTGAGAGATCCGTTGCCCTAGTCTAGATTAAGAGAGGGGAGAGGGTTCAGTCTGTGGCCAGGGTAAGAACTAAGAGTATAATTCAGGGCAGTTGTCCCATCTTTGAGAATGTGTAGTCACAGTCCCTGTCAGGAACTGGGTTTAACTGGGATCCTTCATTCTAAGAGGCAGTGAAAGGTTCCTAGGGTTGGCCACAGAGCCTTGACTTCCAATCCTGGCTCGAGCACTCATTTTCTTAATATATATTTTAATTGATTTCAAAGAGGAAGGGAGAGGGAGTGAGAGATAAACATCAATGATGAGAATTATTGATCTGCTGCCTCCTGCATGCCCAGTACTGGGGGTTGAGTCTGCAACCTGGGCAATGCTCTGACCAGGAATCGAACCATGAGCTCCTGGTTCTTAGGTTGAAACTCAACGACTGAGCCACGCTGGCTGAGCTCTAGCACTCGTTTTCTGTGTGTGTGATGGCATTAAGCAGGTTACTTCCCATTTCTGATCCTCAGTTTCTTCATCTAAACAATGGGTAATCTGTCTTAATATATAAGTATTATATTTCATCCAGTTCTGAAAATGTAATAAATGTAATACTTTGAGTCTGTGGAAATATATATATCTTCTATTGACCTTGGAGGGTTAAAAATAAGACAATGTAAGGGAAAGAATCTGAAAAACGTCCCAAATATGAAAAAAAATGAAATACTATTTTTCTCCATTAAAATATTATAAAAGTATCACATTCTCACTGTAGAAATTTCATTTGTAATCCTATCCTATAATTTACCATCATTAACATTCCAGTTTTTTATTTATATTTAGTATATATTTTAAATAAAAATGGAATCATACTGTCTTTAATTGCTTTGTAACCTGCATTTTAAAACTATATTTTTATTGATTTCTGAGAGGAAGGGAGAGGAAAAGAGAGATCGAAACATCAATGATGAGAGAGAATCATTAATTGGTTGTCTCTTGAATACCCCCCACTGGAGATCAAGTCTGCAACCCAGGCATGTGCCCTGACCAGGAATTGAACTGTGACCTCCTGGTTCATAGGTCAATGCTCAACCACTGAGCCACACCGGTCAGTAACCTACATTTTTAATATGAAATGTGTATTGCATTTTTCTTTTTTAAAAATACATTTTCATTGATTTTAGAGAGAAAGGAAGTGAGAGGGAGAGAGAGAAAAATATCAATCAGTTGCCTTCCTTATGCACACTGACCAGGGACCAGACCAAAATCTGGGCACCAGGATAACACTCAACCAACTGAACCACACCAGTCAGGGTTGTATATTGCATTTTTCAATGTCAGTAAGTATTCTTACTTTGTAAACATGATTTTTGAAGACTCCATAGTATTCCATTTAATGAATGTGCCATAATTTATTTATTCAATCTTGTGTTGGGTAGTTAGATTGTTTACTCTTTTACTGTTATAAATATGACTAGAGGCCCAGTGCACGAAATTCATGCATGGGAGGGCAGAGGGTATCCCTCAGCCCAGCCTGCACCCTCTCCAATCTGGGACCCCTCAAGGGATGTCCAACTGCCCACGGGCAGTCGGACATCCTTCTCACAATCCAGGACTGCTGGCTCCAAACTGGTTTGCCTGCCTGCCTCCCTGATTGCCCCTAACTGCTTCTTCCTGCCAGCCTGAGAACCCCCTAACCACTACCCTGCCAGCTTAATTGATGTCTAACTGCTCCCCTGGCAGCCTGTTTGCCCCCAACTTCCCTTCTCTGCCAGCCTAGTCACCCCCAACTCTCCTCCCTTGCAGGCTGGTCCCTCCCAACTGCCTTCCCTTGCTGGCCTGATCACCCACAACTGCCCTCCCTTGCAGGCCTGGAACCTCCCAATGGCTCTCCCCTGCTAGCCATCTTGTGGTGGCCATCTTGTATTCACATGGGGGTGGAATCTTTGACCACATGGGGGCAGTCCTCTTGTGTGTTGGAGTAATGGTCAATCTGCATATTACTCTTTTATTAGATAGGATAGAGGCCTGGTGCATGGGTGGGGGCCAGCTGGTCTGCCCTGAAGGGTGTCCCGGATCAGGGTGGGGGTTCCCTTGGGGCATGGGGCAGCCTGGGCAAAGGGCCTGTGGTGGTTTGCAGGCCAGCCACGCCCCCCAGGGACCCAAGCAGAGGCTCTGGGATCTGGGATTAATTTGTGTTCTACAATTGAAACTTTGTAGCCTGGAGCAGAGCCAAGACTTCTGCTCGCTCCATGGTGACAGCCATTTCTTTTTGGGTTGATTTGAATTCTATAATTGAAACTTTGTAGCCTAGAGTGGAGGCCTAGGTGCTAGGGCTGCAGAATCTTGGCTTCCCCCATCGCCCGGGCAACCCTAGCCTCTGCTCTCTCCAGTTCTGTGACTGCCGCCATTTCTGTTGGGATTACGAATCTTCTACAATTGAAACTTTGTAGCATTGAGTGGAGGCCTAGGTCGGCAAGGGTAGGCAGAAAGCTTGGCTTTCTACATTGCCAGGGAAACCCAAGCCTCCCTCCTGCTCTCAGTGGCTGAAGCCATCTTGGTTGGGGTTTATTTGCTTCTGATTGTCTGGTGGGCATGGTTTGTCGGGGTGGCTTGTGGGTGTATTAAAGGTATGGTCAATTTGCATATTACTCTTTTATTAAATAGGATACCTTATGAATATCCTTTGTACATATATTATTTTAGGGACAACTGGATCAAGAAATATGTGCATTGAAGTTTTATGATGGAAACTTTCAAACATATACAAAAGTAAAATAGTGTAACAAACTCCCATGTGCCCATCTCCTAGTTTCAATACTTATTGACTGATGGCCAATCTTGTTTCACCTACATCCTCACCTATTTCTTCCATGGATTCTCTTTGAAGCAATCCTGGACTTAAGGTGATTTTGGTATGCATATTTTTAATATTTTGACACATGGTACCAAATTGACGTATTTCAGTAGTTTGCACTCCCACCAGAATGTTCATACTAGCTTTATTTATAACAGCCCTGTTGCCACAAACTAGAAATAACCCAATGACTATCACAAGGTGTATGAATTAAACATGACACATTTATTACATTGGAAATACCACTCAGCAATGCAAAGGGACAAACTATTAATACATGCAACTACATGGATGATTCTAAAAAATATTATGCTGACCTAGAGAAACCAGACCAAAATACTATATACTGTATAATCCCATAACATATAATTCTAGAAAATACAAATGAAACTGTAGTGACAGAAAGCAGATTGATGGTTACCTCCTGGAGACAGAGGTGGAGGAAGCAATGGACTACTAATATAAAGGAGCATGAGCAAGGTTTGAGGGATGGTGAATATGTTCTGTATTTTGATTGTGGTAGTGCTTTCTTGGATTAGTATATATGTAAAAACTCATTAAATTGCATAATTTAAATGAATGTGGTTAAATGTAGCTAAATTATCCTTCAGTAAAGCTGAATCTTAAAACGTGCTTCCCTGAACTCTTACTGACAGAGTATTATATGTATAAATAAACAAATATTAAAATAAGATTACATATGTATTTGCTAACTTGATGGGTAAAAATTTGTATATTGATATGTCAATATTTGAATTTGTGCTTCCAGTAATATTGAATATTTTTCCTAGTTTATTGGCCACTAGTATTTCTTGTTTTGTGAACTGCCAATTCAGGTCCTTTGTCTAGTTTTCTAATGATAGGACTAGAGAACTGGTGCATGAGATTCGTGCATGGGGAGCGGGGGGAAGGGTTTCCCTCAGCCCAGCCTGCATCCTGTCCAATCTGGGATTCCTCTCACAATCCAGGACTGCTAGCTCCAAACTGATTGCCTGCCTGCCTCCCTGATTGCCCCTAACCACTTCTGCCTGCCAGCCTGCTCACCCCCTAACCACTACCCTGCCAGCCTGATTGATGTCTAACTGCTCCCCTGGCAGCCTGTTTGCCCCCCAACTTCCCTCCACTGCTGGTCTGGTCAGCCCTAACTACCCTCCCCTGCAGGCTTGATTGCCCCCAACTGCCCTCCCTTACAGGCCTGGAACCTCCCAATGGCCCTCTCCTGCTGGCCATCTTGTGGTGGCCATCTTGTGTCTACATGGGGACAGGATCTTTGACCAAATGGGGACAGCCCTCTTGTGTGTTGGAGTAATGATCAATCTGTGTATTACTCTTTTCTTAGATAGGATAGAGGCCTGGTGCATGGGTGGGGGCCAGCTGGTTTGCCCTGAAGAGTGTCCCGGATCAGGTTTGAGGTTCCCTTAGGGCATGGGGTGGCCTGGATGAGGGACCTATGGTGATTTGCAGGCCGGCCAAGCGACCCAAGTAGAGGCCCTGGGATCTGGGATTAATTTATGTTCTACAATTGAAACTTTGTAGCCTGGAGCAGAGCCAAGCCTTCTGCTCGCTCCATGGTGACAGCCATTTCTGTTTGGGACATTTACTTTCTATAATTGAAACATCGTAGCCTGAAGTGGGGGCCTAAGTTCTAGGGCTGCAGAAGCTTGGCTTCATCCATCACCCAGACAACCCTAGCCTCTTCTCTCTCCAGCTCCGTGGCTGCCACCATTTCTGTTGGGATTATGTATCTTCTATAATTGAAACTTTGTAGCATTGAGTGGAGGCCTAGGCCGGCAGGGGCAGGCAGAAAGCTTGGCTTCCTCCATTGCCAGGGAAACCCAAGCCTCCCTCCTGCTTTCAGTGGCTGAAGCCATCTTGGTTGGGGTTTATTTGCATAATTTTCTCTTGATTGGCTGATGGGCGTGGCTGTGGATGTGGCTTGACCAGAGGTATGGTCAATTTGCTTATCTTTTATTAGATAGGATATTTGTTTTCTCTTATGGATTTGTATGTCTTCTTTATGTATCAGAGATATGAATACTTGGTGATATATTGCAAATACTCCTTGCTAATAGGCCTTCTAATTTTGTTAGTGGTGTTATCATTTTTAAAATATAGAAGTTGATTTTTTTGTCAAAAACAAATACCATATGATTTCTTTTTATGCGGAATCTTTTTAAAAAACTCATAGATTAAGAGAACAAATTGGGAAGTTAGGGGAGGGTGGGGCTAAGGGGGAGAAATCAACCAAGAGATTTATATGCATGCATATAAGCATAACCAATGGGCAGAGACAGCAAGGGGGTGAGGACACATATGTAATACCTTAATCAATAAAAAAAAGAGAACAGATTGGGGGTTGCCAATGTTTGGGGAGGTGAGAGAAATGGATGGAGGTTAAAATGCAGAAGTTTGACATTTTTACATAGCCATGTCTATATTTTTGTGTCCTTTATCATTTATTCATGTACCTTTATGTCTAGAAAGACTTTCCCTACTCTCAAGACCAGAGGAATACTTATCTATTTTCTTCTAGGGTGCTTATGGCCTTATTGTTTGCCATTCTTCACTACTCTGGAGCCGAGTGGATAAGCAAAAGTTTCCCCTCTGGAGTCAGACGGACCTAGGACCAAATTTCAGCTCCACCTCCCTTACCAGCTGTGTGACCAAAGGCATCTTCAGCTTCCTCCTGTATAAAGTGGGGATAATAATGGTTTCCAACTTATAGGGCTGTTTTCAGATTAAATTAAACAATATATGTAAAGCAGTTGGCCCAGCATCTAGTACATAGAAAGTAACATCAGTGACTGTAATTGGGACACTTTGGGTTTTGATTGTTCAGTATCCAAACACCCTGATAATCTAAAGAGAATACTGAGAGGCGTGGAGGCAGATATTCTCTCACTATCCACTGACAACTAGGCATAGGGATGTGGCCCAGGGTCTGCCTGTCCTTTGCTAGCTCTCCCTCTGGACTTTGGAACTTGAGCATGCACTGTAGGGGGACAAGAAATTATTCCTGGAGGTCTCAGAAGCCAGGCGTCCAGGAGTCCAGGGACAAGTCTCTGAAGGGGACTGTGTGATAAAGGTATCCTGAGTAAGCCAGTCCTGACTGCGTGCTTCCCTTGGTTCCTATCCTTTTCCTGAAGCCGGTTCTTCACATTTCCAGTCACAGTGAGATCCCCACTAGCCTTCCAACAAATTCCTTTTCTGCTAGTTAGTTAGAATCAGATTCTGTGGTTTGCAACCAAGAACCTGACTGATCAAGCTACTATGATTTAACTCTGGAATTTACTTTGGCAGATGGCATGACATGCTAACTCTTTTCCCCCAAATAATCAGATATCCCCAGAACGTTTGTTAAATAACCCATTCTTTTCCCACTGATTTGAAGTGGGTGGCATTTTCCATTGAATGAGCACTAACTCTTTGGACTGTCCCATTTAGTAGAATCCCATATATCTCCTCTAATCCCAGAGAGTTTTTTACTCTCTTCTCCCCAAATAAAGTTTCATGTTCTAGAACCCCTGAATGCCTGCTTGATACTGACCCCTCTGGGTATCTAAAGATAGCTTGAAGACTGCATTCAGAAATATGTCTCTGCCTTTAGGTCTCCCCATAGCAAGCCATCTATTTGACAATTCTAGCCCCAATTTGGAAAATCTCGGAGGGGTTAAAAGAAATGGTCCAAGACAAGTACCCATTCCCACTCCACGTTTCTCACTGGCTCTCTGTAATTCTCATTCTCACCTGTGGCAAAGCGAGAATCAAACTGATTGGCCTTTGTCCAGACACCAGAGCTCGATCTGACTCTCCCAAGACCTGACAGTGTCTACAGTGCTCGCTTCCTGGCCTACTTTCTGGGTGACATAAAAAGACAAAACAAGTTTATGCCCAGATGGCATGGATTAGTGGTTGAGCATGGATCTATGAACCAGGAAGCCATGGTTTGATTCCTGGTCAGGGCACATGACTAAGTTGCAGGCTTGATCCCCAGTGTGGGATGTGCAGGAGCAGCTGATCAATGCTTCTCTCTCATCATTGATGTTTTCTATTTCTTCTCCTTCTCCATTCCTCTCTGAAATCAATAATGTATTTTAAATATGTTTAAAATAAACCGAATTTATAAAACAGTGGATATGCCATCTCTGACTGAAAGGATAGAAATGGGATGATGTCCAGAGAATCCTTGAAGAACTGTTAGGCCAGGCTTAGGGAGGGAGGAGAGGCAAGGGTGCCCAGAGGAAGAAAGAGAGGGTCTTCTGAAGCCAGAGTTGTGTTGAGTTACAACACAGCACCACAGATCTGAAAATGTCTTAGTTGCCAATGAGTGTATGGAAGGACAGACACTTGTGGAAATGGCTAAGTAAAAGGACCCATCCTAACCAATGTCTCAGGAAATAACTGGCATTGAATGTGGTGTAGAGGAAAAGGTTGTTCCATCATTGTCTTCCCCAAGGACCTGGTATGACAGGGATGGTCTTGGATAAAGGATAAAGGAAACAGAAAATTAAAAATAAATTAATAAGTTAATAGAAAAGAATAAAGAAAACAGTAGTCCTAGGAGCTTTTATTCTTTATTTTCCAGCTTTATCAAGATATAATTGACATACAACTTGGGAACTTTAAAAAGCAACAGAAATCTACACAGTGGACTACTATGTGGTCACTAAAATTGTATTTACAAGAACCTTTTAATAACATGAAAAATTCTTGTTATAATTTTAAGTAAAAATTTTAAAAGGTAAGGTATACAACATTATATTGAATTGAATCACAAACTGTATGGGGAAATGTGGGTTTTAAAAACAGACTGGAAGGAAATGCACCAAAATGTTAACAACAGTTGATTTTTTGGATGGTAATTATGTAGCAGTACTAAGTATATGCAAAATATTAAGGGTCTATTAAATTCCAGATTCCATGTGTGGCATTTTTTTAAAAATCGTATTTGTTGATTTGAGAGAGAGAGAAACATCAATGTGTTCCGCCTATTTATGCATTTCATTGGTTGATTTTTGTATGTGCCCCGGGGATCAAACCCACAATATTGGCACATAGGGATGACACTCTAACCAACTGAGCTACCTGGCCATGGCTATGCATGGCATTTCACTTACATAAATTATCAAGTGTTTACACAATAACCCTGTGAGACAGTTACTCCTACTTTACAGGTTAGACTACTGAAGATCCCAGAGGCAAGCTAAAATTCATACAGCTCAGAAGTGGCATAATTGGAAATTATTGGTTAAATTTTTTGTTTCTGCTTTAATCTATTTTCCCAAATTTTGTTAATCCTCATTTGAGGGAAAGACAGAAAACATCGATGTGCGAGAAACTTATCGATTAGTTGCCTCCCTCATGAGCCCTACCAGGTATGTGTTCAACCAAGCCATGTGTCCTTGACCAGAATCAAACCAGGACCCATTGACTGCAGGCCAATGCTCTAACCACTGAACAACCAGCTAGGACTATTTTCCAATTTTTTTTACAATGAACCTGGGCCTTTCTGCCTTTATCCATTCTCTTTCTTTATATAATTAATCCTTTTTTGGATTAGGAACTAAGTGAAGCATTCTCTCCTGCTCCTTAGAGTTTGTGATTGCTTTTTCAGTAGAGCAGGAGCTCCTGGTGTGGAGGCACCCAGTCCCCAGTCATCAGAAGAGTGGTATACAGTGATGCTGAATAGATGTTTGTGGAATACAGGACTGAATGAAGGAATAAATGAAGAACAGTCATGAAAAAGTTAATTGAAATAATATTGATGCCTTGAAAACACAAGGTGTTGGGGGAAGGGACAGTCTTTTTAAAAATTACTGTTTTAATTGATTTCAGAGAGGAAGAGAGAGAGAGAGAAAGAGAGAGAGACCCCACACTGGACCCCACACTGGGATCCAGCCCAAAACCTGGGCATGTACCTTGACCAGAATAGAACTGTGACCTCCTGATTCATAGGTCAATGCTCAACCTCTAAGCCACACTGGGCTGGATGAAGTGATAGACTTCTAAAAAAAGACATTTTTTTCTTTTCTTTTTAAAAATATTTTTATTTATTTCAGAGAGGAAGGGAGAGGGAGAGTTAGAAATATTAATGATGAGAGAGAATCACTGAGTGGCTGCCTCCTGCACATTCTCTACTGGGGATGGAGCCAGCAACCCAGTCATGTGCTCTTGACCAGAATCAAACCCAAGACCCTTCAGTCCCAGGCTGATGCTCTATTCACTGAGCCAAACCAGCTAGGGTGGGGCAGCCTTTTTACCAGTATGTTGAGAAGGGTTCCTCTAGGACTGTAGCTTTCCTATGAGACTTGGGTCCCTTTGTCCTGAGAAACCCAGCTAGCCATACCTCAAGTGATATTCCTAGCCTTAGAGGCCATTCCATGTAATGGTCCTGCCCTCCCAGGTTTGTAGCTACCATGCCCCTTCCCCTAATGAAATATCCCTGTACCTGTCAGGCCCCAAGAAGCACAGTGGCTGGAGGAGGGAGGGGCTAAGGTGAGAGAGATGCTGGAATCTCAGAGCACCCTGGTAGCCTTTGTAGATAATAGGGAGTTGACTATATTTTGCCAGCTAAAAAGGATAACAGATAAAGGAATTCACGCTTAAAATGCAATAAGTAAGGACCAGCTTATGCGCCTGGCCCACATGGCTCAGTGGTTGAGCATGGACCTATGAACCACGAGCTCACCGTTAGAGTCCAGGTTAGAGCACATGCCTGGGTTTCAGGCTCAATCCCTAGTGTGGGGTGTGCAGGAGACAGATGATCAGTGATTCTCATCATTGATGTTTCTATCTCTCTCTCCCTATCCCTTCCTCTCTGAAACCAGGGCAGCCAAGGAACACCTAATCTGCTCACAGGGACCTGAAATCTGAATTTAGAATGCCTTCCCAGTGATGCCAATGTTGAGGCCATGCCTGTGATGAGAGGGAAGGACAAAGTCAAGTAAAACTTCCTGGTCCATGCTTACTGAGTGGCTGACCTCCTCCTATCTCTGTGGGGCAAGGGAAAAGGGTACAGGATACTGACTTTGTTTCTTCTTGCCCCCTGCTTTCCCAAAGCAAAACTTGGGCTGAGGAAGATTTTCATTGAACTGGCAGCACTTTGGAAAATTATAGCAAATTACCACCAACAAGGGGCCAGCAATAGGGCCTGCCATTAGATAAAGAAAAATAGCAATGTTCAACATCTTCTTTGTTTTAAAACGACAGATTTACCTTTATAATTATGAACCAGTGCGGGTTCCTGCTAGAAGAAGCTGGCCAGGGCTTCGGGCCATTTGCTCAGAATAATCTCTCCACCTGCACCTGAAACCAGGGACTCCAGAGTTGTCCTTGGGCCTCAAGGCCTTGCTCAAATCGTACTTCCTCCAAGAAGCCTTGCGGTTCTTCAGTCATTTCTCCTTCCTCCATGTGCCCTCTAGCACTCATTAGAGCTCCTTTCAAGGTCAGCTCTGTCTGTGTCTGTCTGTGACCTCCTCTCCCTCTAGATTCTAGACTCTAGAGTATAAGTCCCAGAAGGGAGGTCATAGCCTTTCATCTATGCTGTCCATTTCAGCAACTGCCTGTACCTAAGTGTAGTGCCTGCACAGTGAACACCGCACCTGAGCCTCATTTGTTGTTGCCCAATGGACTGGACTCACCTTGTCTGGGCCCCAACGCCCAGTGAACTTGGGGTGGGGGCAGCTCTAAGGTCTGGGAGATTCCAGATTTCCAGGCAAGGGGTGGGGGGAGCCCCCTGCGGATAACGGGGAGTTGCCCTTACTTAGCTAGCTAGAGAGGAGTATTTACTAGGATCAATTACAGCTGACTTTGTCGGTCAGGGAGTGAGGGAGTGGCCAGCTGAGCTGCAGGGGCAAAGTGAGCCAGCGGGGAATAAAGGGCTCCTACGTTGGGAGGACAGGGGTCCCCGGGCCGTTAGGTCACGTCCCTCCCTCCCCAGTGTGACACCAGAGAGTTGAGGCAGGAGAGCGTCAGGAAATGGGGGGAGGGCGTGCTGCCCTCCTCCCTCACGCTCTTCCTTTCTCTTGCTGTCCCTGCTGGCCTTCCTCCTGCGCTCTTTGTCAGTCTGTCTGTTGGCTTTCTCTCAGCTGGCTGTATGGACGCTCACTAGCCGCTCACTCACCGCTCACTCGCCTCTCTCTCTCTCTCTCTCTCTCTCTCTCTCTCTCTCTCTCTCTCTCTCTCTCTCTCCCCTCTCCCTCTCCCTCTCCTCATCTCACGTGACCAGCTGCTCTCAACGGCTCCGATCACCTCTTCCTGAGGCTGCACCTTCAGTTGGTAACAGGAGACACTCGGGTGTTGGGGGCAGGATGGGTTTCCTTCCTCCGCGTTTTCCTCCTCGCCTTCTCGGGCAGCTCCGGCCGCACCTGGGGCTCAGCCTCGGCGGGCCACCCCTCCCGCCTCTCCCAGCCCCTACTGAGCTGATACCTTCCTTCCCCTCCCCCCTGCCACGGCCTCCTTCCTTCCCTGCCGCCTCTTTAGGGAGGGGGCTTTGGCGCCGGGGACAGACAAAAGGACCTGGATGAACTCGGGGGCACCCTGTGAGGCGCCTTACCACGTGGCCCCTCCCTCTGCGGGCGGCGAGCTGCTCCCTCCTCCCCAGCTGGAGGTTTGGGGAGCTCGGGCCCCTAGGCATCGTTCTTTTCGGGCCCAGATCGCGCTCCTTGCTCAGCCTCGGTGCTGAGCCTCCCGGCACCTCGAACACCGGGAGCCAGTGAGGGAGCCGCTCGGAGGACTGAGGCCGTTCTCTTGTTTCCCAGGCTGGGGACCAGCCAGCCTGAAGGGGGAGATTCGGGCTCCGCCGTCGGAAGGCTCTTGGTCCTGGGGGGTGACAAGGTCTCCAACCTCAGGGAGCCTGGGTCTGATGGGAGAGACTCAGTCACCTTCCTCTTTGCAGTACAAACTGTTTAAAAAAAAGCGGGGGGGGGGAGGGATCCAAAAGTGTGATGAAAGTGCCCTGCGAAAGCACAGCTGGACACTGCATGTTCGTGAACTTCTGACAGAACCAGATTGCTTTCCTGCCCATCTTGCCCAGCACTAAGTGAGCTGCTGCTTCCCAGCTTACCAGCCCCCAAAGCCGAATTTTGAAATTAAAAGTGAACTCCTCTCCTTCCATACCAAGGTAAGGTTCTCAACAAGAGCCATTTAAGATAGGAGTTCTCAATAAATTGGACAAACCATTTTCAAAACTGTCACTGTAAATGCACACTTAGCTGGTGGCTATAGCCAGGGGACTAGCCTGATTCCAGACACACTGTGTATGCATTTTAGAGCTTATGGAGGGACAACTTCCCTGAGCCCCCCAGCTGAGCCCTTAAAACCATTTCAGGCAATAAAGCTAAATTCCCTCAGGGTATATTGCTTGTGGCCAGAGCCACTCTTGCTGCACCTTTGGCATACCCCAGGCCAATCCTAATAACAAATTATCCAAATTCTGGGAGTGGAGGGGTGCCAGAAGAAATTCCATCTCCCTGTGATCTTAGGGAGGGACTTGGGCTGAGAAAGGTACCTGTTCCAGGCTTGACAGGTACCAGGCAGAACAGTACTTGCTTTCAACAAAATCTAAAAAGAATGGGCACCACAGCTACGATTTATTGAGCACTTACAATGTACCATGCACATAGTGCACATCATATTTAAAATCCCAATAAGTCTCATATGGTAGGTAGTATTATTATCCCTCTTTAACAGATAAGGAAACTATGGCTCAGAGAAGGTAACTAGAAGAGAACTCACAGCTGGCTAGTGGCAGAACTGGGTTTGGAATCCAGGTCTGGCCATTGCCCAAGTCTATGTCCTCAACTACCGTATTATCCTACCTCTTTCCCACAGGCAGTGATTCTAAAATTTTCCCAGAAGGAAGGGGGACAAATATGGGCTAAGACATACTCTTGCTGGAAATGAGCTATTTACCAAAATGTGTAAGGGTCAACAGGGGCACAAAGTCATCCTCCTGGCTTTATAATGCCACAGACTCCCAAATAAAAGTCCCGAATGTTAGATACCTAACTTAGAATCCAAAGGACGTGTCCTATCTGCCTATCCCCACAGAAGTCATCCCATTTCCGGTTTCTGTTGTTTGTGGGTACTGTTGAGATTTGCAGGCTGCCTGGCCATGAGTGAGCTTCTTGGAGACAGTGTTACTGGGGTGGGGGTGGGCTTGATAATGGACCCCCACTGCCCTGCCCCCAGTCCTCCCTGGAGGGAGGACAAATAGGCGCATTGATTTGAAACTCTCCCAAAGGGCATTAGAGTAATGACTCTGGACTGTGTGATGCCTACACCCCCTTTGACCTCCTGACTGACCCCTGCCCTGGGAGGTTCCAAAGGCCACAAATCTCTGTTGCTTGTGGGCCATGTGGTTTGTGGCTGTTTGTAGTTTTGGAAGGGAGGGGGAAATGACAGGGATAGGGGATACTTCTTCTCACTGTGCTGGGCTTCCCCAGAGAACTAGTAAGGGGCTGGCAGGGCCCCTTCCAAACCCTGCCAAGACACACTGCAACTACTGATATGGCTCCATCATTTATTTTTGAAAGCAGCAGGGCTCTTGGTTCATTTGCATAGATGTTTGCACTGCCTGCTATATTTTGGTTCCAGAAAAGGGCACCAGGGCACAGACCATACAGATTTGTAACTAGGCAGCTCAAGCCTGCCCCTGACTAGGTGAGTTAACCAGCCAGCCACTGATGGCCCTTCACCTTCTGTGTTCTACTTTTGAAATCCCCTCTGAGTCCAGCATGAGGATATGTGGCAATAATAAGATCTTGCCCATAAAGGGGTGCTTCTAAACCAGGTGTGTAGGTGAATAGGTAGATCAGAGCATTTTGACTTGAAAACATCTGGGAGTCTGGACTCTTGATTTCTACTGTTCAACAAAGAAACATTTATTGAGTGTCATCTATGTGCCAAACACTTAAGTAGGTAGGCACTAAGATAACAATCATCAAGATCCTGTCTCCATTATTGAGGCATTCATAGTCTAGCATGGGTGACAGAAACATAATCAAATAACCTTAGTGCAGTGTGGCATCAGAGAGAAGACGAGAGGATTGCTAAAGCAGCACTCACTTAGAGTCTGAAGAGACTTGGTGGGAGAACATAATTGCTAAATCTGAGTCTTTAAGTATCACCCCTCATCCCCATCTGCAAGCTGTTTTAACTTCTATAACTGTGTGAGCTCAGCAAATGTTTAAGCTCTCTGGGCTGCCTTCCTTTCTTCATCTTCAAAATGGGAGAAATAATCTGGAAAGTGGGCCTCCCTATGCCCTACCTTCAGTCTTGCCTGGTCCTATATCCAACAGCGGCCCCAGAGTGAGAACATAACTTTCCGATTCCTCAGGATCTGAAAGTTACACGCAGCGCAGCGGCGTGGGCCAAAAGGAGGTGCGGGTACAGATGGGGGGTAACCTTCTATTCTGACATAATCTTTATGTACCTGAGTACCAGCATCGGGGAGGAGAGTGGGGCTGCTGGGGTGGAGGCAGTTTAGGATTAGGAGTCAAGTGTCGCTTGCCTCAGCACCCCCCCACCCCCCGCCCCGCCATGCAGTCCATTTTGAAGACTGGGACACTGAGGGGAACCGGCTGTCGTTCCCAACCTCCATCCCTCAATGATTGCGATTGCCTTAATTTCTTAGTTTAGCATTAGCCCGAACTTAAAAAAAAAATCCTAAATCTGGCTCATCTTTGCGTAGGGGTTCCCCAGTTCCGTTACGTACTCCCCAGAGTAGAAGACTTCCCTTTACTTGCCCTACGCGACCCTCTTAGGGCTTGGGGGTGGTACAGGTTAGGGCCCCGTGGGGGCCGAGCCGGAGACGCCCTCCAGGATTTCCTACACTCGGCGCGCCCAGGACTGATCGAACTTCGGCCTCCACAGAAGGCAACTTGGCTTCCCTTTAAAAAGGCACCAACTCCAGGCCCCTGTCCCGGGGCCGCCTCCGCCCCTCCCCCTCTGTCCCTACCCTGCAAGGCTCCGCCCCGCGCCCTCGGCGTGGGGGGGGGGGCCTCCCTGCCACCTGCCCGTTGCCCATCCCACATACAAAGCGTGACCGCTGGGGACCGCGGCCGCGCGCAGTGACACCGGCCCCGCGCCGCAGCGACCGCCTGCAGCTCGCCCGCCCGGGGCCGTCGCGCTTACCCAGCATGCACTTCCAGGCCCCAGCTATCTCGGAGCTGCAGCCCCGGGGTCAGAGCGGCCGGAAGAAACAGGAAGTTTGGGACTGTCCTAGTAGAGGGCCTGGAGTCCCAAACAGCAGGCCACGCACTCCGCGCTACCTCGCCCTTCCCCGCCCCCAACTGTTGGCAGACTTCACTGGGGTCCATTTCGGGGCTGGCCTGAACTCCAAAAATCCAGATGTGTTTGTGGGTCATTCAGGCACACTCCCAGGGTTCCCTTCGCTGTAGCATCTCCGGGATTTCTGGATGAAAGGGTGGCAGGGGAGGTGTGCTGCCGCCCTGGTGGAGTGGTAAGGCCCCTGTTGTGTCCGTGGAGAGGGAGAAAGACGCTAGATTGGGTGGAGGAAAAGAGCTGGAAATTAGCCTCTCACAGACGTCTCTTGGGCAGGTATGGTAGAGGTTGGAACTTGGTGCTGAGGCCAGGGTTATTGTTTCCCTTCCCCCTGCCAGTTAACTTGGCTCTCACCTGCCCTCCACACTAAGGCTGCCCCATTATCCTCGGTAACAATCTCACAAACCAGCATTGCTGTTAATCAAGGACACCCGACAAGTAAAGGGGATGCTTATTGCCACCCCACTTCTTGGGCAGGAATGGTTCTCTATTTGAACACCCTTTTGTCCAGGCAGGTAGGGCTGCAGTCTCAGTTCCCTTGGCCTCCCTTCTATCGCTACCCTAAGGTGAGGTAAACCAGTGCCACAGGCAACCAGAGTTGTCCACACTTGAGTTTCTTGCTGGCCTATATCTGAGAGTATAGGGGTCATGATGGATTCCAGTGGGATGTGTTGATCCTCACATGCCACTTGGCTAATCCTTTCTAGTTGTTCAGACAGGCCCCTTGTGGGGACATGCTCATTTTCTTCCATAACCTTATACTCCCAGTTTAAGGTCTCCTGGTGACCTTGACTCAGGCCACAACTTACTAGATTTCTGGAGATGAAGGGGGGCAAGCAGAACAAGAATGAATATTTTGGAAGTGGGAAAGTGAAGGTAAAAACCCATTGGCTATAGAATGATTGTGTGACTATCACAGACATAGTTTCTGTCTAAGACACCCCCCAGGCAGAATTAATTGGTCTTTCCTCTGTGCTCCCATAGCATAGGATTTATACCTCTATTATCACACTGTATTGTAATTATTTGTTTCCATGTTTCTCCCCCCTGCTAGACAGTGAGCTCCTGGAGGGCAGAAACTATGCCTTATTTATCTCTGCAGCTTCCTGCACAGATCCTGGCTCACAAAAGGGCTGTTGGATAAATGAACTAGAAATGGGAGGGGTTCAATTAAATGACCTTCAGGATCTCCTTCAGTTCCAATATTGTGTGATGCAATTTAAACATGCACCCATAGGTACACTCACATACGTGTAAAGACACAAACAACAAAAAGGCAAGCACCATCATGTCATAGTCCCCGTGTCAGTGTAAGACCGCTCCTTGGAAAGTGAACAGATGTTACATGATGCCAAGTAACTGGCCTTTTGAAAGTTAAATCTCCAAACCTAAACATCTGAAGTGTTGACAGCCAACGTCACAACTGGTTTGGCTGATTTCCCTCCCCACTGCCTTGACTTTTAAAGCAGCCATAGCCATACATGTAGGAACAGTGAACATTCCAGCTAAAAGTGCCTTCTGAGATGCTCTGGTACAAGGCTTTCTATTTCACAGATGAGACAGTCCAAAGACAGACAGGAGCTTAAATGTCAGTTCATCATTCTCATCAGTTGGAGCATGCACATATATGACACATGTTTGTATGCAGACATCTGTCTGGACCTGCACACATGACTGATGACATGCA
Source organism: Antrozous pallidus (assembly GCA_027563665.1). Taxonomy (NCBI): domain Eukaryota; kingdom Metazoa; phylum Chordata; class Mammalia; order Chiroptera; family Vespertilionidae; genus Antrozous; species Antrozous pallidus. Next base: position 38,773,043 of record CM050509.1, on the reverse strand, counting down.
TAACTATGATTGTATCCCTAAAACATGTGCCACCACGACACCAAAGCACACCCTTCCCCCCAACCACCACCTAGCAAATGAGGATGGTCCCATACCCATGTATATGCTAATCAAGGAAGAGAGCGCAGGGGTCACCAGGGACTGGGCAGTCCTTGACAGAATGTGAAGGGGATGGAGAAGCCTACAGGTTTGCAGCTGTTATTTAACGTGCTAGGCTAGCTCAGCTCCCCTCTGCTCGCCTCTGTCTGCAGAGGGCGAGGAGAGGAGACATTCCGGGTTCATTCCAGCGAGCAGTGTGTATGCTGCAGGCGTGGTATGCAAGTAAGCAGCGTGCTTCCAGCTGCTGCCTTACACTTGGAGGACTGACAGGCAACCCCCTCCCCCCAAACAAAACTCCCTACCCACCGCTGGCCTCTCTTCACATGGGCATGATTAAGGCAACCGGGCTGTTGCAAGCCCTTCTCAAAAGGAGAGAAATGATGGCTTTCCCCCCACGTAGCCTGCCCACTTTTTTCTAGGGACTCTCCTCTCTCAGACCCACCTCTGACTGGAAGAGAGACTGACTCACTTCACATTCCACCCGCCTCTGGTCGCCCCATTATAGAGTGTTCCTTTAGAGCTCTGCTGGCTGCTTTGCCCACTAATCATTGGTGCCTAGTCATTGTTCCCCAATAGGGTCCTCTGTCCCACCTCCACCCCACTTAGCATGAACATCCCATCCTTGCCTTTGTAGAGCATTTTATAGCTTCCAAAGCACTTTCCCACATGTGTCTTATTTCACTTTTACTACAATCAGGAGACTGAAGCTCAGAGAAGATAAGCCAGCTGCCCAAAGTCACACAGTTAATACATGAGGATGACGCAGCCATACCTCCGTCTTTGACTACAAAATGCAGGCTTTGCCCATGCTACCAACCTAATGCCCAGTTGATGTCCCAGTCCCCAAAGAGGGGAGCCTTCTTTCTGCTGCATTTGAACCTCCAGGGTACCTGAGATAGGACTGGCTCTGCACACTCTGAGGTCTGGGTAGTCAGACAGATGATACAACCAGCCAGCAAATCCTGCAAGTTCCAGAAAGGGAGAAGCACCAGACTAATATTGTGGTGTGCCACCCAGTCTTTCCAGCAGCCCCCACCCCTCACGTCTTCTCTGCCCTTACTAACTCAGAGAGAGCAGTGCCAAGGCCAGAGGGGAGTGCATCCCTATGGTGGAGACTCCGGCTGTCCTCTCCCCCCTCTCCTTTGGGTCTTCAGAGTGTACATAGCTCATGAATAAAGTGAATATTGGAATTAGTAATATACTAGTCAGAGTGTTGTCTAGATCCTTCTTTGCAGCTATGGGTGGATTGTGCCAATAGAAAGCCCCGAGGCCCCAGCCCTTTCATGCTGACTTGTTAGAACTGAGGGCACCTCCCACCATTTTATGAGTTTCAGCTGATTTCCTTTGAGGGCAGTCCCACTCGGCAGCCCCCACCTCAAACCAGTCACCCTCTTGGTACCTAGGTCCCATTCCGACTGTCCTCAGGGACTGGGCCAGCCCTAGAACAAGCTGGGGCAGGAAATGGTTGCAATTACACACGCCTGCCTGCCCACCCTGCACTGGCTGCCACTGCCTGCGTGACAATGCTAGCTTGATTGGCCTGGGATGCCAGGGTGGGGGCTGAAAGAGGGCTCTGCTGAGGGCTCTTGGGCTGGAAAGGAGTTTCCAAAGCTGGGTGAGACTGGAAGGCTCAATTGACTGCTAATTACATCAAGGGATGAGGGGAAGGGGTCCTGGGTCTCCATCCCTACCCCAGTAAGGCAGCAACTCTGCACCGTCATTTTGTTTTAGAAGTCTGGCCACTAGCTAAAACCAGCTCTCCCCTTCTGTTTGGGTTCCCTGCCTGCAACTGCCAGGACAGTCCGCCCTGACAGTCCCTTACCAGGAGAGGACAGAGTTTAAGCCTTTGTTGCTGCAAGCCAGTAGAGTACAGTGACTTTATATCCCCCATTGCTCCCTAGTTTCTTGGGCATTCCCATGAGAGTGGGCTCTGGACCAGGTGGAGGGTGTGAATGGTGTGGCCACAACCATGGGCTACACAAAGAGGGATGGGGGAGTTTGGGAATGTTTGCATGGGATGGCTTCAGAACTCTCTGGGGTGGGCTTTCAATGAAAGCACCTTCAGCTCAGAATATTGGGGCTACATTGGAAGAATGGAGGTAAAACGGGGCTCAGTGAAGAGACTGGAGAAATGAAGAAGATATGTGGTGGGGGGAATGAGTGACATAGTTAACAAAAAAAGTTTGAGAAAAAAAGTCTGAGGACCCAGTGGCTTCTCTTTGCCTTTCAATAGCATCTTCTCCTGCAAGCCCCAGGGTTTTGGTTTTGTTTGCATCCTACAAAGCCTGCACTTAGCTTCAGAGCCCCATTTTACATCCTTCTATAAAAGCTTCACATCACTATCCATTCCTTGTCCATTGATACTGCTCACCTTCTCCCAGACCAGGCCTGCCCAATTGGCTGAGGTGGGCTGGAGACAACGTTGGAGCTGCCCAAAGAGAAGGGTCTCCCCTCCCCATACTACCCATCTAGACTGGAGTCAAAGGCTTTTTGGCCCAGCTTGGGTGGCAGAGGGAGCTACTGATCAGCACCCATTTTCCCTGGGGTCCTAGGATTCCAGGAAACTGGGAAATTATTGTGGGAAACTTAGGGCTCCACAGAAAAGGGAATGTAACAAGGGAAAGAGGAAAGAAAAAAAAAAGTTCAAAAAGACAAAACCACTATGCTGTCTGTTACTAGAGGGCTGGAGGGGTTCCTTTATATATATACACACTAGAGGCCCGATGCACCAAATTCATGCAAGAGTAGGCCTTCCTTCTCCTGGCTGCTGGCACTGGCTTCCCTCTAGCACCCAGGACCCAGGCTTCCCTCACAGCCCTGGCTTTGTCCAGAAAGTCGTCCAGTCTAATTAGCATATTGTGCTTTTATTATTATAGATTTTATTGATTTTTTTACAGAGAGGAAGAGAGAGAGATAGAGAGTTAGAAACATCGATGAGAGAGAAACATCAATCAGCTGCCTCCTGCACAAACCCCACTGGGGATGTGCCCAACCAAGGTACATGCCCTTGACAGGAATCAAACCTGGGACCCTTGAGTCTGCAGGCTGATGCTCTATCCACTGAGCCAAACTGGTTAGGGGAGGAGGGATTCCTTTTTTAAAAATATAAGTGTTATGATTTCAGAGAGGAAGGGAGAGGGAGAGAGAGAGAGAAACATCAATGATGAGAAAGAATCATTGATTGGCTGCCTCCTGAACATCTCCCACTGGGGATCAAACTTGCAACCAGGCAACCTGAAACCATCTTTCTGGTCATAGGTTGACGCTCAACCACTGAGTCATACTAGCTGGGCTGGAGTGATTCTTAACCCTGTTTTAGTCTTGCTTCATTCAATGATAGAGATCACAATCAGAAAATTGTCTTTGAATATGAAAAATGATGACAGGACACAGGATCAAATAAAGGAAAAGGGATGGAAGTGTTTTGTAAACTATTAAATTCTATACAGGTGTGAGGGATTATTCTTATTACTATGCATTACAAATTTTCATTTTGCTCCCATAGATCTGGTTTACTCCATATTCTCCTTCATAGAGGAACATGACACAGCCAGGTTAGCTCTGGGGTATTTGAGGCCAAGTGAAGCATCGTGTGTGTGTGTGTGTGTGTGTGTGTGTGTGTGTGTGTGTGTGTGAGAGAGAGAGAGAGAGAGAGAGAGAGAGAGAGAGAGAGAGAGAGAGAGAGAGAGAAAGAGAGAATGGGGAGATAGGGTAATGGGAAGGAGTGATTGGTTAGAACCCTTTCTCTCATTATTTGTTCCCTGGCAAAATGAGATTATATAATAGCAAGGAGAGACTTGAAGGAGAGAAAACCTAACAAATCACATGGTAAGATATGTCTAGGAGACAAGTCTTGTTCTCTCTGTACCCTCAATACCCAGAACAAGCTGGGGGTTAGGGAGGGAGCTTGATCTCCTGATATCTACTGAAATGAGAGAGGGGTGTTCTAACACTTCTGTCTCCACTGCTGCCACCACAGTGCAGATGAGTCTCAGCTCCTTACAGCTGCAGGAGTCACTTTCTACCAGCCCAGTTCCCCAAGTGCTGGTATGTCCCTGCAAGTCTGTGGCAGCAAGTCACTATACCCTTGATGTCTCTGTCATAGCAAGAGGCCTAGTGCTCAGAGGCCCAGCACACATCCAAGGCCACTCACATCACACAAGTCACTGCTATTTGACTTTTCAGAAGGCCCTCCAGGCTCTAGTAAAGCCTCAGGACCTGTCTGAACATCAATCAACAAATAAATGGGGTCACGGATAGGGAAGCACTTGGTGACCCACAAAGCCCCACACAAATGTAAGGGATTATTGCATTGTATTGCAAAAAGAGATTCAGAATCTTTGAGGGTTGTGGTTATTTGGATTTTGGCAAACAAGAGTTGACTGTGTTATAAAATTAGTATGTGTGGAGAGTGTTCAGTGATAAGACCCATAGATAGAAACCTACCTGGCCAAATGGCACAGACAAAGACTCATTTAGACTATGCAAAGCCAATATTGGTAAGTTAACAAGAAGTCCCTGGCTCTTTTTCAATATGCTTTTATATAGGTGCTCTCATCAGAGTCTCCCCACAACACTATGCCACTGTTAAGTCCCTCAGACTTGAGTTCAGTGGAATAAAGCACACAGTGAGCTTGGAGGAATCTACTTTTGAGACTTTCAGGCTCTGAGAACTTTGCCTGGGAAAAAAAATGTCAGGCACAGAAAATCATGGTCTGTGTAGGTCCTGGTAGGGCACTCCACACCCATGCCAACTTCCCTCCATTCTCTGTCCCCACAGAGCAGTTCCACAATGCCTCCATAATGATCCCTAGAACAAGAAGGCTCCCTTTCAGTTATTCATTCAATCGACAAACATATTTCTAATGCTTTCCCATTGGTGTTGGTGCCAGGCCTCCAGCTAGGCTCTGGGGCTATAAAAATGAAGACCCCTTCATCGCTCACCATTCATCTTTCACCTCTCAAGCAACATGTTTTGTGGCATCTCTTCCCCTTCAAGGCGCTTCTTGATGATCATTTCATTCTGCTGAGCGAAGCCAGTGCCAATGCTTTTGGATCCAGCCTGGTTGTTTGGTCTCTGACTAGGCAGCAAGGAACCCCTTTGGAGAGGGCAGTGCCCACTATCAAATGACACTTTCGGAATGCAAGGAAAAACCAAGATGGCGGCATAAGTAAACACCTGAACTTGCTGCCTTGCACAATAACTTCAAAACTACAACTAAAAGACAAAATGGACATCATCCAGAACCACAGGAAGGCTTGCTGAGTAGAAATTCTACAACTAGAAGGAAAGAGAAAAGGATACTGAGACTCGGAGGAGCTGCAGAAATAAAGTACAGAGGTACAGAGGCATGAGCGAGGAAAGGGCTGGCAACTGAGTATGAAGCTGGCTTTTTCAATCGGGACAGAGACATAAGCTCCCAACTGCTCTGAACTCCAGTTCCAGGCAAGACTCTGGGGACCCAGACTTATATGGGGATAAACTGGACTGTCTGGCATCAGGCAGAACTCGAAGGCAGCTTTCTCTCAGAGGTGCTTGCAACAATTACCAAGGGAAACTGAGATCCAGGGGCCACTTAGGGCAGGGCTGATGGGAAGCCATTGCTATTTGCTCTGCCCTGAGACTCCACCCCATCCAAGCTGTGCATAGGGGCTTTTGCATATGAATGGCCTGGTCCTTTGAAATATAAACTTACCTAACAAACTGCAGCCAAGTCAGAGAGACCCAGAACATCCAAAAGAAGGCCAAAGACCCCATAGCAGCTCACATTGCTTCACAGCTGGGCCTTATCTGGGCATCTCCAAAACCCAAACAAAGAAGAGGAATCTGCAGATCTCTCCATAGCTCCTGCTGGGTGGCCTCAGGGAGAGGCTAAATTAGCACCTTCTTGGAGATCCAAGAGCCAGTGTACCCAGGGGTCAGAGTAGGACCATCCAGATTACAACATCTCAGATCCATAAGGGACACACTCAAGGGGCAGACTTAGTGAGCACCAAACCACACTGAAGTGAGTCTTGCCTCATAAGGGTGTCTACAACACAGAACTTCTCCCATCTTAAACACAGCTGATCCTCACAGCTAATTGGCCTGGAGGTCAATTCCTTCCAGTGATACCAACAACAATCAAGGCTTAACTAAGACAAGACTGTGCACACAGCCCACAAAGAGGTGCACCAAGAGTGTCCACCTCAGATAACTGGGGAGGATGAGCCACTGGGTCCTATAGGACACCTAGCACACAAAGCCACTCTATCAACTCAGGGAAGCAGCCAAAATGAGGAGACAAAGAAATAGATCACAGAATATTAAAAGCAGCAAGAAAAAAAAACAGTTAGTTACCTATAAGGGAGCACCCATACGATTGTCAGCGGATTTCTCAACAGAAACGATGCAGGCCAGATGGGAGTGGCAAGAAATATTCAAAGTGATGAATAGCCAGAATCTACAACCAAGATTACTCTATCCAGCAAAGCTATCATTCAGAATTGAAGGTCAAATAAAGTGCTTCGCAGATAAGAAAAAGCTAAAGGAATAAGGAGTTCATCACCACCAAACCAATATTACATGAAATGCTGAAAGATATTCTTTAAGAAGATGAAGAAGAAAAAGGTAAAAATATATATTATGAACAACAAATACACATCTATCAACAAATGAATCTAAAAATCAAGTGAATTAACAATCTGATGAACAGGATAAACTGGGGAATAGAACAGAATCACAGACATAGAGAGGGAATGGACTGACAATCCTTGGGGAGAAAAGGGGTGTGGGAAGTGCAGCAAGAGACTGGACAAAAATCATGCAACTATGGGAGAGGACAGTGCAGGGGGGGAGGTGAGGGCAGAGGGTGGGATGGGTACTGGGTGGAGGGGAGCTATAGAGCGAAAAATGTAATTAATAAACTGAACAATAAATATAAAAAATAAAAATAAATAAATGCGACAGCCTTTCTTTTGGAAAAAAAAAAGAAATAGATTACATCGAAAGAAATGGAGGAAAGCAAATGACTGGCTATAGAGTTCAAAACCACAGTTATAAGGTTTTTCAAGAATTTCCTAGAAAAGGTTGATAAATTTAATGAGACCATCAAGGATATGAAAAAGGACCAACTAGAAATTAAGCATACGCTTGCTGAAATAAAAATTAACATACAGAGATCCAACAGCAGACCAGAGGATAGCAAGAATCAAGTCAAAGATTTGAAATACAAAGAAGCAAAAAAAACCCAATCAGAAAAGCAAAAAGCAAAAAGAATCCAAAAATATGAAGACAGTGTAAGGAACCTCTGGGACAACTTCAAGCATACCAACATCCGAATTATAGGGATGCCAGAAGAAGAGAGAGAGCAAGATAATGAAAACCCATTTGAAGAAATAATGACAGAAAACTTCCCCCACTGGTGAAAAATATAGACTTACAAGTCCAGGAAGCACAGAAAACCCTCCCAAAAAGACACATAATAATTAAAATGCCAAAAGCAAAAGACAAAGAGAAAATATTAAAAGCAGCAAGAAGAAAACAGTTACCTACAAGGGAGCACCCATAGGACTGTCAGCTGATTTCTCAACAGAAAATATGCAGGTCAGACAGGAGTGGCAAGAAATATTCAAAGTGATGAATAGCAAGAACATACAACCAAGATTACTCTACCTGGCAAAGCTATCATTCAGAATTGAAGGGCAGATAAAGAGCTTAACAGATAAGAAAAAGCTGAAGGAATTCATCACCGCCAAACCAGTACTATATGAAATGCTAAAAAGTATTCTTTAAGAAGAGGAAGAAGAAGAAAAAGGTAAAAATAAAAATTATGAACAACAAATACATATCTATCAACAAGTAAACCTAAAAATCAAGTGAATAAAAATCTGATGGACAGAATAAACTGGTGAATATAATAGAACCAAGGGCATATGGGTGTGGGTGGTGTAGGAAGAGACTGGACAAAAATCATACACCTATGGATGAGGACAGTAGGGGGGCGGGTAAGGGCAGAGGGCAGAGTGGGAACCAGGTGGAGGGGAGCTATAAGGAAAATAGGAATAATTATAATAATTTTAACAATAAAGATTTATTTTTTAAAATGAGGCTTTTGGACATGTGGATCAGGTATCACAAATCTCCAGAGGAGGTGCAAGCAAACCTGATTTTTTGTGTATCCACACCCTTGAAAAGTCAGGAGAAAGATTATGTGATCAGGGTTGTGTTGGAACAGCACTCTCATCTCGGGTTCTATCAGAGCAGACACTTTGGGTTTGGAAGGCCAGTATAAGGGCTGTCTTATTGGTGGTCCCCAGTACATGACTATGTGCATTCTTTTTTGAAAATGTATTTTTATTGATTTCAGAGAGGAAAGGAGAGGGAGAGAGAGATAGAAACATCAATGATGAGAGAAACTCATTGATCAGCTGCTTCCTACATGTCCCCTACTGGGGATAGAGCTCACAATCCAGACATGTGCGCTTGTCTGGAATTGAACCCAGAACCCTTCAATCTGCAGGCTGATGCTCTATCTACTGAGCCAAATCAGCTAGGGAAGGTATGTGCATTTTTGATGGAGAAACTCTAGTTAGTTAATTAGAACATTCAGGTAGAATGACTTTCTGGGTTTTGGAATTTTCTAATTTATTGAAGGTTCACTTCCAACTCCTTTCTTGTTTGGTGGCTTGGTGTGGAAAATCTAACACGCATGAACCCACTTTCTAGATGGCCAGTAGAGTCTATAGGACAACTTGATGGAAGCTGTGTATGTTGGCTGGGTGTCTTGCAAAGATTTGCAATCAATGGATCCCAAACTGGGGTCCTTGAGCCCCAAAAAGCCTTGGAGACAGTCTATGAATTACATCTGTTATTTCATAAAGTCTAGTGAAATGTGCCTGCATGAGGCTGCTGAGGTTAACTATAATATCAAATTATTTTGGCTTTGGCTGGAATTAAATGACCTCCATGTGGCTGTCTGAGGCTGATTGGAAGTGCTGGTGTAGTTTTATACATATCTGATACATTTTTAAAATTTTATTTATTTCCCTGGCTGGTGTTCCTCAGTTGTTTGAGTGTTGGCTCTTGCACAAAAGAGCCAATAGGTTCGACTCCTGGTCAAGGGCATGGACCTAGGTTGCAGGTTCAATCTCTGCCCCAGGTTGGGGCATGTGTGGGAGGTAACCAATAGATGTGTCTCTCTCACATAAATGTTTTTCTCTCTCCTCTCCCCCCCCCCTCACTAAATCAATGGGAAAAAATATCCTCAGGTAAGGATTAACAAAAAAAATCTCTCTATATAAAAGCCTAAGGGACCAGATGACTGGCAGGTAGCTATGATGTGCACTGACCATCAGGGGGCAGACATTCAATGCATTAGCTTCCCCCTGGTGGTCAGTGTGCTCCCACAGCAGGCAGGAGCGCTGCTTAGCTGACAGATGGGTGCCAGATGCTGGGCTCATGGCTGGCAAGCACAGCTGTGGCAGTGCAAGCCTCTCCTACGGACACTCCCCCTACACACCTGAGCAGGGCAGCAGCAGGCACAGCTTGGCTGGGATGTGCGGGTGTGGCACCAAGCCCGGGCTCAGGCTCCTCCCAGCTGCCTGCTGCTTTGCACACTATTTCATGCTATGTGGCTAGAGCCTGACAAGCTGACAGGTAAAGCCAGGCTGGCATGGATGTCCACTGATCCTTGCAGGCCAGGCTGAGGGACCCCACTGATGCATGAATCTGTGCACTGGGCCTCTAGTAATAAAAATAAATTAAAATGTTATTTATTGATTTTAGAGGGAAGGAGGAAGGAAGGGAGGGAGATATTGACTTGCTGTTTCACTTATTTATGCATTTATTGGTTGCTTCTTGTATGTGCCCTGACTGGGGATCAAACCTGCAACCTTGGCATATCAGGATGATACTCTAACCAACTCAACTACCTGGACAGGGCCCATATCTGATATATTTTTAAATAGCAAATATTATTTTTAAATATATCCTCTTTAAGAAAGGTAAGTATTTTGAACACAGAGAGTTAAGAGCGCGGATTCTAGAACCAGACTGCTTGGATTCAGATACCGACTTGAAAACTTCCCTGCCAAGAATGGATAAACAAAATGTGGCACATCTATAGGATGGACTATTATTTTTTTAAATATATTTTTATTTATTTCATAGAGAAAGGGAGAGGTAGAGAGAGATAGGAACATCAATGATGAGAAAGAATCACCAATTGGCTGCCTCCTGCACGCCCTCTACTGGGGATCGAGCCCACACCCAGGCATGTGCCCTTGACCGGAATTGAACCTAGGACTACTCAGTTCACAGGCCAATGCTTTATCCACTGAGCCAAACCATCAAGAGCTGGAATATTATTCAGCCATAAAAAGGAATGAAGCACTGATACATGCTACAATGCAGATGGACTTTGACAATATCATGCTAAGTGAAAGAAGCCAGAAACAAAAGGCCTCATATCATATCATATCATATCACATCAATATTATATTAAATGAAGTATTTGGATTAAGTAAATCCATAGAAACAGAAAGCAGATAGGTGGTTACTAGAGTCTGGGGGAGGCGCGGGAAAGTGAAGCAACTGCTTAACAGGTATGGAGTTTCATTTTGGGATAATGGAAATGTTTTGGAACTAAGTAGGGGTGGTGACTGCACAATGTTGTGAATGTACTAAATTTCACTGAATTATTCAAAATGGTTAATTTTATGTTATGGGAATGGGACCTCAATTTTTTAAAAAACTAGCTGGGCAACTGGACAATTCACTGAACCTCTCTGAACCTCAATGTCTTTATCTGTAAAATGGGAAAATACTAACATTTACCTTATGGGGATGTTATGAGGTTTAAATGGCTTACTATTTGTAAAATCCTTAGGACAGTTTCTGGCACATACTAAGTGACATATAACTGTGTGTTAAATGGGGTTCATGCCAAGCTGGTGTGGCTTAGTGGTTGAGCATCAATCTATGAACCAGGAGGTCAATGGTTTGATTTCTGGTCAGGGTACATGCCCAGGTTGCAGGCTTGATCCCCAATGTGGGGTGTGCAGGCATTAATGATTCTCTCTCATCATTGATGTTTCTATCTTTCTCCTCCTCTCCCTTACTCTCTGAAATCAATAAAAATAAATAAATGAGATCCATGAGGGGAAATAAACATTAAAACCCTTGGTAGTGAACAGTTTGGAGATCTCTGATAAAAATGAAAAAGTGCTCAGTATCTTTCAAGGTGCAGTCCCCTTTCGTTGCCAATTCCTGGTAGAGATTGCTAGAAATTCAGAGTACAAGGTACTACCCAGACCTATTCAATAAGACCCTGGGTGGGAGTGTGCCTTGGCACGTGACTTTTAACAAGCTCCCCCCAGTTATTGTTATGTATATTGAGGTTTGAAAAATTTTGGTGTGAGAGTGTGTGTACTCCCTGGATTTTTAAAAAAATCTACATATTACTTTTCACCTTGTTTTTTAATCATCTTGTAACTTTCTTCCTGAAAAGGACAGTTCTTCCTCTGGAGCCCCTTACAGTTTAACGAGCAAGAACAGACACACAAGGATGCATATAAACTCACATGCCTGAAATAAGAATGGTATCTTCACTGAGTTATCTATAGCAGCAAAACTATGTGCTTACTCTATTCTGTTCATGTCGGAAGTGCTATGTTGGGCTGCGTGGAGGACACAGTACAACATGACCCTTGCCTCTAGATACAGATTCTAAGAGACAAGATGGCTATTGAAAAGGCTAGTTGATTTGAGAAGTGTGGTGTGCCGGGGGAGTGGAAGGTTGGGAGACAGCAAGTTGGGCAGGACTTGAGGGGCCCCAGGTTCCCACTGAATGGCTAGTGTCAATCAGTCCTAAAGTATTCATGCAGTGCAGGCTGCTTAAAAGCAGCCAGGCAGTGTTGTAGATGTCCCCTTCTATGACAAGGAGGCTGCCTGCAGATGGGGAAGTAGAGTTAAGGCACAGAGCAGAGAAAAGCACTAAGTGCTAAGTTGTGCAGTACTTACCCACAGGGCCAAGAATTCAGGGGCAAAAGTATTCGGTGAAATCTCCGTGGAGGTGAGGCTTGAAGGACTTGGGCAGGTGGAGGAGAGCAAAAGTGTAGGCATATGGATAGGAGCTAGGATGGTATGCATGGGTTCAGCAGGGCACCTCAGTCCTGTGCCAACATCTCTAAGCCTACACGTAATCATCACCACAGCCATAGGAACACAGCAGCTCCAGGGACTGGAGTCAGGTGAGCACCCCCTTGCCAAAAATATCTCTCTGTTTCTTGATATTATGGCTGTGAATTTTATTTCTGGACTTGAATTAAGCAGGTGCTCCCAAGTTCTGAACTCTTTAAAAAGTCCTCACGTTAAAACAAAAACAAACTGCTACGGGGCATCTACTGGGTGTCAGGCACTCATTTGATCCTTTATTTTGAATTTTATTTCTTTTTAAACCATTTTTACTTTTAATGATAGTTGACATACATGATTATATTAGTTTTAGGTGTACACGCCAGTGACTAGACATTACATAACTTCCTAAGTGATCATTCTGATAAATGTCGCACCCACCTGGCACCATGCATAGCTATTAGAATATTGTTGACTATATTCCCTATGCTGTGCTTTACATCCCCATGATTATCCATTTGATCCTTGTAACATTTTCAGGAGGTGTTTATTAGTCGCCATTTTATAAATGAGGAAACTGAGGCTTGCAGAGAAGTTAAGTGTCCAAGGTGATATCTCTAGGAAGTGGTTGATTCAAACCACCATGTGTGTGTAAATTCAGAGACTGTGTTTAACCACTAAACGGGAGGAAAAAGGTAAAAAGAGACCAAGACTTAAACTGAGTCTTTAAATGGCAAGAAGGGAAGCCAGGTGTCAATCTCAGTTTCCCCACTATAAAATAAGGGGGTTGGATTAGATCATCCATGCATTCATTCAGGTAACAAACGTGCAGAGGGCCAGGGTGGAGGGCGCTAGGGAAGAGGAAGGAGGCTGTGAGAGACAGATGAGAAAGATTGGGTCCCTTCAATACAAGGAAGTTAAAATCTAGTTGGAGAGACAGATAGGCAGAGCGTAGAGGTGCTAACTAACTAAAGGGCCAAGTTCAGTACTGTGGGGGTACCCTGTGGGGAGGAAGTGGGGGTCAGGGAAAATGGCATGAAAGAACTGGCTAGAGTAATGGTTGAGTGGGATTTCAACAAGCTGAGAAGGACATAGGAAAAGCTGAGAGAGCAGTCAAGAAAGCCCCTGCTAGCCAGAGGGCTGGTTGGGTGAGAACAGAGGACTTGTGAGGGACACGGGAGGAAAGGAGATTGCAACCCGATCAGGGAGGGCCCTGAAAACTAGGTGAAAGCTTATGGACTTGATTTTGTCTGTGGGTAGCCAATGCTAGCTTTTGTTGTTATTTGTTTGTTAATCCTCAACCAAGGATTTTTTCAATTGATTTTTAGGGAGAGTGGAAGAGAGAGAAAGAAAGAGAGAAACATCACGTGAGAGAAACTCTTTGGTTACTTCCTGCATGTGCCCTGACCAGGGCCTGTGCCCCAGGGAGAAGCCTGCAACCTAGGTACGTGCCCTTCACTGGAATGAAACCCACAGGCAGATGCTCTATCCACTGAGTCAAACCAGTTTGAGCAACTGTCAGTTTTTCAGGAGGGCTTGAAAAGTTGTTCTTATTGTCCTCTCTACCTCTAATACTGTCTGCTTGATTCAGAACCTTGTTAAGTGTCTAGGGGTTTTAGGGAAGGTGGGATTAACCTGGAGAGCCTCTGGGGTTATTTCAGCCCCCTTAATCAATCCCCCCTCCCCTTGGCTATAAAAATCTAAAAAGGTTGTTGGTTGTTTACAGAGTTAAGTTTAACCAGACATACTGTCTCCCCATCTAGACCTGGGGCTCTGAGAGGGCAGAGACCAGGCCTTCCACAGCATGTAGTGGGCTGCTGGAATGCCTCTCTAGCAGCCACCTGCTGCACTAGGGTTTGTGCATTTGAAATTTACAAAAAGTGAGTAAAGGCAACAAATTCTTCCCTTCAGCTTCTCTCAGGATACAAAGTGAAACTTTAGAGAACACTTAATGTCTCTAACTTTGTCAGCTTTGATGACCTAGTACCAGCTTCACTCCTTCCCTGAGTCGGCAAAGCTCTTTCTCTACCCCTCTCTCCCCTGATCCCCTTTCACCTGGTGTGACTTAGAATGAACCCTTTGGCAATCCTGAGATCCAAACCTGACTTCATCTTCAGCTTATTGGGGTGCAGGAGATGAAGGGACAGCCAGAAGCTTCAAATTTCCTACATTCTGACACTCTAAAGATTTAAATCACTGGAATATTGCTGCTGTCCTGGTCATAGGGCTGGGCTGTTTTACCAGGTAGACAGATAATTGAGGCAATTATCCAATAAATTTAATCAGAGGTTGGTTTGGGGCCTAAATTACACTGGACCTGCCAAATGCCATTTTACCTGGGAAGCTTTGGGAGGGCAGCACCCAAGCAGGTGTCACCCTTAGGTATCTGTGCTGCACCTAGGGAATCTACACTAGTGACAATAAATTCTGCATGAGTCCAGTAGTTTAGAGTGTAAAAAAGTATTTTCCACCCATTATCTCATTCAACGCTCAATGGTGTCTCTGTGAGGAAGGTAGGACAGGTGCAGTGATTTCCATATTTTAGAGAGTGTGTGTGTAGTACCTAGCATCAGGCTGGTGCTACTCAAATATTAGGGCTTGGCTGAAGTCTCACTGCTAGTTATCCATAAGATAGGGCTAGAATCTGGTTCTTAGAACTCCCCAAACAATCGTCTTTCCATTACATCAAGCTACCTCTCCAAAAGTCCAGGCCCAGGCCAGTAGCTGTTACTGATGGGAGAAACAATTAGGAAAAACTACCTGCAAAGGAATATTTTGGCAGTAAATGGAGGTGCCATACCACATTAAAAAGAACTCTGGATGTGGAGTGAGGACTCCTGTGATTGAGTCCTAGCTCAAGAGATCACTAGCCACGTGACCTTGAGCAAACCACTCACAGACATTCATAGACTCAGTTTCCTCAATTACAAAATTGAGAGTTGTAGTGAAAAAACAAATGAAACAATACAAGTGAAAGGGCTTTGTAAACACTGATGGTGTACAAAGGTAAGATACTATTATGATGATTACTCAGTGGTTCTAGCCTCAAATAAAATAATCATTAATATCTACATTCTCTGCAAGCTTTCCCCACCCTGCTCCTCGGTTTCCCATCGTCTCCTGTAGGGCAGGAAGGGTGGCCCCCAACAGGAAAGGGCTCAGAGAAGCTAGAGCTTCAGTCAGGAAACAACCATCTTGCCCCAACCTTCATTTCACCAGATAAATGATGCAGCCAAATGGTAAGACAGACAAGTGGGAACAAAGGGTTCCAGGATCCATTTCAGCCTCAAAACAAGGAGCAAAGTAGCCCTTAGGCCCTAAGGGCCTTAAGCAGAAATTTAGTAATTACCAGGTTAATTAAAATCAGTGGAGACAACCTACCCAAATCAAAGCAGAACTGGCGGGGCCTGCATTATCAGGTTCAATAGGGATGATTTCTAGCCCCTACCCACAAATAATAATGTATTTTTGAGTGCATATGTTGATTAGCTTAAACAAATCATTTCTAAAACTTCACTATTCCTTAGTGCTTCTTAAGGCCAAAAACTTTTTAAGGGGTGTGTGTGGGGTGTGTGCAAGGTGACAGTGGTCAAGTAAAACAGATGTTCCACGCTAAATAAAATGACAAGCATTATGTCCCCATTGCTGGCAAAAGATTTGAGGTTGGTGAGGACAGCAAGTGGGCTTCAGAGAACAGCCTCAGACATCAGCAAAGCCACTGCAGCCTTAGTGGCTTGCCATCCTCTGCAATACTCACACACATCCTTTACTAGTAAACCAGGTGAGAGAGACATACCAGGCAAGTCTCAACTGCCAACTCTAAAGTCCTTCCAAAGGAGAGAAGATACCCCATAGCTTAGAGGTGGAACCTCTAGGCCTATGACAAAGGAGGGGGGCAGGGAGGAGGAGTAGGAAGACATTAATCCAGCAGGGCTTCCTTCTAGTCCAAAAGACCTTCTGGCTTCCTTCGTATAGATAAATATATAACAAATTATATCAATATATGTGCACATAAAGATTTTTTTTCAAATTCCTGCTATTCATTTCACATTCCGTTTACAAAGCCCTGAACCCTCCTGGAACTGCGGGGCACCTCCCCTAATACCCTGTAGGCTGAGGCGATGCCTTTGAAGTCCCCAAGCCTGGCTCAGGGTTGGAGCTGCTAAGAAACACCCTAAGAGTGAAAGGAAGTTTGCCGGCAGCTTCAGCTTCTTAGCAAGCTGCTCTCCTCGGAGCTATCAGAGTTCCAACGTGGACCACAGGCTTTTCAGCCCTTCAGTCCTGGGAATGGCCTGGGATGTAAACATGTACAAGGATTTATTCCTCTGGCCAGATTGAGGGTCATTAGGGTAAAGGGTAAGGGTCAAGGGGCTGGGTTTGATGACTGAGGAGCCTGGGGAGAGCGGGCAGAAGCCCAGTCGTCTTGGAGCCAGGTTTTCAACCCCAAGTCCTGCAGGCATCCCCCTTTACAGACCTCTCCTCCTCCTCCTCCTCCTTCCTCCCTGGGGCCTCTCACTCCCGCCCCTGCTCCCGAGATGCCTCCCCACCCAGGCCCGGGGCTGCCTTTGGAGGGCGACCCAGGGGGTTTGCAGCCCCAGAGGTTGCCACGAAGGGTGGGCCGCCCGAGAGACGCGAGGCGAGGCAGCAAGTCCCAGCATTTTCCCTTCCCCAGCACCTGTCCCACTTCGGCGCAGGGGCTGGGGCTGGGGCTGCTCCCGAGAGCTGCCTCGGTGCCCGAGCGCTGGAGCCGTGCATCGAGGTCGCCTGGGTTAGGGAAGTGGGGGGCCGGGAGAGGGGCGGGGCGTCCGGCGAGGGCGCCCCCCCCCCCCCCACGCATGCAAGACCCTACACTCCCCGCGTACACTGAATCTAAAGGGAGAGAGAATCGCACATAAAGCAGGAGCAAAAAAGCTCGATCTCCGACCCCGAGCGGCGTTGCCCCCCCCCCCTTCCTGGAGCCGGGGGCTGGCAGGAGAAGGTGGCTCTGTTCTTCCCCCGTGGCCAGTGCGGGGTCTGCGGCTGCCCTGCGAGGTTCCGGCTTCCCCCAGGCTGGCAGGGGGAGCCCCGAGAACTGCAGGCCCGCCCCCCCTTCCTCCTCCTCCTCCTCCTCCTTCCCCTCCTCCCCCACGTGTCCTCCCTGAGCCCAGCGGCCTGATCCCAGCACCCTCGCCCCACCTCCCTCCTCCTCCCGCGTCGCCCGCTTCCCCGGCGGCGTGGAGAAGAGCAAAGTTGCGACAGCGGTCGGGGGCTCTGTCCAGGTAAAGGGGGCGCGGTGGGGGGTGGAGGGACAGTGCGGCCCTGCGGCAGGGGCGGAGGGAAGATAAAGAAACTTGCTTTCCGCGGCCCCCACCCTGCGCGGGTTCGGATCTTGCGTGGACCGAGCCCTCGTGGCGAGACGCGGCAACGCCGCCCGGACCGAGGCCAGCACCGGGACCTGGACCCGGACCGCCCGCCTGGGCCAGATCGGGCGGTCGCCGGCAGCGGGCCAGGCCAGCACCCAGGCAAGGGCGGGGTGGGTGACCGTACACCGGACCGAACGGGGGACTCTGGTGGCCTGGGCGCGGGCCGAATCCGGACCGGGCCGAGTTGGGTGGCGAAGTAGGACGTGGATTCGGGGGCGGGGCGCCGCGGGAGGGGGAAACCAGGCCCGGCCGGACCGGCCTGGGCGTGGGGGTGGGGGGCGAGTTCGGGGCACTTGCTGGGCTCGGGACCGAGCCGTAGGGCGGGGCGGCGCTAGGGGCTGGGCCGGACCCGTGGGGAGAGGGCGAGGGGAGGGGGAGCCGGGGGTGGAGTAGGGGCGTGGAGTTGTGAGCGGGGTCTGGCCTCTGCCGGGGGCGAAGGTAGATCCGCGGGGCCGCCAGCGGAGGGAGGGAGGCCCGCAGCAGCGCAGCGGCGGGTAAGGCCAGCTTCCGCGGAGTTTGTGCCTGGGCTTCTCGGGCTCCCGCCTCCTCATGCGCACAAATGGGGCTAGGGGACCGACTGGTAAGCAATTGAGAGTGTTAGAAGGTGTTCAGCGGCAATTCAGAGAAAATCGAGGAAAAGACACCGTCTGCAATTATGCCAAACCTCCCACCCACTTCTTAGCATCTGGATTCTACTCTCAGGGGCCCTCGTACCCTCCCTGACCCAACCCTCTGACTCCCCAGCATTCCCACTGCCTCCCCCCACCTCCCTTGGCCATCTGACCCTCTTAGGAGTATGTGTTTGGGGGTGAACGGCGGCGACGGGGGGAGTGTACTTTCCCTCCCGTCAAGGCAGCCTAGTTCGTATCTTATTCCTACATGTAGCGTCGCTTCGAGTCGCGTGGACATTAAGGTTTAGATAATCTACTACCCACTATCCTCCCACCAAGTGATTTGATGGCTTTTAAGGAAAGGGATGAACCCCCGGATTTCCATGCCCGGGTGAGGTTTGAGGATAGCGCTTCACCCCCAGCTTATTTCCACTACCAAACCTTTTCCTTATGAGCTATTCCCATGGGAATTCGAACTTGGGTGGGGAAAAACGGGAGTATTAATGTGCTTCTCTATCTCTACACAGGGTCGGTGTGCCAAAGGACGTCTAGTCTCAGAAGGAAAGTAGACACCAGCCCAACTCGGGTCGCCCCCACTACTACCTCGGTGAGGGGGGCAATGATAAAAAGGGGATACTGGTGGGTAGGGGCCCATCATAAGGGAACCTGCTGGGTAGTTGTTCCTATAGAGACTCCATTTCTTGGCGGGAGGGAGACAGGAGCCTAGGTTTCAGGGAAGGGATTCTGGGGAGGGAGATGGGGGTGAAGATGAAGGGGGGGCAGTGGCGGGAAGAGGGGGGAGTCACGCCCTGCCAGCAAGGGGAGCCTCCCTAAGGCCCTTGGGAGAAGAGGACTCAATGCGTCTGCTCTGTGATGCCCAGCAGGGAATATCTGGGGTCTCTGGATTTGCACACTGGATCAGGCACCAGTGGCCTGAGAAAGTCAGGTCGGGCATTAGGTGGAGAGCCTTGGAAGGAAGAGAGAGAACCCTTAGGCCTCGGTGCACTGATCTTTTCCTTTCCTCAACCTCTCCCTTCGAGGGGCGTCGAGGGTGGGGGCGTGAGGCTCTTGCAGCCCCTCAGATAGAGCTCCTCCGCCTTTCCCGGGAGTCTAGCTCTTTGCCCGGTTTGTTTCAGCCACCGTCGCCTCCCTCTCCGGAATCGGCTCGGTTCTCGCAGTGATCCCCTCCTCCTCCCCTCCCCTCCCAGTGTCACCGGGGCTCTTGGCTCTGCCCCCTTCGCGGCTGCCTGCTCCCAGCTTTCGTCCCTCCCTCTCTTGCTTACTCCCTCCCTTCTCCTCCTCCTCCCGATTACACCCCCCGGACAGGCGGCATTCTGGGAGTTGTAGTCCCGTGGAGCCTGAGCTGGCGCCGCCCGCGGACCCCACCGGACTCCACTTCCCGTCGAGCCCTGCGACCGGCACCCACTCCACCAGGCTTCGCTCGCACACACAAGACACACACACACCGCTCTCCCCCTCACTCTTTCGCTCGCCGCGGTTGCTGCCAGTGTGTGGCTCTGTCTCTCCTCCGCTTTGCTGAGCCCTCCCTTCTTCCTCTCAGTTCCTAGAGTCCGACCGCCGCCGCCGCCGCGAAGAGAGACGAGAAGGAGGTCGGTGGCGATAAGGGGCGGAGGGGGGCATCAGATCCGGGCAGTAGGAGGCGGGTGGCGGTACTGAAGGGGTAAGAGAGAGCCCGGGTGGCGGCCTGAGCCTCCCCGCGGAGCCGACCGGAGAACAGGTGCGTCTTTTTTTTTCTCTCCCCCAACCCCTCCACCCCTTTTGGCTCTTCGGCTTTCTCGTATCCACCACCCCCTGCTTCTTTCCATCTTAAGCCTTTTCTCAACCCTGTCCCTTCTTCGCCCCGCGGCCGCTCAGCTGCCCCCCGGGGGCGCCGTCCTCTTCATGTCCCCGGACGTTGTGCTCCCTGGAGCTTGCTCTGGTCTCGCCCCTCCCTTCGGGACTGCTCCTCTCCACTTCGTACCCCATTCCTGCCCTACCCTACCCCCACCTCACCCCTCTCCCTCAGCCAGGTGAGACTTGTTCCCTAGGATTTGAAAGAGTCTTCTTACCGGCTGGGCGGGGGTCTCCATGGAAACGGGGGGTCTGGTTGATCCTAGAGGGGAAACCATTGGTATTACCCCACTCTTCAGAAAAGGAGGTGGAGGCTATCGTTTTGTTAACTACCTGGCCCTAACCCCCAGATCCAGGAATTCGAGGATCGGAAGGGAGGATGGCTAGCAGGGCAGGGCGAGAAAGGTTTTGTGTGTGTGTGTGTGTGTGTGTGTGTGTGTGTGTGTGTGTGTGTGTGTGTTTTGTGTGTGTGTGTGTATGTGTGTGTGTTTGGGGGGGGGGGGTTACTGTCCGTGATGAAGTGTTTAAGAGCCCGGGAGAAAATATCCTCCAACCTCAGAGGGGAGGTGCGACGGGTGCTCTTTAGGGCTGCGTTCTCCCCGGTGTTAGGGTGCAGGAATCGTACGGTAAGGGGTACCCTTAGGTGGCGGCGGGGCCTGGGTTCGGGAGTGGGAGTGCTGTGATGGGGGCAGGGGCAATTATCTGAGTCCCTGGAAAAAAAGGCGGGGGATGACTTCGGAGCGCCCTGGCTCCGCTGCCCTCGCTCCATGGGCGGGGGCCGCCAGGCTGGGCACGGTGGGGAGGGGTCTTAAATTGAAGAGGAGATGAGATGGGGGCAATTCCCATTCGCCCCGGCAAGCCAGGGGGGAAATCCGGCGTGGAAGCTCTCCACCCGCTTCGCGCCAGGCCTGGAGGCAAGTGGTTTGAGAGCAGAGCCGGGGGCTGGAAGGAGGAAGGCTCCAGTTACGGGGCCGGGTTTCGGGATCAGGGGCAATCCCCCAGCCCTTGGAAAAGGAAGACGAGGGATGGCCGCGAACCCCAGGGTTCCCCCACCCTGGTCCTTAGGGGCGTGAGGAATGGACAGCAGGCCCAGCAGAGCTGGATTCGAACGGATCACGGCTGGGGCGTGGGGGGGGGGCTTAGCGGTGGGCTTCGGGGGGGGAGCAGTCCGGCAGCGGGGCGGGCGGGGCATGGGGCTCCGGCGGGCGGCGGGGCGGGGCCGGGGCGGTGCTGCCGCCGCCGCCACTGCTGCTCCTCCTGCTGGGGCCGCCGCAGCCGCCGTCGCCGCCGCTGCTCCTGGGCGGGGAACGGAGGCCAAAGGGAGTCCCGTGCCGGGGCAGAGGGCGCAGGCGGTGCACGGTGGGGAGGGGGCAGTCCTGGGGGCGGGGGCAGGCAGAGGGGTGGAGCCCCGACGGGGGGCGGTACGAACCGGGACGGAGACGATGAAGAGCCCCGGGGGCCGGTGCGTGGAGAACGAGGTGCTGGGAGAAGGAAGGGGGGGGGGGGGGGTTGGTCCCGCGACGGGCCTCGTGGGCTTGAATCCTGAAGGTTCTTCTTCGGGACAGAGCCCTGCAGGGGTGCCCATTAGCCCGGGAAGGGATCGAGAGGTGAACTGGACGGTGGAGGGGGCCTTTCTCGCCAGGGTCCCGCTGAGAGGAAGGCTGGGCCTGAGGGACGTCCGGGGCAAGGCTGGGAGGAGCTGGCCGTACCTTGGCTGGGGATTTCGAGTTATGGAGGTGCGGGAGATTGCTGTAGGGAAAGATGTGGTTGAGAGGAAAGGCGGGAGGGAAGCACACTGCAAACCTGTGAGACCAAGAGCACAGGCCAGTGGGGGTGCCCTTCTATTCCGCCCATACTTCCCCCCTCCCCCAGTGCAAGCACTATGTTTTTTGTCTTATTGTTTTGAAATTTTAATCGTTAACTGTAGAAGCTGTCGATGTGGTGATACTTATTCCTTCTTGGTGTCTGCCAGAGTAGTCCGTAGGTAAGGAAGGGCGTCTTTTGGCTAGGATGCATCTAGCTCAGGGTTTAGGACCTCTTTAGGCGAGTATGGCAAGGGGGTCTGGGAACTTGTGCAACAGCTGAATACTCTCAAGGCAGTTTGGAGGTCATCCCTGTGGCACAGAGGTAGAATACTATTGCAAAATTCTTTGTTGAGACTTCTGGGGGTGCAGTTGTAGGTTAGCGTTACCCTGGAAGCCCCATGGTTCATTGGACTTAGAAGACTTTCTCAAAGTCACATTGTTGGAATGTTTTTTGGGGGGGAAATGAAGGGGAATGTATTCATCTGGGATTGGAGGGGATTGGGTTGATAATAAAATTCCAAGGTTGAAGGGACTTTAAAGGTCATCTAGGTCTCTGTCTGACTGTCCTATCCTTGAATGTTAGAATAGGGGCAGGTTTATTTGGGGGGAAGATGGTAGACAGCACGTGGAGCAGAGTTTAGTTTAGTACCAGAGTACTCATATTGGATGGTGATTTCACCATGTGGTACCAAACAGGACAGTATATAGGAAAGAAATTTGGAAGATTCCACTGGGGAGTAAATGGGGTAACCCAATTGCGAGAATCACTCAGAGGCTCCAAATAAGAGTAACAGATTGGGGGAGGAACCTGTAAAATTTTGATTAAGAAGCAAAGTTAGTAGGAAAGACTGGGGGAGCTAGGAGGAGCAGGGAGCTTGGTGACTCATTCAGAGAATCTGAAGGTTGATAGAGTTTAGGAAGGACATAGCTGTCTTGACTAAGCCATGTGGATATTGATAGGCAGACTCATCCTTTGATAGGACACCTGAGGCAGCTTCCCTTGGTGTAGATGTTGGGGGTGGGAGGCACAGGCTGTGAGGCACAATTCAAATGAACTTTTAAGAGGCTGACCCTGTTACCAGCTTTGCAGCAAAGGTAGGTATGTTTCTTTTCATTTTGGCTTTGAGAAATCACTGATAGCGGAAGAGGAGAGGACTCAGATGCTTGGGTTAAGGAGGACTAGTTCTTTAGAATAGGCCAACAAAGAAAACATATCAAATTGTTGGGATAGGGCAGAGGAAAGCTAAGTCTGTGGGAGACTCTTCTATTGGAGTCTGGATTAGGCAGAGTGGAGGGGAGTTCCAGAAGAAACGGTGACGGTACCAAGGGTACTCTAGATCTGATGTTGTGATTTACCAGGCGAGGGGAGGAAAGAACCCTTTTTCTCTCAGTGTCATAGACTTTCTTGGGAAGCAAAGGAGGTTCCTCCCAGGACCTCTTTGCTTTAATCATGTTGCAATTCACTACATAGGAAAAAAATTCATAAAGGTGGCAGAGGATCTCATATGACAAATCTGGATAATGGATTTTAGAGAGGTACTTCTTTCAGGGGAATAGAATTATGGATGAAAAGGACTTGAACACTAGAAAGACGAGAGGTAAAAACAGTGTCTAGAAGAGGATTGGTTGGGCAGTGAGGGGGGAAGAAAGGTGATCATCACTGGTCCCATGTTAGGGCCAACTAAGGGAAAAGTGGAACCTTGAAATCTCCAGGATAATGTTTTCCAAAGTAAAGTTGGAAGAAACTTTAAGGCTATTTACACTTCCATGCTAGAATCACTAAGGTTGAGGCAAGGTTGAGAAGAGTGATCTTGGGTAAAAATAGGGTTGAGGAGAAACCAACATGTACTAGTAGGTAGAAATCCTGTATAATAAAAGAGAAACATGCAAATTTGACTGTACCTTTGCTACTGATCAGGAGCGGGGGTGGGGCCAAGTGGCACCAGCGCTGGGCCCCTGGGGGCGGAGATGAAACACGGTGGCAGCACCCAGCCCCCTGGCGCTGTGTGGAGAAGCGGAGGCAGCGGCAGCAGCAGCGTTGGTGGTGGTGGTGGTGGTGGTGGTGGTGGTGGCGGGAGGGAGTGCCAGGCCTCTGGGCGCTGTGAGCAGAAGTGGTGGCGAGCACCCAGCCCCCGGGGCCGGGTGGTCTCAGGCAGCCGGGGCTAAGCTGAGCAGGGTGATGGCTGGGTGTCTAAGGCCTAAAGCCTTGCCAAAGGCTTTAAGCCTTGGACAGGCTGGGGGTGAGCCATCAGTTGGACATCCCCTGAGGGCTCCCAGTATGTGAGAGGGGGCAAGTTGGGTTGAGGGACCACCGACCCCCAGTGCACAAATTTCGTGCACCAGGCCCATAGTATAAAAATATTTACCCATAAGGAAATAGAGAATCTACACATAGCATATGGCCAGAAATGCAGAATGTGAAATAAAGAAGATGTGTACTCATGTGTTATCTGGAGTTCATGCTGGAGAAGGTAAAAACTTGCCTTTGGCAGCTGCTACTTTGGGAGGGAGAGCCCAGGAAGCAGAGGTTAGCTGAGATCCATGGCTTACAAGTTTTAGCATTAATTAGAAAATCTATACTAAATAAGGATACTGAATGGGGGGAGGAATTCATGGTCCTAAGTAGAATGGCCTTGAAAGAAGGAGAAAGTGGGAATACACCAGTTTTTCCAGTCTGCAAGTGGAAGGAATTCTAGATATAGGGAGGTGAATAATGGAAATTCCAGAGTGAAATAGGATAAAGGACAGTGAACTGAGAGCCCTGGGCCAGAATTGGAGGGTAGGGTGGGGCATGGAGGAGAGGTGCTAATCAGGAGTTGAACATCTGGAGTGGTTCATTGATTCTAGGCTGCGTTAAGTTTGAGATGGAATAGAAGGGTCACAGGGGATAGGGAGTTATTTTTCCAACATCAACAGCATATGGAATTGAGAGAGGAGGAGTTCATGGTTGAGTTGGGTGGGAATGTGAACCCTAGAGTGAAACAGAGAAAGCTGGGAAAAGTGGACATTATTGATAATAAAATAGATGGGAGAAACCACTGAATGGTTATGCGGGGAATAAGGAAGGCTCCCGACATTTGAGGGGTTTTTAAAAATATATATTTTATTAATTTTTTACAGAGAGGAAGGGAGAGGGCTAGAAAGTTAGAAACATCGATGAGAGAGAAACACAGATCAGCTGCCTCCTGCACACCCCCTACTGGGTATGTGCCCGCAACCAAGTTACATGCCCTTGACTGGAATCAAACCCGAGATCTTTCAGTCCGCAGGCTGACGCTCTATCCACTGAGCCAAACCGGTTTCAGCAGACATTTGAGTTTTTAAAAGAAAGGAAATTTCACTTTGCTAGAGTTCTAGTTAGGTATGACTTTATGCTTGCCAGAACGTTTGGTTTTAAAGCCAAACAGGGAGGTAATAAGAGGTAATCTACCTTTCTGCCACTAGGATACCGGTACAGTGTTTTACATAGTTTGACATGCAAACTAGGCTTTATTAATGCCAGTTTTTGAATGATCATCCTTAAAATAATGTAGAAATGTTCTCTTTCCAAATCTATCCTTTCTTACTGTTCATAACTTAAAAGCAGTTTTTTATGATGAAAACTTTCTTGTGTGAACTAAAGTTGAATTATGGTCAAGAATAAGATTTAACTGTTTCTATTCCCATAATTCATAAATTCATATGTGCTGTTCTGTTTCCCTGTTTGTTTTTAAGCAGAAACCACCCTTTCCCCATAAAACACTTAAAAATAATTAATTGTTTAAAAGGTGGCTGCAGGCTGCATGTCAAGGTCAAATTTTTCCTGATCAATGAATGGTAATGAAATTGAAAAGAGATGATTTATTTTTTGTAAAACATGGTAATTTTCATATTTATTTGTGAGGCAGGACACATCTTCATTTGGATTTTAAGAAGACCTTAGTTAAGCTAACTATCCATAAAAAATTGAGAGTACTGATAGGGCAGGCAAAGCTTTGTGTTGCAGACTTCTTTATCTCCTGTCTGCTAAGAAACAAAATTTGGTTACCTCATTGCTAAGGTATGCCTAGAAATCTTAGTGTTAGTGCCATTTAAGGGTACAGTTAAGTTTTGTTATAATGCTGGTGTCCAGGGATAGGGGAACAAGCAGCTTTTAATTTTTCCCAGTTCTTCAGAGAAATGCATTGTATGTTACCCTAATCCCTGATAGGAGTCAATTCACTCTTTATCTGGATCCATTAGGTATTTTATAGTGATGAGGTTTAACTTGGTCATACCATACACAGGTTAGAATTTTACCGTGGTTCTTAAACTTCAGCGTGCATCAGAATTACCTGGGGCTTTGGAGGCATATAGCCTCAAGTTAGAGTTCTTTCTCTTCTACTTCCTAGCTGGGTAGCAGGAAGCAAGTCATTTAACTTTCTTGAGCCTTGATTTGCTTATCTATAAAGTGGAGATGATAATCCAAATCTCGTAGGGCTATATGAGGATTATATGAGATGATATGTATTTAGTACGAGGTTCATAGCAGGTGCCCAATAAATGACATCTATTATTATGTTATAATCTAGTTTTTCTTATTCAATTATGTCCTATGACAATACCTTTTATAGTACACTATGGTAAACTTGGTGGCAGCATGAAAGCTGTCAATAACGCCTGAGCACACTCCCTTTATATCTTGATTTTCCTTGTTCCTTCTCTACATTTTTGCTGTATTAGTACATATTTAGCATTTACAATGTGGTAGGAAGAAATAGCTTAGCGTATCACTGCATTATTGCATCCATCTTTGCGGTGGAAGTGGCAGCTTCTTAAACACCTGTGCTATAACACTGTTAAACATTTCATGGCAGGAACTGAAGAGTGTATATCCAGTTGAAACTTCACGGGACATTTTGGGCCATGCTAAAAAACATAACCCAAGACTAGTCTACTGGGGTGACATTTAAAAAAAACCATTGCTTTCTGAAAAGGACTGCTGTGTTTCATTATGACTGGTTGGGCTTTCCAGCTGTCTCTGACATCTGGAAGTTCTACAAACGCTGGTATATAGAGTCTGGGCTTGGTATGGCTCTATGAAAAGGATATTAATCTGCAATTGGATGGGAGAGAATAACATCTCAAATAGCTCAGGTATCACCAAACCAAACTTTTCAGCAGGTGGGGGGCTGTAAAATAGCATCCCTGTCTGCTGCCAGAGTGGACTTTGATGCCAACAATCAGTTCTGCCAATTTAATGGGAAATTGATAGCAGTTCAGTTTAACACAGATGCGTTAACAAATTACAGTTGACTCTTGGACAACGCAGGGGTTAGAGTTGCCCGACCCTGCAAAGTTGAAAATTTGTGTGTGTGTGTGTGTGTGTGTGTGTGTGTGTATATATATATATATATATATATATATATATATATATATATTAATCCTCACCCGAGAATATTTTTCCATTGATTTTTGGGAAGAGTGGGAGAGAGAGGTAAAGACAGAGAGAAACATCGATGTGAGAGAAACACATCGATTGGTTGCCTCCTGCATGCGACCCAATCAGGGCCTGGCCCAGGGATGAACCTGCAACCAAGGTACGTGCCCTTGACCAGAATTGAACCCGGGATCCTTTGGTCTGCAGGCTGACGCTCTATCCATTGAGCCAACCCAGCTGGGGCACCCCAGTGCTTTTTATATAGGCTTCTTGGTTGCCATGTGATTTAGAGAGGATTTCTTTTTTTCCCCCCAGTGGTTTAGCAAGTATTTATTGAATACCTATTGTGTGCTTTGTATGTTGCTAGACACTATGGGGAGGGTGATTAAAAGAAGTATAAAATATTGTGTGTTGCTAAATGGTTAGAGCATCATCTCATATCCTGAAAGGTTGTGGGTTCTATTCCCAGTAAGGGTACATATGTAGTTTGTGTATTTGATCCCAGGGTCGGGAATGTATGGAAAGCAGCCAGTCAATGTTCTCTCTCACCTCTCTCTCTCTCTCTCTCTCTCTCTCTCTCTCTCTCTCTCTCTCTCTCTCCCCCCCCTCTCTCTTTCCCACCCCTTTAAAAATCAATAAATATGTCCTGGGGTGAGGATTTAAAAAGAGTATAAAATGTTCTTTCTTGCCTTAAGGAACCTATAGAGTGGTAGCAGGTTGAGCCAATACTGACAGTTTGAAATTATGTAAGTTAGTAGTATGTGTGTGTGCGTGTGTGTGTGTGCGCACAAGCATGTGCACATGTGCATACCTTTGAATGAGTAATACATAAAAAATGAGTTGAGCCCATAGTCTGGGGTGAGAGTATAGAAAAAGGACCCTGATAATGACCTCTCCAAATATTTGTGTAAGAGGTCCCGGAGACTTTTTTAAAAGGCCAAAGTTTGGTGAGGAAGAATCCTTTTTTGATAGAAAATTCCATATCATCAGTACAGTATGTTGAAATGGAGATAGCTGAGGGCCACTGTCATAGTCCAGGGCAGAGAAGATACAGAAGCATCACAAAAAGGGACTCAAGTTTCAAATTATGACTCAATTTTGGCGTGTGGAAGACACACAAAATATTCACATGGTCCTACTGAAACCCAAGACTGAGGATATCCAACTCTTATTTTTGATTTAGTAGAAACGAGAAGTGCTCAAAAGAGGACTAGTTACTTAGAGTAACATTTTGAGGCGGCTTTGTATTTTTGAAAAGGACTGATTAATTTTGTAGTGATTGCTTAGGTTTTCTTGATATCTATGACATCTAAAAGTTATACCAAATCTTGTAGTTAGATCCTAGGTCTAGTATAAAGATTTGATGAGGTGTTTTCTTTAAATGGAGTAAAACAATCTCCTTGCAGCAGGAAATGGGAGTGAGTACTATTTGAATAATAGGGAAAAAAGTATCATGTCAGTGGGTAGAAGAGCTAAATTGACTTGATAGCATGAAAATATAAATGAGAGATAAAGCTCTAGAGGGTTTGGCTCAGTGGATAGAGTGTCAGCCCTTGGACTGAAGAGTCCCGGATTTGATTCTGATCAAGGGCATGTACCTTTGTTGCAAGTTAAATCCCTGGCCCTGGTCAGGGTACTCGTGGGAGGCAACCAATTGATGTGTCTCTCTCACATTGAAGTTTCTCTCCATCTCTCCTTCCTTTCATTCTCTCTGAAAATCAATGGGAAAATATCCTCAGGTGAGGATTAACCAATAAATAATTAAATAAATAACACATTAAAACTTTGGTTTTTGCCTATTTCATTTTTTTAGTAGATTGCCTTTTTAAAAAATACATTAAAATATTTTTATTGATTTCAGAGAGAAAGGGAGAGGGAGAGAGAAAGAGAAACATCAATGATGACAGAGAATTATTGATCGGCTGCCTCCTGCATGCCCCCAACTGGGGATCAAGCCCACAACCCATGCATGTGCCATTGACTGGAATTGATCCCAAAACCCTTCAGTCTGAAAGCCGACACTCTATCCACTGAGCTAAACCAGCTAGGGCTTTTGTCCTTTCAAGTGCTTTCATTATTGTCAGTTTTAGGTAGGTACTAGTTTATTGCCATTTTGCATATATCATAGTAAATGGACATAGTGAAGTATGTGAAGGATGGCTGAGAAGTGGGGGCTGAAGATGCCCTCCAAATCTCCCCCCACCCCCACAGTTTAGGCTGTGGGAAATGGAGTATATCACTCTTCGAGGGTGTTGCTGTGTGAATAGAAGATTCCAAATGGATTTTGGCAATTTTAAACGTCAAATTGAATGGATGGGGATTCTACCCTAGTGAGGAGATTGAAAAAGGTGTGGTTTGGGTTGAAAAAGGTTTGGATGGTAATGCTGATCAAAGAAGATCTCCAGGGAGATTGCAAGCACTGGCCACTCCATTGAGATGAATGTCTGCCCTCCCAAGGTAACTATTGGAGTAACTACATTCATTTGAGTGAGTAAGCTCTCATGTGTTTAACAGATAGTCAACATTCCTTTGTATCCATTTTCATAAATGTTTATAGACAAAGTTTTTTAAGATTAATTTTTATTTTTTTACATATATTTTTACTGATTTCAGAGAAGAAAGAGGGAGAGAGA
Organism: Antrozous pallidus; assembly: GCA_027563665.1. Classification (NCBI taxonomy): domain Eukaryota; kingdom Metazoa; phylum Chordata; class Mammalia; order Chiroptera; family Vespertilionidae; genus Antrozous; species Antrozous pallidus. The sequence continues at coordinate 38,743,129 of CM050509.1, read as the reverse complement.
AAGTGGAAGAAACATCAGTGATGAGAGAGAATCATCGATTGGCTACCCCTGGCATGCCTCATACTGGGGATCTAGTCCACAATCGGCATGTGCCCTGACTGGGAATCGAACCTTAACCTCCTGGTTCGTAGATTCATGCTCAACCATTGAGCCATGATGGCTGGGCTATTTTTATTTTTACAAATTTTATTTTTTATTTATTGATTTGGGAGAGTGCACAAATAGATTTGTTGTTCTAGTTGTCATGCATTCATACATATGCACCAACCTGGGATTGAACCCTCAACCCTGGTATAGTGGAATAATGCTCCAACCATTGAGTAACCTGGCCAGGTAGGTAATAGGCAAGATTTTTTAAGATGGAGGTACCCATGTGGTCTATGAAGGTTCCTATGCTATAGCTCTGTACGGGAAAGTACTTAGCCTTCTTGTTAAATTACAGGAATTAATGTATCTGGGAACAGGATGCAATGTACCTTATAAGACCGATTCCTTGGAACAAACAAACAAACAAAAACAGGGGAACTAGAAAGTGCTAAAACAGATAGTCAGGCAGAAGGTTGGGATGAACAGTGCGAAGGGCCCCTTCCTCCTTTAAATTGTGCAGCAGATTATTTACAGTTGATTGATTGTGTGTGTGTGTGTGTGTGTATTTGTGTGTGGTGGTGTGAGGTAGTAGAGGGAAGCAAAGTAAAGTGATTGTGTAGGAAAGTATGGTAGGAAAATATGAGGGGATATAGATAACTGTGGGGAATGCTGAGGAGAATATTAGAATACTATCCTCAGATGGGAAATTAGTAAATTAGAACAATTTACATTGGAGAATGTCTTCATTAGGGGATGAGGTTTATAATTAAGTAGGAAAAACAGGAATGTTAGTTTTCTATTGAATACACATGCAAGAAGGCAGAGTGACAAGAAAGGTAAAATCTGTGGTAGAGGTCCCATATCTTTTAAAAAATGTTCTAAAGTTGATTTTTAGAGATAGGAAGGGAGAGGGATAGAGAGAGAAAAACATCAATGAGAGAAAAACGTCATTGATTGGCTGCCCACCCCCCACTGGAGCCCAAAACGTGGGCATGTGCCCTGACTGGGAATCAGGGAACCGAACCTCTTGGTTCCGGGGTCTATGCTCAACTGCTGAGCCACATGGGCGGGCAGAGCTTCCATATCTAAAGCCAGGTAAAGTTATCCTTGTTCGGGTATGTGTACTCTTTCCTATTGAAAACAACAAATTGGACATGTTTTGACCTCTCTCTAAAGGCACTGTGGTGATTGGGTAGAAGTCATGGACTTTTCACTTTAGCCCAAGGATCTCAATGCCAATAGTCTCTTGGATCTCCTTGGCGAGATGTCTTAGATGCTACTTTCCCCTAAGTGAGGTAATGGGTGGACTCTCCTTTGCTTCTGTGAAGTTTGAATATGAATGCCTCTGTCTAATGGGTGCTTCACCCAGATCTCTGGATTTCTATCCCAGCAATAGGTCCCAAAGTTGGTTTTCTTTACTTATTAGTCATCACTGACCCAGCCCTCCTTCTTAAATTGTCGACTGGCCACGCCTGTCCTCTTGAGGACAGATTCAGGGCCAGGCTTCAAGATGAATATTTTCCAGCTTTAATTTTTTAAAGTCATAATTGCTTCCAGGTCACCAAGCAGTGTGAATCAAAGAAACCTGGGGGAGTATTTCCAGATTTAGTTTAACTGAGATCTTCTTAATCTTTAGTTTCTAATTTACTGTCTTTTTCTTTCTTTCTTTTTTTAGGTTTTTTTTTTTGATTTTTCACAGAGAGGAAGGGAGAGGGATAGAAAGTCAGAAACATTGATGAGAGAGAAACATTGATCAGCTGCCTCTTGCACACCCCCTACTGGGGATGTGCCCGCAGCCAAGGGACATGCCCTTGATCGGAATCAAACCCGGGACCCTTCAGTCCGCAGGCCGACGCTCTATCCACTGAGCCAAACCGGTTTCGGCTAATTTACTGTCTTTAAAATATATATATATATATATATATATATATATATATATATATATATTTATTTCAGAGAGGAATGGAAAGGAAGAGAGAGATGACAGAAATATCAATGATGAGAGAGAATCATTGATCAGCTCCCTTCTTCATGCCCCACACTGGGGATTGAGCCCATAACCTGGGTAGGTGCCTTGATGGGGAATCGAACCAGGATGTCCTGCTTCATAGGTCGATGCTCAACCACTGACCTACACAAGCCGGGCTTTAATTTACTATCTTGATGGTAGAATCCAATCATGAATAAATGGACAGTTTTCACATTATGTTGTTCATGATTCTGGGGAATTTGTCTGCTGGACGCATACTCTGTCTGGTCATTTTCAAGGTTAACTTTTTAATTTAAAAATAATCCTCACCTGAGGATATATTTACTGATTTTAGAGAGAGGGAGAAGGAAGGAAGAAGGGGAGGGGAGGGAGGGAGAGAAAGAGAAACATTGCTGTGAGATAGAACATCAATTGATTGCCTTCTCTACGGTCCAACCTGCAAACTTTTGGTATTTTAGACAATGCTCCAACCAACTGAGCCACATCGGCCAGGGCTCAAGGTTAACTTTTTAAACAGTTTCTACCTTGGTAAATAGCATTTGTCATGTATAGATGCTCTATTACCTCATTTTGTGTCCTTTTCTTCCTCATATGCACGATGACCATGCTTTGCTTGTAGTTGTTGTGAAATCTGCTTGTTTGGGTATCTTCATTTCAAAACAAAACCAAAAAAGTCTATCCAATTGTAAAATCTTCTTTGATATTTTAGTGCTGCCCCCTACTCTCCTTAACCCTGAAATGGGCTCTAATTTGATGTTCTCTTCCTTTTGATAACATATTCTCTCGAAACTTTTCTAAAATGTCTGTCTTCAGTGCTTCCCCACAGTGTTTCAGTTTGGCCCATGATGGTGAAATATTTTAGGTTCCCCTATTTCATTTTTTCCCCTTTTGGTTGTTATATCCTATGGGCTTCTCTTTTATGCCTTTCACACTTGCCCTTGTCTTCTAGTTTTGTTTTGTTTTTTCTTCCTTTTGTATTTTTTTTCCGGAAAGATTTTTGCTTTATTATGATTTCTCTTCTACCTGCTTACTCTCAGCTTCACTGCTGTTTCCACCATTTAAAAGTTATGGTTCTCCTATTAGTCCATTTTCTTTTTGGTTTTTCCTATTTCATAGTTTGGTGGTTATGTCTGACTACCTACTTGCTGCTGCCTGCTTGTTGGGTTCATTCTCTTGGATCTTGTTCATATCTTCTACTTATGTGTACATGTGCCTTTTAAATATAAAAGTTTTATTTTTTTTCCAACCACACTTAATACTTTGGGTTGCTGAAGCAAGTGCTCTCCTTTGTTCTCACCATGAGTTGAATGTGTCCTTTGAGTTTTCCTCTACAAAGTCAGGCTAAGTCACTGTGGTCCCATTGCCTTCCAAGTTGTGACCAGCATTTGATTCTGGGACCATGCAGCTGTTCATTTCTTAACAATTATATGGTTGTAACATCTGGGAAAATCATTTGAGGTATTTCATATCCTTATGCCTGTGCTTCCTGGGTTACATGGGGTTACCAGGTTTATTCCAAGTTTCTTTTAAGAATTTTGCCTTTTGTCTTTGGTGTGATGGTTCCCATCAGAGAGAGAGAGAGAGAGAGAGAGAGAGAGAGAGAGAGAGAGAGAGAGAGAGAGAGAGAGAGAGAGAGAGAGAGAGAGAAAGTGCTATGAGCAAAAGCAAGTAGTATACAAGTGTGTATACCAGCAGAACCTACCAAGTATGGTGTATCTGTAAGGTTTTTCCTTTAATCTTTTAAGAAGTTGTGTACAATTGAGCAGTTAGTGATTTGATTGGACATGCTAATAAAAAAATAAATAAAACCCTAGGCTTACTGGATTAGAAACTCCAGAGCTGGGACCTACAATTCTTGTGTTTTGAACAAGCACCTCAGTGATCCTGACTTGGAAAACATTGATGTCTGTTAGCCATCTTGACGACTCCCATCCTGTGTGGGCATTGGCATAATCAGTGCCTCTCTAAAAGTTCCCTTTGCTTATTCTCCAAATCCATTCTTTCCTGTCTATGCTTTCTATTCCTCCATGTCCCTCTCCTGCAAAGGCTACTGTTAATTGGCAACAGTGGGCTTCATATAGAGAAGAGGTGCTGCTCTGACAAAAGCACAGTTCAAGAGTGAGAGACCAAGATTTAAACAGATGTTTCATCTTTGGAAGCTTGTGAAAATGGGGTGTCCAGTATCTTTTCATTTATTTCTTAATCCTTACCTAAGGATATTTTTTCCATGATTAAAAAAATGTTTTTATTGATTTTTAGAGAGAGAGGAAGGGAGAGGTATAGAGAGATAGAAACATCGATGAGAGAGGAACATCATGGATTGGCTGCCTCCTACACCCCCCCCCTCCAGGTATTGAGCCTGCAATCAGGGCATGTGCCCTGACTGGAAATTGAACTGGTGACCTCCTGGTTCCTAGGTTGACACCCAACCACTGAACTATACCAGCTGGGCTCCATGATATTTTGGAGAGAGTGGAATGGAGGGGAAGAGACACACACAGAGAGAGAAGCATTGATGTGAGAGAGACACATTGGTTGGTTGCCTCCCACAAGCACCCCAGGGACTCTGGAATGATCCTGCAACCAAAGTATGTGCCCTTGACCAGAATCAAACTAAGGACCCTTTAGTCCAGTGGTTCTCAACCTTTTTAATGCCAGGACCCTTTAATACAGTTCCTCATGTTGTGGTGACCCCCAACCATAAAATTATTTTCATTGCTACTTCATAACTGTAATTTTGTTACTGTTATGAATCGTAATATAAATATTTGTGTTTTCCGATGGTCTTAGATGAATGACCCTGCTAGCGGTTCTCAACCTGTGGGTCGTGACCCACAGGTTGAGAACCGCTGCTGTAGAGCCTAAGACCATCAGAAAACACAGATATTTACATTACGATTCATAGCTAACAAAATTACAGTTATGAAGTAGCAACGAAAATAATTTTATGGTTGGGGGTCACCACTACATGGGAAAGTGTATTAAAGGGTCCCGGCATTAAAAAGGTTGAGAACCATAGCTTTAGTCCATGGGTCAGCTCTCCAACCACTGAGCCAAACTGGTTAGGGCCAGTATCAGTTTTGAGCTCTAGGTAGTCATGAGTATTGTGTGGTAATTATTTTGGTTTTTACTTGATTTCCTTTCTGTGGTTGTTATTTTGTTTTTGGGGACAGGAGTCTAAAAACTCCTTTATCTAGGTGGGATATTTTTTATGTTGTTCTGTTTCCAAATGCCAGGATTTCTCCCTCTGATTTCTATCCCAGGCCCTACAGGACTTTTATTTCTTGCCACTAAAACTCGTAATTCATGTTGAAATTTATCTTATGGCAAGAATGACCCCTTCCATGACTGGAGTGTTCCAATGCTTCATAGTGAGAAAAGGCGAGAAAAGTACCTGGTGCATCAGCCAATAGGCTGAGCTGTTGTTTCTTAAACTAGGATATTCCAGAACATTCTAAGAAACAGTCAAAACTTGACTGACCCGGATGTTCAGGGAATGGAATCCTGGTGAACTGATGTGAAGCAGTCAATCTATTTGTCATATTCCTTGTTGAAATCTTTCTAAAATTATGTGTTAACCCATATAACTGTCTTAGTAATATTAAAGATAATTTTCAGAAAAGGCAAAATCATTTTTCTACAGATAGAAAAATGAACACGTGTTAAAGATTTTATTTTACTCATTAATCAAGGGAATCAGACAGATGTTATAGATGGTTGAATGTAAAAGTCTGGAAAGCACAAAGTTTTACAGAGCAAAGGAATTGAGTTGCAAATGGAGGCAAAACTGGTTTTTCCACAGTAGGGAGGGAAGTCAATCCAAACTCTATGGGACAAGACAAAGTTTGTATATCCATCAGTTACCTGCAATTTGCAGAGGTACAAAATAGCTTAAAGACAATGAACCAAGATAGGATCTGGCAGCTCCGAAAGGGTGTGTGCTATAGACAATTCATAGGGTTTTCATTGAAGTACAACAGGTTTTTTTTTTCTGTAGTAAGATGCATGGTGGATACTTTTTGGGGGGGATTGATTTTGCTTCTTGTGATTTTTCAGGGTTATCATCTCAATTCTCATTTAGGACTCAGTTCCATGTAACATGCATTTACTAATTACTTACTATATGTAAGACATTGCAGAGATACTAGAGACAAAAAAGGCAGGCAGTATTTCTTTACCTTAAGTAGCTGATTGCCTGGTGGGGGAGAGAGATATGCCACTCCCCCAACTAACCACAGTGTGGAGGTGAATAAGAATCAGGGCTGCAGTAGAGGTAGGAATTTAATGCTTTGGAACCGGAGAGGGAGGAGTTAACTGACCAGGGGCTGGGGCTGGGGAGATGACATGATGACATTTAAGCTAGGCTTGAAGGTGACAGGGAGGAAGAGGGTGTACAGGAGAGACCATTTCAGGGTGAGGAAACAGGAAAGTCCTGAAACTGCATGGCCTGTGCAGGGAAGGGTTAGGGTGACAAGGGCAGCAGAGGAATTGCAAGATGTGGCAGAAAAGACAAGATTTGAGGCCAAGTCATGAAGGGCCCTGAACGCTATGCTAAGAAACACAGGCTTGATTCTGAAGACAGAGGAAAGCTATTGAAAGCTTTTGAGGAGGGAGGGCATGATGGGATCGAACTGGTGCCTTAGAAGATGAATTGATTGTAGAATCAAGAGATTGAAGACAGAGGAACCAGTTTAGAGGCTATTGTAATATTCTGGGTGAAAGATGATGAGGACCTGCATCCCGGTAGTGGCCAGAGGGTAAGGAGAGGATGGGGATGGCATGATTTAGGTTTGGCTCCTGATTGGACGTGGGCAATAAGAGAGAGAAGGAGTTGGAGATGAGGAAGGTGCTGAAATTTCCAGGCTAGGAGATAGTGGTACTATTGACTAAGAGAGGAAACATGCTGGGCATGGGGGTAGGGAGCAGATTTATGGGAACAGATAATGAGTTCAGTTTGAGACACATTGAGTTTGAGAGGCTCCGTGGATATCCAATTAACAGCAAGTTGTTGGTAACTGGAAATTCTGGTCTGGGTCTAAGAAGAGAGGTCAGGGCTACAGGTACAGATCTGGTTGAGTTGCAACTGTGGGAGCTCATGAGCTGAGAGACAAGAAGGGGAGGGGCTGACACATACATACACACTGTGGGAGAGAGGTTGGGGTAGTGGAGAGCCAGCAGGAGCCACACAGACTAGAGGAGGATAAGAGAGGAAGACTGAAGACTGAGGTGTGAGGAAGCAGAGCCGGGGAGTGGGAGGAGAGTGTGGAGCCTGAGGGAAAAAGAGGAAAGTGAGATAAAGGAGGGAAAGAACTAGGGGCTTAGAAAGGCAGGAAAGGAGAGAAAGTTGGAGGAAGAAGGGACTGTGCCAGAGAGACATGAAATAGGGAGAAGAGAAGTGGGGAAGAGGGAGAGAGAGAGAGACTGTTGGGAGAATATGAGGGGGAAAGGAAGGTGATGAGGAAGAATAGAGGGAAATAAATTTAGGGGGAAGGGAAGGGAAAGAGATGTGTAGGGGTAAGAAGAGTAAGGGATGGAAGGGGAAGAGATGGGAAAGGGTGGTAGAGGTGAGGAGAGAATGAGCATGATAAGGGCCAGATTTCTGGGGTGGGTAGAGATAGAGAAGGGCCCTATAGAAGGCAGCAGGCACAGAGTAAGAACAGCTAGGAGAGGACCAACTTCAGGGAAAGGGGTGAAGGCATCAGTAGCCTATGCTGCAGAGAAAGGGAGTTAGGTGAGAACCAAGAAGAGAACAAAACTGTGTAGCTCTGCTCACCCCTCACTGCCTCTTTCCCTTCGCTTACTCCTTGTGTGCCAGACTGGCCTCCTGGCTCTTCCTTGATTTTAGCAGGCAGCCTTAAGCCTCAGGACCTCTGCACAGGTTGTTCCCTTTTCCATGGAATACTCTTCTGCCAAATAGCCACATGGGTCTCTTTGCTTCCTTTAAGATGTTGAAATGTCTTCTTCTCAACAAGACCTACCCTGATCACCCACTTTCAAGTTGTATACCCATTCTGCCTCCCACCTCTGACAATCGCCATGTTCTTTGGCCTGTGTTATGCCTCCTTCTAACACCACAATAAATGTAGAATTATTTAATTGTTTATTGTCTGTCTCATCCCACTAGAATATAAACTCCCTGGAGGCGGGGGTTTTGGCTAATTGTCGAATCCCCAGTACCTAGGACAATGCTGGCACATAGTAGGGGCTCAATAAGTATTTGTTGAATGAATAGTATAATTGTGTTGAATATGATCAATCTCTAAAAATTGTTTAAAGAATGAATTAAACAAATCCCTAATATGACTATGAGTTGTTTCTTTGGAAAGTGGAGGATAGTATAAAATTCTGGTCACTAGCATTGTACCTGTTCAATTGAACCTTGATGAATAAGGCTTTTGGGTAGTAAGTCAAGAGTTTAAGGGTCTCAAGATAAGCTTATTGGATAAATCTCTCTTTTTTGTTGCCCCATTTTCTCTAGAAGGTGAATTGACTTTGCAGTGCTTGTTAACAGTGAGAGAGAGCTGGACATTGGCTGGTGAAAGGGGGTGGTATGTCATGGGGGTGACAGACTGAAGGAACAAGGATAGAAATGTGTGGTTCTTTATGGAACATTGTTGTTTGATTCTTTGCTTATTTGTGGTCACAGTACAAGAAGTATTCCATCTGATTGGAGGAAGCTTGAAAGCAGGTTAGATATATGCATCACATCTGTTTAACTCACAACTTGAAATCAGAATAGAGTATTTTTGAAGGGCTTATAATGAAAGTGAGTGCTTCCTCTGGAGAGCTTAAATTGGCTACGTCACTCAAATACTTCAGTACCCATGGATTAAAATGACGAGAAAAAGATCCTCAGTAGTCTTGCACTGTTCATGTATGGGAACGACCCTCTAATTGTAGTTGGTTAGGCTAAATGTGTGTAGAAAAATATACTGTCATTTCATTGGTCTGAAATAGATTGAATTTCCTTAAACACTCAAGCATATCTGTCTTTATGATAATTTAAAAATCACTCTAGGTGATTAACAGTATCCTCATCTCCATCCTGAAACCTATGGATTCCTGAAAAGCTGGTGCTCCCTCATCTCCATTTGGGCCTTAATTTCCCATGGTAGGCTTTCTTATGAGAGAGACTGCTTCAACATCTGGGTGCTATAATTACCTTTATTTAAGTGTTTCCTTGTTAAAGATGGTTAAGCAGGTGGTTACAAGTTTTGATTTTGGGGGATTCTTTTTCCTCAGGGGAAGTGGCCACAGCAGGTCCTATCTGGTGGTGAGTGGCTGTCATGATCTCTACAGCACCGCTCTACAGCGGCGTACACAACTGGACCAGTTCTGACCGGATTCGCATGTGCGGTATCAACGAGGAGAGGTGAGGAGGCTGGGAAGGTGGCTGTTGACAGATTCCAGTGAGTGGTGCCTACTCACCAGGGGGTTAGCCGCAGCAGGGCCTGGGGAGGGACCCTGGGGATGTGGCTGGTAATAATTTCTAATTTTCTTGAGGTAGGATGGGGCTGGGATGTGTGAGTGGCCTGCTGCTTTGCCATTCCTGTTCAGATGAAGGTGAGAAGGCCAACAGAATACTTCACCAACTAGTATTTTTCTACACATTAAAAACTGTCACAGCCTTGCTGGCTTGGCTCAGTGGATAGAGAGTCAGTCTGTGGACTGAAGGGTCCCAGGTTCAATTCCGGTCAAGGGCACATGCCTGGGTTGCAGGCTCTATCCCCAGTAGGGAGCGTGCAGAAGGCAGCAGATCAATGATTTTTTCATCATTGATGTCTCTCTCTCTCTCTCTCTCTCTCTCTCTCTCTCTCTCTCTCTCTCTCCCTCTCTCTCCCTCTCTCTCTCCCTCCCTCCTTGCCTCTCTCCCTCCCTCTCTCCCTCCCTCCCTCCCTCCCTCTCTCTTCCTCTCTGAAATCAATATATATATAAATAACTGTCAGATGGTGGAATAAGGGGAAGCTCAGGCCATTGCAGTTTTTATTTGTTGCATCCATGTTTGGTGCTCAGGATAATGCATATGACATTTTTTGGCCCTTGATATAAGCCTGGAAGAAAGGCAGTTCTATCACTGAGCTTTATACTGGGTACTGTTAGTGGATGTTCTGCTAACCAGTGCTTTCCTGTTTCACAAGATTAATTATGATTCACAGTAAGATCCTTATCTTCATAAGGGAGATCAAACTGCTTAATGAAGTTTTTATACGAAATTGAGAGTTGGTGGTGCCTGCTCGATCTGGGTGTGTGTTCAATTTTCTGTACACCAGAATATTTCATTGACTAACCTATGTATTTTCTGATCATGTCCTGTATGAAGAACACACAAAGTGGCCTTTAGATTTTATATTTGCCTTTCATAACTCTTGGCCAGAACTGTGTGTGATGGTTACAACGCCTCTTCCATTTTTAGAGAAGGAATGGCTCCCCCATACTTGCTGGTGTTTAGCCATTGTTTCATTCTATGGCCTGTTTACACTTGATCAATTACCTAAAACATAGAACGATATGGCTTTTCCTAAAATTCAAGATCTGGTGTTTTCCATGGATAAATCTTAGAGTGTGTGGATGGGTATGTGTATTTATGGGGGGAGTGTTGGCAGTTTTGAAGGGAAAAGAAATAGACATCTTTGTGTGGATCTTCTTTCTTTTTCTATAGTTAACTGGAGAAGTGTGTACTTGTCTGAGGTTCCGGTTAGGAGACTAGACCTTTTTTTAAAAAGCCATCAGCACCTGACAGCTTAATGTTCTTTATACTGGAGAGCAAATTAGAGATGGACTTAAAAGAAATGTATTTTAGAATATGAAAGTCAAGACCAAGGAAAATAAGACAAAAATTTTCTCAGAGATGCATGAGAAAGGTATTTTTCTTTGCATATGAGGTATGGCCTTAGGTAATTATTATGGGATGGTCTGGGGAAGGCAGGGTAGTGCTATTGATTTGCGTAAGTACTCATTGGCAACTAGTTGTAAGTGGTTGAGACTTTGATGTAGAGATCTGGACTAGAGCCTTCAAAAATATCAATATGTAAGTTACTTTCCTTCATTGTCCATTCTAAATGCTTTCTGAGAAAGGAGCAGGAAGTGGGTCTCAAACCTGATTTTCCCTCTTTATGGACCTTTCTTGGGATGTTAAATTACCAAAATATGCCTAGGTAAGAAGACGTTTTAAGCATTGTCACTTCTTATCTCATCTACCCTTTATTGTCACCTTCCCACTGCAGTCTAGGCCATACTACAGCTGATTACCAAAATGTGATCTCGCCTTATTTAAAAGCCATTTCTTCAGCCCTTTACAACTTGTGGAACTTAGATATTTTGGGTATAATGCTGCACCTGTGGCTTAACTCTTTTTATTTTAATACTACTGGCTCGGTGCATGAAATTCGTGCACAATTAGAGGAAATAATTTAATATTGCTATTTGCTTTCTCTATAATAGAAGTATCAGAGACTAAAGAAAATTAGTAAAATGTATATGAAAACCTTCCTCCTGTCAGAGTCTGGGGTGCGCCACGGAACCCAGAGTCAAGTCCCCACTCATTCACATGTGACTCAAAATCATGTGAGACCCAGACCCCCCTCCCACGCATTGGGGCAGATCCAGATCTGGCCAGTCCCACCCTTGTCAAGCCCCACAGGACAGAGGACATCCTCGGGTCCCCTGGCCCAGCACCAGGATGGGGGGCATGGCCTGAGGTCCCCCATCAAGTCCCACCAGGTGAGAGACACAACCTGAGATCCCCTGTTAAGCCCTGATGGGTAGGGGGCACAGCCTGAGGTCCCCTGTCAAGCCCAACCTGGCAGGAAGGGCACAGCCTCAGGTCCCCTGGCCTGGTGCTGGGGCGGAGGGTATGGTCTGAGGTTCCCTAGCCTGGTGCCGGTTGGGGGTGCAGCTTGAGGTCCCCTGTCAAGCCCTAACAGGTGGGGGCACAGCCTGAGGTCCCCTGTCAAGCCCTGCCGGGTGGAGAGAACAGTCTGAGGTCCCCTAACCCAGCACCAGGATGGGAAGCGCACCTTGAGGTCCCCTGTCAAGCCCTGCCAGGTTGGGAGTGTGGCCTACAGTCCCCTGTCAAGCTGCACCAGGTGGGAGGCACAGCCTGAGGTCCCCCAGCCTGGAGCTGGGGCGGGGGAGCAGCCGGAAGTCTCTTAGTCCAGCATCAGGACGGGAAGTACACTTTGAGGTCCCCCGTCAAGCTCCACTGGGTGGAGGACATGGTCTCAGGTCCCCTAGCCTGGTGCCAGGGCAGGGGTCGAGGCGTGAGGTCCCCTGTCAAGCCCCTCTGGATTGGGGGAGGGTGTAGGCCTCCCATCCTGATCACTGCGGCCACGCCCCCCACCAGCCTCCCGTCCGACTGCCACAACCACCTCATGCTCTCCATGAGCAGGTATGCATAGGGAAGGCTGGGCCAGGATAATTGGGAAAGGGTGATGGGGGGCCAGCATCCTGGGTGAGCTGGGCCTCACAGCCTCTCTGCTTCAGCTCTCAGCACCCCAGACCTAAGGAGTAGTGCTTTCACAGGGGCCTGGCAGGCACTGGGTATGGCGATGCCTTAAAAGCAGAAGAAGCCCTCTTTTACTCTGGCTGGAAGTGCATTGGGAACTTATGGTTGGGGGAAGCCGCCCAACATCAGGGCTGAAATAAGACCTTGGGTAGCCTCCGGAGGGGGCAAACCAACAGTAAAAGGCATCTTTGAAACAAAGACATTTGAACGTACAGTGGATATTAGGTGATAATAAGGAATTACCTTAACTTTTCAAGGTGTGACAGAGGCTGAATATTTACTTCTTTTTTAAAGATACTCATCAGAGGATATTTAAGTGGGAAACAACTTTCTTTGAAAGTATGGTGTTGTCCTGGCCCAGCCCTCCCCACACCACGGATGCCTCAAGGACTGAGCCTCTCCCGCTCGCTTGCTGGGCCCTCGAAAATACCCTGTGCAGAGGCGTGGTCCCTGCTTGGTTCCCCGCCCCTGCCAGCATGAAGCGAAGCGTTCCCAGCTGGCGCTGGCGTGAAGCGTTTCGTTCCTGCCTGCCCCTGTGTAAAAGGAAGTGTTCCCCTCAGGTGTGAAGCACTTGAGGCACCAGTGTGAAGGGAAGTGTTCACTGGCCACGCCCCCAGTCACGCCCCCCTCCTGATTGGCTGGTAGCATAGCCAATCAGGAGCCAAGATATGGTCGCATTTGCATTACTGTTTTATTAGATAGGAGGATATATTTTTTTATTGATTTCAGAGAGAAAGGGAGAGTGTTTGTGTGTGAGAGAGAGATAGAAACATCAATAATGACAGAGAATCATTGATCAGCTGCCTCCTGCATGCCGCACACTGGAAATCAAGCCTGTAACCCCAGCATGTGCACTGACTGGGAATCAAACTGTGACCTCCTGGTTCATAGGTTGACACTCAACCACTGAAACATGTCGGCCAGACTGTGGCTTAAGTTTTTTTAAAAACATGTTGGTATTTTAAAAAATATTTTTTATTGATTTTTCAGAGAGAGGAAGGGAGAGGGATAGAAAGTCAGAAACATCGATGAGTTAGAAACATCGATCAGCTGCCTCCTTCACACCTCCTATTGGGGATGTGCCCGCAACCAAGGTACATGCCCTTGACCAGAATCGAACCTAGGACCCTTCAGTCCGCAGGCAGATGCTCTATCCACTGAGCCAAACCGGTTTCGGCTGGCTTAACTTTTTTAAAAGTTATGTTTGGGAAGCCTGTCCAGCTTCATCGGATATAGTGATGGCTGCAGAAACAGTGGGCAGGGGCTTTCTCTTGGCCCCAAGTGGCTAACTGTAGTAAAACCTCCAGCCCATTAGAATGGGGAGGGCCGTGCTCTCTGTTTGCTTGCTTGCTTCCTTCCTTTTTGCACCCATTCATTCCTGCATTCAACAAACATTTATTAAACCCATTGAGAGCAAACCAGTCATCACGAGACATAAGTGGTGAGTGCTATAGAGAGACAGATACAGGTCCTGTGGGAATCTATGTGCAAGATTGATAAACATCCTCGGGGAATAAAGGAAGGGAAGATTTCCCAGTGACAGTAACATTGGAGTTGGGGTTTGAAGGATGAGGAGGAGTTTGAGGTGAGGGTTGTTGGCCTTTCCCATGTGGTGTGTTTGGGGAAGACCCTGTGTGGAATGAAGGTGGTCTTGGGACGTGGTGGGACTGAAGCAGGAAAAGTCTGCAGGAGCTGGGAGAGTAGGAGCCCGGTGTGTGTCATGTAGTCAGGGAACTATAAAAGGCCTGGTCTGACAGGGGTGCTAGCCCTTAATAATTAGGAAAACGGCCTGGAAAGGCTGTGGCCAGTTCTGGTTTAAGTTCAACAAAGCCTTGAGTGTAACAGCCCAGGGTCATCTCTGTTGGGAAGAAATTGCAGGATTGATTTTCAGTCCTGATTGAAGCCTGCTTTGACGTCTGCTTTGACCCCTGCTCCCTCCCTCCTGGCCACCTGAACCCTCCTAACCTTGCTTCGTTGACCCAGCTCTCTGGTTTCCCTATCCCCTACAAGCTATTCCTGTCCCAGGTTCTCTCAGTGGAGCAATTTAATGTTTGCTTAGCTTTGCACACCCCTCTTCTCAGAGGATTTGAAATGTGGCCTCACGACATTTTCCCAGAGCCTCGGGGGCTGGCACTCAGATGTGGGATGGCTGGCGTAGCCAGGACTGCTGCTCCCGCTGCCACTGCTGCTTCCACCTCCAGTGTCTCTGGGCTTGCAGCTGCCTCTGCACTCTCTGGTGGAGGGCAGGGTTTTTGCTTTCAAGATGATTTTATGCCAGGTGTGAGCTGAGCAAGGGGTAGGGGAATGTCAAATACATAGCCAGCTCCCCTTTGCATGGTCAGGAGGGGAAATAATGTAAATAAATAGCATTTTTCCTCTGCGGTCCTTCATGTGGAGTTGGTGAACAGGGGGCACTGCTGTTAGTTTTCCTTGTTATACACACACCTAAACCATCCTTGGTAAATCTGGTCAGGACACTCTCCTCCTCCCATTCCAAGGCTGGAGGATAAGTCTTGCTTTTCTGGCCTCAGGAGTTGATGTCAGGCCCCCTTTTGCCCTATCTGTGAGACCCCTGACTGCATCTGTAGCCCTTGCTTCTCCTTACTATCATTTCTGTTTGTTGCCAACAGTCATTACCAGCAATGGAACCCTCTCACTTCTACCAGCTTAGCTGCCTTTTAAAGGGAACAGTTCACCCCTGCCCCCCATTGCCACTTCTGGGGCCCTGAAAAGATGGGGAGAGGCCTGTAGTGAACCCTTTGCCTTGCCTTTTTGCTTCTCTTACCCCAGGTATAAGTTTGGAGTCCGTAATGGTGCCCTGTTCTAGTGAAAGGGAGAAAGTTAGCATGGCCCTCCCCATTCTCATGGGCTTGACTGAAGGTGCCCAGGCTGCCCTTTGGCTAGGATGGTGGTGAGGCAGGCACTAACTACTTTGGGAGCTCAGAATGAGGGCTCTGAAGAAGGGATCCAAAAAATCTAGGCAATCTACCCCCTCAGAGGCGCACAGAGCATTTCAGTCTTTTGCTCCATAGGAACTACAGTGGGCACTTCTGCTGGAGCTTTATTCTTGCACCCAAACCTCCCACTCAGCTCCTCAGACCATGGCTGCTGCCCCGTCGTGTCTTCCCAGGCAGTGGTATGCTTTTCCTGTGGTCAAACCACCAAACTTCCAATGGGTATTTTCTCTCTTTAACTTCACCCTCCCAGTCTGAACTTTCTTTCTTTTTCTTTTCTTTTCTTTTCTTTTTTTTTTTTTGTCAGGATGTACCATTTTCTAAGGCTTTATCCAAAATGTAGAGAAGATTTTTGAGCAGTTGGGACAGTACAGTTAAGTTTTCCTCCTTTGGGACACGGATTTCTGGCCTTGAGCCATTCTCGCTATGATCTACCAATTTGAACTTGGAATCTGTGGCTTTAAAGGCCTTGCTTTGGGATGGGAGAGAATTCTGTGGTGCTGGGAGATCAAGGAGAGAGGGGAGAGTTGTCAGGGGAGAAAGGCAGAAGGAAGGGGCTGACTAGAGTTCCATGCTACTCTACAAGGTGGGAAAACGTACCCTGGAGGGAAAGAAGTTGTACCCTTGAAATGCCCTTCAGCACCCAGTGACCTGGTAGCCTCCAATCAGTATCATTACATGTACTAATAAGCATGGCTCTGCTCTAGGCAAGCCCATCGGGTGACTGGGTGATGAGTCATATTTAGAACATGAAACAGTGGAGGTGGTTATTTGTTTTAGGAAAGGATTACCCTTATGATACCTGCAGCCTGTTTCCTTTATAGACTTAAAATAAGATTGCATTTAAGAGAAAAGCCCCGTTTGCATGCTTTTGATATCTTCTGTGACTCACCTCTCCCCTTTTTGGCAATGCCTAGTAACTCACTTTGATGGATAAGCTCTGCAGACAAGAAAAGGAGCTGGTGTGTCTTTTATACTCTTGATGAGATCCCTAGAAAACAGGATACATGGCCCAAAGAGGGGAATCCATAGACATCAGACCAGGCTCCTTTGCAAGAATTTGCAAAGCTGGGTGTGGAGGCTCTGGTTTATAAACTGGACCCTCCAATTCCTTAAGATTTTTCCGCAAGCCAGCAAGGGAAACAAGGCAGAAAGCTTTATGGGAACCCAGGCAGGCAGGGGGCATTCTGGGGAAGATGTCCGGAGCCCAAAGACTAGGCCTCATGTTCCTTCTCTGGTTGTATCTCCCATGCTAGAAGAGCACCTATTTCTGATGAGGAGTCCACGACAGGTGACTGCCAGCACTTTGGATCTCAGGAGTTTTGTGTCAGCAGCAGTTTTTCCAAGGTAAGGGGCCGTGTGGAGACACATGCCACCCGCCAAAGGGTGGAGCTAAACTGCCTAGGCAATGTGCCTAGCCTGTCATCCTCAGAAGAGGAACAAGAAGGGACAGGGTACTTCCCAGGAGTTGCTCTATATGAGACAGAAATTGGCCAGCTGCTCTTCAAGTTGCAAAGAGGACCAGCCATCACCTTGCCCAGGCCTTAAGATACTTGAGCCCTCCACAGAGAACTACTAAGATGGGCATGTTGCTCTTTTGTTGCAGGTGGAGCTCACAGCAGTTGGAAGTGGCAGCAATGCCCGGGGGGCAGATGCAGATGGCAGTGCAACAGAAAAACTTGGGCACAAGTCAGAAGACAAGCCCAACAGCCCCCAGCCAAAAATGGACTATACTGAGAATGTGGCAGAGGACGAGGGCCTTTTGGTACCCCTGAGTGGCCCGGAAGACGGGCTCAAGCTTCCCCCTACTGACAGCACTGAGGCTGGTGGCGGCAGCAGCAGGCCCGACTGTTCCTGGATTCCCCTCAGCACGCAAATGAGCAAACAGGTGGACTGCTCGCCTGCTGGGGTAAAGGCTTTGGACTCTCAGCATGGTGTTGGGGAGAAAAATACTTTCATTTTGGCAACTCTGGGAACTGGAGTGCCCGTGGAGGGAACCCTGCCTCTGGTTACCACTAATTTCAGTCCGCTGCCAGCACCCATCTGCCCCCCTGCTCCCAGTTCTGCCTCCGTCCCCCCATCTGTTCCTGATCCATTCCAGGTTCCTCTCTCTGTCCCTGCCCCAGTACCCCATTCAGGGCTAGTTCCTGTCCAGGTTGCCACTTCAGTTGCAGCTCCTTCCCCTCCCTTAGCACCAGTCCCAGCACTGGCTCAGGCGCCACCATCAGTGCCCACACTCATCTCTGATTCGAACACCCTCTCAGTTTCAGCCTCAGTTTTGGTGCCTGTGCCGGCTTCTGCTCCCCCTTCAGGCCCTGTTTCCCTGCCGGCTTCAGCCCCTTCCCCCATATCAGTCTCAGTTTCAGCTCCTTCCTTGACCTTGATCCAGGCTCCTGTGCCCCCTTCTGCTCCAACCCTGGTCCTCGCACCGGTCCCTACTCCAGTTCTGGCTCCCATGCCGGCATCCACACCTCCAGCAGCTCCCGGCCCTCCATCAGTACCCATGGCCACTCCAACCGTATCCTCTGGCCCACCTTCCACCCCCACCCTCATCCCTGCCTTTGCTCCTACACCGGTGCCTGCACCCACCCCAGCCCCAATCTTTACTCCAGCTCCTACGCCCATGCCAGCTGCCACACCAACTGCCATTCCCACGTCTGCACCCATCCCGGCCTCCTTTAGTTTGAGTAGAGTCTGTTTTCCTGCAGCTCAGGCACCAGCTATGCAAAAAGTCCCTCTGTCTTTTCAGCCAGGGACAGTACTGACACCTAGCCAGCCATTGGTATACATCCCACCTCCGAGCTGTGGGCAGCCACTCAGTGTGGCTACACTGCCAACCACTCTGGGGGTCTCCTCCACTCTTACACTCCCTGTCCTGCCATCCTACCTACAGGACAGGTGTATCCCTGGCGTGCTGGCCTCCCCAGAGCTACGGTCTTACCCATATGCATTTTCTGTAGCCCGGCCTCTGACTTCAGATTCCAAGGTGGTCTCTCTGGAGGTGAACAGGCTTCCGTGTGCTTCCCCATCCAGCAGCACCAGCACCCAGCCTGCGCCTGATGGGGTCCCCGGGCCTTTGGCAGATACTTCCCTCTCCACTGCTTCTGCCAAGGTGCTTCCAACGCCACAGCCTTTGCTGCCAGCCCCCAGTGTGAGCTCAGCCCCACCGCACCCCGCCAAGATGACAGGTGGCACTGAGCAGCAAACAGAAGGGACTTCCGTTACCTTCTCTCCCCTCAAGTCACCTCCACAGCTGGAGCGAGAGATGGCCTCTCCATCTGAGTGCAGCGAGATGCCCCTCGACCTGTCCTCTAAGTCCAACCGCCAGAAGCTTCCATTGCCGAACCAACGCAAGACACCCCCCATGCCCGTGTTGACCCCTGTGCACACCAGCAGCAAGGCCCTCCTCTCCACGGTCCTCTCTAGGTCTCAGCGTACAACCCAGGCTGCCGGTAGCAATGTCACCTCATGCCTGGGCTCCACTGCCTCGCCCTTCGTCATCTTTCCTGAGATAGTGAGGAACGGGGACCCGAGCACCTGGGTGAAGAACTCAACTGCGCTGATTAGCACCATTCCTGGCACCTATGTGGGAGTGGCCAACCCAGTGCCTGCTTCCCTGCTGCTGAACAAAGAGCCTAACTTGGGCCTCAACCGAGATCCCCACCATCTCCCCAAGCAAGAGCCCATCTCCATCATTGATCAAGGCGAGCCTAAGAGCACTGGTGCCTCCTGTAGCAAGAAGGGAAGCCAGGCTGGGACTGAGGGACAACCTAACACAGTCAAACGTTACACCCCAGCCCGCATTGCCCCTGGGCTGCCAGGCTGCCAAAGCAAGGAGCTCTCTCTATGGAAGCCCACGGGGCCAGCAAATATTTATCCGCGGTGTTCAGTCAATGGGAAGCCCACCAGCACCCAGGTCCTGCCTGTTGGTTGGTCACCATATCACCAAACATCTCTGCTTTCCATTGGCATTTCCAGTGCCGGGCAGCTGACCCCCAGTCAGGGGGTACCCATCAGGCCCACCAGCGTTGTTTCTGAGTTCTCTGGTGTGTCATCTGCTGGCCCCAGTGAAGCTGTGCACGGACTTCCTGAGGGGCAGCCGCGGCCTGGTGGTCCCTTTGCTCCAGAGCAGGACACTGGCACAAAGAACAAAACTTGCCGGATCGCTGCCAAGCCTTATGAAGAACAAGTCAACCCTGTCCTTCTGACTCTCAGCCCTCAGACAGGGACTCTAGCACTGTCTGTTCAGCCTAGCAGTGGGGACATAAGAGTGAGTCAGGGGCCAGAGGAATCAGAGAGCCACCTCTGCTCCGATGGTACTCCTAAGACAGAAGGCCCCCAGGGGACTTGTGGCCTGAAGCTGGCAGGAGACACAAAACCTAAGAACCAAGTGCTGGCCACCTACATGTCTCATGAGCTGGTTCTGGCCACCCCCCAGAACCTGCACAAGATGCCTGAGCTGCCTTTGCTACCTCATGACAGCCGCCCCAAGGAACTTATCTTGGACGTGGTCCCAAGTGGCAAGAGGGGCTCCAGCACAGAGCTTTCACAGCTTGGAAGCCAGGTGGACCTGGGGCGGGTGAAAATGGAGAAGGTGGATGGTGATGTGGTATTCAATTTAGCCACCTGCTTCCGGTCTGATGGCCTCCAAGCAGCTCCCCAGAGGAGTCAAGTTGAAGTTCGGAGTAAGGCCGCACAGACTCGAGTGAAACAGGAAAGTGTAGGGGTCTTTGCTTGTAAGAACAAGTGGCAGCCAGACTCAGTGGTGACTGATGGGGTGACTGAATCTCTGCCATCTAAGAAAATAAAATGTGGCAAAGAGAAGGATGCTGAGGAGCAGCTGCCACAGGCAAAGGTCATAGCCCGGAGTTCTCATGGACCCAAGGTGAGTATTGGACTGAGGTTGAGAAATGAGGGCAAGGCTGAGACACCAGTAGCCTGCTTTGTCCTGCAGGTGTCAACCTTGTTTAACTGTGACAGGATTCTTGAGTAGCTCTGTGATCTGAACTGATTGGAAGGCTTGTATCGAGTGAATAATCTGCTGCCCCCTTTCTAAGTCACATTCTCCATATAAGGTGTTCTAGCATGGGGAGGGGCTATATTTTGTAGGATGTGGAAAATAATTTGGTCCCTGAGGTGAGGGAAGCCATTGTCTCAGATGAGGCTGGAAAGCGGAAGAAGGTATTGGCGAGGGAAATCAATAACACGCCCTTCCCAGCAAAACCATTCTTCCTTTTCCTTTTCTGAGATGACCTCTGGCCTTGAGAACTTGGGGCCGAGGGAGGGAGAGGGCTTTGACAAGGTTGTTGTCTGAACTACTTGGGAGCCTGCTCAGGATTTGCTTGGAGTTTAGTGGGGCTAGAGCCAATTTAGCTTCTGGGCTCATCCACCAGTTTTCTACCCCCTCCCAATGCTTACGGTGGCAGCATCGGGGCTCTGCCCATTGGAAATTTAGTGTGCAAGGCAGGTGGGCATCTGGGCCTGGATTCTTTTTTAAATATATTTTTTATTGATTTCAGAGAAGAAGGGAGAGGGAGAGAGAGAAACAGCAATGATGAGAGAGAATCATTGATTGGCTGCTTCCTGCATGCCCCACAATGGGATTGAGCCCCCACAACCTGGGCACGTTCCCTGATGGGGAGTTGAACCATAACCACCTGGTTCATAGGTCTACACTCAACCACTGAACCATACTGACCAGGCTGGGCCTGGATTCTTAATAGGTTAAGGATGGTTGCAGAGTTCTAGGCAAAAAGGTGGGCCAAGAGGATTCGACTTAAATCTAATGTTGCTCTAGCGAGCCAAGGAGATTGGTGAGCCAAGGAGATTCTTGAAGCAGTTGAGGATAGGGCTCATTAAGAATATGGAGCAATTTGAAGTTAAGTTAACAAGCATTCAAATTGGATGTTGATATACATAGATGAGTAGATTTGCAGCCAGAGCACCATGAATTTGTCTGTGGCAGGAGCTTTTGATGTTTTTTGGATGATAGAGTGCTTTGAGAAGTGATGAGAGCTATAGAGCCTGTCCCAGAAACATGACTTCAGAATTTTGACAATAATTTCAAGGGGTTCATAGACCCACCCCCTTCCCAAAGCCCACCTATGTACTGCAGGTTAAGAATCCTGGGTATAGAATTTGGTTGAGTTTTGCCCAGGGACCTTACAACCACCTCTGTATGGCAGAGACATTCCAAGTAGGAACATAGGACATGACATAGTAGCGCATAAATAGTAGAGCATTTGCTCAGGTAGTTGTGATCTGCCCTTGGGGGTAATAATAATAATAATCCTATATAATAAAAGTATAGTATGCAAATTGTCCCCTTGATCGGGAGTTGTCAGAAGTTTGACCAGGGGGCAGGGCCAACCTGGGGAAGGGAGAGAGGCCATGGCCAGCAGCTGTTAGGGACCTTACCAGTGCACTAATTTTGTGCCCTGGGCCTCTAGTAATAATAAATAATCCACGTCATTATTAGTTATTATCATTTATTGAACTCCTACTACATACTATGAGCTTCCTACATATGTTATCTAACTTAATCTTTAAAATAACACAACGAGGTAAACACTACACTCATTTTATAGATAAGAAAATAAAGGAAACAGACTGAGTGGGTAAGTTACCCAGCTACTAAATGGCAGAGCTGGAATTCAAACTCAGTTCTCATTGGCTCTGAAGTTCACATTCATCTCAGCTATACTATAGAATCATTCACCTTCATGCACAGCTGTTTTACTGACCACTTAGCAAGTGTTTGTTGAAGAGCTCCTATATGCAGTTCCTCCAAAGCAGTGGGGATACATTGTCAGGAGGGAGATGTAGCATTTTGGTGAGTGTGCTCTCTGGAACCAGGCACAATGCCTGAGTTTGAATCGTGGCCCTACTTAGCTGAGTGATGTCAGTCAAGTTACTTAATCTCTCTGGCTCTCAGTTTTCTCATCTATATAATGAGACAATGATATTGCCTACTCTAAAAAATAATAATAATAGTGCCTACTCATAGGGCTGTGTAAAGATGAAAGGAGATGATGATATGAAATGTCCAGAATAGGCAGGTCAGTAGAGACAAAAAGTAGATCAGTGGTTGCCTTAGGTTGGTGGGGATGGGAATTTGGGGAGTGGTGGCTTCATGAGTATCAGATTTCCATTTGGGGTGATAAAAGTTCTGGAACTTGATAGTAATGATGCTAACACAACTTTGTGACTGTTAAAAACAATTGAATTGTATGATGTATCTCAACAAATTATATGTCAACAAAGCTGTTAAAAAAGATTAAATGAGGTGATATACATAAATGCTGAGAACAGTGCCTGGCACATAGTAAGTGCTTACTAAGTGATAGTGGCTGCTGTTATTATTGTTAGTATTGCTTACAAGATAGATGTGCTGTCTGCTCTTATGGAGCTTATGTCTTGCAGATGACTCAATGACGGGCTAGGCACTGTCTATTCCTATCTTGATGGACAGTTCACTGGGTCTACTGACAGATGCAGAGGCCAGAGAGTAAAGTTACAGGATTAGGAGCCTTGAGGGAGTGCTTAGAAGTGTCCTGTAATGACTTAATAAATGCCCATTTTTCAGGAGAGCAAATAACTTTGAACTTTTCTATATTCCATTTTCCTGAGGGAAAAATAAAACATTGATAAGCAAACTATGATCAGGAGTTAATTTAAAACAGCCCCTTTCAGGGCATGGCCAAGAATCAGAAGAGTCACCTGTCTCCAACTCCACCTGCCCCAGGGCCTTGAGAATCCTGAAGAGTCTTTTGAATCATCAGAAAATAATGAGTTCTGCTTCATCTGGCTCTGAGTGTATTTAATTGTCATCTCATCCCTTGTAAAACTTCTTGGGAAAACCTTTCAAAACCCTGCTCACTGGAACATTCATCTTACATGGTGGCCCCACTTTCCCAACTTTTTGCCTAAGTTGGAGTATGCAATATATTTTTACTCTTAGTGCTGCCCCTGCAGAAGAAACAGACAGGCATCCCTTCTATATGTTGTACTTGTTTTTGTCTGTTTTAGTAAGTAAAAGTTAATGATCTGTACTTGAAAGAGCCAGCTGAAAAATGATATTCAGAAATAAGTAGGACATGTTCAGATTTACATGCATGGAACTTCCTCCCTCTCCCCCCGACTTAAAATAGTTTTTCTCTGTCCATACCCAAAGGCCAGATTTTAAGCAGCCCCCATCTTCTTTCCTCCTCAATTATTTTCTTCTCCTAACATGTTAGATTGTAGGAACTGGCAGCAAGCAAAGAGAGGAACTGAACTTGAATATTCAGCTGAATAAGAAGCAGGCAGTGTTCATAGGTTAGTAGGAGTCCCTGGAATTTGATGGGGAATGGCAACCTTGCTGTCCCTGGAGAATTGAGATCCCCATTCCCATGAAAATGTTTCATCAATAAGATAACTCATCCCCTTAGCTGGAGCTAGACAGTGATAACCTTTTAGATGGTGGCATATACGTCTGCTTAGGGGGAAAGAACGTTCTTCCTAGGGCTTGCTTTGTTAAGACATTTTGCTTATTCTGCATTCCCTGGATACTATATACTGAAAATCCCTACCCTGTCCTATTTCTTATTTGGTGGAATGAAGAGACCTTAGAGCTTGTGAGAATATGTGACTATTAGGCTGAGAGTGTCCTTTAATGGTGCCTGTCTGATGCATTGAACAGGAGGTGTGAGTTGGGTTGAGCAAAAACAGTCGAGGACACAAGTAGGGAAATAGAAGAATGAGAGCTGATGCAAAGAAGCCCAGTGTGGGATCCAGGAGCAATGATCCCAGCTGCCACTTTGTCACTGCAAGCGCAAATATGCTAACTTGCCAGGTCTGCCTGTTAAGTGGCAGCCCCTGAGTGAGCATATGCTGTGGGTTATGTGTTGCACTGGACAAATCATTTAACTTATTGTCTTGGAACCTCAGTTAACTTGTGTTTTTAAAAATATATATTTTATTGATTTTTTACAGAGAGGAAGGAAGAGGGATAGAAAGTTAGAAACATCGATCAGCTGCCTCCTGCACACTCCCCACTGGGGATGTGCCCCACAACCAAGGTACATGCCTTTGACTGGAATCGAAACTGGGACCTTTCAGTCCGCAGGCCGAGGCTCTATCCACTGAGCCAAACCAGTTTTGGCTAACTTGTCTTTTTTAAAAAATATTTTTTATTATTTTTTTACAAAGAGAAAGGGGAAAGGATAGAAAGTTAGAAACATGGATGAGAGAGAAACATTGTTCAGCTGCGTCCTGCATACTCCCTACTGGGTATTTGCCCGCAACCAAGGTACATGCCCTTGACTAGAATCGAACCTGGGACCCTTGAGTCTGCAGGCCAATGCTCTATCCACTGAGCCAAACCAATTAGGGCTTAACTTGTCTTTTTAATGGGGATGATTTTAGCTTCCCTCTCAGGGTTGTTGGGAGGATCAAATCAAATAATAAAGAAGAGAGTATTTTGAAAAGTTGAAAGTGCTACAGAGTATAAAGTGGCTTTATTAATAATGCCTGGTCCTTTTCCATGACTTTCATAAGTGTGGGGAGATTTGGATTGCTCCTAGGTCAGGCTTTTCTACTTGTTTCAGTTGAATTTGTTCTCTGGTATTAATTTGCATGTGAAAATAGATAATTTTTTTGAGTTGGCCTGTATAGTGAATTATTTTCAGTTGTTGGTGTCAATACCAATCACAGTGAAGTTAGATGAACAACATGGTCACCGAGCTTGCAGAAGAGGCATTTTTGTTTTCTGCCTGTCTCTCTACTGCTGTTTGGATATAGAGAGTATGGGACCTGATTTTGCACCTTTTAAAATGACTTTGGGTGTGTATCTAGCATGTGAATTCAGACTCTGCAAACATGTTTAAAATTATGGGCTGTAGATGTTTATGAGGATTAGCTAGGACACAGTAAAGTTCAGAAAAACCTCTGCATCCAGTTGGGGAAGGCAGCCAGTGGTCCCTTTCCCTGGCCCCAACCTGGTGTCCATGTGTCAGAATCGGGGCACAGGGCTCAATATTAGGAGAGTTTTCTTAAGAAGGGAAACTGACCTCAGACCTGACCCTCTCTACCTCTCCACAGTGCCGGAAGCCACCTAGTGACTCCCAGGAAGTCACCAAGAAAAGCTTCAAGGGGGCTTCAGATTCAGGAAAAGAGCACAATGGAGTCAGGGTAAAGCACAAGCACCGGAAGCCAACCAAGCCGGAGTCCCAGTCTCCAGGAAAACGAGCAGATGGCCAAGAGGAAGGTAGGCCCCTGGGTCCTGGCCCTCTGGGCTGGGCTGGGCTGCAGAGGGATTCCTCTGCAGGCCTGAAGGAAGGGCTCTGAGACTGACCAAAAAGTGAGACTTCCTCAATCTGCAAGGAGGATATAATTGACACCTCTGAAATCAAAGGGAAGAGAGAAGGGAGAATCAGCTTATTTGCCTCACCCTGGTTGCTAGAATAGAATAAGACATAGTCTGAAGGCCAAAAGAGGTGGTTTTCAGACAGGGGAAAGTCAATTCTGCAACAGAGGAGACAATCCATTACCCTGCAATAGGTCCAGGCTCAGAGAAGAAACAGACTTAATGAGGATTGATACTAAACAGCAAAATGGGAGTTCGTCACATTAGTTTCTTTACCTTGGGTGTACTTGAAAACTCCCATTACAAAAAGCTAAAAATGAACAGCTAACCAGCTAGAAGGGTTTAGAGAGATTCTAAACCCCTATTATTTAGGGACGCACAAGATGTTTGGGGTGGGGAGGTGCTCTGCCACTAATAGTTACTTGGCCCCCTCATTAGAGAGAGAAGCCCAAGTAGTTCTGCTCCCAGTAGCCTGTGTTCATGGCCTTGTCCATCTGACACGACCTGCTTCTTTTCTAGTCTGTTCTTATATAGCAGTTTCCCTCTGTCCTCCACTTCCTACTCCCCTCTTCCTGCTTTGCTCAGTCCTCTAAGATTCATTGAGGTTGCCCTTCTCTGGGACCTGCTCCAGCTCTGTGAGAACTTTGTGGAGGTGCAGCAGCTGCAGAGTCGTACAGGCAGCATGGCCTTCTCCTTTCTGGCATGCTGGCGAATCTATTCGATGCACTGCCTGTTTTTGGTGTCCGCAAAAATGACCCCACTCCCAGGTTTTCAAAACCACCAGGAAATGCTCCTTCTCAAAAAGAGATACATAGGTGATAGTAGCCTAACAGAAGCTGATAACTGAAACCGAGGGGAAACATACACCCTCCCTTGACTTTCCCACCTGAGCCGCTCAGGGGGGGCTTCCCAGTCCTTAGACTCTGACTGTGATATTTCTGCCTTCTGCCCCGAAACCACACATCACTTCAGGTTCCTTGGAGAAGAAAGCAAAGAGCAGTTTCCGTGACTTCATCCCTGTGGTTCTGAGCACCCGGACGCGCAGTCAGTCTGGTGAGTGAGTGCGAGGCTGTGGTCCATCTTGGCACTGCCAAGAGAGATAGAAATCTAGCCAAGTGATTTTGACATTGGCCCAGTTGGAGATTTGGGAATTTGACTCACTGTGCCAATATGCCCAGCTCCTGGTGGAGATGAGAGAGCCCAGGGTGGGGATGGGGGCGGGGGGAATTGCCCAGGTTGTGAGGAATATTTGCTTAGATTTTCAGAATAGGGATTTGATATCTCTTGTTGGAAGCCACTGGTAGAAAGAGGAAAGGCCTGTGCCACTTAGGCAAACTGGCTCTACCGCAAGCTTTGGCATCTCATGATTATTGGGGCCAATCTTGGACACAGACATTTAGCCCTAACCCTAACTCTGGTTCACCCAGATTTTTATGCAAAGTGGATAGATTGGGGAAGGAGGGCACAGTGTAAGCTCAGTTATCTGATATTTTATTAACTGACACTTCAGCACATGGAGAGCACAGTGGTAATTGGGACTCATAATGACAGCCTGGAAGCCTTACAAAATCCCTAAGTGTCCTCTGAATCATCGAAGAGGGCTTATATTGTTACCAGCCCCATTTTCGCATTAAACACATTCTACTATATTTGATTCTTTAGAAATTGGTGATCCTGTGTGATCTCTATGGTGAGTCTGTATTATCCAGAATATTAGATTAACTGGAACACTTTGTTCCCTGCCTCGTCTGTATAATGGCATGTTTGCTAGACATTTGCTGTCTTTAAGTGGTGTTACTACTTGAAGCTTTGGTCAAGGGCTGCTCTGTTTGCCTCAAACCATTTCTTTCTTCTGTTGACTTCACTTGGCTTTGGAGATGGTTGAGTTAATAGCCAGGCCTTGGGAGAAGAGGGTGGTGCCTCAGATCTGCTTCTGAGGGAGATGTCAGATCCCCTGTAATGCGAAACTGGGACAATTTAGGATTGTACTTTTGTTGTTAGCAGAACTAAAGGAAGGAGTGGGGAGGAAAATGGCCTCTTGGCAAGGTGGCAGAAGAGGGTAGGGAAGAAACCATCATCATGGGGTGGTGGAGAGAGAAGGGGGAAGTGCTTTGCCAGAGGTGTAGAACAGCTATAGCAGGGGTAGGGGGAGGTACCAGGGAGAAAGCTCCATCCTTGGACTCTTGCCACTCAATAGGAGGTGGAGTCAACATAAGGGAAGAGGGACTGGCTGAGGAGCATTTGGATGGGACTAACCCAGGCCAGTGCCTCAGGAAAGGAACTCCCTCTTGCTTCGCTTTTCCTGAGACCCTTCTTTGTGAAGATCCAGATCTGCTTCTTTAGGGTGGCTCTGTCAGCGAGATTGGTGGTCACATAGGAAGCAGGGGCGGGGGACCCCATGTCAATCTGCCCTCCCTCACTTTCTTCTAAATCCTAATTTCCCAAGGGGCAAGGATCTGTGGCCCTCTGCTGCTCCTCACAAAATGCTTGGCACCTTGTAAGCACTAAGTAAGTGTTTGTGGAATGAAATAAAGTGGCAACATGAATGAGGAAGGGTGTGTAGTTTGGATACTCAATAGTTGTGTGATATATTAGACTCTGTAAAGTGCATATGAGCAAATGATCTCCTTTGAGACTCAAAACAGTCCTATAAGATCATTAAGGCAAAGAACAGTAGCCCCATTTCATAGATGGGAAAACAGAAGTAAAAGAACCTTCCTACAGCATACAGCTAATAACTGCCAGAGCCTGAACTTGAACCCAGATCTTCAGATTTCTAATGCAGGGCAATTGCTTCAACACCATATTTTGTCCTTTGAAGAGGTACCTGACCACCTTTCTGTATGTCCTGTCTACAGGAAGCATCTGTAGCTCCTTTGCTGGAATGGCAGACAGTGACATGGGAAGCCAGGAAGTCTTCCCTACAGAGGAGGAAGTGGAGGTGACCCCCATCCCAGCTAAGCGTCGGAAGGTGAGAAAGACCCAACGGGACACCCAGTATCGCAGCCACCACGCCCAGGATAAGACTCTGCTGAGCCAGGGCCGCAGGCACCTGTGGCGAGCCCGAGAAATGCCCTGGAGGACAGAGGCTGCCAGGCAAATGTGGGACACCAATGAGGAGGAGGAGGAAGATGAGGAGGATGGTCTGGTGAAGAGGAAGAAACGGAGACGGCAGAAGAACCGAAAATATCAGACTGGGGAGTACCTGACCGAGCAAGAAGAAGAGCAGCGGCGGAAAGGGAGAGCTGGTAAGGCTGGCCAGAGCGTACCACCCCATGAGCTGCTGTCACCCAAGCTACAATGACTTTAGCTTCTTGGCACCTTCTGGCATCTTGGGTGTTCCCACCTCTGTTTTTCTCTACACCTGCCAAAGGCCTCTGCACCCATAGAAACCTGGTGTCATGAGCCTCAGCTGCCAGAGGGGTCATTAAAAAATATTTTTGTATTGATTTCAGAGAGGAAGGGAGAGGGAAAGAGAGAAAGACATCAATGATGAGAGAGAACCATCCATCAGCTGACTCCTGTATGCTGCCCACTGGGGATCAAACCTGCAACCGGGCATGTGCCCTTACCAGGAATTGAACTGTGACCTCTGGGATCATAGGTTGATGCTCAACCACTGAACCATGCTGGCCGAGTGAGAGGGCCATTTTAAAACAATATATTTTTATTGATTCTAGGAGGGAATGGAGAGAGAGAGAGAGAGAGAGAGAGAGAGAGAGAGAGAGAGATCAATGATAAGAGAGAATCATCAATTAGCTGCTTCCTGCATGTCTCCTACTGGGGATCGAGCCTGAAACCTGGGCATGTGTCCTGAGTTGAACTGTTATATCCTGGTTCATAGGTCGATGGTCAATCACTGAGCAACACTGACTGGACCAGAGTAGGTCATTTAACACTAGTCATAGGTTTTGGCTTGGGGTTGAAATTGAATGAGTTTGGACTAATTTACAGGTGAGCCGAGTATACATAGGCCCAAGCCCTTCAATTTGTTATAAAAGTTTGAATCTATGGTCAAGGCCACAGTGACATCCTGGCATGGTATAGGGAATTCTCTGGTTGGCTTGAGGGAGTTGGGTCTTTTGGGAGGCTCAGCTCTCTCACCTGGAATCTTGGGTTCAAAGAGGAGAAGGGCATTAATTGACTTTTCTGGGATGTCTCCAGCTCCTAAACTAAAATAAAGTACAATGGTTTTCTCAATCCAACAGAAGTACTTCAAGTAGAAGTAGGCATAACTTTGCTTTCTCCCTTAAAGCCACAAAGGAAGGCTATTAAGAGGCAAGGTGAAGCCCTAGCCATTTTGCTCAGTGGTTAGAACATCGGTCCATGGACTGAAAGGTTGGGGTTTGATTCTGATTAAAGGCACGTACCTTGGTTGCAGGTTCAATCCCCAGCCCCCAGCCAGGTGTATGCAGGAGGCAACAAATAAATGTGTCTCTTTCACATTGATGTTTCTCTCTGTCTCTCCCTCTCCCTTACACTCTCTAAAAATCAATGGGAAAAATATCCTTGGGTGAGGATTAATAAAACAAAACAAAAAAAGAGCCAGGCTGAAGCTTTGAGGAGACCGAGGTGGCATTATTTGTTGGACCCACGTTGGACCCAAGGAGAAAAGCTGGCTTTCTTTGGCCACATTAGATGCAATATATGTAATCATGAAGGCACAGCCTGTCATCTACCTAATATCAGTATGCTTCACTAAGTGCTGTTCAGGAGCATTCCTATAATGGATTTCTAGATGAGCAAAACACGTATCTCTGGGCTCCAAAATAACGCCTCTATCTTGCACTCACTCTCTTTCTCTGACCTCTGCCCTTGAAGCAACAATTGATTGTCTCCTGTTATGTCTTCATCCTGAGCTGCTGGCAAATATCTGCAGTTTCCTGATTAGCAAAAACTGAATAACCGCATACTGAGCCGGTAGTAGATATTGGGC
The DNA here is from genome assembly GCA_027563665.1 of Antrozous pallidus. Lineage (NCBI taxonomy): Eukaryota > Metazoa > Chordata > Mammalia > Chiroptera > Vespertilionidae > Antrozous > Antrozous pallidus. The sequence goes on along the minus strand of CM050509.1, from coordinate 38,712,313 downwards.
TTATTATAATGCAAAAAAGGCTAAACTTCATTTCCAGCTCTGTTTAAACAGAGACATATATGATACAGATCTCTATACTTATGAGAGTAATTGAGCTAATTTTCATCAACTATGTGAGACAGCAAGGATAGTTTTTCCTTTTTTCTGTCAGAGTCTTAATGGATTGGTCAGGAATGAGTTGTCAAGCTGTTGGCCTCAGCCACTTGTGTTAGGAGGAAGAGGAGAATTTGTAGCACCAGTCTTCTCTAATGAGGGCTAGCTTCCTAGAAACTTAGAAACTTCTTATAGAATTTATGGGCTTTTGAAACCAGAAGAACCTCCAAGGTTGCCTGGTGGTTTTCCATCCAATACAGAGATCTTCACAGCACTCTTGGTAGGTAGCCTTTCCTTAAACAGCTCCAGGATTATGGAGAACACTGCTTAGCAAGGCCTCCTATTTGACTTTGGGGCAATTCCAGTTGTTGGAAAGTAGGTCATTGTCCCTCCATGTGTGTGTCTAAGGGTTTTCAGTTGAGGTTGTTGGCTTTGGCATATGGTCTGGTCACCTTCCTCCAGATCTGGTAGTGACCTTCATGAAGGAATTGCTTGGCAAACATCTCTCTTCTCAAAAAACTCTGATCTCTCCTATTACTGCTACCCATATTTCAGGTGGACATCAGAGAGTCAGGCAGAGTCCAAACTAGGCAGGTTATCTTAATCCTGTCTGAGATTCATGACCTTTCCTTTGGTTCTTGGCTTGTGTTATTCCCTTCCTGACCTGCAGAAGAGAGGAAGAGCTACTGCCACTCCCATACACACTACCTCCACTCTCCGTTCCTTTCTGTGCTACTAGGAAGCCCTTGCTCCACCACAACTGTATAAACTCCAGAGCCTGCCCTGGTCTGGGTAACGGAGTAAGGGCTGCTGCCTTTTCTGTGGCATTGAATGTTGTAATATGGCTTCCCCATGTTTCCTGAGGTCCTCACAAGGCACGGTCTGTTCCTTCCTCTTTTGCCTCAGCTCAAACTTGTTGCGTTAAAATCCCTGGTTTAGAATATTTTGACCGAAAGTGCCATTACAACCCATCTAGTACAACAGTTCTTCGATGGGAGACCCACTAGTGGGTTGGGACTAGTTGGGAGAAAGTGGTAGTATGACTGCTGGCCTTCTAAGAGCTTTGTATAACCTACAGTCAATTCCTCATTTTGTAATGATGGCTCCCACATCTGGATCTGCCCTTGGTGATGCCACATGTGAGAGCACATAGCCAGGTCCAGGGAGGCAAGTTAAGAACTCTTGGATCTTGGCAACCACCCCTCATTTTACAAATTGGAGAAACCAAGGCTGCAGCTATACATTTGACATACATACTGATCTTGTGCCATGTGCTATGTAGGCATGATGGTCAGGCCTGTGGGGGAGATAAAGAACACATGGGCATGGCCCTATGTAAAGAGCTTACACTTAAATAATGCATTAACAATGCCTTACTCTTTCTAACACTTTATAAAGGGGTTTTGCATTTGTTACCTCATTTAATTCTTGTATTAGCCCTACAATGTAGATTATATTCTCCTCATTTTACAGGCATAGAAATCAGGCTTGGAGAGATTATGACTTGTCTTCAGCCAGTCACACACAGCTAGTGGCATGGCAAAGCCATGTAACACTAATATTAGCTAAGAGAAGGGGAAACCCCGTCTATCCCTTCTACATGTGATGCTTAGGACTGGCCTGGGCAGTGAGGCTCTTGGTAATGGGGTTCTGAGTGCCAATCAGGGATCCCTGCTCTGGAGCTGGAAGGAGTTGTAATAAATTAGGAAGTGCTTTGTTCAGTGAGCTGTGTGTACATTTGGAAATGTTACCCAGTCTGTTCCAGTAACTTGCTTTCCAACCAGGGAGGCAGCAGGTTTCTGTGATTGTCCACCGGCTGAGTCCCAATGGCACTTTCTGGTTTTAGGGACTTTCTGTGGTTTTGATCTTTCTGTCCTCACAAGAGTGACCAACAGGGCAATCAGGTGGATAGAGTTGAGGCTATGAAGGAAGTCTCCCACCATTTACTTCCCACCTTAATATGCTTCATACTTCACTTCAGCAGAGCTTCTAAATTTGTTTCCCTATTGGAATGGAGAGAAAGGCAAAAGAGATACGGATAAAGCTGAAAAGGAAGTTCTGATTTGCTTCGGGCTTTGGAGAAATATTTAAAAATGACCATCATTTTGGGGACAGCTAGATGGGTCGCCCCCTTCTGGCAGGGCTAAGAGTTGTCACCTACTTATAGAGGAGGGACTTTGACGTTGAAATACAGTATCCATTTGAGAAGCATTTAGTGGAATTGTCAGCACCAATACAGGTAGATAATTACACAAGTTATTTCTGAGATTCTAATCTCCAAATTCCTCTGATTCATGTTGGAGGAAGGCTTGGTTTTCTGTGTTCTGTTTCCCTGACATTCATTCTCTCCTGTTTCGTGCCTTCAGATTTAAAGGCCCGTAAGCAGAAGACTTCCTCCCAAAGTTCGGAGCACCACCTCAGGAACAGGAACCTTCTCTTGCCCAACAAAGCCCAAGGGATCTCGGATTCACCAAATGGTTTTCTCCCAAATAATCTGGAGGAGCCATCCTGCCTTGAAAATTCAGAAAAGCCATCAGGAAAACGGAAGTGCAAGACTAAGCATATGGTAAACGTCTCAGAAGAGGCAAAGGTGTGTTGCTAGCTATGGGGAGTTGTGGAAGAGGGGAGTGGGCTAGAGTTGCAAGCTTTCCAGAAGCTCCTCTGTCAACAGTTCTCTGAGTGAGATAGTGAGTGAGTGAGTGAATGGGAAGATCACATTAACCCATATTTATTAAAGTATTTTAAATTAGTTCTAGAAGCGTTCAGGGGAGGATTTGAAGTTAGAGCTAACTATAAGCATTTGCAAAGTATAGGGTTTGGTTCATGATGGCTTTTCCTCCACAAGCCTTGGATCGCTGTTGAGTTAAGAATTTGGCAGCCTGAATAGCTTGTTAACATTCAATCAAGAAGCTTTTGTCTGTGTTTAACTCACTGGAAATCAATCAGGGAGATTTCTGAATCAATCAAGGTAGCAAGTGGGAGCAAGGTAGTTGATGTCTAGACAAAGGTTGCTAAAGGGTGGGGCCGAAGGAATTCCACTTGGGTCCCTTTATAGCCACCCATCTCCACACTAACTATCTAGTCACAAAAGAGCAGGTAAGTGGGCACTCACCATTCAGTAGCCAGGCAAACATTCTAGAAACCCTGTTCAAAATTGACATCTCTTTTGGGTCTGATGTTAACAACATGGGTGTTAGGTTCCACATTAAACAATTTGAAAATATCACACAGTTCTCATCCTGGGGTGGGAGACTAGGTGCTCGTTTCCTCTCTTTCCCCCTTTCTAAAAACATATATTTTATTGATTTTTTACAGAGAGGAAGGGAGAGGGATAGAGAGTTAGAAATATCGATGAGAGAGAAACATCAATCAGCTGCCTCCTGCACACTCCCCACTGGATGTCCCCACAGCCAAGGTATATGCCCTTGATAGGAAATGAACCTGGGACCCTTGAGTCTACAGGCCAATGCTCTATCCACTGAGCAAACCTGGTTAGGGCTTCTTTCCCATTTTGGAATCTGGTTCCAGCTCAGATGAGGTACTCAAACATATTTCCTTCTCTTTAAAAATAGAGATAAGCCTTAGCTGATTTGACTAAGTGGATAGAGCATTGGCCTGTGGACTGAAGAATCCCAGGTTGGATTCCAGTTAAGGGCACATGCCCAGGTTTCGGGCTTGATCCCCAGTAGGGGGCATGCAGGAGGCAGCCAATCAATGATTATCTCATCACTGATGTTTCTCTCTCTCTCCTCTCCATTCCTCTCTGAAATCAATAAAAATATATTTAAGAAAAATAGATGATACTCCTTCTATCTCACAAGGGTATTTAGGAGAACAAAGGAGGAAGTATGTCTGTTAAAGGCTTTCATCATCCTAAAGTGCTTTCCGAGTTGGTGTAAATCCTTGAGCTTTAGCCTAGGCAAGAATGAGGGGGACAACCATAGCCAGTTTGGCTCAGTGTGTAGAATGTCAGTCGGTGGACTGAAGGTCCCAGGCTCGATTCAGGTCAAGGGCACCTACCTCGGTTGCACATGTGGAACACTATGTTTCTATCTGTCTCTTCCCCTCCCTTCTATTCTCTCTAAAAATGAATGGAAAAATATCCTTGGGTGAGGATTAACAAAAACCAAAGAAACAAAACAAACAAACAAAAAGAGAACGAGGGATCAGACATATGGAGTAGCAAGGGAGCAATGATCATTCCCGGCAATCCCCAGAGGAGTCAGGGGTGCGAGCTGGAGGGACTGTCAGGAAAGTCAGGTCTGTGCTGAGTGCCTGCAATTCTCCAGGAGACTCTTGGAGGTAAGTGCTGCTGTCTTCTTTATAATTAGGAAATTGAGGCTCTTGGAAGTTAAGGGACTTGTGCAAGGTTACTTTGGGATTCTAAGTGACAGTTAGATCTTGAGGCAGGCCAGACTGCCCTCTGGAGCCCCACCCCTACCCCCTGCCCACCCTGCTCTTTACACATGCCTCCACCCTGTGAATGGATGGCTGTTCCCTCTATCCAGGAGTCACTGGGGGAGGGGGCGGCCAGGGAGGGAAACACTGCAACCCTGAGCAGTTCTGACTAAAGGTGCGAGTCACCCTTCCTTCTCCAAGCTCTTCCAACATTGAGATGGCCTTGTCCCACACAAAGGTGACCAGCTGCCTGGCATATTGGAGCACATGCTGTCTGGTTATTCTGCTTGGTGGTGTGTCCACTGAAATGTTCCTCCCAGAGAGGTTTTGTCCCTTCACAGAGCTCCCTTTCTCCCTCCCACCTTTCTTTCTCTCCCAATCACCACCACCTACTCCAGTTGCCCCCATGGCATGGGGCTTTGTAGTGGAAAACAAGTTGGGGTGGGGTGGGGGGACAGACCTGCAACACTGAAGCTGGGCATTGGCCATAGGCAGCTTCTCACAGGGGATCCGAGCCAGGATGGGAAGGGGGAGGGGGAGGTGACTCTCGCATTTACTCTTCTTCCTCCCCCTCTAAGGTAGCCTTCTTTGTCTCTGGCAACTCTGGCCCCTAGAAGGAGAGTTACCCTTTGGCTCCTGTCTTCGCTTAGCCAAAACCTGGACCCTTTACCCAGCATCCTCCAGTACTGCCATTATACACCACTGTCCTCCTGGCAGTAGAGCAACATTCTACACTCAGAACTAGTGCCTTCCTGCTAGTGACTGTATCTCTCTGCCACTTTCGGGGGAAGAGGACGGGTAGTGGCTCATGTTGTTTTGGGGCTTACCAGAGGAAAAAAATGCCCTGGCCCTCCTTTCCTGGCTTCATGTCTTTCTAGGCAACTTTTCTGCCTGCCCAGGGCTTGACAGGTGGCTCAAGTCAACAAATATTTGTTGAAACTATGTGCCCAGCCCTGAGTTAAATGCTATAAGGAACAAAAGAGAAGATGACGGTATAAACCCTGCTTTCAAGGAGCTTAAAACTTAGGAGGAGACACCAGACTTGCCCAAGACATGAGGAAAGGAGATTAAAACAGTCAAATATTAGGCACCAGGTTATGTGATTCAGACTAGGTCTTCTGGGTATGCAGAGAAGTGGCCAGTGGGGACCAGAGTGTTGTAGAATGTTTTAGAAAACAGGATTTAAGTAAGACCTTGATGCTCTGAGAGATTTGGATAAATAGGGATGTATTATTTATTGTGGTATAACAGATTACTCTAAAACTTAGCAGCTTCATGTGATGATAGACATACATTATCTCACAGTTTCTGGGGATAAGGAATGCAGAAACAACCTAGATGGATTTGTGGGGTCTCATGAGTTTATAGTCAAAGTATCAGCCATGGCTACATTCATCTGAAGGCTTGACTGGGGCTGGGGTTTCCAGGGTGGCTCCCTCACATGGCTGGAAAGTTGATATTGGTTCTTGGCAGGAGGTGTCCTGTCCTTGCCCATGGGTTCCTCCAAAGGTCTGCTGGAGTGTCCTTATGATATGGCACTGGCTTCCCCCCAGAACGAGTGTTCCAAAAGAGAGCAAGGCAGAAGCCACATTGTCTTTTATGACCAAGCCTTGGAGGTCACATATCATCACCTGAGCAATCTCCTATTGGTTACACAAGGTTAGTCCTATCCAGTGTGGGAGGAGGCTATGTAAGAGCATGAATATTAGGAAGTGGGGATTGTCAGGGGCCACCTTAGAACCTGATGAGGGCACAGTCTGGCCTCTGCCTCCCAATGATTCATGTCCCTCCCACGCGGCATGGGCCTTTCCCAAGGCCTCCCAAAGTCTCCACTAAATATGGCATCAGCTTAAATTTAAAATGTCATCATCTAACTTAGGTCCAGGTTCAGATGAGGCTTCTTGGATCTGGTTCATTGAATGCAGCTCCCAGAGCACAGTTGTTCTCAATACAAAGATCTTCTGAACTAAGGAGATAAGCTACTTGTCTCCATAGATGCAATACACCATAGTGGGACAGCATGGGAACTAGACATTCCATTTCAAATGGGAGGAAAAAGGAGACACCTGGGAGTCATTCATGAAGAAAGGACTCTTAATGTTTTGTGAGCACCCACCCTGTGCATTGTTTTGGAGCTTCTCCAGTTCATGATTTCAAAGACCCTTCAGGGGGGAGAGAGGGGGCTCAGAGAGTTTGGGCTTTACAGCTAGTAGATGACAGAGGCAGAATTCAAACCCAGATCTGCCTGAATCCCAAGCCTGAGGCCTTCCAGCGCTCCAGGTGGGCATGAGTGTGACCTGAGGAATGAGTGTGGTGGAAGATGGTGAAGGTTAGATGTGGGGGGAATGTTTTTGCAACAAGAGAGAAGGATTTCACAACTGTACCTCTTTAGTCAGTTGTCTCCATTCATCTTTACTCTCAGACTTTGCTTTTGCTTATAGAGATGAAGTATAAAAACCTCTATGAATGGAGATTGAGACAGGTTGCAGAAGGCATGCAGAGTACTTGAGAGAAGCTGAGATATCCTCTCAATCTCTGATGTCCAATCGCTTTGTCCTTCCTTGGTTTGTGTGGTTGAGGATTTGAGCCCCTTAGCATCTGCTCTCTGGGTAGAAGTGCTGACGCAGGACCGCATCTCTGCTTTCCAGGGCAAAGGACGTTGGAACCAGCAGAAGACACGATTTCCCAAGTCTCCCAACTCAGTGAAAGCCACAGAACTATGCACACCCTCTAAATGCCGAAGTGCCAGCCTAGAGGAGGCCTCAGAGCCCCCAGCAGCCCTGCAGATTCCCCCAGAGGCACGTCGGCTCATAGTGAACAAAAATGCGGGTGAGACCCTCTTGCAAAGGGCAGCACGTCTTGGCTATAAGGTAAGGAGCATCCCACGCAGGATACAATTGCCCTAGCATCTGGAGAAACCCTCCCATTAGCTCCTCTGTGGCCTGGGCAGTGCTTTGTTTGGGGCTTGAACCTGGCTGGCCTCCTTGTTGTGAATGCAAGCTTATTTGAATGGCAGTTTAGAGTGAACATAATCGAAATGGTAACACAAAATGGTGTGCAATACATTTCTAGGCCAGAAACGGTTTTGAGGGGGTTATGTCTTTTTTATTATCTTTTTCAGTGGCTCCTGCACTCAGAGAGGAAGAGGAGTGTTCATAGAATAGGCCCTGCTTTTTTTTTTTTTTTTTTTTTAGCTTTCTGATGCCTATAACCAACTCATTAAAAATATCCTTTTTATTGATTTCAGAGAGGAAGGGAAGATAGAAACATCAATCATGAGAAAGAATCATTGATCGGCTGCCTCGTGCATGCCCCCTACTGGGGACTGAGCCTGCAACCCAGGCATAAACCCTGACTGGGAATCGAATCACAATATCCTGGTTCATAGGTTGATGCTCAATCACCGACCTATGCAGGTCGGACTATAACCAACTCATTTAATGACAATTGCACTCCCAGAGTCTCACTGGCAAGCTACCATCTTTCCTGAGCACCTAGTGTAGGGGCCTGGAGAACTGCCAAGGGAGATCTAAAGAAAAAACGATGAACAACCCCTGCCCTCAATATTAATTTTCTTTAACCTGGGGCCAAACCGCAAACAGGAAACTGCAGGAAAACTAACCAGGACAGGGCCCGAGCAGTAGGGCAGCCTGTCACAGGAGGAAGAGAGGGGTAGTCTGAGGCCCGGGAGAGAGGTGAACATCTACAGTGGTTCCTCTTGCTCCCTGGGACACAACCAGGAGGCAGCACCCCTGAGGCAGCATCCCCAACACAGGCACACATGCTCATGTGCACGCTTGCTTACTCACTCTACCGGCCATCCTGTGAACTAGCTGTCAATCAGTATGGTTGAGCAGGCCATTTTCACCAGGGTCTGGGAGGGTTGATAATGGACGCCTGGTAGCTGCTGTGGCCTCTTTCCTCAGAAGAAGGCTTGCTTCTCCCCTTCTCCTCAACTTATTCACCAGCTTCATCCCAGACTAATTAAGGTGCTTCTGGGCCTGGAGTTGTTCTTCTGGTCCTGTCATCTTAGCCCAGGGAAGCTAATAATTACTATATGGACAAATGACCACACTGGATTATACTCAGAACAGTCTTTTTGTTGTTGTTGTTGCTAATCTTCACTGGAGGATATTTTTCCCATTGATTTTTAGAGAGAGTGGAAGGGAGGGGAGGGACACAGAGAGAAAAACATCAATGTTTTTGAGAGAGCATTGGTTGGTTGTCCCCCGACTGGTGCCAGGGATTGAGCCTGCAACTGAGGCACGTGCTCAAACCTGGGACCCTTCAGTCTGTGGGCTGACACTATCCACTGAGCCAAACTAGCTAGGGCAAGGAGCCGTCTTGATATTCGGAGAAGGCTGGGATAAGCATCCAGGTATAGTATTTAAAATGATAAAAACCAGCACCCACAGATAGTACTTAATTATTTCTTCCTTATTCTCAAATTATCAGCAAAGGTGGTGCTTACCACCACCTGTCTCATTGCCCTTTCAAAGCACCAGACCAGGGAACCAGTGCTCAAGGAGTTGAGGTCTGAGGTTTTGGGCTCTGGTGGGTGGGTGAGCCTCTCTGAGGCTCTCACCACAACAACCCACACCCAGATGAGTGTTATTGGTCATGAGAAATGCCTCCCCATTGCTGAGGAAACAGTCTAGAGCCATGATGATGGCTGCTGTTTTTTCTTTTTCTATTAATCCTCACCCGAGGATATTTTTCTATTGATTTTTATAGAGAGTGGAAGGGAGGGGAGAGACAGAGAGAAACATGGATGTGAGAGAGACACATATATTGGTTGCCTCCCTCGCGTATCCTGACCAGGGTTGGGCATCGGGCCTGCAACAGAGATACGTGCCCTTGATCAGAATCGAATCCACGACCCTTCAGTCCATGGGCTGACACACTATTCACTGAGCCAATCTGGCTAGGGCACAAGGCTAACTTTCTTGACAAAAAAATTTGCCCTAGCTGGTTTGGCTCAGACTGTGGACTGAAAGGTCCCAGGTTCGATTCCAGTCAAGGGCACATGCTCGGGTTGCAGGCTTGATCCCCAGTTGGGGGCATGCAGGAGGCAGCCGATCAGTAATTCTCTGTCATCATTGATGTTTCTATCTCTCCCTTCCTCTCTGAAACCAATAAAAATACATTTTTTAAAAAAGGTTTTGAGACTCGCCTGTTGGTCCCCAGAATAAGGGCAGGCTCTGAGACTCTCCCAGACATTTGGAGAGCTTTGAATTTAACTGGATGGTTTCAAGAATTAGGCCACTTTTTGCTCATGGAGCTATCCTTGTCCCCCCAGGATGTTGTTCTCTACTGTCTCCAGAAAGACAGCGAGGATGTGAATCACCGCGACAACGCCGGCTACACAGCCCTGCATGAGGCCTGCTCCCGGGGTTGGACCGATATTCTGAACATCCTGCTGGAACATGGGGCCAATGTGAACTGCAGTGCACAGGATGGCACCAGGCATGCTCCCCCTTCCCGCCACGTCCACCCTCCCCCAACTCAGCTCCAGTCTAGACTTTTGCAACGTGCCAGGCTGCCAGACTGCAAGTTGCACAGAGGCCTTGTTGGGAGGGGTTTCAGGAAGAAATCTGCAGATTGTAGGAGAGACTGGGTTAGGATAGGGATGGATGTGTTCCCAGCTGGTCAGTCCACAACATTTACCAAGGGGAGACTGAGGTCATCTAGGGATTACCCCATCAGATGCAGCTTCGCCAGGAAGACTGCTCAGGCTTTCAGTAAACCATCCTGGTGGTACACCTGTCTTGGGCAGAGTCTCAGGATTCAGGCACCAGGGTAACATACAGATTTGATTCTTCCTTTTTAACAGCTACACTTACATTTATTTTTCCTTACCTAAGAATATTTTTCCATGGATTTTTAGAAAGAGTGGAAGGGAGAGGGGAGATACAGAGAGAGACACACACACATTGATGTGAGAGACACATCGATTGGTTGCCTCCCACATGAACCCCCACCAGGGCCAGGGATCGAGCCTGCAACCCAGGTACATGACCAGAATTGAGCCGGAGACCCTTTAGTCTGCAGGCTGCTACTCTGTCCACTGAGCTAAACCAGTTACCTGATCTGATTCTTAATTTATCTCTATACCCTTTCTAAAAAGACACCTTATAGAAATTGCACCCATTATCTTCTGCTCTATCAGAGGGCTTACTTCCTAGCAAAATTGAAACATGAGCCACATACCAAGTGGGGGGACTTGAGTCAAAGGACTCTGGCTCTACTTGGCCACCACCTGGTGTGTGGAGCTGTTCTGCTCATCCCTGTTCATGGGCATTCATTGGGTCTTTCTGTTCATAACCCTAAGCATCTGCTTTAAGTTTATCCTCAGTCGGGGTCCATTCTCTCCAACCCCAGAAGTACCAATGGAGCTTTGTTGTACCATAGAGACAGTCTCAAGAGGTGGGTGGAACAGAGAGAAATGAGAGGGAGGAGGATCACAGGGAGAGAAGGAGGTAGGGAGACGTGGGGGTGTAGTTGCTCTGTCTTACCCACATTGTACCAGGGTCATCTCATTTTATTTCTCCCTGCTGACAAGGCAGCCTGAGGTCTAGACACCCAGGTTCCCACTTGGGCCCTATTGTCCTCACCCTGTATCACATCCACAGGCCAGTTCACGACGCAGTAGTCAACGACAACCTGGAGACCATCTGGCTCTTACTGTCCTATGGGGCCGACCCCACACTGGCAACCTACTCGGGACAGACAGCCATGAAGTTGGCCAGCAGCGATACCATGAAGCGCTTTCTCAGCGGTAAGCACAGCCCAGACTTGAAGCCAGCGTCCTTGAGGCTGGCTTTTGAGTCTTGAATTCCAGAGGAGATAGTCTTCATCTCCCTCCATCTCAAATAGCTCCCATGAGGAACGTCAGCCCTTTTCACAGGCTTTCTTTCAAGCATCTCAGAAATCTCTATATACTTTAAAAAGCCCAAAGGCCCACTTCCTCTTGTCCTTGTGCTGTGAATGTCCACATTGAATGCATCCTCTTCAGGACCCTACTAGCCTGTGGGGAACCATTTTCTAGCGAGGCATGTAGGACAGGCCTTCCTATGGGACAGCAGCCCCACTAACAGATTTAATTGGAAAAATGTATTGACCTCTGCTGTGAATGGGATATCAGTTGCAAAGAAGGGACACAGTGTTTTATTTCTGGTTTTGCATTTCTCCTGTTGGTGATCAGAGTAGAACCCTTGGGACCCCTCCCGACACTTTATTTCTCACAGCCCTTGCCTGTGGTAACTGTGTTGTTTCCTCTGTGGCCCCCATTCCTTTCTCGTCTTCCCTCACCTAACCTCTGTGGAATAGTGTCTGGTGTTCAGGCCTATGGCAAGGGCCACAAGCCAACATGAGTTTGTTTTCTCATGAGCAGATGGCAGCTGTTTGTCTGCAGTTAGATAGTTATAGAGAGTTGGGCAGCAGGAGGAAGATAAGGAGGGAAGTCTAGCTCGGGCATGCTCAGTGGGAATCTCCTCAGACTTGACCTTTGAAGGAAGAAACCCTGCCTCCTCAGCTTGGCCCTCCCTCTAGCAGTTACTTCCTCAGACTGCCTGAGTGACAGACAGACAGAGCTGTATCAGTCACCCTCCTTGGAGGTGTTGATGTTTGTGATAGACCCCTCTGAGATTGGAAACCCACAGGACCAAGGGTTTGCTCAAGGTCACTCCCTGGTTAGTCTGCCCACCCCCCCCACCCCCTGCCACACATGCCCCAGAGAGAGTTCTGAGCTCCCAACCAGGGGCTCATTTGTTTATCAAACAAATGTTAACTAGGTAGCTGATGATGGAAGAAGAAACAAAGGAACCAGAACTGAAGATCTTCATGGAGGGAAGACTAGATGGGAAATGGGAAGTGCCACCTAGATGCTAATGAAAGCTAGAGGGAAACGATGGAATGCCACTGAGGGAGGCCTTGGCTTCTGCTTGGCCAGCCTCCATTCCGTCCCCAGTCAAGTGAACTAACCCTGCAGTTACTGATCACCTTGTACAGGCATCAGGCCTCACAACCGAACCAAGCCTCTCCCTGGCTCAGGGAAGGACTGTCTTTTCCTTTCCCCCACCTCTGGCATCCTAGGCCTCTGTCATCAAGGGGCAGAGCCACTTTGTGATGCCCATTCAGTCATTTGTCCTGGGCCAATGATGACTCCTATTCCCTTAGCTGAACCATCCCCAGAGTGCAGGGCTGGGTGCATACATTCTGTGGCTTCCTCCCATATACCATACCCTACATGTACTCTCTTATATGCACACATGTAGAGGTGTCTACACACCACTCAATTCCCAGGAAAAGCTGGCACAGGTGACCAGAGCATCTCAACTTGATAAACACACTGCATGAAGCTGTCTCTAATCAATAGCTCTAATCCAAGGTCTCTGCGCTCTAGAAACTGCCCTCCTGAGGGTCTTGGGGCTTTCTGGGTCCACATAATGCTATCTGTGACCACCTGAGTTAACAGACGAACTTTTTAAAAAAAAATATATATATATATATGTATACTTATTCATTTCAGAGAGCAAGGGAGAGGGAGAGAGAGAAACATCAATGATGAGAGAGAATCACGATCAGCTGCCTCCTGCACGCCCCCCACCAGGGATTGAGCCTGCAACCCGGGCATGTACCCTGACTGGGAATCAAACTGTTACCTTATGGTTCATAGGTCAACGCTCAACCACTGAACCATACTGGCAGGGCGGCAGATGAACTCTTTACTTCTCTGACCCTTCTCTAAAATCCCAAAGGAATTTGAATGTTGAAATAATTGTAAGTGGTTAAGAAATTAGAAATAAATATATTTTTCTTATCTTCTCATTTCTATGAGAAATAGGTAGTCTTTTGATACCTCCTTAAACTAACTCGAATGCCAGTCCCTGCTACAGAACCAAGAGAAGACTTAATTCCTGCACTTGCTAGCTTGTCCAGGCCGAGCACCTTTATTCAAATCTTGACATTGTTTCCCAACATTATGGGATGGAGCTGTAGCTTCGTAATGTGGTCCAGGAGCTGAAGGGAATGTTAAAACTGAGCCACATCTTTTCCATGCAGGTATCTAGTGGCATTAAAGGGAGATGTCTGGCTGGCTGTTGGAGAAAGTGTGAGCAAACCCATAGGCCAGGACCTTAGCCCGACACCCCAGGAAGGCAGGCATTGAGAGTCAATGGGCTTCTAGGAGCGGGGGGCCTTGGGTCCAAAGGCTGTTTGGGGGAACGCGAGGACAATATTCAGGGTCTTTTTTAAAAATCCAGGTACAGTTCACCTAACAACTGTTTCCGCTTAATATATTTCACAATGTTCTGCAACCACCATCAGATACTTTTTTGGTTCCCTAAACTGAGTATTTTTCTTTTTGTGTCCTGGTATCCCTCTTTCCCAGAGCTCAAGAAGCCACTGGGTAGAGTGCACAGTGGCTCTAGGAAGCACTATGAGGCTGGAGGTTGGAGAGGCAGTTCCCTCCATTCCCCCACCTCCCAGTCCCTACACCTGGATGCATTTGGGTGGACTTCTGTATTTTTCTTTTTACCCTTCCTGTCTGGCTGAAGTATTCTAAAAGCTTTTTGCTTATTTCTCCAAGCATTTACCTGATCAGACTCTCCATAGGTTATCTTCTTCCTCCCCTGGTGGAGATTCCACTGGGCAGAAAATGAAGGAGAATCCCAATAGGGTGCAAAGGGCTCGAAGCCAGAAAGGTGAGCAAGAGCATCAGGGTTGTGCCTTATATAGAGCTTTCCTCACTTTGTACAAGGTCCTTGTTCAGGAGGAGACTGGGAATCAAATCCTCTTATCAATACGCAAAGGAATATTACTATTTACAGATATCTGTAGTGAATCCTTTTGTAAAGTAGATTGGTATTCATCTGGGTTATAAATGTGGATTTCCTGTATTGGATTGGCTTAAAGCGAGACCCGTTTCTCCTGAGCTCATAAAGGATGTAGTGGCACTCCTTCATGCGTTTATTCATCCATGCATTTAGCGATCACCTGTTAGATTTCAGGTACAGTGCTGGGTACTGGAGGCCAGAGAGTGAGCCCTTTTTCTTACAGCCTGGGGCTTTGAGCCCCAAGCCATCCAACCCCTTCCAAAGGCCTTTGGAAGACCTCCTCCTCAGATCAAATGACAGGCAGGCACGTGACTGATTTGCCTTTGACCCTTTGAAGGGAAGAATAATATCCAAGCTAGCCAAGGGAAAACAGGTTCATTTTTCCTCCTTTGTTGGAAAGAATGTGGGAGGTGGGGGCATTGTTGCCATTTGGTTTGGGGCATTAGAGGAAGTATCGGGACTGCTTTTCCTTCCACTGATGGAAGGGTTAGCAATTTACCACTTGAGGTCACTGAATCACAGGTTTTTGTTTTTCCTGCCAAAGATCTCTGCTGTATGACCTCATGTTGAAGACCGCTTGTTTTTTGTTTTTCTCCCCTGTCGTGTCCCTCAGCTGGCAACTTGGTTGGAGGAGATGTGGTGGAGTCTGTTGGAACCTTGGGAAATAGAGAATCTCTGAGTGTGACCACTCATACTGAGTACTTAAAACAATTTTTTAAATTGAGGCAACATTCACATAAAATTTATCTTGAAAAGTAAACAATTCAGTGACATTTAGTGCATTCACCATGTTGTAGAGCCACTGCCTCTATCTCATCCCAAGACATTTTCATCCCAAAAATGAAACCCCGTGTTCCATTGACCAGTTGCTTTCATTTCCTCTCTCCCCAGCCTCTGGCAATCATCCATCTACTTTCTGTCTCTATGGATTTGTTTATTCTGGACATTTCATATAAACAGAATTATATAGTATGGGGCCTTTTGTGTCTGACTTCTTTCATGGAGTAGCATTTTTTGAAGGCTTATATATGTGGTAGCATGTTTCAGTACTTCATTTCTTTTAAGGTTGGATAATATTCCATTGTATGGACATACCACATTTTCTTTACCCATGCATCAGTTGACTCACATTTGGGTTGTATCCACCTTTTGGCCATTGTGACTAGAGAAAGGAAGGGTGAAGGAGAGAGAGAGAAATATCAACATCAATCAGCTTACTCCTGCTTGCTCCCCACTGGGGATAGAGCCCGTAATGCTGGCATGTGCCCTGACCAGGGATCGAACCATGACTTCTAGTTCATAGGTCGACACTCAACCACTGAGCCATGCCAGCCAGGCTGGACTGAGGGTATTTTTTTTTTCAGGAAAGTATAAGAGTAAATAATTGAACATTATGGGAGTGGGCAAGGAAAGTCAGTCTTCATCCTGATTTTATGTGAAAACCTGTGAGGAAATGTGACTCAAAACTGCACCATTGAGCAAGCCTGTAGTTTCTTCCTGTGTTCCACTCATGGGCTCGTTCGGACTTTTGCATCTTTGCTCATGCCAGTTAACTTTGGCCACCTCAAAAAGGGAAATTCACCTGCAAATGACAGATTTGCTGTTAGTGAGGAGAATTAGAGGAATGTGCCAGGGAGCTCTGAAGGCAGTTTCCAGAGAGGAGTCATAGGAATGTGGTGACCTAGGGCTGCTCTGATGGAATCCTCATGTGACCTTTTGGTGGGGACGGCAGTCATTTGAATGCATAGGTTTCGGTATGCTGGTTAAGCAAGCACATTACTTTATAGTCTGTAGTCTTGCCATGTGGTAATTTCTCCCTCCCTTTCTTTGTTTTTTGTTGTTGTTGTTGTTGCTGTTGTTAATCCTCACCCGAGGATATTTTTCTATTAAATTTTAGAGAGAGGGAAAGGAAGTGGTAGAGACACACAGAGAGAAATATCAATGTGAGAGAGACACATGGATTGGTTTTCTCCTGTACATACCCTGGCCAGCATTGGGGATTGAGCCTGTAACTGAGGTATATGCCCTTGACTGGAATTGAACATGGGATCCTTCGTCTGTAGGTCGATGTTCTATTCACTGAGCCAAACTGGCTCAGACTCCTTTCCTTTCTTTCCTATAATGTTCTTACTATGCTCTAGGCACCTGCGCTTAGGTACCAAGGAGACAGTGATGAACAAGGCAGATTTGGTCCCTGTCTTTATGACCTCATCCTTGGACCTCCGAGCACGTCTAGCACAGGGCTAAGCACAGAATAGACACCCGCCTCACTGACCACTGCTTTAGGAAGAAATCACTGTCAACTCTCAAGTGACAGCATACAGAAGAGCATATAAGCTGGCAGCTGTGGCCTCAGAATTGTTTCTTAGAATGAACAAAAGCTATAATATACTTGACTAAAGATTTTCCATTCTGGCTGCTGAGCCATTACTTTGAAAACTTCTCTCTGGCTGCTTTTTCCTACTGGAAGAAACCCTTCATCTCTTAGAACACTACTAAAAAAGGACTCCTTTCACCAGGTCACAACAGATAAGAGGTATTTTTGCTGATAGTATATGTGAAGATAAAGGTATGTTGGAGTGGGTAGGAACTTCCATCAGGGGAAAATAGCTCTGCTCCTTTAAGAATGGCTACCTGCTCACTTCCTCCTGGGATTTCATTTTCAAGGGGCACCCTCACCTCATCTGTGCCCTGTGGACTCTCCCATCCTGTTGCCCATGTGTCCCTTAAGAGCTGGTGGCAACCATACACAGCTAAATCAGCTTTCCAATTGCATGAGGTGGCATATTGGTAACCGCGGGGCCATGTGCCCACAGATGACACAATTGAATTTGTCATTAAAAACCTGCTGTTTGTCCACGTGGGGCTGAAAATTGAAACAGTTCCACTAGATGGATGAAGCGTAGCTAGGAAACAAGGAAGCTAAGTGGTGACCTGATGTCTGTCCTCAGATCAAGTAAACAAAAGGTGGTTTACAATTTTTTGTGGTAAAGTACTTACAACACAATTCATTATCCTAATAATTTTAAAGCGTACAATTGAGTAGTATTAAGTGAAGTCACAGTGTTGTACAAACATCACCACTATCGAGTGTCAGAACTTTCTCATCACCCCTAAAGGAAACCCTGTACCCCTTAGGCAGTCACTTCCTATTCCTTTCCAACCACCAATCTGCTTCTGTCTCTCTAAATATGCCTGTTTGGGATATTTCATATACATGGAACCATAAAATATATGGCCTTTTGTGTCTGGCTTATTTCACTTAGTATGGTGTTTTCAAATTTCATCCAAATTGGAGCATGTATTAGCACTTCATTCCTCCCTGTGCCTGAATAATATTCCATTGTATGGATATACCACATTTGCTTATACCTTTATCAGCTTAATGACATTTGGGTTGTTTCCACTTCGGAGCTATTGCAAAGAGAGCTGTGTGAGCATTTGGGTGTTAGTTTTTGTTTGAACACCCATGTGAAAGGTTTTTGTGAGGAAAACTTGGCCATCTACTAGATTTTATTTACTTTTTCTTAATCCTCACCCGGAGATAGTTTTCCATTTATTTTTAGAGAGTGGAAGGTAGGAAGAGAGACACACAGAGAGAAATATCAATGTCAGAGAGACACATTGATTGGTTGCCTCCCACACGGGTCCCTGGCCAGGGCTGGGGATCCAGCCTGCAACTGAGGTATGTGCCCTTCACCCCTTGACCAGAATGGAACCCGGAACCCTTCAGTCCACAGGCTTACAAACTGGTGAGGGCTCCTAGATGGTTTTCAGAGATGAAACAGGAATTGTGATTCCTTATCTTAGTTTTGAGTTGGGAAGATCATGATTTGGATAAATAAACATTGTGACCAGCAGGGAATTAAAGTTCAGGGATAGGTCTAGGATTCTGCTTGCAGAGTAATTGCCCTACACCATTTAAAGCAGGGATCCCAGACTTAAATGCCTTCAGGCTGAACTGTAAGAGAGCAAAGCAGGCTGGGTGGGGACTGTTGAATTGGACAACAGCACATGTCACCTCTCCCTCCAGCCAACTGTTGACATACAGGAATGTGGATTCAGTGTTGCCAGATCTTCTAATATTTTTTTCAAGAGAAGTTGGAAATCTGGATTTTTTTTTAAGTGAAAGCTCTCAGTTTTAAAATGGTGGACATTAATTATTATTATTATTTTTGTTTAAAACATTGGGCCAACCCCCAGGTGGTCAGTGGGCTAGATTTGGCTCCTGGCTGCTGGCTTGCAACCTGTGATTGACAGCCAGAAGCAGATCACTCATCACTCCTAACCCCTCTTGGGGTCCTCCCCTTCTCCTATGTGCCTAGGCCCATGAGTACGTACTTTGCTTCAGATTCTTCTTTCAGTCTATCCTCCTTGTCTCACTGCCTTCTCTTTTATCAGATCACCTTTCGGATCTTCAGGGCCGTGCAGAGGGTGATCCTGGTGTATCCTGGGACTTTTATAGCAGTTCCGTATTGGGTAAGCTTGCTGTGGGATTCTTCCCCCACCCACCCCCCTCCCTAACTATGGCTCAGAGATGCTGGATTTGCTTTGTATTTCACTAATTCTTCTTAAAGGCCGGAGTGACCCTGTGGAAATTGCCTTTATGCCCCTGTTACAGTTAGTAGCTTATAGACCTTTTCAGCCCGAACTCTAATGCTTGCCTCCCCAAGACTCAGAACTCATTGGCCTAAACTAGGAGATGCTGCTTATTTGGAAAAAGCTATCATTACCCCTCTACCACCCCCACCCTGAGTATTTATTTTTCTCTTCCCTTGATTTGTCCTAACCCAGCCAGAAGCACCACCCGTACGCACATTGTCACCTTTTGTGGTATGGCTCGCACCAAGAGAGACCCAGCCCCTCATCTGGCAGCTGCCACTCCCTCCCTTCCCTGGCCCCACAATGTGTACAGTTTCTGAGAT
Source organism: Antrozous pallidus (assembly GCA_027563665.1). NCBI lineage: Eukaryota > Metazoa > Chordata > Mammalia > Chiroptera > Vespertilionidae > Antrozous > Antrozous pallidus. The sequence continues at coordinate 38,693,061 of CM050509.1, read as the reverse complement.
AGCTGCCATCTCCCGAGCCCTTTGCTTTCTGGCCCAAGCTTTCCTCTCTGAAATGAGCAGCCAGTCTTTATCTGTGTCAATCATCTATCATTCACCATCAGGCCAGGGGCTGCAGACTGAGGGAGGCACCTCTTAAGCTTCAGGGAAACTGGAGCAGGAGAAGGTGGGGAAAGAGTGAAATACACCATACCCAAACTCATGTCTGGGTAAGGGAGCTGGCCAAGCCCCCTCTGAGCTTTTGGAGATTCCAGCAGGTAGTTAGGGTGGTTTTGGAAACCTGGGGGGAAGTGAAGAACAGATATTTTTAACTTGCCTTTGATCGTGATGGTATCTTCAGACTTTCATCTCCAGCAGTGGAGCAGCTCATCCTTCACATCACCTTGCTTTTTTCCAACTGAAAGGTGGAGTAGTATAATGAATCTCTGGCCTCAAAAGATTACTATCTTCCAGGGCTCAAACTTTCATGTACCGTGGGATTATCAAACCTTGGCCCTAGCCAAAGGTCTGTAGGTTTGTTGTTTATCTTCCAATCACCCACCTTCATACTCCTTTGTCTTTTTTATTGTCGTTGTTAATGCTCACCCAAGGATATTTTTCAATTTATTTTTTAGAGAGACTAGAAGGCAGGGGAGAGACAGAAAGAAACACTGTGAGAAACACATTGACTGGTTGCCCCCCGAATACATCCTGACCCGGACTAGGCCAGGGATAGAGCCTGCAGCCAAGGTACATGTCATTGACCAGAATCAACCCGAGAACCTTCAGTCCTCAAGCCAATGATCCAACCACTGAGCCAAATCTGCTAGGGCTGTCTTTTGGGTTTTTTTTAATCCTCACCCAAGGATATGTTTCCATTGATTTTTAGAGAGAGACGGACGGAGAGGGAGAGAGAGAAACACTGATGTGAGAGAGAAACATCCATCATTTGCTTCTTCCTGTTTGTGCCCCGGCTAGGGCTCAAACTCACCTTAATGTGGGCATGTGCCCTGACCAGGAATCGAACCCGAGACCTTTCTGTGCATGGGATGAAGCTCCAACCAACCCAGCCACATCAACTAGGGCCATACCTTTTTGTGTTGTTGGAACATTTCTGTTCTTTGGTTTTGTGCATCTAGCTAAATCCTAATTCCCTGTATGCTGTCCTTACAGATGAAAAAGAAGGGTTTGCCTGTGACCTCCTACATAATCCCCCTGGGAGTTCTGATCAGGAAGGAGATGATGGTGAAAAGGATGATTTTATGTTTGAGCTCTCAGACAAGCCTCTTCTCCCTTGCTACAACCTCCAAGTGTCAGTGTCCCATGGGTAAGTGTCTGAGAGACCTATGGGGACTGAGTGCCAGGATCCTGGCAACCCCTGGTCTGCCTTCCTTGGAGGGTGGAATTCTCCAGAAGAACGTTGAGACCTAGAGACAAATGCTGCAACACGAGAAACATAGTATATGACTAATACCATTCTCACTTTCCAGCCCAGATTGGTTATGTTCACAACAGAGGCTGGGCTGTAAGCCCTACATACGCTGAGTGTATTTCCCAAGCCCCAAATCTAGATTCATTCTCTGAAGGAGTTTTGTGCTGTTCCCTGGGTGAAAGAGATGATCTGGGAGATATTTGGACTGATGAACTATTAGAATCTCTGGGACATTTTTTGTGGTTTCTAGGGACAGCCACACAGAATATTTGAAATCGAGAGTCTAGGAAAGGACAGGGCATATGGTTGCCATAGGTATGCGGCCACTGGGGTCTTTAAGTAATCCCCAGGCTGCTTTCTTACATCCTTAATGCTGGAGAGAGGATGGCATCAGTGCCATCATCTCAGATTAGCACGTATTTTATAACGGGGATCAGCCGTTGTCGGAGACTAGAATTTACCTGACACTTAACATTAGGCTGAACCCAATTTAATCTCTATTTGATGATTCGGAAGGCTGGACAGCCTGCAGGGCCACGGTTCTTGTCAGGTTCAGCGTATAGCAGCGTGTGGCAGTGCTGGTTAGGATGATGAAGGAGGAATTGTCCTTTTTTTCTTAGCTTTCACCAAGTATTTCTCTCTGGTCTCTTCTTCACATATTTCAAACATCTTTGCAAACACTTTCAAGGATACTTTTCCTTTGATATCTATTGTTAAAATATCACATCCTTTTTTTAAGTGAAAACCCATGCCAGAGGAAGGAGTGGACAGTGGGTCAGGAATCCTTCAAATGAGCCCCTCCATTGAAGACTCCAACCATTCCACCACAGTTTCTTTGCATCCCTTCCCCCATGGCCAGATAAGAATAAAAATAGCCTATATGATGACACTGGTAGGGATCAAGTTTCAGGGGCTTTTGGTCCTTATTCTTCTGGGCATAAGCTGATCCCTGAGGGCGGGGCGGGGCCTCTGGGATATAGTATTGCACAGTTAATTAATTCCTCCAAAGTATTCAGTACCTCCTTCTCTGAAACAGGATCTTGGGCCCAGGCAGTAAAAGGACCAGGTCAGTGTGCTCTAAGTGTGGACAGATCGCAAGCAACCTGGGCGGCAAGCCACTCGGCAAGCAGGGTTGCTGGGAGGTTTTTTGTTCAAGAGCTTGGCGTGGGTAACGCTGGATTTCCTGATGTTCCATCTTCCAGTGCCTCTTCTGAATCTGCCCTTCCTCACAGCTGCAGCATGATGTGAAATTTTGTTTTTCAAGAAGAAGGGGGTTGTGGAATAATGACTTGTCAAGGCCCTGTGGGGTTCAGAAGTGTCTTCTGCATCATCAAAACAAACCTGATCACTGTTCTAGGGCAGTGGTCAGCAAACTGCAGCTCGTGAGCCACATGCGGCTTGCAAGCCGCAGTTTGCTGCTCTGTTGACTAATGAGTTTGCCGACCACTGGGATAAGGGCTTAATCACAAGGAACAACAACAGCCTGTAGTTATTGGAATCGAGAATCTAGGTCAGTGGTCGGCAAACTCATTAGTCAACAGAGCCGCAGTTTGCCGACCACTGTTCTAGGGGGTTTGCCATTGTTTTTTAAAATATATTTTTATTGATTTCAGAGAGGAAAGAGAGAGATAGAAACATCAATGGTGGGAGAGAATCATTGATCAGTTGCCTTCTGCGTATCCGCAACCTAGGCATGTGGCCTGATTGGGAATCAAACCGTGACCTCCTGGTTCATAGGTCAATGCTCAACCAATGAGCCACACTAGCTGGGCAGGGTTTGCCATTCTTTAATGATCCAAGTGTATGGTATTTATAGTCCCTTTCTCTTAACTCAGAGTGCCCCATTTCCTGATTGTGTAAGATGACAGTTTTCACTCATTTGGAAGAAATGTTGTATTTTAGGGTTAACAATTGTGGGTCTTGGTAGAAGTTTTAGGCAGTATGTAGAACCTTCAGTTCCATAAACATGTCTTAAGCAGTTGCACCTTTCCAAAATGGGCTCCATTATAAATAGTATAATAGGTGTGTGAACCAAGTGCCAGAGACTGTGGCGGGTGGGACGAGCAACCAGCTACATTGGCGGAAGACTTAACAGGTAATATGGCGTCTGAGCTGGGCCAGAGAGGAGAGGAGGAGGGAGGGTGTGGCATGAGCAAAGGCACTGAGGCACACTTCTGGAACTTTCTGAAGTTCCAGAAGTTCAGAAAGCAGGGCTAGTCCTTCCCCAAATGGCTGGTACTTGAAGGGATAGTGTGTGTGTGTGTGTGTGTGTGTGTGTGTGTGTGTGTGTGTGTGTTGGGGAGTGATTGGCCTGAAGAGCTTGAAAAGGGATAGTGTGTGTGTGTGTGTGTGTGTGTGTGTGTGTGTGTGTGTGTGTGTGTTGGGGAGTGATTGGCCTGAAGAGCTTGAAAAGGGATAGTGTGTGTGTGTGTGTGTGTGTGTGTGCGTGTGTTGGGGAGTGATTGGCCTGAAGAGCTTGAAAAGGGATAGTGTGTGTGTGTGTGTGTGTGTGTGTGTGTGTGTGTGTTGGGGAGTGATTGGCCTGAAGAGCTTGAAAAGGGATAGTGTGTGTGTGTGTGTGTGTGTGTGTGTGTGTGTGTGTGTGTGTTGGGGAGTGATTGGCCTGAAGAGCTTTTGAAAAGGGATAGTGTGTGTGTGTGTGTGTGTGTGTGTGTGTGTGTGTGTGTGTGTGTTGGGGAGTGATTGGCCTGAAGAGCTTGAATAGGGTCATGATGCTTGGAAGGTCTTGCATAATGTCATGCCAAAGAATTTGAAGTTGTTTTTTTTTCTGAAGGTACTGGGGGTCCATTGAAAGCTGTTTAGGGAATGAGTGAACAGGTCAGATTTCTTTTTTTAGGAAACTAATAGTAACAGAGGCTCCAGTGAGGGTTGGGGAACAGAAAAGTAACTCTCGGCAGCAAGAAAACCAGCTAGTTGGCTGATATAATGTAATCCAGGCCAAAAGTGGAGAAGGCTGGACGTGGGACAGTGGAATGACAAAAAGGGAAAGCCCTGGACGCAGGGACCACTGACAGGGGGATGAAGCATTTCTTCCTGGTGTAGTTCACACAAGCAGCTGGCCTGTGACTGGTCTCTCCAGCACCCCTCTCAGCTGTCTCCAAGCTGCCACCCAGTTGGGTGTGCTCAGCGAAGGCAGACTGGCTGTAATGTGAGCTCCGGCCCTGCAGAAACGATGGTGCACTGAAGAAAAAACTTGTCTAATGCATTCCAGAGCCAAAGAGAAATGCCTTTTGGATTACCCGCAGTTTCAGCCTTTCTCCATGGCCCCCCTCTGTTGGGGAAGATCTTGGAGAACAAGGAGGCAGGGGAAGCCAGAGTGCAAACAGGGAAGAGAAGCCAGTGGGGCTGCAAGGGTCCGTGGCGAGGAGAACTGGTCCCCGCAGATGGTCAATTCTGAGGCATGGTGCTGGTGAAGGCCTAGGGGAGCCTGCTAAAAGTTTTAGGTTCTGGAAGGCCCTTTCCCTCTTGCTCCCACTTTTTGGAAGAGGTCAGTCATGGGTTGAGTGCTCGCCATTTAGCTGAAAAGCTGGGCCAGTCAGTGGAGCGGGCAGGAGAAAATTTGCCCTTAGCTACACCCAAGGAGCCTCTGGTTTAGTGGTGAGTGAGGGGCGGGTAACCAGATGGGCAGCCTTCCAGAGTGTTCCCTGCACACCCACCACTTCCCCTCCACCCCCTTCCCTAACTCCCATCCTTGCCTTTTGCAGGCCCTGCAATTGGTTTCTCTTTACTGACGTCCTGAAGAGGCTGAAGCTTTCCTCCAGGATCTTCCAGGCCCGGTTCCCGCACTTTGAAATTATCACCTTGCCCAAGGCTGAGTTCTACAGGCAGGTGGCCTCCAGTCAGCTGCTGACAGCTGCCGAGAGGCCCGGAGCGATGGACGAGTGCCTCCCGGGCTCCTCTGAAACTGTGGAGCTGGTGCGGTATGAGCCCGAGATACTTCGGCTCCTGGGGTCCGAGGTGGAGTTCTACCCCTGGAACAGTTGATGGGGAAAGCAGCTCCTCCCTTTTCTTCTTTCTCCTCCCAAGTTCACCCTTCCCCACCACACATGTTTTTCCCCACCCAGCACCAGACTGCAGAATGAGGCAATAATCCGGACCAACAAGAAGCCGCCTTATCAACGCCAGCATTAGTGACTGGATTTTTTTTGAGGAGGGCGTTATAATTAATTCTCATCTCCTCGTCATCGTTCTTGTCGTGTGGTTGATGATGGGGGTGGAAAGTTAAACTCCACGTCTGAGGACAAGAGGTCCCCAGGGTGGTGGGAAGTGGCACCAGGGTCCCTTGGACTGGCCTCCTTGTATATGACTAAGATCAAACCTGGGCCCTGGGTGGCCTTGACCTGTCTGGAGGAGAAAGGAGAAAAACCTAAATCTCTGAGCGTCCCTTCCATTCCCCTGTGTACTTCTGTCTTCCATAGTATTTATTTTATTAGTATTTAATTTGTTTTTCATTGGTTTCTGATAAGTCTGTATCACTGTGATAATTTGAGATAACTTGTATTGAGGGACTTTCTTCACCTTCTTTCTTTGTTTTTCTGTTGATAAGCTCTGGAGCTGCTCCCCCCTTCCTCCCTCTGACAAAGTTACTCCCAGGGTCCCCCCTACCACCACTACTGGGGAGGGAGTGGAGAGGAGTGGGAGCCATCCGCTTGTGACTAATGAAGGTGGCTGGTGCTGGCCCAGAGCTGGGGGATTGGGGGTAAATCCTGAGGCTTTGGTGCTCCCCTACCCCCAGTTTTTTTTTCTGTTTCATTGCCCCCTACCCTTTGCAGCAAGCAGCCCTGCTACCTTGACATTGGTGTTTACTGGGGAATAGACAGCATTGTGGGAGGGGGGAGGGGTTGATGAGAGTTGAGAGGGTCTGAAGGATGAGGTCACCTCCTCATGCTTTCTTCACTGCTCCCCTCAGAGTGCACAATATGGGTGTGTTACTGCAGTTATGCCCCCTGCAGCCCCAGCCACCCACCCCTGTGTGCTCTTACCCTCTGTGGATACTGAGCCTCTCTGCTCCCAACCCTTTTCCCCCACCCATCTCTCTCCATCACCAGACTCCCAGGACCCCTTCCTCTCTCTTTTTCCTCCTCCCTCTGCCCCCTATTCTACCTTGGAATCTGCAGGGGGCTCTGGGGTTCACTGCCAGATGTGAAGTCAGACCTCATCTGTTTCCTAGGTGAGGGCAGAAGACTGGTTCCCGGCAGGACCCGGGGTTGAGTGTGCGGCCTCCAGCACTGGGCGTATTCAGGGAGAGAGAGGGATGAGCTTGGGCCGCTTCCCTGTCCCCACCCCCAGCCCCTGTGTGAAACTGTCTTTCCCACTCTTGTTCTTATTTTTCTACCAATTGCTATTTTTCCGAACAATCCTTGTAGAGAGTATGTGCCATCCAAAGGCAGGAGGGCCTAGCTGCGGCCAGCTCCGGTTGGAGATGGTACAGTTTTATTGTACAGGTGCTAAAACAACAACAACAAAAGAAGAAAATGGAAAAAAAAAGACAAAAAAAAAAAAAAGACAAAAAAAATGCCAGTGTGAGGATGGGGACAATCTCTTCTCTGGAGACTCCTGACCCATTCAGGAGCAGTGGTGGTTATTTTCTTTGTATTGTGTTTGTTCTTTGTTCCCAAGGGGAGGGTCTCAGCCCCCTTCTGTAGGACTGCTCCCCACTCCCATCAAACTGCCCAGTTGGTTTTGAAGTTGTTCTCCCTTTTAAAACAACAACAACAACAACAACAACAAAAATATATCTCTATATATATAAAATTGAGGGGTTTTGGGTTTTAATTTTTTGTTTTGTTTGGGGTTCATGGTATTTTGTGGTTTATTTTGTTTGCCTTTACTTTTTTGCATTTGGGTGTATATTCTGGCTGACCTTTATGTTTCATTTTAAGCAACTGGCTGTGGAGTGAAAAACACTTGCATACTGAAAAACCCGCGTCAGGGCTCCTGTCTCCTGTCTCTCTTTACTCTGTATTGGCTTCTCCGTGTTTGAAGAATATGGACATCGTGGGGAGGACAGATGGGAAATCCCTGATCCTGCTTTGCAGTTTTGGGTCCTTCAAGGTACAACTAAGGAGAGCAGGTTGGAGTGGCTAGTGAACATCTACATCACTGGGACTGGATCTGGAAGGGAAGGGGAAGGGGAGGGGAGGGAAAGGAAGGGAAAGGAAGGGAAGGGAAAGGAAAAGAAGGGAAGGGAAGCGCAGGGAAGGGAAGCGCAGGGAAGGGAAGCGCAGGGAAGGGAAGGGAAGGAAAGGAAAGGGAAGGGAAGGAAAGGGGCAAGTCCTGGGGGACTGGCTGGTGGGGAAATTGATCACCTCCATTGGTTGAAGGTGTGTGTTTGTGCTCGCGCAGGCATATGAGTGCATATTGTATGCATGTGCATGTATATGCACGTTGGAGGGAGGAATCCTCTTTTAGGTGGCTGTGAGGAATGGTCCTCTATCACTCAAGGAAATCATCTGCCTCCTGCCTCTCTTTCCTGCCCTGGACCACCCACATTGGTGTCTGACTGCAGAGTCTTAACCACAGCCCTCACTGTTGTGCCAGTGTCCTGGCTCCCCACCCACATAGTACAGTCCTTCCGACTGTACACCCACATAGTACAATCCTTCCAGTGTGGTCTAGGGTTCTGGTTGCCTAAGATCCAGATGTTATGGAGGCAAGATGCTCCACTTGCCTGGATGCCCTGGGTTTTAGAACTTTTCTCCCCACTTCTGAGAAACAGTGGTAGAAGCCAAGGAGCACAGCTTGGACTTTTGCCTTAGGCCCGTGGTCGGCAAAATGCCACTCTCGAGCCATATGTGGCTCTTTGGCCCATTGAGTGTGGCTCTTCCATGGCCTGGGGGAGTCTATTTGGAAGAAGTGGTGTTAGAAGAAGTTTAAGTTTAAAAAATTTGGCTCTCAAAAGAAATTTCAGTCGTTGTACTGTTGATATTTGGCTCTGTTGACTAATGAGTTTGCCGACCACTGCCTTGTGATACGGAACTGTGGGAAACTTTAAACTGGGTAGTGACAGTGGTTTGTTTTTGTTTTAATAAATTGAAGGTGGAGCAGATAGAGGAATAGGTAACTGCTTGTGATTCCCCCCCAAGAAAAAGATGGAGAGTGGTGGGAGTTCTACAAGGATTCCCTTTTAAGATACGAAGGAGATGCTGTGATAAAGTCAGAATGACCCAAAGGAATAGTTGTTTGGGGAGTTATGGACAGCTACAGGCATTTGGGTTTGGTTATATGGGTGCTCACACCCCTTTGGTCCACTGGATAAAGGAAGCAGAGTTAAAAGTGGAACCAGTTTATTTCTTTCCTCAATTTTGGGGTCCTTTCCCCAGACCTTTCCTGAGTCCCCTCTGCCCTTCAGCCCAGGTTAGGGAGATCAGAGCAGGAGGTATGGACGATGCTATGAAATCTGCATCCCTGTTGGAAATTGGGGCAAGGACGGTGGCCTCTTATGAAATGACCTAATCCTTTCAGTGTGGTCTAGGGTCATGGTCAGCAAACTGCAGCTCGAGAGCCACATGTGGCTATTTGGCCCCTTGAGTGTGGCTCTTCCACAAAATACCACAGCCTAGGTGATTCTATTTTGAAGAAGTGGCGTCAGAAGAATTTTAATTAAAAAAAAATTTGGCTCTCCAAAGAAATTTCAACCATTGTACTGTTGATATTTGGCTCTGTTGACTGAGTTTGCGGACCACTGGTCTAGGGGAAGGGGTCAGCTCCACCACTTACCACCTAGGTTGGTTAACCTTGGGAGAGAACCTAATGTTTCCGAGCCTTAGTTGCTCCCTCTGCCAAATGGGGCTCAATTTACCGACTAGGGAAGAGAATCATACTGAGTAAACATGGCTGTTCAGCTCGAAATTAGTTCCTCCCACATGCCTCAGGTCATGAACCTACAGTTAATGACGTACTTATCAGACTTCCTCTTTAGGATGAGGGGTTGAAATGGAGGTCCTATTCAAGGGTCCTTATTCTGGGAGAAGAGGACCATCTGCTATGTCTGCATCCCTATTTTGGTGGCTGGATGGGGTGGGGATGGATTGGGTAGTAAACCCCTGCCTCATCCTTACTCTAAATTCTAACTGGGGGGCGGGGTGGGGGAAGCTCGTTAGGTATTTCTATTGTGTCCTACCCCACTAAGATGCACACGCGCATGGTGTGTGTGTGTGTGTGTGTGTGTGTGTGTGTGAGTGTGAGGGAGGATGGGGTCTGCCTTCTTAGCTGTGGAGGGCGGAGGTTGGGGCGTGGGGAGCGTGCAGTGCTCTGGCTTTCTGCACCCCACGGCGGGCCGGACCTCCACGTGTTCCCCGGATTTCCATGGCGGGGGTGGGGGTGGGGTGGGGTGGGTGGCTAGTCGGCAGCATCGGGCCGCTGGGCGCAGATACATCCCTGGGCTCACTCAGTGGGCAGTCGGAGCCCTCTGCTGCCAAACCGATGTAGCGGGCTCCCTGCCCTGATCGCTTTTCGATTTAAGGCAGAAAGCCGCTGCTTGAAAGTGTAGTTGAAGGCAGTCTATGGAGGGAAGGTGAGCCAGGCCAGGTGCCCTGCGGCTGGGTCGACGGCCTCGGGAACACTCACGCCCCGGCCAGGAGAGCGTGGCAGCTGGGCTGCTGGGCCTGCCTGGTGTTCACCTGCTGGTCAGGGAGGCTGGGCGGGGGGGGGGGGGGGGGGGGGGGGGGGCCGCCAGGGGCGGGGCCATGGCACGGCCAGCCAATGGGAGGAAGGCATTCCACCGATCAAGCGCTGCATTTCCCTTGGAAAGTGGAGGGAGGGGAGGGGAGCCGGGTAAAGTTTGAAGCTACAGAGCCGTGGAAGGCCTTGGCGGGAGTCAGAGTCACACAGGAATAGTTGGGGGCACAGGGTCAAGATATAGAGACTAAAAGATGCCAGCTCTAACCGTCTCTGCCGGGAGCCGAAGGCCCCGCCCCTGCTACCTCTCCTTCCCTGGGTTCCTTGGAGCCACCCAACCTACTGTCCTCGGCTGGACAGCGCCCCCTGCTGGACTTCTGCCCCCACGTCCAGCGCCAGGGATGAGGCTCTGGGGGGCTGCAACTGCCTGGACCTCAGTCCTGGGAACTGCCTGGAGAGGAATAAGCTCACTCACCTCAAATCCAGCAACTTTGGAGCAGGAGGCAGTGGCATATTTAAAAATATCTGATGGGGTCAGAAAGACCTATATTCCTGAGAATAACTTCTTGTCCTGCCCCTCCCACTGGGCTTGAACTTTCTGTCACTCAGTCCAACTCCGGAAAGAGGAAATGAGCATGAGGCTGTCCCAGGAAGGGGCAGCAGCTAAGGGCAGGAGTTCAGAATTGCCCATAACACTTGGTGACAACAAGGCACAACTAGAAGCAGCCTGGGGCTCCTTGTGGCCACAGACCCAGGCAAAGAAAGCAGATGTCTACATTGTTATATGAGAAATAAAAAAGTTGTGGTAGCCCCCAAGTATGGGTTGTCCTCCCTCCTCTCTTGCCTATCATAGCATAGGGCTGCAATCCCCATGATTATATACAGGACTCATTCATTCTTTCAATAAACATTTATTGAGCACCTACTGTGTGCCAGGCACTGTGCTAGGTGCTGGGGATACATCAGTGACTAACACACAGTCCCTGTCCTTGAGGAGTTCACAGTCTATTGGAGGGGAAACAAACGTATAACTAAGGACCTACATGTGCTAAGTGCTACAGTAAGAGGTATATACAAAGTGCTCTGGGAGCCCACAGTGGGGAATAGTACATTAGCTGCTGGCAGGGAGAAGCGAGTCTCTTGACTTCATTAAACTATCACATAGGCAGGGATGTTGTTGCCACACAACCCTGTTAAAAGAAATCTGTCTTTTGGTTCCCCGCTACCCCTCTCCCATAACTATATCAGCACAGATTAGTTTATCATATTAGCTAATTTAACACTTTGAGTTAGGAAAGAAACTGACAGGGAAGTTTCTCTAGGGGTAGAGGACAAAGTAGTAACAACTCTTGGGTGTAGAGGCTGGGAGTGGGGAGGTCATGAGGGCACTGAGCCAGTGAGTGCAGGCCCTGGGCAGTGGAGCACCTGGGGTGAGTGCCTGTGCAAAGGGGAGGTCAGCATTACCTACCTCAAAGTTTGGTCCCCATCACTCACCAGATCAATCAGCAACCGTTTGCTGATGCTCACTAAATGCTTCTTACGCAGTGTGCCCTGCTTGGTGGGTACTACAGCCCCCTGCCCCTCAGAAAGTAACACATTAATTGGGTTGATGAAATAAGTCCAGGTCATTGAAGATTTAAGTAACAGTTTGTGATTATAACAAAGGAGATATCACAGGCTGTTTGTGATCACTTGCCAAAAAAGTGGCAATTGCTACAAGTTTCAAAAAAAAAAAAAAAAAGAACTGTGGGAAGGCAGCTTTCAGGAACTGAGTTTCAGAGGATGGATAGTATTTGGTTGGTACTAGCAGGATGGGAGGAGCATTCTGGTTAAGTAGAACCAGATAAAGCAAGAACACAGAAGTTGGAAATTTGAACACAGAAGTGGGGAACTTAAAGTTGTCCAAAGGCCAACAAGTGTATCAGTTTGGCTGGAGCAATACATTGGGGGTGGGGGAAGCAATGTGAAAAATGGGAAGTCACATGGGACCCGATGTTTAAGGACTTTGCTGGAAGGTCAAGGCCTTGGGACCTTGTCTGAAGACAGGGCTGATGCTACGCTCAAAATAATTTTGGAGCTACTGCCCTGAGTCTTAAAGTGCCCCCCACCCCTCCTCCAGGACCCCCCGGACTGCCTCATGAGTCAGCAAATAAAAACGTTAATGCCCAGCTGCCTAGAATGGATAAGAGGTTATCTTGAGTCTCACTCTGTAGGCAATGAGGAGCCCCTGAAAGCTTTCTAGCAGATCAGAATTGGTGCACTGGCAGATTGGAGGGGACAAAGCAGGTCACAGTGGGGCTCTGGATGTGTCTGGGGAGGGAGGGGATTAAGCTCTCAGTAGTCTGAGGCTCTGGGAATGTATGGAAGAAAGGTCCAATTTGAGAGACATGTTAAATGGCACTGGACTTCAGGAGATGGGGGAAGGGACAGGGTTAAGTGAAGGCAGCCTTCAGATGGCTCTGACATGTCAAATTTAGAAAGTCAAAAAGATTGTGGCACCATGAACAGAAATAGGCAAGTCATGACAGCTTTTTTTTTCTTGGAAAGGTTTTGTGTGCATATATGGGAACTTTCAAAATTGACTTTTGGGAGAGGGGCTGCCTTTGAGGACCTGGCAGGCATCTAGGTGGAAATGTCCAACAGACCCCTGGGCATGTGAGCTAGAAGCTAAGGAGAAATGTGGGGGCTGTGGCTCTAGATGTTGGACTCATCCCCAAAATGCTGATTCAAAGCCAAGAAGATGGGATAAAACCCTTGGGGACACCTATACTGAAAGTGGTAGATCCGGAGCCAGAGTTGCACAGAGAACAGGCAACAGAGGGCAAATTTGAGCCCGGCTAGTACAGAAGGTGATGGGAAGTAGTATGGCATGCTGTGAGGGCTCATAGGGGCCAAGAAATGTGAACACATTTGATGTCACCATGAAGATATCAGTGACCTTCAGATGATGAGTTCTATGGAGTTGGTGAGTGAGACAGGGCCACCCCTAACCCATGCAGTGTCTTTATACAAAAAATAAATAAAAAAGGAAAAAAAAGAAACTTTCTCAAAATGCTTTACTTTCCACCATCAGGAAATTGTCATAATAAACTGATTTATTTTTTTTAAAGGCACTTTAATGCCAAGTGCTGGAGATGTGTAATAAATACACCTGCACAACCGTATATAGTTTCCCCACCCCCCAGGGGAAAACAAGAAAAAAGTGAGAGAGGATGATAGTGGGCTTGGCAGTGACTGGAAGGAGAGGGAGAAGAGCAACCTGGGGAGGTAGTTAGATCAAGTGGATGGTTTTGCACCGAGGACATAGCAAAGGTCCTGAGGCACTGATTCACATTAACCAAATTCACCAGATAATTGTTTCCAAGGCTGACATGTCTTAGCTTTGCCCTCCACATTTGGCAGGAGAGAGGCAAGCTAATGTAAAGAAGGGAGGGGGAGGAGATCCAGGCCCTAGGCGGAGGAGTTGACTTTAAGAATCAGTTGCCCCTTAGAAAGAGGAAAGAGGGAAGCAAGAAGCCATGTAGAGACAGAAATGTCACGGGGGCTCACATCTACTGGCTCCCGCGGAGACACATGTTCTTGAAGACCTCACGGCTTCTCCAAAGAAACGAATTAGGGTCAGGACTGAAAGTTGGAGAAGAGGGGCGACAGTCCATGTGAACGTTGCTGTAGCCATGGTGGGGGCAGGTGGGTTGGCAAACTTATGAGATGAGTAGAAGACTGGCTGGCTGCGCGGCAGGCCCATATGAGCAGTGATGGAGGCAGATCCAATTGACATTGCTAACACAACTATCCCCACCATGCCTGACAGCAGGAAAATGTCAGGAGCAAAATTAATCAAGAGGGAACCCAGAATTCGGGGTGTAGGCCAGCCACAAAGCCTGGTATTATAGCCCCAGCTCTCGGTACAAACATTCGATTAATTCAGCTCTGCCTGGGGACTCCGCTGGGTCTAACCCTGGAGGGCCACTCTTCCCCTAACCTTTCAACACAGCGGTCAAGGTTCCAAGCATGCTGGCAAGTGACTGGTGGGCCATGAGGCCAAGTCCAGGGAGAAGGCCTCAGTCTAGACTGGGGGGCTGCTCCCCAGGGCTGAGTTCCCTCTCTTTATGCTTTTATCCCATGTGGCCTTCTCCTTTCCCTTAGAACTGCATTTGCTCCAACGCATACACCAGTGGGAGCTCTTCTGCTCCAGCTCTGTGACATCTTTCCAGATTTGGGGGACCCAACCTGCACCCCCATAGTCTCAGAACAAATGAGTCTTGGTTTGTACAAAGGGGACTAGAGAATGTTTTTCCTTAAAACAAATCATCTCTGCGGCTGATGTGTGCGCAGAGACACATGTTCTTGAAGACCTCATGGCTTCTCCAAAGAAACGAAGATACAGTCCCATGAGTACACACGAATACATACTGAGATATTCACATATGGGATAGTCACTTCCCCGCTGAGGGAACATGGATGGTGAAATACAGCCAGGCAAACATGGATCTTCCCATGAAGCCCCTGCACCCGCCCTGGCCACCAACTTCTCAGGAGGTTATCCCTTCATCACCACACCAGCCCATTTCCCTGGCAAGAGCATATCCCCTACTGCTCTTGAGGGCCATAGTCTGATGCCAGGAATGCTCAAACTGGGCGTGGCTTGGTCATGTGACCTCAGGCAGAGGTGAGGAATAGGTGAGTCTGATATATTGACATTCCACCAAAATGTAAGAGCAGGTGAGCTACTTGTCAGTCTGCTAGAGGCAGTCTATATGAAAATGCTGCTCAGCTTTGCCCTGTGGGTCACACTTCCCCAACCCCTCTGTTTATATGTTGTGGGGCTCCATTTTAATGAGCGAAGTGGGATTGAATGGGAAGGGGGCTGGTGTTGGGGATCTAGTCAGTAGGGTCCCAGATGTGGTCACACTAGGCTCAGCCATAAACAGGGACCCTGAGCCTGAGGAGAGCTCAAGTTCAGCCACCGGGGTCAGCCCAACAGTGGGGCGGCTGGGAGGAGAAAAAGTCTGGTTTCCCAGGAGACTCAGATTGTGGGAGCCCCTTGAAACCACATGTGTTGGAAGTGGCTGAAGATGAGCCTGATCCCTCAGAAGCTCCCTCAGGGTCTCTTCAGGAACCAACAGCCCCTCCATGGGGGCCCCAGTCACCATGCCCTGCACATATGAGTTGGGTCTCAGTGACCCATCCTTGACCCCAGGGGCTGCTGTGGCACTGGAAGTCCTGATGAAGGCAGCAATGACAGTCCCTGGGGGCTGAGAGCTGGGCCCTGCTACTCCAGCCCCTGCAACAGAGGCTGCCGTTGGATTGGTCGAACGGTTGGCCCCAGCGAGAAGTTGGGGGAGGCCACTGAGAATCAGTGGAGTCCCCGGTGCTGCCACCTGGCTCTCTTGGAAGCTGGCATTCAGGGGGAAAGAGGCCTGCAAAGTGAAGGTGTCCTTGAAGGTCGAGGCAGGTGGAACACTCTGGAGAACGAGCTGGGTTGAAGCAGTAGTACTGACAGGAGGGCCATTGGTGAGCATTGTAGTCAGGGGGATTGTCTGCAGGGTCAAGGCTGAGGCTGACCCCACAGGGGCCACTCCTAGGTGGATGTTGCTGGGCACTGAAGAAGTACTGAGAAGAAACAGAAAACAGATTTGGTTAAGGCAAGAGGCACCTCCCAACTGGCTAGAAAGGAAGGCACAGAAGGAAATGAGTCAAATGTGTTTTGTTTTTGTTTCAGTTAACATTGAGTGCTTAGTCAGGGACACTAAAAATGATTGGCATACGCTATTTCCCTCTATCTTCAAAATAGCCCATGGGCTGCCTGGCCGCTGTGGCTCAGTGGATGAGCGTCGATCTATGAACCAGGAAGTCAGGGTTTGATTCCCAGTTAGGGCACATGCCCGGGTTTCGAGCTCGATCCCCCGGATCCTGCAGGAAGCAGCTGATCAATAATTCTGTCTCATCAGAGGTTACTCTCTCTCTTGCTCTCCTTCCTTTCTGCAATCAATAAAAAATGAACAAAACATAACAAAATAGCCCATGAGTTGAATAAGATTAATAATTTGATCTTACAGCTTGAGGAAACTGGGACACAGAGAGGTTATGTCACTTGCCCTAGGTCACACAGCTAGTAGGAGGGACTCTCGTCTAGGCTTTTTGACTCCAGAGCCTATGTACTCACTGCTCCCACTCTATCACCTTCTCTCCTTAAAAGCGCATCTCAGTGACTCATGCCAGTAGAGTGAGAGCTGCATACTAGCACACACAATACAGACAAAACCCAACCTTTTCAGGGAAAATTGGAAGCACTTCACATGGGCAAGAGGTATCAAGAGCTTTCCTCCTGGAGGGCCTGAGGAAAGCAGATGGGTGTCCCTGTAACATTCTCTGTTGCCTCTTTTTTGGAGTAGGGGAGACTTAGGTAGAGAATCCCAGATGTTGAGGCCCCTGCTGGTTGTTTGGGGAGCCCTCTGGGGTAAAAAGAACAGCCTCAGCTGGTGACACAAGTCCTCTGGTCAAGAGCTGGCTTTGCCATCACTTTGGTGTATGACCTCAGGCAAATTGCTTTTCCTTTCTTGACCAAGTGCCCTACTGGCTTCTCAGGGGTCCTGCAAGAGTCCCATGAGGCTAGACCCACAGCAGAGTTTTGCAAGAAGTTGAAAACTGCTCCCCACAATACGAGGAACTATGGGAAGACTCATGACAACTTGGGTGCCCTTACCTCACAGCTTTGGTGAGTTTGGCCTGGCCCTCTGGTGGAGAGACAAGCACGGTGGAGGTAGTGGGAATCTCCTCATCTGGAGACAGGCCCAATTCCAGACTTGCAGATGACTGCAGACCGACATGCTGAACCTTCGGCTTCTCCCAGGGAGGGCTGCCCTTGCCCTGGGGAGTGGCTCTGGAGGAGACTCTGGAGCTGGCTCGCCGGGTAGTGCTGGTGGAGGTGGAGGCCTTAGGGGATGCCTCTGCCACTTCGCTTTTCTCGTCCTCATCTTCAATCACCACTAAATCCTTGGGCATCTCTTTAAACTGGTACACCAGCCTCTGCCCTTCCACTTTGGCAAGGATGCCTCTTTGGTAGTAATATCTGGGGAAAAGGGTTGAGAAGTTAGCCAGGGGCATACCACCCTCAGGGCAGGGCAAACTCGAGGAGGAACCTGGCCAAGAGGCAGATGGGAGCTCAAGGACAAGGGTAGTTGGAAGGCCAACACTTGGAAGACTTTTATGAAATTCCTGAGATCTCCTAAGGACTCAAAGGGTCCATAAAAATGGGTTTCAAATGCCAATCCCCACCCTGCATTGGAGCAGAAGATAGGGGTTGAGTGAAGAACGAGAAAGGATGGGTGGATGATGCAGGGTTCAGCAGTCTTCCAGTCTGAGACACCAGCTGTGGGTAACTCTGGCCCGTCTCCCCAGCTCTCTGGCTTG
Organism: Antrozous pallidus; assembly: GCA_027563665.1. Taxonomy (NCBI): domain Eukaryota; kingdom Metazoa; phylum Chordata; class Mammalia; order Chiroptera; family Vespertilionidae; genus Antrozous; species Antrozous pallidus. Next base: position 38,675,600 of record CM050509.1, on the reverse strand, counting down.
AAGAATGTGAAGGAAGACCTTCTTGCCCTAGCTGATTTGGCTCAGTGGATAGAGCATCAGCATGCGGACTAAAGGGTCCTGGGTTTTCTGGTCAAGGGCACATGCCCAAGTTGTGGGCTCAGTCCCCAGTGTGGGACCTGCAGGAAGCAGCCAATCAATTATTCTCTCTAATCACTGATGTTTCTTATCTCTCTCTCCCTTCCTTTCTGAAATCAATAAAAATACATTTTTTAAAAGGAAGAACTTTTGGGGGATGGGACGCCATAAAATGCTCTTCTCCTATCAAGAAAGAAAAGACTAGGACAGAGCTGCAAGAGGAAGGGAATTGTTCCTTCCAGAGGGGACCTGGGGAGTGGCTTAGGGCAAGCAGATGGGAACGTTAGGAGATCCTATAGCAGGAGGGCCTCCTTGCACACGAGGAAGACCGTGGTGACTCCTCCAGGACAGGGAACCCCAGCAGCTCCTACCTTAGAGCCCTCCCCATTGTCTCATAGTTCATGTCAGGCTTGTTCTTCTGCTTCCCCCAGAGCTTTGACACAGCTTTGGAGTCCACCAGCTTGAAGATGCCTTTTTCTCGCTGGGTCCACTTGATGTACTTGGGGCAGGTGTTCCTGTCTTGCAGAAGTGCCAGGAGGAACTCCCACAAATAGATGGTGTTGCCTGAAAAGGACCAGGTGGTGAGGGATGGCCCAGCTCCCTGGCTCCTTTCCCGCCCCTGTTCCCCTGACTACTAGCCATACCTTTGCCATCCTTAGATTTCTTCCGAATGGGGATGCTGGGGTCAGTGACAGGTGAGGTACTACGGTTGCCCTTTGTCTTCCGGACTGAGGAGAAGGGGACAGCAGGGTAAGGTTGAGACACAGCAAGTGCTGCAGGCTTGGTTCCCAAGAGGGAGAACCTGGAGCTTATCAAATTGGGTGTGACAAGTCAGAAAAGGGAGAGCCCAGGTTCATTTTCCTTGGCCACAGCTCCCAGGTACGTGCACCTGCCCAATGGGCCACCCTCATTTTCAGGCCTCAGAACAGCAGCACGATGTGGGGCAATGAGTCACCTTTAGATCTGAATCCACCTAGGTAATTTTTGAAATGAAAAGACAGCCTAAAGGTGTGACTGTTGTGCAGGTGAGTGCAACACTGGGGTTTTGGTTGCCATGATGACAAGGCAGTCTCAACCAGCCATCACCCAAGTAAATCAATAACACAGGCCTTGGGAAAGCCCAAAGTCCTCTCCCATATATGGTCTTGGCTCCAAGAGCTCTCAGAAGGAAGATAAGAACACAAAGCATACAGCAGAGGCCCCTAGGGGGCCAGGGACTGGCCATGGGAGCCAGGCCTGGTGTTTGAACACCCAGCCTAGGATTTTATCCATTGGGATCATCAGCAATTCTGGAAGAATTTACATCTATGCAGGGCAGACAGGAATGGGCTGAGATATGTCGGGCTATGGGCAGACCAGGTTTTACTTTATGTAAGGGAGGTCTTTTCAAGCCACCACTGCCATACCAGAGAGTTGTCTTCTTAGTGTGTCTGTGGGCCTCCACACATTCAAACCTATGTTTTCCCTGATTGCCCTTCTCCTACCACCCACTCCTTGAAGTCTCTCTTCTCTCTCTCTCTCTCTCTCTCTCTCTCTCTCTCTCTCTCTCTCTCACACACACACACACACACACACACACACACACACACACACACACACACACACTTCTTTCTCTCTCTCTTACTTCTCTTCTTTGATTTCCCAGTCTTCTTGGCACTTTCCTCTTTGGAGACCTGCTCCTCCAGGGAATGCCCCTCCTGGTCACCAGTGTTACCAGAGCTGTTCAGAGCATTGGGCTCAGAGACAGGAAACAGGTAGTTGGGAAGAGTGGTGGCTGGAGCAGGTTCTGAGTCCGGAAGCATTTCGGAGGTGCTGACTACAAAAGAAAGGCCAATGCAGGATAGGAGCGTGCTCTCCCAGCGTTCCAAAGAATGATGGGCTCTCGGGGAAAGAGCAGAGGTGCTGTTCCCCTGAGCCCCAAACATGGCAGACACCCGAAAACACCTCATGTGTCTCACACCATGAGGAGAACAAACATCTATAGATCTGTGGGCATGAACCAGCCCCAATGACGGCTGCCACATTTTGAGCCCACTGCTGTTGGGAAGTTCCAGGCAACACCTAGGATAAAGGGCCACCTTGATTTAGTCATTTACTTATTTTTACAACTGAAAGGGGCTTAGAAACCCTTTAGCCTGATTCCTCTGCTTTCTTGATGAGGAAACTGAGACCCAGACCTGGGAGGGCACATGCCCAAGGTCACACAGTAAGATGATGCCTGGTACATGTAGCCACTCTGTAACTATCTGTTCAATCCTGAATGAATATTAGTGACAGAGTCAGGATTATAAATGCTGGGACTCTTAACTTGCAGCTTCAGGGCATTCTTTCCTGTGCTGTCCCCCAAAGCCCCCTTGGGAAGGGGAAGTTAGGGTCCAGGAGTCCCACTGTGGAGTCAGGCCAAATGCCTGAGGGAGTCCTGAAAGAAAAGCCTGCCTTGGGGGCCTTCTGGGGAGGGATGGCCAACCTCCAAGATCAGGAAAGGGATGAGAAGGTACCGAACCCTGTACATTATAAAATAAGCCACACCCTACGTAGTCCTCCTGGGAGCCCAGCAAGAGAGAGGGGAGACTGAAAAGTGACCCTGGCCAATAGTACTCAACTGTAAAAAGGAAGTAAATTCTGACACATGCTACAACATGGCCAGGCCTTGAGAACATTCAGCTCAGTGAAATAATCCAGTATTGCCTGGCTGGTGTGGTTCAGTAGTTGAGCGTCAACCTATGAACCAGCAGGTCACGGTTCAATTCTTGGTCAGGGCACATGCCTGGGCTTCGGGCTCGATCCCTGGTGATGTCGTCCAGGAGGCAGCGGATCAATGGTTCTCTCTCATCACTGATGTTCTATCTCTCCCTCTCCCTTCCTCTGAAATCGATAAAAATATTTTTTTTAAAAAAGAAAGAAGCCAGTCTCTGAAAGACAAATACTGTAAAATTCCACTTATCTGAAGTACCTAGATTAGTCAAATTCATAGAAAGTAGAATGGTAGTTGCCAGGGGCTGGGGGGAGGGGGAAGGGCGTTGTTAATGGGTAGAAAGTTTCCGGTTTTCAAGATGAAGAGTTCTGGAGATGGATGGTGATGATGGCTGCACTATAATACAAATGAACATAATACCAGTGAGCAGTACACTGAAAAATGGTTAAGGTCATCAATTTTATGTGTATTTTATCATAATTTAAAAATTGGTGAAGCCCTAGCTGGTTTGGCTCAATGGATAGAGCGTCGACCCTCGGACTGAAGGGTCCCAGGTTCAATTCAGGTCAAGGGCACATACCTCAGGTGCAGGCTTGATCCCTGGCCTGGGTTAGGGTGTGTGTAGAAGGCAACCAATCCATGTGTCTCTCTCACATAAATGTTTCCTTTTCTCTGTGTCTATCCCCCTCCCTTCCACTCTCTAAAAATCAATGGAAAAATATCCTCTGGTAAAAGAAGAAAAATATCCTCTGGTGAGGATCAACAACATAAAAAAAAATGGGGGGGAAGTCACACTGGCCACCTTTCCTTTCACCCTCTGGCCCCCTCCCATTCCAGTCACAGCTCAAGAATAAGTTTATGTGTATGTTGGTGGGGGTGGGTACGTATGCCTTCATGCACATGTGTCTGAGAATCCAACACATGGACATGATCTTTTTATTTATTTATTTTCTGTTTTGTTTTTAATCCTCACCCAAATATATTTTTCCATTGCTTTTTAGAGAGAGTAGAAGAGAGAGGGAAAGACAGAGAGAAACATCAATATGGGAGAAACACATCAATTGGTTGCCTCCTGCATGCACCCTGACCAGGGCCCGGTCCACAGAGGAGCCTGCAACCAAGGTACGTGCCCTTGACCAGAACTGAACCTGGGACCCTTCGGTCTTCAGGTTGGCGCTCTATCCACTGAGCCAAGCCAGCTAGGGCTAGACATGATCTTTTTAAATATCATTTGTGTAGCCTTGAGTAAAGGTACCAAGGTTCATACTTACAGATCTGCTTCTCATCCAGGATGTTGTTGGGAGACTCAACATTGAGCAAGACTTCAGTGGTTGACATGGTTTGTGAGGTTGCTTCATTTTCATCTGGTTTCAGGTTCCATGGTAAGGGGGGAGAAAAAAGTTCTCTTAGGGTACAAGATTACGGGATACAACTATAACCAGGGCCAGCCCAGAGAATAGTGCAAAGGAGCCAAAGGATAGTAAAAACAAAAAAACCCAAAAATACAAAGGATAGCTGGAGAAGGACCATGTACCTCCCAGCTTAGTCCTATACCTTCTCTCTACACCCACCCCAGCTATCTCCACTCCTCATTGTCCTCCTCCATCTCAAAAGATCATGAATCCACCTGGCCAGCATGGCTCCATGGTTGAGCACCAACCTATGAACCAGGAGGTCACAGTTTGATTGCTGGTCAGGGCACATGTCTGGGTTGCAGACTCGATCCCCAGTAGAGGGTGTGCAGGAGGCAGTTGATCAACAGTTCTCTCTCGTCATTGATGTTTCTATCTTTCCCTCTCCTCTGAAATCAATAAAAATGTTTTTAAAAGAGATCATGAATCTATTTGCATGACTTCCTCCTCTATGAAGTTGTACTACCTTTTGTTTGTCTAACTGTCCCATTTAATTTCCAACTGTATATATAGTGACATACACAGCAAAGGGGCCTTGCCTTTGCTGTGTATGTCACTATAAGCCATTGTGTGTGGGCTACTGTTCCCTGAAGACAGACCCCTTTGTCCTCCACAACTTCCCTGCCCAGGAAGGGGACAGACCTGCCAGCATGAAACTGCCCTCCAGGATCTGATCCTGTGTCATGCACAAGGTCCTGTCCGTTATGATGCTGTTGTGACCGTCTTCTAGCTCCAGTCCTGAATACAGATGCAGTAATTCGGGGTAGGGTACCTGCTCCACGATCACAGCAGGGAATACTGAAGGGTCTTCCAGCTGTGGAGAAGAGAGGGATCTGGTTCGTGACCCACCCACCTCTTCCAGGAAGCTCTCCTACCAGAATCTGGCCTTTCTTGCAATTCCGAACTCTTAGAACCCTCAAGAGCTGTCCTTGGTATTAGACAATATTGCTTTGGGTCTGAGCTAACTAGATGATGAATTTTTAATTAATAGCCATGGGCTAGCTCTGTACCACCTGCATTAAACCAAGGGCAGACACCTTCATTGGCTGTAGTTATGGGTTAATCCATGGGCAGGGTCGGGAAAGGATTAATCAATGGCATGGGTGAGAGGCTCGATCTATAGTCAGGTGAAGGACTCAGCCTACAGTCAGGGTTGGGTACCCAGGTTAGGGGCTCAGACTGTGAACATCGTAGGGCTCGGTCTGTGGCAATGAAGATGAAAGAACAGAGGCATTTACAGAGGAAGAAAGGTAAGGGCTCAGTCAATTTCCAGTTTGATTCAATGGGTGCATGGGGACACTGTTCATGTTAAGGAGGGACCAGGATGAGGAGGAGGAGGAACAGGTTTTTTGAGAAATATAAGGGGGGCAGTGTCTGAATATGGTTAGTTTGAGGTACCCTAGAGATATTTAAAATGGAGATACCTCTCAGGAAATAAAATATATGTGTCCAAGAACTCAACAGGGTGGTTCCTTAGAGTGGAAAAAATGATCAGGATGAGAATTTGACCCCTGGAAGATATAAGTGTTCTAAAACCAAACAAAGCTAAATAAAAAAAAGGAGTGTGATAGCAACAGTTTGGTGTTTGTTGTTGTTGTTTTTGCAACTGTTTTTTTAATTATGTTTGGAAGGAAATACACCAGAATGTTCATACTGATTATATTTAAGTTGTGGGACTTTGGATGATTTTCCCCTCATTCTTTATAATTTTCTGTATTTTTCAAATTTTCTTTCATGGGACTATTAATTCTTTCTTCATGAAAAAAGAATGAGAATACTCAGTTCTGCCTAATGTGTCTGAAGATTCCAGAAGAACGAAAGTTAATAAAATTGCTTTTGGGTTTGGTTACTAGGCAGTCACCCAGGATAATCCAGTTTCAGGGGAGTGCTGGAGTCCCAAGGCACATTACAATGGATTGCAGAGAGGACAGAGTGAGGCAGGCAGTGGGGTGTAGTGACTAAGGCCATAAAGTTAACAGCTGTCCGTCCAATATGGTAGTCACTAGCCACATGTCACTATTTAAATATATATGCAATTTTTCAAAATAAAAGATCAGTTCTTCAGTTGTGCTGGCCATAGTTCAAGTGCTCCATAGCCACATGGGACTAGTGGCCTCATACTGAAAGACACAAAAATAGAATACTTCAAGCATCTCTGAATATTCTATTGGATTGTGCTGGTCTAGAGCAAAACTGCCTGGGTATGAAACTAAGCTCTACTACTTACCAGCAGGGTGACCTTAGGCAAGTTACCTAGCTTTTCTATGCATTGGTTTCCTCATTTACAAAATTTGGATGATCATATTATTGACCCCAAAGTGTTATTTAAACAAATCAATATGCATAAAGCACTTAGAACAAGGCATGGTGTAGGTTCTCATTGTTTTATGTATCAGGAGCTTCTAGGAGACTCACAACATTTTATTTCTCAACCTGGGTGGTGAGTTCATGGGTGTTTATTTTATAGTTATTCTTTAAATAGATATACACACAGGTACGTGATTTATGCACTTTTTGTATTCATGATACAAAAATTTTTTGCAATAAAAATTGTTTTCTGCCCGGCTGGTATAGCTCAGTGGTTGAGTGTTGACCTATGAACAGGGAGATCATGGTTCGATTCCCAGTAAGGCATATGCCTGGGTTGTGGGCTTTGTCTCCAGTGTGGGGGCATGCAAGAGGCAGCTGATCAATGATTCTCTCTCAATAAAACTATACTATCTAGTAAAGAGGGAATATGCTAATTAACCTTTATGCCATTGCAAAGATGGCAGCACCCACAGCCAATAAGGAGGGAATATGCTAATTGACTGCCCCACCCTCAAAGATGGCAGCACCCAGAGCCAGGGTGGCAGGCACGTGGCAAGGCCTGGCCAGCACCCAGGTGGATCTGGCTGCTCCATGCACCAGCCTCCAGAGTCTCCCAGTCCCCTTGGTCCCCAGCCACTCAGGGCCAGCCAGAGGCACAGGAAAGCCTCAGATGGCAACTGCCCAGCCACCTAGGGCTGGCCTGAGGTGCAGGCAAGCCTTGAATGGCAGCTGCCTGAGACTTGCACTGCTGGCAGTGGCAGCAGCAGAGGTGTGATGGGACATCACCTTCCCCTGATCACCAGGTCACCTCCTGTCCCTGAGCGCTCCCTTACTGTGAGAGGGGGCAGGCCAGGCTGAGGGACGCCCCCTCCAGTGCATGAATTTTCATGCACTGGGCCTCTAGTATTTAAAAAAATTGTTTCCTAGAATGAGTGAGAGAAAGGAGGTGAGAAAGTAAACACAGAAGGTGGAGCCTACGCTGGAGAGAAGAAAGGCACAAAGAAGGTGGTATTTTGAAGGAAGTGGGCAGAAGAGAGGCATGTGAGGTTTTCTTTTAGAATTGGGGAGACCTGCCTATGTTATAAGTTGAGAAGGAAGGTCTGGGAGATCTGAAATATATAAAGAGAAAGAGAGGAGTTGATCGATGGTTTGAGGGAAGCAGAAGAGAGGAGAGTAAGTACAGGGCCAGGATTACTCTCGGAAGGGACAGGAACACTTCTTTCTCCCAGGCCAGTGAAAAGGAAATAGGAATAGTGATGTTGTCACCCTAGCTGGTTTAGCTCAGTGGATCGAGCATCGGCCTGTGGACTGAACAGTCCCAAGTTCGATTCTAGTCAAGGACACATGCCTGTGGGGGGCATGTAGGAGACAGCCAGTCAATGATTCTGTCATTGATGTGTCTATCTTTCTCTCCCTCTCCCTTTCTCTCTGAAATCAATAAAAATATATATTTTTAAAAAAGAACAGTGAAGTTGTCAACAAAATGCGGGATGAAAGGAAACCGAAGGCTTCCTTGGCTTTGAGCTTCTCTGGACTGGAGGAGAAGCTGTCTGCTGAGGGTGCAGGGGCGTGTGTGTGGCTGGAAGTTTGGGAGTGTCTATGAACAGCCTCTATGAGGAACAGAAACAGCTGCTGAGCAGACTAGAAACAAGTAAAAATGACTTGTAGCATTGAGAACCCAGGTAAAGTTAGAGTTTCTTGCTTTCTCCTCTAGGCACTTCAGGATTCAATAAAACTGAGCAACTTGGGTAAGGCCCCGCTGGACAGAAAATTTAATATGCTAAAATTCCACTAGGGGGCAGCCTTTCGCAGTGTGCTAGAGATTGCACAAAGTTTTCCATCTCCACAAGGATTTAGGATAGAGGGCATCAGAATTAGGCTGAGGTGCCCTTAGTGGTGATCCAGGTGAATATCCCCTTGGCGAAGATGGGGAGATGGCAGCCAGATACAGTAGGGGACAGGCCTTGCATAGGTGACACTGTGGCCAAACTAGGATCAGAACCCAGGACTCTTGGCTCCTACTCTTCCATTCCTTCCATTGTAGCTGGCTGCCGGTTTGTGAAAAGAGGGGAGTGTATGGCGGCGAATGTGCCAATATACTATCTTATAGGTACAGCTAAGTGCTCGAAAAATGGTTTAACCCCATTGTAGGGCAAGGTGCGGAGTGGTGGGGACTCGGGTGCCAGAAGTCTGTCCTATTTTCCAACTTCCTACAACCTTAAGACTCAATTTCCAGTGTATCCTGAATTTTAAATCGAGGCTGAAAAGATGGTTTGGAAGGGTTCATCAACCAGCCTGAGCCGTGAGCCTGAAGATGCCAGAGGTTGGACTTTGCCCTGCGGTTCCAGCTGGCAGTTCCCACTCCTGCTATGTGGTTGTCCCAGCAACTTTGTCACTGTGACCCTGGGATGATGGGAAGTGGCTGAAAAAGTATAGGCATGTCAGTTCACAACTGTGCATTCAGCCCACGTTGCTGACTAGCCAACAGTTCAGCTGGTATACTTAGCAGCTGCTTGGCTGACTTAGTGACTTGCATGTGCTCTGTAATTGCACGTGGGCAACCATCTCACTAAATGACCACCCCATGATTACTGACTGGTTTCATGAGTGGCTAGCTGGCACAGTCTGGCTGATAAGTGGGCCTAGTGCCCTGAACCTAGTAGGTGCTTGATCAATATTTGCTGACTGGCTAGCTGGCCAACCAGCTGGCTCACCGGCTGTCTGCCTGCCTGTCTGTGTCTATCTGATCGTCTGCACTGGCTGACTGGGCTCCGTGCTCTGGGGGCTGTACCTGGTGTATATCATCCATCCCGTTGCTTGCAAACTCGAAGATCAGGTCACTGGGCTGCAGGGTTATAGCCATACTGTCTTCTCAGAGCTGACAGCAGAATTCGCAGGGCCCTCTGGAGCCGCGGGGTTTTCTTGATGAAGAGATGCTGCTCAGGTACCTTAGAGCTTAGAGCCTACACTCAAGCCACAGGAGAATAGGGGTGTAGAGAGCTGGAGTATGTGGTGGCCTAAGCCAAATTCAAGGCTGCATGCTGGGCTGGGCCGACCGCAGGAGTGACCTAGAGAGAAGGGAGAGGTGGGGGCACTGAGTAAATCACCTTCCTTGAGCTCTGTTCCCAGGACAGCTGGCCAGTCAGAAGGACCCTGCCATGCCAGGGCAGACTGCCAGGAGGGGATGGCTAAAAGAGGACGGCAGGGGGAGAAGAAGGGAGAAGGAGAAGAAAAGAGGCAGGTAATGAAAGAGGGGAAAGGAAGGTAACTGAGTCATCTCCAGTGGGAAGTGGCCAAGCCTCAGTGCCCATCTAAGTCACCAGCATTTGCACCTGAGCTGGCCCTGAAGTTAGGCAGCCTCCCTCCCTCCCCTCCCCCACTCCTCTGGAGGTGACAGAAAGAGGGACTTTGATCTCTCTCCACCCTGCACATTAGTCCCCAGGGTGTGGCCACAGGGAAAATCAGGGCCTTGTGGCTGGGGCAATGGCATGGAAAAGGCCAGGAAAGACTCTTGTGTGAGGGGCATGGGTCAGGACACATGGGTGTAAAGGGTGCTCTTCCAGATTCTGGCTGACTCAGTTTACCTTGGGAGTGGGGGTCACTTAGCTCTGAAGGGCAGAATCTACAGAAGAAGAAATGTCTTGCTGTGAGGTTTGTGTAGTTCACCTGACTCTGCTTGTGGGAATGGGACTCAGACATGGCCATGCCTCCACAGAACCTGGGAACAGAGACAGGTGGGCCCCAAGATCTGCCCATTCATCACCACCCCACCACCACCCCCATGGCCTCTATGCTGGTTGAGGGCTTGTGTTCTTGGTTCAGCTTGCTTTCAGTTTCAAGACTGAACTGTCACCCTGGGAACTTGTGAGGAGAGCCCTGGCTGGGGGAGGGGCTCAAGGAACCTGGCCCATCCTCCAGGGCTGGTTCAGGGGCCCTCCCTTTCCAGGAAATCTGTCTGCTGTAGTTCGCAAGTCTCTCCTCTCCTTGAATGCCTCACAGTTTGTACCTCAGGCATTCACATGGCACCAGGGCCTCCAATTGTTTCCTGTGCTTGCTATGCTTGTACTTGGTCCCACCCATGCCTGCCTTTCAGAGGCTTGCTCCTGCTCCCACGTCCTTCCTGTCCATCTGCTCTGCTCCACCAGACCTGAACATTGGGCTTCTCCACTTGCAGGTGCTACATCTTTGGCCCTCAGTGTTCTCTTTTTAGTGACATTGTGTGTGCGTGTGTGCGTGTGCTGGGTCTAAAACAGCCTGGTTCAACCATGAGTGTCTGAAGAACTGGGGCCACACACCATAGTGGGAATGACTCCTTTGGCAGTGCCAAGGGTGGCAAAACCTTCTCCTGGAAGGAAAGAAATGAGGAACTTCAGAGAGGGCCAAAGGGGAGGAAAGGGTGGGGGACCACGGATGACCTCCCTGATGACCGCTCTCCCCCACAGGAGACACGTAGGCCTCTCCCACTTCCTTTCCGTTAACCCACAGGGCTGGCTCCGCCCTCTCCCCACCCCCAGTCTCATCCTCACACCTTTCCACCCCCCCCCCAAAAAAACTCTGAGAAGTCACTCAACTCAAGCTGCCAGGTTTGAGTTTCCCTTTGGGTGCATGAGAAACTGGTGCCTGTCAGGGCAGAGGAAGCACTGGCAAATCAGGGTCTCTGCTTGAGCTCCACCCCTCCCTCTCCCTACCACCCCCACCAGATCCTGTATGTGACCCGGTCTCCTGTGGCCCCATCTCCTGTGGCCTGAGAAGCCTCCCAGTGCCATTTATGCTTGGAAGGTCTGTCTCCCCCACCCAGAGTGCACAAGGCCCACATTCCGCAGCTCCAGGCCTCCCAAAGGCCAGGCGGGCTGTCTGTCCCCAGAAGCATTCTCAAACTAATCAAATGAAAGGCTATCATTTTCACCTAATCCCACTTTGTCTAAACACGAAACTTCTGACACTCCTGTGTCTGTTCCCTCTCCCTGCCAAGGGCCTGAGGCCTTCCCACTGCACTGAGCCTTCAGGTTTGCTCATCTCTTGGGCTTCTCTTCATGTTTGCGAGCTCAGTGCCCCTTATCTCTGCCTGTGGAACCTCTGTGTGCCTTCCTTACTTCCCCCATTAGTCAGTGGCTTCCTTGAAGGCAGAGACAACTGTGTTGATCATTGATGAAACTTTTGCAGCCTTGCACTGTGCTTGGCATGGAGCAGACACTCAATTCCTGTTTGTGGAATGAATGAATGAATGAATGAATGAATGGTACTGGTCATTCCGTACAAGTGAGCTGTGTTTTCTGGGCAATAAAATATATCTATTTGTACATTGTGTGTGGTATGAGTGTCATATCCTATGGCTTATATAAGAATGAGAGGAATGTATGCACTCTAGGTGTATAATATCTGTATATTTTTGCATTGTAATTTACAACAAGAGTTGGCTACATGTGTGCAAACATAGCAGATATGTATGTGTGCAGGGCAGGCTCATGTGTTCTAAGAATGGAGGCATGTGGGTGAGAGCCTCTGTGTGTCAAAGGCAATCAGGGCAGCAAGCTCGGTCATTAGTTGCCCCTCTAGCTCATGGTGGCTCAAAGAGGCTGGGTGAAGAGGTGTGTGGGCTGCTACCACCACTATCCCCTATGCTTTCCAGGGAGAGAACATCTGCAGAATATGTATGTGGCCCATGGGTTCTTGGAGTGAGCCCTGCAAAGTCCACTCCACTAGGGAGGAGGTGGGAGAGGGGAAGGCAGCACAAAGAGGGGAGGTTTGAAACAAAAGAAAGAGACTAATCCACTTGTCTTCCTTGTGTCCACATGTCTAAGTTTCTAAATTAAGGACTTGGTTGGTACAGATCCCGCTGGCCCAGACTTGTGAGTATTGGGAGGCTGCACACATCACCCACAGCTCATACTGGTGTCTCCTTCTGCCTGAGCTCCAGCCTGAAGTTAAGGTGAAGGGTGTAGGGGGCAAGTAGCTGCTCCATTTGTCCTACTCTGTTGGCCCAGGCTAAGATCACTGTCCCCCCAACCCCCACCACCATGGAACCTTCCAGTCCAGAAACTTTCATTTCTTTCTCTCCCCTTAGACGATTGAGGATTTGAAAGTGAGAGGTGGAGAGGGGCTCATTTGCATGCTCACTCACTCTCCCCAGCAGAGGACTGAACCGCCTCCCCAAGTCCCTCAAAATAACCTCCCTCTCCCAGGAACCTGAAACCAAAGAAGCCACCACCACAGAAGGCCCGCCCTGCTGGAGACCAGAGAGGCCCACACCAGGGGCTCCCCTCACCAGGGTCCTCAGAGAGGCACTAAGACACTGAGATGCAGATTCAATGGACCAGAGCCCTGGACACTGTCTTGCTAGCTAGTAGGGGGCTGGAGGGGTGCACATAGGCACTTAACTCAAGGAATTGAGGCACCTGGGAATCCTTAGTAACCCGCAGTGAATTCCCCCCACCCTACCCATCACTATTTCCTCAATTCAGCTCCCAGGGTGTTAAGAGCTCCACCCCCTTGACTCCCTTGGAGGCCACTGCAGGATCCCTGGCTCCCAGGGCTAGTCCTACTTAGGCTAAAAGCAAAGCCTCTGTGAGAAACTATGGCCCTGGGCACTGCGTGGGAGTGTGGGAGCCACAGGAGGGAGGGCGCCCAAGGCCCAGGCCTGCAAATGCACACCTCTGGCTCTCTGTGGTTCTGACTGCATTTCAAAACCAAAATAGCAAAATAGAAGTGGTTTGGGCCACTCCTGCGTCACCACAACTGTGCGGCGGTAAAGACGTAAAGACCCTTTCTGGGCTTGTCATTGGGACACGTCAAGCAGTACTCAGCACCCACCCATCTGGGCCTCCTCTACAGGAAATGGCCCCTATGTGAAAGCCACGTCCACAGTCTCCGTGGAGTGAGTTTAAATCTACACCCGTTCAGCTGAGCCAATGGCTCTCACCGAACTGCTAGTAACACCCATGGCATTTTCACACACGCCAGGAAACATGGGGGCCAGATGGTCAGTTGGGCCACAAAGCAGACTTCTCCTCCAGTTCCTTGTCCCCTCTGAGCCAGCTCTCACTCCTAAAATACCCGGTCCTCCATGAAACCTTTCTGGAATTCTCTGGAAAGGAAGTGACAATTTCCTTCATGCCATTTCCCACTGCCTCAGCACTCCTCCCCCACAACCACAAACAAAATGGAAACTACCCCAGGAACAGCTGTACCCTCCACTGAAAAACAACACCCTTCCAATAGTCATCCAGCAGCAAATTTGCATGCTGTATCACATGACTACTGGCACATATTTAAGAGACAGAGGGCCAGAGTCAGGGATCCAATCTCTAGCCATGAATGGAGCAGGGGTAACTCTTCCATGGGGTTCCCACACAGCCTTGACTCACATCGCCAGCTGAACTCTCCTTGAACAAGTGGCCTGAGCCACAGCTATTGTGTCTGCTCCTTGCTCCTCTCTTCCTTTCTTTCCACCACCTCCTCCATTTAAGATGAAATCAGGAAGAGGGAGAGAAAAAAATAAATGTTTTGCAAGCTCTGTTGGTTGGGGTTTCTCTGTGCTTATTTATAAGAAACCCAGTTTCCTTCCTTGACCCTTGGTCACTGCCTGCTTCCAGCATAAGGCTTGTCACAACTCTGATGGTGAGGCAGACCCGGAGCCCTTCTCCAGCTGCTCTCAGCTCTTTCTCAGCTCCAATTTTGTCCCTACCTTCCCAGGCTCTAAGCTGTCCCAGTGGAGGAGCAGTTAGGGCTGCAGGAGATAGCAGACCACAGGTAAAGAGATGTCCCCTCATCTTTCTCCAGGATATCCAGCAGCCCACCCACACTATGTGGTGTACCCTGCTCGGATCAAGGGAGGAGCATGGAAGCCTTCATCTGGCTGTATTCCACCCCCCTAAATGTATGACACTGGAAAATTCAGCCATCTTTCTGTGGTATCTTGTCATCCTTAGAGTGGGTGAGGGCTGAAGGTAATTCAGGCTTAACAGATCTCGCCAGGAAGTCTAGGGCGAATGAAGATGGTGGTGGGAAAGCACTTTGAAAATTAAAAAAACACTCATCTGGGATGATGAGTTTTAGGTGACTGTCAGAGAGCAAGGGAGAACTAGGCATCCCATGAAGACCCCTCAAAAGTCCCCCACATTGGCTCCAGAACATAGACAGGATGGGGCTGGAGGCTTCTAGTTGTTGGTGTGGAAGGGGCTGGCTCTTCCCCTGCATTGGGGGCCTCACAGGGAGGGGCAGGCTGCTGTGGTTGGAGGAATGCTCCGAATCCCCCATCCTTACCACCTTCACCCCACCCCAGCCCTTTGAGTGTGGTTATGTGGCAAGAAGAGCACAGAAGCCCAATAGAAGAGGAGGGGCCAGTGGAGGGTGACTGACAAAGGGAACTTATTTCCCCAGCTGCCCTCACTGCCAGGGGCTTTGCCTGAGACAGCCCAAAGAGCACCCCCTGGAGGTGCCTGCAGCCACCACATCCTCCTCCCCAGTGCTCCAGGGACAGGGACCAGGCAGAGGGACACTAAACTTTTCTGTGAAGGACAAGCTAGTGACAGGGAAAGCACACTGCAGGAAAGGAGACAAAGCCATGTCTGGGGCAGCTACTGAACCCTAGTATGGGGAACCCCAGAAGTCCCAGCAGATCCTAAAGGCATGGGGATTCCAGCAAAACCATCCAACTTTGCCTTGGGGTTTAGGCAGATCCCCTTCCTTCCTGTCAAATGGGGATGCCTACCCAGTTCAAGGCATGGTCATGAAAGGCCAGTGAGTTACTGTAGGTGAAAACTGTCTGTTATGCCCCAAACATATTTTTCAATTTCCCGGCCTGATTTGTGTCTTTTTTGCCATGGTCACTCATTAAATAGTCAGTATGTTTTTACCTAGAAGGACAGGAAGACAGGGAAATGGGAAATGGTGGGATGAAATGAAAACAGAGGGAAAACACAACCAACAACCATCAAACTTATGGCAGAGAGAGGAAACCAGCTTGCCTATGGGGAGGAAGGACTGGCTGGGGAGTCAGGAAAATGAGCTGAAGAAGTGCACAGGCCCAAGGTACACCAGGCAGCAGAATGTGAAAATATGGAAAGCAACTGAGAGTTATGGTGGATTCTTGAGTGAGGGAGGGCCACAAAGCAAGCAGTGCTTTAAGAAGATTGGTTTGGCTTGATGTCTGAGTGGAAGGGATGGAAGGAGACCAGGTGAGGCAGCTGGAATCCAGGACAGGAATCTCAGAGCCGGCCCAAGGAGAAACATGTCAAAGTATGGGGTAATACAGTAGTTGAATAGACTCCAAGGCGTATAATCTGTTTTTGCTGTAAAAATTTTGAGATATGAAGTGACTGAGCCAGGAAATATGGCAAGAAGATGAGTTCAGTTTAGACGTTTTGAAGTTGGGATTATCTAAAAAAAAAAACCCAAGATTAAAGGTGGAAAACAGAGGACCCAGGGAGTCATTTTGCTAAACACACACATACACACACACACACACACACACACACACACACACACACACACTGCAAGAGGGGACTCAACAGGAATTCAGTGGCCAAAGGAGCAGGCTTGGCCTGGTGAGGCTGGCGATCTGGACAGAACACTATGGGAGTAAGTTGCATGTGCTGAATGAAAGGGGGCTTTGAGTGGCACACACCTCGCATCCCCCACCTTAGCCCCCAGTAAAGCTGGCTTTCTTCCTTGGGGGCAGGGTGGGGAGGGAGGGAGAGAACAAAAACACTGACCAGAGACTAATTAAATCGGTTACTGGGTTTTTTAGAAACTGGGGTAATCTGTGACTCAGCAACACAGGACATTCAAGTGAGATAACTTTTATTGAAGGGGCAGTGTTCTTTGTCAAGGCTCTTGCCAGCTCATGTCCTAGAAATTAAGGCGGAGGCTCCTTGCTCAGATCTGGGACTCCCCCGGGCAGGAGGGGCCGGGCTGGGTTCAAGTTCGCTGCTGGCTTCTGGGGCCCATCTAAATGTCCCCTCCACCCCTGGCCACATCCAGGGGGAAAATGTCAGGAAGGACTAGGTGGAAAGACAGCCTATTGCCGGGGAGGTGGTGGGGAGGGGGGCGGGTGATGGGCAGACAGCTGTGATGTCACCATGAGCTCCCAGGGTGGCTCCTCCTCCCCCCTCACCACAGTGCTTGAAAGCCTCTCCTTGACCAGAGAGCTCCAGAATAGCAAAGGTAAAAGGGACCTGAAAGATAATCGAATCCATCCCTCCTATCATCCAACGGTGGACACCAAGTTCTTGAGGGAGAAGTGACTTGCTGAAGGTCACACAGCTAGTGGCTGTGACTTCCAGAAGACCTTTCTTCCTCCCCTCCTCATTGTCTGTCGGCATCCTCAATCAAGCCAACCCTTTCCTCTGGTGAGGACAAACAGCTGCCAATGACCCAGAGCTGGCAAATAACAATGAGGCCATGCATGTGCAGAACACATTGAACTTTTGCAGAGACTTCCCCACCTCCATGCCTTTGTTCACACTGTCCCCTATGCCTGATGTGGCCTTCCCCAATGTCTGTGGCTCCAGTTCCCATTCGGTGTTCAAGATTTGAAGCAAATGCCTTACCTGCTTCCACCCATCTAGTACATTCTCTCCCCTCATCTTTCTCCTCCTAACACCTTAGCCTGATTTCTTAGACAAACTTAGGGGTCAAAAACTATGGTGTACATCCCACCCCCAGTCTGTTTTTGTATGGCCCATTAGCTAAGAATAGTTTTTGCACTTTTTAAGACTGGCGGGGGGCGGCGGGATCTAATGAAGAATAGTTCATGCCACATGAGAATTATACTGAAGCTCAAATTCCAGTGTCCAAAAATAAAGTCTTTAAAAACTATATTCTTATTGATTTCAGAGAGGAAGAGAGAGATAGAAACATCAGTGATGAGAGGGAATCATTGATCAGCTGCCTCCCTGGGCATGTGCCCCAACTGGGAATCTATCTGTGACCTCCTGGTTCATAGGTCAACATTCGACCACTGAGCAACACAAGCTGGGCCACAAGTAAAGTTTTATTGGAACACAGCTATACTTATTTTTTAAGGGCCTAAATATGTTTTTAAATTTCTTTATTGTTTAAAGTATTACATAAATATTTTTCCCCTCAATATGCTCACTTACTTACACATTGTCTGTGGCTGCTTTTGCATTATAAGTTAACTTGCTGTGACAGAGTTTGTGTGGGCTACAAAGGCTAAAAATATTTACTACCTGGTCCTTTGAAGGAAAAGCTTGCTGAGTTTTGGACTAAAGGCTTTCACTCCCTTTCAGTGTGAATAGATTAATCAAGTCCACTTCTGAGAAGAATGTCACAGAGAGTTCAGAGGTGCCTGGAGGGGAGTGTGAAACTCCAAATACAATCTTGGCAACTTCTAGTCAGGAAAAAAAGTCTTGGCTCTGCCAATGGTGTGACCTTAAGCAAGTCACTTCTGTTCTGTGGGCCTCTCGTTTCCTAAGCTGCACAATGAGGAGATTTGGACTGGATGGTCTAAGGTCCTTTCTAGAGTCAACAATCTGTTGCATTTATAACTCACACAGTTTTGAGCAGACATAGTCCTGATCATTTTGTCTC
The DNA here is from genome assembly GCA_027563665.1 of Antrozous pallidus. Classification (NCBI taxonomy): domain Eukaryota; kingdom Metazoa; phylum Chordata; class Mammalia; order Chiroptera; family Vespertilionidae; genus Antrozous; species Antrozous pallidus. The sequence goes on along the minus strand of CM050509.1, from coordinate 38,657,534 downwards.
ACAATGAGAGCTTACAGAAAGTTCGCCTGCCCAGCTATGGTTTTATACTGCCAATATTGGGCCTCCTGGTTCCATACTCACCTGCCCTGCTCCACCCTTCCTTTTGGCTGACCAGTTTGCCCTTCTCTCAGAATTTCTCTCCTTGCAAAAGGAAGATGTCCTCCTCTGAGAGAGCTCCCCTCCAATCTGGTGGGCCAAGGGCCTCCATTTTCTTTGTAGTGGTAGAGACTGGGAAAGAAGGGCTCTCAGCTCTTCCCTGCCTCCCAGGGCCCACAGCTACAGGCAGGAGGTAGGGCCAGCTCTCACCACACCCCTGCTCTGCCAGAGGAAACAGCCCCTCTGCCACTTCCTGTCCCAGGGGTTTCAGCAGTTTCCCCTTCAGGGCCCACTGGCCCTCCCAGCCCCGCCCTTGCCCCACACAGGTCAGAGAGTACAGCGAGGGGAGGAGCCTCTAGGGACAGTGGGGAGGATCCTGCACAGGAAGGCTGAGGAGACAGCTGTCTACACTAGAGGACGCCCCCAGCAGCTCTTAGGCCAGCCTGTTTGGGCAGGGGGAGCAGGGACTTGGGAGGGAATTGGGACTGTTTACAAAATTCTCTCCTGAAAGCAAGTGAGTAAAGGTGAGTCCATCATCACCTTGCCTAGCTATCACCTTGGGGACAGAGTAAGCCTGGCCTTAGAAGACTGGGAAAGAGACTAGACAGTGACTGCTGAGGTCTGTCCATCTGGGCTGAGGACCAGCCCTGGGTAGCTTTGAATGGAAGGGCAGGGCAGGTAGAAGCAAGAGCCTGAGGAAAATGACCGGCAAGGGGGATTAATTTGGAGGAGCAGGTGACACTGAAATCAATATCACTTCATAAGTTTGCATAATTCTGTCCCTAGCATCAATGGACAGAGGCAAAAACGGAGAAAAAAGTATTATATATGGGTCAACATTTGTGGCATTGCCCGGCCAGTGTGGCTCAGTGGTTGAGCATCGACCTATGAACTAGGAGGCCAGGGTTCGATTCCCGGTCAGGGCACATGCTTAGGATGTGGGCTTGGTCCCCAGTGGGGGGCATGCAGGAGGCAGCCGATTGATGATATTCTCTCATCATTGGTGTTTTTACCTTTCTCTCCCTCTCCCTTCCTCTCTGAATTCAATAAAAAATATTTTTTAAAAGACTTGTGGCATTTTCTGGGTGATGGAACAGAAAGCTATTTATCACACTCCATAGCTGAGGCTGATTTGGTGTGATGGCTTTCACTTATAAATATCTCCCAGATGCCCTTGCAAGGTGGGGATCCTAGCAGTGGGGCCGAGTGCCTGTGAGTAACTCTGGGCAGGTGACTGGCTCTGCCAGGCCTTCCCAAGGCATTGGGTCAGAGAAGCAGTAGTAGTTCAAGGTCCTGAACCTTTGCCCAGTTGCCAGTACTCCTGTGGACAGTTTAGAAACCCATGATGATGATTCTAGAAGCCTTGATGCCTAAGATGGGAGCCTAGTAGTGGGTAGAAACCATCACCTTGGTCCCCCTGTGGTAATATTGTTCCATGAGCTTCAAGTAGTGAGAGAAGCTAAGGGGACCCCTGCCCCTAGAAATGATGGTTCTGGGTGAGCCAACAAAAAATATGGATGGGAAGATGGTCTTTTTTAAATATATATATATATATATATATATATATATATATATATATATTTTAATATATTTTATTGATTTTTTACAGAGAAGAAGGGAGAGGGATAGAAATTTAGAAACATTGATCAGTTGCCTTCTGCACACCCCCTATTGGGGATGTGCCTGCAACCAAGGTACATGCCCTTGGCCGGAATCGAACGTGGGACCTTTCAGTCTGCAGGCCAACGCTCTATCCACTGAGCCAAACCGGTTTCAGCGGGAAGATGGTTTTGATACCTCTCTGAGAGGTCATCTTCTTGTGCCTTTAGTCAAGAGCCCTGCTCAGCCAGACCTCCTGTCAAAACAGCAGAATCCCACTTTCCCTCTCCCTGCTCCCTCCACAATCCCTCAGGGCAAATAGGACCTAGTGCCCCACTGATAGGGCTCTATAGCCCCCAAGGGGCAAGTCTGCTCCTCACAATTCTGTTTCTCTACCCCTGGAAGTTGTAGTAAATACTGCTTCACAGCTAGTATTCAGGAAGTCAAGGAAGCCTCAGAGACAACATCTGGATGTGGACCTTGGTTCCTGCCAGCTCCTCCCAACATCTGCAGTGCAAACCAAAGGCCAAGATTTGGTTACAAGCCCAACTCAGTTGGTGGCATGTGTTTGCAAAGCACCTCTAGCTCAGATGGAACCTCACCCTGTGTACTGAAAGATTACCAGTTTGATTCCAGGTCACGGCATGGGTCATATCACAGGTCATGGCAAGTACCTTGGTTGCAGATTAAATCTCTAGTTGAGGCATGTATGGAAGGCGACCAATTGATATTTCTCTCTCTCTCTCTCTCTCTCTCTCTCTCTATCTCTCTCTCTCCTCTCTCTCCCTCTCTCCCTCCCTCCCTCCATCCCTTCCTCTGTCTTTCTCGCTCTCCCCCTTCCTCTCTCTAAGCATGGCCTCAGGTAAGGATGGAAAGTTTAAGAGAGAAAAAGAAAGAAAGCACATCTAGACGAGGTGGAGGGGGTGGAAGCTCTTGAGATCAGTGCCAACTCAAGGCAAGTGCTTTCGAGGTTGGCACCCATCTGAGGTAGTGCTGAACCAGGGATGGCAGGTATGGCCACTGTAGCCTCTGCCATGGGCCCATTGAGGGAAGGATGGAGGGGCAGGAGTATGTACTTGTTTAAACATGAGCAAGATTTTCTTTTGCGCCTTCTGATATCACTTCAAGCTCTTCCCTCTGTTCTGGGGAAGGGGGCCAAACAGTAAAAATTATAGGGTGACAGGATAGAGCAGAGGGACTTACATTTATTGGGTATGAGCTGTGGGGCTAGTGTCATGCCACATACTTTACTATGTGGGCTCTGTCCTTTAATTCTTACAACAAAGTAGTTGGTCAGTGGCAGAGCTGGGGTTTGAACCCAGGTTTATTTCCAAATATTTTGCTCTTTGAACTTTGTTTTCAGTGAAATCTCTTTTGATATAATAGTCCTGCCTTAATAGTTCCATTTAAGATACAGAAGTGAGGCTCAGAAAAGATTAGGTAAACATGATCAAGGTCACACTGTCCATTAAGAATGATGGCAGAATCCAGCCAACGTTGCTCAGTGGTTAAGCGTCGACCTAGGAACCAGGAGGTCACAGTTCGATTCCCAGTCAGGGCATATACCAGGTTGCGGGCTTGATCCCCAGTGTGGGGTGTGCAGGAGGCAACCAATCAATGATTCTTTCTTATAATTAATGTTTCCATCTTTCCCTCTTCCTTCTTCTCTGAAATCAATTAAAAAAATAAAATAAAAAGAATGGCGGCAGAACTCAAATGCAGGCTTATGTAACCTTCATCTCAAAGTCCATGCTTTTCTCACTGCCCCATTCTGGTGAGCATTTGTTCTGACTCATAGTTCAGGCGTTGCTCACAATACCCAACTTTGAAGGCTCAGAGCTCATATGATGTCCCTTGACAAAAGCTTCCCAAGCAATGTTCCATCCACCTTGGGGCCTCAATCTCAACCAAAGCTCCATATGATAAGCAAATTCTAATTTCCTAGGCCAAGTCTGTACCCAAATGGTGACAAGTTGAGCCCCTGTGGCCAGCTGTGGGGAAAGGGTATTGTGGAACAGGAGGCTTCCAGCTCTGGTATGAAGGAAACTGATGTGATTCCTGTTTCTCAAGGGCTTACTGTTTCCAAAGAGTTTCTGGCTCCAGAGTGGTCATGGCATAGTCCTTGCCCCATAAATATACACTTGCTTTCAGCTGATGTATATATAAGTCTGAGTTCTTATCTCAGGGTGTTGGTTCACATGCTCATTCAAATATTTATGGAAATTCAGACCTGAGCACCTCAAGGGCTTACAACTGGGTCCACTCTCTTCCCTACGGTGGGGTCTTTTCATATCTAAATTCTCAGTAAGCTGGATTAGCCCATCTGCCTGAAGACTATCACTAGGGTCCCCCCCCCCTCAAAAAAACAACACACCTCTATAGCAAACAACTCTTCAAAACTGAGGCCCAGAGGTTGTGGGGAAATAGGGAGTGACTGCTAATGGGTATAGTTTCTTTATGGGGTGATAAAAATATTCTAAAATGGATTGTGGCGATGAATATACAACTCTGTGACTATACTAAAAGCCACTGACCTATATCTATTATAGGCTATTGAACTATATCTAATAAAGCTATAATAAAAAGAAAAGACAAAATACAAGACCCAGAGAGGGGTAGCAGCTCACTCAAGGCCCACACTCAAGTTGACGTGATGGAGCAGCTCAGGCCAGATTCCAGGTCTACTAAATTATGTCTCTGGGGCCTCTCTCCTCCTAAGAGCCTTGCCATAACCCTATGCAAGGATAACTGCTGGGGTTTAGCGATTGTGCAAGGCAGGGCCAGCCCTATGTGTGAGGGTTGGCAGCTGGACCTAAAGCAACAGGGTAGGCAGTGGAAAATGCTCTAGGCTTTAACTAAGGTCTGTGGCCGGGCCCCTTTCTGGATCCCAGTGTCCCCATGTGGAGAGTAAAGCAGATGAGTTTGGTGATCCCTTGCAAAAGCTCTATCAGCTCTGAGATGCTAATTATAAAAGTACTACAAGGTGGAATAGAATGGCATGTCAGCTATATAGTTCTCGGAGAGCTGCAAGCAGCCCTGGACACAGTCAGATGTTCCAGTCAGTGCTCCTCACTGCTCCTCACACAGGACCCTCCTGTAGCAGTCAGATTCTCTTAGACAATTCTGCTGCCTTTCTTTTTGTTGTTTTTTGTTAATCCTCACTTGATGATATATTTTCCATTGCTTTTTAGAGAGAGTGAAAGGGGGTGGGGAGAGAGAGAGAGAGAGAGAGAGAGAGAGAGAGAGAGAGAGAGAGAAATTGGTTGCATCCCACATGCACCCCAACCAGGGCTGGGGGTCAAACGTGCAACTCACTCATGAACATGCCGTGCAATCAAACCCCTGACCCTTTGGTGCATGGGCAGATGATCTAACTATCAAATTACACTGGCCAGGCTCTACTGCTGCCTTTCTCCATGGTGGGTAGCTTAGTCCTGATTTCCTTGGAGCAGTACTAAATGGGAGAATCACCTATAATAGAGACCCATTGATCTCCTGCTTTAGAGACGTCAGGAACCAGGTTCTTGGCCAGGAGCCCAGGCAGCCCCACCTTGTGCTGAGCTTGCCTCTGCAGTGGAGGGAGTGATCGCTGATGGCCGCTGGTCTAGCCCCCACTGGACAGGATGTTTCCACATCAAGCCCCACTTCCTGCGGCTAGGCTGGGCCTCCGGTTCCCTCCTTCTCCTGCCATCTGGTCGCCTGCCCTCTGCCCCCTCCCCTCGCTGGGTGTTTACAGCCTGTCTTATCAGCCTGGGGAATCTGGGCCTCACCCAGCCGGCTGCCCCGCCCCACCAGCCTGCCCAGGGCACTACCTGCTGTGGTTTCGTCACTACAGGCACTGTAATCTGGAGAGGCCCCCTCCTGTACAGGCAGGGGGGTGGGGTGAATGAAGGCTCACTACTGAAACCTGAAAGTTCATAGTGCTTTATGTAACTTGCCACCCAAGCTGGAGGACAGCATGCTTTGTTCTTTCTCTATTGTCTCTGTCTGCAGGCTATTGGGACAAGAATGAGGTGTTTAGGCTGCTGGGGAGGCTCTCTGGCCTGGAGTGCTTCCTTGGCTCTTTTGTTTTCAGCCACTAAGAGGTGAGGGAGAGGGTAGCACTAGGCTGGGAGGCTAAACGTGGGGTGGAATGAGGGGCTGCAGGCTGAGTGTGCTGGGGGAGGAAAAGCTGGGGAGTCCTTAGGCATGGTCTCCACCAATCCATGCCCAGTGTTCAGAACCTCATGGGTCTCACGCTGTCTCCATTCCACCCTGAGATCTGCACAGCCACCCAAAGGCTGAGGCCAGAGCTAACTACTGAGCAAGTTCAACAACTTTCTCCCAGAACCCAAGGCTTAGATTTGAACCAAGGAGGGGGAGGGGACTCGGGACAGTAGGCAAATGAACATGCTGCAGGTGATGGATTTCCCTGCCAGCACTTGGGTTAAGGTCCTGATAGTTCGAGTTCTGACCTGTCCACAGGCAGATCCCACAGGGACAGGGCCTGCCTGCTAACGCTGACAGGCCCCAGCGTAGGATTCAAAACCACTACCCAAACCAGGCTCATCTTCCAGGGGCTTTCATTTTGTTCACTGATAAATCAATTGAAATATATTTAGGCAGTAGATTGCAGCATTCACACTTAAGATAAAATGTTCTACTTTAGAGAAATTTGATGAAACTGTGTCCTTGCAGTTGTAAAGCGTACAATTCAATAGTTTGGGGCCCTTGGGTAGGAAAGTTTGGAAAAAGTCTGCTCAGACAATTTTGCCATTAATGGGCTATGTAACCACAGGCATGTTATGTCACATGGCTCTCACAGCCTTGGGTTTCCCTCCTCCCTCTCCACTATAGATCTCATGCACCCAGAGCTCCTCTCAAGCTTACTGACCCTAGTTGCAATCAGGGTTTCCCCAGGTCTCCATCTCATCTCCCCAGGAATGACTTTCCCACTGCTCAGATATATAAACCACTTAATGTTCATGTGTTAATGGGTTAATGTGTCACCTCTCTCAACACAATTTCATTTAAAAAAGCCATCTGGAGTTGCCTTGCTTTAACCTAAGGAGTGGCTCCCTGGCAACAGCGGAGCAGACCTGTGGACAGTGAGTCAGGGGTGTCTCTCAATGGCTCTGCCTCTGGTGCAGAAAGCCCACTTGCTTAGGTGTGAGGAAGATTAAGTTCCAGTCATGGCCCTGCCCCTCCCTAGCTCCTCCCTCAGCCTTTGAGCTGGTGCCAACTCCTACTCCAGGGCACACATTTAGATCTATGTCTGTGGCCACACCAGGCAGAGCTTTAAGTCCAAACTCATCTGTTTGGTTTCCAAAGGTCTTTCACAGTCTGACCCCACCCTACCTACTCAGCCTTGTTTCCCATGATTTCCCAACTCAAGCCTGGGCTTCAAGCCCAGTGGTCTCCTCATGGTCCCCTGAGGGAACATTCCAGGCTCATTCACAGAGTTTCTCAGGCCTGCCATGCCCTTGCTGCTCTGTTTTGCTTAATCAAATATTGCCAATCCAGCAAGGTCCCAACCAGGTTCCCCAAACCAATGGAACTGATCACACCCTGATAACTAGAGTCCACACCCATGGAGCCCCATTCTCTAAACCCCCGTAGCCCTTAAATCCCACCACAAAATCCCTTAATCCCACAGGTTTTGAATTGCTCTTTAATTCTTGTGTATGTCTTTTTTCCCCAACAGGCAGTAAAATCTGTGGGATTAAAGCCTATCTCATCTTATGACTCTAACGCAGGTCTGGACATTCTTGAATTAAGTCCATGTAAATTCTTAGGCTAAATAAGATCTCTAGAAAACAGACTCTATGTTGTGATAGATACAGTCTGGGGATAGTAATAGAGTTAGGGGGCAATGGTCTTCAGGCCTGTTAGGGAAAACACATACCAGCAGAGTAATTTATTCCTAGCAGCATTGAGAAGGCAGTTAATGATCAATCAGGTCATCATTAAAGCATGATCCTTTTGTATAAAATAATCGTTTCGATCCCAGGGATTTGGTTGCTGGTCTGATCACTAGACCCTTAGGGTAGACTTTATAATGCCAGATCCATTTTAAGAGCTAAAATGATTCAAGAGAATGAGGTGTGAGGATAACTATATGAGGACAACCTTTTTTAAAAAAAAGAGGCCTTTTGTTTTCTAGACAGATAAGGTTGAAAGGAACTGGCATCTATAAAATGATGTATGGAGCAGATAATCATGGACTGTTCACCAAAAATGGGTTGTTCTTCTACTCTGTTGGTGGGATTGTAAATTAGAGCAGCCACTATGGAAGACAGTATGGACATTCCTCAAAAAATTAAAAATAGAGCTGCCATAAGACGCAGCAATTCCACTTCTGGATATTTATGCAAAGAAAACAAAAAAAACTAATTTGAAAGATATATTCATTAGAGTTTTACTAGTAATAGTAATAGTCAAGATATGGAAGCAACCCAGATGTATACCAATAGATGAATGATAATACACACACACACACACACACACACACATTCATAAACACACACACACACACACACACACACACACACACACATATACACAGAGTGGAATATTATTCAGCAATAAAAAAGAATGAAATCTTGTTATTTGCAACAACATGAAGATATAGTAAGTGAGAAAAGGCAGACAAATACTGTATAGTTTCATTTATATGTGGAATTAAAAAAACAACAATAAATTGATATAACAGAAACAGACTCATAGATATAAAGAACAAGCCAAAGGGGAGGAGAGTAAGGAAATGGGAATAAGACATAAATGATTTTAAAAATTAAAAATGAAAGAGTGTCTGGAGCAAGATATATAACTAATTTAGAACACATCCAATCAGTTATTTAGAGATATATTATTCAGATATTTATAAAGGGCCATATATATTAGTTTGGTGGATTACAAAAAATGGATTGTAAGTGAAAGACAAATAAATAGTTCTGTTTTTCAAATGCATAGCAAAGTTAAGGAACTTTTTTAGCTGAAGCATACCAATGAAAAGATTAAGGATCTTCTAAAATGATAGTAACATCAGGTTCATCCATGATTATAAAAAAGATCACAAAAGCACAGTCAAGTATATCTGTTGCAGTTATTAATGTAAACAGGATAAATTCAAGTATAAAAAAAGATGATGTTGACAATCTAATTCTCAGATTCATAAGAAATTTTAAATGACTTTACATAGGCAAAAACATCTTTGAAAAAGAATAGAATAGAAGGGCAAATGCTACCTGATTATAAGAATGACTATAACGCCAAAATAATAAAACAATTGTTATTGGCATAAAAATAAACAAATAGATCAATCAATGAAACAGAATATGGAGCCCTAGCTGGTTTGGCTCAGTGGATAGAGCATTGGCCCAAAGACTGAAGGGTCCCAGGTTTGATTCCAGTCAAGGGCATGTCCTAGGTTGTAGGCTCAATCCTTGGCCCTGGTTTGGGTACATGTGGGAGGCAACCAATCGATGTATCTCTCTCACATCAATGTTTCTCTCTCTGTGGGAGGCAACCAATCGATGTATCTCTCTCACATCAATGTTTCTCTCTCTATCCCCCCTTCCTTTCACTCTCTCTAGAAATCAATGGAAAAATATCCTTGGATGAGAATTAACAACAAAAGAAACAGAATATAGAGTCCAGAAATAAGTCCACATATATAAGGACAACTGCAGTAGAATAATGATAGTGTTTTCAACAAATGGTACTGGAAAAACTGAATATCTATATGTAAAAAAAATGAATTTGGATCCACACTTCTCACTATCCAGAAAAATTAACTTGAAATGGATCAAAGACAAACATGTAAAATCTAAAATTATAAAACTTCTCAAAGAAAACAGGCAAAATATTCGTCCACCAAAACTCTATTAGAACTGATAGATGAATTCAGCAAAGTAGCAGGATACAAAATTAATATTCATTAATTGATTGCATTTTTATACACCAATAACAAATGATCAAAAACAGAAATTAAGACAACAGTAATATTTAAAATTGCATCAAAGAAATAAAATACCTGGGAATAAATTTAACCAAGAAAGTAAAAGAACTGCCCTCGGAAAAATTTAAAGCACTGAAGAAAGAAAGTGTAGATATAAATAAATGAAAGCCTATACTGTGTTCATGGATAGGAAGAATAAACATAATTAAAATGTCCATATTACCCAAAGCATCTAAAGGTTTAGTACAAACCCTATCAAAATACCAATGGCATTTTTTCTAAAAACTAGAACAAGTAATTATAAAATTTATGGAATCAGCCCTAGATGGTTTAACTTAGTGGATAGAGCATCAGCCTGTGGATTGAAAGGTCCTGGGTTTGATTTTGGTCAAGGGAGCATGCCTGGGTTGTGTGCTCGATCACCAGTAGGGGGCGTGCAGGAGGCAGCCTATCAATGATTCTCATCATTGACATTTCTATCTCTTTCCCCCTCTCCCTTCCTCTCTCAAATCAAATATATTCTAGAAGCCCAATGGATGAAATTCATGCAAGGGGCTTGGCCCTCGAAGCCCTGGCTGCTGCCACCCTCCAGGGGCAATTGATCACGGAGCCTCCCCACCCCCATCGATTTTTCCACAGAGGGTGGTGGCAGCCTGGCTGCCTCGGCCCTGGTGGTGCCCAGGCTGCCTCACAGCACCTCAACCCTGCCCCCTGTCCCCTGCCCACTGGTCATTCCAGAAGGTCCAGAAGGTCATTTCGCCATCTGGTCTAATTAACATATTAGTTCTTTATTATATAGGATATATATATATATATATATATATATATATATATATATGTATGTGTGTGTGTGTGTGTGTGTGTGTGTGTGTATAAAATAAAATTTATGGAACCACAAAAGACCCCGAAAGCTATAGCAATTTTGAGAAAGAAGAAAAAAAATGGAGGTATTACACTATCTGATGTCAAACCATATTGCAAAGCTATAATAATCAAAACAGCATGGTACTGGCATAAAAATAGATGCATACAATAGAGAGCCCAGAAATAAAATTATGTCTTTATGGTCAATTAATATTTGAGGAAGGAAGCAAGAATATACAATGAGGTAGAGATGTCTGGTCAATAAATGATGTTAGAAAAACTGTACAGATACATGCAAAAAATGAAAACTAGATCATCTTCTTGCACCATATACAAGAATAAAATCAACATGATTAAAGACCTAAATGTAAAACTTGATGCCATAAAAATCCTAGAAGAAAACATAGGCAGTAAAATCTGACATTTCTCGTAGCAATATTTTTTATATATATTGCATTGGACAAGGGAAACAAAAGAAAAATAAACAAATGGTACTACATCAAACTAAAAATTTTTGCACAGCAAAGGAACCATCAACAAAATGAAAAGGTCACCTACTAAACAGGAGAAAATATTTGCCAATTATATATGCAATAAGAGGTTAATATCCAAAAATTTTAAAGAATTCATACAAACTTAACACCAAGAAAACAAACAACCCAATTAAAAAATAGGCAGAGGATCTGAATACACATTTTTTCATAGAGAACATACAGATGGCCAATAGACATGAAAAGAAGCTATCATCACTAATCATCAGAGAAATGCAAATTAAAACTACAATGAGCTATCACCTCACACATATTTTTATATATTTTTATTGATTTCAGAGAGGAAGGAAGAGAGAGAGATAGAAACATCAATAATGTGACAGAATCATCGATTGGTATGCCCCCCACTGGAGATCAAGCTTGCAACCTGGACATGTGCCCTTGACCAGAATTGAACCCAGGACCCTTCAGTCTGCAGACTAACGCTCTATCCACTGAACCAAACCAGCCAGGGCTAAAAAAATATTTTTTTAAAAAAGTAGTGGTATATACCCTGGCCAGTGAGACTCAGTTGGGTGGGAGTTGTCCCTTGCACTGGGAGGTTGCTGGTTCAATTTCTGGTCAGGGCACATACCTAGGTGTAGGCTCGATCCCCAGCAGGGGGTATGTAGGAGGCAGTCAATGGATGTTGTGCTCACAATGATGTTTCTCTGTTCTCCCTTCCTTTCTCTCTAAAAATAAATAAACTTTTTAAAAACTGCTGGTATATATACAACGGAATATTACTCAGCCCTAAAAAACAATGGCATCTAACTATTTGGGGCAGTATAGATGGACCTAGAGGCTTTTATGCTAAATGAAATAAGACAGAGACAGACAAATATAATTTCACTTATATGCAGAATCTAAAGAACAAAAACATGAACAAACAAAACAGAAATAGACTCAGATTCAGAGAACAAATTGATGGTTGCCTGAAAGAGGAGAGCTTGGGGAGATGTGTGAAAAGGGTAAAGGGATTAAAAAGTGCAAATTGGTAGTTACAAAACAGTCATGGGGATGCAAAGCACAGCATAGGAAATGTAGTCAATAATATAATAACTATGTATCGTGCCAGGTGGGTGCTAGATTTATGGGGGATCACTTAGTAAAAAAATATATATGTATACACTAAGTGGCCAGGTTATTATGATCTCTGAATGCATAATAATCTGACCACTCAGTGTATATCCTATGTAATAAAAGGCTAATATGCAAATTGCCCCCTCAACCAGGAGTTTGACCAGCAGGCAGGCCAGCCAACCACTCATGTCCCCTCCCCCTGGCCAGGCTGGCCGGACCTTACCCCTACCCATGCATGGATTCATGCACCAGACCTGATATATATAACCTAATAAAAGAGAAACATGGAAATTAAACATCACTCTGCTATGCCCACAGCCAATCAGAGTGAGTATGCAAATTAACCCAACAAAGATGGGCGTTAATTTGCATATGCAGGTGCCGACCAGGCGGGAGGGGCATGAAGCCTGCTATGAGGGGAAGCGGGGCAGTGGAGGGAGCTATAGGAGTAGTGCTCTAGACAGAAGCAAGGACATGCCAGCTCCCAGGTACACACACACACACACAGACATACTGAGTGGCCAGATTATTACGCATTCAGAGATTATAATAATCTGGCCACTTAGTGTGTGTGTGTGTGTGTGTGTGTGTGTGTGTGTGTGTGTGTGCATATATATCTATATATATCTATATCTATATCTATATCTATCTATCTATCTATCTATATATATATATATATCTACTATGCTCTACACCTGAAACTAATACACAATAATATAGAATATCAACTGTAATTGAAACATTTTTTAAAGTTAAGAAATTTGTGACCTAAGGCTAAGGTGGTGAATTCTTAGATACAACACTAAAAAGCATGATCCATAAAAGTAAATTGATTAATTGGACTTTATCAAAATTAAAATCGTCCACTCTTCAGAAGACACTGTGAAGAGAATGAAAAGATGAGGTACAGTCTTGGAGAAAATCTTTGCAAAGCATGTATCTGATAAAGGTCTTATATCCAGAATATATAAAGAACTCTCAAAACTCAACTACAAAAAAAATATAAGTCAATTTCTAAATGGGCAAAAGATTTGAACGGATACCTTACCAAAGATATATGGATGACAGATATGTACATGAAAAGATGCTCAACATTCTCAGTCATTAGGGAAATAGAAAATAAAATCACGATGAGATACCACTGCATACCTGTTAAAATGGTTAAAACTAAAAAGACTACCCACACCAAGTTTTGGAGACAATATGGAGTAATTGCAAATCTCATATACTGCTGGTAGGAATGTAAAATGGTAGAGCCACTTTGTAAAACAGTTTCACAGTTTCTTAAAAGGTTCAATCTGTAGCCTGGCTGGTGTGGCTCAATGGTTGAGTGTCAACCTATAAACCAAGAGGTCACTGGTTCGATTCTCTGTCAGGGCTTGATCTCTGGTGGGGGTTGGGGGCAGTGCAGGAGGCAGCTGATTAATATTTCTATCTATCTCTCTATCCCTCTCCCTTCCTCTTTCTCTAAAATCAATAAAAACATATTTAAATTACCTTTTTAAAAAGTTGAATCCACAAATACTGTATGATTCAGCCATTAAACTTCTAGGTAGGTGATCAAGAGAAAAGGATATATATAGCTACACAAAGACTCGTAAACAGATGTTCATAGCAGCTTTGTTTGTATCATCAAAAATTGAGGCAGGGGGGGAACGAAATGTTCAACTGATGCATAAAGAAACAATGGAATGCCACTTAGTAAAAAGGAATGAAATACTAATGTATATAACAACATGAATGAGTCTTAGATATACTGAAGCCACACAAGATGAGAGTACTTGCTGTAGTATTTCCTTTATATAAAACTTTAGAGAATTCAAACTATTACAATGAGTAATAAATAAGCCTCTAGTGCACAGTATAGAGAATATAGGGCAACAATAATGCATTATAATCATCAAACTTGCTATAGACCTGATCTCAATTACTCCAATTACTAAAAAGAAAGGATAATTATGTAAAGTGATAGAAGTGCTATCACAATAGCAACCATATTCTAATATATGAATGTATCAAATAAACATTTGTACACCTTAAATTTATACAATATTATATGCCAAGTATATTTCAATTAAAAAAGAAAATGCGCCCTGACCGGTTTGGCTCAGTGGATAGAGCATTGGCCTGCAAACCGAAAGGTCCCAGGTTCGATTCTGGTCAAGGGCATATACCTTGGTTGCGGGCACATCCCCAGTGGGGGGTGTGCAGGAGGCAGCTGATGGATGTTTCTCTCTCATCAATGTTTCTAACTTTCTATCCCTCTCCCTTCCTTTCTATAAAAACAAACAAACAAACAAATAAAATATATTTTTTTTAAATGCATACTAATTGATAGTGACAGAAAGAAGATAAGTGTTTGCTCAGGATGAGAAAATGGGCTGGCAAAGGTGCACAAAAACAACTTTCAGCGGTAATGATTTCATGAGTATCTACATATGTCAAATATTATCCAATTGCACACTTTACATATGTGCAGTTTCTTGTATGTCAACATTATCTCAATAAAGCTGTTAAATAAAAAGTTCCATTCCCCAGATGGATACAATAACAACAGCAGTCTGTAATTTTACTAAGTCACATCACTATGTAGCATAATTAAATTACTATGTAATTTAACCATGTAGAATTTTATTCAGTAACAGCAGTAGAGACAAAAAGGAGCAAAAACACCAATGCTCTCCTAGAAAACACATTCTTTGGTGCCACCAGTAGAGACAATTTCTGAACCTTGGGATTTACTGGGTGTGCTGATTCTATTGGGTATGCGCTGTTTTATCTTTTGTTCACTCTCATGCCAGTGATATTGTCACACTTAGCCTGGAATATCTTTATAGCACAGCCAGTGCTCTCATTCCTATTTTGAAAAGCCATCTGACCTCTCACCTTCAGGAAGTTTTCCTCAATGAAGCTGAGGATGGAGAAGAATGACTTTCCTCTAGATAAGCCATGGTCCTCACCATCACCTACCCAATCTACAAATCTTAAAGTCCCACAGGCTGGTGAGGGTACATGCATATGCATTGCTACAGCTCTAGATTTGGGTTTAGATCCTTCAGAGCAGGGGGGCAGAACTTATGTGTTGAGTGCATGCATGTATGCGTGTGTGCTTGCATGTGTATTAAGATTAGCATGGCGCCAAGAAAGTGGTCACCTAATGAGGCAGGTGTTTTCTGTTTCCTAAGAGAATCAGCAAAGCTGATCTAGCCTCTCTTATCCTCTGAGGGCATTATGGGAAAAAGATGAATTATCTCTTAAATGTAAGTCTAAGTACCTCCTTGTTATCAGGTCATCAGGAATTTGGAGAGATTAAGACTAATTGCCCACTCTCCCATCCCCTGAGGCCTAGCAATTCTAATCTGAGGGGTTAGACCAAAGGACTAAGTGAAGTGGTTTCAGGGGTGGTCCAAGGGTGATCCAGTTTGTCCTGGGCCTCCTGGCCCTGTGGGTGGCCACAGGCTCCTCAAGCAAACAACTCATTTGATAGCAGATGGAACCTCCAAGTTACTTTCTGGGAGACCTTTGAAACTAGACCCACTATCTATTCTAGCAAAAGGAGAAAGAAGTGAGCAGTTCTGGCCAGTGGGCTCCCAGAATTCTACATTCATTAGTGTCAAAACAACAAACTGATGATTGCCAAATACTTGCTAGGAGTGGAATGTGAGGCCTACTCTCAAAAGAACTTACTCTGATTCTTGCAGTGAATGATACTCAAGATAAAAGTGGTGAAGAGCTGAAAATGGCAATGTTTTTTAAATATATATTTTTATTGATTTCAGAGAGGAAGGGAGAGGGAGAGCGACAGAAACATCAATGATGAGAGAAAAATCATTGATCAGCTGGCTTCTGCACATTGTGGGACTCAGCCCACAACCCCGGAATGTGCTCTGACCGGGAATCAAACTGTGACCTCCTGGTTCATAGGTCGACGCTTAACCACTAAGCCATGCCTGCTAGGCTGAAGATGGCAATGTTAATAAAATATTAAAGACAAGTTTCAGTCTACACACACACACACACACACACACACACACACACACACACACACTTCTTTCACATGGCCTCCTTATCCTGTGTAATGGGAGTATTAACAAAAAGTTAGCAGGAAGATATGGAAAATGGTTTTAGGACTGTACATGGCATACCCTGCTGACACTACCAGAGAAGCAGTTGATCCCTATAGCCTGGCAAAGTCAAGAGTGTGTTGAAGGGGAAATAATAACAGCAACAATAACAACAGCCACAGGAATAATAACGGCTAGCACATATTGGCAGGTTACTATGTGCAAGACAACATGTTGAGTGCTTTACATGCATTATCTCCTTTAATTCCGACTCCAACCCTGTGAGGTGGGCACTGAGACCCAAAGTGGTCCACAGTCACATGGCCAGTAAGTGGTAGGTCTAGGCTATGAAGGCAGAGAGCCTATGTTCTTTCCTGACTCTAGACAGTATGCTTGTTTTTTGTTTTTTGTTTTTTAATATATATTTTTATTGATTTTTTTACAGAGCGGAAGGGAGAGGGATAGAAAGTCAGAAACATCGATGAGAGAGAAACATCCATCAGCTGCCTCCTGCACACCCCCCACCGGAGATGTGCCCACGGCCAAGGTACATGCCCTTGACCGGAATTGAACCTAGGACCCCTCAGTCGGCAGGCTGACGCTCTATCCACTGAGCCAAACTGGTTTTGGCAACAGTATGCTTCTTTTTTTTAATGTTTTTATTGATTTCAGAGAGGAAGGGAGAGAGAGATAGAAATATCAATGATGAGAGAGAACCATTGCCTCCTGCACGTCCCACACTGGGGATTGAGCCCGAAACCCAGGCATGTGCCCTGACTGGGAATCAAACCATGACCTCCTGATTCATAGGTTGATGCTCAACCACTGAGATCACACCAGCCAGGCGATAATACACTTTGAGAAGGATTTGGGGATAGACTAGGAGAGGGAAGGAAGCTTCAAGAAGGGCAGATTAGGCAAGAAATGCCAGCACTGGAACAAGAAAGTGATCCAATAAGAAAGTGAACCTCCAATGGATTTCATGTAAGGTGCCTTATGTCTCCTCCTTTTAATCTAATGTATAAAATAAGGTGTGAAACTGCCATTCTCTGGAGCATTTTCTCAATTTGTTGAGAAATTCTTCCTGGAAATTGTCATCAGTTTGGCTCAAATAAATGCATAAAACTTCTCTACAGGTTTTCCCTGGTCAGTATGGCTCAGTTCGGCATCATCCCATACACCAAAAGGTTTCTGGGTTTGATTCCTGGTCAGGGAACATGGCTCAGTTTCAAGCTTGTTCCCTGGTGGGAGGTGTGCAAGAGGCAGCCAGTCGATGTTTCACTCCACATTGATGTTTTTTTCTTTCTCTCACTCTCCCTTCCTCTCTCTCTAAAAATCAATTAAAATATTTTTTAAACTTCTCTACAGGTTTGGAAAATTCTTACATTGACAAAGGGGAGTGGAGTTTGCCACCTCAAAATATGCTTCTTTGGGATTTGGGTTATTTTATACTAGTTAATTTGAAGAAAGGTCAGACTTGGGAGAAGCTCTGAAAAACCAGTAGAAGTTACACTTTATGAAGAACATTTACATTTGAAGGGGAAACCTCCATTTGTAAGAATGTCTCCCTGACTGTACCAGGCCTGCCTTTACTGCCAATGAAGAAGGCAGGGTCTTAAGTCTGCATACCAATCTTAGCCTTGTTTGCTGTGCTACTCATAACTTCCCATAACTGACTGTCGACCTTCAACATCTCTTTTGTCTTTAGTATTTAAGATGATGTCTTCTAACATTTTGGTGAATCACTAGTATTCCAGGAAACATACATGTTATTAAACTTTAATTCTTTTTCTTCTGACAGAAGGAGGAGGAAGAGGAGGAGGAGGAGGAGGAGGAGGAGGAGGAGGAGGAGAAGGAGGAGGAGGAGGGGGAGGGGGAGGAGGGGGAGAAGGAGGAGAAAAAGAACAAGAACAAGAGGAAGAAGGGAATTTAAGAAAAAGTTTGCTGAACCTGGGCAAGCTGCTTAGTCTCTTGCTTCATGTTGGTCTGAGAAATGTTCTGGCGCTTTCCCTTGAAGACGCTCTGCATGAAACATCTTTCCTTGCTGCTCCACCCTCCTCCTTACCCTGGAAGCAGGCTGGGGTCTCTTTGCAAAGAAACTCACCTTAGGATACAATTTCTTGTCCAAGAAGTCAGGGCACTCTGGTGTGCCCCTATGGGGTTGCAAAGGGGACAGAAAAAGAGGGCAGTGAAAAAGGAAAAATGATGCGGGGGGGGGGCATGTAAGTGTCTGGGTGTTTATATCCAATTAAACCCATCAAGGGCAAAGTTCTCCTCTATGGCCAGCCATGGGAGACACAGAAACAGTAGAACAAATATATGGCTAACACTGCCCTTGCCCAGTAGTCTGGGTGAACATGTGGGAACCTCTAGACCCTTTGGTTCCCAGATGAACGAGAAAATGAAAATCAGTGTCCCCCACCTGAACCCTTGGGCTTCCAGAGAACTCCCAGAAACCTAGGGAAGGTGGGACCCAACAGCCTGTGGCTGCCATGAACACCTATGGCATGTCAACTTTCCTGATCCTTTGGTGCCCCCTATCTCTCTTTTCCCTTCTCTTCTCACCAGGGTCTGTGTGTGTCATGGATCTGTGTGTGTGTGTGTGTGTGTGTGTGTGTGTGTGTGTGTGTGTGTGTATGCATCTGGTGAGGGGTGGTGTCAAAATAAAATCCCCTCAGCGTGGGTGGTAGGGAAGCCTGGCCATCCTTTGTATCTTATCAATACAGGTTGGGCTCCTGGACTGAGCCAGATACTTTATACCTCCTAGAGTAGCGACGGGGTCTGCACTGAACCACCCACACTGACTGACCTGGTCTTTTGTGTAACATGCATTTACCAAACAATTATCCAGGCTTCCAAGGTCAGTCTGTGGCCAGGGAATAGAGAGGAAGGCTTATTTTTTCTCCTTTCTGCCTAGTCAAATCTCCCGGTGCTGGAGCCCACCCGCTTCAAGGTCTAACTTGAGGCTCATCCCTTATATAGCCTTCCCTCCCTCTTCTAGCTGCAGTTGACCTCAGAGTCCTGGCTGCCTCTGGCCCTTGCTCGAGGAGCACAATTAGCACCTGACTGTAGCTAGTCTGGTTGCTTGTCCTAGCCTCTGCTCGGGTGTCTTAGTCATTTCTCCCCCACTGCCTCCTTGGCGCACCCCTCACCCCATAGCACCTAGCACAGGTTAGACACACAGTAGGTGTTAATAAATGTCTGTTGAACCGAAACTTAGCAGCCCCTATGAAGTCAGAACCCTCATAAGGTCCCCAACCAGCAGTTCCTTGGCAACCAGCGCTGGGGCCCTGGGCTACAGGGCATTAGCGGCAAGGCCAGGATTACAGGCCACGAGAGGCTCAGCGGCCAGAGATTTGCAGGCAGGTTGGTGTTGATGAGAAAGGCCCCTTACACCTAGGAAAGCGCCCATGGGATTCTGGGTATTGTGGATGAGTTTCCTTTCTCCCCTGCAGAACTAGTTTTCAGTCTGAGAACCACAAAGAGAGTAAATTGGCAGTAAAGCCAGAAACCTCTTTACAGTTTAGAAATCCCAGCGAGATAACCAAGCCCGGGTTAGGGTCAGGCCTAAGCCCAAGAAGGTGAGGCTGTTCAAGGCCCTTCCCAGCTCATGGGGAACCTACAGGAGGTGCAAGGGGCATGACAGGCATGGACCGTGCCACTCATTGGGTTAAGGGGTGTTTGGGGGTAGCCCTAAATAATGTCAGCCTGCACTGAAACCCAACAAATGATACCACTGAATTTTTGCCACCTGCAGTCCACGTGGGAACCAGGTCTTCCTTTCCCTACCCATTCACCCAAATTCCAGGGGGGGGGGGGGCGCATCCAGACCAGAACCCAGCCATGGTCCATAGGCAAATGGGTACCTAGCTCCCCTTTGAGGCAAGGCTCAAGGATTCCAGTCTGACTTTGACTTACAGTTATTTATATAGATGACCCAGCCACTCTCTCTACCCCTCCCACATCCCCCACATAGATGCCCCAACAGCGTCCTCTTCACCACATTTCCTCACTGCCACTGGTGCCTGGTCCTGGAACTAGCTCTCAGCAAATGTTTGCTGAGTTGAATCTGAGCTGTAGGCACTATGTTGGTAATATCATTATGTTACTCTGTGCCACATACTGTTCTGATAATCCAGTACAACCTGGTGAGGTGGATCCCATTAGACAGATGAAGAAACTGAGGTATATGATTGACTGTGATCACATGGCTACTAAATAAGAAAGCTAGATTAAAACCCAGACAGTTTGGTTCTAGGGATTAGAGGGAAAATGAAAAAGTTGGGAGGGTGGTGAGGACGAGGGCCAAATTTCGGAGGGGGTATTTCTCTGGAAAAACAGCCTCCATCTGACTGCGGTTTCAGGGGACAAAAGCCCTGCATTTTTCAGGTTGGGATATTTTGCTCATCCTTTCAATTGGGCCCATGAACAACAGACCACAGTACCCTCATTTTTAGGCCCCAATATAGGACAGAGAAAACAGAAGCCAGTGTGCCACCTCTTAGCCTTAAGCAGGAGGAGGGTGGGTTTCGGGCCCCCAGCTTGTCCATGGGTGGGCGCCAGTTCCTGAGCAACCACCGAGCAAACAGTGCAGCAGTGGGAGGAATGCCAGACATAGTTGCAAACAAGCCACTCCTTAGGCTCACAGTGGAGGCTGGGTGAGGGTGGCAACGTGGAGCCTGCTCAACGCCCCCTCCCCCCCAAGAAACCCCAGCCTTTGAACCCAGGCTCAGAGACAATCACATGCAAGGCAGCCTCTGCCTCACACAGCAACGGGCCATAGTAAGTCTCCAGATTAATTTAGTCCCAAGATAACTCCCCACTAAGCTGTTGCTGCTCTGAGTTCACTGAATTAATGGTAGGAAGAGCCTTATAACCAGCCAAACCCTGTGTAACTAACTGTGAGGAGGGGTGTGCATTCTTGCCAGGCATACGTGTTCCCTGGGCATTTTCAGGGCCAAAGGGGAGAGCTAGATCTGTTCCCTTCATCCCCCTCCCACCTGGCACTCAGGCCAGGGGTCAGCTCTTAGGAGGTGAGTCCCTGAAGGGCGTGCCCACCAGCTGTTGGGGCCAAGCAGCGGTGGCTCAGGCCCTAGGGTGGTGACCTCACTTCCGCTCCTACCTCCCCACCTCCCCAGCACTCCTCCCATTTGAGGCCCCACCAGGCAAAAATCGAGAAGTCCAAGGTTAACTGTTCCTCCCCATTTTAAGAGCTAATTAAAATGATTAGCCACAATGAACTGTCAAACATTAACCAGAAGAAGCTGCAGGACCAGACAGGCCTTAATCTCGGGCAGAGGGATGGGGGGCAGGAATGAAAAGGCCATCGAATCCCACGGTTGGGGTGTGGTGATGGTGGGAGCAGCCAAGGGAGAACGCAGCTGAACCAGGTGCCAAGGGGTCAGGAGGTGATTCTGGTCAGAAATGCACTGTCCCTGAACTAAGGTGGGAGGAAGGGTCGGCAGAGTTAGGGTGCCGTGGAGGGACCAGGAATTCATAAAGCCACTACAGCCTCAGCAGTCTCCAAAAGCACGGCGCTGTGGGCAGGGGATCCCGCGCTGTGTGCCTGCGGAGTCCCCTGGCTGGCAGCAGAAGAAGGAACTGAGAGGCGGGAGAGCCCGGGAGAGCGGGAACACGGGAGAGGGAAGGCTACAGGCAGGCTCGCACGCAAACTCCGGCCCCCACCCCCACCCAGAAGTCTCTATTTTGGCGATCCAATTATTCGTGTGTGTGTGTGTGTGTGTGTGTGTGTGTGTGTGTGTGTGTGTATTTTATCCTAAGGCGCCTGGCCCTAGAAACCCTATCGGCCGCTGAATCAATCTAACAGCCCCGCCACGGACCCGCCCAACCTCCTGTCCTCAGACACCCAGCTTTTGGGGGGCCTGTTGTCGCGTTCGGTCCCGTCCAGGGATGCGGGCTGCCAAGAGCGCAGGAAAAATGATCCCCACCCCCAACCCCAACCCCGCCTGTGGAAATCGATTCCGATTCTAACCTGGGATCGGACCCTGGGTTCCACACCACACACGCAGCGGGGCGAGGCAAGGGCGGGGCTCAACAAGATGCGGCTCTATCCCCCTTTCCCTGGGCCCCCAACCCTGACACTTGGAGACCCTGGGCTCTGGATCCCGCCCTCGGACAAACTTTTCAAAGTCTCCGAAGGCTCAAAGAACCGGTGCCATCGACGTACCTCAGCTGAAGTGGGCTAAGTAGCCGAGCCAGGATATGCCGCCGTGTTCCCCTCCCCGCTCCGGAGGCCGAGATCGCGGGTCCCCGGCCACGCCAGCCCGCCCTGTCCCCGGAGAAGCCGGGCCGGGCAAGTGGCGCCGGGATCTCGGCGCCGGCGAAAGGAGAAGTGGAAGTTGAGCGCAGAGCCTGGTCGGTTCCCCTGGCCTCTGGGGCTAGCGTCCGCCTCCCTCTTTCCTTCCCTCCTCTCCTCCGGGTCCGCCTGCCCCCGCGGCCCCGCGCCCGTGACTCACCTCGGCGCGGGGGCAGGCTGGTCCGGGCGGGCAAGGCGCAGGGCTCTCCCACACGTCGCGCCGCCAATGGCAAGTTAGAGGGCGAGATGCAAATACCAGGTGAACCCACAGCGCCCCTGAGAAAACGACTCCGGGGGGCAGGGTGGACGCGGGAGGGTCCAGGCGGCCGGTGGGGGCGCCCGGGGAGGGGGCGCGAGCCAGCGGAGACCTACGCCGAGACAACCGGGCGAAAGGGGAAATTGCACCAGAGCCACACACGTCCCCTCAGGCGGCGGCTGGGGCGGGCGCGAAGGAGGCTGGGTGGGAGGGGGGAAGAGCTGGAGGGAGGGACCGACGGGAGGGACCGCGGGCGGGCGGGGTGAGGGAGGGAGCGAGGGAGGGAGGAGGCGTGGTGGTGGAAACAGCGCCCCTCCACCCCGGGCCCGCCGCTGTCGCCAGCACGGCAGGAGGATCCGTGCCAGGGGCCCGCGAGGCCTCTCCTTCCCCTCCCGGCTCGCAGGCCCCTAGAGGACGGCGAGGTCAGGGCTCCCCCAAAGAGCACAGCTCGAGCTCTGCCTTGGCTCCGGCGGGAAGCCCCCACACAGTACCTCCTAGCGAACTCTGTTCTCCGGGGACTCTGGATGGCTCTATCCAACCCCCTTGGCCTGTACACTCCACTTGCTCGACGCCTTTGGCCAGAGCCCTGAACTCTAGATTATTGTTGTGTGCGGACCCGGCGGGAGGGCGGGGTGAGCGGTTGATGAGGCCAGGAGATGCCCAAAGAATACAATTCATGAACAAATTCCAAACGCCTGGGAATCTCCCGCCAAATGCAGGAGCGCTTGGGATGACTGGAGACTTTGGGGAACTTCTGAGAGAAGACCAGCCTAGAGCTCCTGGTGGAAGAGGTCAGAAGACTATGCATGGGGGAAGGGAGGGGCAGAGAGGTGCAAGGCTGGCACAGCAGGTACAAAAACAATCCGACTTGGGATGCTGGGAGAAAGCTCATGCCCCCTCAGGTCCAAAGCCAGGCTGCTCTGCTTGAGACATCCACTTGAATCTCGGTTTCCTCTTCTCCCCACTTACCTTCTTCTTTGACCTGCCTCAGCCTCCACACAAGCCTCCCAACCATGTCCTACAGCCAGGAGGCTCTAGGAGGGAGGCGCTGACAACTGTCCCTCCTTATGGCTTTACATAGTCTGGACGAGGCTGTCAACAGAGCCTGAACCCTGGCATCTCCTTGGCAGAAAGCAGCAAGGCTGAAAGGGACTCAGGGGCAGGAGGGCCCTCTGAGGGGCAAGGGTAGCCAAAGGCCTGCAACTCAGAGACCTGCTCAGCCACCAACATCTGCCTGCTTCCCCAGCGGTGGGAAAAGATGGTCCTTGGCACAGTGGTGGTAGGTGACACCCGTGAAGGCAGCTGCCGATGATAGGTTTCCAGGGAAAGCCCTAAGCCTTAGGGCCTAAGGGCTGCAATGGGGCACTGGCCCTTGAGACCTCTTGGCTACCTAGAGCCAAATCCCTGAAATAAGCACCAACAGCAAATTTCCACTTTTTTATTTTCTTTCTTAAAGATAATTTTTATTGATTTCAGAGAGGAAAGGAGAGGGAGAGAGAATCATTGATTGGCTTGTCTCCTGTACGGCCCACACTGGGGATGGAGCCTGTATTTGGCATGTGTCCTGATGAGGAATCAAACTGTGGCCTGGTTCATAGGTTCACACTCAGTGACTGAGCCACACGGGCCTGGCACTTTTTTCTTTTCTAAGTGGGCACACTTTCCCCAGGGATCCCAGATCCTGGAGACATGCAGGTCTCTGCTGGCCTCTTGTCTATGAGTTTCTAGTATCAAAATTGTGATAGGTCCCAGCTGTCCCCTAAGTACCCTTTATCTTGACCTTGAAACTCACTAGTGAACACACACACACACATACTTTCCTATTTTAGAATTCAGAGGTCTCTAACCACTGACCTGGGTACCTATTCTAGCTGTGTGTCTTTAGACAAGTCAATAACTCTCTAAGCCTCACTTTCGTTATTTTTAAATTGGCGATAAGAACCTGCCTCAGTCCCCAAAACTGGTACCACTATCTTCTTGGGGAATATATTAGCTTTACCTCTTTCTGTATTTTATATAAATGGAATGTTATATATGCTATAAATGTCTTCGCATCTGGCTTCTTTTGACGAACAATTTGTGAGCTTCATCTATATTGTTGCAGATAGTTGCAGATCATTCATTTTAGTTGTATTGTATAATGTTTGGAACTATATCACAAAGTATTTATTCATTTTGCTGTTTAGGGGCATTTGAAAAATTTTGAATTAGGGATTATTAAAAATTCTGTTGCTGTGCCCTGCTGACATGGCTCAGTGGTTGAGGGTCTACCTATGAACCAGGAAGTCATGGTTTGATTCCAAGTCAGGGCACAGTAGGGGACATGTAGAATTCTCATCATTGATCTTTCTATTTCCCTCTTCCTTCCTCTCTGAAATCAATAAAAATATTTTTTTTAAATATTGTTGCTATGAGAGGGGAAAAAAAGGACCTATGACACAAGGCTGTGATGAGGATTGAATGAGGTAACTTATGTCTGTGGCAGTGCCTGGTGCCTAGTAAGCCCTCAATAAAAGTTGACTACCTTCAGCCCTAGCTGGTTTGGCTCAGTGAATAGAGCATTGGCTTGTGGACTGAAGGGTCCCAGGCTCGATTCCAGTCAAGGGCACATGCCTGGGTTGTGGGCTTGATCTCCATCCAGTAGGGGGCATGCAGGAGGCAACCAATCAATGATTCTCTCTCATCATTGATGTTTCTATCTCTCTCTACCGCTCCCTTCCTCTCTGAAATCAATAAAAATATATTTAATTAAAAATTTATTAAATTAATTAATTTTATTAATTAATATATTAATTAAAAGATATCTTCAGTATCATCTTTATCATAATTTTGCTTTTTTTTACCAAGCTCTCAGGGTGAGAGAGTGGGGAGGCCAGAAGCTTTGGGGGACTAATGGTGGATCCCTCCTATGAGTGTTTGTGGTTTAAACCAAGGTTGAAGGCTCAAGACACAGAAGAGCCAAAGCAGAGGTCTTCCTTTTGGGAAGGGTGGGGAGAGAGGACAACACTGTCCTGAGCAGCTCACGGTGACTGGCCTTAATGCCTACTAGTGACCTGGAGCCCAGGGCCAGTGGGAATCCCATAAGTTCCTATCTTCCCCAGCCACTCAGAAGTAAGCACAGCCCCATGATCTGGGAGTTGTACCCAAAGCAAACCTACCCCCTGATGAAACCTTATGTCAACCTCACCCTTGAGGAGCCATGGACCACCTGAATGACCTTTGTGGCTCCAGGTCAGCTGGGCTGCCCTTCCCAATGACCTTGTTGCTGTTTCCCAGCCTGCCAGCCCTTCCCCACTACCTGGCTCCCTGCTCTTCAACTTACCCATCGGGTGAGCTGCCAGGCGGGGCCAGCAGGCTGAGATCACTGCTCCTGATGACAGCCATGCTGTCTCTGCCAATGGCTCATTCCCTGACTTGGCAGGAATTCCCCTTCTCAAGTTGCCCACGGATGCCCAGGTCGCGCCATCCAACGTGCACTCTCAGCCTCTTTCCTTCCAGCCCTGTTTCTCCCTCATTCTCCCACACTTACTTGGTCCTTTCTGGCCTCAGAACCTAGATCATTCCAGGACTGGAGGGGTCTCTTGGCTGCCCATAGCCTGCATAGGGACACCTCCCCACTTCTCCACTCAACTTGCCTTTCCACTTTGGCAACTTTCTCAGCCCCCCCCTTGGTACCCTCTTTGAAGTAGTGCCTGACAGCCTATGTTCTTCTACAGATCACCCCAAATTCTTTGGAGGCAAGGTTGCTTCCCCCACCCTGAACCCTTTGGCTTCAACTCATTCTATCCAAACCGTGGCTAGAACAAAATACCACATTGTCCCAGCTTCTGTGGCCATGGCCCTTACTTTCCACCACAGACATGCTATGAAAGCCGCCTATCAATCAGACTTTCAGAATGAGAAGCATATAAAAACACAGGAGAGAAGTTTTGGTTTGAAGGGAGCCCTACCACCTGTAAAATTGAGAAGCCCCTTATAATTCTGTCTATACAGCCAGCAATCGAGCCTGTACTAATATGTTCAGTAGCTCATGGTTTGCCTCTATTGGGTTTATATGACAAGGCCCTAGCTAGATCCAATGATAGCTAGAAAGCTCTAAGTCCCAGATTGTAGCTGGACATCACAAGGAACGTTTGTTCAAGAAAAGATTGTTGAGCCTGACCAGTGTGGCTCAGTGATTGAGCATTGACCTTTGGACCAGGACATCACGGTTCCATTCCCGGTCAGGGCACATGCCCGGGTTGCAGGCTTGATCCCCAGTGTGGGGTGTGCAGGAGTAAACCGGTCAATGATTCTCATTATTGATGTTTCTAACTCTCTCTCTCCCTTCCTCTCTGAAAGCAATAAAAATATGTATTTTTTAAATATAAGAAAATGATTGTTGAGTAGTTGCAAAACAGAAAAATTCCCTGGGATAGCTTATACAAAGTGCTCCCTCCTGGGATGATAATCTGTTGCCTTGGCCCATATTAGGGAGTAACGAGGGTGGTGATGTGCCTAGGCCAAAACACAGGCATACAGACAGAAGGATGAGATTGGGAGTAACTTCCCAGACCATAACTTTCATTTGGCCTGCCACCTTTATTGGTCAGGGCTCTTGAAAAGCCACTTGCTCTTCCAACGGAACCCTGCTCTCACTTAAATGGAGAGTTATACCTTTGCTCTCCAGGCCTTTGCAGGGGCTGGCCCTGTCACCATGAGAACCCCTACAAAACTTCAGAGAACTGCTGGGTTCAACTTCTTGGAGTGCTGGACAATAGCTGAGGGGCCTCCCTGGAGGGAGATGACAGCCCTGACATAGGAAGTGTCTTGTGCAGGCCTAGTGGGTTTTTTGTTTGTTTGTTTGTTTGTTTGTTTGTTTTTGATGAGGGAGGGCAGATTCAGTACCCTTTCAGGCCCCCTCTGGGTTGCAAAAAAAAAAAATAAGGCAAAAGTGGTTTGGGGCAGATTTCAGCAAATGAGGGCAAGCCCCCTGGTGTCTCTAATCCCACTGGTTCCCAGTCCCTGTCTGGGAGCCAGGGCTCAGCCTGGAAAAGTCCCTGGGAGCAGAACAGAGGTTAGGAGCCTGCTCTGGGGCACCTATCAGAGGCAACAAAACATCCAGAGTTTCCAGGCTACTCTCCAGTGGAGCCAGAGTTGTGAGGCCCTCAACCCACAGGATCTGCTGGCCCAGCACCCATCTTGTGTGGAAGGTGGCTTCACTTTGCCACCAGGCCCTGCAGAAATGCCAAATGACGCTCAAAAGGTGTTTTCCCTCGTAGTCCACAGGAAAAAACAAGTGGTTGCTGCTGGGCCAATGGATTGGGTTGGGGAGGAGAGGGATGGCAACACCTACAGGTCTTCTGTGGGTCCTTCGGAGACAGGGACACAAGCTGGGTGTTCCCTCTTCAGATGGAAAGGAGGCTCAGGGGAGTGGAAAGGGCTCCAGTGACATTGCATTGGGGCACTACACATTATCTACAAGTAATAGCACCCCCTGGAGTTGGGCAAGATGGTGGCAATAAGAATGGACACAAGAGAATTGGGAAGGGGTGTTTGACTGGAAAGAGAGATCAGGAAGGACTCATACTGGGATACCACAGTGGGGCACAGTGCTTGACTCCAAATTCTGGGAATCGGATGATGTGGGGTAGTGGGGAGAGGCTCTGAGGGGGACTCCTCAGCTCCTCATTTCACCCTTCCTCACATCCTGCCAAGGGGTGGCTCCAGGCTGAGGTTTGTACCAGGAGGTAGATCATTCTGCTCTTTCTGGATCGCTTCATCTCACAGGGACAAGCCTGAGACATGCGCTAGACAGAGGCCCAATGGGAATTAAGCCACTCCTCAGTTTCCTCGCCCTGCCACCACAACAGGGGTCCAGGGTTGTTGTTGAATCTAGAAAAATACAACATCTAATGTCTATAAAGGTGCAGTATGAGTCATTTCATGGAATGTCTAGGCCCCTTCTCTGGCAGCAAACAAACTTTCCAGCCCTCTTTTGAGGAAGCCGTCCAACTCTGCTGCTGCTGGTGGTGTGTGAGCGGTTGTGTGTGGGGCTGTGTGTGGGATGGGTATCTGTAAGGCCTTGCCTGCCTATGTGTGTGTCCGTGTGGGTCTCTCAGATGTGAGTGAGAGCATAACCCTGGCCCGAGGTTGTGTGTGTGTGTGTGTGTGTGTGTGTGTGTGTGTGTGTGTGTTGCGCGCTTGCGCACTCGCAAGGGCCAATTCTTGGATATGAGTCCCCCTCGCGCATTTGTCTGTAAGGCAGTATGGTATGTGAGCCTGTGCGTCTGAGGGTGTCTACGTGTACATTTTTTCCTCATTGCTGCCAAATTATCTTCCCATCTCTCCCCTCAAGAAGTGAAGGGCTGGCTGAGGGAAGCTAGCAGTCCAAAGGGGGGCAGCTGGAGAGGGGAGAGGGGTTGGAGGGAAACCAAAGCAATTCCACTAGTCGGAGGAACGTGTCAGCCAAGGATGAAACTGAAACCGAGGCAGCAGCAGCTCTAAGGCACCAGCACCCTGGGATCGTCCTGGGCTTCGGTTCCTCCCACTCCCCCGCCCCCTGCAGCCCGCTGTGGAGATTAGTCAGCCTGAAATTCCCACCCCTGCAGCCTCCACTTGTGGCTGAGGCTTGGAGGCCCTGGCCGGCCTAGAAATTGGCCAGTGGCTAGCATGTGACCCCACTAGCTCCCATTATCACATTAACACAAATTAGTATATCAGATCCTGTCCTAGTTACCTAGTGGGGCATGGAGCCAGGCTGGAGAGAGAGAGGCCAAAATTCAGGCCCTACTCCAGGACAAGCCAGCCTGAGGGCATCAAAAGAGGGGGCAGGCTGAGAACCGTGGCAAGTCAGGTTGGGGACAGAGAGAGGGGACAGGGACTTCAAGATTTGATATGATCCTTTTCTTAGGACTTTGGAAGGAGACACCTTGGGGAAGGGGTAAGTAGAAAGGAGGGGGTTTCCAGGAATAGCTGGGCACCGCCCTGTAGGAAGGAGGCCCGGGTTCTGAGGTCTGGGCGGGAGACAGACGGTATTTCTCCTGGCACACACTGAAACCTGGGAACGTTTAGGATCCTTTGGGTTTTTTTTTTTTACCCCTTTCCTCTTCTTTATGGAAAATCCTTAGATAACTTTCTCAGATGGCACTGGACATCCTGAAAACAGGGAGAAGAAAGCACCCAGAACAACGCTAGTACATGGCGTAGCTTTTGTATCTTGGCACAGAAAAAGGAGACACACTTTGTACATATGTAAAGTTATGTCATGGGAATAGCCACTGGAGCCTCTGAGTGAGACTGGAACCCCAACAATTCTTTTATTTTTTTCCAGCTTAAAAGTGTCTGACCACAGGTTATTTCTGTGCCCTGATACATGTTAACTAAACAGCCACCACACAATCATGAGCCAGCACAAGGTTAGCAGCATCATGACTTCCAGAGCTCAGGGCCTGCCAGGAGGTAGGACACAAAGTTTTATCTACCGAAGCCAAGGCTGCAAGTTTGAGCCCTAAATGGGCGGGCTTCTTGGCTTCTTTTTGTCTTTGTGGCTGCTGACTACCGGATTGAGAAGCCTGGAATCCTTAACCATTGCCCTACATCCAGCCCAAGGCTGAGTCCCAACCCCTCATCTAGGCAAAACCCTTGTCCCAGACTGTATCGTAGCACCAGCTAGTCTATCCCAGTGCAGGAGATGCATTCTGGGTCTCAAGGGTGCCAGGCTATCAGGAGAGCCCACCGCCAACGCCCAAGACGCGACTCAAAGTTTCCATTCTACTGCCCGCGGGTCAAGAGCACCGTCAACAGAGAGGAAAGACATTCTGAAACCGCAGTCCCTTTGCTGAAGGTGAGTTGGCCCAGCTCCACCGGGGCCAGGGAAATGGCCTGAGTGGACTATTAGAAGCGTGCAGGAGCCAGCTCCAAGCTTGGCGCTAGCTCAGCAGGTAGGCTCTCCGGATCTCCCACCACGTTGTGTGTGGGGGGGGGGGGGCACCCCCGGGACAGAGGGGCTTCTGGTGGCCTCTCCCGCCTTTGCATGGCCACCCCCTATCTCTGCTTGCTTGCCTTCCAAAGCCCGGATCCCAGAGGGCTGAGCTCCGCCCCGACTCTCAGACGTGCGCCCAGGGCACCTCAGTAGCACCACCTGCAGGCGAGCCGGCACAGCGCAGCGCGTGGGGCCCAGGAAGAAGGAGGAGGAGGAGAGGGGAGAGGTCAGCTCCCCCAGCAGAGCCTTCCTGGCTCGCGCGTGCCTTCCCTCGCTGCCCCAGCCCCAGAAGGCCTAGCTAGCTCCGAGCCTGTCCAGCCAGAGGCTGCCGGCGACTCCGAGCTTGCATTCTTGTTGCTTGGCTCCCAGCGGCCTCTTGCCGCGGGCGTCTCTTCTCGGGAAGTAGTGAAGTCACACTGAACCGGATTCGCTGACTCATGAGAATTCCCCCTCGTCTCCTCGCCCCCCCCCCCAACACACACACCTTGAAACTTCCCTTGGATCTTTTCTTTCTTGCTCCCGCCCATCTCCCGCCTCCTCCTGTCCCCTCAGGGCAGCTCCTGGCTCCTAGGAAAGACCTAGTGGAGAACTCCATGCTTCTGTCACAACCAGGCCACTGTGCACTGTTCCGCAAATGCCAGGCAGTGCACTGCATATTCCCAACTCTGAGCAGAGCTCCCACTAAGGTATCATTTTGCAATTATTCCCCTCCCACAGGGAATACCTGCTGAGAAGAGGGCATTTGGGGATCTCCTTCCCTCCTCGGGGCTTTGGAACTGGCTGGGAAGCTGACAGCTCTTCTTTGGAAACAACTCTTCCAAGGAACAGGGGAGCATGCAAGCTTGTGCCACCATGGGGACAAGTATAGACTGCCCTGAGCCTTGAGCTGCCCTGGACCCTTGCATTAAGTCAAGCTGATCACCTGATAGGTCACCATGGCCCTTCCTCTTAGAGCTTGGTGCTGGCTGGGACCTGGTTGAGATGGGGGTAACTTTAAAGCCAAGGATTTTCTATTTTCACCCCCCATCCTACTGTGCCCCTAGTTTGAGGACTTCCACTGGCGTGGGAGACCGGAATCCTACACTGCTTGTTTGGGATACTAGTCTCAACAAGGTGGCTGAGAGTCTTAGGCCAGGGCTGAGGAAGATTTCAAGCTGAAGGAGCTCTGCTGCTCTCCTCTGAAACACCCAAAGCTCCCTTTTTCCCTCCAGAGGGCAGGGATCCTTATGCATCTTTTCCACCCAGCAAATCATGGTATTAGATGAAGTTTCCTTTTGTCTGTACTGTAAGAGCCAAGAGCCAGATGCTACTGTGCTCGCAAGCTTCCCAGCTCACTTTTCTATGCACTTCCACACTAGACTCTGTCAAGGCCATGGCCAATGTGGAAATGGCCATAGACAAAGGGGGTAAACAGGCTGGTTTTGGGGTTTTTTATGGAATGAGGGGGAGGGGTTCTGAGCTCTCCTCTGGGCATAAAGTTTAGAGCTGCCCTGGGTTATGGTGGCTGTCCAACCACCAGCTCTGCAGGGTATATTTGTCAGGGATTTGAGCCATTAAATGGTTGGGTAGGGATGTATGTGCTAGGATTATGGCCAAGAATAATCCCACCATAGAGGCTTCTTGGGGAAATTCCGAGCTGGAAGCCAATTTTTTGAAGGGGATAACGGATGCTACCTTTCATGGAGCCATTTGTGAAGCTATCATATACCACAGGGAGAGAAAATAAGGCAATGGTGCAGTTTCTAGGGGTCCTAGGTCTAGGTATAACTTGATAAAGAAGAATCATAAGCTACAAACAAACATGAAACTAAACTTGTAAATCTAGTTGAGCCAAAGGGACAGCAGAGACAAGGTGGAAAGATGTTTGCCTAGGGCTTTGGGTCCCATTAGCATTTGCTCTCAACCTTAGAGAGCAAAGGCAACTGAGTCCATGGAAAGATGAAGAAAGCCCTATTGCAAGCACCTAAGGTACTTTGCCATATCCAGGAGGTTCGAGCTGAGGGTGGAGAGATGATATAATATGTTCCCTTCATTTTACAGACGAGGATGCCCGGATTTGGGAAGCTGGCTGCCTGGTTTCTCCAGGAGTGAATGGTAGAGCCAAGCAAGACTCAAATCCAGAAGAGTGTTCCTAGAGATGAAAGAGAAGACACAAATGTTAGAATGGAGGGAGAACCATCATTTGGTCGGTGAAAGAAAAGTCTAGATGCCCTGGCTGGGTGGTTCAGTTGGTTGAAGCATCGTCCCATGCACTGAAAGCTTGTAGGTTCAACCCTCACTCAGAGCAAGTATGGGAGGCAAAAAATTGATGTTTCTGTCTTACATTGATGTTTCCCCCCACCCTTCCATTTCTCTCTCGCTTGCTCGCTCTCTCTGAAATCAATAAAAACATATCCTAAGGATTACAAAAAAGAAAAGCCTAGACTAGGTAGAAGCAGAACTACAAAGCAATCTGAAGAGTAAAGAAGTTCCTATCTGAACTCACACACCATACTCCCAGCACTTAACGTTGCACTGATAATTCCCCTTGACCTGTATCCACTAATAGGTTATAAAGTCAGAGAGCAGGGCATGTATTACTCATCTTCTTTTTTCTTTTTTGAATTTTTGTGAGTTTATTTGAGCCAAACTGCCGACATATGCCAGGAAGCAGAACCTCAACGAATTGAGATAATGCTCCCTTACTCATCTTATCTCCAGGGACTATTATACCCTGGCATGCAGTAGCTGTGCAGTAAATATTTGCTAGCTAACCAAAAAATACACTTATTCATGTATGTATGTATTCGTAAATTCAACACCCACATTAGGTACTCCTCCAGAAGCATCCCTGTGTTGTGCTGCAAATGACAAGATATCATACGTGGGAACCTGCCTGGGAAGCCAGGCACCTCTGTCAAAGACATGACTTTTCAGCTTTCCCCAACATAGACCTTCGGGACTCTACTGGGATGAGGCAAGATCTTTAGGAAGATACAAAACTATCCAAAATTCACAGGGGTCTCTGCCTTGTAGTGGGCCTAAGGAAGGTATTTTGGCTTTGTTCCTAAATTGTCAATGCCTGCCAGTCAGAGACCCCTAGGATACGCTTATGGTTGAACAAGTTGGGTTTATGTTTACTGAAGTGAGGGGTATTGCACAACACGGGGAACTATGGGATAGCTCCAGAAGATGGTGCTAGAAAGGACTTAATAGGATTTGAGCTGGTCTGCGTGATTTGGGGAGAGTTTAAGGAAGCTGGGCTTTGCTCTGGATTGAATGCTGTCAGGAAGCAGGTAAATTCAATGATTGGGTATTGAATTAAATAAATATTTTAAAAATATTTTTATTGATTTCAGAGAGGGAGGGGAAGAGAGAGACACACACATCAGTGATGAGAATCATTGATGGGCTGCCTCCTGCATGCATCACACGGGGGATCAAGCCCACAATCCGGGCATGTACCCTGACTGGGAATCGAACCATGACTTCCTAGTTCATAGGTCAAACCAGTGAGCCACCCTGGCTTGGCTAAATAAATCTTATCCGTTAAGAGGTCAGACTATAGCAAAGCTAGTGCTATAACTGGTAAGGAAGCAGCAGTCACTCAGATTAGCCAGGAAAGTGGGGAATGTATTTGATCATTTCTGTGGTTTGGGCAATGTTCATGTTTTTGTCTGTGTTTACACATGATTATGGAGTAGTCTTGTTTTTGTCTAGGTCCACTATGGTCAGAGCAGCCTTGTTAGATGCTAATTCATGAATCTGTTTATGTTTAGTAGAACACCCAGGACTAACGTGAGTGCCAGGACAGTTTGTAGCAACACCAAAGCCTAGCCTACAGTCCCAGGTCAGCTTCTGGATGTCAGAGGCTGCGTTTCTCTTTTTCAAAACGTTCATTTTGTGATGATCCCTGTTTTCCTACCATGGGTTGGCACTTCAGTATCTAAATATTTAGACCCTCCCTGTACTCTGACCTAGTCACACCCATCTGTAGAATCAGCCAGTCAGGGGAACGTCATTTCTGGCTTGGATTGTGTGTCTCTGTGTGTGGTTTTGTGTACATGTGTCTGCGCCCGCCAGAAGTTCCCTGATAAGATGGGAAAGATGCCAGTGGCAGTCCTGCTTCACCTCTGGGCTCACAGGACTTCCCCTCTGCTCAGAGAGCAAAGCACTGGGAGTGAGTCCCAATGATCTCTAGGGCAACAAGGGTGCCCAGCTTTGGGTGGAGTCAGGGAAGGACAGAGGGGATACTGCCAAACTTGAGAGGAGCGGGAAAGGAAAGGGGTAGTGGTGGAAGGGAGGGGAGGGTTCCTTTGTATAAATGGGTCTCTAGAGGAACTGATCTTCCTTCAAGGAAGCAGTCTGCAGTAGGTCACTGTGGATACCCCACCCCTATCCTTTTCTGCTTTAAGTCTCTTGTCTCCAAAACAGGCCCTGTTAATTAAAACAACTACAGAAAAGTCACATATGTTGATCTCATCCTCCACACAGAGGATTACTTTGACATCTTTCCAATCAAACACACTTTCTTTTCTCGGGTTCATCTCTTCAGCTAAAGTAAGAGGACATCTGCTGTGCCTTATAGGTGGCCAGACCAAGGCTAGTACCATAATGAAGAGGTGCGGAGGTGCCGTATGATAGCATTTGCAAAACAGCAAAGAAAAGCAAGGTTGAAATCAAGTGGGTGGGTTCCAAATGCTTGATATTTTGGCAGAGCCCCAAGTCTTCTTTGCAGGGTGTGACTAGTCCTGTTTTGCACTGTGCTGTGGCCCAGCTAATTACAGACTGGCTATTGAGGACCAAACCTCTACTGGCACTGCTCATCTGTACAGTCAGAAATCGTTCCCTGTGATCACTGGGGTAAGTGGCAAGTCATAGCGGTGGGTGAAGTGAGGGGGGTCTGATAACTTGGATTATAGAGAACGGGGGCTATAAGGCAGAGGCTTGTTTTTGTTTCTTTTTAAATATATTTTTATCAATTTCAGAGGAAGGGAGAGGTAGGTAGAAATATCAATGATGAGACCTACCTGGTTTGGCTCAGTGGATAGGGCATCAGCCTGTGGACTGAAGGGTCCCAGGTTCCATTCTTGTAAAGGGCACATTTCCAGATTGCAGGCTCGACCCCCAGTGGGGGGGCGTTCAAGAGGCAGCCAATCAATGATTCTCTCTCATCGTTGATGTTTCTCTCTCTCTCCCTTTCTTCCTCTCTGAAATCAATAAAAATATTTAAAAAAGAGAAATATCAATGATGAGAGAGAATCATTGATTGGCTGCCTCCTGCATGCCTCATACAGGGGATGGAGCCTGTAATCTCAGGCATGTGCCCTGACAGGGAATCAAACTGGGACCACCTGGTTCATAGGTCCACACTCAATCACTGATTCACACTGGCTGGGTGGCTCGTTTGGGTTTTTAATTGATTTTTAGAGAGATGTGGAGAGGGAGAGGGGAACATTGATATGAGAATGAAACATTGATCGGCTGTCTCCCACATGTCCCTGCTGCTGGGGATCCAGTTGCAACCCAGGCATGTACCTTGATCAGGAATCAAACCGGCAACCTTTTGGCCCGTTTTTACAGTAAGTTGTTATCTAGCATCATCCAACCAAGCAACCAAGTACTTGCTCAGCATTTGCCAGGGTTTTTTTGGGGGTGGGGGTCGGGGAGGGAGCATGTTGTCCCTGTCTTGAGAAAAAGTCTCTGCTCTGGGATAGCTTACAATCAATTTAGGCAGTGACCACTAGTAATCAGAAAATGACTTAAAGAACAATCAAGTTCAAAGGCAGTAAGTGCAATTGGAGTTCAGAGATGAAATCATTCATGGACACTAGTCCAACTATTACCACGACACCAAAATGGGATTTCATTTGGGCCTTGAAAGATGAGCAGGATCTGGTAAGTAAAAGGGAATAGGGATGGTGTTCCAGATGTGAAGAGCATGAACAAAAGTTTAAAGGTGGCAATAAACCAGATGTGTTATGTGTGCATGCACACATGTGTATGAAGTCCTGGGAGAGGAGGCTGGACAAGGCAAAGTGAGGTCAGGAGCACTATGGAACACTTTGAACTTGATGTGGTTGGTGACAGGGAGTCACTGTACTAGTATGTTCTTCAACAAGGGGAGACGTGACTGATGCTTTAGGAAGTGATCTAGCAGCAGTTGTTGACTAAGGATGGATGCTCTGGTTGATCTCCATTTTTGGTGTGTCCACAGTACTTGTCTTTCTATGAACACATGCCACTATATTATACTTCTGCGTTCACGTTTGCCTTCCTCACTGACACTAGGAGTTTAAGTGGCCATGTTTTTTTTTTTCTTTTCCTCTTCTGTCATCCTCCTGTCTCATAGTAGGCACTCAATGAACACTGATTAGACATTTCATTTTACAAACTGAATTATGACATTCCATGTAAGGATCATAACTGTCAAAGAATTACACTAAATTACACATAATGCTAAAACAAGGTAGATCACAATTTGATTTTTTTGGAAATGATTTGTGAAACACTTCAGGACTTGAGTGTTCTACCATCATTTTTGTAAGCAACAATTATTATTGTATAAAGAGCCCTGTCTCGCAGGATACTAGGTGAGTTTCCCACTGATGGATTTGGGAATGTCATGTCAGGTTATATTTCACTAAACCTGTGTGTATGTATATAGTAAAAATTATTCTAGTGCAGTTCATTTATAAAGTGGACATTGACCCGCTCTATTGTTCAAAGGGGATTTCATTGTAGCTACAACTCCTGGTAAACAAACTCAGTATTTTAAAAAATCCAGAGTGGTCATAATTTTCTCTTTACCAAAAGATTCACATTGGCCTGGCTGGCAAGACTCAGTGGTTGAGCATCAACCTATGAACCCAGGAGATCAGGGCTGGATTCCGGTCAGGGCACAGGCCTGGGTTGTGGGCTTGATTCCCAGTATGGAGCATGCAGGAGGCAGCCAATCAATGATTCCTTCTCATCATTGATGTTTCTCTCTTCCTTTCTGAAATCAAATAATTCTTTAACAGATACACATTGGACTCTTGAAAGTGGTAAAAATTTCCTGATTTAAATAAAATTTGATTTTTTTCAAATCCTCATTTTTCCATTAATTTTGAGAGAGAGTGGAAGGGGAGCGACATGAGAAACATCAATATGAGACACATTGATTGATTGCCTCCCACCCCTACCCTGACCAGGGCCAGGGATTGAGCCTGCAACCAAGGTATGTACTCTTGGCCAGAATCAAACCTGAGACCTTTCACTCCACAGGCCGACACTCTATCCACTAAGCCAAACTGGCTAGGGTAGATTTGATTTTTAAAAGTAAATTGAAATGCAAAAAAATGAATTGACTTAGGAAACTCTGACTTGTAGTCCCAGAAAACCATCTATAAAGTAAGGTATGCCTATAAGCCTATTTAGATAAAAGGGGTTAGAAGGCAGATTTCTAGTTTGGGGGAGAGTGGGTGGAGGAGTCGAGATCATGATCCTTCAAGGAGTTAGTCTCCAGGTTTAGCCATGAAGTACCAGGCCTCTGAACCCTCATCTCTGTTTGCAGGAAATGTCCTTTCTGTCTCCCTTCTTGATCCCCTGCAGGACCAATGCAGTTCTGGAAGGGTGGTGTTTTTCCAGGTAGCGTCTATCCCATATGTTTATGTGTTCACTCCTTTAACAATGATTTATTAAGTACCTATGTGAGCCAGACTCTATGCTAAGCTTTGGAGATATAACCAAGATCAAGATATTTAAGCCATGATTTCATCTTCCAGGAAGTGGCAGGCCAGTAGAGACATAAGAAAGGAACAGACTTGGAAGGGTCAGGAAAGTCTTTAAAAAATAATTTTATTGATTTCAAAGAGGAAGTGAGAGAGATAGAAGTATCAATGATGAGAGAGAATCACTGATTGGCTGCCTTTTGCATGCCCCACACTGGGGATTGGGCCTGCAACTCGAGTATGTGCCCTGACCAGAATCAAACTTTGACATCCTGGTTCACAGGTTGATGCTCAACCACTGAGCACACTGACCAGGTAAGGGAAGTCTTCATAGAGACCAGGACCTTCCCCAGAGGGGAAAAGGGTCAAACACTGTGGGCAGACCACAGCCGGTATACACAGAGAGGTCTGGAGGGGTGAGAGAGAAGTTTGGGAAACTGAAAGGAGTTAAGAGCAGGAAATACAGGGCTGAGAAAAATCACGTACTTGTTAGTAGCTCCAATTTGCTTGTTCTCTGATATGCATGGCTTTCCTCCCTTCACCTACCCACTCATTTTGGTGTGTTTTTTTTTTAAAAAGCAGAATTTATTTTAGAAGAATCGGGTTTTATTTAGTGATGTGAACATTAAGAATATACCTACATCGCTGAAATATTCACAAAGGGCATGGTCATTCACACTCATACACACAGAGGAAGTCTGCTGAATAAAAAAAATGCTCCTTTAAGTCATCCAAACTGCTGTCGGGGACAGAAAAGTGCTTGCTTATTCCAATGGGTAGCTTCAGTCTTCATGAATGTTGAATAGTTTAGCTACTTCATTTAGATCTTCATGTTGCTCACCGTCCTTAATGATCTGAGAGAGAGGAACAGTGGGTCACTAACACTCCACGTGCAATCCGGCCGGACTGAACAATGGGACAGCCTGTGTCAGTTACCAATCACACTAGGAGGGAGTTGTGGGAACAGCTTTCTACCAACCCCAAATGAGCTTCTGCCAACTCCGGGGCCACCCAGCCAGATCCCGAGTGAAATAGAAACATTGCTGAGCCAAGGCTGTATCTTTTTTCTGTTCAGGTACAATCTGACTTGGGTGTCTGGTCAAATGTACCTGACCAGAGCACCTGATGAAGTCCTAAGAGCATATTCCGGCTGCTCCTCGCATCTTCCTAGGAACTCTGAAAGGCACTTACCTTCCTTGCTATTGGCATTCGGTTGAAGATATTCCACAGCACGATCCCCACCACCACTTTGTCCCTGAGGTAGAAGATAACACCTTTTCCATAGTCTTCCCCTTCAACAGGGAGCTGGGGCATCCCAGGGTTGCTTGAAAGAACAGGGATTTCTGTGGCCTCCGACTCTGTCTCACTCTCTGATCGAATACCAGTCCCTGTGGCCAACCCCCAAAACAAACAAAAAACAAAACAGTTATATGAGCTTGGAAAATTCTAGAAGTATCTTTAGACACCTGCTTCAAGCTGCTTTAGATGATTTGTTTCTCTATGCCCTCTCAGTAAACACTGGCCTTTTCCAGCCCCTCTTCACTGTCAAAGGCAACGAAAGCTCTTCTTTGTCAGGTCCTGGGCATTGCGTCAGTCTGATCCAAAACTTCCCTCCTTCCCATCTCATTTTATTTAAATATATCTTTTATTGATTTCAGCAAGTAGAGACAAAGAAACATCAATGATGAGAGAGAATCACTGATCAGCTGCCCCCTGCACGCCCCACACTGGGAATCGAGCCTGCAACCCAGGCATGTGCCCTGACCAGGAATCGAATCGTGATCTGCTGAGTCATAGGTTGATGCTCAATTACTGAGCCACGCCACCTGGGCTCATTTTAAATTTATACTATTGATATTTCCTGGTATCTGCATTTCTTCAAATTGCAAAAGACTTGCTCTTGTCCTCTGAGAAACATTCTAGATTGCATGGTCCAGTAGCCACTAGCTACATATAACTATTCTAATTAAAATTAATCAAGTTTTAAAATATTTTAATTAAAATGATATAAAATGTGAAATTCAGTTTATTTGCAGTAGTCACACTTCAAGTGCTAAACAGCCACATGTGGCTAGTGGCTAATGTTAGAGCAGATACAGGTGATGCTATCAAAATGAAAAGGTTTACTGTATAGTGCCACTAGGAAGACAGTCTAGCCCAGTGATCAGAAAACTACGGCTCGCGAGCCACATGCAGCTCTTTGGCCCCTTGAGTGTGGCTCTTCCACAAAATACCACGGCCTGGGCAAGTCTATTTTGAAGAAGTGGCATTAGAAGTTTTAAAAATTTGGCTCTCAAAAGAAATTTCAATCATTGTACTGTTGATAGATATTTGGCTCTGTTGACTAATGGGTTTGCCAAACACTGGTCTAGCCAAAGAAGAAGGCATTTCCATATGGAAAAACCACTGTGGAGGTGTTTCCTCCTGGTGGGAGTTGGGTGGGACAGGGGGTAGCATAGGGAGGGGGCACCTTGTCTTCTGAGACAAGGTTCTAAGTAATATTGACTAGTGGACAGAGTAGTAACCTGGAGTTGAGAAGTCCTCGGGGTTTTCTCCTGGATCCACTTCCCAGGAGAGGTCAGAATTAAGGAGTGGGTGCATGTAATTAACTTGGATTACACAGAAAAAGGACAGACATCTATAATAATAAAAGGGTAATATGCTAATTAGATCGGACGACCTTCTGGACAAGAAGGTCAAAGCCAGGGCTGAGTGGGAAGCCCATGTCCCAGGCGCCAGAGGGAAGCTGGTGCCAGCAGCTGGGGTAAGGAAGGCGTACTCTTGCATGAATTTCGTGCATTGGGTCTCTAGTCCTATATAATAAAAGCCTAATATGCAAATCGACCAAATGGCTGAATGACCTGCAGAGCAACTGGTTGGCGGAGGACAGGGCCCACAAGTGGGCAGCACCAGGCCAGCCAAGGCAGGTGCCAGTAAGGGCCCTCCAATCACCCCACTGGTAGCCCCACAGAGGGAAGCAACTGATGGCAGCAGCAGGAATGGATCCAGCAAGCGGGGGGCACCAGACCAGCCAAGGCAGGTGGCAGTGGGGGCCCCCAAATTGCCCTGGTGGTCACCCCACAGATCGGCCCTGATCACCAGCCAGGACTAGGGACCCTCCCTGTGCACGAATTTTGTCCACTGGGCCTCTGGTATCCATAAAATGTATTGTTTTCTCCTTCTTAAAGAGTAACTTGTCCTTGAAACACCTCTGACAAGAGTACACGGAGGTTAAATAACTTCAGCTAAGGTCATGAAAGGGAGAGAGACGAGGCCTGGAAGTTAATGAAAGATGTGTGGGGGAGAAAAATTCATTCCAAGAGAGTTGCCTCCCATCTAAAGGAAACCTGGCATTAAGATCTGATAAATGGAATTAGAAACAGCTCAAGAATTATTCAGCCCAGTTCCCATTACCCAGGGTCCATGGAGAATAGAAGGCCCTAACCAAAAACAAAAAAACAAAACAAAAAACATCTAACAAGTTTAGGTTTCCTTTATCAGACAGGTACTCCTATTCCCTAGAGACAACCTAAACAACAGAGTAGCTGAGATAGCCACTGTCCAGAGTCTAGCATGGAGACCTACAATATCTATGCCTATGCACTGACCAGGATACTTGATTTTGCCATTTCAAACCACTAAAGAGTGAAGACTTTGGGTTTGGTTTATTTATTTATTTTAAATATATTTTTATTGATTTCAGAGAGGAAGGGAGAGGGAGAGAGAGAGATGACAGAAACATAAATGATGAGAGAGAATAATTGATTGGCTGACTTCTGCATGCCCCCTACTGGGCATGTGCCCTAGGTGGAAATTGAACCACCGTGACCTCTTGGTTCATAGATCAATGCTCAATCACTGTGCGGTGCTGAGAGAAGTGGTTGGCTATCCTTACCTGACTGCTCTGTGGCAGATTTCGGGTTATCTTGTGCAGATGCTTTTGCAAAGACACCAACCGTGGGCAAACTGCTGTCCACAAGACCAATAGCTTCATAGCCAACATCAGGGCCCAAATCACTCCTAAGGAAGAGAGAAGAGGTTGCTCTGTGATGGACTGTAAAGAAATCACAGTAGGACATTTTTCTCTAAGACACCACACTTTCATGCCAACCAAGGAACTTGGTATGTGTGACAACAAGAGAAACGCCAAATTGATCTGTCTCCTGCTAGGGCACTTGGGAACATTGTGAAAAAGCATGGTTCTCCCAAACAAATTTTATTTTCCTTAAGAAGCCATTACACGTATCACATATCCATACAACATTCTACACTTTCTTCAATTTAGTCATGCTTTTATCCTATACCACATTGGGTAGTGATGGGTTTCCCTCGTTTACTATTTACTACCTTTCTTTAACTCATCCTACAACTGTCTTTTAGAAATTTTAAAGAATGACCCATATTTATGGAATTCGGAATCAGGAGTATTTTACGGTTTCATTTACTGACACTTTTCCATCTTAGCCTTCATTTTTAAAGCCAGAATGCTTTCTATAAAGGGGTACCTTCACCTAGTTGGTCATTTTAACTGTTCCTCTTGGAAAGTTTCCCTATCACCATCATACTGTTCATAATATGCTAGGAACTTCACAGAATATTTGCAGCAGACACACCATGGTGTGTAATCACCTAGGGTACTTGAGCTATTCTGTTTATGGTCCTCCACATTTTGTTATCTTCTTGGCCACAGAGGCTCATTGAACTGGTGTCTTCAGGGAACAGTCTACAATGACTTCTTGCTTTCTGTTCCTGGGACCTAGCTGATAATTGTATAGCTGTGGACTATTTTTTCCTAGCTGCATTAT
This sequence comes from Antrozous pallidus, assembly GCA_027563665.1. Taxonomy (NCBI): domain Eukaryota; kingdom Metazoa; phylum Chordata; class Mammalia; order Chiroptera; family Vespertilionidae; genus Antrozous; species Antrozous pallidus. The sequence continues at coordinate 38,614,328 of CM050509.1, read as the reverse complement.
CTTATATGTATTGACCCTGAAATCCATCTGTTATGTTTTTGTTGCCCACTCAGAAAACTGTGTGATCATCCTAAAATGTATTATTCTCAGCTGAGAATTTCCCTTAGAAGTTTCTGAAACACTGAAGTTTCTTAAGTACCCCATCGTTCAAATCAACAAGATGAGAGTGTGCCAAACAGGGCCTGCCCCAGTACTCAGGAATGTCCATTGGTAAGTTTTTGCTCTTGATGTTAAGGGTTACAGATGAGTAGGCTGCTTTTTTGTCAGCCTGTTAGGCTCATTAGGGGTAGTAGCAAAGAAAAAATTAAAATATACTGTTGTCTATATCTAAACAGTAAACTTTTGTACCACCTACTATAGTTTGAATTCTGAGTTATTTTATTTTTTTTTATTTATTTAAAATATATTTTATTGATTTTTTTACAGAGTGGAAGGGAGAGGGATAGAAACATCAATGAGAAACATTGATCAGCTGCCTCTTGCATGCCCCCTACTGGGGATGTGCCCGCAGCCAAGGTACATGCCCTTGACCGGAATCGAACCCGGGACCTTTCAGTCCACAGTCCGACACTCTATCCACTGAGCCAAACCGGTTTTGGCGACTTCTGAGTTATTTTAATAGGAAATGCCAATGCCCTCTCCATTCATTCACCTAGTCTAAGCTATGGCAAATGGGACCCTTTTACCAGAAGGCTGATCTGGAATAAAATGTGTGGACATGAAAAGGAATCACCCCAACCTGTCCCACATAAAGTTCTGACCCACAAGGAAACCAAACCATAACTCTGGTTCCATTAATTCCATGTTCTAACAGGTTGAGTCCTCAAGGCACAGAACTATTACCAGAACATTGACTGATGCCAGTATGGCTTAGCAGCTCCAGTCATATTTTCTCCAGCCAATCTTCCGCTCACAACAGCATGATCATGGTGTTCTACCCGCCTCCTACCCAATTTTATATCGTAGAAACATGCAGCATCTCCTGCCTTTGGAGACAAATACGTTACATGAGCGCATGATTAAAAAGAAAAGGCAAGTTAAAGACAGAACATAAACTTTTGGGGTTCAAAAATGCTTGTGACATCAACTAAATAATACTTCCATCTACAAGCCAGAATCATATATACACTATCAAAAATAGCTGAGATTCCATTTTTAAAAAACTATTCTGTTTCCACAAAGCTAACTTAAACCTTCTATGATCTAACTCATACCTTTTTTCTCATTTTGCCCTTAACAGAGACGAAATATTTAATAATCACAATTTGTAGAATATTCCTTCCTATGTGTGGAAACCAGTTTTTTAGGTGTGACTGCCTCTTAGCTAGAAATCTTTTTGAAGATTTTTTTTTGTTATTTGGTATTCATTCATTCATTCATTCAACAAATATTTATGGAATATTTCTTCTGTACAAAGCATTATACTGTCTGGGTTGCTGAGACTAACCTGGCAGGGACCTTGCCCAAAAGGAGTGTATAACCTAGCTGAGGAAGGTATAGCATTGCTCTTCACAATGCAAACAAGAAATGTGCCATGTGAGAGGAACAAATCAAGTGAGCTCAGTGTTTCACGGATGGAGAACCCGTGGCTGGAGGTAAACAAGGCCAATTTCATAAAGCAGGTGGTATACTCCTTTGCTCACCTTTGTGGCTATTCAGACTTCCCCAAAGACTTCCCTAAAAATCAACACGTGGGCAACAGTGCAATAAATTATGAAATCCTCTTAACGGAATATTATGCAGTGTTTACAAAATCTGAAGCAATATGGAAAACACATTAAAATGTTAAGTGAAAAAGAGAAGAATACAAATATTTATACATAGTATGCTCACCATGACCATCTATGACAAAGGAAAAAAAAAACTATGCACAAGAAAATGAAGGAAAGGAAATACACACACAAAAAAAAAACATACATGGTGGGGATGGACTAGAAGAGGTCAATGGGGATAAAAGGGGGACATATGTAATACTTTCAACAATAAAGATTTAAAAAAATAAATAAAAGGAGAATAAACAAACAAACAAAACCGATACAACACAAAAAGTGGTTTCTACAGGTGATTTCTCCCTTTCTCCTACTTGTTTGTCTTCCACATTGAATGTGTTTTTCTTTTATAACAAGTTAAAAAAACAACACTCAGTACACTATATCTTAAAAAAAAAGCTTTAAGGGAAAACACCTTTTAATGTTCTTATGTCCTTCACTGTAGAGTCCATAATCAAACACAATACATATGTAATGATTTGACAATGGAGAAATTATCTCATGGTTCCTACACACTATAGTCTTATTTGTGCCACAATAGGTTTTTAATAACAGCTAAAAATAGTTCTCAAGGAAAATGAAATTGGAGTAATTTTCCTTTCTAGAGAATGTCATCAAATTGCCTCATTCTCCATTCCCTGGACTCATGTTTAGGGAAAGGGAACAGCAGATCACTCTGAAAGCCATGTACACGACTGCCAGGGTAATGCCAATGGCTACTGCCAACAGCATTGGAAGAGCTCTAGTTCTGTAGGCATGCACACTGCTCATTTCTTTCGCCACTAGTTTGCAGCATGAGACCATACCTGTTCTTGTAAAGCAAGCAGTTCGTAAGTATCTGTTCTCTACTCTTGGCCTCCAAAATACTCCAATCCTATTGTGGTAAGTTACTAATGAGCTTTAGCACCCCATCGGGCAGACTTGCTTTTAGGCTGGAGACAAGGAATCATGCCTGGTCTTGCTGTAGCATACTTACCACCCAAATGTTAGAGCGTGCTTGGAGCTCTGCATTTACCCGGAAGCCACCAAAATCTGAGTCTATTTCTAGTCCACCAGTCTTAGCTAACTCAACATTGGGCTCTAGGCCCACAGCTGCCACTATGTGGTCAGTTTCTACCTGAGGGAAAAGAGAAATAATTTGGTCAGTTACCACAGTTTCCATTATGCCTATGGACATAGCAACTGCATGTGATGTCATTAAAAACTGGGGGTTTGCCCTGGCCGGCTTGGCTCAGTGGATGGAGCGTCAGCCTGGGGACCGGAGGGTCTCAGGTTTGATTCCGGCCAAGGGCACATGCCCAGGTTGTGGGTCGATCCCCAGTGGGGGGCGTGCAAGAGGCAGCCAATTAATGATTCTCTCTCATCATTGATGTTTCTATCTTTCTCTCCTTCTCTCTTCCTCTCTGAAATCAATAAAGAAATATATATATTTAAAAAAAGAACTGGGGGTTTACAAAAAAATCATTGGTTAACTTAATTCTGATAAACAGATTCTATATATATATATATATATATATATATATATATATATATATATATATATATTTCAGAGAGGAAGGGAGAGAAAGAGATAAAAACATCAATGATGAGAGAGAATCATTGATTGAACCCCAAACTGGCGATTGAACCCACAACTCGGGCATGTGCCCTGACCAGGAATCAAACCATGAACTCCAGGTTCAGAGGTCAATGCTCAACTACTGAGCCACGCCAGATGGGCTCTGGGAAACAGATTTTAAGTTCTATTTCATAAAGTACCCCTGCCCACATACCCCATATCACTTAAAGAGGAATCTGCCACCCTAGTCAGATCTCAAAAATCTGTGATGTGATAGGAAGGGGCAATGGGAAAGTGGGTCACAGGTGTTTACTCTGGCTCTCACCATTCTTATTTTAATGCATGGAATAGTTCATTCAGAAAATCATGACAGTTTAGTGGTGGCTGCCAAGAAAACTAATCTGCTGGTATCAAATGCAGGAGTCAGAATGAAGAAAGGAGAGGGAAGGGCTAGCAGGTCTTCTGGCAGCCTGTCTCCCGCTCCTTACCTTCCGGCCATCTTTCAGCTTGATGAGTAATCTGCCACCACTGACTCCAACTGATTGCACAATGGCATTGGGCAGCACTTTCACCCCCTCTGTGAAGGCAAATAAGACCTGAAGTTGAGGTGGTGAGCCTACCAACTTCATGAACAACAGGAAAACTGACTAGAGAGAAGCACAATGCCACGAAACCAATTATCATCAGTATGCAGGCAGCCTTGGAGAGCTGCAGAAAAACCTATACTTGCAGTTCATTTTCAGTACTTCCGGGAATTTGGTGCATCAGATTCAGAACCTACATGAACTTGGCTGACTGGAGAATGGTAGAAACATTTCATCTGCTGGTGATATGGTTTATGTCAAAGGGGTTCCCAAAGAAGCAAACATTGCATTAGGCCTGAATCAAAGGAAAGGGTGGCAGCTTATGGAAAGAGTCCCTTTACCTCGTCTGACTTTTTCCATGGTCCAGTTGCTGAGGTATTCGGGGAGGACCTTTCCCATATTTCCTTTCTCAGGGAAGAGTTGAATCACTTCAGTGCCTGAGGCCTGAGCTGGGAAAAAGAAAAAGAGTAGGTTTAGCAGGAGGCAAAAGCCAGCCCTAAGACTGGAAGAGAAGTAAAGGACCAACATGCAGGCGGCCATTTAGTACACCTATTTAGTACAGAAAGGACAATGTTCTGACTCAGGCCAGAACTCCCATGTGTGGGGCACTGGGGCACGAGGGCATTCACAAAGCTAATACAACAGATGCCAGAACTGCTGTCCCTGGATGTGACTACATACTCTCAACGCAGCGCATTTGCACCCAGGTCTCACCTCGGGCTTCCACAAGTGCCTTGGGACCTCTGAATAGTGAGCACCCCCCTGAGAATATGCCCTGATTCCACACAGCTTAAGAAAAATGGTTGCCATGAAACATTCAATCCAGAACTTACAGATATATCATGCTGGGAACCACCATGTGTGTGAAGGAAGTTTTTGACTTTTACAGGGAGCAGCAGTTCAAAGATATGTACACCTCTGCAATTTACACTGCTGTTACCATCTTAATAACTCACTTTGCTTAATTTTTTATTTCTAAGGAATCTTGGCCTGGAGGCTAGAGGAAAAGAAAGAAAACACTGCTGCTCGGTTGCTCAAATGGCAGCTTTGTGGTCACTAAAGGATTCCCTCATCAGAACTAGTCTCAGAACTAGCTTTTCGCCATATAAACCTCAAACTCTTTTGACTGATCCTGGCAAATCATCTCTGGAATTTGTGAAAGCCCCCAAAAGCATGTGATATCAGACCAGAGAAGAAAACCGAGGTCACCCCAATACTCACCTTTTCTGCCAAGAGCACACGCCAGTTCACTACCAAGGAAGCCCCCACCGATAATTGTAATCGACTTGACTTCCCGGGAAATCTTCTCTAAGGTTCTAAAGTCTCCAATCTGCAGGATCATACCAGTTTAGTTCATTGATTTCCCAAAGGGCATAGGATGATAATACCAGGACATATTTTATGCTAAATCTTTGACAACAGTAATTTGCACATAAAATCTCCTTGTATAAAGTGACTCAATTATAGCCCATATGCTATTTTTCAGCATTAAAGTAGTGTTCTTATTGTAATACCTTTAATATCAAAGAATTACATCACTTATGGGGGCATTGGCTTCTAATATAAGTAAAGCCTGGAACATTGTTTCTAGAAACAGATTTTGTAGCTGAAATGCCTATGTTTGCAATCTAACCTAGCCATTTATTGCCCAAGTCACCTCACCAAGCCACTTACCCTTCTATACTTCAGTTACATGTACTATATAATATGAAGAAAATAACTGCAACAGTTGATTTTATAATGAGAAAAAATAGATGACATGTAAATAAAGCACTTCCTAACAGAAAACTGCATCCATATAAAATGCTTAACAGAAGATAATTTTATTATTGAACTATATGTTTTTTATTTGAATGATCAGAATAGGAAACCCCAAAGAGGATAAGTGACTTTCTCAAGGTCACACATTTGTTAGTGTTCTTTTTTTTAATAACTGGAAGATGAGTTTATTTTTAAAATATGTTTTTATTGTGTTTTTTTTTTAGAGAGAGAGAGAGGAAGGGAGAGGGAGAGAGAGATACAAACATTAATGAGAGATAAACTTCAATCGGCTGCCTCGGGCACATCACCTACTGGAGATGGAGCCCGAAACTGGGCATGTGCCCTGAGCTGGAATCCAACAGATGACCTCTTGGTTCATGGGTTGACATTCAACCACTGAACCACACCAGCTGGGCTTGTTAATTTTCTTTAACTATATATGTCACATTCCAGAATAGCCATGTTATTAATGTATATTTCTTTCTCCAGTGTCACACCCAATCTGACAAAAGTGCTTCTCAACTGGGGGCAGTTTTGCCTCTTCACCCCAGGGGACATTAGGCAATGCCTGGAGATATTTTTGGCTATCACAACTGGGTGTGGAGAGGTGCTGCTTTTAACTAGTGGGTACAGTCCAAGGACATTGCTAAACATTTTACAATGCACAGGACAGCCCCTCACAGCAATTATCCAGCCTAAAATGTCAGCAGTGCAAAGGCTGACAAACTTTACTCTGCCCAGAACTTCAAGGACAGTAGTACAAATCTTTTCAAATATCCATAGGAGTGGCTGGAAATTTTCAGCAGTTTTCATAAAGCAAAGCACAGTGATAAGAAGCAAGACCCCTTTCCTTCTTCACTGAGGTACTCTGAACCTTTCTCTCCAAAGTCTCCACTATTGAGCTTGCAATGAAAAATGCCAATAAATAGGCTCTAAGGCAATGATTCTCCACCTTCCTAATGTCGCGACCCACAGATTGAGAACCGCTAGCAGGGTCGCCTAAGACCATTGGAAAACACAGATATTTATATTACAATTCTTAACAGTAGCAAAATTACAGTTATGAAGTAGCAACAAAAATAATTTTATGGTGGGGGTCACCACAACATGAGGAACTGTATTAAAGGGTCGCGGCATTAGAAAGGTTGAGAACCACTGCTCTAAGGAGTTCCAACGACTCAAATGCATCAGGAAAAAACACCAAAATGTATTTTTCCTTGGGATCTTAAAACCCTTGAGTGAGGTATCTGAGGTGCAGAGAGAGGAAGTGACTTGCTTAAGGCCAAATAACCAGTCTGTAGAAAAGCCATAAAGAGAACTCGAATCTCCCAGTTCCTCGGTGAGTACTTGAGGACCACAGGATTATGCTACCTCTTCAAAACCGACACATGAAAGCACTAAAGCAGACAATTACCTTTCTGAAAAGTGTTGTTCTACTCTTCACCTCTGCTCCAGCCCTATCAATGGCAGACAGAGTTCTTGGAGTGCCTCCTGGAAATAAGAGGAAAATCCTTTAGCCCAATAAGCAGGAGCTAGCCCACATGACCTCCCACAAAGGTGGTGCTGTGATGCGTGTGATACTGCTGGTGCCAGGGCAGCACAACTGGATAGGCTTTGTTTTTGCAATTCCGCTCACAACAGGCTTTTATTCATTTCCTTTGAGAAGCAGATTTAAGATTCTCTCTTCAAAGGGCCCCATCCTCCTTACAGATGGTCACAAGGCCTAACTTTTTGCTTCCCCTTTCTCCTCCACTAATTTCTCACCAGATAGCATAGCTACCCTTGTTTAAGCAACTGCTTTGGTCTCTTGATTTCTTTTTTAAAAATATATTGTTATTGATTTCAGAGAAGAAGGGAGGGGGAGAAAGAGATTGAAACATCAATGATGAGAATCACGGATAAGCTGCCTCCTGCATGCCCCACATAGGGGATCTGGGATCAAGCCAGCCCCAAACCCAGGCATGTGCCCTGACCAGGAACCACAACCTCCTGGTTCAAAGGTTGACGCTCAACCACTGAGCCATGCCAGCTGGGCTTCTTTCTTGATTTCTGATTAGAACGGGCAATGAAGCCACAAAGCTATATCACTTTCAGGGTACAGGGCCGAGTGCAGGGGCTAAGCAGGGAGAGGGGAAAAAAAAGCAATCCTCTTTAATACACATCCATGCCTTTTGGGGAAAGAATGGCAAGGACAATCTAGAAATGCTGCTGATGTGATGCCAATAGTTAGCTGGACTCTGTACCAAGATAAAGACATCCACTTCACAGAGTCTGGGTTTTGGTTTTCTTAAGATTAAGTAATACCTTCTATACTAGAACTTGAATGAGCTATATAACAGAGAACAAAGTCATCTCTAGAATTCTCACCTGTTGCAATCAAGCACTTTTCGTAGGTTATTTGAGAGCCATCATTAAGTTTCACCATGTTGCCTCTCACATCTAGATGTACTACCTGGTACAGTCACAAAGACACACAAAAAGATATAAGGATAAATTAGCTTTAAAACATTTTTATTGAGATATAATTCACTTAACATAAAATTCACCATTTTAAAGTGGTTTTTAGTATATTCAGAAGGCTGTGCAACCATCACCACTATAATTCCAGATCAATTCTATTACTCCAAAAAGGAACCCTGTACCTATCAGCCATCAGGCCCAATGGGAAGAATTACTTCTTGACCTAAGTTGATAAATCCTTGAGAAACCATTTCTGGATATTAATCGGCACCAGTTTCTGGTACCCAGTTTCTTCAGGTGGATCTTATTCCCTAAGCATCCAACCTTAGAGCAAGTCCCTCCTACAGTCTCAAAGTTCCTGCTCAATTTGTAGAGATGAGAAACAGGGACAGACTTATCTTTTGGTGCTTTTGAACCCCGATTTCCCTGTCATCTCTCCTACATTGTATTCATTTTTACAGGATGCTTTGTACAACTTCTAACCTTCACTAAAACGTAGCTGCTTCCCGACTGCTCCTTCCTCCCACACTCCTCCCATCCCATCACAAGGCCAGGAGGGGTGTTGGCTGCTGCTGCTTCTAAATCCCTGTATCCTCATCACCCTCTGAGGGACAACTACCTATATCCCTACAAATCACTGTTATCCAGCTACCTCCCAGCCATTTCTCCTCATTCACGGAAGACCTGCAAACCTGGCTCATACTCTTCCAGAGTCATATCCAGAATCTTGTTGTTATCTCTTATCTTCTACTTCTACCTCAGATAACCCACTCTTTGGTCACAATTTTCCATCCTTCCAGTTTTCTCTCAGTCCCACTATCATCCACAGTTGCTTTCGATTTTCTCTGCCTAGCAGTCTATTCCATCCCACTGTTCTTTTGCCAGCACCCTTAATTCCCTTGCACCCTATTCCATCTTAAGGTGAAAAGCTTGAGCTTTGGAGTCATAGAGACTAGGGTTCCAGTCTCTTCTCTACTCCTTACTAGTGGTAAGACGATTCATTTAAGACATATTTATTAAGCACCTACTATGTGTCAGGCATTGTGCTAAGTGCTGGGGATACAATGGTGAGAAAGATAAGATACCTTCCCTACCTTCAGAGTATATTGCAAAGCAGATAATTTAACAAATTCTGCAATCAAGTATGAGAAATCAAGTGAGAAATGCTCTGATAAGGGAAATACAGTGTAAGGAACATAAGACAGGTATACCCGATCAAGCTCTCTGGAGGCAAAGAAATACACTGAGATCAGATAGATGAGTAACTTCTTTAGTAGTCTTTGATTTGTCCTGGGTAAGTTCCCTCTTCAATCCCACCCCACTCCTCAACCTTCATATTGATCACTCTCACAAAACCACCTGGTAGCCTAGTTTATTGCAAAAACAAGTGAAGCCATTACATATGATCTTTCTCAGCTTTCAACCTCCCAATCCCCAAATAAAAACTTTAGTTCCTTTCTTCCAGCTTCTAGGATAAGGTGTCTTTTCTGTTATCTTTCTGTGCCTTTCCCTCCCAGAACCTTCCCCTTTTAGTCACCTACTCATTCCCCTACCTCTCCTGACATCTCGGATCTTCAGCCCATTAACATGCTTAAGTCTGACCCATCCGAAGAGTCTCACTTTTGATTCTAGGTCCTCCTCAAGTTTCTGTCCAACTGCCACCACTCTTTTCTCATTTAAACCTTTTGAAAGAGTAGTTTATCAACTGTTTCCTAATTTTCCAATGACATCTGTGCCACTAAATCAAATGAGTCATTTCACAATTCTTACCAGATTCCTTTGCTGCAGTTAACACTGTGGATCATATTTTCCTCCTTGAAACTCTCTCCAACTTCAGCCTGTCCTGGGCTCTCCTCATACTACCCTTTAACTTCTTTCCTAGTCTCCTTAGTGGACTCTTCTTCTTAAACCTGCTTCCTACATGTTGGGATCCCAGGATTCCATCCCCACCATACTCCTCATACTTCTCTTCTGACTATAGAACTTCTCCATGGGGGACCTCACTCATTCTCATGGTTACAATTTCTACACGTATGTGGATAATTCTTGAGTCCAGACCTCTCCCCCGAATGTCACAGTCATAAGATCCACTCTCACACAATCACCTGGTATTCTAGACTTGTACTTTCTGCTCTGTTAGTACCTAGCTGCTTATGTTTCCCTACACCAAACATATTTTTCATACCCTTGTGCCTTTCCTTATACTGTTTCTTTTTACTTGAATGCTCTTAACTTCACTCTAATCTTGTGAATACCTCCTTCATTAGACAGATTTCCCATTCTATAAGATTTTCTCCTCCAGGAAGCCTTCCCTGAAACCATCACAATACTGGGCATGCTTCCCAGTAAATCCCACAATATACAGTGCATCTTTTAAACAATTCTTCACCCAAGAATATGTTCCCATTGATTGAGAGAGAAAGAGAGAGAGAGAGAGAGAGAGAGAGAGAGAGACTGACTGATTGGTTGCTTCCTGTATGAGCCCTGATTGGGTGTTGAACCTGCAACCTAGGTATGTGCCCTGACCAGGAATCAAACCCGCAACCTTTTGGTGTATGGATCATGCTCCCACCAACTGAGCTACCTGGCCAGGGCTACTGTGCATATCTTTCTCATTCTATATCTTTTGTTATCATTATCTGTGTATATTTCTGTCTAATACTGCTAGCCCCTAGAGGGCAAGAGCCTGTGTGTTATTTACACATAGGGGATACTTAATACATAATGTCTCAAACATATACCCATATTCTCTGCCTAATGTGCCTTTATAGAAGTGGGCCTGCCCCTACCACAGGTCCCTCCACTTGTGCTCTGATCTCATCTATTCTGGGCTTTGCTCCTGATAATCATTCCATTTCTAGTGGAACACCGCCATTAGTTTACAAATGCACTCTAGTACTTCCCATTAACAAAAGTGAAACACAGTACAACAAAACAAACCCTCCCTGAGCCCCACAAATACCTCTAATAACTGCTCCCATTACTCAAGTGCTTACCTTTGTAAAGGCTGACAATATTTTACATGCTGAAGTTATGCCGGAATTATTTTATTACCCTGAATACACATTTGCCATTTTCTTATCATAAAAAATCTCAAAGAACTGTTAGTGTGGAGAAACAGGAAGAAGAAGCAAGGACAGAGATGTACATCAGGAGAGGGAACAACTTCGGGGTCATGGTCCTCAATTATTTGAACTTCCTGGGAAAGGTCAGTTAGCATGCTACTCTAGGTTCTGGTGCTTTTCCCAAGAAGACACACTAAGCATTGTAAACTGGCACTATCAATCCTTCTTTGATAAACTACAATGGCAGGGCAGAAATAAATGGTACTGGGAATACAAGTCACCATACTCACTGCCCTCACAGGCACATACATGGAGCCTGAAAACGGAAGCAGCCAACTTGCTCACCTTCTTCCCAGTGAGGACAGCCACACCACCATTCTCAATGTGAGGCAGGTCCTGAGCAGAGACGTAGAAAGACGGTGGCTGGAAATATATGCTGTACAGAGAAAAGGGAGAAGATGTTATAAGCACCTGGCACTGCTATCAACTTCCCCCACAAATTTAATAAAACTGTTTCCATCATGAAAAACTTTTAGGAACATTTTCCAATATAAGTCTCCAGGGCCACTAAATCTTGGTTGTGACTTACATATATAGAGGCATTTTAAATCAGTGATTGTCAACTGGGGGCAATTTTGCCCCTTCCCTGGGGCATTTGGTAATATTTGAAGACATTTTTGGCTATAACAGCTTGTGGGGGAGGAATGCTACTAATATCCAGTGGGTAGAGGCCAGGGATGCTGTTGAACACCCAATAGTCCACAGATCACCCTTACAACAAATAATTATTCAACCCCAAATGTCAATAGTACATTTGAAGGCTGAGAAACACTGCTCTGGATTTAGGTTTATTTCAAAATTAGAATAACATGTGTTCTCTAGGCACATATTCACCCAATGAGCTGTCCAGATGGCACTGGTCGATGGTCTAGCTCTTGAGATTATTTTGCCTCAAACATAGACAGTAACTATGAGATATTAATTAGAGATGGCTAAGATAATTGGAATTATGCATTCTGCTTGAGAAAGGAACATTATAGTGGGGGTGATGAAGGTGGTAGCTTTATAAAATTAAATCTAATATCAAAAGGATCACTAATGAGAAAAAAATTGGGACCCAAAAAAAACTGCATGATACTTGAATCAAGAGATCCAAGCCATCCTTTAAAGGAAAAGGCTTGGCCCAGCCAGTATGATTTAGTGGTTGAGCATTGACCTACGAGCCAGGAAGTCATGGTTTGATTCCCAGTCAGGGCACATGCCCAGGTTGCAGGCTTGGTCCCCAGAGTGGGGTGTGTAGGAGGCAGCCAATCAATGATTCTCTCTCATGATTGATATTTCTATTTGCCTCCCTCTCCCTTTCTCTCTCAAATCAATAAAAATATAGTTTAAAAAAATAAAAGGAAAAGGCTTGGACCTACATTTCTAAGACTCTTGTGTAAACATTTTAATAAAGAAGTTCTTCTCTACCATGTGCCTCCTCTATCCCCACAATCTGGAATGTTTGGCAGGGTGTTAAAGCAAGTGCCATAAAGTAGTGTCTTTTCTTGTGCCTTTATGGGACATGCTTAAGGCAAGTGTGAGGAAGTGACAATACAGACCAAGTTAATCATCCCTGGAGAAGTCTAACATAAAAGTCCTAGAAATAGGAGCACTAGTGCTTCAGAGGTCAACATTATACCTCCAGTTGTTGGTAGATCTGGTAACAGATCCAAGACTCCTGCCACTATAACCTGTTGTCCTTAAGCTGCACCAAGTGCATACCATGACTGCAGTATGCAGTCATGCCATCCATCCTATGCACTGCACACATTTCATGCAAAATCCCAACTCACTCCCTGTTTTTAGTTGAAGTTGCTAGTCGGGCCCATTTTACATAAGTGGACACACCTTCTCTCTTTTCCATTCCACTGCCTGAATCGCAGTGTCTTTGTGACATTTGGATCATCTGAAAACCACAGTTCTTTTGAAAGAGGAGGTCGCATGTATGGCAGCTCAGGATCTTCAGATACAATCAGTACCTTCAGACACAAAATAATGATACTTATCAGAATCAAGTCATTTAAGAGGCAGATGTCAAAGTGTTTACATTGACTAAGTGCTTGCAGACTATACCCTCTGTGACAAGCAAAACAATACGTGCCTTACCCTGGCCCCAGGATCCCGAGCCCTGATGGATCTGGCTGCAGCAAAAGCAGCAGTGCCTCCACCAATGAGCAGGAATGGAACATGACTTGGTACCCTGACTTGAGCAACTGGCTCTCCTTCTGGAGCTGTAGGCAACAGACCAGACAGGGTGAATTTTCTTAGTCATAGATGATTCCTTGCCACTTTAAAATCACTTTGCACTTGTCTCAATCCTTTACATAAAGCTAGCAAAACACTGTATCTACAATTATCTTAGTTTCTCAGCATACTGATTGGACAGGAAAAGCAATTATTCCTTTCATTTCATAAGTGGAAAATACCCAAAAAAGAATTGATTTGGCCAATGTCATTCATTGATTAAGTCTGTCAGAACTGGAACCAAGCTTAAATATTAAGCAATTTCTAAAACATCCAGGAGGTTAATTGGGGATTATTATACAATGTTCAAGAATAAAGAGGTGTTATTTACAAAAGCAATGTAAATTGCCCAACCAGGGTTATGGGGCTTATTAAAGGATTAAATTTTTCTCTCTGAAAAAAGCAAGCCAGTTGTGTGTGACAGAGGTGCTGGCCATGGCTACATGCTTTAGAAAAACAAAAACATCTTTAACAACTCAAAACTCCAAAAACTCAAGAGAACAAAACAGACCTAAAATAATTTTTGCATTGAGAAAAAGGCCTTGATCTCTTTTCCAATAATCTTCCTCTCTAAGCTTGCCTTTTTAATATAAAATTTGCCTTTAAAAGTCTAAAAAAAACCAACAACAACCAAAAAACAAGGGAAAAATACACACAAAAAAGAACAACCAATCATGATCCTCACTAACTTTCTTCTCAAACATAAATTCCAAATACTTTAACAAATCGCTGTCAGGTGTGGGATAATACCATAGATTCTGGGAGCTTACAATCTCTCAGCATCATCGTGTCTACAAGATAACTACAAAGCATGGTACCAAACTGTTTACAACTTTCCCTTCATATATTGAGCCTCAAAGGATACTTACCAGATAATTCAGCCCTCTTCTGTTTCTCTTCTGGAGTCAGCCCTAATCCTGAAATTCTTTCATTATATCTTTTTTGGTCACTTTTTATAAGCTTGTAGGCCTGTAGATCCAAACACGGAGAAAATTTATTTCATAACAGAACTAGCTCATACAATCAGCAGTTTCATTACTTTCCAATTAAATGAGAAGCTTTTGTCTACTTGAGATAAGTTCTTCTATGTGAAAGTCACTAAGGCAAATTTATTTTCTTAAGAAATAAAAAATATTGAATGTGCACAAACTTGGTGTGGAAAGAATACAGGTTAAGCAGATGACATTTTTCCCAGTTTCAAATTTCCTTAAGGTCTATCTATGTGAAGAATTTTCCTCAGACTGTATTTAATTCTGAAGGTATAAAGAAATAAGAAAAAACATTTTATAGAAAATAAAATGTTAGAAAGGACTGAACTTTATAAAAGGGATTTTGGACTTCGTTGGATACTAGCTGTGAAACCAATCTACATGGGTAGGAAGCCAGGACACACATTTCCCCGGTAGGTGTCCTGAGTTTTGTCCCTGAAACCTGACCGCAGTATCCCAGTCTGATAGAGTAACTAATCTTCCCCTCAATGGTCTATCCTTTCATGACACTCAGATGCTCATTAAGGGTCAAACACCTTGCTTAAATAGTGGTAGTATTTCAAATATACTAATTTCTCGATGTTTTCAAATTGAAGAAGGATACTTTAGCATTACGACTAGCTGTTTTTTACACACAACATCAGAACTTATTGGGGGAAAAATTAAAAAGCAGTAGGCAAGAATGACTTGTTTTTAATTAGAACACTTTTTGCTCTTTTGTACCCCACAGGGACAACAAGACAGGAATTTAAATGATGCTATGTCAATTGGAATCCCAGATTATTAATTAATTGGAGGAGAAAGTACAGAAAATCAGAGCAAATATAATAAAACATGCTTTAAGAATATTTCTATGAGCCCTTACAGAGCAGCTCATTAGGCACTGTGCTACAATAAAGACCTAGCCCCCGAGACCTCAATGTTAATCAGCCTGGAAATGTACAACATATGATAAGGACAGATTAAAAAATCAAGTACTGTATGTTAAAAGGCAATGGTTATACCCTGAATTTTCCACTAAGTTCATTAAAATGAATTCAGCTAACATTAATTACGAAATTTTATTTTTATAAATATATTTTTATTGATTTCAGAGAGGAAGGAAGAGACAGAGAGACAGCAACATCAATGATGAGAGAAAATCATTGACTGGCTGCCTCTGGCACACCCCTACAAGGGATTGAGCCCTCAGCTTGGAATCCAACTATGACCTCCTGTTCATAGGCCGATGCTCAACCACTCAGCCATACCGGCTGGGCTAGAAGTGTTTTTGTTTTGTTTTTTAACTTTTGCATCAGATACTATATATATCTCCAGTATTTACTCATACTCTAAATACACACACATATATCTATATGTATGTGTGTATACATATACATTTGTTTTAAGAGACTTTTACCTAAAAAGATGGCTTAAGCTGGTCAACATGAGTGAACAGAGAAATAAGCTGGGTTTATGTTCACAATCAGAAGGCTATCCAAAAATAGGCTAGGCCCTCTCACACCTCCCAATAATGTCACACATGAGAGGAAGAACAGACCAAGAAATGTCTTGAGGCTTAGTGGGGAAAGGACAAGAATGAGGTTTGTCATATATTTATAACCATGTATATTTATATATTTAACTTTTAAGTAAAATGTCCTGATATAAAAACAAGTTTGCAGACGTACTAAATACAAATTTACCTTTCCCCTAAGTGTTTCTGTATTCTCAGTTTGAACAGATTTTTAAATAGTGATGTGAATTCATGTAAGGTTAAGAAAAACTACAAATTGCCAAAACCAGTTTGACTTAGTTGATAGTGTCAGCCGGCGGACTGAAGGGTCCCAGGTTTGATTCCGGTCAAGGGCAGTAGGGGGTGTGCAGGAGGCAGCTGATCGATGTTTCTTTCTCATCAATGTTTCTAGCTTTCTGTCCCTCTCCCTTCCTTTCTGTAAAATATCAATAAAATATATTTTTAAAAAAGAAAAACTACAAATTTATGAAAAACATTAGTGGAGCCTGGGCCGGTTGCTCAGTGGTTAGTGTGTTGGCCCTGTGACAAATGGTCTCTGGTTCGATTTCCAGTCAAAAGCACATACCTCAGTTGCAAGTTTTGCAGCACGTGCAGGAGGCAACCAATCAATCTGTCACTCTCACATCGATGTTTCTCTCCCTTTCTCTATCTCTTCCCCTCCACCCTCCTTTCCACTCTCTCTAACAATCAGTAGAAAAATATCCTCCAGTGAGGATTAAAAAAAAAAAAGAAAAAGAAAAATATTAGTGGAAATAACTTTTGAAAGTAGATGAACATGGTGGTATTTAGTCAACTTAAAGGAATCTGAAAGGAAACAGGCCATTTTTTTTCTCAGAAGGAACATGATCCTATCAGTTGAACAAGGGCATGCAGCCCAAACACTAAATCTCATTATTAAGTATTCTAAAGGCCACTTGACTCTGCTCACTGACAAATAACAGGACTAAAATTAGGGGATTTGCCTGTGGTCCTAGAGAAAGTCACTAGCAACAGAGGGAGGAACCCACATATACACAGATTGGGAGTTTCTGTTTGTGATCTAAGTTGAAGTGTTCAAATAAATCAGTGTTTTTCAAACAGAGGTTAAAGCCCATTAATGGGCTGTAAAATCAACTTAGTAGGTTATGATCAGTATGAAAAAACTCCAAACACTAATAGAAATTACTGAGGCATATTACAACTAGTAAGTATTATTTCAAAATTTTTCTGTTTTACATATTTATAGTTATATAACAATTGCAAGATAAAATGTATTTCTTCTTGTGGATTATGGTAAAAAGAAATTAAAAAGCTGCTGGTTTAAAGTATAAAGCATAAATGGTAACATTTCAGAAAACTTGTTTTGCTCCCTTACTTTGGGAGGGTGGAGTGTCTGTGTGGGGGGAAGGTAAAGGGCTCCACAATCGGGAATTATAGTATTTAAACTTTAATTAGGAACACGTTGTCCTATGAGAAACATTATGAACACTGTTATGGACAGAATGCTTACACCCCTCTCAACTTCATATGTTGAAGCCCTAACTTCTCATGTGATAGTACTTGGAAATGGGAATTTGGGGAGGTGATAAAGGTTAAATGAGGTCATAAGAGTGGGGCCCTAATCCCATAGGGCTGGTGAAAGGGAAAAGAGAGCTCACATTCTCTCTTCCCCATGTGAGGACACAGGAGGGGGCCTTCTGCAAGCCAGGAGAGCGCTGTCAGAACCTGACCATGCTGGCACCCTGATCTTAGCCTTTTAGCATCCAAATTGTGAGAGAATAAAATTCTCTTTTAAAAATAGTTTTTTTTACTGACTTCAGAGAGGAGGAAGGAGGGAAATATAGAAACATCAATGATGAGAGAGAATCATTAATTGGCTGCCTCCTGCACACCCACTACGGGGGATAGAGCCTGCAACCCTGGCATGTGCCCTGACTGGGAATCAGGAATCAAATGGTGACCTCCTGGTATATAGGTCGAAGCTCAACCACTGAGCCATGCAGGCTGAGCGAGAATAAATTTCTGTTATTTAAGCTACTGAGACTGTGGTACTTTGTTATGGCAGTCAGCGCAGACTAATACAAACATTAAACAACTTATAGCCATAGGTCTTCAAGTCTGAACTCTGATTTTAAGTGAACAATTCTCTTTAGACGAATATCAATTTCAGAGAAAAAATCTAAGCCACCTCAGGTCACATTTTAAATGATTTAAAACCTAATATAAAACTCTACAAACTAAAACGAAAAACAACTCTACAAACTAGATAATGGCTATAGGTAGACAAAAGCTTATCATTTAACCTGAAACCATTATAATATGGTAGCTTTATTATTACCAGTGTTGGATAAAAACAGAGGGCAATGAGGCATTTAAATGAATGGCTTAAGACAGTGGTCGGCAAACTCATTAGTTAACAGAGCCAAATATCAACAGTACAATGATTGAAATTTTTTTAAGAGCCAAATTTTTAAAGCTTAAACTTGTAACGCCACTTCTTCAAAATAGACTCGCCCAGGCCGTGGTATTTTGTAGAAGAACCACACTCAAGGGGCAAAAGAGCCAAATGTGGCTCTCGAGCCGCAGTTTGCCGACTACGCTTAAGAGGCACTGATGCTTTGTAGATACTTCTAAGGCAGGAGAAAGCAACAGTGACTGGTCTGATCTTGTGGCCTGGGGTCAAGAGATTTGCCTGGCCAGCTCTGTGGAGGCCATCCAACTCTGGTACAGCAACATAAACCAGAGGTTTAAATTTTACAAACATATCAGATGCAAACATTTTAAATCTATTTTTGAATGAATGGAATGGAACTGATAGGAAAAGTTGAGAGAACTATGGAATGGGAAAGTTCAGACTCAGAAGATGGTATCTGAATTATAAATGAGAGACACTTAAGAAAGAAATCTATAGGAATATGTTAGCTTATACCACTTCAGCCACTAGTTTGACCAAATTAGAGATTACAAAAGGGACACTGCCAAATGAATTTACTTTGAAATAGAAGCTGGGGAGGATTTCTCTGGCTTTTTGAACTTCCTCAGAAGCATTTGATAAAATGCCTTTTATCAATAAAAGTAGGGTTAATTGTTTGGCAAAACCACATAATTTTACCTAAAATAATTCAAAATGGATGCTGTTCATGTTATCTTTACTTGCTTAGTCAATGTTTATACTCTTTGAGTCTGTCTTGGTTAGGTATGCAGCACTAAAGCACAATATAATTTAGCATTATAAAAATAATTACAAAAAATAATTACAATATGAAATTAGCAAAAAATTTAAAGAAAGGCTGGTGATGAGTATAATACTCATTAAATGTATGGCTTTGGATATATCTGGTAGGACTTCAACAGTTTGAAGAATGAGATATGAGGACTTCCTAGTGACTGACAATGTCCCTTTAATAAAGACCTAGAAAGCACATGCTATGAAAACTTCACTGTGTTCTAATGGATCAAGTTCTCATTAGTGCCGTGGTCTCACCCACCCTACCCCAAGGTATATTTTATGCATCTTACATAATAAACTCCTGCCCCAGTGACTGTTGCTCCTACAATTAAGAAGTATACTAGTCTGCTGCCATCTTTCCCAGAAGCACCTGCGGACGCTAGTGATCTAGAAGGGGATCCTAGGTGATGACACTGCACAACTGTAGATAAAGATAAGACCAAGAAAGAAACAAAAGGAAATAGAAAAAAGAACTAAGTATTAATGAAGACACATTCAACACCAAGGCAGGGATGCATTTTTGGTTACCCTGTGCTAAAAAAGAAAAAAATGCTGCTCCAGGATTGGAGGAGAATGCCTATTTCCTCAAAGTCTGTTATCTGACAGAGCTCACCTACTCTTCACTCTAATTTGACTTACAACTTGAAAGAGCTACCTACTTTCTTGTGCATTTGGAAGTCAGGTCAGGGAATGATAAGCTAGATAAATTCAAATAATTTTCACGTCTCTTTTTTTCACCTAGTGATCAAGAAGCAAGATAAGTTCACTGTCTTACCAATGTAGAAAGATCTAAAATTGTAATGGCATCCAACCATTTGCTCTCAGTAAGTAAAACAAATAGCTTCCTTCAATAGAGGTTGTTACTAGGTGTTATCTAAGTTGGTTCCCTCAACTTTATATGATCCGACTTTAGACTGACCTGCTTAGTCACAGTAAACCCTGTCAAGTTAAAAAAAAAAGTACACCATAATTCCTTAGTAACCAATTAAACTGATCAGAATTCATTCAAGGAGATGGAATTGTGCTATAACTTGTTGCAATGAAAACCATATTTCTCACCTCACACAAACTCCATTCCAAAATTGGAGATAATAGGACTAATTCTATAAATTAGTCTTTGGTGAGATTCAGGAATAGTTTTCCTATTAGGAACGCTTACTATTTAAATTGTAGGCTGTTTTTGTTTTTAATATCTATCCCAAGCTGAAGAAAAATAAAACATTTGACAAATGGGTCAAAATCAAATATTGTGCTAAGGAGCTGCAATGAATTTTGTTCTTATTCACAGGTTAGTGTGTAACATACAAAAGCAAAGGTACAATTTTTTGGTACTTGGTCAAACCTAAGAAAACACAGTGGCTTTCAAGTAAAGAATAAAAAGACAAGTGAAAAGAGCAAAGATAATCAACATGAGATTAAATTTCAGTCATTCCCAAATTGGCCCTCACAGGATATTAGACAGTAGGCACGTTAAAGAAGGCCTCCTGGAAATTTTTTCAAAAGGAGAAAGGGTGATTAGTTGCAAAAGTTTTAAAGCATAATACTATTGAGGCTATTAATGGGAACTGTTTGGCAGCTTCTTTACACAAGCCACTTTTCTACTTACATATGCACCAGCACCTATTGTTGATAAGCCCACAAAAAGGACTAACACAGAATTATCGATTTTGCCCCCTGATGCACCAGAGCTAGCCATTTGTCTTGTCATCTGGAGTTCTAGAGGAACATGCCATCGCTGGAACAAGTTGCCTAAGGAACACAATTTATTAAGACACACACACATAAAAATAAAATAGTTAATACATGTTTATGACTAAATGTCAATGCATTGCACAAGTCAGGACTTACTGCCCACTGGCTGCATGACGTTGACTGTTCAATGACCAAGAAAAAAACCCCACCAAAATTGTATACAAATACGACAGGTATCAGAATGCATACTCTTAAAGTGGTTAGAGTTGTTAAGAATGCTGTCCAGGGGGGAAATTTACAGTCTCCAGAAAAGATAATGAAAAACATATGGGCAATTTATCAAATACTTCCCTTGTTACTTCTTCACCATAAATGAAGTAAACATGGAGAGTTGACTGAATAGATATAAAAAGTTAACCACAGGCTACCTGGAGCATTATAACAATCACTTAAGGAGAAATCTAAACAGCTGCCTCAAGCCTTGCACAAAATAAAACACTGCCACACCATCTAAGACACAGCCCAGTCTTTGCATGAAATGCAATACATCTTAGAAAACAGGAATGTTAAAGCTCAGAAAAAAAAATCAGAAAAAAAATTTTAAGTGACTTTATCTCCCCCAGGAACTGAAGAATTTTGGGCTATGAAGTATTTTTTTAGAATGACAACATTTTAAACACCCATCAATTACTTGTTTCTTAGTCCTCTGAAATAATACGAAGTTTATGCTGATGTAAAATTCTGCACAGCCATGGAATGACCTGGTGATCATAATAACTTTCATACACTGAAATGTAAGAATCTGGTACATTTCTTTCTCCACAAGGATGCTGGCATTTTCAGATGAAGAAGGTCTCAGAATCTTCTATGCTTATGATATTCCTT
Organism: Antrozous pallidus; assembly: GCA_027563665.1. NCBI lineage: Eukaryota > Metazoa > Chordata > Mammalia > Chiroptera > Vespertilionidae > Antrozous > Antrozous pallidus. Next base: position 38,592,555 of record CM050509.1, on the reverse strand, counting down.
GTATTAACTAATAACCCAGAGCAGGGATTCACATACTTTCCCTGTAAAGGACCAGATAGTACATATATTTTCAGCCTTGGGGCCCATACAGTGTCTGCTGCAACTGTTCAATTCTGCTGATGTTGAAATAAAAACAGCCGCAGACGATATATAAATGAATGGACATGACTGTGTCCCAATAAAACTTAATTAATGGACACTAAAATGAGAATTTTAAATCATTTCCACGTGTCCCTAAATAGCCTGGTTTAACATTTTTCTTTAGCCATTGAAAGAAAATATTTAAAAAAAAAGCTTGGCTCAAGGGGTAGTACAAAAGCATCTGTTTGGCCTGTGGGCTGTAGTTTGTCATTCTGATTTTGTATAGTGATTCTAAAACGTGCATCAGAATCCCCTGGAGGGTTTGTTAAAACACAGATGGATAGACCCAACCCCAGAGTTTGTGTGTCAGGAGATCTGGGATGGGGCTCACCAATTTGCATTTCTCAAAAGTTCTCAGGTGATGTTGCAGGTCTGCACTTTAAGATCATTGGTCTAGGGCAGTGGTCAGCAAACTGCGGCTCGCGAGCCACATGCAGCTCTTTGTTCCCTTGTATATGGCTCTTCCACAAAATACCATGGCCTGGGTGAGTCTATTTTGAAGAAGTAGAGTTAGAAGAAGTTTTAAAAATTTGGCTCTCAAAAGAAATTTCCATCATATTGTACTATTGATATTTGGCTCTGTTGACTAATGAGTTTGCCGACCACTGGTCTAGAGGCAGGTAGATATGTTTCTGATCTGACCAGGCTTTAAAAGACAAACAGGATGGACACTGGGAGTAGCATTCCCATATGTACTTACAGAGATCAGAAATAGGGAGCTTTCCCCTGTCCTTTCACAATGTCAGGACACTGCACTCTCTTACCAGAAATCCTTGGGAACATGTGCAATTCAGAATGTTAGAAGAAAAAGAAAGGGTTTTTAGTTTTAAGAGTATAGGTCCATAGTTCCTTATCTATAATTCAGAAATCAAAATAGACTAAAAATCAAGTTTTTATAACTCCCTGGCCAGTAAAACCTGATGTGAGAGTCTCCTTGGAATCTTTTGTTTATCCCACTCAGTATGATTGGTCATAGACACATGAATATGTGTGACTGTGGGTTGCTGAGTGCTACTATATGGTATATGCACTATATACTTAAAACCAAACAGTTCTTTGGGGGAGATAAATTCATGTAAAAATGTTTTTCTGATTTTTTTTCTGAGCTTTAACATTTCTGTCTTATTTCTGTCTTCCAAGACATATTACCTTTCACGCAAGCCTGAGCTGTATCTTGCTTAGATTGTGTGGCAGGGTTTTATTTTGTGCAAGGTTTGAGGCAGCTGTTTAGTTATTTTCTTACCTGCTTTAGAATCCTTCATTGCCATGTGAAACAAAATGGTTTATATTTGGAAAGAACAAATCAATAAAACAATGTACAAGGGTGGAGAAGCTTATCTCAATCTGAGCAAGCTTTTGATTTCCAGAAGTCTGTAAGAATGATGAAACATAAGTAGAAACTAACAACTCTCAGAGGGTAGCAAATGAAACTGGGTAGAAAAAGTTTCACGCAGTTAAGTTTAATTCAATGAATTAAAGTTAGTTCAATTTCAATGAATTTTGTCCCTCACTCCACCCCACGTTTGGTTGCTGCAATTTTTTTAAGTTCCACTGATTCCTCTAGAAGATCCTAAATTCAGAAATGATTACTTTATCTATAATAATAAAAGGGTAATATACTAATTAGAGCGGACATCTTCTGGACCTCCTTCCTGATGAAGCTGGGGTGGGAAAGAACTCAGCCCGAGTCCCAGTGCCTGCAGGTGGCCTGAGAGAAGCCAGCCCAGGCCCCAGGTGCCTTCCGGTGGTTAGAGGAGGGAAACCTGGGTTCCAGGTGCCAGAGGTGAGCCAGTGCTGGAAGCCGGGAGAAGGCAAGCCTACTCTTTGCATGAATTTTCGTACATCAGGCCTCTAGTTTTAATATAATAGTAATGTGTTTATTCTGGTTTTAAAACCAGGAGTGTAGATTTGGGAATGTTCATCAGTTTTCGCCTCAATATGCCCCCCAAAAGGACATTTATAATTAAACTAATTTTTTAAAAAGTAAATTGGTTAACATTTAAACTACTGCTTGAAAAAACAAACTACTGCTTGAAAAGAAATGCGATATAACACTATTATCATTAACAAACCAACTTTTTACATACCTACAAAATGACTTTAATTTTGTAAAAGGTGGTATTGTATGGATGTTGATATTTCCCACCAGTTTTCTTTTACCCACAAAATTACTCCTATACTTCTCCCCACCCCCAGTGCTCCAAAATTTTAGGAAATTTTATGTCATGACTGAAACATGCCTTTTCACTTGTCTTACTGATGTGGGCAAGCCAAAATACTCCTTGTTTTCTCATTATTGCACCAGTCTACTTGTTTTAGATTTTCTTCAGTCAGACCTCAAATACAGAGGTAGCACTTTCTTCCTCACACTTAGGACGCAATTATTTTATTTGATACGTTTATAAATATTATAATATGATTGCCATTGTAGTGACAGTTAACACCTCTATCATATCACATTATAATTTCTTTTTATGGTTGGAATAATTAAGATCTAGTCTCTTAGCTAGCCTGATAATTATAGTATGATACTATTATCTATATTCATATTGTGCAAGGATTCATTTCCTGAATGAATGTTACACAAAGAGCAGTGTCTAACAGATGGTAGCTTTGTTCAAGAAATATTTGTTGAATTAATGAAGGAACAAACTAGAAATTCTTCTCAATTTTAGTGATAAGGAATAAACATTTTGAAGAATTCTTTGCAAAGAAGTTTCAGCCAGATCCTATTTACTTCAGGTTGCTTAATAATAAATCAGTAACCTCAAAATCACAGACTAGCATTAGAACACTACCTAAATCATCAGTGAGTTCATTTCTGTAGATTTCAAAATCTCCTGTTCATCCATACTCCTGGAAGGTCTTTTCCAGAAATACATCCACACAATTGAGGCACCTATGAATCTCAAACAAAGAGGTCTTGAGTCTTATCTTTGAATGTCAAAGAAAACTGATTTTTCTCTGACATAGATAAAACACAAGCAGGACAAGTCTAGATGATCTATTCATTGTAGCTAGGCACCTCTTCATAAGGAATTCAACAACTACCTTTATCAGTCTGTTTTTCAGCATCAACCTTTGATGGAATTTTATAAGAATCAGAATATAATAGCTATAGTAGAGTGCGAACCACTCTGAAGAAAGGCCAGAGGAAAAATGATTCAGATGACAAAAAAAGAAAGAAAATTTAACTGTTTTGCATAGTTAAACACTTTAAAGTAACTAGAGTTCAATCACTGAGAATTTACCACATGTCAGAGAATGTACGAAATGTGAGGACAAAAAATAAAACATGATCCCTACCCTTGGATAGTACATAGAAGGGGAGAGCAACTGCAACTATTCTATCAGAAAATGGGCTTGATACAAATCATAGGAGACTCAAGGTCACTCAGTCAATTTTATTAATCCTTAGGTCCATAGAAGAGAAGGAAAAGAATCATTATTCATTCAAAATAGTATTTCCCAAATGTGCCTGATCATATTAATTACATCAAGCGATAAAATACTAGAGGCCCGGTGCATGAAATTCATGCATGGGTGGGGTCCCTAGGCCTGGCTGGTGATCAGGGTTGATCAAGGCCTTCGGGCTGCTGGCTGGGGCCTTCTTTCATCCCATGCCACCTCCTGGTGGTCAGTGCATGTCATAACAAGCGACTGAACTCCTGGTCTCCGAGTCAAATTCCCACGCGGACAATTTGCATATTAAGCATACACACACACACATTTGTAAATTCCCAGGCCTCTCTCCTTAAGATTCTCACTTGGTAGGTTTGGGGTCCTCAATTTTATATGACCATGCAACTTTGGAATGATCATATTGTAATTGTAGTAATTCCCTTAAATGTTAGAAAATATATTAACTGGTTGCAGAAAAGGCTGACTTGTCATAGATTTTCTTCTGCAAAGCTTTGCCTCAGCAGATAGAGTGGGAAAAGGCTCATCTTCTACGCTTCAAAAGAAAGCATCATTTGGCAGTGTCCAGAAAGTCTGGTTCCTTACACACAAGAAGTTCAATTTCCTTTTTATTTATTTATTTTTAGAAAGAGGAGATGGGGGGGGAGGGAGGGAGGGAGAGAGAGGAAAAGGAGGGAGGGAAGGAGGGAGGGAGGGAGGGAGGGAGGGAGGGAGGGAGGGAGGGAAGGAGGGAGGAACATCGATGTGAGAAATATCAATCAGTTGTCTTCCATACCTGCCACAGCAGGGGATTGAACGGACAGTCTAGGAATGTGCCTGACCAGGAATGGAACTGGCCACCCTTTGGTGCAGGGGATGAAGACACTCAAGCAACTGAGCCACTCCAGCTAGGGCCCAATTTCCTTTTTAAGGAGGTGAGAAAGATTCTGAGTAGAGAAAAATGTTCAAACATTTGACCCTTCCGGTCAGGGATCGGTGATCAGTTTGATCACATGGGCAGCACAATGTTTGCTGACGAAATAAAAATAATACAGAACAGAAAATAAGCCATTTCCTAACCTATCTGCTCCTCCTCGGTGCTGAATGCAGACATACTGGTAAAGTGGTGACTATTAATTACCTTCAATCATTTTTGGAAAGAAGCAGAACACCCAAAATAAAGTAAATAAATGGTACCAGTTATGGTTTTAAGGGAAAAAAAGGCAACATAAAATGAAAATGAACCTGACAATGGTGACAGATGTGGAGGTAGATTTAAAGTTTGCTAACATCCTGGCAAAAATTTAAGGGGAAGAAGGGAAAAAAGGAGGAGGAAATGGCATGCAAACAAACAATGCTTCTTTCCCACCTATGTAAAAACATATGGCAGATACAACTACGTGAAAAAGACATCAGATTAAAAGCAATTTGTAATGAAGCCACAAAGCATGGTAAATTCGTAAAATGACAATCATTTCTTTTTTGAAATTGTAACTTCAGCCCCATCTATTTCTAAAGGCACATGATGTTACATTCTGGTGCTTCGCCAAAAGACAAAGAATAAGCGTATACAAAGAGATGGATGGATATGTCAAGAAGTCAGAATATATTCTACAGCAGAGCTTCTTCATATAAAATGATTCAATGGGGAAAAAGACATTTTGAGTCAGAAATTTTTTAGTACTAGTTCTAATATCACCAAACAACTTCAAATATCTAGTAAGTCAATATAACTTTGGAAATCCATATTTAATTGCTGAGAACTTTTGGTCAGACTTCAGAATGCTGGTAAATGTTTGAGTTTTAAGCAAAATAAGTGCACAAAGTTAGAAAGGCCAGTGTGCATGAAAAGTTTCAGCTTAGCAAAATTTCTGTGCAACTTGCATAGAGCAATCTCATTTCATTGCACAAACCCATACATACAGATGACATCATAGACAGGATGTTAGTTTAAAAGCCAAGGTAGAGGTTTTTTAAGTTCCAAGGGCAATATGTCTCAGGACATATCTCAGATACGCACCCATCAGGAAACATTTTCTTTTTAAAAATATATATTTTCATTAACTTCCGAGAGGAAGGGAGGAGAGAGAGACAGAAACATCAATGATGAGAGAGAATCATTGATTTTCTGTCTCTTGAACACCCCCCACTGGGGATCGAGCCCACAACTTGGGCATGTGCCCTTGACTGGAATCGAAGCCGGGACCCTTTAGTCTGCAGGCCGACACTCTATCCACTGAGCCAAACCAGCTAGGGCGGGAAACATTTTCTTGAAGCATAGCAATTGGAAAAACTTTTCAAATGCACCTTTTCAAATATAACAATGTAAAAGAAGCATTTTCCACTTTTTATTTTTAAATCACCCAGAAGGTGGTTGCATGTTGGAAAGGTCTCCAGGATAACTTCTGACATTGCAAATGTGAGTGTCCTAAATAGTCAATCAAAAATTATTGATTTAAAAATAAATAAACCCACACCTCCTACAGGTGGATAATTCTTTTACCACCACGAAATTGTGCTGATTGAAAATGAGCAGGCACAACACATGCTCAGATAAATTCAGATATCTGATGCACAACGGGCTAAAGAGCAGTGTAGAGTGGAAGCAAGGGTTTAGGGGCCCAGAGACCGGCAAACTATCATTTGCTCTACCTATTAATTAAGTACACGACCTTGGGCAAGAAAATTTCACCTCTCCATGCCTCGGCTTATGATCTATAAAATGAATGGGTTGAACTTTGCCACAGAATTCATTCCAGCTCTAAAATTTGATGAAACAACTTCATGGAGTGCAAACACAATGCGTTCTGCAAACTCTTTCTTGGAAGCATTAAAGACCACGAAGAATTACACTGACCAGACACCTCAAAATAATTAATGGGTCAACTCTCCTGGTGTCTGGAGCACAACTCACTCTTTACTTGCAATGCACTGTTTGTTTCACAGGCTACTCAAATCTACGGATCTCATTTGGGGTTTGGAAGGTAGTGCAGGTAATATCCTGACTTACAGAAGGAACTACGGTGTGGGGGCTTAAATGTTTTGTTTAAAATCGCACAGTCGTAAATGGCAGTCTATTTGACCTCATTATCTAAAAAAAGTGGACGAGGGGTAGCCGGAAGGTGGCACTGGATAACACTAGACATCCAGCTATTGTTATCATTGAACTGCAACACGCCCCCGACCCCCCACCCCGGGAAAAGGCCTCTAGCCAACTAACTGAGTTCAATTCCCTTGAAGGTCAGGTGCGCACACCTTGCAAAACTAATGGATCCCGCCAACTTGAAATTCTCGCGACTGTGAGCTTAAGTTTATCCCGGGAGTGGGGGCGGAAAGAGCTGCGAGGCTTTAGGAGTCTAAGCAGCCCAGGCCCTTGATCTACGGAGGTGGGGGTTGCCCGGTAGGGGTCAGTCACCTGGGAGCCGGTTCCTTTGCCTCGGGCCTCGGACGCACACTGTCCGCACCAAGGGCGCCAGCTTCTGCTTCAAAGCACTCGCTGCCATGCTTCCACACCGGTACATTTCGGCAGCCGCTACTCGGGACCTCCTCCTTCCTTTCTTCTCACGCACTGACCGGTCAAACACCGTGGGCCCCGGCCCACTCGCCCCCTCCGCTGCGCGCACACGCACTCTACGCAGGCTCCTCCTTCCAGCTCCGGTCGGGCATTGGACAGTTCCTCAGGCTTGCGAGAGCCCGGGAAGGGGAAGCGCTAACCGAGACCTACTGCGCAGGCCTAGTACTCAGCGCCGCATTGTGATTGGCCCGCACGGGAGAGAAGGTTTGCGCATGCGCCTAGTTTCTCCCAAGCTTGCAAAGTCCTCCCTGGCCTTGACTGTAAATTTCCACGGATTAGAGACCGTGAGTTCAGGTGGGCGAGTTCAGAAAGCCGCCCAAGCTGAGACCCGTGGGGCTGCTTGGCCTGGCTTTTGTGGCCGGTGCTGCCGCTGTGTTGTTTGAGGAAAATGATAATAGCACCTCACAACGCATGGCGCCAGCGGTGAATTTTGTTCTTTTATTTTAGAGAACAAGCTACTAGGTACTAAACCTTCGGGATTCTCTGGCTTGACTCCACTTCCAGTCTTAACATATAGGACCCAGCTGGGTCTCTCGGCTTCCCAGTTTTAGATTGATCTTTTACAAATTGCTGGCACTTTCCCACCCAACCTCTGCTTCTAGGGCAAGTATTCATTCCGCTCCGTCTTGCCTCATATCGCTTTTATATTGTGTAATTCTGATTCCTAGATGCTGTATCAGATGCTGCTGATAAGTCTCCTGCCAATCTTACGTGCTTGAGAATAGGATGCTGGCAAAGTGTTCATGCTTCAGACACTCTGTGAGAAAATTCCTAAACAGGACTTTTAAAGTTTGGGGGAAGATGGGGTTAGGTGTTTGACTCTACAAAATGTAAGCTAAATTGGAAATAAAATTTTGGCTGTATGCAAAACATAATATGTCTTTTCTCAGAGTTTTGTGTTACATATTCATTTAACAAGTATTTATTGAGCACTTGCCCTATGAAGGGGGATCTAGAGGTTTATGAAAAGTATAGGAAATGGTCACTGTATAGTTGGAAAGATGACATATACTGGTTATATATATATATATATATATATATATATATATATAATGTAGTGCAAGAGCAAGAGAAAAGACTATAGGATGGAATAGCTAAGGAAGGACTTCATGCAAGAAGTGTTACTTGAGCTGTTTCAAGAATGAGTAGTAAAATTCAAATAGTGGAGGAGGAGGAATATTTCTGATGGTGAATACACTGGAACCAAAGGAAATATTTTTGGTGTTCATATGCTGTTAACTGTGGATGCAGTCTGCCCCAAGTTGAATCCTGGCTCTGCCGATTGGGTGTGTCACTTAGCTATGCCTCACTTTCTTTGTCTACCAATCTCACAGATTTGATATGAAGATTACATGAGAAAGCTCCATGCTATTTAAATTAAAAGGCTTGGAGGTATAAAATGAACACAACCCAGTACATTTTCAGGTGACAATGGCAGGGAGTACATACTAGGAAGTTAATAAGAATAGGTTAATAAGGTGGGGTTAGGTTTGAATGAGCCAAATAGTTTGTCCCTAATCTTATAGGTGATAACATTATTATTTTTTTAGTAAAATAGGGATAGGGGGTGAAATTACAAAGGCATTGTTTTAGAAAGTTTAACTCAGCAAGCAGTCTTTACTGGGTGAAAATGATCCTGAGTTCCCTTACTCATTTAGAATAATGTCCAAGAGGGGAGGAGGGTGAGTAAGATGGGAAATAAACCAAAGAATATATATGCATATATGCATAACCTTTTGACACAGACAATAATAGTGGGGTGAAAGCCTAGGGGGGCAGGGGCTGAGTAGGAGGCAAAGGTGGGGATAATGATGGACATCTGTAATAGAGTCAACAATAAAAATAGCCGAAACCGGTTTGGCTCAGTGGATAGAGTGTCGGACTGCGGACTGAAGGGTCCGGGGTTCGATTCCGGTCAAGGGCATGTACCTTAGCTGCGGGCACATCCCTGGTAGGGGGCGTGCCAAGAGGCAGCTGATTGATGTTTCTCTCTCATCGATGTTTCTGACTTTCTATCCCTCTCCCTTCCGCTCTGTAAAAAATCAATAAAATATATTTTAAAAAAACAATAAAAATAGAAAACAAACAAAATATAGAATAATGGGTGTTCAGAAGTACAGGAATAGGTGACTTTTTAGATTTTTAAATTGATTTTTATTTTATTTTTTAATTGATTTTTTGCAGTATAACTTATAATTAATAGTAGTACATGTTTTCCTTTCCCCCTCGCCCTTATCCTCCCCCCAGCCTCCCCTACCCCCCAGCACATATCCCCACCCTCCTCCCTCCCCTCCCCAGTGTCTTTCATTCATTGGTTATGCTCATATGCATGCATACAAGTCCTTCAGTTGATCTCCCCCAGCATCCACCTCCCATCCACCCAAGCCTTCCCCCTGTAGCTTGACAGCCTGTTCAAGGCCACCCTGCCTCTATATCAATCACTCTCCCCTGTTTCTTTTCTTCAAAAATATCTTGCCTCTGCATACTAGAAATAAATGTATAAGAACAAAAAATATTTCAGTCTCAGTTTCAATGTCTAACTGTTCTGAGTCCCAGTTTCTGTGTCAAATAATTCTTTATGTGTACATGTCAGCAATGGTATCCAGATGGTGGACACATCGTGGCAATGCAAGATCCATCCTCTCTGGTTTGGTCCTGGGCCGCCTGCAGACATGCACAGCTGCCGACTGCTAGCATGGCAAGGTGTCGTCAGTGTCCCCCATCTCTGGACCATCGTGACTGGAACAGACCCGTCAGTTCCACTGGACAAAAAGCTTTTCCTAAAACATTAAGTTGATTTTTAGAGAGAGGGGCAGGAGGGGAGAAAGAGAGAGAAAGAAACATTGATACAAGAACAAAATGTCCATCAACATCCATGGGCTGCCTCCCCCCACACACACCCCACCAGGGATGGAGACAGGCTCCTACATTCAAACCAGCAAACCCTGGGTGCACAGGCCAACACCCAGGCAACCCAGCCTCACAGGCCAGGGCTACTCTTCTGTAGATAATGATCACCAGATTTAGCTTCACATACAGGGAAGAATGCTGCTGAAAACTACTACCTAGACATCAGCCAAAAAAAAATGGTAGCTATTCACACTATAAAACGGGAATTGATATTCATAATGATGACCTTGGTTTAGCCAACAAAGATTAGGGTCCTTTTCGAGATGGTTTTAATATTGAATAGCATTATATAGGATTTTAGAAATGGGTGATCCCCATATATGTGTAAAGAATTAGCTATAATTATATCAGCTAACTCAGCTAAAAAGCTTGTTAACTAGAAGACTATCTTCCTAGCCATTCTGAGTAACCTGGACTTGGCTGAGCAGTTGCATTACAGACTTATCACTGATGCACTGAATTGTTTTTCTTTCTTTTTAAAATTGTTTTTCTCATATTGAGATGGATTTAGTCACATTTGTCTCTTCTGCAGCTCAACCTTCCATACAAATAAGATGGCAGTTCGTGTGCTGCTGGAATCCCTGACCTTGATGGCATTAGCAAAACAGCTCATGTAGGTGCTATTGGCATATGTCAATATTACTCCTATGAAATATGTGGGAGGATAGATAAAATCTTAAAAGCAAACATAAAAGGGGTACAATTTATTGTATGTAAATTATGCCTCAGTAAAGTTAATTTCAAACAAATTCTCAACCTGAAGTCATTTTCACGAGACCAAGATGTGTGATGCTTAGTAAGTTTTGGGAAGCTGCCCCTTAATACCGTAAGAAAGTTCTGTTCATTTGTCATCTTGCAAGCATAATCTAGGCTTCTGGCAAATGAGAGCCGACCGCTTTCTTCTACATTCAGTTGTAGGGGGGTGGTGAACCCTCCTAGGGCTTTTCAATTCCTTTTGACACACCACCATTCTAGAAGGACTTGATTGTATGGAGAGCTCAGGAATGCAAGACACTGTGAGTTTTATGCCTTGTCCCAAGATCCCTCCACCTGGGCCTGAAATGGTTAGTCCCTGGAACAAAGTCCCCTTTTGCTGGAGCTTCCACCACTAGCTTCCCTCCTCCCCTACTCCCTGTTTGGCCCTCTCCCATGGCGGGCCTTCCCCATTGGCCAGTCAAACACAACCGACTGCAGCAGCCAATGGGAGTCGCTCTCCTGAACATTCAGAGGATGGGTGCTCGTGGTGTGATGAGGGGGAGGTTGGCGCCTGGCACGCGCCCCTCTACATCTGGCAAGTCTGTAACAGAAACAGTAACACCCCCTACACACGCACACCAGTGTCCCCTGGCTCCCTCCTCTCAGCTGCTTGGGCCTCCGCTACCCAAGGCTTGTCTTGGCAGCTCCCTCCCAGGCTTCTCCGGGCTCGGGAGTGCACCTGCTTCCTCAATAAGAGAGAGCATCCCTTTATCCCAAGGCTAGGGAAGGGGCCGCTGCTCCTGAGGTGAAAGAGGCGCCCCGCTCAGTAGAGTAATGTTGCTCCAACGCCAAAGTGCTCCAGAGAAGCCTTAGAGCGCAGCTTTGTTCTCCCCAGCTGTGCTCCTGGCCCGCTGACCCCCGCGTGCTTCAAGAAAGTGGGGGTGGGAAGCCTGAGATCTATAAGATAAATGCGGGCGAGAAGGGAAGACCATCCCGGAGTGGTGTGCGCCCCTCTCCCTACCCCCCTTTCCTCGTAGGCTTCCTCCTTGCGGTGTATCCTTGGGGATCCGGCAAGGGAGGATCCTAGTCTAAGGCGAGGCAGCGGCTTGGGGCGCGCCGCCGTGGGTCTCCAGCCTGAGTCTGGTCTGAGGCACAGGCAAAAGGCTCACAGCTTGCCGTCTCTCTTTCATGTCTCCCTTCCCTGCCTGGCTTTTGTGTTTGTGCTTCGGAAATGTGAGGAGGGTGAGCTGGAGGAGAAGGAGGGGGACCTAGGTTGAGAGGCACCCCCTGCACGCGCGCGCGCGCGCACACACACACATGGTGCGGGCGCACGCACACACACGGACACACACTCACGGACACGCGCGCGCGCGCGCGCGCGCGCACACACACACACACACACACACACACACACACACACAAAGCTCGCTCGCCTCGAGCGCACTAACGTGGCCGTTTTCTTTGTGTGGAGCCCTCGAGGGGGGTTGGGGCCCCAGTTTGGTCCTGTCCTGGGGAGATGGCGCAGCCCATCCTGGGCCATGGGAGCCTGCAACCTGCCTCGACTGCTGATCTGGCATCCCTGGAGCTCGACTCGTCGCTGGACCAGTACGTGCAGATTCGAATCTTCAAAATCATCGTGATTGGGGACTCCAATGTGGGTAAGACCTGCTTGACCTTCCGCTTCTGCGGCGGGACCTTCCCGGACAAGACTGAAGCCACCATCGGCGTGGACTTCAGGGAGAAGACCGTGGAAATCGAGGGCGAGAAGATCAAGGTGATCCAGCCGGTCAGGTCCAGGAAGGGTGGGCTCTGGGAGGGGTCCTCGCCTAAGGCTTGGATCTAGTGGTTGTGAAGCCTCAGACGCATGGCTGTGTCGCTGTTTGCTGAGCCCAAGACCCTTGGCACCGCCTCATCCCCCTTTTCCTCTCTCAGCTGCCGGGTTCCAACCTCACCCATTTTAGGGGGCAGGCCAGAGTGGGTGCATTCATGCCCTCTGTCCCTATCTGACAGCTCTGCCAGGAAAAGCATGTGTGATCCCATCCTTGACCCTGCACGGGCAGCAGCGGCACCTGTGGGCAGAGGGAGGCAGGGGGGAATCGGTTCTGGTGTGGGATGGATCCCAAAGCTCTTTACATATCTTGAGGTCTCTGCTACCTCTTGGGTGCCAATAGACTGCAAACCCCACTGTGGTTAAGGCATTAGAAGGGAGGAAAGGATGGAAATCCATAGAAAATTACAGTTTATGGTTAATGTTGGGGCTGAAATGGAATAGGGGTGGAGTCGGGGTGGTTTTGGCACAAAGTCATGAACCCTTTTAAAGAAATTGAGACAGGGTCACCCACCAGCCCTTCATAATAGATAAAACTACTTTTTTTGGAACAGTCCTCAAATGTTATCTTCTGTATTTGTCGCTATTCGCCACTACTCATTGTATTGGTATTGTCTTCAGCAGGCCTTCGTAAAAATGCAGAGCAACTTATCTAGGCTCAAGGGAAGTGTCTTGGTCCCTCCCTTTTCGGAAGTTTGTGAAGTAGGCTTAATGCAGGTATTCTTGTCTGACCATTTGTACTGGCCTTTGGTTTAGAACAAGAATTGTTCAATGCGCAGCGGCTAGTGAGTGGGAGGACATGACAAGGGCAGCTTCATGTGTCAGGGGAGTAGAAAGGGGGCAGGTCCATGGGTAGGAAAGTCACCTCAAAAGACACTGTGCACTAAAGACCAACTCCACTAGACCCATAGCTGACCTTTTCTTGAGCTTATGGTCAGACCCCCGTCAGGTAAAGGTAAAAAGCTTCCTCCTGCAGAGTGATATGGAGAGAAGGGCTTAACAACTGGGGAAAATGACAAAAAAAACCCATTATAAACTCTGCAAGACTCTTAACTTCTTGGTTTTTATAATGAATATGTTTTAAAATGGCTTCAGAAACCAGGCCAAGATGCCACATGTGTCAGGAAGATGGACAGCTCAGTATTAATACGGGAGAGCTCTCAAGAACAAATGAGTTCCAGGATCAGGAATATAGGACAATGTTTTGAAATAGTAATCGTTTTCAGGCCTTGCATTTTTGGAGGAATTACTACATTATTTTTTAAAGTCGAAGTAGGTATCTGTCTTTCTCCTCTCCCAGGGCTTAATCTTGATGGTTTAGGACTTTCTCTAGAGTGTCTAGCTTCTTTAATGTAAAGTTGTAAGACTCTGTAATTTCTAAAGCATGCCTTAACAATCCAAACTAGAAATATACTTATGTATGTGCTCTTAGACCCTAAAAATGTAATGCTACTGCCTATTTAAAATCAAGTGTCACATTGAGCCAAACAACTCTCTGGATTTAAGAGAGGGGAAAGAAGCACACCTTAAATTTACATAGAGAAAAAAGGAAGTGTTTGGGAGTCTGGGGGAGAAGAGTGGAGGAAACTAGAAAGTGTAAAATGGGAGATGAAAATGAGTGGAAGAGGGTCACCACTCAATGCCCTTGGGGAAAATTTTTAAAGTTTCCATCCCTTACAACAGCCCAATACTTAGCCAAACTGGATTTTACAGTCTCTGCCAAATATTCTGGACTTTTTCCCAAGGGGCAGAGCCTGTGACAGTGTGACTCACTAGAAACAGAGCTGAGCAGGACACCACATGGAGAGAAGTGCTCAACACAGGCTTTTTAGGGGAAGATGATATTTCAAGAGGGCGAAACCTTGTGACACTTCTGAAGGAGCTCTCTGAGGGCAGATTCTGAAGGATCTCAAGGTGGGGTATGGGAGTGGGGAGATGCTGACCCTGCCTCATCTAAAGCTGCAGCAACCTCAGGGCCAAAGCCAGCAGGTGAAGACCAGCTTGTCCGTGGGAAGATGGCCGAGCATGGCAGCAAGCACATGATCTCGAAGGAGATTAGGCCCCACACTTCAGCTGGTCTGGAGTTTCTCAAGGAACAAGTAACAAAACCACACTAGGAGATGGCTGCCAAAGGCTTCTCCTTTTGGGGGAGAGAGAAAAGTCCTTTGTGCCAGGCTGAAGTGTCGCTAGACCACAGCCAGCAATAGAAGGCTGTCAGGCTATAAAATGCCAGCTTTCAAAGGAGACTGGCAAAGAGAGCTCAGTGAGGTCTTCTCAGTCCAAGAGTAGGGTGTGGCCTCTACTGGGCTATTTCCCTGTGCCCTAGGGTAGCATATACCGTCAACCCCTGTAGGGGGATGACTGATTCAGCACATTTGGGACAACTCTCTTAATCACCAGGGCCATCCCTTAGGCTTTGAAACCCAATTTGGTGTCTCTAGTCAATGTGTCTTCACACCCTCCCCATCACAACATTTATAATCCAATGTTTCCTAGTTAACATGAGCATCAAGAAAATCCTCCAATTAGTAAATAATAATAATAATAATAATAATAATAATAATAAACCCTCCTTTTGTGAATAAATGAAGAGCCCAGACTGGATACTCTACATACACTACCATATTTGATCTTCACAGCAGACCTAGGCAATTAGGACTATTATTATCATTCCTGTATATATATATATATATATATATATATATATATATATATAGAGAGAGAGAGAGAGAGAGAGAGAGAGAGAGAGAGAGAGAGAGAGATCAAAGCTAGAGAGATTAAATAACTTGCCCAAAGGCATATGGATCTGAGCTTCAGTCTTTGACCCTTGAACCTTCCTAAGCACTTCACCATCTCATTATCCTGCCTTCCCCGTGACAGGACCAGTATTGCAACTTAGATTCAGAGCCCAGGCTCTCTACCACTGCAATATCAGGGGCAATATCTGGCCTGGGAGAGTGTGCACAGGGGGAAGTGGCTTCCCTCAAACCAGCTTGGTAGGTAGTCTCTTCTAGGCCAGGGGTCCAGGGTTATAGTCCCAGGACCCAGGATCCTTCAAGTTGTCTCCTTTAATTGCACCCCAGACACTGAGCTGAATACCTAGGTTTTACTTTTTGTACTTTGTGTCACCTTAGCCATGAGAATCAGGGAATGTTCAGAGATGGAAGAGACCTTAAAGAATCTTTAACCCAACATCCACATTTTACAGATAGGAAACTGAGGCTCAGAGAGGGAAACTGACACACAGGACCAGGCCTACAACTCAGGTCTCCTAATTTCCTTTCTGGTGATTTTTTCAATATAAATGCCTGCTTTGGGCTTTTCCTGCTGTCCAGGCAGCCTATGCAGTCACCTGTGACAGGGATACAGAGACACATCATATGGGAAAGCTGACAGTCCTTCCTGACATCAGCCTTGGTGGAGGCATGTCCCAACCTCCAAGGAAAGAGTGGAGCTTCCCATAATGACCATTATGGATCTGTCTCCTTTAGCTTTAGCTAAATCATATTGAGCCCCTCTCAGACTAGAAGCACTGAAAAATGCCAAATAGGATGTGTGAGGAGTGGGATGAAGGAGGTATTAGAGAGGAGACCCAGAACTAATTTCGGAGCCATTCTTTGTAAATTCTCATGAGAGCACCCCCTCCTCCCTAGTTTGGTTCCTTACACCTAGCACCCCCTCAGTCCTAACCCTGTGGACCAGCCAAACTGCAGGTTAGCCATGACTGTGGGCAGGCGCCAACCAGGACTGTGAATATCTCTTTCCCTGCTGATCACTTGGAAAATCACCTTCCTGTGTTACATTACCAAGTGGACAAAGGCTGAGCTAAATGTTCCCTCTGAAGCTGCCTGCAGTCAGAATGACATCATGTCTTCCTTAGGGCTTCTGAGCTTCTGTCTTCTGCCGGTTAGCTTAATGGTTAATTACCCATCAGTGTGTGTTTCTGTCTGCCTTGTTTCCTTGCTTCCTGTGCACTAGTTCCTCTTTGTCTCTGTCCTTCTCTGCCTATCGCTGGGGCAGCCTTGTGTGTGTATCTTAGATGCAGATGGGACAGTCTAGCTAATTAAAAAATATATTTGTTTTAAACTATTCCCGTCATCCACTCAGGCACCCTCCGAAGGTTACAGATGTATTTTTCTCCACTTTT
Organism: Antrozous pallidus; assembly: GCA_027563665.1. Lineage (NCBI taxonomy): Eukaryota > Metazoa > Chordata > Mammalia > Chiroptera > Vespertilionidae > Antrozous > Antrozous pallidus. The sequence continues at coordinate 38,575,860 of CM050509.1, read as the reverse complement.
CCACATCTACACTCCCCTGCTGGCCTCCAACAAAAGGACATTCATGCCTCATCTATAGAAAAATGCCAGATATGTTCCCTAGAGAAAAGAAATATTCCTGTCAGCTATGAGCATGTGCAGGGAGTGGAGGACTTGCTGAAGCTTGCTCAGGAAAATGATGAAAAAGGCTAGATTTATCTTTGGTAGCTCCCCACGATGTGCCCCTCAATCCTTCTCCAACATTCCTGTTATATTGGGCCTACCCCCAACTACCCATGGCAGGTTGCTGGCATTCCTCTCTCCTCACCTCCCCACTGACTGCCTGTGCCTTGGCTCTATCTCATTGTCAAGAAGCCAAGCTTTCTGGGCTCTCCAGGATGAGAACCAATGGGTCCAAGGAGCAACTACTAAGGCAGGGCTGACGGGCCTTCTGAGTCAATAGCAACAACTAACATGTGCAGAGCACTTTATATTTTGCAAAAGCTCTTTTTCGTGTGGTATTTCATTTGCCTAGTCATTCTCACTCTAGCTCTTTATAAACCCCACTCTAAACTGCTACTAAGTGAAGGAACTAGGAGCCAGGTCTCCCAATTCCAAATCTACTGCTGCATTTCAACAGTGGGCCCGGTCAATTACTTGCTGGGCCAGACTTGATGGTGGAGGTTTGGGGCCAGGGTGGAAGGGAGAGTGTGTATTAGGCACTGTGCCATGTGCTTACAAATAATGCTAATCCTCACAGCATCACTACAAGATTCCTGTGGTTATCCTCAGTTGCCGGGGGGAGGATACTGAAGATAAGACTAAGTTACTTGCCTAAGGACACCTAACTAGTAGTATGTGATTGGGCTGAGATTTGCATCCGAGTTGGTTTGACTCCATTACTCCTCAGTGACCCTTGGGGAGAAAAGAGGATTGGAGGAGCATATATGTGGCTAAGGGACAGTTGTCCCCCACCAGGGTCACCATGTGGATACAGTGCCCACAGGAAATGAAGGATAGATGAGAGGATTGCCAGCTGCAAAAGAGGAAGGAGGTGACAGGGGCTCTTACCAGTAAAGATGTTGAAAAGAATAGTAATATCAAACTTCTAAACAAAAATGAGGTCATTTGTGTGTCCAGTGAGCCTGACTACTGTGCTCTTCCTTTGTGATGGCTTTTCTGATTTTCTGCTGTGAGAAGCCTGCTTCCTGTCTTACTTCTCACCACAAACAGAGGTTCAAAGAGTTTAGAGTGGGGTTTATAAAGAGCTAGAATGAGAGCAGTGCCTCCAGTTTAAATTCTGAGTCTCCAAATAAAAGCTTCAAGTCTCCCTGTAACATTGGAAAGGCAAAGTTGGTCTCCAGCAGAGAGGGCCCTCCCTGTAGTTCCGGCAGCTTGGGTGGTGTACACAATTTTGAAGCCAAAGAAAAACCAAACAACCAACCTACTCAGCCCCAAACACCTCACACACTCCCACCCCTGTTCTTGTTAGTGGCAGGTATTTTTAGAGTCCTGAGCTCATGGTGGTAAAGCATCTGCCACATGCCTGAGGGCTGGTAGGGATTCAGCCTTACTCAGAGGCCAGAGTTAGAGATCAGGATATTCTTGTGCTATACCCAATCTCTTCCCACTGACCTCCATTCCTTTCCTGGCCTGCTATCTCTTTCTTCCTACTCAGAGGACCAGAGCAGTGGAAGAAATGAAAATCTTTTCTGGCTCTTCATGCCAAAGCAAATCAGTCTTCAAGAACTTATGTTTTTTGCATAACCAGGGCTGAATGTTGTCTCTGAAATCGCCGTGGCAGATACCTAGGATGCCAGACTGCTTGTAGTTTTGGTAGCTCAGGCCAAAACTGCTTGTTGATAATGATGACAGTTTCGACAACAACCATATTGATAAGTGATCGGATGCAGAAAAAGACAGCTTACAGTTTAGTTGGAGAGATGCCAAGAGCAATGATAAAACATCTAGAGAACAAATAAATATATTCTGAATGGAGTGGTATGGACTCAGAGTGCACTAGAAATGCCTAGGAAAGAGAATTGAAGAGAAGGTGAAGGTTTTAGGGAGAAGGTGGAGGCATGAACCGAGCCTTGAAGAATGAGCAAGATCTAGGTAGGGTAATGAGGGGGCAACTGATTCTGTAGGGAAGCGTGAACTAACAGGACCAAAGGTACAGAGGGAATGAACTAGGTGTAGCTGAGTAGTTTGAAATGAGCTTGGGTGAGGTAAAATTTCGGCAGACAAAACTTTCTATTTGATGCCACATGCAGAAGAAGGCTAACATAATTTCTTAATGAAATGGATGACACACTGAAAAAGCAGGGATTCAGGAAGGCTAGTTTGAAAGCAGTATGAGGAAGCATAGGAGTAGAGACATCTAGAATCCAAAAGACTTCACTGTAGTCCAAAAGTGAGCAGAGAAGGGTCTGTCTTAGGGAAATGAAAATCAGAACATAAGAGTGAGTGAATCTGCCCTGGCTGGTGTGCCTCAGTGGTTAGAATGTCAGCCAGCACAACACAGAGCCGAGGGTTGGATTCCAGGTCAAGGTTACATACCTGGGATGCATGTTCACTCCTCATCCCCTGTTGGGGCACTTGCAGGAGGCAACCAATCTCTCTCTCTCTCTCTCTCTCTCTCTCTCTCTCTCTCTCTCTCTCTCCACTCTGTGCAAAGCAATGGGGAAAATATCCTCAGGTGAGGATAGCAACAACAAAAAAGAATGAAGGTCATGATGTCAAAGGCATGTAATGGCCATGTCCATAGAGGAAATGAAGGGGAGCTTAGACAATGAAAACTGATGTTCAGAATGATGACTCTGGGGCCCTGTTAAGATCTTCATTCAGCAAGGAGATTCAATTATATTTACTAGATTATACTGACTGACCAGTAACTCCAAATAAAGGCTATACTTTGTTTTAAGAACCTTAGTAGTCAATTAGAGACCATAATCAAATTTTCTTTGATAACTGAGAATTGTATAGGGCCTTGGGACCATCATTCTGTGTATGAATTTCTCTTGTCCAAGACTTTGGATATATAAAGAGAAATAGATTGGGCAGAATGTGTGTCGACTCCAGAGTATCCTTTGGGAGTTGTGTCCTGGTATGTGTTATGTCAGCATTTTTCCTTCATAATTTGGCCTTTATCCCAAAAGGTGAGATACAGATACAAAAACCCAGTGAGCTAAATTATCATTTATATAACAAAGAAGTGAGCTTAAAGTAAATTGAACTAAAAGCTGAAATTTAAACACTAACTTCGTTTTCTTTAAAAACTCAACCCCCCCCCCAACAAAACCCCAAACAAAGTGATGAATACAGTAAAAAATTTGGAAAATACAACACAAAAAAGAACTAAGTAAATATTACCTATAGTTCCACTGCCCTTAAATAATCATTAATGTTATGGAGTATACACTTCCAGTCTTTCCTATGCATATGACTATGCTTATTTTTTTTTAATTGGGACCATAGCATATGAAAAATTTCATATCCTGCTTTCTTTCTTTTTTTACATTTTTTATTGTTTAAAGTATTACATGTAGTAGTACATATATCTCCCTTTTTCCCCCTTGACCTTCCCCCGGCCTCCCCTACTTCCTGTTGCATGCCCTAATCCCATCATATCCTGCTTTCACTTATATTTTGTGCACACTTCCTCCATCATTTATTCTTTGAAAACATTTTAATGGCTGCATAATAACCCACTGTACAGATATATACATAAACCTTAAATATTCCTCTCTTACTGAGCACTTCCAGTCTTTCCTTAGGCTGTTTCCTGTTTTTGTTTTTTTTTTAAATATCTTTATGAATTTCAGAGAGGAAGAGAGAGAGAGAGTTAGAAACATCAATAATGAGAGAGAATCATTGATTGGCTGCCTCCTACACACCCCACACTGGAAATTGAGCCCACAACCCGGGCATGTGCTCTGACCAAGAATCGAACTGTGACTTCTTGGTTCATAGGTTGATGCTCAACCAGTGAGCCAAGCCAGCTGGGCCTGTTTGTTTGTTTGTTTGTTTGTTTGTTTATTTAATCCTCACCTGAGGATATTTTTTCTATTGATATTTAGACAGAGCGGAAGAGAGGGAGGAGGAGGGTGAGAGAGACACATCAATTGGTTGCTTCCTGCATGTCCCCTGACCAGGGCTCAGGATCGAACCCGCAACCCTTCAGTCTGCAGGCTGATGTTCTAACCACCGAGCACCTTGGCCAGGGTTGTTTCCTGTTTTATTAAAAAGTATAAATGACATGGTGATTAAGACTTTCGTACAAAATTTTGACCACGTATATACTATTTCTTTTGTATAGATAATTGGAAGTGAGATTATAGGCTCGAAGAGTTTTTAACATTTTTAAGGTTCTTGATAATTTTGCCAAATTGCCTTTGATTAATGTACATCCCAAATGTACATTAAAAGTTGATTAATGTACATCCCAGTTTTTCAACTAAAAGTCTTAAGGTTTTTCAACTCAAGATTTTCAACTAAAAATATTAAGAAAACATTTATAAATTCAGAAAGAAACCTCTCTCTCAAATTTATAAATTCAGAAAGAAACCTCTCTCTCTTTCTCTCTCTCTCTCTCTCTCTCTCTCTCTCTCTCTCTCTCTATATATATATATATATATATATATATATATATATATATATATATATATATATGTACTGGAGGCCTGGTGCGTGAAATTTATGCATTGGTAGGGTCTTAGATCTGGCCAGCGATCAGGGACGATCTGTCGGGTAATCAATGGGGCAATTCTGGGAGGGGGCCTCTGCTGGCACCTGCCTTGGCTGGCCTGGTGCCACCCACTCACCGGCACTAGCCCCTGCCACAGCTGCCAGCCACCTCTCTCTGTGGGGTGAATGGCAAAGCAATCGGGGGGCACCTTGGCTGCCCTGGGGTCTGCAGGCTGGGGGCAACAGTGGTGGCAGGGTGCTGAGGGAGCAAGGAAAGGAGGAGGTAGGGAGATGGGGAGGAGGAGAAACTGATTGGCCCTGATCGAAGGCCAGGCCTAGGCACCCTACCCATGCATGAATTTTGTGCACTGGGCCTCTAGTACTTATATAATTCCATCCTGCCAATCTGTCAAATAACTACTTCCAGTGTTAGGACTTGTCACCTCAACTCTATGATGTCACAGAACCATGTTTTCTCCTGTCAATTCATGTTTCCTTTCCTGATTCCAAACATGGGTTTTTATATCTTTCAGGTTCAAGTGTGGGACACAGCAGGTCAGGAACGCTTCCGAAAAAGTATGGTTGAGCATTACTACCGCAATGTGCATGCAGTGGTTTTTGTCTATGACGTCACCAAGATGACATCCTTTACCAACCTCAAAATGTGGATCCAGGAATGCAATGGGCATGCTGTGCCCCCACTAGTACCGAAAGTGCTTGTGGGCAACAAGTGTGACTTGAGGGAACAGATCCAGGTGCCCTCTAACTTAGCCCTGAAATTTGCCGATGCCCACAACATGCTCTTGTTTGAGACATCGGCCAAGGACCCCAAAGAGAGCCAGAACGTGGAGTCAATTTTCATGTGTCTGGCTTGCCGATTGAAGGCGCAGAAATCACTGCTCTATCGTGATGCTGAGAGGCAGCAGGGAAAGGTGCAGAAACTGGAGTTCCCACAGGAGGCTAACAGCAAAACTTCCTGTCCCTGTTGAAACCAAATGATATAAACACAAGATCAGTCATCACTAGTTTTTTCTTTCCCTTTTTTTTTCTGTGTCTGCATAATGCTGACACCTGCTTGTTTCCATAGAACTTGATATTAAAATAAAATTTGTATAGATTATCACATGCTTTCCTGTCTTGCTTTCCTCTGAGAAGACATTTCTGATTGTGATGAGTAGAAGAGGCAGCTTGCCCCTCTGGACTAGTATGTCTGTACCAAGGAATACTCCCTATCAGCCTTCTATGCTGCCTAAAGATTTCATCGTCTGAGTCACTTCTTCAGAACTAATTCATTGTCTCACTGAGTGTTATCAGTGAGCAGAAACACCCAGAGGGGTGGTATACAGCCCAGATATGGTTTTTTGAGTGCCAGTGCAGGCCCCAGGATATATAACTTCAAAGATGTTTACTCACAAGTATTTCCTAGGTTCCCTAGAGGAGGCTGCTCGCACCTTATTTCCCAAAGTTTAAAAATAAAAAGTATAGGTTGCCCAATGGGCCCAGCAGCTTCCAAAGTAATTAGGGTCTTCTTCCCATTTTCTACTAAGCATTTTCTGACACCAAAAGTGTTTTTGCTCCCCCTTTCTTAGAGAGGACAGGGCTCAAGCTAACGAACACCTCTTATGCCCCCAGATCTTTGCTGTGTGCTATGGAGCAAACCTAACAAGAGGAGGATTCATCCCCTATGTTCAAAGACAATTTGATATAGTTGCAGGAACATTGTACATACTGAAACTACTTGGGAAAGAAAATTGGACAGCTATATCACCAAGTGCATGGTTGTATTATGGGAATTGAGAGTGTTATGTACTCAACATTAAGGGGGCCACTGAAAAATAATTGTACTTATTTTCTCTATTGAATAAAGTGTAACGTTTGGATTGGTAAAGAGGTGAGGAATAGACAAAAGTTAGGAAGCAATAATGACCTTGGGGGTTGAACAGGAGGACAACTAGGAGTGTGGTGTGGCTCACTGACACCTGAGCAATCTTAATGGGAGATCCCAGTGTGGGGAGGCCTGTACATCAAGCCAGATAGTTTGTTACCTTTTAAGCCAAGGTTGGGGGGGACTTTTGGTGACTCCAGTAGAAGACCTGTAGGATTTTTTAATATGGCTATGTGAAAGTCCTTTGTCCAATTGTTAGAGTACCTAAATGGTTACAAAGGCATTTCTACAATAACCTTAGGTAGATCTCTTTACTTGGGGGGATGCTCCTTAAGGTGTCTCTGTTGTCAGAAGCCTGTGGAGAGAGAATCCTAGGCAGCCCCTTAGCACGTTTCTCTGGTAGGGGAATGCAGGTCTGCCCCTTGTCCCTTGCCAGCAAAGAGTAGTACATCTCAGATGCACTTCCCACCCAAACAAATAGCCTGTTTGGTCCTTCCAGATTGTCCTACAACACTCCTTCTCCTATATGGCTAATTCCTCATCCCACTTCCATCTCCACCCAGCTTCGGTCTCAGCCTAGCCCCCAGGCTGGTTCTCATTACTTGGCTTGTGCCTGGATCCCAGTCTTTGGCATCTTCTTAGTATTTCAGTGAGTGTTTTCTTCCTACTTGTTCTCAAAATGCCCAGCCCCTGAATCTCACCCAAGGGGCTGGACTGCCTGCTGGTGAACTGTCTGCTGAAACCCTTGCAGCTATACTTCTCCCCATGGAATACACTAGGGACTTGTCTCAGAATTTAGATCCTGACTCTTTGCCCAGGACATGAACTCTTGTTGTGTTATTTGGCTCTTATGACCTGACTGCAGAGTTAGGCCACCTCTCAGTGGCTGAATGTATACTTGTCCATTCTAATGGGTACATTTCAGTCTGGGTCCTGGCCTGTCTTGGACAGGTTGCCTTTGTGCTATGACAGGGTCAAGATGACAACATTCCAAGTCCTCTAACCAAGATTGTCACTTCTAGACCTGAATTACTTCTGACATCTTTCAGCAAACATATACTGGGCACTTACAATGTGCCACTGTTCTAAGCTCTAGGGGTACTTAGGTCAACAAAATAAAGTTCTGCCTTCATCAAGGAGACAGACATTAAATCAGAATTGAGACACATAAATGAGCTAATTTGAGAGGGTAATAAGGACTCTAAGGGCCATCATGGTAATTAAATAGAGAATAAAGAAGGTGGGGAGGGCTTCATATTAAGTAGAATGGTCACAAAAAAGCGTCTCTGAAGAGAACATTTAAACTGAGGCCCGGATGAAGAGAAGCAACCAACTGTGAACTCTAGGAGAAGAGAATCCTAAAGGAAACAGTAGATACCAAGGTCATGAGGCAGAAGTGAGGTTGGTACATTTGAGGAACAGAAAGAAAACTAGGGTGGCTGAGGAAGAAGGGGAGAGAATGTGGAAGATTAGGCAAAGAAGTAGGTAATGCCAGGTTGGGGTTTTATTTAAATGCAGTGGGAAGCCAGTGCGAGGTTTTTGTTATCATCTAGATTCAATAACCTTGGGAAATATTCAGTAGGCTTGCTGACTTGCAAGAGGGTAACGCCTCTACTTTTCATAGCATCTCCGAGAGAAATAGACACCCCTTCCTGGGTGTCTCCTGCATGTGGGCCACAGGGCTGCAACTTCCAAGCTGGCTGTTCCCCACCTTAAAAAACAGACTCTGAAAACTTCTCCTAGATTTTTACCTTCGGTCCTGCCGAGGCTCTGGTAGTTTTGCTGTGAATAGCAAGCACCCACCAATCCTACCTGCCTCTATTTGCTGTGTCTCAACTGCTTGAACCTGTCCTTTCATGCAGTATGACAGTATTCTTCCTCAGGTGCCTGAGGACAGTCAAGATGCCCCAGAACTCCCCACTATGGCCAAAGGGATCCCAAGAATCTTGGGGTCCCACCCACTCTCCCTGCCCCAGAACTTCCTGCTGTTACCCACACAGTGGCACTCAGGCTCCCCTCAGATTGAGCAAAGGACTTGGGAATGGGCTGAACCCAGGACGCACCCAGAGGAAGGGAACTCCTGAGGCCAGAGAACCGTGACACCCTTGATGCTATGAAGGTGGTGAGGGGTAATGGTATTCAAGGGAATCAGGGGGCTTCCAGGTTCCTCATTCAGCTTTGTTAAGTCTCTGGAAGAATCCATGATGGCTAAAAGCTGTCTATTGCTCCTCTTCTCTTTCCAGACCTGTACCCTTGAGTCTTCACTGGTGCTACAGAGACAGGACCTGGATAAATAACTACCAACAATTGAATGCCTATTGTGTGCCAGGCCTGGTGCTAAAACATGTTACATTCTTTCACTAGCTCATTTAATGCTTCTTCAATCCCATTAGGTAGGGATGATTTCCATTTTACAGATAGGAATATAGATGCACTGAAAGATTTAGTGGCTTGTCCAGTGTAGTAAGTGGTGAAGCAAGATCTGTCTTACTGCATGACTAGGTTCTTTGTATGATATCATCCTGTCTTTTCAGCTACTTCTAAGTTGCAGGGCCCTTTAAGGGATTTCAGGTTGACTCAAGCTAGTCCCTCTGACCCATGGGGTTAGGTGAGCATGACATTCAATGTACAAGAGTGGTACATTCCTCCTTGAATGGAATGCCCCTGACCAGATACCTACAAGAGGCCCAAGTGGCTGACAGAAGTGACAGCTCTAGACCAAAGGAGTTTCTAAAACGTCCTTGCTTTGGACAATAGCTAGGAACCATACAGCCAGCAGACTCTGCTGCTCAGCCTTAGGAGCCATAGGATCTTGTAATTGCCCCCACCCCCGCCTTAGTACCTGTGCATTTTCTCAGGTTCCCAGATTCAGACTGTGGACTTGCTCTGGCCAAACTCAGTGCAGCTGAGAACTATCTTAGCAGGATCCTTTAGTTAGCGAGCCCAGATGCTGTTCTGAGCTCCAATAGCTAGAGCAGTGCCTGGGAGGAATACACAGCCCAGAATAGCTGGAGAAGTCCACCCCGAAATGAAGTTGATGGCAGCCCATCCTGAGTATGTGTGGGGTGAGGATGGAGAATATGGAGACATGCTGAGAGTCCTCTCAATAGTAAAGCTCAGCAACTTTGAGTGGCAGATGCAGAAACAGGGCAGTTATTCTCCTATAACACCTGAGGGAACAGAGGTGCTGCCTTAGCTTAGAGACCTCCTTCCACTCACCATCCCTCATCCCCTCAATGGGAGTGGCCTTGCTTTCTCTGGAAGGAATGGCCTAGGCTTCCCTGGTTTCAAACCTTGTTCTGACTTCAAGTCTCCTTGATTGTCAACGCCTCTAAGGGCAGGCACCGGAGCAGCAGGACTGAGATAAGGGTCCCAGAAACTCTCCTAGATAAGTAGTTCCCAAATGCTAATTCACAGTCAACAGCATGAAGTCAGTTGGCAACTTGTTAAAGTACAGATTTTTGGAGCACAAGCCCTGAACACTCTGATCTACTATATACTAGACCTGGGGGCAAGGCCCAAGAAGTTGTAATCTTAAAATGTCCATAGTTGATTATAATGTACCCCCAGGTCTGTCTCTGTCTCTGTGTCTCCCCCCTCTTTCCCCGCCCCCATCTCAAGCCAATACATTTTTAAAAATTAAAAAAATAAGAAACTACCTTTTCTGAGCCACAGCTTCAAAACTAGCGTTCTAAGAAACTATGAAACCCCAGCCTGGCGAGGCAGATACTTTTTAGAGAAATACAACTGTTCCTTCCAGTCATGCCAAATGTCTTAGGCCATTCATCTAGAAACTAGTAAAGAAGAGTCTCTTAACCATGAGAGACAAGTGAATAACTAAACAGAATATAAACACCTCTACACTGCGAGGACAACTCTGGAAGATAGACACATGATTGATAATTCAATAAATTGTATGTCTGCTGTGCGCCCTCTGCTGGTAAAGAAAGGTGTTTCCCAGTAGGAGTTTTTCTGACTTGTTCTATTTTCTGGGATGGAAGGCCATACAGAAGGAGCTAATCCTGTCCCGATCTGGGCACTTAGAAACATAGAATTAGAAGGGTTACCAATCTAAAACCACATCTCTTTATTGAGGTGTAAGTAATATATAAAAAGTGAACATACTTAATGTATACAGTTTGATGACTTTGCACATATGCATACATCTGTGAAACCATCACCACAATCAGGGCAATAAACATACCAGTATCCATCACTTTCAAACGTTTCTTTATACCACCCCCTTTTTGAAAAATATCTTTAAATGTATTTGAGAGAGAGAGAGAGAGAGAGAGAGAGAGAGAGAGAGAGAGAGAGAGAGAGAGAAACACCAGTATGAGAGAATAACATCAATTGGGTGCCTCTTGCACGCCTCCTGCTGGGGATTGACCCTGCAACCTGGGCATGTGCTCTGACCAGGAATTGAACTGGCAACCCTTCAGTACATAATACAATGCCCAAATGAGCGACATCCGTCAGGGCCACCCCCTTTTTTATGATAAGAACTTAAAATGTGTTGAGGGTAGATCTCATGTTAAAGGCTGCTCTTATAAGTAAGCTACTTATGTCCAATCACTGGGGCTTTACTCTCACAAGGGAAATCTGTGAACAGGGCAGCAGAGAGGGAAGGAGACATTGAGAAGCACTTCACCTGCCCAAAAAGGTAGATTTTGGAGCTGGGTAGGTAAGCAGCTCTGGAGTTTTAAGAGAGACTACTGTGGGTAAAGGAAGATTCCAAGCCATGAAGCAGTGAAATTAAAGTGAGAGAAGGACCTCAGGGCCTGAACTGACTCTGTGGTTGGTACCTAACCTCTTCCCCAGTAATAAAATAAGTACTGTAACACACCACATTTACTTTTAAAGAACTGGAGAGAGTATCAGGTGAAAGCAGGGATACAAAAGCTGGCCTGCTTGATCCTTACCCACCAATACCAGGTGGAAACCCCAATGCTTCAGATAAAGGGATGGGGGGTACCCCAGGTATTTTGGTCCTGCTTTTTCCTTCCAGGGAGATCATTAGGTGGGGGAGGATATCAGACCTAGCCTAGTTTTCAACCTCTATACCACCAACTGAAGTAATGACGATTCAGGGCAGCTCACATTTATTGTTGACTATGCACTGCTATGTTCTCTGTTATGTGCTTATGATGGACTATCTATCATGCTTGCTCCTCATAATAACCTCTGAGGCACAGAATGATCACAGCAGCTTGCCTATGTTATACCCCTGGCCAATGTTAGAGCAGACATAATCCAGGTCTAATCGTAGAGCTAGGACCACAAAGCTAACTTAGTTTTCTCTAATTCTCTCAAACTTGAGAGGAGGATGTACTCTTGGGCTTGAGGCTAAGGGCTCTACCTCTGTTGCATTCAGGACTAAGTAGCAGATTTGCTGGCAGCTAATTCTAGATGTCAGGGCTTAAGCTGATGAAATCACTATTAGCTCAGATGCTGGCTGAACCTGAGATTTGGCCCCTGAGGAGCAAACCGTCCTCCTAGGAGGGGAGGCCAAGGCAGGGGCTGGAAAGTCTAGGAATGGACCAGCTCAAACAACTGTAACTTTTAAAACAGAGATATTTTAGAAAAGATTCTTGCACTATTTGAGAGATGGAAAAAATTACCTCTAAGATCTTTTCTAGTTCTCCATTCCTACGAACAACAAAAATAGTGTGATCATGCACTAGCTCTATTTGATGGCCATAGGCATTTTATTTTTCTAAAAAAATATTTTCATTGATTTCAGCGAGGAAGGGAGAGGGAGAGAGAGAAACATCAATGATGAGAGACAACCACCTATCAGCTGCCTCTTGCATACCCCTACTGGGGATCGAGCCTGCAACTCCTGGCATGTGTCCTTGACCAGCAAGGGCAGTGGTTGGCAAATTCATTAGTCAACAGAGCCAAATATCAACAGTACAATGATTGAAATTTCTTTTGAAAGCCAATTTTTTTAAGCTTAAACTTCTTCTAACGCCACTTCTTCAAAATAGAAGAATACCTCGCCCAGGCTGTGGTATCTTGTGGAAGAGCCACAGTCAAGGGCTCAAGAGCCTCAGTTTGCCGGCCACTGAGCTAGCGCGCCATAGCCACTTTAAGGCCGCTCTGAAGATAATGAAGTCTTAGGCCTCTGGATAAGGATTGTTTACTTGTCTAAAGATCAGAAGTCGGCTTTGAAATTGAAGATCTTCCATTTAAGAAAATGCTTAGATTTGACCAAAACTGGGACAGGGAGGATGATATTTCTATAAGGTGAACAAGTCAGTACTTCCTGATACCATTGTATTTTCAGAATTACAAGGGACCTCAGTTTGCTCATCTGTAAAATGAGATTGAAAATCATCTTTACCTGGTTTTTAAAGATTTAAATAAAAAATGTTATGTGTGTGAAATCTAATTTATGATTTATGAATAAATGTTTACATATTATACTTTAATTCCCCTGATATAAAGGGCACCAGAAAGAAACAAATACAGAAGACCATTCACATTTTTCCTGATCATTCAGTTTAAAAAAATAAAGCTGTGTTGAATATACTCATCTTTTAAATTATTCAGAACTGAGGTAATTTGGCCATAAAGCCACTTGAAAGACACTAAGAGAACTAAATCAAGTTTTAAAAATCCCTTCAAATTGTGGTCTTGAGTGCATTTGATTTAATCAACAATTGGTTAAATAACCTAGTTTTTTAAGCTTGAGATATTTACTGATTTACTCAAGGATTCTTATGCTCTGAGACTCTGAAGATTTTCTAGAGACAAATATATCATTATATTCTGAATATTTTATAAGGAAAAAGAAATGTGTACAACTTAAAACATTCCTTCTATTATAATGTCATAAAGTCCTGAAAAAAGCAAGTCCACTTTATTGTTGGTATTTATAATTATACTTCTCATAAAATTCATAGTATTGGATAAATGACCAAGATTTCTGAAAATGAATTCCTGGTAATAATTACTAAAAAGTTTCCTGTAAAGAAGGGATCCTCTAGGCACAGAAGGAATACTTCCCTCCTAAGCAGATTTGATTCTGTACTATTTTCAAGAAGGCAGTGTTATTTCATAGTCTTTAGATAGGAAAAGCCAGAACTAGACTCATTTACAACTTTAGTGACTTCTAATACATGTAATTGAAGCACTGTGGTAAAATGTCATCCACCCAGAAGTTTGGAGGAATATATTGCAAGACCTGGGAACTATAAGCCAAAGTTATGGATAACCACAAAGATGAGGATTTTCACTAAAACTGTCAATGAGAAGATTCCACTGCTGTGTAGTTTCCAGGGTCTCCTCTCAGCAGTGGTAATAGTAACAACAATGATAGCAATAACAGTGGGAACAGCAGCAGAAAGAGCATTAACATTAGTGGTAATAGTGTAAGCAGCAGCATTTGAGTCCTTACTTTTTGTCAGGCCAGTACCAAATTTTATCCATCTGCCTATCTTTCTACCTATATGTTTATCACACATCATCTGTGGTCCTTATAATTACACTAGAGGCCAGTGTACAAAATTCATGCATGGGTAGGGTTCCTAGGGGCTACCAGCCGCCAGCTGGGGACTTCTTTCATTCTTGCAACACACCCTGGTAGTCAGCACACATCACAGTTAGCAATGAAACTCCCGAAGGGACACTTTTATATATAAAAGCATACTAGGCTTTTATATATACTAGAACAGTGGTAGGCAAACTGTGGCTCGTGAGCCACATGCAGCTCTTTGGCCCCTTGAGTGTGGCTCTTCCACAAAATACCATGGCCTGGGCGAGTCTATTTTGAAGAAATGGTGTTAGAAGAAGTTTAAGTTCTAAAAACATTGGCTCTCAAAAGAAATTTCAATCATTGTACGGTTGATATTTGGCTCTGTTGACTAATGAGTTTGCTGACCACTGTACTAGAAGCCTGATGTATGAAGATTCATGCAGGAATAGGCATTCCATCCTCTGGCTGCCGGCACATGGCAGGCTCGCTCTGGCAGCCTGTGCAGCAGCGGCAGCAGTGGCAAGCCCTGTGCACTCTGGTGCTGCTTTCTCCTCACCTTCCTTCTCTGGAGAGTTCCTCTGTGCAGGGCTGGTGCTCCCGGGGAGGTGCAGAGGGGAAGTGGTGGGGGGAGCGAGGCAGTTGGGGAGGACTGGAAAATTTGGGTGCCCTAGAGCAGTGGTCAGCAAACTCATTAGTCAACAGAGCCAAATATCAACAGTACAAAGATTGAAATTTCTTTTGAAAGCCAAATTTTTTAAACTTAAACTTCCTCCAATGCTACTTCTTCAAAATACTCGCCCAGGCTGTGGTATTTTGTGGAAGAACCACACTCAAGGGGTCAAAGAGCCATATATGGCTCACAAGCCAGTTTGCCGACCACTGCCCTAGCGGGTTTCACTTTCCCATTGTGAGAGTGGGACGCAACTGGCCCCCTTCCTGAGCTTCTTCCTCCTCTGCCCTCCCAGATCCATCTCCTGCCCGACTGCCCTCCCTCCATGCCTATCACCCCTCCCTTCTTGATTTGGTGAGATATGGAGGAGGGAGATCTGATAATTTGAGTTACTGTGTAGGTGGCCTCTTTTATCTATTCAAAACAAAGCTGAGCTACATGCCGCTGCTGCCATGGCTGCCACCATCGCCCCTTGGCTGGCCTGGGGTTCCCGGGGTGCACTAACTGTGCACTGAGCGAGTAACTGCATGCATCTGTGCCTGCAGGGCTGCTCCATCACTAGGGTTTTGTTGACCAGAGCAGAGGGGCAGGGGTGGGATAGAGGGTGATGCCCGACACTGGGAGCTACGACCTCAGGTACCAGAGGGTTGCCTCTTAGGCCAGTGGCTGGGCCACAGGGAGGCTGCAAGGATGGCTGACAGGTGTGGAGCACGGCATGGAGACCCTGAGGAGGTGTGTTGCCCAGAGGCCTGGAGTGCTCAGGGGGCAGGGCCACCACTATCTTTGTCGGGTTAATTTGCATACTCATCCCTCATTGGCTGTGGGCACCATGAAGTGATGGCTAATTTACATATTTCTCTTTTATTAGTATAGCTACTAGAGGCCCAGTGCATAAATTCATGCATGGGTGGGGTCCAGCTGGCCTGGCCCTAATTGGTGAGGATCAGAGCCAGGCCTGTTGGGAGGAGGAGACAGGAGGTTGGCTGGCTGGCCTGCCCCAATCAGGGCTAGGCAGGCTGGGGGGGGGGAGGGCTGCAGGTGATTGGCTGGTGGGCCCTGCCCCTTATTGGTGTGGGGGTGATCAGGGGTGGATATGGCTGGGAGGAGGGGCTGCAGGCCAATTGGGGTAGTGGGGACTGATCAGGGGTGGAGCTGGCTGTGGGCCAGACAGCCCTGTCCCTGAATGGGATGGAGGGGGCTGATCAGGGGCCAGCAGTCTAGGGGAGGGGCCATGGGTGGATGGCCATCTGGCCCTAACCTGATTGGAGTGGGGGGCAATCTTGGATGGGGCCAGGTGCAGAGAGGAGCTGCAGGATGTTGGCCAGCCAGCCCTTCCCCCTATTGGGATGCAGGGGTACAATCAGGGGCAGGCTGGCCAGGAGGAGGGGCTGCAGGCCTATGGTGGTGGGGCGAGCTGATCAGGGGCGGGGCTGGGGGGGAAGGGAGAGGGCATTTGGTTGGCTGCCTGCTCTTGATCAGCCTGGGAGAGTCCAACCAGGGGCAGGCCAGCAGGGGGGAGGGGCCGTGAGATTGGCTGGCCAGCCCCATCTGCTGATCAGGCTGATTCGCTGGCCACAGTGGGCAGCATAATGATTGGTTGTTAAAGTTGTTATAGCCATTAGGGTTGTTGGCTTTTTATATATACTAGAGGCCCAATGCACTAAGATTCGTGCAATAATGGGCCTTTATTCCCCTGGCTGCCGACACTGCCTTCACTGCCTTCACTCCAGCTGGAGCTGCCTTTCCTCATTCCCATGCTGCCCAGAGGCCTGGAGCGGCTCGGATGGTGAGGAAAGCCTGCGTCGTTGCCATGGCTGCTCAGCACCTGCATATTAACCTGCCATCTTTATTGGGTTAATTTACATACTCATTCCTGATTGGCTGGTGGGCATCACAAAGGTACAGTGAATTTACATCTTACTCTTTTATTAGTGTAAATCAGTGGCTCTCAACCTTTCTAATGCCATGACCCTTTAATACAGTTCCTCATGTTGTGGTGACCTCCAACCATAAAATTATTTTCTGTTGCTACTTCATAACTGTAATTTTGCTACTGTTATGAATTGTAATGCAAACATCTGTGTTTTCCAATGGTCTTAGGCTCTACAGCAGCGGTTTTCAATCTATGGTTCACGAACTATTTGCATATTACATCTTTATTATATAAGATAGCTTTCACTGATAAGGAAGCCAAGGCTTGACAAGTTTAGGCAATTTACTTGAGGCTACCTGGCTGGTTAGATACAAAATCAGGATTTAAACCTAGGGTTGTCTTTCCAGTGATTCAAACCTTATCATTTCCCACTTGGAATAACACAATAGTCTCCTGATTTCCCTGATTCTGCCCTTGGTCCCCTGAAGCTTATTTTCAAGATAGCAGCTACATTAATTCTGTTAAGACTATACTTATGGATTTTTGTTTTTCATTGAGGTGTAAAACACCCGTCTACTCAAAATCCACTAATGGCTTACTATCCCAGAATAAACGCCAAATCCTTACAATTGCTTTTAAGGCCCTATACTACATGGTCCATATCACCCCTCAGGCCCCATATTGTACTATTCTCTCCTCCAAACCCCTGCCTCCTCCCCCACCAACACACACTCCACTGTAGCATCATCAATTTTGTTGATATTCCTTGAATCAGGCATGATCCTCCTTTAAAGCCCCCCTTTTTTCCTTTCCTTGTCATTATGTTAGCTATACATTAGATTAGGTTAAGGACATTGCCTTCATACTTAGTTTACCAATATTTTTTTTTATTAACATTAGAGAGAGGGAGAGACATCAATTTGTTGTTCCACTTATGAGTTCATTAGTTCATTCTTGTATGTGCTTTGATTGGAAATCAAACCTGCAACCCTGGTGTATCCGGACAACTGAGCTACCTGGCCAGGGCCAGCTAAGTTTTTTTGGTACAAGATTCACATACCACAAAATTAACCATTCTTAGTGTTGTAATGGTGCACCTGAAATCTATCATTTTGTTAACCTGTGTTACCCCAATAAATTCAATAAAAATAAGATCTCACACCTTAAAATGAACAATTCAGTGGCATTTTGTACATTTACAATGTTGTGTAACCACTATCTCTATCTAGTTCCTAAACATTTTCATCACTGGGAAAAGAAACCCTGAATCCATTAAGCAGTCACCGCCCACTGGCCCCTTGTAACCATCAATTTGCTTTCTGTTCTCTATAGATTTGCCTATTCAGAGATTAAATATAAATGAAATTATATAATATGTAACCTTTTATTATTTCCCCCTTTTATGGCTAAATATTATTTCATTGTATGGATATACTACAATTTGTTTCTTCATCCGTTGTGACGTTTGGGCTGTTTCCATCTTTGTGCTACTGTGAATAGTGTTGTTATGAGCATGTATGTACAAATATGAGTCCCTGCTTTAAATTAAAAATTTTTTTTAATTTCAGAGAGGAAGGGAGAGGGAGAGAGAAACATTAATGATGAGAGGGAGAGATAGAAATATTAATGATGAGAATCATTGTTTGGCTGCCTCCTGGGGATGGAGCCCACAGCCCTGGCATGTGTTCTTGACCAGAATCAAACCTGAGATCCTTCAGTCTGCTCTACCCACTGAGCAAAACCAGCTACTGCCTTGCTTTCAATTATTTTGGATATATACCTAGAAGTGGAATTGCTGGGTCATGTGGTAATTCTATGTTTAATTTTTAAGGAACTGCCAAACTTTTTCTCACAGTAGCTGAACCCTTTTACATTCCCATCAGCAATGTATGAGGATTCCAATTTCCCCTTCAAGGCTTTTGCATTTGCTATTCTTTCTCTGGAAGGCTTTTCTGATAGATAACCAAGTAGCTCACTTCCTCACCTCCTTCAGATATTTACTCAATTGTTACCTTCTCATGGAGGTCTACCATGACCATCAAATTAAAACTGACAGCTTCCCAACCCCCAACCTCTAACTCACTATCCTTCCCTCTTAATTTTCTCCATGGTATTAATCATCATCTAACACACTATATGATTTTTTATTGTCTGTCTTCCACAACTGAAATGCAAGCTCCACAAGGGCAGAGATTTCAGTCTATTTTCCAGCACCCAGAACAGTGTCAGGCACACTGTTCAATATTTGCTGAATAAATGAGGCTCAAAGAAGTGTTTTGGCAAAGTGTGACAATAAATGAGGCAAGAAACTAAAACTCTATAGTTTACAGGTTATTTTTCTAGTAATGGTGATGGATTGAAACTGGGTCAATCACATCTTTTACTCAGCTGTAACCAAAAAGCACACATGCACAAGATGGCCATTTCTGAATCGGCTGAAAGCATGATTGTTAGAACAGCCTGAAGGTAAAGGGATTAGACTGTCAAACCAAAACTCATTAGCATCAATTAAAAGTCAACTAACCATCTGTAAATAAGTAAGCTCAGTACTGACCATGTAAAATGTTTTAAAGTAAAAATTATGCTATAGGAAACAAAATTTTAAGAGTATTATACTTTAAAAAAAATGAGAAATTTGCCATAAGAAATTGAGTCTTATGGAAGAATACAAAGCTGTACCCTTACCTAAAATATTGCTATAGCAAGAATGTAATTTATATTTTTAAACGATGACAGAAGCAGAGAAAATATATAAAAAGAGAAGCTATGTTAAAAACACAAAGTAGTTATTTCTGGCAAAAGTTTAAAACTTGGTATAGTTAATAATTAATGTTGTTGAACTATAGTTAATAATGCTGAACTGTTCACTTGAAAATGGTTAAAATGGCAAAATGTTATATGTATTTGTGTGTATAAATTTTTTATTGTTAAATGTATTACATAAGTCTCCTTTTCCCCTCATTGATCTCTCCCCAGCTGTCCCCAACCCCCAGCACATGCTCTCCTTTTTTTTTTTTTTTTTGGTAGGGAAGTTTATTTCTTTAAATAATTTTTTATTGTTTAAAGCATTACAAATAGTAGTACATGTTTCCTATTTTCCCCCCATTGACCTACCCCCAGCCTCCCCTACCCTCAGTACATGCCCTCACCTGCCCCGCCCCCAGTGTCTTGTATTCATTGGTTATGCTTACATGCATTCGTACAAGTCCTTCAGTTGATCTATTTATAAAGAAAAAAAAATTAGGTAGAAAGGTGGTGGATTTGCCTGGCCAGCGTGGCTAAGTGGTTGTTGATCGATGAACCAGGAAGTCTTGGTTTAATTCCCAGTTAGGGCATATAACCAGGTTGTGGGCTCAATCCCCACAGTGGGGAATACAGGAGGCAGCCGATCAATGATTCTCTCTCATCATTGATGTTTCTCTCTCCCTCTCCCTCTTCCTTCCTCTTGGAAATCAATAACAATATATTAAAAAGAAAGGAAGCAGATGAAAAGTTATCCCAGAGACAGATATGGAAATGAACAGTAGAATGCCACCAAGCCAATTACTAAGAAATAATCTACTTTTGAAGATTTTGGAAAATCATTTACGCAGAAATCAGTCTGGAAAATTAAAACGAATATTTAACTCTTTTTTTTTTAGTATGAATTGCAAAGATTAGACTATGTTACAAGTGGTAATTAAAACTGGCTCTTAATAGTTTCTGTTATAGGCTGACTATTTGTGTCCCTCTTCCCTCATTCATACATTGAAACCTAACCCTCAATGTAATAGTGTTTTGAGATGGGGCCTTTGGGAGCCCTCATGAATAGCGTCGTTATAAAATAGACCCCGGAAAACTTTCTTGCTCCTTCTATCATGTGAGGACACAGCAAGATGATGACTGTCTATGAACCAGGAAAGAGGTTCTCACTAGACACTAAATCTACCAATCATGGACTTCCCAGCCTCCAGCACTGTGAGAAAAATTTTCTATTGTTTGTCAGCTACCCAGTCTATGGTATTCTGTTATAGCAGCCCAAGTGGACTAAGTTTCTTTTTTTTTTAAAGTTATTTCAGAGAGGAAGTGAGGAGATGGAGATAAAAACATCAATGATGAGAGAATCATTGATGGGCTGCCTTCTGCATGGCACCCACTGGAGATCAAGCCTGCAACCCAGGCATGTGCCTTCACTGGGAATTGAACTATGATCTCCTGGTTCATAAGTCGATGCTCAACCATACCAGCTGGGCTAAGACTGTTTCAAAATACAGTTCAAGGATTCTGATGTTAAGAGGTGAAAAAACCACTCATGATTGAATCAACATCAGAATCCACCTACCTTCATGGTTATAAAGATCACAAAGGACTAGGGGGAGGACAATGGGGAGGGGGGAAGGAAAACATACGTACTATTTGTACTACTTTAAAGAATAAAAAAATTTAAAAAAAGATCACAAAGGAACCCCTGTCAGCCTGTAAAGTTCCAGAATAGTGAAGTATAAATCGTTTTAACTGTGTTGGAGGACAAACAGTAACATGTACTCAGTAGATAAAGCCCTCAATCTGTAGGCTAAGTAATCAGGCTTCCATGTAAAGAAGCAAAGCAATGCTCCTAGTTGTATGATAAAATCTACAGCTTTTATATGATGTTATTTGTTAAAAAATACTTCCTGGGGCACTTGAACAATACAACTTTTATTAAAAAAATAACAACATCAAAACTGTTCAGAAAATCTATAATAAATGTAACCAAAATAAACAAACACCAAATTAAAAAATATATACATCTATATATATATATTTATATATGGGCAAGAAACAAGTGCGTTTTTTGGTCCCAATATTTTTGAATATATTATCTTTATCCAAAGGAATTACATTAATGGCTAACAAGATAATATGTATTAGATGTATAGAAATGTAACTTTTAAAACTTGTTTTAAGGTCTACAAAAAATGTTTTTCCAAACTTATTATGTCTTTGAACTCAAAATAACTAAAATAATGTTAATAATAGTCCTAAGATGGACAGAGGATGTAATAACATCTAATGGTCTGAACAATTAGCAAATTAAGAAGCTACCAATAGGTAGCTGCATGATATCTAGAGAGAATTCTAAGGAATTTCTGAACAAAATGAAACAAACACAAACATTTTAAAGTAAAGAGATAAAAGTGGACATAACAAAAAATTTTCTGAAGAACAACATAAAACCAAGATAAAATTAAAATACACTTTCAATTTTTAAAACTATTAGTACTTTTGAAAACTCCTAGGGTTAATACTGGATAAAATTTTAAAACGATAGTACAAGTAACTGTAACTTTGGGAGTGTAATTTTAGAAAACTTTTTTTCCAAAAGCATGAGAGTAGCCTTGGTTCCCTATACAATCAGGTTTTATATTCCTTGGACTGCATGCATGCTAGAAAACTAAAGGGCAGCAGCCAAAGTGATTAAACTTCAACTTAGGTGATAAAGCATTGATTTGATGGGGCTTTTCTTGGTTATAATCAAACCATAAGCTTAAGATCAAGAACCAAAGCCCCCAATGGAAAGTTGTGCTCAAATTGATGGGCCTTGAGGTCATCTCTGGCCAAATTAGCATTGGACAGTCATGAAGGAAGTGACTCTTCCCAAGATCTGATTTCCTAAGGCCACAACCTACAGGAGGTCTCACAGTTAAACAATTCACATTCCTTGGAAAGAGAGAACAGGCATCAGTTGTGTCCAACGAAGGGGGACACTGACCAGGAGTACCCTGGACATTTTTTGAAATTTCTGTGTTGCTTCTGCATCTGAAAAATATGAAAAATAGAACAATGACAGACAAGGAACGAGAAGACAGCTATCTGACCTAAAAATAGTAAGATTTATATGACATTAACTAATAAGTCAGACAAAACAGACAAAAAAGATGAATAGCCATATCATTTGGAATGCAATATTCTGAAGGCAAGTACAGCAGAGAAAAACACAAATTATTTTAAAGCAAAGCAAAGAAAGACCATAGCAAACAAAAAGTTATTTTTGGAGAGAGCCAACTGGAGAAAAAAAGAGCATGTTAAGATATGTTAACCTGACACAAAGATAAGGTGGAATAAGAATCTAGTGCCATCTGAAAGCTGAAAAGAGCTAAATAATGAGAGCTAGTGTCATGAACTTGGGTATTTAACCATTTTCGTGTGAGAAAACACTTCAGAACTTTGAACTTAGGAAACTGGCTCTGTGTAAGAAAACACTTCAGAACTTTGAACTTAGGAAATTCCAACTTGTCTTGCACCAGGTTGCACGAGCTCCATAGAGCAGGAATCTATTTCAACAAGCAGCTTTAAAAACAAAAACAAAAACAAAATACTTTAATATTTTTCATTTCTATTAATTATACATTAAAAATATGCAACAGTGCTAAAATCCATCAAAGAAAAAAATGCACTGAATGAAAAGAAACTTACTCAGAAGTGGATTCAGAAGTTGAGGTACTTTTGGGCACTGAAATTAGAAGAGTTTTACATTTAAAATAGTATATATGAGTGAGACTATCAATTTAATAAAATTAAAACCCCATATTGTGACTGATAAAAATACAGTAATATATGTCATAAATTTAAAGTAATGCAATTATATATACATACCATTCTCTATTACAACTTGGCAAGTATGAGTTTTACGTTGACTTAAGTGTTTAGCCATACCATCTAAGCCAGAAGAATCAGTCAGAAAATCACATTTAAGGCACACTAGAGTAATGCCCCTGTGGAAAAAAGAAGACAGAAAGAAAAGGTTTTTATCTTTTATGAAAATCCATATATAGGTCCAATAATTGTTTTCCAAGTAATAACACTTGACTTTTTGTGCATCATAATAATCGCTTTTCAATTTTGTTATTTATGCCTGATATGCCTGAAATGGTGCTTTAGAAAATAGTATAACCATGTCTAAGTTATGCTAACACTTAGTACTTTATAAACTGTTCCCTCTCATACCAGTTGCTAAAAGATAGGAGTCAAGAGACCTAAAGCCCAGTTGTGGCTCCACTAATAACTTGCATAATATGTGCAAGACACAATCTCTCTATTCCTTTGCCTATATGCAAAGCAAGTATGTAATATTGATTCATTCAATATACATTTGCTGAGGACCTTCTTTTATACACTCTGATGAGCCTACAATCTAAAATCTTAAGTGACAATAAAATCAGAAAAAAATGAAATCATTAAAAAATAATGTAATTATTATTATTATCATCAGCTTATTAACAAAGTATATACTTTTATAGTTCATTTTAAATTTAAATACTTTAAATTTGAATATTTCATCTGTATAGAAATAAAAACTAGTAGCATTTCTTAGATTGACTTTTCCCCTGCAGTTCTAGTCTTAACAGTTTGTTGGGTATTTACATCTGGCTGTCACATAAAAAATGACCTTTCTAAAACTGAAATCACGTGCTTTCCTCCTCACCCCTAAAAATCACTCCTCCTGAATGACCTCTCTTATGAGGTCATGTCCCCAAGACAAAGCTTTAAAATCGCAGTTATCTTTAACTCTCTTTTTCCTTAAAACTGTCAATATTTCAAACATATTTTTAATATTAACAATTTATTGAGCATTCCCTGGAGCCAGGATGAAGGTTTTAGCCATATCATCTTATCTAAATAGTACAGAAATCCAAAGAAGTAGGTGCTATTAATAACTGATTTTTTAATAGAAGACAAAGTCAGGTTTGGAAACTTAGCAAGACCAGGACCAGGTTTGAAACTTAGCCCTTTGATTCCAGAGCCAATGTTCTTAAACATGATGTAATATCACATTATTGCCTTAACCCATGTTCTTATTGAATCAGTTTTAAGTACCACAATAATCTTGAACAGTCTATGTGCTTTATCCAGCTACAACTCATTTTTTATACCCCTTCAAACTAATCTTTCTCCAGTACTCTTGATTCTTCATAATACACCCATGGTTTCCCCAATGCCTTTAAATTAAAATTAAGTCCAATTTCCCTAACCTTTTTCAAGAGCATAATCTTGATCTAAAAACTATTCCCCCAGACTTTGCTCTCAATACTACAGGGTGTCCCAAAAACATGTATACACACTTTAACAGTTGAGCTCAATTTTGAAAATGAAATGTATTTCAATAAACACTGCATTTCCTTTATAATTGTGTGTATACATTTTTGGGACACTATCCTATCTAATAAAAGAGTAACATGCAAATGTGACCATACCTTGGCTCCTGATTGGCTACGCTACCAGCCAATCAGGAGCGGGGGTGAGAGCGCCAGGCCCAGGGGTGGAGATGAAATGGTGATGGTGGCGAGCGCCCAGCCCCCAGGGCCAGGTGGTCGCAGGTAGCTGGGGCTGAGCTGAGCAGGCCGATGGCTTGGTGCCCAAGGCCTAAGGCCCAAAGCCTTGGGCAGGCTGGGGGTGAGCTGTCGGTTGGACATCCCGTGAGGGCTCCCAGTATGTGAGAGGGGGCAGGTTGGATTGAGGGACCACCTACCCCCAGTGCAATGGTGGCGCTGGAGGCTGCGGGGGTAGCGATCGCAGCCACAAACCCGGCCCCAAGCCCGATCATGGCGGCGCTGGGGTGACGGGGGTGGTGATCGCAGCCACACACCTGACCCCAAACCCGCCAATGGCAGCACTGGGGGCCGGGATCGCAGGCACAAACCTGGCCCCAAGCCCGACCAAGGCGGAGCTTGGGGCTGCGGGGGTGGTGATGGCAGCCACAAACCAGCCCCAAGCCCAGCCAAGGTTGTGCTGGGGGCTGCAATCACAGCCACAAACCTGGCCCCAAGCCTGGCAATGGCTGCGCTGGGGGCTGCAAGGGTGGCGATCGTAGCCACAAACCCGGCCCCAAGCCAGGACATGGCAGCCCTGGGGGCCATGGGGGTTGCAATTTTTATATATGAGGATGTTTATTCAAATGTGTACAGACTCTTGCTCTTTTTCTACTTTCTGGCTATTATGAATAAAGTCCCTATGAACACGTATCCTTACTAATAAAAGCTTAAGTGGTGGTCATGCTGTGATGCCCTCACACCCTCACAAGATGGCTGCGCACACAGCAGGCACATGCAGGTGGCAGGGCTTGGCTTGATTCTGTGTGCATAACATGGAGCCTACCTGGTAGTCCCGCCTCCTCTTGGCTATGTGGAGCTGGGAGGAGGTGGGTCCCCCGGCTCTAAGAGCGAGGCCTGCCTGGGGGTCCTCCAGCTCTACAAGCAAGGCCTGCCTGGGTGTCCAGCATGGCCTGCCTGGAAGTCCCCTGGCTCTACATGGCAAGGCCTGTGTAGGGGTCCCTCAGCTCCACATGGCAAGGCTTTCCTGGGGGGGGGGGGGTCCCTCGGCTCCACATGGAGAGGCTTGCTTGGGGATCCTAGGTGTCCTGCCTCCCAGATCCACGTGGTGCAGAGCAGGATCCTCGGCTCCGGCTTACCTTTTTGGGGCAATTTATCAAGGAGTCCCAGAGGATGGGCGGGGCTCCTGCATTGTGACAGGGTACAGGCCAGGCTGGGGGACCCGTCCCCTCACCAAGTGCACAAATTTTGTGCACCAGGTCTCTAGTCCTATCTAATAAAAGAGTAACATGCAAATGTGACTACCTTGGCTCCTGATTGGCTATGCTACCAGCCAATCAGGAGCAGGGGGCAGGGCTGCGCAGTGCACGATCCTGCCTCTCCTGCCACCTCCACATGGCCTGGAGAATGAACACCATGGGCCTGGGGAGCGGATGCTGCGCTGGTGGTCCCGGCAAGCCCGCGGTGCCAGTTCCCCAGGCTGCGCAGAGGCCGGGGGTAAGATTGGCTACTGCCATGCTTTACTGCAGATGCCAGGGGCCCCAGACCGTGAAGGGCGTGTGTGCACGGGGGTCCCAGATCGCCATGGTGGAGGGGCCAAGGCAGAGGCCATTAGGGGTGATCAGGCCAGGAGGGGTGGGCAGTTGAGGGTGATCAGGCTGATGGTGGGGGGCAGTTGGGGCTGAGCAGGCCAGCAGAGGGGACCAGTTGCAGAGTGGTTAGCAAGCAGAGTGGTTAGTGATGATCAGTCAGGCAGGTGAGCGGTTAGGAGCAAATTGTGAGGGGGTTGTCCAAGTGCCAGTTTAGGCCCGATCCCACAGGGATCTCAGATTGGAGAGGATGTAGGCCAGACTGAGAGACAACCCCCACCCCCACCCCCTGCGTGCATGAATTTCATGCACCGGGCCACTAATCTATATAATAAAAGCCTAAGCAACCGTTATAGTGGAATGACCAGTTGCTATGATGTGCACTGACCACCAGGAGCAGATGCTCAACACAGGAGCTGCCCCCTGGTGGTCAGTGTGCTCTCACAGGGGGAGCAGCTGCTCAGCCAGAAGCCAGGCTCACAGCTGGCAAGTGCAGTGGTGGTGATGGGAGCCCCTCCCGCCTCTTAGGCAGTGCTAAGGAGCAGTGAGCTGAGCAGTAAGGAGCCTGCCACTAAGGAGCAGTGAGCCAAGTGGTAAGGAGCAAGGGATCCCCGATTGTGAGAGGGATCGGGCTTAAGCCAGCAGTCGGACATCCCCCAAGGGGTCCTGGACTACAAAAGGGCACAGGCCGAGCTGACGGACCCCCCCCCCACCAGTGTACAGATTTCATGCATCAGGCCTCTAGTATTTATATGAATTTCATAGTCTACCCAAACTGTACTATGACTTCTGCTTTTTCCCTTTCTGCTTTTTTATTCATGCTATTTTTTCCAACTAGAATGCCCTTGTCCCTCTTTGTATAAATAGAAACCACTCTTCTCTTTGAAATTATTAATTCTCATGGCACTCATTACAAATCTCCTTGTATTACTGTAGTTATTTAGTGGATTCTGAGCTAAGTGTGTGTGGTAGGTATAACCAAAGTTCATTATCAGTACCTTTAGAAATGTTCATCAACAATTTCTTCGTATAGTAAATAAGTTGCACAATTTTTTTTATTTCAAAAAGGAAAAAACGTATGGATTATGAAGCTATATATTGGTTAAAACCAAAAAGGTGTTAATTACTTTACTAGGTATCTTAAATATTTTTAATATTCAAATATTGTTGGAGAGCCTTATTTTTATTTTTGAATGCAAACCATGAAAGTTTTTTCTTCTTTCTTTTTTGGTTAATCCTCACCCGAGGCTATTTTTTTCCATTGATTTTTAGAGAGAGTGGGAGGGAGGGGGGAGAGAGGGTGGAGAGAGAGCGGGGGAGAGAGGGGGGGGGGAGAGAGGGAGGGAGAGAGAGAGAGAGAGAGAGAGAGAGAGAGAGAAACGTCATCGATTGGTTGCTTCCTGCACATGCCCTGACCTGGGCCAGGGATTGAACCTGCAACCCAGGTACTTGCCCTTGATGGGAATCAAACCCACAGCCCTTCAGTATGTGGGTTGATGCTCTAACCACTGAGTGAACTGGCTAGGGCTGAAAATTTCTCCTTAATGACTAACACCACTGAAACAAAGTTTAGTTAGAGAACAGATTCCCTCTTTGATCTAAGAATACAATGAATAAAACTCTATTATGTTTTGTAGCAATCATTTCATTTTCCAAACTAGGCATGCCAGCATCAGGTTAGAAAAAGTTACTGTAATTTTTTAATAAAGAAAACAGAAAAAGATCAGCTAATTACCTGAGAGTTCCACGAAGTTTATGTAAAAGAGGAGACTGTTTACGTGGATGGCTGCTATGATAACTGAGGAAATAAGACACAAACAAGATTTTATTATACAATAAATCATATTTTATTACTGTATTTCAAGTCTATGATCAGTTAATTAGTTTTAAATAAAAGATCCTGGTCTAAGTTATAAAATTCTATTAGTCATCTCTCTTTACTTCAAAATTTATATTGTATATTTCACTTTACTTGTGTATTTTCTAACAACATATTTCCCTGAGAATATTCTTAAATGATCAGTATCTCAACATTATATCTGAAAAAAATCTCAGTTGTACTGGCCAGCGTGGCTCAGTTGGTTGTAGTGGCGTCCTGAATACCAAAAGGTCGTGGGCTTGATTCCAGTCAGGGCACATACCCAGGTTGCAGGGCCCCAGTCAGGATGTGTACAGGAGGCATCAATGTTTCTCCCCCTCTCTATCTCAAATCAATAAAATCCCCTACTGGGGATTGAGCCCGCAACCTGGGCATGTGCCCTGACAGGGAATCAAACTGTTACTTCCTTGTTCATGGATTGATGCGCAACCAATGAGCCACACTGGCTGGGCTAAAAATTTCCAAGTATTAAGATTTGAAAACAATCTAAAAAGTAATTGTTAATAGTATATTTTACTACAATATAAATTGTTACAAATAATAATTATCACTTTCTAATCTTAGTATAATTCTTAATGAATGAGGACAATCTGAATGATCCTCAAAGTAAATGCTTCCTGGGCTAAATGACATTACTTATCATTAAAAAAGTGAAACACTTAAAGAATCCTTTGCAATTACTAGGAGAGTCTTTAAGGAAAGCAGATTAAAGGAAATAGAGCTCAGGAGTTAAAACAATAATTCCTCTACACACAGAACAGAAAACCACTAACCAAATTTGCAGCCATGATAATAATTTTTATCTTCCTTTCAAACTATTAAGTAAAGCTTTCCTGTATTAGTAAGCCAGACAGGATTAGCCAGAATTGACATAGCACAGTATTACTTAAACTGCGGTCCATGGACCAACAGTGCCAGCATCATCTAGGAGCTTATTAGAAATGCAAAGTCTCAGGATCTATTTCAGACCTACTGAATTAATCTCTGGAAGTAGGGCCCGGAAATGAGTTTCAGTAAGTTTTTCAGGTGATTATTGTGCAAGATAAATTTTAAGAAGCACTAGCACTAGTTTACACTGATAGACCCAAGCCAGCCAACATACCAGGCTACCAGTTACCCTTAGACACAAGGTAACTATCACCAGCATATCATGTATGCACAAGTAAAGAAAGATTATGGCTAGATATAATCCCAATAAAATATTCCCAGAATAGGTACCATGGTGAATACAAAGACCTGTTCTCTCAAGTAGATAAGACAGACACATTTAATTATGAGGTAGAATGGGTGAATGGTATAGAACCCAAAGAAAGGAATGATTCCTTTGAGTGGCTATGGCAGTCATATACTTCATAGAGAAAAGATAAACTGAGAGGGAAGGAGAGGGACATTCCAAGGAGCAACAAAAATAAGGAAAAGCCAGTTTAGATTAATATGAGACAAACTACACATTGGGGAAGTTGGACCTGACTTCTGTTAGAGTTAGTATGGGCTGGGAATAAAGGTTCTCAACCTCTGAGAAAATAAAGCTTCTGTATGTACAGACTCCAAATGTATGACAAAATCTAGACTGGGTTGGTGTGAGGGTGTACCATTCAGGGGTAGGGTATCTGAGGCAACACAGGAAGCAAGGTACCATAGAAGTAGGGGAAATGCAAAGAGACCTACAAGACCCTTAGAAGAGTAAACTAGAAGTTAGTTCTCTATAGGGTTAATAATGAGTAAGCACTCAGTATGTG
Source organism: Antrozous pallidus (assembly GCA_027563665.1). Classification (NCBI taxonomy): domain Eukaryota; kingdom Metazoa; phylum Chordata; class Mammalia; order Chiroptera; family Vespertilionidae; genus Antrozous; species Antrozous pallidus. Next base: position 38,545,813 of record CM050509.1, on the reverse strand, counting down.
ATGACAATAAAGTGCAGGGTTAGGGTTCACGGGAAATTAGAAAAAAATTATGAAGGAAGCCTGGAGCCAATTGGTGATATTTTGGGAGAAAATGGGGCTGGAGGTCCTAGAAGATGGTTGAGGAGCCTATGGGAAATGGGAAAGGAGAGAACAGAATGACCCCATAGTTTTAAGAAACACCAAAAATATTTTTCAATTTTATCTTCTATAAATTAGGGGAAGAATTAAAGCCCTGTTGGGGCAGCCATGTGATAGGTACAGAATAAGAGATCAAGGTTTACCCAGCAGTATGATGAGAGAAAGTTTGGCTGGGGCCTGGTTTAAAGCAACTGAAGTATGGATACAGAACCACTGTAGTAATTGGAAGGCAGAGTGGTAAACTGCAGAAGGTGGACTGTTAGCAAGACATGATGAGTAGTGGCAGATCAAGAGGAGTTTACAGACTTCAGAAACTTAAAGTATACTATTTTTTGCTGATGCTCCACGTTTATGCAAATTATGCCTTAAGACAGACTGAGCTTAAAGGGCATTGGGTGATAATAGTTTGGGTCCTAGATAGCCAATAATGTTTTTGACTTATTTGTGTTCTTTATAGATGCCAGTGAGTCAAAGTTGAAAATATTTCTCAAATAAAGGTGAAGAGTTGGATCTTAGGAAAACTCAGCATTGAAATTGGAGGATTTACAGTTGAAAGGTAAAAGATCAAAATCTGAGAGTGGTTTAGGGACCAAGAAAGGAAAGAGGCCAAAAGAGCTGAACAAAGAAAAAGTAATGAAACAGAGGAGTAGCCAAAAGGAAGTTTAAATAAATGTTGGTAATAGTTTAAGAGAAGTTGAGAAGAGTTTCAAAAGTGAGTTATCAAAAATAACAAATGCTCTAAAGAAGTCACAGAGAAATAAAAATGAAAAATAGTGAGATTTTGTAATTAGGGTATAACTGTTAAAAAGAAGCAGCTTTAACTGATAGGTGGGAGTGATACTCAGATTACAAAGGATAAAGAAATGATAGTAAAGGAAACTCTTCACAAATGTTGTCAATAAAAGGAAGAAAATATGCAAAGTAAAGATAAATTCCCTTCATCTTAAAAAAGACCTGAAAATATTTGCAGGCAAAAGGAATAGTAGGGAGAAAAAGAAGAAATGAAGACGCAAAATAACTGAATAAGGCTACAGAGGAAATGGAGGAGCTAAGAGGCAGAGCAAATTCTGAAAAAATGTGGCATGTTTTTTCTAAGATTAATCTCTGGATGAAGGGAAAACTTGAGGTAAAAAGTTAATCTTGGAAAAATGAAAAGGGTGATCTCTGAGCAATTAGAAAAGGATAACATCTGAGAGGCTAGAATAAATTTTGAGAGTATTTAAAAGGATTTAAACAGATCTTGTAGATAAAAAGTTATTTTTAAAAAGAGGACCAAATTAAAGTGGAAAATGAATTAAGAGCTGACCAAATCAAGCACACTTCATAGTCTATAACTGAGCATAGAGATAGATAAAAAGATAAAAGATTCAAGGGTAGCAAAGTTAAGCATGACTAAAGATATAAATTTTACATTGTAAAGGATTATAGGGAAAAAACAAAGCAACATTCAAACAAATGACTTTGAGGATAAGGTTATAAAGTTGGATTGGAGCTGCTGGACTAAAAAGAGGGGTCAAAACTCAAAGTCATGAAGTAATGAGAATTCAAAGTGAATATTGTATATGATAAGGTAAGATAGGACAGTGGTAAGAAGGGGGTCAGGGACAGTGGTAAAAAGGGGGTCAACATGTAAAGTGGATGTGAAGTGCTAGCTTTAAAGAAGTCAAGGTACCATGAGGTCAGGCTCATCACCAAGGTGGGGCGGGGGACCTGGCAAGCCATAAAAAAATGTGGGCAAATCCTATAAATTGGAAGTTAACTACGACTAGAAAGTAACACAGAGGTCTTATGATTTCAGAGAAAACCACTTTTAGTGATTATACCTTATTTCTGACTAAAAAAAATTAAGTGCGACTACCTTAATTTGAATCAACAGCATAATTATACTAAAAAATTTTGTCTATTAAAAATAATCCACCCTGAAGGAAGCACATACCAATAAGATCCAAATGAAAGTAATGTGCGCTCTGAAGTATTTTTTCCTAGCATAAAGTATATGGTAGGTACCAAAATAATATAAATTGAATTGATACATGAAAAGAAATTTCAACAGTAATATCATCCCTGGAATAGCCCTATAGTATCTCATTTCACATTTCATTGAAATGAATGCAAAGATGAATGGCTTGAAAGAGGGGTGGATGGAGAGACAAAGGGGTGGAAGGACAGAGAGAGAGTTCGCATATCTGAACGCCAATAATGGTCTTAGCATCTTTGACAAATCTGAAGTCTCTCAAAGTGACTGCTTATGTGGTTACATGTTATTTATTTAATAAATATTTTTGAAACATTTAAAAAGCTTTGTTTGGAAATAACCACTTTTTGAAAGACCCAGAAAAACAAATTTCCCTAACAAACATATTTTAATTTCACTCGTCTAACTTCTTGAAATCTTTGTGCTACTAATTTTAGGAATTATTATGCTAGAAAGTAGTACTGGATAATAGCCTAGGAGTTCCCTATTGCTAGATCCTTTTAGCTCCTTGATGTGACAAACTGGCTTCTAATAGCACAGATTTGTTTGAAAAAACAAACATGTTAAATGGAAGTTTTGATTTGACAGTGTACATATTTAACTCACCTCACCATATGATTTATAAAGGCTTTGTTACAGTTAGTGTTGTATTTGCAAAAATTACAGTGGATATGTATTGAAAAGTGGCTTGCAAAATCTTTAATTTTGGAATGACACTCAATGCACTTGTGAACTCCTCGATAACACCTTATGGAAACAGAAAAAAATGATAAAATTTATATTGTAAAACAAAAATATTAAGGTAAGACCTTATTAACATTTTATTAATTGAAGCTAAGATATTTAAGTTAACATCTTTAAATAGAGACTTTGAAACAAGCTAGAATAAGCATAAAAAAAACCTGACAGTAGTTAAACTTTCCCTGGAATTAAAAAGATCATATTAACCAATTCAACTATCATAAGATATAAATACAAAATATAAGATAAGTGTAAAAGATGACAATTATACAATGAACACAGTAATTCAAGTTCCATTCAACATTTATAAAAAGTACCTTTTTACTGCTTGGCCTTTAAGTAATCATCATGTAAATGTGCAAGGGAGTTTTGTGATCTGGTATATTATAATAAAATAAACCTTTAATTTGAATACTAAATTGATATTGCAAATCAGAATACCTTAAGTTCTTCAAAGCTATGATGATTTTGTTCTTTCTATTGCGCTGTTTCTTTTGCTTGCAAGAGGTTTTTCCTTTGCATTTAGATGCACCTTTACCTTGCTTACTTGAATTGGCTGGTTTACTTGTACTGGAAATAGTTGAACGAACCTTACGTATCTTAGATTTACTTGCATTTGATTTTGTGGAGCTTTTAGCAGTCGTATTTTTAGATTTTGGAGGTGAGACCTGAAGAGAAGAAGTGCTTGGAGTGTCACTGGAAGATGCAGTTGATGGCTTTGAATGAGATCCAAATGAAGCTCGAATAGTAACCTATAAATACGAAGGCAATATATATTTTTTTATAAAATTAATCATCAAAGTAATATTAAAAAGGTCACTGCAAGGACTCATAGCATGGTCAATTGTTTTTTGATGAGGGTGCCAAAATAATTCAGTGAGGGAAACAATAGTTTTTTCAACAAATGGTGCTTGGACAAATAGATATTCTTCTACATGCCAATCAAGTTGGATCCCTTCTAGATATAAAAGTTAATTTAAAATATATAAAAAGTCCAATTATAAGAGCTAAAACTAGAAAACTCTTTGAAGAAAACATAATAAATCTTTGTAAACTTGGGTTAGGCAATAATTTCTTTTTTTCTAAATATATTTTAATTGATTTTTTACAGAGAGGAAGAGAGAGGAACAGAAAGCCAGAAACATCGATGGGAAAGAAACATCAATCAGCTGCCTCCCACCCCCCAACCCCCCACTGGGGATATGCCCGCAATCAAGGCACATGCCCTTGACTGGAATCGAACCTGGGAACCTCCAGTCCGCAGGCTGACGCTCTATCCACTAAGCCAAACTGGTTCGGCGGCAATAATTTCTTAAATATGACACCAAACGCACAAAACAAAGAAAAAAACATAAATTGGACTTGATAAAAATTTTAAATGTTTGTGCTTCAAAGGACACCATTAAGGAAGTGAAAAGATAAGCCATAGAATGAGAGAAAATATTTTCAAAACATATATCTAAAAAGAGACTTATATACAGAAAATATAAAGAACTCTTACAACTCAGTATAAAGACAAATAACCTGGGAGAGGAGGAACCAAGATGGCGGCATAGGTAAACACCTATCTTGCTGCCCCACACAGCAATTTCAAAACTACAGCCTAACAACAGAACAAACATCATCCAGAATCACTGGAAAGCTGCCTGAGTGGAAATTCCACGAATAAAAGTAAAGATAGGCCACTGTGACTCAGAGGAGTGGCGGAGGGCAGAGTTGAGGATATGCGTGGAGTGAGAGGTTTGGAGCCATGTGCGTGCGAGTGGATAGGGCGGGTGGCTGGATACCTGGCTGGTTTTTCTCGAATGGGGAGGGAGACAAAGGCATCCCACTGCACTGATTCTCCAGTTCCAGGCGAGGTCTGGGGACCCACACTCATACGGGGTGAAACTGGAGGAAGCATGCTGAAACTCGGGTGCTGCAGAGGTCTGCAAACTTTCGGAGAGGGCGCATAAACTTGGGAACTGCAGAAGCGCGTGAACGCACAGAGAGGACTCATGACTTGCTCTCTCGTTCGGGAGAAAAAAAAGAAAGAAGGGAAACCATCGGACTGCATTGTTTTACAACCCTGGGTGAGACTTTGGGTGTGCAGACTCATTTGCGGAGAGGCTAAATTGTCCGGCAGCGGGTAGAGCTCGGCGGCAACTTTCTCTCAGAGGTGCGTGCAGCCATTACCACCAGGCACAGAGACCCAGGTACCTCATAGGGCAGAGCTGACAGGAAATCAAGGCTGCCTGCTCAGCCCGGAGACTTCGCCCATCCAACCTGAGCACAGCTGATCCTCACAGCCAATTAGCCTGGAGGTCAAACCCTCCTAGTGGTAACAACAATAATCTAGGCTTAACTTCAACAAGACTATGCAACCCATAAAGGGCTGCACCAAAAGTATGCATCTCAGGTATCTGGAGAGGCTGAGCCACTGTCCCTTAGAGGACACCTACTACACAAAGCTAATCGACCAACTCAGGGAGGCAGCCACAATGCAGAGACATGGAAAGAAATCACATGTGAAAGAAATGGAGGGAAAAAAAACATGACTGGACATAGAGTTCAAAATCATGGTTATAAGGTTTTTCAAGAGGCTCCTAGAAAAGGCCGATGAACTTAATGAGACCTTTGAGGATATGAACGAGACCCTTGAGGATATGAAAAAGAACCAACTAGAAATTGAGCATACACTGACTGAAATAAAAAATATTATACAAAGACCTAAAAGCAGTCTAGAGAACTGCAAGAATCAAGAAGCAAAAAGAATCCAAAAAATTGAAGATAGTGTAAGGGGCCTCTGGGACAACCTCAACCATACCAACATCTGAATTATAGGGGTGCCAGAAAAAGAGAGAGAGCAACATAATGAAAACATATTTGAAGAAATAGTGACCGAAAACTTCCCCCACCTGGTGAAAGAAACTGAGTTAAAAGTCCAAGAAGCACACAGAAACCCAAACTATAGGAATCCAAAAAGGACCACACCAAGACACATCATAATTAAAATGCCAAGAGCAAAAGACAGAGAGAATATTAAAAGTAGCAAGAGAAAAACAGGTAGTTACCTACAAGGGAGCACCCATACGATTGTCAGCGGATTTCTCAACAGAAATGATGCAGGCCAGACGGGAGTGGCAAGAAATATTCAAAATGATGAATAGCAAGAATCTATAACCAAGATTACTCTACCCAATAAAGCTATCATTCAGAATTGAAGGTCAGATAAAGTGCATCGCAGATAAGAAAAAGCTAAAGGAGTTCATCACCACCAAACCAATATTATATGAAATGCTGAAAGACATCCTTTAAGAAGAGGAAGAAGAAAAAGGTAAAAATAAAAATTATGAACAACAAATACACATCTATCAACAAATGAATCTAAAAATCAAGTGAATTAAAAATCTGATGAACAGGATAAACTGGTGAATATAACAGAATCATGGGCATAGAGAGGGAATGGACTGACAATTCTTGGGGAGAAAAGGGGTGTGGGAGGTGCAGTAAGACATTGGACAAAAATCATACATCTATGGGAGAGGACAGTGGGGGGGGAGGTAAGGGCAGAGGGTGGGATGGGTACTGGGTGGAGTGGAGCTATAGGGGGAAAAGGGGGGAACAATGTAATTAATAAACTGAACAATAAAGATTAAAATATTAAAAAAAGACAATCAGGGGTGGTGAACACACAATGCAGTGTATAGATGATGTGTTGTGGAATTGTGCAGCTGAAACCTATATAATTTTGTTAACCAGTGTCCATCCAATAAAGTAAATAAAAAGGAAAGACACATAACCAAATTTAAAAATGGGAAAGTATATTGTAATAACTATGTATGGTGCCAGGTAGGTACTAGAACCATCAGGAGGAACACTTTGTAAAGTATATAGTTGTCTAATCATTATGCTATATACCTGAAACTAAAACAAATAATGCTGAGTGTAAACTACAGTAAAAAAATAGAAAAATGGGCAAGTGATATGAATAGGCATTTCTTCAAAAAGACACAATGGCCAATAAGCACATGAAAATATGCTCAACATCACTATTCATCAAGGAAATGTAAATCAAAAGTCCAATGAGATATCACTTAAGACCAACTAGAATTGCTATAATAAAAAAGGCAGATAAGAGAAAAAAGAAGCCTCAGTGGCCAGAGCGGGACAGGCCAGCACTGGAGGAAGTGAAAAATGGAGGGCAGCAAGTGAGATACAACACTGAGGCTTCCTCCTCCTCGCCTTCCTCATCCTGCTGGCACTCACCTTTGTGGTGGCTAAAAATAAAGACAAAGTGAAGAAGGGTGGCTCGGGGATCGAATGCAAAGAGTGGATCTGGGGGCTCTGCATCCCTAGCAGCAAGGATTGTGGGGCAGGTTTCCATGATGGTACCTGAGGGGACCAGTCTCAGTGCATCTGGTACAGGGTCCCATGCATATGGAAGGAGTTTGGATCCAAATGCAAGTACAAGTTTGAGAGGTAGGGGTCGTGTGATGGGAACTCGGCACCAAAGACTGCCAAGGTGCCCTGACGAAGGAGTGGTACAATGCCCAGTGCCAGGAGACCATCCGCATATCCAAGCCCTGTACCCCCAGAATGAAAGCCAAGATCAAAGCAAAGAAAGGAAAGGAAAAGGACTATAGGCCAAGCCTGAATGCCAAAGAGCCCCTGGACCTCGTCCTCCCTCCCATAGCCCCAGGTATAACCCACTAGTACCTTTTGTTACTCTTCAGCTTTACCAATCATACCCTGTCCTTTCCCTCTCCTCTCCCCAAACTCCCAAGTGCCCAAAGTGGGGAGGGAAAAAGGATTCTGGCAGCTTGAGCCTCCCCCAAAGGAACTGATTCCCATACCTCTGTTGTTCTTACCCACAATGATGCCATTGCTAAAAAAACAAAACTCATTTTCTCCCCAGGCCAATCCCAAAAAGGCAGGTAATAAAAAGTGTTGCCAAGTACATGGAGAAATTGCAACTCTTATATATTGCTAGTGAGAATATAGAATGGCGCAGTAGTTTTGGAAAACAGTTTGGCAATTCCTCAAAATGTTAAACATAAGAGTTGTCATATAACCCAGCAATTCAATTCCTAGCAATTCCACCCAAGAGAAATAAAAAAATTGTGTTCACATAAAAATTTGTACATGAATTCTCATAGATGCATAATTCATATAGGCAAAACCTGGAAACAACCAAAATGCCCATCAGTTAATAAATGGATAAATAAAATATGGTATATCCCTACACCTGAATAATATTCACCCATAAATAAAGAATGAAGTACTGATACATAAGTACTGGTACGTAAGTACTGACTGATACAGCCATAAGAAAGAGTGAAATGTTGATATAAGCTACAATATGGATGAATCTCAGAAATATGCGAAGTGAAATAAGTCAATTATAAAAATCACTTATGGTATTATTCAATTTATATGAAATATCCAGAACGGGAATATCCATAGGGACAGAAAATAGATTAAAGTTTGCCTGAAGCTGGTAGAAGGGAAATAGGAAGTGACTGCCAATGGGTATGAGGTTTCTTTTGGGAGTGATGAAAATGTTCTAAAATGGATTGTAGTGATATTTGTATAACTTTGTGCATGTACTAAATAACACTGAATTGTACATTTTAAATGGATCAATAGTATGCTATATGATTTATATATCAATAAAGCTGTTTCAAAAATCACTGCACTACAAAAAATTAAAAAATCATTACTTTGAAAATGGCAAGGGTAAATTACAATCAGTTAAATCTTCCATTTATTCTAGAGGCCCAGTGCATGAAATTCGTGCACTGGGGTGGGGGTGTGTGTGTCCCTCAGCCCAGCCTGCACCCTCTCCAATCTGGGACCCCTCAAGAAATGTCCGACTACCCATTTAGACCCGATCTTACTGGGATCGTGCCTAAACGGGCAGTCGGACATCCCTGTCACAATCCAGGACTGCTGGCTCCCAACTGCTCACCTCCCTGGCTTCCCGATTGCCCCTAACCACTCCCCTGCCAGCCTGATTGATGTCTAATTGCTCCCTTGCCAGCCTGTTTGCCTTCAACTTCCCTCCCGCCAGCCTGGTCACCTCTAACTGCCCTCCCCATGCAGGTTTGATCACCCCCAACTGCCCTCCCTTGCAGGCCTGGTCCTTCCCAACTGCCCTCCCCTGCTGGCCATCTTGTGGTGGCCATATTGTGTCCACATGGGGGCAGCCCTCTTGTGTGTTGGAGTGATGGTCAATCTGCATATTACTCTTTTATTAGATAGGATGGTTATACCAGTGAAATGAAATTTATTTACTGTCATACTATTACAGTTTTTTATTGATAGTATTATATATTAACACAGATATGGATAATCAGTAGTTTGTACTAATTATATGAATATCAAAAGAGCACATTCCATGGTTATTTTATACTCTGAGATAAGTAAATAGCTTTCACAAATTTAGAGGTCAAAATTTATTCTCAAAGGCCTCAAATAATAAATAGGGAAAGGCCTAAATTACTTTTTGGTAACCATAAAATAGATCTACAATAAATGTGACCTGCTGTCTCTGGGGACTCACTGGGCAGAATTTATGGTTCTAGAGGTTACTGTGGTGGTTACATCAATTCATCACGGAGCATTTAATAATATTCAGAATTTCCTTTAAGGGACCTAATATAACATTTACCATTTAGTATTTAGAAAATGTTTGATTATACTCATTAATTAATATAATGAAAAACACAGTTGCCTATTTACATTCTTTAATCATTTGACTATACTACCCCTACATACTTAAGGAGCAGCCAATGAGGAAGTCATATGTAATATATGCGGTTTGGTAACACACAAAAAACACTGAACTAGGAGTTAAAAGACCCAAGGTTAAATCTCAGTACCATCTCTTCCTTGAGTAACTTATCCTCTTTTAGCTTTCTCATTTATGGCATGGGAATAATATCTGCCTTGTTTACCTCACTGAATTGCTACATGGATTACATAATAGAATTTATGAAAAAACACGCTGAAAGCTTAAATCTAAAGTATGAGACATTTACTCCCAATCATTATGATTAACATTATAATGATGTTATAATGCAATATACTAATTGCTACTAATAAAGGAAGATACGAGGGAGGGCTGCACTGCTTACATTAATATTCTGTATGTCTTAGTCTCAGCATGGAATGAATGGATTGCAGGGAAGGATACCAGGATAGTTTCTCTCACTCTACATCTTCAGAGCACTGTTTTACATTATTTTCAAACAGTAGACATATTCACATTCAAAGGTAAGTACTAAAAGCCAAATATAAATGTTTGGGAATTGTTCACTTTGGATTATGCATTTCTCCACTGGTACATAGCCAAGAGCTGACTTTACATTAAAAAAAAGTCAGAGAAAATGTACATAAGGCAAACAGGGCAAAGGAAATTTGCAGTCAGAAATGTTTGCACTCTTAAAACAGCAATGGTATTCAGAAGCAGGACTTGCTTCTCTGAGAACATTCAGTAATACCAACATCAATGAACTATGGCACCCAAGCACTGTGACAAATTCCAGAGACACAAAGATAAATTAAACATGATCCTGACCTTACAGTCTAGCAGCTGAAGCAGATATAAATGCTGCCAACTGGAACAGTTCAGAAATAGACTACAGAACATTGAAACAAACCATTGTTTCAAACTACAGTTAATTTACTTGCACTCACAACAAAGGAATATGATCCACTATAGCACATGTCTCAAAAAAGAATGGGAAACGTTTTTCTTTCCAAACATAAGGTAAAACCTAAAATTAAAATCTTAACGACAACAGAAGTAAATTTTTAATATTATATTAAATAGATAAAACCAGGAAGAAGGTTATTTCTATAATCACACAAAATGCTAAAATACAACATATTTAAAAGCTCACTTTTGAACCAGGAGGCAAGCCTTCTAGTTCTTTAGGTCTTATAAAAGTCCGATGCTGGGTCTTATGATCCAGTTTCTCCTTGCTGGTCAAAAATTGAAGTCTGCATTTTGTACAACGATGAACTCCTTTTTTCTGTTTAAAAAATAATATTAGAATTAATAATTTATTAGAGAATGTGACATTGGGCAAGTTACTCTCCATAATGTGTTTTTATTACTATTTTAGTTTCATTGGCTTCCTCATCTGTGAAATGAAAATGACCTTATACCTGCTTTGCAGAATGGTGGTGAGAATTACACAAGATGATACAAGTAAAAGCACTAGTAACTGTCATACGGCAAGTGATTAATATATGTCAATTGCTTTCTTATTATTTTTTCACTCGGTTCATCAGTTTATTTTGTTAATTAAATTCCACATATGAATGAGATCAGGTGATACTTGTCTTTCTCTGACTGACTTGTTTCACTTAATTGCCTTATTATTATAAAGATTTAATGAGGCTATTTAACACTTCTGAAATCCTTCACTTTTTCTCGAAAGTTCTACAAGCCATACAGTTAGTTCTAAAATCACTCAGTGGAAAGAAATAAAATAAAATTATATTAAATCACTTAGTGGCTCAGTGGCTGAGCATTGACCTATGAAGCAGGAGGTCACAGTTCAATTCCCGGTCAGGGCACATGCCCAGGTTGCAGGCTCAATCCCCAGAGTGGAGTATGCAGAAGGCAGCCAATCCATGACTCTTGTCATTGATGTTTCTCTCGCTTTCTCCCTCTCCCTTCCTCTCTGAAATCCACACACACACACACACACACACACACACACACACACATATAAAAGCACTCAAAACTTAATATAAAAAAGTTTCATCTGAAGTCTTCCAAAAGAATAAAACTGACTACAGATTCAACCATTTTTAGTTGTCTAAAATGGCACTAATACAATCTCAATTACAAGCTTAAAATTCTGCTATGGTTTTCGAGTATTTTGTGGACAATTATACAAATTGCAAGTATTTTGAAGGATGCCTGGTGATCTTTGTATTAATAGTCTTTACTGCAGGGTGGGGAACATCTGGTCTGCAGGCCATATAAAGCCTACAAAATAATTTGGTCTGGTCTGGCCAAGGCATTAGAGGTGAGTTAATTAACTGTTTGACCAAATATAACAGGGTAATTTTTAAGTTGATTATGGACCTCAAATGATGTTATAAATATCTAAATGGCCCTTGGCAGAATAAAGGCTCCCCACCCCTGCTCTATTGACTACTGACAGCCTATCTCTTAGGTATTTGAAACTTACAAAAAAATTTGGGCACTCAAGATTTGTCAGTAATCTCTAAAATTAATCCCACTTTTGATGATTTCATAAGAAGAATTTTAAGATTTAGAAGTTGTGATACCTGTAGCTCTGATTTATTACAGTGAAAGGATACAGAGCAGGATTAATAAAGGAAAGAAAAGTACATTGGGTGGAGTCTGAAGGATACTAGCTCCAATTTCCAAGTGCTTCTGCCGATGGAGTTGTACAGGACACTATCAATCCCCTAACAATATGAATAGTGGTTTTTTTGTGTGTCTTTTTTTTGCAAGGGAAGCTCTTTTGAGTCTAAGGGCCCTGATTTTTTTATGGGGTTCAGTCACTAACCTTCAGATTCCCAGTAGAAAAGCAAGTGTTCACTACAATCATTTTTTTTTGCACAAATGATCCAGAAAAGCTGGTAAACATGGTTCAAAGTTCCAGGCATGTAAAATACTCATCAGTTAATAACAAAGGTTCAGTTTCCAGAAGTTAGGTAAGGCCAGTTATGCAAGTAGACCCTTTTGAAAATGTGCATGATTTGAGCAACTCAAGACCTGCAGGGTTAACTATATACATGGCAAGTTAAGAAATACAACTCAGGGTCTGAAGAGTGACCACAGATCATGTAAACCACATAAAAGACAGTCCTCATAGCAAGCCCATTCTTCTCTTACTTCCTTTCAATATCAAAGGTCAAAAGATGAAACATAGAACACCAAGACCAGTGGTTCCAAAATCCTATTCCTCAAGAAATGTTAATAGGTATCACACAAATAAAGGGTTCAATGGTCAAATAAGTTTTAGGAAAAATATATTCAATATCCCTTGCTTGTAGATTTATTATTTTTTAGCATATTAAAAGCTCTTAACATCTTGTTGTTTTTTAAAAATATTTATTTTGTAAATCTAGCCATTTAATGAATCTCTTTTTTCTGGAAACAATTTTAGAGCAGAACATCTGTTAACATCTGATGGAACCTTGGTGAAAAAACCTTAGACTAAAAATATTTATTTTTGTTAATCTCCACCCAAGGATATTTCTCCATTGATTTTTAGAGTGGAAGGGGGGAGAGACACACAGAGAGAAACATCAATGTGAGAGAGACACACTGCTTGGTTGCCTCCTGACCACGTTCTAATCAGGGCCAGGGATCGAGCCTGCAACCCAAGTATATGCCCTTGACTGGAATCGAACCCAGGACCCTTCAGTCTGAGGGCTGACACTCTATTCACTGAGTTAAACTGGCTAGGCCTAGAACAGAAAGATTTTGCCAGATGTTCTTAAGGATGAGATGGCATACCAGGATAAAAAATAAGCAAGCTGGTACCAGCTCAGTCATAACATAAGTGATCCTAAATGTATTTGGATATGCTACTTTTGTGAATTTTTTCTAATTAACAACTACAAGTTGATTTTATGATTATCTAATCACTGGAACTAAAGGCAAATGCTAGCAGTGGTATGCAATAAATTGGCCATGACAGTGCAATCAATGTAATGAGCTGATCAGTGAGGAGACAGAACTTGATCACACAATCAGATTTAGGGAATTCACTGACTGCTACTGATTTTGGCAAAGGTATCATTGCTCTTTCAAACACTCAAGAATAGGTTTACTTCATAGAGGGCCAAATATGTAGTGATAGAAGACGATTTGACTGTGGATGGTGGCCACACTAGAAACCTGTATGGAACCCCAACAAATTTAATAAAAAAAAAGTTTGCAGCCCAAAAAAAGGATGGTCTAATTGTGTCAGGAAAAGAACGAGCAAGCATAATATAATAATTCAAAGGAAAGATGAAAGCACTAATACTGGTATCTGAGAAATTAGATAGCAGAACTGGCAAGTCATCCAGGAAACAAATTATAACCTAAATATAATTCTCTGGCATAGTTCACATTCTAGAAAAAGTCTCATTGCTGTTTCCTTTACCACTGATGGCTACAAAAGACTGTTCCAGGTCACTGATGAGAACCACATGTCTTCTCATAATAAAAAATGGGCCAGAAATTAGAAATAACATTTGAAAAGCAAAAGGAAAGAGAAGACTGTGAGTCCTCAATTATATTTTCCTCAGTTCATACTTATCCTTTTCTCTGCTCCTGATTAACTACCTTCAAAATCATTTCCATTCTCAACTCTCTTAGACCCCCTAAATATCCAACTTAAATGTTCCACTCATATTCTCTCTTCTCCTCTACTCTATTGCTTCTTATTACTACTTAGGCTTCAGAATTTTCACTATTCATGAGCCACGTCATGAGGAAGGAGACAAGTTAAAGAAGTGGAAGTTTCATAAGTAAATTCAGTATAAATTGTAATTTGTGTCATTTGGAACAACTTTGCTTTCCTTCTAGAACAAATCTAACCAATGATTTAAGTTTTACATACTGTCTAATAAAGAGGGAATATGCTAATTTGTCACAAAGATGGTGGCACCCACAGCCAATAAGGAGGGAATATGCTGATTGACTATCACACCTTCAAAGATGGTGGCACCCATAGCCACAAGATGGTGGCGCCCAGCCCCCTCAGCCCCACAGGGGTGGCAGGGGCATGGCATGGTTGGGCCTGAACCCAGGTAGGTTCGGCCGCTCTGCGCACCTGCCTCCAAAGTTCCCCAGTCTCCTCAGTCCCCCAGGGCTGGCCCAAGGTATAGGCAAGCTGCCCAGGGCCAGCTGAGGCTCAGGTGACCAGGGCCAGCCAAGGCTTGCACTGTCGACAGTGGCAGCAGCAGAGGTGTGATGGGGGTGTCGCCTTTCCCTGATCACCAGGTTGCCTCCCGCCCCTGAGGGCTCCTGGACTGTGAGATGGGGGTAGACTGGGCTGAGGGAACAGCCCTCCAGTGCATGAATTTTCATGCACCAGGCCTCTAGTGTGTGTGTGTGTGTGTGTGTGTGTGTGTGTGTGTGTGTGTGTGTATAGCTTTTCACTAAGACAAAATAAATAAGAACTGCTAAATCTTACCTGATGTTTCATGTAATGATTCATGTAGGGGGTTGCCATTCTACTAACTTTGAGGCAAAATGGACACAGCAAGTTCTTTGTGTTTTCATGGGATGCTCTAAAATGAGCTTCTACATCAGAAAATGTTGATGATCTAAACTGGCAAACCTAGGTATATAAAGAAGGTTTAGTTTAACTTTAACATGTATAACTGATATGCAATACATAAAATAGTGATGATAAATCATTTGTTCAGAGGAACATTATGTTCTAATTCATCTCTGCTACCTATACAATCAAGAATTCTATTACTTCAAATAATAATGATGATCTTTTAAACAGAAAATTATTTAAACTCTGACACCTCTTGTACTATCCTGCTATATAAAACAAGAGCATTCTCTTCTTTAGATTTTAAATAACATCCAGGGTATGATAGAAGCAATTTATCTTTACCTTGGTATCTTATTGGGAACCACTTCAAATTATGGAAAAATAGCAGCTACAAAGTATTTAGTTTAGTTTCCTATAACTAACAGGATTTACTATTTCTCTGGCATGTCTTTATTTTCCCTATGCTTGTCTTTTTCTAGCAGGGTATTTTGTTTTTCTAGTACAGGGGTCAGCAAACTATGACCCACAGTCCAAATCCAACCCATCCACCACCCACACATACAGAAATTAAACCAAGGGAGTTTCTATGATTGAAGAGGGTCTTCAGGTTTAGTCACCTGTTTTATTTAAATGGTTAAAAAAAATAAAATACTATTCCATGACATGATTAAACTAACACCTAAGTACACAATAAAATGTGTGTGTACCTGGCAAATATATGGCATTTCACCGGGTTTATGAGTGTCCTTCATATGTTGTAAAAGAGTATGTTCTGTTTCAAATGATAATTCACAGATCTTACAAATTGCTGAAATTGGAAAAAACACACATTACATCATTTAAAGGATGTATATAAATAAAAGGTCCATTTTTTATATCTATAACAATAGCAAGAAGTAATAATAGTAACAGTGATGGTGGTTCCAATAATTCTATAGTTAACTCTGTTAGTGCTATAGTAAGGACTTTACTTAGCTTACTTAATAATTCCCATAGTTGAGAGAGGTACTGTTATTTTTATTCCCATTTTTCAGATGAGGAACCTGAAGTACAGAAAGTTTAGGTAACTTGCTTGAGATCTCGCAGTTGTATTAAGAGGCAGAGCTGGAATTTGGGTCCAAGTTGTCTAACTCCACACTCTGTGATTTTAACTTTCATTGCAGTTATTTTTCTTATTAGAGTATAAATCAGATAATTGATTTCATATTTGCAAACCAGGAACTGGTTTTTAGCTTATCCCTTACACACAATACAGGAGATATGCCCTATTTCCAAGAGGGATCTCAACTTAAGTAATTTTATTGAAAAGTTTCTGCAAGTTAAAATTTGCTTTTCAACTTTGCCCTCAAACTACAAAGTCTATTTTTTTTATCTTTCTATCAGAGTTCTTAAGAATTCCTCCTGGTTTAGATTATCAAAATCCTTTATGTTCAGCATTACAGTGAAACTGTGACTTACTAGAAAATTCATGAGGTGTGTGTGTACTCTCAATGTGACACTGCAGCTGGAATGGAGTAGGATACTGACGGTAACAGTGCTGGCAGGTGGTGTGGCTTTCCCAGCTCTCACTGTTTTGCTTCTCAAGTTCCAAATGGTGTTTCATGTGGTTCATAAACCTATAAATAATTGTCAACAGATGCAAATATTCAGATTTATAACAAAAAACTTTCACAAGTAGGCATATTAAAATCCTCTTAAAGTAATCACTTTCATTAAATGGCTCAGTAAATCTATTTGTAAAACACAGTGGAATCTCATTTCTTGAACTTAATTTGTTCCAGAAGGCTGTTCAAGAAGCAGTTTGAAAGCTGAATAATTTTTCCCATTAGAAAAAATGTAAATTTAACTAGTCCATTCCAGACTCCCAAATGATTCTCCTTTTCAAACCTTTCTTATATACAGTACATGTCTAATGTACTGTTTAATATGATAAAAGGCTAATATGCAAATCGACTGAACAGCTGAACAACTGGTTACTGTGACATGTACCAGGGGGCAGATGCTCAACACAGGAGCTGCCTCCTGGTGGTCAGTGTGCTCCCACAGGGGGAGCACTGCCCAGCCAGAAGCCAGGCTCATGGGGAGTGGGCCTAAGCCATCAGTAAGACATCCCTCAAGGGCTCCCAGACTGCAAGAGAGCGCAGGCTGGGCTGAGGCACCCCCCCCCCCGCCCAAGTGTATGAATTTCGTGCACTGGGCCTCTAGTTTATAAACAAACAATTCTTTTCTTAAATTTACAGAACTATTCCCTACTAGCCTTAAAGGAATTTTTCATATATCATTGCCTCTGAAATGCTATCACCAGCTGCTTTTCCCTTATCCCAGTGGTCAGCAAACTCTTAGTCAACAGAGCCAAATATCAACAGTAAAACGATTGAAATTTCTTTTGAGAGCCAAATTTTTAAAACTTAAACTTCTTCTAACACCACTTCTTCAAAATAGATTCGCCCAGGCTGTGGTAATTTGTGGAAGAGAAACACTCCAGGGGCCAAAGAGCCGAATGTGGCTCGCGAATCACAGTTTGCCAACCACTGCCTTATCTAATCAACAAGTTTTTCTACCTATTTAATTACCTGTGATTGCTGTTTTATGAGCACTTTCACTCCCTTAGCAACATTAGCACTCTTGATTGCCTCTTTATGTTTTAAAATTGTGCTAATCTCCAGCAACTCCTTTCCTAGTTGCCTGCTAGATGCTTTTTATCATGCTGAGGTATCTGCATGAAAAGGTTGTCAGTTCAAAAACTGAAGTTTTGGTCCACGGAGATATTTTTTTCCTGTTAACAACTTGGTCAAGAAAAGGGCTTGTATGCAAGCATATAAGCCTAACCAATGGACACAGACACCAGGAGGGGTGAGGGCATGAGTGGGGGAATGGGGAGCAGCGGGGGGATAAAGACACATATGTAGTACCTTAATCAATAAAGAAAAAACACACCAAATTGTTCAAGATGGGAGACATTTGAGAAACGAGGTTTGACTATATTCTCTTTGTTTTAAAACAACCCATTAATAGTTAATATGAAATACCATGAATTTTCTAGAACACTTCATTATTATTTCAGATAAAAAATTTTTATAAAGAAAAACAGCAGGCTTCTTTTCCATATATGAAATACTTTATACATCTACACTAATAAAAGAGAAAGATGCAAACTGACTATACCTCCATGACACCCACCAGACAATCAGGAGTGAGTATGCAAATCAGCCCAACAAATATGGTGGGGTAATTTGCATATGCAGATACGTAGTGAAAACTGAAGGCTCTGGCCTGAGCGAAGACTGAAGACTGAAGAGGCTTGGCTTCTCCACTGTGGCCGGAGTGGAGAAGCCAAGCCTTGCTGCGGCCAGAGCGGAAAAGCCTAGCCTCGAGACTTGGCTTCTCTCCTGCGGGCAGAGCTAAGGCCTTGGGTCCAGGGTGCTGGAGGAAAACCAGTGCCGGCAGCCAGGGGAAGGAAGGCCTATTGCACAAATCTTCATGCAACGGGCTTCTAGTTTTAAAATAAAATACTTAAAGGAAGGAAAACTTATCATCAAAAGCAGTCATAGATTCATGAGAAAAATCTTTTGGAGGCCTTAAGTATATAAAATAGGCTTCAAAGTGGCTTAAAGGACAAATTATTAGTACTTTTTAAGATAGCAATCATCATGGGAGTTTTACTATTTATTTTTTTCACACTTTCAAAACACTACTTCACTTTAGAGCTGCTTATAGTACACTCTAAAATGTCTTTTTCCCTTCATTTTAACATAATCTCTATTTAAATCTATTTTAAAAATCCTAGTCTTGCCTAAATGCTACAAAATTCCTAGATGCTATAAAAAATGGTTAGCTTAAAATTTCTAGACAGTGTAATAATCTAGAAATCTGTAACCAGTCTTTAGAAATGAAAACAAAAGAGAAAGTTTCATGTTTCATATTAAATGGCTAACCTCAAAGAGCAAAAAAAGCCTTTGCTAAAAATAAAAGAACTTCTAACGTAATATGCATAATGTTTAAGTATAAGAAACTTACCCAGTGAGCCACTTTCTATGAATTTTACCAAAATCAGTAATTACTTTCTGATGGATTTTACTGTAAAAATGGTAAAAATTATGTAAGGAGGTCACAGTGTTTTATCTTGAAGTACAATTTCTCTTCTGTTAAGCTATTGAGATAATTAGTAATTGATGGATGTAAGGCTTGATAAAAAGAAGGTACAGAAGTATGAAAACTCATATGAGAAAATATTTGAAAGAGCTTTGAAAATTATAAAGCACTACCCCTAAATGTAGTATTCCTAGCTTACATTTATATTACAGTATATATCAGTGTTTTTCCATGTACTTCTTTTTAAACCCAAAATTCACCATAAAATCTAATTCTGGGCTTAGAAATGATCTATAGGATACCTAAGAATGTTAGTTACAAATGATGGTTATCAAGGGTAAATATTTTTAAGTTTACATATGGGTGTATGTGTGTCACAATATAAGTACATGTACACATATACATATATGTATCTCACAGAAGGGAAGTACAATGATGTCTGCAATTTACTCTGAAAAGTATAAAAAATCAGATGGATTTATGGATGAATATATAAATATGTAGTAATACAAGTATAGTAAAATGTTATAATAGAAATGTATAAATAGAAATGAGTTGGGCAAATATATATATGTATAGATGTTCTCTGTAAAATTTTTCAACTTTGCTGAATATTAAAAAAATTTTTATAATAAAATATTAGGAAAAGAATGTCATACTATATAGTATAAACAATGAAAAATACCAGTCAATGTCTTGTTACTTTGTTCTTGTTATTATCTCACTTAGGATGATAGATATGTAATATGACATATAACTAAAAAACTGCAAAATACAAGCTCCTAAAATTTAAAGCATATATGTATAACCCTTCAAAATTCCATTGATAATTAAATTTCTGCTTTTAAAATGTGTTAAACCATAAAATCAAAACAGACATGTTTCAGAGAACTGGTAGTCCTTTAAAGATTACCGAAAAAAGATCGCATTCTCTGCAAGGCAAATGTGCTAAAAATTATAAATATGAATTGAAAAATTAGAGCATTAAATAAGACTAGTACAAAGGAGGTCAAACTGGATGAAATGGTTGTTTCTGTGATTCAAAAACAGTTAAAAATAAAGACGCCTTATGAAAATTCTTAGATCAAGGATAAATATAAAAAAAGAAGTAATTTTGCCCTAGGTTAAAAGAAATTTTGTCCTTAAGTTATCAGAAAGAAATACAAATAAACAGGCCCAAATGTCAAACTCCTAAAATACAAAGACAAAAGCTTTTCAACATGATAATCTGTCATTGCTCTTCATAGAAAGTGTGAAAATTGCTTACCTAATATGGCACAGAAAAGTAAAGATACAATAGTTACATCTGTAGCATCCCAATTTTCAAATAGAAATATATTTACATACCTAATATTATTTTTAAGAACTTTTGAGCAACTGAAGCATTTAAAGGTTGTGTAAGTCTTTTCTTCATTGTCAGCATCTCCTTCATGTTTTCCATAGTAAAAGTCACTAACTAACATGATCATTTTTTCTTTGTCTGCACCAGTCTTAGTTTTCTTTTCAGTACTTGAAATTTCTACTTTAATCATCTCCAAAAATTTATTTATCATGCCTGGACAACAACGCTGAAAGAGGAAAAAAAAATAAGCCACTATGCGTTTATGTCTGAGTGTTGAAAATTAAAATGCAAGACTAAGAATTTTCATTAAGTAATGTGACATGGACCAAAAAAAAGGTAAAGGGGAATTTAAAAATTACATGTAAGATTAAGCACCTAATAAAATATTCTGATTAATACATTATCTTCATTAAAAATTAAAATATAATATATATATGCTGTAGTGTATATAAACTTAATTTTCAAAATTTGATGCTTGATAAGGATTTTTAAATCTTCTAGGAAGATAATCATTATAAGTATCAATTTTTACTGAAGTTATATGAAAATACCAATGAGGAGATTTCTTACCTAAATGTCTGGAGAAATTAGCATTTATCACATATCAATTCTTAATATTTTCAGAGATTTTTTGGATATTTCTAAAAACAAAATTTTGAAAAAGTTTTTACCTTCATGTGATACTTCAAAGCATCCAAATTATTGAACTGAACATTGCACTTTGGACAAGATCTTTGAAAAGGCTTTGCAGTTTTATGTTCAGTTGATGAGGTACCTAAAACAAATTAAGGATCTTTTATTACTCAATTTTTTCTTTTCACACCTTAAACAGCCAGTGATAATAGTTTTAAATTTTATCACAATTTTTTAAATTTATATATAATTTCTTTTTTATATACCACATTCATATTTACCTTTTGATGTCATAACTGAGGAGGATGTCACCGAAGGAGAACTGTCTAAAGATAATGTAGCACACGAATCTATTACAGAAACATCGTCACTGGTCTTTGGCTTTTTTGGATGAACTCTGTTTGCTATAATACTAGGACGTTTTCTTATAGGTAGAGTTTCACCCACAGCTACAATTTAAATAGTGAAAATGATATTTGTAAATGTTTTAGTAAAGAATAGGACATTGCTTTAAAATGCTAATAAAATGGTCTTACCTTTAAAACTAAAAGTACTTCAGAGCTAAATTAAAGGTAATACAATTAAATTACCATATCATACAAATGACAATAAAGAATGATAAAAATGTATATGATAAATAGATATAAAAAATTACACAGCCAGCCGGCATGGCTCAGTGGTTGAGCATCGACCTATGAAGTAGGAGGTCACGGCTTGATTCCCAGTCAGGGCACATGCCCAGGTTGTGGGTTTGATCCCCAGTATGGAGTGTGAAGGAGGCAGCCAATCAATGATTTTCTTTCATAATGTTTCTATCTCTCCCTCTCCTTTCCTCTCTGAAATCAATAAAAACATATCCTAGCCAATAAAGAGGGAATATGCTAATTGACCCTCATGCCATCACAAAGATGGTGCATCCACAGCCAAATAAGGAGGGAATATGCTAACTGAATGCCACACCCTCAAAGATGGCAGCACCCACAGCCAATAAGGAGGGAATATGCTAACTGACTGGCATGCCCTCAAAGATGGCAGTGCCCAGTCCCCTTAGCCCGCCGGGGCGCCTGCCTCAAGAGTTCCCCAGTCTTCTTAGTGCCCCAGCCTTCCATGGCCGGCACAAGGCATAGGCAAGCCTCAGATGGCAGCTGCACAGCCAATGGCCAAGGTGCATGCAAACCTCGGATATCAGATGCCCAGCCACCAGGGCTGGCCCAAGGCACAGGCAAGTCTTGGATGGAGGTTGCTCAGCTGACACCTGAGGTGCAGGCAAGCCTTGGATGGTGGCTGCCCAGCCATCCAGGGCCGCCCAAGGCTGAGGTAACTAGGAACAGCTGAGGCTTGCACTGCCGGCAATGGCAGCAACAGAGGTGTGATGGGGGCATCACCTCCTAATCCTGAGGGCTCCTGGACCGTGAGAGCGGGCAGGCCAGGATGAAGAACTCCCCCTCCAGTGCATGAATTTTCATGCGCGCGTGCGCACACACACACACACACACACTAGGGGCCCAGTGCACCTCAGCCCACCCTGCCCCTCACACATACTGGGAACCCTCAGGGGATGTCCTACTGACCACTCACCCCCAGCCTGCCCAAGGCCTAAAGCCTCTGGCTGAGGCTTTTAGGCATTGGGCACCCAATCATCACCCTGCAATGGGGCCGATGGCTGGCTCCATCCCAAGCCCACCTCCCTTCCATGCTCCCCCACACCTCCCAGCCTGGGCCTTCACCCCAGCCAGTTTGTGCTTGGCTAGCATGGGCCTTGGCCCCAACCCACGTCCCAGGCCTTCTTCATGGCGAGTGTGTGCTGGGTGCCTCAACCCACCCCTGGCAACCTCAGCCCCACCCGCCATGGCCTTGGCCACCTCGGCCCCACCCCCCAGGGCCCTGGCCACCTCGGCCCCACCCCCTGCAGCCCAGGCCACCTTGGCTCTGCTCTCGTGACCCAAGCTGCCTCAGCCCCTCCCCCTGGCCCTGGTCGCCTCAGCCCCATCCCCCATGGCCCGGGCTGCACGCTTGTTAGCTAGCTCTGCCCCAACTCCTGATTAGCTGGTGGGCGTGGCTTGTGGTATAGCGAAGGTACGGTCAATTTGCATATTACTCTTTTATTAGATAGGATATATACACACTCAACCGAAGATATTTTGATATTTTCCCACTAATTAGAGAGTAGAAGAGAAAAAGACAGAGAGAATCATCAATGTATTTCTCTCACATTGATTGCCTCCTGCACACACCCCAATCAGGGCCCTGGCTAGGGAGGAGCCTGCAACCAAGGTACATGCCCCAAATGGAATTGAACCCAGGACCCTTTGGTCTACAGGATGAAGCTCCATCCACTGAGCCAAATAGACCAGGGCAATAGTTTTTTTAAAAAAAGAAATTGCACAAGCAGCTATTATGGAGTACATATAAACTCATGAAATAAGCTTTAATACAAAAAATGTTAAAGATGCTTTTGAAAAAAGAAATAAACAGGTAGTATGAAAAAAAAGTCAGACCAAAACAATCCCCAGAAAAAAATTATACCACAGGGACTACTCTAAACTCAGTTCCAAATATGAATTTATTTTTAGATGTGTCAATGTATTTGAGCTCATAAGTAAAAACAATTTCTATTCTAAAAATTAGAGAAACTCTTTAAGATACTTAAAACTTAAGATGTCTAATGGAAACCTCAAGTTGGTTCTTTTAACACTTAACAAGTTGACAGGGAGTGTAAATAATCTGTTTGCTCTAATGGTTCTGTCTTGGGGAATATAGTGCGCATGTCAGATAAAAAACCCCTTTAACCTTTTTTTTTTTAAATTAGACTGTTAAATAAACTTTTTAAAATAGAGATTTCATTGCTAAAAGTTTTGAGTTTGAAAATCATCACCTTAAAGGCTAAAAGATTATGTAATTCAGGGCATTTGCAAGAGAGGTGGGGCTACTTAGACTATAACCAGATCCAGCAAAAGTTCTTTTAAAAATAGCACAATTGTACTTTGTAATGAAAATTTTAAAATTTTACATTATATTTTAATGTTCCCAACTGTACACTAAAGGAGAAGTAGTAGATATAAGCCAGGAAAATAAGAGTATTACATTAATAGGTTCCTCTGTCAAAACTGTGTTTTGTTCTTTGAGATAATGTAGAAATGATTTTTTCCATTTTCAAGCACATGATTACTGACAGCAATACTGCAAACACTTAGGACTGATTTTTTTGTAATCACACTAACATTCTTCTTAGATGCTTAGGTTATTTGAACTGATGAGTGCTGTTGTTTTGGACTAGGCAACTGATTATCTAGCAGCCTGTACAGTAAAAATATACTTTTATATATAATTTTTGAAGTATGACTAAATTTCCAAGTTAAATAAAATTACTCTGAGCTCAACAGTTTTAAATTCTGACTCCGTAACTTACTAGTATTTATATCTGTTGCCTCTGCCTTGTTCACTATCATCATTCTGCAAAATCAAAGTCAAATCCAAACTTCTGCAAGAACCTTCTACAATCTTCCTAGACAGAAGTCCAGTAATGTTTTGTTTTCTGAACAGACAGCATATATAAGCATTCATAATTATCATGTTAATAACTGTTTATTGTCAAGTCCTTTAAGACTTTAATGTATTTCTCACTTCTCTCATTTGATCCTCAAAAAACCTCTGAGGTAAGTAGGGGAAGAACTAAAATTATATCTCCAAACAACCGATTTCAGGTCTGAAGAATGAATGCATTATGTGAGGGAAACAAAAGCATCTATTTTAGTAATATGAGAAAATTAGGTGTAAAGACGTGAATTATAAAGACCACAAAAATCTTGCTGAAACTTATATCTTCCTAATTAACTATAACCCTATTTACTATTAGGGCAATATTCCAATCCTCATAGCACTACACTTATAGAGTAGGACTCATTGTCTTTACCCCCTAGAAGCTTAAAGAATTCAAGCTTTTTCTATGACAAAGGACCATCCTATATAATAAAAGGGTGATATGCAAGTAGACCAAACAGCAGAACTGAACAACCAATCAAAGCATAATATGCTAATGATATGCTAAGGCTGCTCACCGGCTCGATATGACGTGCACTGACCACCAGGGGGCAGATGGTCAACTGGTTGATCAGTCGCTATGACGTTCACTAACCACCAGGGGACAGATGCTCTGACCAGTAGGTTAGGTCTGGTGGTGGGTCAGGACTGAAGAGAGATGGGCTGGACAAATCCTGGAGCTCTCCTGTGGTCCCTTCCTGGCCCGATTGTGCACCGGTGCAGTCTCTCAGCCTGGTCTGTGCCCTCTTGCAATCCAGGACCCCTCAGGGGATGTCAGAGAGCTGGTTTCAGCCTGATCCTGCAGGCCATTCCCCTTGGGAGGGTACCAGATGTAGGGCTCATGGCTAGCAAACACTGCTGGGGCAGCGCAAGCCTCTTCCAATCAGGACTGATTTGGTGTGAACCCTTGGCAGGCACAGTGGGGCCAGGATGAGCAGGAGTGTTAGAAAGAAGCTTCAGGCAGTGTTGGACTGCAAGCTTCAGCCTGATCCCTGCAGGCCACCCAGAGGGACTCCACTCATGCACCAATTTGTGCACCAGGCCTCTATTGTACTTTATAAAATCAGATTTCAGACAAGTACTTTTTCTCCTCATTTATTTTGGATCTTGGCTATTTTACTAACTATATAAGTAACACCTAGATTGTTGACTATCAAGGCAAGTATTTTTTAGAATGGGAAAATATTTTTTGGTACACATACAGTAGGTCCTTGGGTTACATTGGAGATCCATTCCTATAGCGTGACATAACGCGATTTTCATGGTAAGTTGGAACCCACCTACGTTAAGTATCTACATCACTCACATGGAGCACATACACAGCAGTAATGAAATGAAACAGTAAAAAAATTTGAAAGAAAGATAATTCCTGGCCTTTATTTGTGGTAAATAATAAAAATCATAAAGCACATATGTACATACGAAGAAATGACGGAACTTCTTTTTTTAATAAATAAATGGGAGATGGCAACGTAACCACGAAAAGACGTACCTCGAGTCCGACGTAACCCGAGGACTGCCTGTATTATTATAAATTTCTTACTGTTTTGCATGTTTTGATTTGGTAAATGCATACTAATTTGTTAAGCAAACAATTTAAACATGCAAAAATTTCCTGTGTACCTCTCTCCATTTAGTAAAATATATCAAATTTGCCAATATAGAAATAGGAATTTTTACCTCAACAAAATCCCTTCATGGCATACTATTTTATTTAACAATAACAAAGAACTTTATTATGGTATATAATCAAAGAATGGTAATTCTTTTTTAATTAGAAATTTTAATTATTCCTTCAAGGGGTATTTACTGAGTACTTACTATGTGCAAATCAGTTTCTTTAGTACTGCCATTTTATAAGACTACTCTAGAATCATATTTAACTATCACTTCTACATAATTTATTTGAATAGAAAGACACTAACTAGTTTATGAAAAAATCAACTATAACCACATACATTTTCTCATATTAATGACCTACCAAATAATTAATACTTAAAAAAATAACCATAGTTTTAAGACACTAAGGCACTTCCCTGACTCATAGCTTATGGTGTTCCAAGTGAGAATGAGCTGAAAGAATACATGTTAGTCAACTTATAAAAAATAAATGAAATATTCTATTATTAAATACAATTTTATATAAAACCACCCAAGAAAAGCATCAGAAACTATTAACTTCCATTTTACAATGTATGAAAAAACTTAACCCAAAGGTATGAGTTTCAAATAGACATTCATTCTATATGTATATTAATCAGTTCTCTCTTTATTATACTTCTAAGAAGTTATAAACCAAACCTTCTGTATAAACTTTCGATCCGCCTTGGGACGCTGGTATTGTGTCCTGGGTCAGGTCAAATAGCAAATCAGAAGAATCATCCATTTCAACTTGTGATGAACTCCTTATAAATGACTGTGAAAGTTACAATTATTTTATTTCATAAACATTTATAAAGGTAATTTTAACTGTATGCCACTACCATAAAATTAGCCTTAATGATTCAATGACTAATAAGTTATAAAACACAAAGATAATTATTACTCTGTCAAATTAGCATCTACTGGGTAAGGAATATATGTTAACTCTCTAGATCATTAAAATAATTTTTCTGGAAATCGAAAATTAGTTTGTAATAAAAAGTTTAGTTAAAACAATCATATTATTGGCAAAGTAGAGGTTATATTTTGGTAAACTTTCCTGCAAGAAAATTTTGGCATTATCTATTAAGGGCTTTAAAAATTGATATCCTTTGATCCACTTATTTCAAATATTCTGCTTCCACAAATTTATGATAAGGAAATTAAAATATTTAATGGAAAATTATTTGTTATAGCAAAAAATCAAAACCTGTGTGTCCAACAATGGAGGAATAGTAAAATAAATTAAAAGACATATTATCATGCAACATATTTTTGAGAAATATCCAATGACAAAGAAAAATGTTTCCAATATAAATTTCAGTGAAAAAAATATGTGTATAGCCGAGACCGGTTTGGCTCAGTGGATAGAGCGTCGCCCTGTGGACTGAAAGGTCCCAGGTTTGATTCCGGTCAAGGGCATGTACCTTGGCTGCAGGCACATCCTCAGCAGGGGGTATGCAAGAGGCAGCTGATCTCTCTCATGGATGTTTCTGACTTTCTACCCTCTCTCTTCCTCTCTGTGAAAAATCAATGAAATATATTTAAAAAATACACCTGCATTCTCTTGTTTCTTTTCTACCTCCTATATATATTACCTTTAAAATGGGAATATAAGAATCTTGAGTGTTTTGTGCTTAAAGCTGAGACACAATCAGGTTTTAAGACTCTTACTTGCTCTTAAGTTTTCTGTTGACATAGGTTTCTTAAGTAATGGAGACAGATATTGAAGTGACCCAAGCCATTCCATTCCTATAATTTGAGGCATAGCAGGCAGATTTCTGCATTTGAGTCTTACTGTGTGTTATATAAAATCAACAATTACTTTAGACTTAATTGTGACCAAGCACAATATTACTGTGAAATAGATTTTTTCAAAATATCTGCCCTTAGAAATGGAAAATATTTACTAGCGATGGTCCAAAATAGTTCTTCAACAGAAGTTTCTCCAAATAAAGTTAATACTTTAAATCCTTTCCTAGGTAATAACTCTGGTCAATTAAGTACCACTATTTCAAAGAGCGAACACATTATTCAACAAATAACATGTTAAAATAATTCTCCAATTGGGAATTACTGGGGATTCAGAAGACCTGTCCATTTAACTATGAAACCTTGGGCAAGTCACTTCTAAGGTTCAGGTTATCCAACTTTCCAACTGAAATAAGAGCCACCAATTAATGTCTATTTAAAATGTACTTGCCTCTTTCACAGTATATGTATTCTATCAAGTAGTTGTCATAACAGTACAAATAAAGACCTAATATTATCTCTCATTTTATAAATAGGTAAGCTTAAGTATGGTTAAGCAAGGTTTTCAGTACAACTCAGACCTGGCAAACACCTTGATTGCAGCTTCATGAGACCTTGAAGCAGAGGACCCAGTTAAGCCATGCCATGACTCCTGACTTACAGAAATCATGAGAATGAAAGTGTATATTGCTTTAAGCTTCTCAGTTTATGGTATTTTTATGCAACAATGAATAATTAATATATGTGCTTTGTAAGTCTTTCCTTAAAGTGAAAGTGGCATTGCATACAAAGAAAAAAAGACAGTGGACCCAGCTGGCATGGTTCAGTGGTTGAGCATCGACCTATGGATCAGAAGGTCACATTCGACTCCCAGTCTGGGCACATGCCTGGGTTGCTCTCATCACTGACATTTCTACCTCTCTCTCTCTCCCTTCCTCTATGAAATCAATAAAAATATATTTTAAAAAAGGACAGCAAGTTCAGCTTGCAGTTGAATCACACAAGTGCTTTCTCTCAAGTGCTTATACTGCACATACAGAAATACTTTATGCGCCCTACCCATTTCATCACACAGAATATTTAAAAAGAAGTATATTTTAAGGCTGAGCATTAATGAAATTAGTAAAAATTTATTACTTCTTCAAGGATATTCTTAAATGAAACATTCTTAAAAGAAATATTTCTACTGTGGGTGCACAACAGTCACTAATAGAAAAATCCTAGTATAGTTTGGTTACATTGCCTTGATTCATATTAAGGTACTAGCAGTCTTACTCTCCATTGCTTTTGTATCACCAGTGCAAATGTTGACAAGTGAAAAATCAAATACTGTTACAACAGTTTTAATTTCATTGAACTGTGAAAGAGTCTCAAGGAATCCCATTAGTCTGTGATCTATACTGTTGCCCTAAGGCAGTGGTCGGCAAACTCATTAGTCAACAGAGCCAAATATCAACATTGCAACCATTGAAATTTCTTTTGAGAGCCAAATTTTTTAAACTTAAACTTCTTCTAACGCCACTTCTTCAAAATAGACTTGCCCAGGCCATGGTATTTTGTGGAAGAGCCAAACTCAAAGGGCCAAAGAGCCGCATGTGGCTCGTGAGCCGAAGTTTTCTGACCAAGGCCCTAAGGGAATGCTTCTATTTTTAAAAATATATTTTTATTAATTTCAGAGAAGAAGGGAGATGGGAGAGTGAGAAATATCAATGATGAGAGAGAATCATTGATGGGCTATCTTCTTCATGTTCCCTACTTGGGATCGAGCCCACAACCTGGGCATGTGTCCTTGACTGGAATCGAACCCGGGACCTTCACTCTGCAGGCCAATGCTCTATCCATTGAGCAAAACCAGCTAGGGTAGAATGCTTCTATTTTTTAAAATATGTATATACCTAAATGTATGGATAGATATGCTTATGTGAATATTTTAAAATAAACTCTGGGTTAACCTGAATTGAAATCTCAATCCCATCTTTTACTAGCTATGTGGTCTTCAGTGAATTATTTAGCTTTTCTGAGCCTCAGTTTTCTCAATTATAAAATGGGGATAACTATTGTGCCTACTCTTAGAGAAGTCATAAGAATTAAATTAGATTAATTTATATGCAGCATTTAGAATAGAGATTGACATTAACAAACCAGAAAATACTAAATATTTACCATTACTTATTAGTTATCTTAAAAACTAAATTCTGAACTTAAATTTTCAAAACAAATAGCAACAATGAATGACCTTAGAACAATCTTCCAATTAAAAATACCTGGTTTAAATGATCATCTTAAAAATTTTGCCATTATGCAATATTCATTACTAATTATACTTTTTAGATAGCATAGTTTTCAATATTATATCTATCCTATATAAAACCCTAATATGCAAATCAACCAAAAGACAGAATAACCGGTTGCTATGACGTGCACTGACCACCAGGGGGGCAGATGATCAATGCAGGAGCTGGCCCCTGATGGTCAGTGTGCTCCCACAGTGGGAGCGCTGCTCAGCCAGAAGCCTGGCTCATGACTGGGGAGTGCAGTGGTGGTCGTGGGAGCCTCTCCTGTCTAGGTAGCACTAAGGACCTCCAGGGCGATGTACACCTGCTGGCTTAGGCCCACTCCCCGGCTTAGGCCCGCTAGGCGGACATCCCCTAAGGGGTTCTGGACTGCAAGAGGGTGTAGGCTGGGCTGAGGGCACCCCTTCAGTGCACAAATGTTGTGCACTGGGCCTCTAGTTTAAATATAATTACCTGACTTATTAACAGGTTGGATAGTTAATTCCTGCAGTTATTACTTTGAGTATTAGTTGAGCTATCATAAAGGTGGGGATATTTTCTCATAGTGATTATGCTTCTACCAAAATGGTGACTAGCTATAATAGTCCATAATTCTAACTAGATTAGAATAACTAGGTTATTATAATATCCAATGTGTCCCTGAACTAACTGTGTAGTTTCAGAAACACTTACAGATTTAGACACGTTCTGAATAATAGAGCTTTGTGAAGGTTTAGATTGAGGATGAAATCTAGGTAAGGCAGCCACTGGATTTGATATTGGGTCTTTGTAGTGTGGACTTGTAGGCTTGAATGCATCAGGAACACCTGTATTTTAAAATTACACAACACATTAAATATTTTTCTCTACAACAAATTTTGTCAAAATATTTCAC
Organism: Antrozous pallidus; assembly: GCA_027563665.1. Taxonomy (NCBI): domain Eukaryota; kingdom Metazoa; phylum Chordata; class Mammalia; order Chiroptera; family Vespertilionidae; genus Antrozous; species Antrozous pallidus. The sequence goes on along the minus strand of CM050509.1, from coordinate 38,514,537 downwards.
TTTAAAATTAATATAGTAACACTCTACCTTGACTGAGTACCTCATTCTTTATTGCCTTTGAAGACGAGCTGGAGTTACCTCTGTTCAAAATATCTATAAAAATTACAGTTATTTTAAACAAACAAACAAAATTAAAATGCACTCATAGACATAAAGAACAGGATGGTGATCACTAGAGGGGAGGGAATTTGGAGGACTGGGTGGAAGAGGTGAAGAGATTGAAAAGTACAGATTGGCAGTTACAAAAGAGCCATGAGGATATAAAGTCCAGCATAGGAATCTAGTAAATAACATTGCAGTAAATATGTATGGTGCCATGTAGGTACTGGAAATATCAGGGGGAACAATTTGTAAAGTGTATGATTGTCTAACCACTACACAGTATACCTAAAACCAATTCAAAATCATATTGAAAGTCAACTATAATTGAAAAATAAATTTATTTTAAAACTTGTGTGACTTTAATAGATAATAATAGAACAAGACTGTATATACGCGTAGTTCCTGTGACTCAGGCCCTTCCCTAATCCCAATTCCACATTCACACCTCTAAAAATCTAGACTTTTCATTATGGATAAACTGACTGGATTATCTGTACCATTACTCCTGAATTCTAAAAGGAACACTGTCAGAGACTGCATAGTAAGCTGAACACAGAATTTATCAGAGTATCTCAAATCTAAATACTATACCAAAAGTAAATTTGTGGCTGACATGATCCTCTGGATCAGTTTAACATTGCTCACTCTTGTATCCATGTGAACCCATATGTTGTAGGTTATTGAGGAATCAAATGAAAATTTGGAACAGCAGAGATTTGCCTAAAATTGCTAATCAGGAAAAGGTACAGGACATTTTAAAAAAGCCTAAACCAAATCAAACTAAAAAGGCTTTGCATAACAAATGAAATCATCAACAAAATGAAAAGATAACCTATTGAATGGGAGAAAATATTCTCCAATGCTATATCAGGTAAGTGGTTACTATCCAAAATTTATAAAGAACTCATGCAACTCACCCTGACCAGGTTTTCTCAGTGGCTAGAGCATTAGCCTTTAGACTTAAGTGTCTCGGGCTCGATTCCCAGTCAAGTACCTCAATTCCCAGTCATGTACCTCGGTTGTAGGTTCCCCAGCCCTGTAGGGGCGCATGTGGGAGGCAACCAATAGATGTGTTTCTCTCACATCAGTCAGTCAGTCAGTCTGTCTGTCTGTCTCTCTCTCTCTCCTTTCTCTCCCCCCTTCACCCTCCCTCCCACCTTCATCCCCCCTCCTCCCTCCTTTCTACTCTCTCTAGAAATCAATGGAAAAATATCCTCCAATGAGGATTAAAAAGAAAACTCATACAATTTAACAGCAAGAAAACAATCCAATTAAAAAAAGGGCAGAGGAACTGAATAAATACTTCTCAAAAGAGAACATGCAGATGGCCAAGACATATGAAAAGAAGCTCATGGTCACTAATCAGCAGAGAAATATAAGTTAAAACCACCTCACAACTATCTGAAAGACTATCATCCATAAATCAAAAAAAACAAGTTTTGGCAAGGATGTGTAGAAAAGGGAACGCTCATGCTCTGTTGGTGCAAATGTACACTGGTGAGGCCACTATGGAAAATAGTGTGGCGTTTTCTCAAAAAATAAAAAATGGAACTGACTCATGACCCAATGATTCTACTTCTGACCATATGTCTGAAGAAACCTGAAACATTAAATTGAAAGAATATATGCACTCTTATGTTCATTGCAACATTATTTGCAATAGCCAAGATATAGAAGCAACCCAAGTTCGGATAAAAAGGCTGTGGTGCAGCTCTGACCAGTGTGACTTGGTAGTTAGGGCATTGGCCCCTGCACTGAAGGGTCTTGGGTTCAATTTCTGGTCAAGGGCACACACCTGGCTTGCAGGTTCCATCCCTGGCCCTAATTGGAGCAGGTGTGGGAGGCAACAATCAATGTATTTCTCATGCATCAATGTTTCTCTCCCCCCTCTCCTCCTTCCCTCCCTTCCACACAATCTAAAAACCAATGGGGGGGAAAATAATCGGGTGAGGACTAACAAGACAAAACAAAAAGGCTGTGGTACATATATACAATGAAATATTACTTGGTCATAAAAAAAGAATGATTTGTGAGAGATACATTGATAGGTTGCCTCCTGAACATAAGGGAAGGTGTCCCGACCGGGGCCAGAGAGTGAACCTGCAACCCAGGTACATGCCCTTGACCAGGAATTGAACCTGCTACCCTTTGGTGTGCAGACCAGTGCTCTAACCATTGAGAACACTGGACAGGGCCATGCCTAGTTCGTTTTATACTTGAAGTGGCATTCCACTTAGTACCTTTCAATTTGCCACAAGAAATAATTTTGAGAATTAAATAAATTATTCTATTGCTGATGAAGCTGACTAGAAGTACTATTTCAAGTTTAGAATCAAGAGAAGAAAGAACTAGGCTTTCAGAAAGTAAAAACTTGTCTCTCAACCATACTATTATGCATTGGCATGGTAAGTAAGAAAATACTGGTATGCTGGCTACATTCTTTTGTAAATTCTCCTGGCTTAAAAAAGTAACTATAATGGGAAAGAATCTGTTTCCTCTTTCTCCCTGATTTTGACATTTATTATTGGACATTTAAAGAAATGTCATCAATATCTTCACGTTAACATTATATCAATGATAAGTCCAATTACTATATATAAAATCTAATAATCCACAATGGTACTGGTCATGTTCTGCTAGAAAGGCATGAGGATTAAGTGTGCTGACTGCCTGTATCATCCAAGTACATAGGCTGAAGACCATGCCCTCCTCGTTCATGAATATAATCAGGAGTTGCTGGAAGATGGCTGTGCTCAGAAGCTACAGCCCACATTAATACACAAACCAGAGATTGTATAATCATGCAGTGTCTGTCCATTTTGTAGCCATGAATCAAGATGACACTGCGATATGAGAACCCCCTCAGAGACTAACACAAACTTATTTATTATTCTGGTATTTTAAACAAAGCCATCCAAATACTTCCTTTTATAGGTACATTTGGACTTTAGGGGGGAAAAGAAAAATTAACAACAACAACAACAACAAAAAACAGGCAAACAGGCTACTTGGTTCCACTAAAAATCATGATTTCCGATCTCAGGAGGCTTACAATGCCATTAGGGTAAAAGTCCCAACCACATTCTCCCTCTGATTCTCACAAATTCTTAATGACCTCTATGCTCCTTCTTACCTTATACAGTAACAAGGGCATATAAGACAGTACACAGATTTTTCCATTAGAAACATCTTATAAAACTTTACTTAAAGGCTTACTTGAAATGGCTGGTTTTGAACTTGATATCTCTCCAACAAAGATCAGTTCATCATCCTCCTCATCCTGCTTTTCTTCTACTTTCTTCTGCCATGGTTCCAGTTCTTCTTCTTCACATTCCATAAAGAGTTCTGCCATTTTTGAATTATCTAATTTTCAAAAGGAGAGAAGCAAATCTTATTTTTAAAATACTTCTTGCAACATATAGTATGATATTTAACATATACTTTGATAATTCTAATAACAATTACTGAATTGATATTTGTAATCAGTAAATAGTAGCAAAATTAAGAAACTCAAAATCAATCTCTAATATCTAAACTAGTAAAATTATGCTAGCTAGATAAATAATGGATGACAATAGTTATTTATAGCGGACAACAGATTTTAGGAACATTAAAATCCAATCAAACTGAGTTTTAGTTTTATAATTAGAATATGATTATATCTATGAAAAGAACTGCCTGTACCTATTATCTGAACCGCCCCCCCCCCCAAATCCTACATTAACTAAAAGGGTGATAAGTAAAGAATAAGAGGCAACAAGTGGGAGATATAATAGAAAAATTGAACCAGATTGAGGGATACGAGGCACAGAGTGAAGCAGGAATGTGGTGCTACATTGAAAATAGAGAATGTTAAGTGAAACTTATTCCATCTTAGGATAGATCTAGACATTTCTCACATGAAGAAACTAAGCAAAGAGCATACAGTACTGTGCATACCACCAAGCTATAAGTGCTGACAGAGCAAATGATCATTTTGGTGCCTCATTCTTAATAAGGATGTATAACTAATTATCATCAGAAATATGACAAAAACTTCCAATGTGAAAGACAAAAATAATAAAACAGAATAAAAGATCTTAAAGAAAACAGAGATAATATATAGGGCATGAAAAATTAGAGAGAATATAATTAGTATTTTCAGAGATAAGACAAGAAAGCTATTAAAAGTAACATTCAGAAAACAAAAAGATTATAATATATATAGGGTTGAGCAAAAGTAGGGTCATAGTTGTATGAAAAATAATATAATAATAAATAATGATATAAGAATAAACTGCTTTGTGTACTCATAACTGTAAAACTATTTTTGCCTACCGTGTGTGTTGGCAAATAAATTTCAAAGTTACAACTCACCTAATAAAAGTTCCAGAAAAAGAAAAAGGAGAGGGAATATAATTAAATGAAAAAAATACAAGAAAAAATTCCCATTTCTTAAGAATATAAATCTTCAGATAGAAAGGGCTCACTAGCAGCTAGCACAGTAATTAAGAAAAGAAACAGACAGTTGAGGGACATATTGTGAAATTTCAGAATGCTGAAGGGAATACTGTGACATTTGAGAGAGTGACAGTGGAGAGAGAGAAGTAGAATATTTTTTTCACAAATCTTAGTAAAAACAGATTTCAATTTAGGATTGTATAACCAGCCAAGATTTTCATTAAGCATAAGGTACATATTTTCATCAAAGATAAAGGCAAGAAACATTAGACAACATTTACCCCCATTCATCTGTCTTAGAAAGAATCCACCAAAATATGACACTTAAAGAGGAGGAGCCCTGGCCAGGTGACTCAGTTGGCTGGAGCAGCATCCGTACACCAAAAAGGTTGTAGGTTCAATTCCCAGTCGGGCACTTACGGGAAGCAACCAATGGATGTTTCTCACATCAATGCTCTCTTTCTCTCTCTCTAAAATAAACATATCATTGGATGAAATTTTAAAAACGAAAAAGGACCTGGCCGGCGTGGCTCAGTGATTGAGCATCGACCTATGAACCAGGAGGTCACAGTTCAATTCTGGGTCAGGGCACATGCCTGGGTTTCGGGCTCAATCTCCATTGTGGGACGTGCAAGAGGTAGCCCATCAATGATTCTCTCTCATCATTGACGTTTCTGTCTCTCTCTCCCTCTCCCTTCCTCTCTGAAATCAATACAAAATATTTTTAAAAAAGAAAAGAAGGAGGAAGAAGACCAGGATGCAGAAAACGTGATATTTAATACAATACAAAGCCAAAAGAAAGTCTCAGGACAATAGCTGTTCAACAGGTCTAAATAATAACCAGGCAATGTAGAGCAGAACATTATCCCTAGGAGGAATGTCTCCAGGAGAGAAAACACACACACACACACACACACACACACACACAAATTAAATTGATAGATTACAAGTTTTACCTTGTAGAAAACTGAGTTAAGAGGCTACAAAAGGGTGTGAGATAACTTGGCTATAGACCTTAACTAAATTTAGCAAATTTAAAAAAATAAAAAATTTAAACTGCCTATATTTTTTAAAACAGAAAAAAGTAGCCCTAGCCAATTTGGCTCAGTGAATAGGTATTGGCCTACAGACTGAAGGGTCCCAGGTTCGATTCCAGTCAAGGGCACATGCCGGGGTTGCGGGATCGATCCCCAGTAGGGGGCATGCAGGAGGCAGCCAATCAATGATTCTCTCTTTTCATTGATGTTTCTATTTCTCTCTCCCTCCCCTTTCCTTTCTGAAATTAATAAAGAAATATATTTTAAAACAGAAAAAAGTAAATGTATCTATAACATATAATACCATAGTACTATGCTCATCAAGGAACAAATTTATTAAGGTCATCATAATAAAAACATCAAATAGGATTTAACCAAAAATTGAGCTATAACTACAATCGGATGTACTTGGAGGGTAGGGATAATATAAAAAACCTAAAATCTTCATAGTACTTAACAGGAAAATCATTAGATAATGGCAAAAACTTATGATTCAAGAGACAGCATTATGTATATGTGTGTTTTAAAATTTTATAAATATGGAAGTGATGATTAGAAAAACAGCTAAACTAATAATAGTGGGTGTCTTGAAAAAAAACATGGGAATATACAGACCCAAAACATATGCATACCCATGTGTACAACCCTTTCTCTTGTTCTTTTACATCCTTCAGAAATGATGGTTATGCAATGTATAATTTTAAGATTATCTGTATTTTTAAAGCTATGCATGTATTGTTCTGGTTTAAAAAGTTTTGAGGGAACAATTAATATAATGGCAATGTGGATGGATAGAAATGGTGCTAGGTATGTGGAGTGAGATGTGGATAGGGAATAACTAAACAATAAAATTAAAACAAAATAATTCCAGGATTCTGGCTCAGACAATAATATATTTTTAAGACAATTATATATGTATTTCATCTTTAACTGCAGTAAATCCTAAAGGTAATATTATTATGTTAAAATAATGTCATATCTACTTTTAACTCAAAATTAAAAGGTACTATGTAGCACTGGCTGGTTCATAGGTCGACTGGTACCAAGCACCAAAGGGTTGTGGGTTTGGTTCCAAGTCAAAGGAAGGTACCGGGTTGCAAGTTTGATCCAGGTCAAGGTGCAATCGGGAGGCAGCCAATCAATGTTTCTTTCTCTATTTCCGCCCCCTTAAACTCCCCACACACACTCCCTCTCTCCATCCCTCCCTTTCACTCTCTAAAAAAATCAATGGAAAAAAATATCCTCAGGTGAGAATTAACAATAAAAAAGGTGCTATGTAAATATGATTTGGGGAATGCATACGAAAGCAACACTTTAATGTGTTGGTGCTATCTTAAAAAATCTTTAATATCATTTCCCCTTTTATACTGGTATGCCAAAATCATTTCTTGGCATAAAGTTGCTTCATGGTTAGTAGTCCACCTATCATGAAAGAAAACAAAAAAACCTTTCCACCCTTCCAAATATCACCAGTTTCATGAACTGATCCCTTTCTTTTCTAAACTACACTTTAAAAAATATACATATACATGCAGAATGTTCTAAGTCAAGCATGTCAAACTTGTAGCTGGCGACCGGCTGCAAGTTTAACATGCTTGCTCTAAGTAAAATTAAAAAGTAATTCATAGATTAGCATTTGCATATTTTGAATACTTTGAAAATATGATCCTCATTTTGTCCCTTGAAGCCCTCATTTGTACTACCGCTTCTTCCATCTATAATATCCTTCCTCCTTACCTTAGACTGTCCACATTATTTAAGTATAGTAGACAGAGCATGCACTTGACATATAATTGAATAATTCACATCTTCATTGCACCACTTCTAATCATATGACTCTGGAGAAATTGCTTGGATCTACTTCCTCACTTCTAATTGAAGTGGTAAGGTAAATTTATGAAAATGTCACACAAAGTACCTAATTTCACACATATATTCAACAAAATATTAATTCCCTGCCCCTTCCCAACTCTTGGTTCAATTAAAATTTCCTCAATAAACCATTAAACCTTGTTTTTCTTCTGCCTCTTACTACATTGACAGAATATTCAATGCAATTCAAAATTTACCATACATGATCTCAAATTGCTCACTATTAATGTGCCTGAACTGTACATATCTTACTCCAAAGCAAGCTCCTTAACAGTGAAGAACACATTTTCTTCTTCCCTTGTATTTCCTCTTATACACAGTAGTCTATTGGATACACTCGAGGTACTTAACATATGATAATTTACAAGCTAAGAAAATAAGCAAAGTCAGGTAGTGCTATCTTTTACAAAATAGATCCAGAGGCACTGAAACATGCAACAGACTGCCATATTTTAGAGGGAAGGGGAGAGGAAGGAAGAGATTAATCAAAGAACTTATATGCATAGCCCATGGATAAATGTGTGGGGAAGGGCTGGATAGGGGACATCTGTAATACTTTCAACGATAAAGATTAAGAAAAAATTAAAAATGAGAAAGACCCATGTATATTGATAATAAAAAAATCATTTACATCTATGTTTATAGATCTCCTTCATTGTTTTAACTAGGCACTGTCACTGTCAATATATTTCAAGATATATTGTTGAGTAAAATTATTTAAAGGCATATAATAGCATATACAGCATGATTTTATTTAGAAATAATTTAGTTTGCCTACATTTGATTATGTATACCAAACCAATATTAGTAATTATCTCTGGAGATGAAGAAACATTTAATTTCTAGTTTACTAACATTTTTATTGTATATTGTTCTTTTTTACTATGAGAATGTATTATTTTAATGTGTTTAAACTGGGCCCACCTATACCTTTCTTACCTTTTCTCATGAAGCAAAGTTATAAGGAAGTCTCACATACTAGTATCACTTGCAGCAGCAATACTTACTTTTTGGTTGAAAAGATTTATTGTCATCCATCAAGTTGTAGAGTCACCTAAGCACCAATATATAACAACAATCAATTTTATGAGTCAGTCACTTTAACACAAATATTAAAACATAAAATTGGGATTCCGAAATCTTTGGGTCTGATTTCGATTTCCAGCAAACTCACCATGTGACTCCAGACAAGGTAGCAAGTTAGGTCTTAATTTTCTGACCTATAAAATAAACAGGATGGATCTGTCATTAGATATACACACATTTAATATTTTTCTCCTATGGAAAGCTTACCTTTTGAGTTTCATGTGTTTGATACACACAAATGCTACTTACTTTCCATATTTGGTTCATTTCTGAATGAACGCAAATTTAGTAAATAGAATGCTGAATGTGCAAAGCATTTGTTACTTGAAAAAACTTACTGAATTATCAAATTACAAATAATCTATGAAAGGTACCTTTTATAAAAATGAGTAATCACCCTTCAATATGTTTTATTAAATGTGAATTTTGAAATACTAAGTGACATTAATTTTTAACTGTTATTCTTCATATCATAAATAAATGTAATTATTATACAAAAGCATGTTCAAATAATTTTTTATTTTACTTTTCTGGTTTCTTATTAATGATGACTAAGGAATAGAAAAGTAACGATAAATTTCATCATAGATTGATTTAAAATTACTCATTGCCTTCTGCGCTCAAGGTCATGTGATCAATTCTAGAAAAATAATTAAGATGAATAAATCATAGCCTTGCCTTCAAAAGTTTACAAACTTATATGTCTATGATTCTTTAGGCTTTTATAAAAGGTGGTGCATTAAACATTATTAATATTTTTGCTTTCTTTAAAACAGAAATTTGTGTTCAGAATTCTCATGCACATAACATATTTTTACATATAAAATAAGCAAAGTTAAAACTATTTGTTATAAAATAAAAAAGTAAAGAAAATAGAGATCAGAAATCTTGGGATAAACATCTAATTGAGCCTTCACATTTGTCTTTATCTGCAGACTGCAAAAGCAAGCTTTCCTAGTTTTTCCAATTCCAAATTTAGCCTGCACTAGAACAAAGGGGAAATAAACTAATTTAACTCCAGAAGAAGTTACTGCTATAAATGTTTGAATTACTGCCTCAAGAATCTCTAGTGATTCAATACATAAGTAAATTTCTATAATTCTGAGGTTTGACTATTAAATCTCTTGAACTCAATTATTTGAATAGTTATCACTTGTCCTGCAACTAGAATTAAGGTAATGCACATGTCAAGTAGATAAATACATGACAATTCTTGCTCAGCATGAGGAACATACTACCAATGTCAAGAATACAGAATATTTTTAAGAGTCATAACTGCACAGCCCATGAGACTCATAAGGAACTCTATTATTAGATGATCATATAAAATATCTATTGACACAAATATCTTAAAATTAATACTAAATATACAAATAGTATATATAAACATGTCCTATCTACTGCCTATGATTATGAAGATGGCTTTTGGGGCCCATAGCAACCACCAAGGAGTCTAAATTAATACATTCAAAAACACTCTAAAAAGTCAGAAATAATCAGGTGCCATTTAGAACCACAACTTCAGTCTAAAGCTGTGCTATCCAATAAGATAGCTGAACCCTTCAAAGCTATTACCACAAAAAACTCTTAAGTCATCACTTCAGAGTTGTGGTTCCAAAGGAAGGAATTCTGTGGGAGATTTGTTAAAGAAATGGAGTATTCAGCAAAATGAGCAGTGAGGCCGAGACCGGTTTGGCTCAGTGGATAGAGCGTCGGACTGCGGACTGAAGGGTCCTGAGTTCGATTCCAGCAAGGGCATGTACCTTGGCTGCAGGCACATCCCCAGTAGGGGGCGTGCAAGAGGCAGCTGATCGATGTCTCTCTCTCATCGATGTTTCTGACTTTCTATCCCTCTCCCTTCCGCTCTGTAAATAATCAATAAAATATATTTTAAAAAAGAAAAAAAAAGAGCAGTGAGAACCTTGGTGCTCCTATAATAGCAACTCGGAAGGGTGTCTAGGTTATGCAACTCAGAATTGGCATCAAAATAGGCTGTAAAGACCTCTCCATTCCAGCTGTTGACTCGGAGACACTATGCCCATGTTTAATATACTGGTCATATGGGGGGAGGGATGAATCTCAAGTAAATGACTTCCAAGTAACTGACAAACAATTCTTGGAACACACCCATTCAGGTTTTGGAGATTGCCTTTAAGTAGTTGCAATTACTATTTAGATAGTTTTTGTTTTCAGATTTAAATATTTAAAATTCAATACTCTTTTAAGAGTTCATTCTACAAAAAAATTTAAAACAATGGATTAAAATAGTTCAAATGGTAAATTGTACATTATGTGTATTTTATCACAAGAAAAATACTTAAAAATTTAATGAATAACATTTCATACCCACTAGGATGGATATAATAAAAAAAAGACAAATAATAAGAATAATTGGCAAGGATATGGAAAAAACGGACACCTCATACACTGCTGGTGGGAATATGAAATTGTGCAGACACTGGAACTTTGACAGTTCCTCACAAAATTAAACATAAAGATACCATATGACTCAGCAATTGCAATCTTGGCAAAAGAGAATTTATTTTTACACAAATGTTCAGAGCAGCATTACTGATAATGACCAAAAAGTGAAAATAATCCAAATGCCTGAATGATGAATAAAAAGTGACATCCTTATACAATGAAATAATATTCAGTCATAGAAAGAAATTAAGTACTGATACATACTACAATATGAACAGATCTTGAAAACATCATAGTAAGTGAAAGAAACCAGTCAAAAAGACCACATATTGTGATTTCATTTATATAAAATGTCCAGAAATAGCCAATTCATAAAGACAAAAAGTAGAATGTGTTCACTTAGGTCTGGGAGGGCTGGAGGGAGATGGGGAGTGACTCTGAATGGGTATGGGATTCCTTTTGGGGGTGATGAAAATATTCTAGCCTGGCTGGCGTGGCTCAGGGGTTGAGCCTCCACCTATGAAGCAGGAGGTTATGGTTCAATTCCAGGTCAGGGCACATGCCAGATCCCCTGTGTGGGGCACGTGGAGGCAGCCGATCAATGATTCTTTCTCATCATTGATGTTTCTCTCCCTCCCTCACTCTCCCTTCCTCTGAAATCAATATATATATATATATATATTTGTTAAAAGTAGCGGCCATCTAAAAATATTCTAAAATTGATTGTGGTGGTGTTTGTTCAACACTGTGAATATATATACTAAAACCAATGAATTGTACACTTCAAATGGTTGAATTGTATGTTATATGAATTATCTCAATAAAGCTGTTAAACACACACACACACACACACACACACACACACTACACCACGCCACATCACACCTTCTCTATCCATTTGTCTGCCCATAGATGCTTAGATTGTTTCCATGCATTGACTATCTATACTAATAAAAGGGTATTATGCTAATTAGACTTGGAGACCTTCCAGGAGACCTTCCAGACATCTTTCTGGACAAAACCAGGGTGGGAGGACTGAGGCAAAGGCTGTTAGGGACAATCAGGCCAGGAGGAGAGGGCAGTTGGGAGCAAGCAGGTCACCAGTGGGGGGCAGTTGGGGGCGAGCAGGCTGGCAGTGGGGGGCAAGGAAGCCAGCGGGGGGGGGGGGAGTCAGTTGAGGGCAAGCAGATCGACAGGGGGGCGGGGGGCAGTGGTTGTGATCAGGCTGGCAGAGGAGGCAGTTGGGGGGGAGCAGACCAGCACAGGGGGGGATTAGTTGATAAGAAGGCCAGCTGGGGGCAGTGGGGGGCGAGCCAGCCTGCAGGCAGAGTGGTGAGCAGTTAGGAACTAGCAATGCAGGATTGCGAGAGTGATGTCTGACCGCCTGCCGGTTTAGGCCCAATCCCTACATCCAACTGCCGATTAACCCCCGAGGGGTCCCAGATTGAAGAGGGTGCAGGCCAGGCTAAGGGATACCCCACACACACACACACACAAATTTTGTGCACCAGGCCACTAGTTGTAAATAATACTTTAATAAACATGGTGGGTGTAAGTATCTTTACAAGTTAATGTTTTTGTTCCCTTTGGATAAATACCCAGAAGTGGAATTGCTGGGTCCTATGAGTGTTCATGCTTTTGTCTGTACTTACTACTGCATTGTCATCAAGTGCTGTAATTTTAATTGATGCGGACTAATAAAAGAGCAGAGGGAGAGAGTATTTAAATAATACATTTAGTTATAGAAATGAAGGTATTGAAAAGGTTCAAATAGAAAAATCTTGCTATTGTTTAGATATGAATTATAGGTATAAAAAACAAAAAACAGGCAGTGACTTTATTTCATAAAATATATTATTTGTCCAATGTATTAACACTGATTCATATAGCATTGATTTTGTAGTTTTACTTAGTTTTTTGATATATAAAAATTTATTACTACTCTGTTTTCACCATTAAAACTTACGATCTTGTTCTTTCCTTCTTGCCTTTGCATAAAGCCAAAAGAGACACAGTGGCTACTTTGACAACCTTAAAGCAGACTACAGAAATGTCACCAACAGCATGACCTTTGCAACCAAAGGCAACGAACAGAACATCATTTTCTCAATAAAATTCAATCATCATTGGGTACAAAGACTGTGATTTTTTGGGGGGGGGCATATTTGATAAGCTGGGTCCTGACACACATCTTAGAGGGGTATATTTATCCACTAGGGGAAATGTCAAGTAAAAACTGCAGTACAATGATGAGAACACTGGACATGGGCTGAATAAATGAGTGTGAATTTGGAGTTTGCCACTTTCTGGTTGCCAAACCTACAGAATGCTTAATTAACCTTTTTGAGCTTAGTTTTTCTGTAAAATGAAAATAGTAATACCTACTGAGAAGATAAAATAAAGCACATGAAAAATTTTTGTGCAGTACTTTGCACTAAAAAGAAAACAAATTCTAGTTCATGTGAATAACTGTTAAAATAATGTCACAAATAAAGAACACCAGATCCTTCAGTTCAAGGACTCATGCTCTAACTACTAAAGCACACCAGCCAGGGCTAGACACACATTTTTGATACAAATTACAGAGTAAACCATCTTCTTGAGTCATTATTTAAAACAACCTGCCTAAAAACCAAATATATTTAAGTCCCTCTTGGTGTAGGAAGACAGAAAAAAATTCAGTTATATAATTAATGAATAAGTCATAAATATTTCTGACCTTTCAAGTTACTTGTGAAATGAAAAATATTTTAAATATAAATTTCCAATATTCTGTCACTAAAACTATGGATTGCTTTTTATTTACAAAAATTGTTATTCATTTAGGTATTTCCCCTTTTCTATTAGTATAACAACAGCAACAAACATATTTTTGGATGGCTCTAAATGTCCTCTTGAATAAAGACAACAAATTGGAGAGAAGAGGAGATACCAAATTATATATTCTTTTCCCCTTACTCATCTCTTCAAATAAAAAAAAAGTTGATGCTGAATAGTAAAACACTGGGCTGAAGAAAATGGGATTAGACAAGAAAACTTAACTGAAGAAAATAGGTTGAACAGGGGAAGCTGGAATTTGGAGCCTTTCAACATCAAAACTTTTTTCAATGGACTATTCTCCAACTTTTCAACATGCTTGGAAATAATAACAGTATTATTTAAATACCAAAAAAATTTAAAAGATCTGAAGTACTAAAAATAAAAATTTAAAGGAAAGGGGAATTGAAAATATTTCTTGGTTTTTTTTTGGGGGGGGGCTCCTTGTTTATTTTCTTTAACCACTTCACTGCACTGAAAAGTGGGGCATGATAAAAGAATTTAACACTGGCTGAAGTTAGAAGATATAGGTTTAATAACCAGATATATAAATTCTACCCATTATGACTTCCATAAAGTCTTCTACTTGAGGCTGTTTCCTCACCTTCCAAATAGTTCTATCAACACCTCAAAATGGGTAATAATCCATGATATATAAAAATTCAGAATACAATCATAGTGGAATCTGTACCAATGTTATAACATCAAGGGCATACAACCCTAACTTAATTTCATAAGCAAACCAGTGCCTTCATAGGTTGAGTAAAATTTATCCTTAAGGAGATGGTTTGAATTTTCACAGTAACCCCATAAGCAAGACACCTCACAAATGCTAAGAGAAGACTTTTTGTAGTTTAAAGCATTACTTGTTGGTTTCAAGTATACATTTAATGGCACTAAACGACATTAAAACAGATTAAAACTGAAAACAAAAGGCGAAATTTAAGTCCACATATTAAAAATAAAAACAACGAAAAAAAATCTTTGCAAACAAAGAGAACCCCTTGAAGATTTCCTGTGCTTGCAAGAAGCTGCTACACTTAACATTTTATTCTAATTTCTCCTTAATAAAAGCATTAAAACTTGAGGTAAGTTAAAAGGAACCCCCCCCCCCGCATCCAGAGAAGGATAAAATCTGAGAGTGAGATAATTTTTTCCATTAAGTAAAATCTGCAAAGCTCATTGTTTAAAAAAAAAAATGTGTCTCTTAACTCCACGTTTCTTCCCGGGGCTGTTCTCCCCTAGACAATAACGGAATGGAGCAAGATTTCTATGAGGAGGAGCTAAGTCCCTTTGGCAAGAACGAGGGTGTGAGCACTCGACGACCAGTAATCTGGGTGGGGGAAACCTACACGTAAACGGTGGGCCCCAGGGCCTCTGAAGCCTCCAAGTTCGGAACCTTCTCTCGTCTCTTTTAGAGACTCAGGGGGAGACGGGTCTCTGCAGACATCGACATCAAATGTACAAAAGACCGAAGGGAGTTGCCTCCAGAAAGAAAAGCCGAAACCTGCCTGGGGACCCACTGCCACGCACAGGCCCCAGACTATAAAGAGGCAGTGGCGGCAAACCGCGAGACCACGGCCTGAGCTGCACGCCAAACCCCGCCGCTGCACAGCTACCTTCCCGAGATCCCCCCTCCCCCCTCCCCCCCAGGGATGGCTCAAGATGGTGGCCCACCCGGCACCGCGCTACCGCGCCAGCCCGCCGTCCCCTCCTCCGCGCGTGCTGGGCTATCCTAGACTCCGCGCCGAATCCAGACCCTCAACCTCCCTTCCTCACCCACAGGCCTCCGATGCCGCCCTCACCAGCCAGGCGATCACTGCCGCGAGCGACAGCCTCCGCCCGCTTCCCTGAGGCGAAGGCGGGGTGGCGGATACTCACCACGAGCTGAATAGGTCGGCCAGAATGGGACTCTAAGGAGGAGGAGAAAGGGAAGGAGGAAAAAGGAGGGGCGCGAAAACACTGGGCGGTGGCTACCGCCACAGCAGCCGCACCAGTGCTTCCAGGCGCCCAATGAGCGGCGCAGACCGCGGTGGCGGTATATAACTACGCGCGCTGCCTCATGGGTATACAGCAGCTCCTCCGTCTCGAGTCCCCCCCATCCTTCCCCCACTCGGTCCCCCTACCCCCTCTCCGGCCCCTCCTCGCCCCCCCGCGCACATCCGGGCTTCTATGATACTTTACTAAAGGACTTTGGAGGGTGGGCGCTTACATGTGCACGGCCTTATACAATCTCGAAGGCTGCAGCAGTTGGACATGCGCAGTGGGCTGCGGGTCGCGGGCTGCAGGCTGCGAGCTAGAGCCAGAGCGAAGCACTGGACGCTGAGGCCCTCCCCTCCGCGACCCTGCTGTGCAACCTGAGTAGCAAATTCACAAATTCCAAAATTCCAGCTGCCCGCAGTATCTAAGCACATGATTTTGGGATCCTCCCTGTGTGTAAGGGATAGAGCCACCATTAAAAAGAATACTTTAGCCGACCGATGAAGACCTACACTTGGTGAATAAAATGCATAAAAATCAGGGTAATTTTACTAAATTTGTTTTGAACATATCGTTTTGCTTGCACGTTATTCCTGTCATATACATGTCCATGGTAGTTATTAAAATATTAAAGGCCCTAGCTGGTTTGCCCAGTGGATAAAAGATCGGCTTTCGGACTGAATGGTCCTGATTGGATTCCAGTCGGGGCACGTGCCTGGGTTGCCAGCTCGATTCCCCAGTGTGGGGCCTGCAGAAGGCAGCCAATCAATGAGTCCCTCTCATCATTGATGTTTCCATCTCTAACTCCTCTCTTCCTCTCTGAAATCAATAAGGATATGTAAAAATAAAAAAGTAAATAAATAAATAAAAGCTGTTGAGAAAAATATGAAAAAAATATGTTAAGGAAAAAATACGTTTAGGAGGAAAACATTTGCCAAGACACTGCTTGCACAAACATTTTCTAAGTGTTTTGAACAGTAAAGAAAATTTCATTTCTCAATTTACCTCACAAATTCTTGTGGCAATAGTGGCCATTCCCTCAAGAGTTAACCCAGACTGAAAACCTTGCCTTAATAGTTCCTTAATGCATATTCAAGTTCAGTCAGTCACTTAATCCTGCCAGTTCTATTTGAGCTAGTTTCTTCTTTCTTATCCATACCTCTTTCGCTACTGACCGGCCCTGAAAATAAGCTTTACAAGAAAAGACAGCAAATAAAACAAAATAAAAAACGTGGAAAGTTAAAAATTGCAAAATCTTCCAGTATTAGACCCTCCCTCTCCATACACACACTTCTAGGCAGGCGGATAAGAAAGGGCAGAACTTTCTCCTTTGTTGTCACTGGGAAATTGCAAATGTACAGCCCATGATGTGGAGCTTTACCTCGGCCCCACACTCCTAGAGACTACAAAGTCCCAACGCACTCCCTCTTCCTCTCAAGCCAGTCCAGTTCTGTTTAGATCCCTTTCTTTCCCAGGAGTCCTAGACTAATAAAATTTACCTTATGTTCTCTCTGTGTATAGAGAGAGCCTGAACAAAGCAACTAAAATGAGGAGGGGAGAAGGATAAAATATGCCTCAGTGGGATGACCAGAAAACATTTATAAACCAAACCAAAATTTCAATCCTATTTATTCTGTTTTAATACGTTTTTATTGATTTCAGAGAAGGAGAGAGAGAGAAAATACCAATGATGAGAGAAAATAATTGATCGGATGCCTCCTGCACATCCTCTACGGGGGTTGAGCCTGCAACCCAGGCATGTGCCCTGACCAGGAATCTAACCGTGACCTCCTTGTTCCTGAATGCTCAACCACAGAGCCACTCTGGCTGGGATCCAATTTATTATTATTTTTTCCCATGAAAAAGTATAACAGTCAAGAAAGCCCGAAAACTCTGGTCAACAAATGTTTTCTCAAAAGGAAATGTACCCGAGCTCAACGATTAGAGAGTAGAGGGTTTGGGGTTCGATTCCTAGTGAAGGATATGTACCTGGGTTATAGGTTCAATCCCGGCCTTAGTAGGGGTGTGTGTGGAAGGCAAACAATCTCTCTCTCCCTCCCTCCCTCTCTACCTACCTCTAAAAAACCAATGGGAAAAAACGTTGGGTGAGAGTTAACAAAACAACAACAGCAAGGGAAATATACATGAGAAGCCAAATTATAATAAAAGGGATTCCTGGTGAGAATGGAAATCAAAGATGGGAAATTCGATGATTTTGATTACTTTATCCTTAAAACTCTCCCTCAAGTTTCCCGTTCTGTCTCTCATCCCATCAAAAAAAAAAAAAAGATATCAAGCCCTAGCTGGTTTTGCTCAGTGGATTGAGCATCGGCCTGTGGACTGAAGAGTCCTGGGTTCAATTCTGGTCAAGGGCATCAGATCAATGATTCTCTCTTATCACTGATGTTTCTATATCTCGCTCCCTCTCCATCCTCTCTGAAATAAATAAAAATATGTTTAAAAAAATCAAAGATATCAAGCCTAGCTGGTGTTGCTCAGTGGTTGATCATTGACTTATGGACCAGAAAGTCATAGTTCCATTCCTGGTAGGGGTATATGCTCGGGGTTGCAAGTTGTGGGCTGGATCCCCGGTAGGGGGCATACAGGAGGCAGCCAATCAATGATTCTTTCTCATCATTAATGTTTCTATCTCCCTCTCCCTTCCTCTCTGAAATCAATAAAAATATATTTTAAAACAAAAACAAACACAAAAATCACCCACATATCAAGTAGTACATCTGATAGAGTAACCAAAATTCCTGGGAATGTATATTTATTCTGAGTGGACCTTTATTTTTTTATTTTTTAAATCTTTATTGTTCATCTTATTAATTACATTGTTCCCTTTTTTCCCCTATAGCTCCCCTCCACCTGGTACCCATCCCACCCTCTGCCCTCACCCCCCTCCACTGTCCTCTCCCATAGTTGCATGACTTTTGTCCAGTCTCTTGCTGCACTTCCCACACCCCTTTTCTCCCCAAGAATTGTCAGTCCATTCCCTCTCTATGTCTGTGATTCTGTTACATTCACCAGTTTATCCTGTTCATCAGCTTATTATTTCATTGGATTTTTATATTCATTTGTTGATAGATGTGTATTTGTTGTTCATAATTTACACTTTTATCTTTTTCTTCTTCCTCTTCTTAAAGAATATCTTTCAGCATTTCATATAATATTGGTTTGGTGGTGATGAACTCCTTTAGCTTTTTCTTAGTTGCGAAGCTCTTTATCTGACCTTCAATTCTGAATGGTAGCTTTGCTGGATAGAGTCATCTTGGTTGTAGATTCTTGCTATTCATCACTTTGAATATTTCTTGTCACTCCCGTCTGGCCTGCATCGTTTCTGTTGAGAAATCCGCTGACAATTGTATGGGTGCTCCCTTATAGGTAACTGTTTTTCTCTTGCTGCTTTTAATATTCTCTCTTTGTCTTTTGCTCTTGGCATTTTAATTATGATGTACATTGGTGTGGTCCTCTTAGGGTTCCTATATATTGGGGTTTGGTGCGCTTCTTGGATTCCTAAGTCAATTTCTTTCACCAGGTGTGGGAAGTTTTGGGTCACTATTTCTTCAAATAGGTTTTCATTGTCTTGCTCTCTCTCTTTTTCTGGCACCTCTATAATTCGGATGTTGGTATGGTTGAGGTTGTCCCAGAGGCCCCTTACACTATCTTCAATTTTTTGGATTCTTTTGGTGTCTTGCTTTTCCAGCTGAGTGGATTTTACCACTTCGTATTTCAAATCTTTACCTTGGTTCTTGGGGTGCTCTAGAGTACTTTTAGGTCTTTGTATAATATTTTTTATTTCAGTCAGTGTATGGTTAATTTCTGGTTGGTCCTTTTTCATATCCTTGAGAGTCTTGATCATATCCTTGTACGTCTCATTCATTTCCTTGTAAGACTCATTCATTTCCACGTTGGTCTTGTTCATTTCCTTGCAGGTCTTGTTCATATCCTTGAGGGTCTCGTTCATTTCCTTGTAGGTCTTGCTTATTTCCTTATAGGTCTCGACCTTTTCTAGGAGCCTCTTGAAAAGCCCTACAACTGTGGTTTTGAATTCCATGTCCAGTCGTTTTTTTTCCTCCATTTCTTTCACATCTGATTTCTTTCCATGTCTCTGCATGGTGTCTGCTTCCCTGAGTTGGTCAATTAGCTTTGTGTGGTAGACATCCTACTAGGGACAGTGGCTCAGCCTCCCCAGTTACCTGAGGTGGATATGGGTTGCACAGTCTTGCTGAAGTTAAGCCCAGGTTAATCATTATTAGCACTTGGAGGGGTTGACCTCCAGGCCAATTGTCTGTGACATTCAGCTGTTCTCAGGTTGGATGGGCAGAGTCTCCAGGCCAAGCATACAGCGTTAGCTCCGCCCTATGTGGCCCCAGAGAGAGAGAGCTGCTGCCGAGCTCCACCAGCTGCAGGAGAATTCAGACTCTCCCCAAATGAGTCTGCACACCCAACATCTCACCCAGGGTTGCAAAACAATGCAGTCTGACGGTTTCCCGAATGAAAGAGCAAGTCACGAGTGCTCTCTAAGCGGTCACGCAGCTGCACTGTTCCCAAGCTCAAGCGCACTCCGCACAAGCTCGCCTTCTCCACAAGCCCGCAGACCCCTGCAGCACCTGAGCTTCAGCATGCCCTCCCACTGTCCAGTTTTCACCCCGTATGATAGTGGGTTACCTGGACTTCGCCCAGAGCTGGACAATCAGTCCAGTGGGACGTCTTTGTCTCCCCCGTTCAAGAAAATTGGCTGGTTTTCAGCCGCCCGCCCTCTCCGCTGGTGCGCGCGCTCCTCCAAACCTCTGACTCTGCACGTATCTTTAATGTTGTCCGCAGCCGCTCCTCCGAGTCACAGTTCTTCACTTTTATTTGTGGAATTTTCACTTAGCCAGCTTTTCTGGTGATTCTGGATGGTGTTTGTTCTTTCGTTAAGTTGTAGTTTTGAAATTGTTGTGTATGGTGGCAAGATAGGTGTTTTACCTATGCTGCCATCTTGGTTCTTCCTGAGTGGACCTTTTAGAGGAATTGCCTCCACAGAACACTTTCGTGAATGGAAGAAATTGAATGCAGGAAAGACAGGAGAATTAGGTCTAGAAACCACTTGGTATGTAGTAATAATTAAAATCATAGCTAAAAAATTATATAGCATTTATTGTGTACTAAGCACAGTTCTCAGTACTCTTTAATATTAATTATTTCATAAAACCTTATCAGGAAAGTACTGTTTTTATCATCCTTATACAAAGATGGCACAGATATAGTAAATATTTTGTTTGTAGTCACACAACACAAGTGATAAAGCCAGTATTTGAACTCAGGTATTTTGGTTATAATCTTAGTCATTATAGTCTTCTATCTTTTTAGATTTTAAATCTAAATCACATGTTAAATGAATGAATAAATGTATAGATAGTTTAGGATTCTTGAGGATATATAAATTAAAAGGTGATATCAAACAATGCTGTCTTCAGGTAGAATAAGTGCAATAGGTTAAATACTTACCAGAATGAATCTCCCATTAAGAAAAAGTAACTCCTGGCTGAATTTGGCTAAGTGGATAGAGTGTTGGCCTACAGACTGAAGGGTCCTGGTTTGGTTCCAGTCAAGGGCACATCATGCCCAGGTTGCCGCTGAACCCCAGTAGGATGTGAAGAAGGCAGCCAATCAGTGATTCTCTCTCATCATTGACTTTTCTCTCTCTTCCTCTCTGAAATCAATACAAATATATATAAAAAAAGAAAGAAAGAAGTCATTCCTATTATAAATTTTGGTGGAAGTAACACATTTAGTTACCTATGTCTCTAAGATTCTGGGTAAGGCCTATCTCCCTCACATTTGTTATTAAAACACTTTAGCACTAGAGGGCTCTTGAATAAATCTTAAAGAAGATTCACCCACATGTATAATTACTAGGTAAAGAGTTTTCACACTCCTCTGGTAACTGCAGACAGAGATTGACAGCCCTTCAGAGTAGAAAATTTTAAATTTTTGTAATCAGTACTTTGCATTATGCTATATTTTAGAGAGGGGCCACAAAGAAATACAACCTTTTTGGTGTATGGGACAACACTCCAATCAACTGAACCACCTGGCCAGGGCACCACTGAAGATTTTGATAGAAAAATGAAGTGCATATTTTGTGATTTACTTTCATCTCTCTACACTCAAAATGGAAAAGAGTCTTAGGAATTAAGACTAGGTGCAGGGAGACCAATCAGAACGCATATTATGTGGCTTTAGTGTTTGGTTTCTTTCCCTGCACAAAATGTATCCAGGGTTCCTCCATGTGGTAGCATGTAGTAGTACTTCATTCCCTTTTGTGGCTATACTAGAGGCCCAGTGCACAAAATTCGTGCACATGAGGTGTGTGTCCTTCAGCCAAGCCTGCATCCTCTCCAATCTGGGACCCCTTGAGAAATGTCATTGGGATGTCATTGGGATCGGGCCTAAACAGGCGGTTGAACATCCCTCTCACAATCCCAACCACTCACAAGCCTCTACCTGATTGCCTCTAACAACTTCTGCATGCCAGCCTGATCACCCACTAACCACTCCCCTGCCAGCCTGATTGATGCCTAACTTATCCCCAGCTGGCCCGATTGCCCCTAATTGCCCTTCCCTGCCAATCTGGTCACTACAAACTGCCCTCCCCTGCCAGTCTGGTAGCCCCTAACTTTTCTCCCCTGCAGGCCTGGTTACCCCCAACTGTCCTCCCAAGCAGGCCTGATACACCTCAATAGCACTCCCCTGCAGGCTTGTTTGCCCCCAACTGCCCTCCCTTGTAGCTGTGGTCCCTTCCAACTGCCTTCCCCTGTTGGTCTGATCTCTCGCAACTGCCCTGCTTTGCAGACCTGACTCCTCCCAATTGCCCTCCCCTGCTGGCCATGTTGTGGTGGCCATCTTGTGTCCACATGGGGGCAGCTGTCTTTGACCACATGGGGTCAGCCATCTTGTGTGTTGGAGTGATGCTCTTTTTGCACATTATTCTTTTACTAGGGACCCTGTGCACAAAATTCGTACACTGGGGGTGGGTGATCCCTCAGCCCAGCCTGCACCCTCACACACACTGGGAGCCCTCAGTGGATGTCCTACTGACCACTCACTCCCACCCTGCCCAAGGCCTAAAGCCTCTTAGGCCTTGGGCACCCAGACATTGGCCTGTAATGGGGCCAATGGCTGGCTCCGTCCCAGCCACACACCCCCCCCCCCCCCCCCCCCCCCCGCTGGCCCGGGATTTTGCCCCAGCCAGCTCACCCTGAGCTAACACGGGCCTTGACCCTGCCTCCCCTGGCCCAGGCCTTCTCCCTTGCCTGCACATACTGGCTGCCACAACCCCGCCCCACCAGAGCCCTGACCACCTCGGCCCTGATTTCTAGGACCCAGGCAGCCTCGGATCTGCCTGCCATGGCGCAGCCTGCCTGGGCCGCACCCCCCGTGGCTTGACCCACATTGGACCCACCCCCCGCAACCCGGCCCTCCTCAGTCCTGCCCCTCGCAGCCTGAGCTGCCTTGGCCCTTCCCCCCCCCCCCCCCCCCCCCCCCGAGGTCGGCCCTCCTCTGCCCTGCCCTCCGCTCCCAGGGTCGTTTCGGCCCTGCCTACCGAGAGCGCTGCCTTCCGCAGCCACATCCCCCACGGCCCAGGCTGCCTTGGCCGTGCCCCTGTGGCCTGCCCTGGCCCAGCCCACCTCGATCCCGCCCAATGAGGCCCAGCCCACTCCCCCTCAGCCCCACCCCCCGCTGCCCGGGTTGCCTCGGCCCCACCCCCGTGGCCTGCTCCACCTCAGCCCTGCCCCACGTGGCCCAGCCCACCTTGGCCCCGCTGCCCCGCAGCCCTACCTGCCTTGGCCCCTGCCCCCCATGGCCCGGGTCGCTTCAGCCCCGCCCACCAAGGACATGGCCTTCCTCAGCCCTGTCCCTCAGCGGCCCGAGCTGCCTCAACCCTGTCCCTCAGCGGCCCGATCTGCCTCAGCCCTGCCCCCCATGGCCTGGGCCACCTCGTCCCCGACTCCCACAGCCTGGCCCCCACAGGGCCCGGGATGCCTGAGCCCTGCCCCCTGTGGTCCAGCCTGCCTTGGCCTTGCCCCCAGGGCCCGGGCCACCTTGGGCCCACACCCTTTGGTCTGGCCACCATGGCCCCGCCCTCTGTGGCCCAGGTAGCCTCGACCCTGCCCACCCAGATCCTGGGCCGTTTTGGCCCTGCCCTCTGTGGCCCGGCCCAGCTTTGCCCTGCACCCCCAGGGCCCGGGGCACCCCAGCTCCATTCCCCTCGGCCCCCGTGGCCCGGACTACCTCAGCCACACCCTCCATGGCTCCTGCTGTGGGAGCACACTGACCAGGGGGCAGCTCCTGCATTGAGCTTCTCCCCCCTGCTGGTCAGTGCACCTCATAGTGACCTGTCAACAGGTTGTTTGGTCATTTGGTTGCTTAGACTTTTATATATATAGATAACGATAAAAATGTGGCCTTTGTGCCTGACTTTTTTTTCTAAAGATTGTCAGTGATAACTGTTTAAAAAAACATTTTTATTGATTTCGGAGAAGAAGGGATAGATAGAAACATCAATAATGAGAAGGAATCATTCATTGCCTGCCTCCTGCACACCCCCTACTAGGAATCAAGCCCGCAACCCAGGCATGTGCCCTTGGCTAGAATCAAACCTGGGACCCTTCAGTCTGTAGGCCGACACTCTATCCACTGAGCCAAAATGGCTAGGGCTGGCTTCTTTTTCTTAACATAATATTTTCAAGGTTCATCCATGTGATAGTACATGCAGTACTTTATTCTCTTTTTTGGCTTTATGTGTGGGCATACTGCATTTTGTTTAGTTATTTATCAGTTGTTGGATATTTGGGTGTTTCTATTTGGGTTATTGCAAATAATATTGCTATGCATACTGGTGTATGAATATATCCTATCTAATAAAGATGGAATGTGCTAATTGATCATCACACCCTCACAAAAATGGTGGTACCTACAGCCAATAATGAGGGAACATGCTAATTGACTGACACGCCCTCAAAGATGGTGGCACCCACAGCCACAAGATGGTAGCAGCCAGTCCCCTCAGCCCCACCTGGGCAGCAGGCATGCGGCATGGCTGGGCCCACCCAAAGGTGGGTCCGGCAGCTATGCACACCTGCTTCCAGAGTCCCCAGGCCCCTCAGTCCCCCAGCCACCCAGGAGTGGCCCAAGGCACAGGCAAGCCTTGGATGGCAGCTGCCCAGATGCCCAGGGCCACCCAAGGCTCAGGTAATCAGGGATGGATGAAGCTTGCGCTGCTGGCAGTGGCAACAGCAGAGGTGTGATGAGGGCGTCACCTTTCCCTGATCACTGGGTCACCTCCCATCCTGAGGGCTCCCAGAATGTGAGAGGGGGCAGGCCAGGCTGAGAGACCCCTCCTTCCAGAACATGAATTTTCATGCACCACGCCTCTAATGTGTGTGTGTGTGTGTGTGTGTGTGATACACATACACACACACACACACACACACACACACACACACACACGACCTGGTGCACAAAATTCGTGCATGGGAGGGGGGTTTACTTCAGCCCAGCCTGCACCCTCTCCAATCTGGGACCCCTCGAGGGATATCTGACTGCCCATTTGGGGTCGGGCCTAAACGGGTAGTTGGACATCCTTCCCACAATCCAGGACTGCTGGCTCCCAAATGTTCACCTGCCTGCCTTCCTGATTGTCTCTAACCGCCTCTGCTTGCCAGCCTGATACTCCCTAGCCACTCCCCTGCCAGCCTGATTGATGTCTAACTGCTCCCCTGCAAGCCTGTTTGCCCCCAACTTCTCTCCTCTGCTGGCCTGGTCACCCCTAACTGCTCACCCCTGAAGGCTTGCTTGCCCCCAACTGCCCTCCCTTGCAGGCCTGGTCCCTCCCAACTGCCCTCCCCTGCTGGCCTGATCATCTACAACTGCCCTCCCTTGCAGGCCTGATCCCTCCTGACTACCCTCCCTTGCTGACCATCTTGTGTCCACATGGGGTCAGGATCTTTGACCACATGGGGGCAGCCCTCCTTTGTGTTGGAGTGATGGTCAATCTGCATATTACTCTTATTAGATAGGATAGAGGCCTGGTGCACGGGTAGGGGCCAGCTGGTTTGCCCTGAAGAGTGTCCCGGATCAGGGTGGGGGTTCCCTTGGGTTGTGGGGTGGCCTTTGCAAGGGGCCTGTGGTGGTTTGCAGGCTGGTCACGCCCCTCAGCAACCCAAGTGGAAGTCCTGGGATCTGGGATTATTTATGTTCTACAATTGAAACTTTGTAGCCTGGAGCAGAGCCAAGCCTTCTGCTTACTCTGTGGCTATAGCCATTTCTGTTTGCGTTTATTTAAATTCTATAATTGAAACTTTGTAGCCTGGAGTGGAGGCCTAGGCCAGCAAGGGCAGGCAGAAAGCTTGGCTTCCTCCATTGCCGGGAAACCCAAACCTCCCTCCTGTTTTCAGTGGCTGCAGCCATCTTGGTTGGGGTTTATTTGCATATATGCTCCTGATTGGCTGGTGGGCATGGCTTGTGGGTGCAGCGGAGGTGCAGTCAATTTGCATATTATTCTTTTATTAGATAAGATATCCTATCTAATAAAAGAGTAATATGAAAATTGATCATACCTTTGCCACACCACAAGCCACGCCCACAAGCCAATCAGAGCAAGTATGCAAATTAGCCCAACCAAGTAGAAGGAAGCTAAGCACTGCAGGAGGGAGCAAAGCTGCAGAGAAGTAAGCAAGCAGGGCCGGAGAGAAGGGAGGGAGTGAGGCAGAGGAGATGAAGTAAGCAAAGCAGTGGAGATGGGAGTGAGCAAGGCAGCAGAGACGGGAGTGAGGCAGCAGAGAGGGAGGGAGCTTTGCTCAGGCCCCAGGAAGCTCTATTCTTGCAGGAATCTTCCTGCAACAGGTCTCCAATATATATGTAATTTTTCTGGGTGGATTTACTTATTTATTTAGTTAGTTTATATTTATTGTTTGAAATATTACATACGTCCCCCACTTCTTCCTTCACTGAACCTATCCACCACACTTCTCTCTCCCCTACAAATGTTCACTGCACTATTGTCTGTGTCCATGGACTATGTATATATGCACACAAGTTTTTTGGTTACTTCCCCCCCCCCAACCCCAGCCCTCTGAGATTTGTCAGTATGTTCTATGCTTCCATGTTGCTGGATCTATTTTGTTCTTCAGTTTATTTTGTCCATTAGATTCCACATATAAGTGAGATCGTGTGCTATTTGCCTTTTTCTGACTGGATGATTTCGCTTAGCACAATACTCTCATATATATATATACATATACATATACATATACATATACATATGAAATGTCTTTTTTAATTTAAGTTCTTTTTGTTTAAATTATTACATGAGTCTCCTTTTCCCCCATTGACCTCTCCCTCCCCACCCCCAGTTCCCAGCTCATGCCCTTACATCCCTACTGTGTGTGTCCATTGGTTATATTTATATGCTTGCATAGAAGTCCTTTGGTTGATCTCTTACCCCCTCACCCCTTGAAATAGGTTTTTATTGATTTCAGAGAGATGAAGGGAGGATAGATAGAGACATCAACCATGAGAGAGAATCATGGCCCTATGCCCCCTGTATGTCCCCTACTGGGGATGGAGCCCACAACCCGGGCATGTGCCTTGAACAGGAATTGAACTGTGACCTCCTGGTTCATGGATCAATTCTCAACTATTGAATCACATCATTATATATATATATATATATATATATATATATATATATATATATATATTCTGAAGATATTTAATCCTCACCTCAAGATATTTTTCCCATTGATTTGTTTTTTTAGAGAATGGAAGGGAAGGGTAGAGACACACAGAGAGAAACATTGATGTGAGAGAGATACATAAATTGGTTGCCTCCCGCACATGCCCTGACCATGCTGGGAACTGAGCCTGCAACTGAGGTATGTGCCCTTAACTAGAATTGAGCAACCCTTCAGTCTACAGGTCGACACTCTAATCACTGAGCAAAACCATATGGAGATATATATATATATATATATATATATATATATATATATATATGTAATTAGACCAGATGCCCTTCTGGATGAAGCTATGAGCTGCAGCTGTGAGGGAAGCCCGGCCCCAGATGTCAGAGGGAAGCCAGTGCTGCTGGAAGGAAGCCATTGCTAGCAGCTGGGGGAAGGAAGGACTACTCTTGCATGAATTGCGAGTATCGGGCTTCTATTATATATATATATATATATATATATATATATATATATATATATATATATATCATCCGAGGATATTTTTCCATTGATTTTTAAAGTGAGTGAAAGAGAGAAGGAATGACAGAGAGAAATATTGATATTAGAGGAACACATTGATTGGTTGCTTCCTGCACCAGCCCTGACCAAGACCCAGACATAGGAGGAGCTTGAAAGCGCAGTACATGCTCTTGACCAGAATTGAACCCAGGATCCTTCAGTCCACAGGCCAATGCATTACCCACTGAGCCAAACTGGCTAGGGCTGATCTTACATTTCAATTCAATGACGATTGGCATGCTATGAACAAAAAGTTTTGATTATTATTAAACTAAATTTCTGTATTATATTGTTACCTTTAGTTTCAAGTAGACAGAGCTATTACAGAAAATCCACTAGAATGAATAATAAAATATCTTAAAATCATTAAAAATGCCACATGCAAAGACTGCATTATAGCATACAATTTTTTTTTCTGTTATAATGTCAAGTGGTTGTTAGATTTTATTCCTGTCCCCATTGTTTGGATGCCTACTTTGCTAGTTGTATGTTGTAGAAAGATGCCTGGGAGCCTCAACCTTCTGAAGAGGAGAAGAAAGTATAAAATAAAACATTACAGGCTGTAATAAATAAGATTAATTACACCAGTCAGTTCCCCATAGGAGTCACCATGATTCAGGATTTGGGCAGATGGCTATTTCTTCCACTGATTGTTATAGGAAGGATGAAAAGTTGGCTCTCCATTACTCTTGAAAACAGACATGAATCTCTCGCATCAGATTACATGCTTCCTCTTTCTCTAGGATTTTCCTCTAGCTTTACCACTGAGGTGAGCAGAATTTTTACGCGCGTGTCAGGTAGAATCTTAGCACTGGCATGAGGCCTTAAAATTTTCTAATTACTTAAAAGTAATCTGCCCTGATACCTGGGTCTTTGCTACTGAAAATGACCATTGGGCCAATATCAGTCAGAAATATTAGATTATAAGTAACAGAAAACTTAATTCTCATGGGCCTAATCAATGAAATTAGAACAGGACTCAGAAACTGTTCCATTTGATTCAAAGTCTCAAAAATGGCACCAAAGTCAGATTTTTGTCTATGCTTTCTTTTTTTTTAAATATATTTTTTCTTGATTTCAGAGAGGAAGGGAGAGGAAGAGAGAGATGGAAACATCAATGAAGAGAGAGAATTATTGACTGGCTGCTCCCTGCATGCTCCCCTCTGGGGATCGAGCCCACAACCCAGGCATGTGCCTTGACAAGGAATTGAACCATGCCTCCTGGTTCATAGGTTGACACTCAACCACTGAGTCACTCAGGCCTGGCTTTGCCTATGCTTTTTTGATATGTGCTTTAACAGTAGAGGCCCAGTGCATGAAATTTGTGCATTTGGGGTGGGGGAGGGTCCTCAGGTTGGGAGGGACTAATCCTGCAAGGGAGGGCAGTTGTGGGCGATCAGGCCAGCAGGGGAGGGCAGTTGGGAGGGACCAGGCCTGCAAGGGAGGGCAGTTGGAGGCAACCTTGCAGGGGAGGGTAGTTAGGGGTGGCCAGGCTGACAGAGGAGGGAAGTTGGGGGTGACCAGGCCTACAGAGAAGGGCAGTTGGGGTGGGGAGCCAGGCCTATAGGGAAGAGCAGTTAGGGGCAATCAGGCTGGCAGGGGAGCAGTTAGGCATCAATCAGGCTGGCAGGGGAGTGGTTAGGGAGTGATCAGGCTGGCAGGCAGAAGCAGTTAGGGGCAATCAGGAAAGCAGGCAGGCGAACAGTTGGGAGCCAGCAGTCCTGGATTGTGAGAGGGATGTCTGACTGCCTGTTTAGGTCCAATTCTACTGGGATTGGGCCTAAACAGGCAGTTGGACATCCCTCAAGGGGTCCCAGATTGGAGAGGGTGCAGCCTGGGCTGAGGACCAACCCCCTCCCCCGCCACACAAACTTCGTGCACAGGGCCTCTAGTGATAATATAACTATGTATGTATGCATTAAGAGAGGACTAGAAGGAGTCTCTCAACACTGTTAAGAGTAGTACTCTTTGAATGTTTGGATTTTGAGTAAGTTTTACTTCTTTATGCTTTTGTGTAGAGTTTAAATGATTTATAATGACTATATACTTTTTAAAATAAGAAAAATAAGCTATTTGTAATTTTGAAAAATATGTATAGTCTTCATCACAGAAAAAAAGTCCCAAATATTCTATGCTGATAAAACTACATCTGAAGCATTCTTTCTCTTCTGCTACCCTGTTTCCCAAAAGTAAGATATCACCTGAAAATAAGACCTACCTCCAGTTTTGGCTCTCGCTGTAATATAAGGCATCCCCCCGAAAATAAGACCTACCCAGTAATATTTTTATTCTTGAAACTGGAAAAGCCCGGGCCACACAAGCAGTTATAAGGAAGTGGATCGATTTAATGTTGCCACTTGTTATGTGAGGGAGCCAAAGAGGTCTGCTAGTCTGGGATGCAGCCAGCACTCACCGTGCTAAAGACATGAAGAAATTTCTTCACGAAAGAAAAATAGATCAGATAATGATTCTCGCAGGAATGATGGCCTATCTCCAGGCTCTTGATATTACAATAAACAAGCCATTCAAGGACAATTTGCACAAGGAAATTAATGACTACATTGAAAATAGAATGGAGAGAAATCAGCGTGGAAACTTTGTGAAACCTAAACTGCAAGAGGTTGTGACTTGGGTGAAGAATTCATGGGAGAAAATCACTGACAGCTGCACTGCAAATGCATTATGAGCAGGCTACCTTGACTAGAAGTACTCATTTAAGGACAGTGCTATTGCTAAACATGAGAGATTTGCTCCACTGATTCTGAAAGAAATGGAGTCACAAGAAATTCACCAGGAAATTCAGGGTTTGGATTGTTATGATGATGTTCCAGAAGATGATGACATGACTGTCATTGAATAAATCTTACTTTGTGTTCATACCAGTAAATATCAGTATCAGTAAATGTACCATAGATTGTTGTACATGGAAATAACGGCAGCAAGAAATTCTTGATACCGTAGGATTCACAGTTTGTCTGGTTATGCTGGTTTGTGATGACAACTACTACTGTACCGTATGCAGGTAATAAATTTCCTTTTTTTGTTGTTCAACAATAAATGTGTACCGTATTCTTCTTCATGGAAAAATAAGACATCCTCTGAAAATAAGACCTAGCGCATCTTTGGGAGCAAAAATTAATATAAGACACTGTCTTATTTTCAGAGAAACAGGGTAGTTTGGAAGAAACAAGGAAACTGCTTATGGAGAGGGCCATATTGCAGGAAACTGCTAACAGCCTCAGGAGCTGAGAGTGGCCTCTGGCCAATAGCCAGCAAGAAACTGAAGCTCTCCATGCTGCAGCTGCAAGGAAGTGAATTATACAAAAACAGAGTGAGCTTGGAAGTGAATTATTTCCCAGTCCAGTTCCAAGAAAAAACGGTCTGGCTGACACCTTGATTGCATCCTTTTGAGACCTAGTTAAATCATGCTTGGATTCCTGACCTGCAGAATCTGGAGGCAGTCAATGCCTGGTGTTTTAAACTGCTAAATTTGTAGCAATTCTTTTTTACACAGCAAAAGAAAACTAATATACTCACCCAGTATATGAGATGCTACCAAACCCCTTGTATTGTCAGTGCTTTCAACTTTGGCCATGCTGGTCCGTGTGCATTATAGTTTTAAGTTGAATTTTCTAGATGATTAATAATGCTTTGCACTTTTTCATATGGTTATTGATCATTTAGATATATTCTTTTAAATGAAATACTTTTCAGGTATTTTTCCCATTAAAAAATTGAATCGCCTGTCTTTTTGTTGTTGTTAGGAGTTCAGTTCTTTATTTATACTGGATATGTGGTTCTGTAGGATGCATGGACTAAAAATCTCTTCTCCCTGACTAGATCTTGCCTTTTTATTCTCTTAATAGTGTTTTCTTTTTAAAATATGTATTGGTTTCGAAAAGGAAATGAGAGGGAGAGATTATAGAAACATCAATGATGAGAAAGAATCATTGGTCAGCTGCCTTCTGCACACGCCACACTGGGGATCAAGTCTGTAACCTGGGCATGTGCCCTGACTGAGAAATGATTGTGACCTTATGGTTCATAGGTCAATACTCAACCACTGAGCCATGCCAGCCGACAATACTGTCTTTTAGTAAAAATAAAAATGTTCTAAATTTTATATTATTTTTGTTTGTTGTTCCCTCCCAGTTTTATTGATATGCATTGAGCGGCCAGATTATTATGATCTCTGAACACATAATAATCTGGCCACTCAGTGTATAATTGACATGTAATATTGTATTCGTGATGTTAATTTAATTAATAAAAAAGGTTTTCTGGCTCCAAATACAACGCTCTTTTCATATTTTAAGACCAGGTGTTTCTTTTGCAATAGTAGAAGAGGAAGGCACATTTTGGCTTTTTAACAGAGTTATCCAATAATGAAATGAGCTGACTTGTTATACATACTTACACTGGAAGTATTCTAGCAGAGACTAGGCAACTGTCTATAATAAACATTTTGGAAGGGAACTCTAAATATCTTTCTCACTGGAAGATTCCAGGATTCTATAGAGATCAGAATTCAAGCATAACAGTATAATCAAATACTGGCCTATGTGGTAAAACTATAAATAGAGGTGATTAAAAAGGAAAATGGCCAACACTGATAAATGAAGACTAGATATTTTTAATGTTATAGTTTTAGAAAAATGTTTGGAACAAACTAAGCAATCAAACTGCAAATGTTTTCAATTCATGTGTTTATTATGTTGTTTCTACAAATGTTACTTAAAATTTTATCTATGCTTGAGCTTTTAAAATAAGTAATTGAAAAAATCTCCTTTAAACAAAGTTTATTTATGTGGTCAGTGGGATCAACTTGTGGTGGCAAAGGCTGAAGAAGAAAAAGTACAATTTTGTAGAAAAGCTGAAAGTGTTTTGCTCAGAGAGAGCTATAATTATAAAAGGTTCAGAGACCTGGATATGAGGGATAGCCCAGGCCACAGCTGGACATACAATTTATGGATTCGAAGCTGCAATCTCCTTTGGCTGACTGAAAGGTAGTGCTTTACTGAGATGTAAATCGAAGGAAATTCACATTTTGGAATGCATGCACATGTTTCTTAGATTATATCTATTTTTAATAAATTTCTGAAGGTAACAAGGGTATTAAAATTGCAAATAGTATAGTATAGTGGTTATGACCATGGTCTCTGAATTCAGACCAGAATTTGAATCCTCAGCTCTGCCACTTACTAAGTTATTTTCTTAACTTCTTACTACATCAGTTTTATTATCTACCCAAACGGGAATGTAATAGTACCTGTCTCATAGAGTAGTTGTGTACACATGAAGCTCTTGGCATCATCTTCAGTATAGCATTCCCTAATGTCAGCTAACATGTATGCTACCTTAAGACATTTTTGAATGGGGGGAACAAAGCTATTCTGAACCTGTATCATTCAACAAATAATCATTTTAGGGTCGTGCGCCTTGCACCAACTAAGCTGTTATATGGATAAACCCTATTATTGTGTAAGCTCGAGACATTACAGGGGTGGGGAGAGTCTTCACACGACAGGCTTAAAAGTCAGACGAAGCCTATAGGGTAACGGAATAACCCAGAATGCTTTGTACATATTCCTTCCATCCCGGAGGTGCTAGAGGTAGTCAGCAGGCCCTCACTTAGTTTTCTAGCTGATTGTGAGTTGCAGATGAACTTGAACTCCCGTTTGTATTTCTACTTTTCAGATTCTTTAAGTTTTTCTGATAGCTCTCTTCTGTTTCCAACTTGCTCTTTCTCAACCGTATGCTTCAAGTACAGGGCCTGAGTCTAATTCTTCAGTCCTGAATGCCTGGGCCCTAGGTGGGTGTTGAGGTTTACTTACTTGATCTTTTTTTCCCGAATTTAGGCATTTTGCGAAATACCACTCATCCCCATTGCTTCATTTTCCCACTGGTTTTAAACCCTTTGTCCCGCTCCCTCACTTTCCCTCCTTTTTTTGTGATATTTGCGCAGGCGCCTCGGCCTTTCACTCCGCTTGCCCCGCCTCCCCGTTTGCCCTGCCCTTCGCGGGCCAAAGGTTTTTTTCCAAGCCCCTTCTTACCTGGGCCTAGTTCGCTGGAAGTGGGTAGTAACGTGATGAAGAGGAATTATCTCTGCTGTCATGGAAAAGCGTGCTGACTGCAGAAGCTTTTGCTGATTTCTCAGGACTTACTACCCTTTCCCGACACCTCCCGAAAGTCAGGTTGCCCTTCTGGGCCTTTACACTTGTAGCCTGCCGACTCCTCTCCCCCATTAAGATCCTAGTTGTTTTCGCTTCTTATTTTGCACCTTCTTTTTAAGGATTGGAGGAGGCGGAGTTGGGATGCCAGTGCCACCGTTACCAGGGCAACAGCTTGGTTACTTCCGTTGATTTCAATGCTTCCGGGTTGGCGCTGCAGTGGCGTTTCCGACTGTGGGAGCTCCGGCTTCCCAGTCGTCAGATGAAGCCGAGCAGGTGAGGGGGAGCTCCTGGATTTCCAGGCTGGGGAGCGGGGCTGGGCCGCGCCAGGCCGCGCGGGGCCAGGCTGGCCTGGTTCCCGGCCTGGGAGGAGCTTAACGGTCCTTTGGTCTCTCTCTCCCCTCAGCTGAGTCCCTTCCCTGTCTTTCACTCTTCTGGCATCGTTGGTTTTACTTCTTCGATTGAACCCTGCTTCCTCGACCCCCCTGGGAGGCCGCCTCCTTCAGGCGCCTCCCTTCTCTTCACGAACTCGCTCTGACAGCTGAGGAACTGGCAAGATCCTGCTACCCAGAGGGTGAATGGGTATCTTTCCTGGAATAATCCTAATTTTTCTAAGGGTGAAGTTTGCAACGGCGGCCGTGATTGTAAGCGGAGTAAGCAAACACCTCCATTGTATTAGTGTGAGGGGTGCTGTTGAAAGTTGCTCCCCTTCAGTTCCTACCCCTTCCACTCCTTGAGGTCAAGGCATTGAAGGCATCTATTAAAATGCAGTTCAGATAACAGTCTTTACCAACATGAGTTAATTTCTCAGACAAGGTAATAGCAGGGACATTTGTAATTTTTTATTAGTATTTTCTCGTTGTTGTTGTTGTTTTTCCCCAGGCTAGGAATGCTTAGCGTTGCCATGAACTCCTCTCTCATCTTTATTCCTTATATCATCAAGTTCCTTTGTGTCTCCATTTTAGGAACTTATCTCTAACCTCACTGCCAACAAATACCTTGTCTCCTTTACTTCATACCATCTTAAGCTAGTTTTCCTGGCTCTCCCATTTGTAATCACTTTGTTGCAGTCCTGGTAGGCTAACTAAAATGTGGATTTCCTCAAATTACTTCCCTGTTTAAAATTTTACAGTATCACTCATACCCCACTATATTCTTTGATTTCAAGTCTTTCAACATGACCTGTTCCTTGTAATTCTTGATTAATGTTATTTCAATGACGTAAGGGGATTTTCTGTTTCATTTAGGTTGCACTATTCTCACAGCAAACCATGCTGATGCCTGCCTCCACGTGCTGTACTTTTCCCCACATTTGTGTCTCTGTTCATCCTTCTCTCCTCCTCCTGCTTTCTTCCTTACCTATACCCATCCTGCTTTGTGTCAAGGCCCATTTTAACTTCTCTCACTTCCCACCAGCCTTTTCAAATTATGTAGGCCCTGCTGATTGTCGCCTTTTCCATGCTTATCTTGCTCTTATAGTTTGTGTTATATAGTTTAGCACTTAACATTTCTTTAATGAACTATTCTGATTTCTTCTACCAGATTATAAATTATTGAAAGGCAAGCACTGTATTTTATAGAACTTTTATCACCACCTTATTCTCCTTGATTATCCATGAAATATAGGTTAAAATGATGAATATTGTCATGGTGTTAGAACATTTTTTCTGGGTTTTTTTGTTTGTTTGTTTTGTTTTTAAAAAACCACCGAGTTTAGACCAGAGCACATTGCAGGTCTGGGCATTTAATGTCCTTTCAATAAATATTTGCTAGACTCTCCATTATTACCTCTTGAAGCTAAGAATCTGATGCCTACTCTTTCTTAAAAGAGAAAGCAAGAAAGGCACCCAGATTTTTCTCGTCAGATCTTTGGAGTAGTGCAGGGCTATGTAACTTGTATTTTAGGACATTCTTTTCACTCTTTAGTATATCAGATTTTTCTTAGTCAAACTTCAGAATACATGTGTGCATTTTGAAGACATTTTTTCATTGGCTTTATACAATAAAAATATATAAGATACTCTATTTTTATGTTAACTCAGATATGACTTTTCTCTTTTTACACATATCTGGGGATAGCCCCCACAAGCCAAAGGCATTGTTAGGTGCTGAGGGTATTTTACACAAGTAATTCTCTGCAATAAAAGCAAGAGAATGAATAGGCAGAGACTCTCTGAGGATCAGCAAAGTGTCATGTACCCAGTATATAGTATTGGTCAGGCCTAGCAACTTAATTTTCATGATTTTTCCTGTAATCTTTCACACATAGGCTGCATATATAGATAAAGCACATTACACTGCAGACAACTATGTATTTGGATGTGTACCCAATTCTGTGCAAGCTATTGTAGGGATTATATAAAGTGCTGTGAGACATGGTTTCTGCCTTCAGGGATCTTACCTAGTTAAGAGAGAAAAATCTCATCCTAGCCATTATTTGTATACCTGAGGTTAAAGATATAGAAGGGAAAAAAATGAAGATTCAGAAAACATTGCACAACTATAGAATAGGTATGACATAGCATACATGCTTGTTAATAGCCTTAAAAGAATAGGAGGCATGAGCTGACATTTTAATGATTTGTTAGTGTGATGTGGCCCCCACAAAAGCAACTGCAATTTTCAGCTATAATAATTGAAGTATAATAACGAAAATAGTTGTGGTTATGTAACCCGAAAGAGATAAGACCTAGGAAAGAGAACATATCTGTCTTTAAATATTGGAAGGACTTCTCTAGGGAAAAAGACTAAATTTATCCAATATTACCTCCAAAAGTGGTGAAAACTACAGGAAGGCAGACTCTTGGCTCAGTAGGAGGAAGGAATATCTAAAATAAGACCTAATTAAACATAATACAGGACTTCTTCATAGTAAGATTCCTTTCTAACATTAAAAGGAAAGGGATTTTACTATTAGATGGGAGTGGGAAGTTAGGAGTGGTAGCATTGTTAATTTGGCCAGTGGTTCCCAGACTTTTGGACTTCATAGACCAATAAAATTTAAATGAAAGTGCGAGGAGGAGGCACAGATTAGGGTTGCCAGTCTTATTTTGTTATGGCATTAAGCAAAATTAACTACCAACTATTTGTTATTAACTCGTACAAGAGAAGTGATGTTAAAAAAAATGTTCCAGGTACTGGAAGAACATGATTTCCTAGTAATTCTTTAAATTAAATATATTGGTCTGACAAAAAGCACTAGTTACCTTTGTTTTGTTCATTTCATCTCACAATTGTGAAAACTTTACTAAGGAACTACTGAGCAACTGACCTAAGATTCAGTGACTGGTCTTTTTGCTCTGCTTTGGTTCTGCCACCTGTCTTTAACTGAATTATTATTGAACCCTGAATTGTAAACATATCTTCCTTATTAAAAAGGCTAGATAGCAGATAGTAAAATTCTGATAGAGGTTTTATTTTATAATGAGAAGATTCAGAGAATCTGTAAAGATAAAGCTTTGGAGAGAAGCATAGCAGCCATTTGAAATGTTGGGCTGTATTAGGGGTCTATAAATTGGTCAATGGAGAGGGCATTCCCTCCCCCCCAGACTCAGAGAGCAGATATGCATGGTTTTTGCTTTTTCGTGCCTACCCTTTCACTGTATGTGCCATGCTTTGCTATTAATTGTAATATTAAAATGTGGGCAAAGTTGAGAATATTGATAAGATAGTGTTTAGTACTCAAGACTCTAATTGTATGCTGCAGCTGTGTGAAGTACTTATTCCTTCTTTGGTCTTTAGAATTCTTTCCAACAACTTTCCTCCAAAAGAGCTATCTATTTGAGACTCTATGTCAGATGAACTGGCTGATCACACTGTGCTTGAATGAAAATTTCCATAATTATTTTTGTGACCTCTAACTAAAACATTTGTCTGCAGTTTACTATCCTCTCTGGAAAATTGTTCTGTGCTTAGTTACAGAGAATTCCTTATGTGGACACAAAGCAAAACCTTGCCTCCACTTAAAAAGAGACTGCAAATCAATGGTGCTAATCCCAGATTGGAAAATGGGGGAAGTAGACAGCAAGTAATATCTGTGAAAATGTATATTGGAATACTTAACTTTTCAAAATGTAATAATGATAAAAGCTAATAGTTGTTGAATTAGATACCAAGTGCTTTTCTAGGTGTTTTACGTTATATTATTTAATTTTCACAAAACCCTATAATGCAGTATTTATTATTATCCCCCATTTTATAGTTCAGAAAACCCAGGCATAGAGTGGTTAAATAACTTGCCCAAGATCATAGAACTAGTATGTGGTGTTGTCAGGATTTGAACCTATGCAGTCTGATTTCAGAGTCTTCATTCCTGACCATAAACTACTTGAAGTTGCTTTTGAAATTCAGTAACATACATCTGTGAAGCTCTGAAAAAGGAATATTTAAAGAAACCCGAGAGTCCAACTTAAGAAAAGAGATTATTTTCAGCTGGTCTAGGATTTAGTAGGCGATGCCAAGAGCAGTAGTTCTTAACATGTGGAAGCATCAGCATTAGCAACATTATTTGGAAGCTTGCAAATAGTCCAGACTCAGACCACCAATCAGAGAACCCTGAGGATGAGACCCAACAATATATTTTTTAATCCACCTTCTGGATGATTTTGGTGCACATTGAAATTTGAAAATCACTGATCTAGAGGGCAGAACTATAAAGAAAAAATTCAAGAGAGATAGCTGAGAGTGGCAGGGAAAAAAAAAAACTTGAAATGATTGAAGATGACAAGTCTACTGGGGGTGGGATGAGCAAGGAATAAAAGGAGGTGAAGAGTAGAATACCTTGTTAAAGAACCTGAACTCAAAGAAAAACACTTGTATGCATGTGCTTTAAAAGGCCAGGGAAAAGAAGATTCACTGGAGGTTAAATGTCACAGAGAAGAGAGATACGATATTGATGTCATTCATTTGGGAACCAGAAGGAAGGTGAAAAGGTGTTTAACTCAGCCAGGGCCTAGTGTGTGTGTGTGTGTGTGTGTGTGTGTGTGTGTGTGTGTGTGTGCGTGCGTGTGCGTGTGTGCGCAGGGTGGTGGTGGTGGTGAGTTGTGGATAGCTATAACGAATTAATGAACTAAAACCCTAGTTTAGTGGTGAGATGTGTGGGCTAAGTATACTAGTATGTGAGGGTAGTGGTGTCAGCTGTGCTTTGCACATGAATAAATGTGACTGAATACCATGAACTGCTTTTATGAGATGCCTCAGCCTATATAATTTGTTCTTCAGGTTCCTTCACTAGTAATTGTCTAGTTCAGTGGTCGGCAAACTGCGGCTCCCAAACTGCCGACAAACTGCTGCTCTAAGTTGACTAATGAGTTTGCCGACCACTGGTCTAGTTGAATGTCTAAGTTGGGTGTGCTAGATGGCCTGGAACCTCTTTTTTGGGGCGGGGACGGGGATAAAATTAAAGAAATTAGAGAATGAAGGGCACTGGTTGATCTTTGAGTGATTCTCACCCTTGCCCCTATTTAGCAATAAACACATTCATGATCATCTACCACATAAACATGGAATTCTCCATTTTTTGGTTATTCCATTTGGTAGGGTTTTTCCTCTATGTTTGTTTTATTTGGTAACTTTGTTGATGTGTGTTATGTGATCACTGGTAGATGCTCCTTACTCTTGTGCCTTGTTCTGATTTATGTTTATTTTTAGCATCAGAAAAGTGATACTGGAAGCCATGAGATGTCTGGTCTGAATTGGAAACCCTTTGTATATGGCGGCCTTGCCTCTATTGTTGCGGAATTTGGTAAGAATGTGAAAACTGACCAATCTGCTTCTTATGGTACAAATGGCAGCTTTTGGTGAATGGTAGAGAAAAAAGAAAGGCCCTATTTGTTTTAAAAACTATTGTCTCAAAGCTATCAATTAACATTTTCTGGGAAAGTACTACTAATGGTATGGAAAGTGAAGTTATTGAAAGTCAAATTTAGAAAGCTTTTTTTCCATGTTAGCTAATTAAAATTTATTATAAATTTGTTAGTTTGTAAAACTAACATCAATTTATACATACCACAGTACATTATAAAATAAAAAAACTTAACTCTTCTGAGTTATTCTGTCTCAGAAAGCAAAAGACCTGCAAACTAGATTACACTGGCTTACAAATGTCACCAGAATTGCTTTGGAAACATAATGCTGAACAAAAACACAAATCCCCAACCTTTTATATGGATCTAAAAAAAATCTTTTGTGCATATTCGTTGGATATCAAAGTATCAGGCAAAGAACTGGGTTCTGTCTGCTGACATTCTGCTCTCTCCTTCCCCAAGGGTCAGTGTGGCCAGGTCCTCCTTTATCCAAATACTTCAGTCTGGTGACGCACATAACCATGACAGAAACTATCAAAGGCGATGTCAAACCTAAGGGCCACTGCCTGGTCCCTCCCTGTCTGTCTCCGCAGGCGCCGCTTTAAGTTCTCGTTCCATAGGCAGCTGGAATTCCAGGCTCCTCCGAAGGATTGCTGGGCTCTGGCACCTCTTCTTCCAATACCTGTTTGAACCAGCAGTCTGTGCTTGTCCCTAAGGAAGCACCAAATGAGCAGAATCATGAGGGACAGGCTTTAAGGGAAACACCTTCCACTAGGGTCATTGCTGCTCTTTTCCCAAGGAATGCCCCACTCTCCAAGGGGACAGGACGGTTGCCTTTGCTGGTGGAAAACTGAATGGGGCAGTTAGGATCCTCCTCTTCCTCGCCCTTGGCTGCTGACTGGGCCTGATCCAGGCTGCGTAAGCAGGCTTCGGGAAGCCCAGCGCGCAAGCCTCAGCACCTGGACAGCCCCAGCCGCCTGTGCACACAGGACACTGCTCATTAAGACCTCAGCTCTGCACCTAGAAAGTTTTAAAAAAAATATATTTTATTGATTTTTTACAGAGAGGAAGGGACAGGGTTAGAACGTCAGAAACATCGATGAAAGAGAGTAATATCGATCAGCTGCTTCTTGCACATCCCCAACATAGCCAGGGTACATGCCTTAGCCTGGAATCGAACCTGGGATCCTTCAGTCTGCAGGCTGACGCTCTTTCCCCTGAGCCAAACCAGTTTCGGCTAGAAAGCTTTTTTGATAGTTTAATGATTTGTTAATTTGCTAGGCTTAAGTAATATACATGAAATTATAAAGGGACTTAGATAAGATAGGGGTTTCTGCTATATTCCTGCAAGAATGGTCTTTTATGATGTTATTTATAACTTTCTTAGTATAAGTATACAAACTTCTTTTCAAACCTCTGTCCCATTTTATTTATTTTAAAAAATATGCTTTTATTGATTTTAGAGAGGAAGGGAGAAGGGGAAAGAGAGAAACATCAATGATGAGAGAGAACCACTGATTGGCTGCCTCCTGCAGGCCCCCAACTGGGATTGAGCCTGCAACCTGGGCATGTGTCCCTGACCTGAATGAAACCTGGGACCCTTCAGTCTGTATTCCAATGCTCTATCCACTGAGTCAAACCACCCAGGGCACCTCTGTTCCATTTTAGAAGGAAATTGACTAACAAGATCAAACAGATTCTTCTCTGTTTTGTTAATACTCATTGGAGGATAATTTTTCCATTGATTTTTTTAGAGACTGGAAGGGAAGGGGGAGGAAGGAAGGAGGAAGGAAGGAAGGAAGGAAGGAAGGAAGGGAGGGAAGGAAGGAAGGAAGGAAGGAAGGAAGGAAGGAAGGAAGGAAGGAAGGGAAGAAGGGAGGGAGGGAGAGAGAGAGAGAGAGATATGTGAGAGAAACACATCTAGGGCAGATTCTTCTTTATTTGATCTTAATTTTGAAATATTTTTTAGAGTTTTTAAAAAATCTTCCAGATTTTCTTTTCCTAAACTAAATAAGTGATTCCAATCCACTGATATTTGTTGCCTTTCTTGGCATATGCTTTGGTATTGTCATATCAAGTTCACCAGTGACCAGAGTTATATAATCATCTTGTTAGTTTTAGACCTTGAAATATTCTGTGAAACTTATTTCGTCAATGTAATGAACACTTCTATGTGTTAATAAAGAGAAAGAAGTTTGGTTAAAGAAAACTTTATTGAAGAAAATTCAAGACTGGTATTAGTCTTGAATTACCTAAGGAACCAGGATGAGTAGACTAAATAGGACTTTGTCATTATCATACTAGGGAATTGTTTGTTTCTCGTAAACAAATAAAAAGAAAAACACAAAACCTTGTAATAGTATATAAGATTATCTGGAGCAACAATCTCATACTTTCCTATCTTCTTTGTAAAAATGTAGGCAAAT
The DNA here is from genome assembly GCA_027563665.1 of Antrozous pallidus. NCBI lineage: Eukaryota > Metazoa > Chordata > Mammalia > Chiroptera > Vespertilionidae > Antrozous > Antrozous pallidus. The sequence continues at coordinate 38,472,083 of CM050509.1, read as the reverse complement.
TTTAAGAGGGAGAAGTGGGGAGACTTGAAGTGGGCAGAAGGAAGAGACAGAGATAAATGCCAGATTGTATGTAATACATGAAATTAAAACATTTAAATTGTTTTGCCTTTACTATATATAAAGGCAATCTTAAAAGCACTTTATTATATTACAATTTCAGTTATACCATGGGTAAAATCCTGTTGACCAGATAGAATACAGTGCATTTCACTTTACCACATACAAGATATGACTTATGACAATATGGTATTCTAGTGTTCTTCTATGTGTTACAAAAAGAACTTTGTCTTATGTTTTTAAAAATATCATTGGTTAATTGTGTGGTGACTTCATGGTGGAGAGGAGGATTGGTGGAAATGAAAGAGGGTATATGGGGAATAAATTGTGATTGGAAAAATCCTCCTATACAATAAAAGAGTAATATGCAAATCGACCGAAAGGAGGAACTACCGGTCACTATGACAGGCACTGGTGAGGAGCAGACCTATGCCATCAGTCGGACATCCCCTGAGGTCACCTGTACTGAAAAGGCACAGGCTGGGCTGAGGAACCCCCTGAGGTCACCTGGTCTGTGAAAAGGCACAGGCTGGGCTGAGGAACTCCCCACCCGCGCCAGTGCATGAATGTCGTGCACTGGGTCTTTAGTAATAAAATAAAGTGGAAAATGTCATTTGTATACATTCAGCCAACAGTTAACTGTGATTCCTTGAAAAAAAAAACCCATAAATGAGTGTGTTCTTTATAGGAACTTTTCCTGTGGACCTAACCAAAACCCGACTTCAGGTTCAAGGCCAAAGCATTGATGCCCGCTTCAAAGAGATAAAATACCGAGGAATGTTTCATGCCTTGTTCCGAATTTATAAAGAAGAAGGTATATTGGCTTTGTATTCAGGGTAAGACTGGATTCTTACCTTCCATCATGAATAGAAATAATTTTTAAATAAGTCACGTATTTTAGTTGTCTGATAGTTTATGCTGTTCATATTTACCATTTCAACTTGTAATTGAATATTGATGTGCCAGTTTATATTTCACTTGCTTAAAGCCTTGAGCTCTGGATTTTGTGTTCATTTATAAGTGTGTGAAGCTATTAGAGGTCAACTTTTGATTAGCCATATCTTTGTGGTTTATTGTCCAGTTTGTTATCGGCTGCCAGTTTCCTAGGCTGCTCCTGTACTTAGGGTACCAGTTTATTGTTCAGAGAATAGACATTAATTTTATTATTAATCTATGGTAGAATGAATTTCAAAGAATTTTTTGGGGGGGAAATCAAGTAATACATCCATATTCTTTCATCAGCATGGATAATTACAAGATTTTTTTTTCTGATAGCAAGCAAATAAAGTCAGAAGTATGCATATTTATCCATAATTTTATCCCTACTGGCTGAGCTTCTGATGTCTTTCTATTTATAACTACTAACATATAGTTCTGTAATTTGGAAGAATCTTGAAGGACACAAGAGTGAGAATGTCTCAGGTTTAGAACTTAAAATAGGGTGAAATTTTGGCCCTGGTACCTCTTTAAAAGGATGAAAGATGTGTCTGCAACTGTTAGAAAGTAAGGTTGATTTTTAAAAATGTATCTATGATATGGGTAATGGTGTATACTTCTTTTTGTACATTGCTCGATTGTTTGCTAATATTTTGACTTTTTGAGCTGACTTTTTGTTTCATTGATTTTCTTTCAATTTTATTAAGTTATGCTCTTTATTATTTCCTTCTGCTTGCTTTGGGTTTATTTTGCTCTTTTTCTAGTTTCTTGAGGAAGGAATTTAGATGATTGATTTGAGGCTGTCCCTCTTTCCTAATCTAAGTGTTCTGTGTTATAAATTTCTCTTTCAGCACTGTTTTGGCTGCATTGCACATATTTTAAAGGGTGAATTTTTCATTTTAATTCAGTTATATGTATTTTTAAAATTTCCTTTGAGAATTCCTAGGATCCATGGATTGTTTAGAAGTGTGCTGTTTAATTTCTAAATGTTGAAGGATTTTCCTTCTTGATTTCTAGTTTAATTCCACCATGCCAGAGAACATAACCTTTATAATTTCAATTTTTAAAAATTTGTTGAGGTTTATTTTAGTACCCTAATATGCTCTCTTGGTGAAATGTTCCATGGGTGCTTGAAAAAAAATATATATATATTTTGCTGTTGGTGAAATGAGATAGCTAATGGAAATGAGTAGGCTGTCTAGACATGTATAATTTGCAAGCTCATGTTAAGTATAATTGACTTTTCCCCCCTTTTTGGCAGAATTGCTCCTGCTTTACTAAGACAGGCATCATATGGCACCATTAAAATTGGCATTTATCAAAGCTTGAAGAAATTATTTGTAGAACGTTTAGAAGGTCAGTATAGACTCCTCATTTTCTTTGAGGGTAATACTCAAGGGGATTATTGAAATCATGCTTAGTAAGAAAGTGTTCATTTTGGGTGAGAATGGTGACAGTCATTGCAAGGACAAAGTGAGCTTGTACTGATTTGGGATTAATCCTTGCAGAGGTGATAATGTGTTAGGAGGGATCTGCCCTTCAAGTCTGTTCCTTTTCCTATCAAAGGGGGAAAAAAGGCTTCTGGACATCACAGAGCGAATATGGAATAAGCTTATCCAGAAATTAATGCTATTCTTGTCAACAAAAGGACTTCCACTATAAAGGACTTCTCTAGCTGCTGAGTTTGACAAATGTTTCTTAGGTGGAGTAATTTTAGGCTATTCTAGATTCTGATGTACGTAGGGCCACCTTATCCACATTCAGTAGTATTATATGCCCCTGTATTTGCTGCTGCAACATTGCCAGCCTGATGCTGTACTAAATGGTTATTTTTATTACAGGCCTGGAACTGCATGATTGGAGACAGCTGGAGGGCCTCGTAGTTAGCAATGGCATTAGAATCACTTTACTAAATCAACTTATTCTGGAGCTTCTTCTTTGAGGATCCTGAAGGGTTCTCTTCCTAAAGTAATTTCATTTCACAGGTTGTTCACTTGCGTTTACCTAGTTTCTGTTTGTGGGCTCTTCATGGTGAAGAGGCATGGTGAAAATTAAATTTTAACTTCAGAAAAATATGCTCTGTTTTTTTAAAATCCTCATCTGAGGATATGTTTTTATTGGTTTTATTGATTTATTTATCTTTAAACATATTTTTATTTATTTCAGAGAGAAAGGAAGAGGGAGGAAAGAAACATCAATGATGAAAATCATTGATCGGCTGCCTCCTGCATGCCTCCTACTGGGGATCGAGCCTGCAAGCTGGGCATGTGCCCTTGACTGGAATCAAACCTGGGACCCTTTAGTCTGCAGGTCGAATCTCTATCTACTGAGCCAAACTACGGATGTTTTTATTGATTTTAGCCGGGGAGAGAGGGATAAAGAAACATCTGTGTGAGAGAGAAATATCGATAGGTTGCCTCCTGTATGCGCCCTAACCGGGGATCAAACTTGCAACCTAGGTATGTGCCCTGACCAGGAATCAAACCTGCAACCTTTTGATGCATGGAATGATGCTCCAGCCAACTGAGCCACCTGGCCAGGGGCTCTGTGGGTTTTTTCTCTTTTGTTTTGTTTTTGGTAGCTGAGGGGATTTAGCTCCAAATGACTATATTTGATTATAGAAACCTGTAAATTAAATAAAGGCTAGTAGATATTGAGGCTAGTAGATATTAAGGCCAATCACAATTAATATTTAGGCAATTTTTTTCTATTAGACAAAGATTTTATCTTTTTTTAAATCCTCACCTGAGGATATTTTTCCATTGGTTTTTAGAGAGAGTGGAAGAGAGAGGGAAAGCCATAAATATCTATGTGAGAGAAACATTGATTGGTTGCCTCCTGCACATACCCTGACCAGGTTCAGGCCAGGGAGGAGCCTGCAACCCAGGTATGTGCCCTTTACCGGAATCGAACCCGGGACCCTTTGGTCCACAGGTAGATGCTCTGTCCACTGAGCCAAACTAGCTAGGGCAAAGATTTTATCTTTAAAAAATGTTTTTATTGTTGACAGTATTCAGATGTCCCCCATTTCCTCACCCTTTGTCCCCCTCTATCAAGCCCCACCCCACCCCAGGCCTTCCCAACACCATTGTCTGTGTCCATGGTTTATGTGTATGCGCATGTGTTCTTTGGTTAATCTTTTCCCATCCCCTCCACCCCCTCCACACTGAGATCTGTCATTTTGTTCCATGCATCCATGCCTCTGGACCTATTTTGATCGTCAGTTTATGTTGTTCATTAGATTCCATATAATAAGGGAGTATCATTTATCTTTTAACATTCATTCCTGAGTCTTTTCAGTTAATGATTCTCCAGAAAAAGACTTAAAATAGTTTTCTTCAGATGTTTGAAATGATTGAAGGGTAAAATACCACATTTGAATTTGTGTGTGTAATTAGCAGTTACATATAATAGAACATGTCCCAGTGTACTTTAGAAATAGTTTAAAAATGATTTATGTATTACAATTTTATATGTTTCAGTACTGATTTGAGATCTAGGAATATGTGTTCTTTTTCATAAGCTTTGTAGTTGATTTCTACAGTCATTTCTCTGACTAAGTTTCTCTTCTTCTGATAGCTCAGTACTCTGTTCTCAGAAACTGGTACCTAATACAAGCAGACATTTCGTTCTTTCTTTCTTTTCCCTCCTCCTTTTTACAGATGAAACTCTTCTAATTAATATGATCTGTGGGGTAGTGTCAGGAGTGATATCTTCCACTATAGCCAATCCCACCGATGTACTAAAGGTAAGAGAGGTCTGGTAGCATTGGATGTGCAGTGCGATGTGAAAAGAGCATGAGTTTTGAATCAGATTTGGGTTTAGATTCCCCACTCTGTCACTTGTCTGCTGTAAAACTTTGGGTAAATCACTTAATTGCTTCATTTGTAAAATGAAGATAATTCAGTACTTAACCACATATGGTTGTTAAGGATTATAGATAATACATATATACTATTATAACCACCTGTTATTATACTTGTTCATAGCAGATGCTCAATAAATAGTAGTCAATTTGTTAAGGTATGCATTAATCCATTGGTCTTCAGACTAGAATATTGAAACCTTTTGTAGATTCTTTCCAAGGGCTGTGCAATTTTAAGGAAATTAATTTCAAGATCCCCTACTTCCAGTTGTATTCTCTTCTAAAAGTGATCTGAGGGAGTACTTGTATATATAATAGTCCTTTTACCACTTTACAAAAGAAAGGCATATCCCTTACCCCTTCCAGTGTTTAGTATGGTATATTGACCTGTGGTGTAAACTGGGGTACCGAACAAAGGAATAAATCGAAATGTAGTTTTTGGAAAAGCCTCTTCTAGTACCTAATTGAGGTACCTTAAGTCTATAATGCTTCTGTCTTTTCCTGTCTTATCCGTATTTCTATTAAGAGTGAGATTTTGCTTTGAAATGGTATGCATATTTTGGCTTGTGTTGGGATATTCTGAATTCAGAATCAGAACAATATAGGTTAGTGGTGCTGAGTTTTCAAAATATGGACTGCTTTCAGATTTTATCAAAACACAGAATGAAACATTTATTTTAATATGAATCTTCACCTTATTTTATCTCATTAAACGGCAAATGTTTTCTATTTAACTTATTTAAATGTATGATGAATCAGATTATGATTAATTAAAAGCACTAAATATATGATAAAATGTATGTGAGAATCCCAGATCACAAACTTAGACTGTGACAGTCACAATATAAGATTTATAATCACAAGTTGGGCTGTTCAATCCTTTTATCCTTGGATAGCTCTTTCTCTGATTTACTATGTGTTGCTTCTTCGCCTTTGTGAATATAGTTTTGCTTCTGCCTCAGTTGCTTTCTCCCCTTTCCTTATGAATTTATCCTTCAAGACTTCTTAGGAACAGGGCCAGGATGAGGACGAGACAAGTAAGGCAATCTCTTTGGTTGCAAAATGTAAGGAGGTACCAAAAACTCAGTAATCCTATATAATAAAAGAGAAACATGCAAATTTGACCATACCTTCGCTCCTGATTAGCTATGACACCAGCCAATCAGGAGTGGGGGTGGGGCCAAGTGGCACGAGTGCCGGGCCCCGGGGGTGGAGATGAAATGGTGGTGGTGGTGACGAGCGCCCAGCCCCCGAGCACTGTGAGGGGAAACTGTGGCAGCAGCAGCGATGTTGGTGGCAGCAGGGAGCACCCGGGCCCCAGGCGCTGTGAGTGGAAGTGGCGGTAAGCGCCCAGCCCCCGGGGGCGGGTGGTCACAGGCAGCGGGGGCTGAGCTGAGCAGAGCAGGCTGGGGGTGAGCCATCAGTTGGACATCTCCTGAGGGCTCCCAGTATGTGAGAGGGGGCAGGTTGGGTTGAGGGACCACCCACTGGGCCCCTAGTCAAGAGAGAATGTTTTTATGCAATATTTTTCAGGAATTAAGATGAATGAAAAAAATTAATGGTGAATAGAATATCAATATTTTATACAATTAATCTTCTTTGCCTCACCTTAATCCCACGATATTGGATCCTGTTTTAGTTGCAATTTTGATATTTGGTTTATTGTTGATTTTTGTGCATTAATTTTGATTTTTTTTAAAAATGTTTCATTAAGATGTTATTTATCTAGATTACTGTGTTTTTTTTTTTTTCTGTTTTCCTCCTACATTTTGTGCCTGAGAGAAGTGCCGTGCTTGTTGCTCCACTCTAGTCTCAGACCTGCTCAGGAATCATCTCCTTAAAGAAATCTTGTACTTATCCTATATAATAAGAGAGGAATATACTAATTACCTATTACATGGTAATGTCATGACCAATCTACAAGTGGTGGAGAGCTACAGGAGGGCACGGCAGCGAGCTACTCACACACGGATTGCTGTGCAGGGCTACTAGTCATACGATATTTGTGGTTTCAGCTTGTCTTTGTGGTGATTTCTATTCTGATATAATTTGATTTAGGTTTTTATTTCAACTCTTAGTAGTAGCAGTTAATTTTCTACATAGAAACATGTTGCTGTTACATGATATGTATGGAAACCTAGAATTTTGCTTAATGAAAATCAGGGCTACATTTGGGCCACTAGTATTTAGTGATGACTCCTGTGATTCTTTTTTTGTGTGTTGTTAATCTTCACCCGAGGATATTTTCCCATTGATTTTTAGAGAGAGTGGGGGGAGGGAGAGAGAGACACAGAGAGAAACATTAATGTGAGAGAGACACATTGATTGGTTGCCTCCTACACGCTCCCTGACCAGGGCCGGGATTAAGTCTGCAACCGAGGTACATCCCCTTGATCTGAATCAAACCGAGACAGGTCAGTCTATGGGCTGACACTCTATCCACTGGAAAAAAAAATGGCTATGGCACAACTCCTATGATTCTGTGTGTGCAGAGTGCTCTATCTCCTTTCTTGTGCTCTTCTCATAATTATAGCAGGTTGATTTTTCTTCATTTGCAGAATATAGTATCATGCTTTTTACAAATAAAATTCAGTTTAATGTAGCATAAAATTACATTAAAACATTTTTGCTTTTTATGATTACACTAGAGACCTGATGCACAAAATTCGTGCACTTGGGGTAGGGGGGTGGGCGGAGTGATTCCTCAGTCTGGCCTGTGCCCTCTTGCAGTCCTGGAGCCTCTGGGGGATGTCTGACTGATGGCTTAGGCCCAATCCGTCAGTTGGACAGCCTTAGCACTGCTGCAGAAGCAGGAGAGACTCCCATTACTGCCGTGTTTGCAGCCATGAGCCTGGCTTCTGGCTGAGTAGCATTCCCCTGTGGGAGTGCACTGACCACCAGAGGGCAGCTCCTGCATTGAGTGGGATTGGGCCGAAACTGGCTCTCTGAAATCCCCCGAGGGGTCCCAGATTGCAAGACTGAGGCCAGGCTGAGGGACTCTACAGATGCAAGATCAGGGTTGGGGAGGGATGCAGGAGGTTGGTCAGTCAGGGAGGGACTGTGGGAGGCCTCCAGGGTGTGTCCAGCGCATCTCGCTCAGGTGCAATCAGCTGGACCCCAGCAGCAAGCTAACCTACTGGTTGGAGTGTCTTCTCCATGGTGGTCAGTGCATGTCATAGTGATTGGTCGACTGTATGTCTCCTGGTGGTCAGTGCACATCATAGCGAGTGGTTGAGCATCCTTAGCATATCATTAGCATATTGTGCTTTGATTGGTTGAATGGACGATCAGATGATCAGACACTTAGCATATTAGGCTTTTATTATATAAGATAAGCAGTGCATGTTAAATGTAGAAAAAGGTGGGAGGCAGAAAAAGCAAAAGGGAAAAAATGCTCACCAATAGCCTCATCTCTCAGACTTAAACCATGGTCAACATTTGCGTGTGTATGTTCATCCACTCTCTTTGTTGTGCATATGGCTTATTTTAAGAGCACATGTTTTTAATAAAATTATATAGCATACATACTGCTTTGCAGCCTGTTTTTTCTATTTAGCAATTACTTGTTGACATTTTTTCAGTGTCAAATATTATTCTACAACATAATTTTATGGCTGCACAGTATTAAATGGATGCACCATAAATTTATGCAGGCAATCCTTTGTGGTTTTTGGACATGTAGACTGTTTTAATTTTTCACTAAATTACTCATATTTTAAATGAATTGTTTTTTACCTACACTCAGTACTTGTTCTTTCTTTTCCTCAAATTTTATTTCAACTCCAGAAATGATCGACCTACATATGAGGAATATGAGGCTGATAAAATCACCTTTATAAGATAATAGAGGCCAGATGCATGAAATTCGTGCAAGAGTAGGCCTTCCTTCCCTGGTCTACCGGCACTGGCTTCCCTCTGGCACCTGGGACCTGGGCCTCTTTCCAGCCACTGGCACCCAGGACCTGGGCTTCCCTCGCAGCCTCAGCTTTATCTGGAAGGTCATCCAGAAGGATGTCTGGTCTAATTAGCATATTATGCTTTTATTATTATGGATACTTTCTATATATAGTTTAAGTAATTAATTTCATAATAAATAGGTTCATTTTTCTTTTAAAAATTTTTTTATTGATTTCAGAGAGTAAGGGAAGGGAAGAGAGAAATAGAAACATCAATGATGAGAGAGAATCATTGATGGGCTGCCTCCTGCATGCCCCACATAGGGGATCAAGTCACAATCAGGAATGTGATCTGACTAGGAATTGAACTGTGATCTCCTGGTTCATAGGTTGATGCTTAACCACTGAGCCATGCCTGATTTTTCTTTAATTCCAAAAAACTATTTAAATTTTAAATGAGTAAAGTATGTCATTTTTGTTCTCTCAGTCATAATAAGATGTTCACCTCTTCTTATTTTAGATTCGAATGCAGGCTCAGGGAAGCCTGTTCCAAGGCAGCATGATTGGCAGCTTCATTGATATATACCAGCAAGAAGGTACCAAGGGCCTGTGGAGGGTGAGTACTCTTTTCCTGATATTGTTGTATACTCAGTTCCTAGAATTTGCAAAGAACACTTTTTATATATAAAGCCATACAATTGTGAACTGTCATCTTATACTGTGTAAGATTCTTGGTAACCCAAAAAATAAGGTCAGAAGCTCCTTATCACTTATGAAAGGACCAGAATTTATCAGTTGTCTTTATTTCTACTCAATGTTTGGGGGTTATGTATATGAGATAAGATATTACATTATTTAAGATAGCATTTTGATTTCTTCAAAGTCACAGTAAATTAATTCTTCAATATCTATTTTTGCCAGTTTTGTACGACACAGCAATGTCTGTTCATGATACCTCTGTAATGCTTATGTTCTAAAGTTGTTGCCTAAAAGAGTGGTCGGCAAACTGCGGCTCGCAAGGCACATGCGGCTCGTGAGCTGGGGTTTGCTGCTCTGTTGACTAATGAGTTTGCCAACCACTGACCTAGACCCTCGATTCCAATAATTACAGGCTGTTGTTGTTCCTTCTGATTAAGCCCCTATCCCAGTGGTCGGCAAAGTCATTAGTCAACAGAGCGGTAAACCACGGCTTGCTAGCCACATGTGGCTCGCAACCGCAGTTTGCTGACTACTGGCCTAAAACAACCTTTTAAAATCTTTTTAAAGGTAAAAGATGTACTATAAAATATTGAGAATATATATAGATGAGAAAAAATCCATCAAGACTCACTAGCTAGAGATAATCACTTTTAACATTTTGTCTTATTATCTTTCGGTCTTCTATCCATACTTCTTTTTTGTTGTTATCCTATTTTAATCACTTAATATTAAGTAAGACTACTAGTAGAATAAGCAGAGAGAGTAGAAGGGAAATGCTATTAAGAGATTCTTTAAAAAGAGAACTTTGCTTTTTTTTTTTCTTCCTTTATAATTTTCCCCAACTTCTTCTTACAGAAATTTCAAACATATAGAAAAGTGGAAAGAATAGAACAATGAATATCTATATACCTGGATTAAATGACTGTTAAAGTTTGGCCATATTTACTTTATCTATTTATGTATGTATATATACCCTTTTTTCTTTTTGCTAAGCTATTTGAAAGGAAAGTTCAGACATCATGGCACTCATTCCCCTAAATACTTCATTATATCTCTTAAGAATATAGACATTCTTCTACATAATAATAATACCATTATCATACCTAAGAAAATTAACATTAAGTCCCTAATACCTAACATCCAGCCCATATTCAAATTTCCTTTACTGATGAGACCAGGCTAGCTTTCTTATAAAATGATTCCTCATATTTCCTCTGTACTTTCTGTAAATTAGAAGTTAAGTCTGTCGGCTTGATTAGATTCATGTTATACATTTTTGGTAAGAGACGTTCATGGGTAAGACTGTATTTCATATGCAACATACTACCAGGCAGAAAATGTTGGGTTATCCCATAGTTAGTGATGTCAAGTTAGACAACTTGGTAAGATGATGTCTACTAGATCTCACCTTTGTAAAAGATAAGCTGTTTCCCCATTGGCAATTAGCAAGTAGTCTGTAGGGTTATATTCTAGCATCATACATGTATCCTATTATTTAATAACCTTTCACCTAATGGTCTTGGTATCCATTAATGATCCTTGAGATTTTCTTTTTAATAATAGCAGGGTACCATTTCTTGATTAGTTCAATTTAAAGCCAGAAAATGGAACTAGCTAGAATTCTTTTTTACAAAGTAAGGCTAAAGGAAAGAATTGAATTATAAATAAATAGAATTGAAGATTTGGTCAGGGGAACATGGCTACTTTATTTTTAATTAAAAATTTTAGTTGTGGTAAAATACACATTAAAAAATTTACCATCTTAATGATTTCAAGTTCAGTTGTGTATATTTACATTTTTCTACAACCAGTCTCCAGAATTCTTTTCATCTTACAAAACTGGAACTCTGTACCCATTAAGCAATTCCATATTCTCCCCTTCCCCACAACTTTATACCTTCTATCTCTATGAATTTGACTATACTGGGTACCTTATATAAATGGAATCATACTTGTGTAATTTTGTGACTGGCTTATTTCACTTAGCATAGTTCCCCTCCAGGTTCATTCATGTTGTCACATGTATCAGAATTTCTTTCCTTTTTAAGGCTGAATAATAGTCTATTGTATATGTTTATCTGCTCAACTGTTAGTAGACATTTAGGTTGTTTCTACACCTTGGCTCTTATGAATAATAGTGCTATGGTCATGGGTGAGTAAAGACTGTGACTTCACGCCGAGACCGGTTTGGCTCAGTGGATAGAGCGTCGGACTGTGAACTGAAGGGTCCCAGGTTCGATTCCGGCAAGGGCATGTACCTTGGCTGCGGGCACACCCCCAGTAGGGGGCGTGCAAGAGGCAGCTGACCGATGTCTCTCTCTCATCGATGTTTCTGACTTTCTATCCCTCTCCCTTCTGCTCTGTAAAAAATCAATAAAACATATTTTAAAAAAAAAAGACTGTGACTTCAGTTCTTTCTTTCTTTCTTTTTAATTTTTTTAATATTTTAATCTTTATTGTTCAGTTTATTAATTACATTGTTCCCCCCTTCCCCCCCCAATAGTTCCCCACCACCCAGTACCCATCCAACCCTCCGCCCTCACCCCCACCACTGGCCTCTCCAATAGGTGCATGATTTTTGTCCAGTCTCTTGCTGCACTTCCCACATCTCTTTTCTCCCCAAGAATTGTCAGTCCATTCCCTCTCTATGCCCATGATTCTGTTATATTCACCAGTTTATCCTGTTCATCAGATTTTTAATTCACTTGATTTTTATATTCATTTGTTGATAGATGTGTATTTGTTGTTCATAATTTACACTTTTATCTTTTTCTTCTTCCTCTTCTTAAAGAATATCTTTCAGCATTTCATATAATATTGGTTTGGTGGTGATGAATTCCTTTAGCTTTTTCTTATCTGCGAAGCACTTTATCTGAGCTTCAATTCCGAATGATAGCTTTGCTGGGTAGAGTAATCTTGGTTGTAGATTCTTGCTATTCATCACTTTGAATATTTCTTGCCACTCCCGTCTGGCCTGCATCATTTCTGTTGAGAAATCCGCTGACAATCGTATGGGTGCTCCCTTATAGGTAACCATCTGTTTCTCTCTTGCTGCTTTTAATATTCTCTCTTTATCTTTTGCCCTTGGCATTTTAATTATGATGTGTCTTGGTGTGGTCCTCTTAGGGTTCCTATATATTGGGGTTTGGTGCGCTTCTTGGACTCCTAAGTCAATTTCTTTCACCAGGTGTGGGAAGTTTTCGGTCACTATTTCTTCAAATAGGTTTTCATTGTCTTGCTCTCTCTCTTTTTCTGGCATCCCTATAATTCGGATGTTGGTATGCTTGAGGTTGTCCCAGAGGCCCCTTACACTATCTTCAATTTTCTGGGTTCTTTTGGTGTCTTGCTTTTCCAGCTGAGTGGATTTTACCTCTTCGTATTTCAAATCTTTAACTTGGTTCTTGGGGTCCTGTAGAGTACTTTTAGGTCTTTGTATAATATTTTTTATTTCAGTCAGTGTATGCTTAATTTCTGGTTGGTCCTTTTTCATATCCTTGAGGGTTTCGTTCATATTCTCGTAGGTCTTGTTCATTTCCTTGTAGGTCTAAGCCTTTTCTAGGAGCCTCTTGAAAAGCCTTATAACCGTGGTTTTGAATTCTATGTCCAGTCGTTTTTTTTCCTCCATTTCTTTCACATCTGATTTCTTTCCATGTCTCTGCATGGTGGCTGCTTCCCTGAGTTGGTCAATTAGCTTTCTGTGGTAGACGTCCTACTAGGGACAGTGGCTCAGTCTCCCCAGTTACCTGAGGTGGACGTGGGTTGCACAGTCTTGTTGAAGTTAAGCCTAGATTATTGTTGTTAGTACTTGGAGGGTTTGACCTCCAGGCCAATTGGCTGTGAGGTTCAGCCATGCTCAGGTTGGATGGGCATAGTGTCCGGGCCAAGCAGGCAGCATCAGCTCCACCCTATGCGGCCCCAGCGACTCTGTGCCAGGTGGCAATGGCTGCCAGCACCTCTGAGAGAGAGCTGCTGCCAAGCTCCACCCATTGCCGGACAATTCAGCCTCTACCCAAATGAGTCTGCACAACCAACGTCTCACCCAGAGTTGTAAAACAATGCAGTCTGGTGGTTTCCTGAATGAGAGAGTAAGTCACAAATCCTCTCTGCGCAATCACGCAGCTGTGCTGTTCCCAAGTTCACGTGCACTCTGCACAAGCTCGCCCTCTCCACAAGCCCGCCGACCCCTGCAGCACCCGAGTTTTGGCGTGCCTCCCCACTGTCCAGTTTTTACCCCGTATGATTGTGAGTTCCCTGGACTTCACCCAGAGTTGGGGAATTAGTGCAGTGGGACATCTTTGTCTCCCCTGTTTGAGAAAACCGGCCGGGTTTTCAGCCTATCCGCTGGCGCGCACACGGCTCCAAACCTCTCTCCGTGCATATCTTCAACTCCGTGCTTTCCTCCACTGCTCCTTTGAGTCACAGTGTCCTACCTTCACTTTTATTTGTGGAATTTTCACTCAGCCAGCTTTCCGGTGATTTTGGATGACGTTTGTTCTTTCGTTAAGTTGTAGTTTTGAAATTGCTGTGTATGGCAGCAAGATAGGAGTTTACCTATGCCGCCATCTTGGTTCCTCTCGTGACTTCAGTTCTTTTATGTATATACCCAAAAGTGGGATTGCTGGATTGTATGGTAATTCTATGTTTAATTTTTTGAGGAATCGAACATAGCTATTGTTATGATCCAGGCTACTTGCATCATCCAGGCATGTACATTGTGTTATGTATTCTTTTGACACAGATATGTTATTTTCATATTAAAATACAGAATTATATTTTTCATTTCAAAGGGAAACATGTTTGCTTGCATGTTTCTTCAAACACATGGTCCTCTTCGTTTATGCTTTATTTCCCTGCTTTGATTACAATATGGATACTAGAAACATTTCACTTTCTTCCCGACTCCATTGGGAGAAACAACCACATCAATATAACAATAAAGCGTAACTGGCACTAATGTCAGATTTGGAGGGACAATAGAGTGGTGGGGACTTTAGTAACTGGAAAGCACCTGCCCCACTCATTGTTACCATGTGTGATGTGAATTCATTGTGGCCAAGTTTTCTGGAGTTTCAAGAGAAGCTGGAAATGTGCATTTTTATGTGAAGTGTCCTGGTTTATTATTCAGCCTTCTAGGAACACCATTTGATAAAACAAAACATGTCTGAATTCGGCCCAGGGACTCCAGTTTGGGACATTAGTGTTCACCAAAGTAGTCTTCTGTAAAGGTCATCTTCTAACAGAGTTGAGCAGATGTATGGGTCAGAGAGGAAGGCATTTTTTTGGGCCAGTCAGCCTGATGAGCAGAATAAAGCATAGCGAGAGCACAGCTATATTACTTCCACTGTATACAATGAGTTAGGGATTTTTAAAAATGTATACTTTTATTGATTTTAGAGAGGAAGGGAGAAGGAGAGAGATATAGAAACACCAATGATGAGAATCACCCATTGGCTGCCTCCTGCATACCCCTGACTGGGACTGAGCCTGCAATCTGAGCATGTGCCCTTGACTGGAATCGAACCTAGGACCCTTCAGTCCACAGGCTGATGCTCTTTCCACTGAGCCAAACCAGCTAGGGCGAGTTAGAAAATTTAGAGATGGTTGAATAATATAACAGGTCTTCCAGAAAGCAGTTGTCCCCACAGTGTGTTTTGTTCAATTTTCAATGGCATTTGAACACAATCTATAATAATAAAAGCATAATATGCTAATTAGACTGGACAGACGAACAACCTTTTTTAAAAACAGATTTTATTGATTTTTCACAGAAAGGGAGAGGAAGAGAGAATTAGAAACATCAATGAGAGAAACATCGATCAACTGCCTCCTGCAAATACCCCACTGGGGATGTGCCTGCAACCAAGGTACATGGCTCTGACTGGAATCGATCCTGGGACTCTTCAGTCCACAGGCCAATGCTTTATCCACTGAGCCAAACCAGTTAGTGTCAGAACGACCTTCTAGATGTCATTCTGGACATCCTTCTGGGCGACCTTCCACATGTCATTCCGGACTACCTCTGGACAAAGCTGTGGCAGCGGGGGGCAATTTAGAGGTGGTTAGGGGTGATCAGGCAGGCAGGCAGAGTGGTTAGGGGCAATGAGGCAGGCAGGCAGGCAGGCGAGCGGTTAGGAGGCAGTGGTCCTGGATTGCGAGAGGCATGTCTGACTGCTGGTTTAGAGCCTATCCTGCTGCGGGATTGGGCCTAAACTGTCAGTCGGACATCTGAGTGGGTTCCAGATTGCAAGAGGGTACAGACCGGGATGAGGGCCCTACACCCCTGCATGAATTTCATGCACTGGGCCTCTAGTTTACTTATAAAAGTAAAACATTTGTGGTGAAGGCCTGGAGAGGTCTGGGGTGGGAACCAGATGGAGAAGGAAAGTGGGAGGA
The DNA here is from genome assembly GCA_027563665.1 of Antrozous pallidus. Classification (NCBI taxonomy): domain Eukaryota; kingdom Metazoa; phylum Chordata; class Mammalia; order Chiroptera; family Vespertilionidae; genus Antrozous; species Antrozous pallidus. The sequence goes on along the minus strand of CM050509.1, from coordinate 38,456,237 downwards.
TGATGGGGACATCTATAATACCTTCAACAATAAAGATAAATAATTAAAAAATTAAAACATTCACTTTGATTTTTAAGTATAGATAGATATAAAAATGAAAACAGGCCTGCTATTCTAATTCCAGATGAAGAAAAATATTTTGGTGTATTTCCCTCTAATCTTTTACAAAAATTTGGCATGTGTGCCTACCTTTTTGCCTAAGTTAGAATAGTACCCTGTGTAATTTTATGTCTTGCCTTCTTTAAGGTTATACCATAAGTATTTTTTGTCAGTATTCTTCAAAATATGACTTTTAATGCTCTAGCAGCCCTGCACTATAATGTGAGCTGTAATATGCTGTTGAGTGAAACTCTGGTAGTATTATCCCAGGAGGACTTATAAGGAAGTACTACTTTTGCTTTGGCCTTCTCCCTAGCTGCATCCTAGTGTGTGCTTGCTGCATATCCTAAAATTCTGTGAATTAAACTTGGAAGCACTTCTCTCCCCGCTGACTTCTGCTTCATGACTTCATTTGATTTTTTATAAAATCTTTATTGAGATAATTCACATACCATTAAATTCACCATCTTAAAATGTGCAATATAATGGTTCTTAGTAATTTACATACTTGTTCCAGTAGTAAGCATTGATTTGAAAGAGTGATCTCTGTATTCTAGACTTGGATTTTTCTGCCACTTTTTAACTCAATTTATTTTGTTCACTTTTGGACTTATGCCACATTACCTGTGTATTTTCTTGGTGTCTAATGTCACTTACATCTTTATAGGGTGTCGTTCCAACTGCTCAGCGGGCTGCTATTGTTGTGGGAGTAGAGCTACCAGTCTATGATATTACGAAGAAGCACTTAATATTGTCAGGGTTGATGGGAGACACAATTTTAACTCACTTTGTGTAAGTATGATAGGTTGTGCTCATGCCATATTACCAGCACACAAAAAATATCACTGAAATCCTCATAGAATTGATGCCTTTATTCTACATCCCAAATGCTGAGGGATCTTTGGTACCTGGGGGCAGTTTTTAATACAGCAGCCTGTCAGATTTTTGTCAGTGTATGCATTTGTTCATATATAGCCTCTATATCTAATAAGCTCATCTGATATTTGCTTTGGTTTATTTTAGAACAGAAAACAAACTTTTCTCAATGAGAATCAAAAAAATCAAATTGTATAGGGCCTGTGAAACAAAACCATAACTTTGGGCTGAAGACTGTTGCCAGTCACATCCTACATTTTCTACATCTTGCAACTTTTATGATATTTTACTACTGAAATGCATTTGGCATATGATCCTATGTTTTGAAAAATTTACATAACTAATACATGATGTATGATACTTCCTGTTTAGGAATCTTGCTAGACTTTTAAATTGTCCCCCTTTAAGAAAAAAAAGCTGTGTAAGTTTCAGATTGAAAAGTGAAAAGGACAACTTTTAAATGATGTCTCTTTAGAACATATTTTCTTTCTTTTTAGATTATAATGAAAGGGCAAGTGCCAGGTTTTATCTGATAAGTCTGACTCATTGTACATTTAAGTTTGCCCTCATTTTGTTTAGGGGGCATGAATGGAAGAAGGGCGGTCTATCTACTTGAACTTTTCATTTTTAGTTCCAGTTTTACATGTGGCTTGGCTGGGGCTCTCGCTTCTAATCCAGTTGATGTGGTTCGAACTCGCATGATGAACCAGAGGGCAATCGTGGGACATGTGGACCTCTACAAGGGTACTTTGGATGGTATTTTAAAGGTATGCACACTGTAGGCTTGCATTACATTTTGAAATTTTTTGATGTCTTAGACCTTCTTTCAAGACTTATTAATTGCTACATATAATTCTGAAGATGGAAGAGTTATCATGTACATGTTAATAGGCTGTCAGAGTAATTTCCAGATAGAAAAGCTGTGTCCTTGGCAATCTGCTGATGCTTAGTGGTCCTTAATATTATTATTCCAATTTGAATGCTTGTGACTGTAGGATACTTTTATCAATAGCACCATGTACAATTGATATAAAGGACTTAATGTATCCCACATTTGCCCATTTCAAACAAGGCAGAGACCCTGTGATAGAAAATCTGGTACTCAGTTTCAGTTCAGCATTGTGCTATTGTTCACACTTTTGCTTTGAAAGTTTCCACTGTTATTCTTGTAGATAGTTGAATATCGTAAATGAATTTTGTATGATATAATCACTGGTGATAATACTTCTACAAAAACAAATTTGAAGCTAAAATACGATATTGCTATATAGTTTCACTGTGGTTCGGCTTAGTTTAACAACTTTCTATTATAGATCAGGAACATTTTAGTAGGCACAGAGAAATTATAGTATACCGTAGGTGTACAACATAATTAACACAGCTTGATAAGTGAAAAACTCAGGGATCTATGGTAGGAAATTTTAATCCAATTTGGAAGTTTGGGATAGGTTTCCTGTAGATGGTGGCATCATGAATAATAACTCATATGTTGAGTGCTTTACTATATATTTGGAACTATTCTAAAGAGACCTTACATATTATTTTAGTGGTGACCATGTGGTAGCATTCATTGACAGAGGCATCACAGGGAGAGGAACAGGTTTTGTGGGAGACATCATAGTTTTGGGCACTTAGTTTGAAGTTCATGAGGAACATACAGTGGATAGCCTATCTAATAAAAGAGTAATATGTAAGTTGACCATACCTCCAGTATACCAACAAGCCATGCACAGGAGCGAGCATGCAAGTTAACCCAACCAAGATGGCTGTGGCCACAGAGAGAGCAGGAGGAAGGCTTGGGTTTCCCCAGCAATGGAGGAAGCCAAGCTTTCTGCCTGCTCTGTTGGGCCCAGGTCTCCACTCAAGGCTATAAAGTTTCAATTGTAGAAGATAAATAAATCCCAGATACTAGGGTCTCTGCTTGGGTCACCGAGGGGTGTGACTGGCCTGCAAACCACCACAGGCCCCTCACCCAGACCATCCCATGCTCCAAGGGAACCCCCACCCTGATCCAAGAGACCCTTCAGAGCAAACCAGCTGGCCCCCACCTGTGCACCAGGCCTCTATCCTATCTAATCTTATCTAATATCCTATCTAATGAAAGAATAATATGCAAATTGACTGTCACAACAACATACAAGATGGCTGCCCCCATGTGGTCAAAGATGACTGCCCCCATGTGGACATAAGATGGCCAGCAGGTAAGGGCAGTTGGAAGGGACCAGGCCTGCAAGGGAGGGCATTTGGGGGCAATCAAGCCTGCAGGGGAGGGCATTAAGGGTGACCAGGCCGGCAGAGGAGGGAAGTTGGAGGCAATCAAGCCTGCAAGGGAGCACAGTTAAGGGTGACCAGGCTGGCCGAGGAGGGAAGTTGGGGGTGACCGGACCTGCAGGGAAGGGCAGTTAGGGGCAAACAAGCTGGCAAGAGAGAAGTTAGGCATCAATCAGGCTGGCAGGGGATTAGTTAGGGGGTGGTCAGGCTGGCAGGCAGAAGCAGTTAGGGGAAATCAGGAAGGCAGAGAGGCAAGCATTTGGGAGCCAACAGTCTTAGATTGTGAAAGGGATGTCCCAGATTAAAGAGAGTGCAGGCTGGGCTGAGGGACACCCCCCCCCATGCATGAATTTCATTCACTGGGCCTCTAGTCTTTGGATATATTAGTCTTCACTCAGAGAAGAGTTCATGGGTATAGCTAAGAGCCTTGGGAATCTCTTTTGAGAGCCAATTATTTTAAACTTAAACTTCTTCTAATATCACATCTTCAAAATAGATTCACCCAGGCCGTGAATCTGATTCTCAGACTCTGGGGAGTAGAGTTTGACAAAAGCCTCCCTTGCTGTTTCTCACGTGCTCACCCTTCCACTTAACAATCACTGATGCAGAGAGAGGATAGGGCTAAGGAAAGAAATGCCAATTATTAAGACCTTGGCAGATGAGGAACTCAGGGAAGACATAAAAAGGTAACAGTTCAAAATATATGAGGAAACTTAGAAGAGAATACTAGCAGACTACGTCATGGAAGCAAAGGGCGTAATGAGTTTCAAGAAGGGGTAATTATTTAATGTCAAATGGAATAAAGAGATCCAGTATAGGACTGCAAAGTATCTATTGGATTTAATATTTTCTAGAAGAGGTTTGCTAGATTAGTGTTTGCAAAAGCCAGATTGCTCTGCATTGAGGGTGTTTAATCATTCATTCATTCGATACAAAAATGTTTGTGTTTTATGTGCCAGGTACTGTTCTAGGATGGTGAACAGAAGAGTCCTGCCTTTCATGACACTAATTCTAATTGGAAGAGACAGATAAACACATAGGAAGTGAGGATAGAGGATGTTGGTTAAAAGGAGATAGAAGGTACAATAATATAGTAATAGCCTAGCATTTACTGAATGTTTATTATGTAACTCACTGTAATATATCCTTTAACTCAGATCAACACTATGGAGTAAATAATTATCTTTCCCATTTTATAAAATTGATTTTAGTTCCAGAGTAGCTAAGTATTTATCTAATATTACACACCTAATATGTGTCAGACCTGGTATTTAAACTAGGACCTGTCTTGATTCCAAAGTTTGTACTTGTAACCACTCTCTGTGTTATATAGGAGGAAACATTTTCATGTTGGCAGTAACCTTTAATTACTTATATCTACTCACTGATTCATTTATGTGCTATTAAAATTATTTTAAAACAATTTAACTCTATATTATCATGATATATAATAGCATCATACTTTGTTATTTTATCTCTAAGAGTCCCTAAACACTTTGGCGAATGGAATAATGCATTCATCTCTGACATAGAAATGAGCAGCTGCAAACCTCATTCTGTCACCTCCATCTTAAAACCGTTGGGTGGATTTTCTTTGATCCAAGGCTCTATATGATTTGACCTCTTTTTACTTCCACAATCTTATCTTTCTACCTTTATTCTGCATTCCAGATATACTGAGCAATTTCTAGTACTTGACTTTCTTTCATCCCAAGTTTTCTTCCAAGCCATATACTTTTGTTAGATGCTCCCCATTCCACCTTAAGTCCCTTGACTAGCTCCTGCTCATTTTTAGATCTCGTTACTTTTTCATAAAGACCTTCCCTGATTGTTAAACTAGGTTATGTGTACATAGTTCAGTGCACTTGCTCTATCATAGCATTTATTATATATTTAAAAATATTTATTGAGGACTAATTCATATATCATAAAATTAACCTATTCAAAGTAGCTTTTGGTATATTCACAAATATGTGCAACCATCATCACCATATTTTGATTACCTCAGAAAGAAACCTCATTTTCCCTATCTCCCCCAGCTCTAAGAAAATACTAATCTATTTTCTATTACTGTAGATTTGCATATTCTGAATATCTCATATAAATGGAATTATAGAAAATGTGACCTTTTACCATAATGTTTTAAGGTTCATCCATGTTATAGCATGTATCAGTACTTTGTTCCTTTTTTAAAATTTGATCTTTTTTTTACTTTGTTCCTTTTTATAACTGTATGATATCCCATCATATAGCTATATCACACTCACATTCATTTCATTTTATTTCAATTACTTTTACTTTTAATTTTTTAAAATCTAATTTATTAGGGTGATAATGGTTAATGAAATCATGCAGGTTTCAAGTGTACATCTCAATAAAACATCATTTGCCCTAGTTTCCCATCATCATCACTGAGTCACTATCTCATACATTCTGTTAGTTTATTTATTCACAGCATTTACTTCTATCTGAAATTATACTCTTTATTATTTGTGTGTTTATTGACTAAATTTGTGGTTCTAGTTTATCTGTATCCTGGCTTTACTTTTGCATCATACACTCATTACCCAAAGTAAAGTCTCTTTCCGTCCCTGTTTATCCCCCTTTTGCCCTCTTCTACCTTCCCCCACTCCCTTTCCCTCTGGCTGTCACCATATTGCATGGAAAAAGTAGGTTTGTAGGTATATGTATGGAAAGTAATACAATAATTAATAAACTATACTTAAATTGAAAAAAATGAGCACTCGATATAATTATCTTTACTAAGCATTTTTTGGAGCAAACAGCAACATAACTAGGGCATTATTTATGAAAGCACAGTGATAATATGCTTCCCCCAATGGATTATGAACAAATGTCAAAGGATTATGAGCAAAACAAATGTTGAAAAATTGACAATCAACGAGAGTAAAGCCTAGATGCAGATAACCGAAACTTAAAGGAATTCACAGTTTTCCTCATGTGATCCTCAGAGTACTGATATGAGTTAGCCCCTAACATTACACAGAACTTACAGTGATGAACCAGTGATGAAATTTTATTTGATGGTTTGACTGGGGCTGGGATATCTGCTTTAAAAATCATTCATGTGGTTGCTAGCAGGAAGCTTCTCTTCCTCTCTGGCTGTTGGCAGGAGGCCTTATGTGGGCCTCTTCATGACATGGAAGTTGGCCTCCTCCAGAGTGAATGATCTAAAAGAGAACAAGGCAGAAGCTTCATATATAAAGCATCCTATATAATAAAAGGCTAATATGCAAATTGACCAAACAGCAGAACATGTGGTCACTACGGCATGCACTGACCACCAGGGGGCTGGTGCTCAGTGCAGGAGTTGACCCCTGATGGTCAATGCACCAGAAGCTGGGTTCATGGCTGGCGAGTGCAGCGGCGATGGCAGGAACCTCTCCTGCGTCCATGGCAGTGCTAAGGATGTCTGACTGACAGCTTAGACCTGTTCCTTGTGGGGAGTGGGCCTAAGCCATCAGTTGGACATCCCCCAAAGGCTCCCAGACTGTGAGAGGGCACAGGCCAAGCTGAGGGACTCCCCATGAGTGCCCAAATTTCATGCACCAGGCCTCTAGTCTTAAATAACAAAGCATTGGATGTGACATGTTCACTACTGTTTTATTCTATTGGAGACACAGATCAATCCTGATATGTATGGATGAGCCTACACAAGAGTGTGAAAAACTGTAGATGGCTTTCTTTGGGGACCATCTTGGAAGCTGTCTACCACAGATACTTTGTTTCTCTTGTTTACTAGTATTACTGTTATCTCAGCATCAAGAGTACATTTACATATGGTAGATGTTCAATAAATATTTGTTGAATGAATGGGTAGATTTATTTATATTACCTTTGAATACAAATGTGTGTTTTTAGAAAAAAAAGGACTATTCATGGAGCCAAGAGTTGTTGGGGAGGGACTTGGAAGATGAGTATTAAAATACAAGTAATTGTCCGATGTAAAGAGTAAGGGGAATTCACTCTATTTTTTATTACATCTTTCAGATGTGGAAACACGAGGGCTTTTTTGCACTCTATAAAGGATTTTGGCCAAACTGGCTTCGACTTGGACCCTGGAACATCATTGTATCCTTCCAGAATATGAGAATGAAAGCAAATACTTTAAGCTCCCAGGTAGTTCTAGGCTATGGGAAGGAACATTTGATCTTTGAAGCTTTTAGGCAAGTGAGAAACCTAAGCATTCTAATGGTAACCATTGAGGATGGAATTAAGAAATCACTTTCAGTTGGAGTCTAATACAAACTGAAAGGATTAGAAAAGACATAGCAAAGTGTCCTTTTTTAAAAAAAGTACTAACAATAACAGCCAAATCTGGAAGGGGCTATGAAGTTTTTGGAAACCCTGCTTGGAAATGCCCACAGAAAAGTCCATGCTGAGGATGTCCGTATTTCCTATCCCGTAACTATAGGACCAAAACAGCTGGGGAAATAAGACAGAAAGCACTGATAGAGTGAAAGAATCTAGGGTCAAGTAGGGCCATTTCCTCAGGGGTGAATCTCCTTTCTTTAACTGTATTTGAGTGCCCTCTACATGTAGAGTCATGAATTGGTTGCTGTGGGTGGTGGTGTGTGTAGAGTGGTGAGCATTGCATGGTTGAAAAGTAATTTCCTGCCCTTGTGGAGTCTATAGGTTGAGGGAGGTAGTATTTCTCACCCTCCTTGGGATTTCTCTGATTACTTAATGTCTGCAAACGATTATTTTAGAACTGAATTACATGTTATCATTGATGTTCTTGGTTGTGCGTTGTCCCTGAAGACTTCAGTTATGTTAGAATTTTAATCTGTTTATATTGCTAAATGCCAGTTAATATAATCGGAACATGGTGGGCATTCAGTACATGCTTGATTTACCAGGTATTGTTTTTAAAAAGATTTTTAAGCAAGTGCAACTTAGAATAGCACAAACTAAATACCTTAATTTAAGAATGCAGTGCACAATTTTTGAACTGGGTTTGGCTTTCTGTGTTAATCCAGTGATCTTCCATGACTTACTCTTCAGTTTTTTATCACATATGAGCAGCTTAAGAGACTTCAGATCTAAGGACTGAATTACATGTGAGCCAAGCCCTGCCAACCTTTCTACTCTTTTTCCCTTTTCCTTCTTCAAATGTATTTTGACAAAGTTGTGAGTGTTTACTGAACCATTGATCTGCCAACGGCCTCCTGATGGAAGAACAATAGTTAGGATTGTTCAAAATTGTTCATTTGTTTGTGTAACCATGTTAACTTCCTTGAGAGGAAGTATTAACATTGAGATTCTGGCACCAGATTGGTATCTTCTATGAAGATGGATACTGATGGGTGACAATTCAAAATGGCCTTCTTTTCAAATGTGAGTTAAATGTAGTTCATTAGCCTCAGACTTGGGTGAGAGCAAAAGGCATAGGCCAGGACAGTTATTGCTATGTATGTTACAGACCTCGGTTCTCATTAAAGTATTTATTGGAAGAATTACTTTGGTTTTGTCTTTATTTTCTATTTTCTCCTTTGCCAACTCTTTATAAGTTACATTCTCCAGAGACTCATAAAGAGAAGGTATCTATGAAATGGAGTCTGGACTCTTACAGTGTATTTATGAGCACAGACTAAGTGCATTGTGCTTTCCCACTGTCATTCATTGTCATAATGCCATTCACTTGTAAACATTAGGCAAGTGGTCCTTTTCTAATCATGAATAAAAAAAGTAGCTGATTTAGAAGTTTGTACAGTTAAAATGCTAAAAGAGGCTTAAAATAGAACTTTTTGTCTAGGCTTCAAATGGTCTTACAAGCAAAATGTTCTGCCTACTTTCTTGTACTAGAATAGTGCCTAGCACATTGTAGGCATGCAAATATTTGTGAAATAAGTCATTTAGTTCTTCATCCTTGTCCATTCATTATTTGTTCAAACAACATTATGTGTTTCTTATGTCTTAGATGCTGGGAATATGAAAATAAGTTAAGATGGTTTCTGTTTCCAAGCTCACATTATAATAGATAATTACAGTAGGTGCTATATACTATGCAAAAGACGAACAAAGTACTGCAGAAGCACAGAGGAAGGAACTAGAGGATTGGCCAAGGACTTCATAGTGGAAGTTATATTTGTGCTAAAAAGCATATGTTACCATACGGGTAAGATAGGGAAGGACATTCCAGACAGGGGAATGAGAAAAGTTTGGTGTGGCTAAGATGTAGAATAGTGGTTTTCAAATACGATGCGATGCAGATCACTTGGCGATCCTGTGAAAATGTTAAGTTCCCATCATCTGAGAACCTAAACTACTTGGGGCAAAGGCATTTTGCTTTCGTTGCAGGTACTGAACCTGGTCCTTCTATTATACTTTGAGAAACACTGGTAAAAAAAAAATGTGGACTAAAATGAAAGGAAAAATAGTGTGGCTAAAGGGTCAAATTATGAAGGGTCTCTATATGCCCAAAGAAAGAGTTTGACTTTTATCCGGAGGGATTGGGCAGACAAAGTTTAAAATAGGGAAATAACATTAACAACCTTTGTTTTTAGGAAGATAACCCTATTGTGCAGGGCATCCTGGAGGGGAACAGCCCTAAAAAGGTTAAGACACACTGAAATCTACTTCCCTTTATGTCCAGGTAAAGAAAACAGAGTCCAGATAAACTAAGAAAATTTGTCCCAAGTCACATAGCCATATTGTGGCAGGTTTGAGACTAGCACATAGTTATCACATTTATTTGCCTCATTCTACTACCCACAGTGCCTTCTTAACTGCCACTCTAAAGTACTACCTTTTGAAAATTAATTTTAATAGGTTTTACTTTTTAGAGATATCTTAGTTGCAAAATTGTGCAGAAAGTACAGAGATTTCCCATGTACTTTCTATGCCCACATGTGCATAGCTCCCTTCCCCACACCAAAATTGTTCATCAGAGTGATTAATTTGTTGCAATTTAGAAATCTACATTGGCATATCATTTTCACCCCAAATCTATGATTTACGTTAGGCTTTCCTCTTGGGGTCCTACATTCTTTGGGTTTTGACAAATGTATAATGACATGTATCTATCATTATAGTATACAGAATAGCTTCACTGTCCTGAAAATCTTATGTGCTCCACCTATTCATTCCTCTCCCCTAATACTAGAATACATTGACCCTTTTACTGTCTCTATGGTTTTGCCTTTTCCAAAGTGTCATATAGTTGGAACCACACAGTATGACGTCCTTTCAGATTGGCTTCTTTCACTTAGTAATATGCACTTAAGGTTCCTCCATGGGTTTTCTTGGCTTTATATCTCATTATCTTTTGAATGTTATCACAGTATATTCATTCACCTACTGAAAAGGATAGATGTTTTGCTTGCTTCCAAGTTTTGGCAATTATGGGTAAAGCTGCTACAAACATTCATGTGCAAATTTTTTGTGTGAACACAAGCTTTCAGTTCATTTGAGTAAATACCAAGGAGTGTAATTGCTAGAGAATATGGTAAGAGTATGTTTAGTTTTATAAGAAAAATAGTGGCCCGGTACACAAAATTCATGCACTCAGAAGTGGGTGGGGGGAATCCTCCAGCCTGGCCTATGCCTGTGGACCCCTAGAGGCGGGTCCACAGCGGAGGCCTCCCTCTGTACACACTTGCCTAACCCCCAGTGTGGCCCTGCCCCTGTCCCCAATGCTGCAAGGCCCTGCCTACCCTCGCCTGCTGTGCACAGAGGAAGGAACTAGAGGATTGGCCAAGGTGCTCCAGACAATTTGCATATTCCTTTATTATATAGGACTAGAGGCCCATGCATTGGAGGTGGAGTCCCCCAGGCTGGCCTGCTGCCTCTCACAGTCTGGGAGCCCTCAGGGATGGGAGGACACCCAGCGATCATGGGAAGGCAATGCCCCATCACACCTCTGCTGCTGCCACTATCAGTAGTGCAAACCTTAGCCGGCCCTGTTTATCTGAGCCTCAAGCAGCCATAGACGGCTGGGCAGCCACCATCCAAGGCTTGACTGCACCTCGAGCTGGCCCTAAGCAGCTATAGGGATGAGGGGACTTGGGGACTCTGGAGGCAGGTGCGTGGAGTGGCTGGACCCACCTGGGGGCAGGCCCAGGCATGCTGTGCGCCTGCCACCCTAGCAGGGCTGAGGGGCTTGGATGCTGCCATCTTGTGGTTGTGGGTGCCACCTTCTTTTGAAGGCATGGCAGTCAATTAGCATATTCCCTCCTTATTGGCTGTAGGTGAGGATATCTTTTGAGGGCGTGATGGGCAATTAGCATATTCCCTCTTTATTAGATAGGATTCCAAAATGTCTTCCAAAGTAACTGTACCATTTTTGCATCCCCCCCAACAACGGATGAGTTTCTATTTCTCCACATTCTTGCTAGTTTTTGGTATTGTCAGTGTTTTACATTTTGGCTATTCTTATAGGTGTGCAGTGGTATCTCATTGTTTATATTTATTTGAAGACTACTACACCAGTAAAATAATATTTACTATAAACTGTAATTTAAAAATAAAAATTAATACACCAAGCAGAAACCAGACTCGTTCCCAAATAGATGAGCAAAAATGGAAGCCATGTTTTTGCAATGGTATAGACTGAAAGATAGTTTCTTAAAGGGTTTATATATATTGTAAAATGGCTTTAATTAACCTCAGGTTAAATGCTATTCCTTCAGAAAAATTTCCAATCTAAGTAACTTCTCTTGTTATCATTTCTTATACTATGTATTTATAATTATATACTTGTGTGATTATTTGATTAACACCTCTGTCTCCCATCAATCTTTAAGTTCCATAAAAGTAGATATTCTGTTGATGTTGTTTACTGCTGTGTTCTCAGAACATAGCACAGTTATATTACTTAGTAAATATTTGTTAAATGAATAAATTGATCTGTATGCAAAGATCTGATAAAATGTCTAAAATATAGCAAAGGTTCAGCAAATACTGTGAGATTTAAATGGAATGAAATTAAATTTTGAGTTACTGATAATGATGGATTGGTAGATAAAGAATAGGTTATTGACCTAACTGGTTTGGCTCAGTGGATAGTGTTGGCCTGTGGACTGAAAGGTTCCAGGTTCAATGCGGTCAAGGCATGTACTTTGGTTGCGGGCACGTACCCAGTAGGAGGTGTGCAGGAGGCAACTGATCAATGTTCCTCTCTCATCGATGTTTTTGACTTTCTATACCTCTCCCTTCCTCTCTTTAAAAAAATCAATAAAATATATTTTAAAAAAAGAATAGGTTATTAAGGGAACATTGAGGGGTTTGGGGAGATATACATAATCTTGTTAACTATTGATTCAACAACTATTTGTGCCTCGTGTAGCTTGCTGTCTATAAAGGATTAATGAGTAAATATATAATACATTGGATGGTGATATATGCTTTGCAGAAAAAGCAGGGAAGATGCACAAGGAATATTTGGGTAAGGTCGTACACTGAGCAAGCCAAATTTGATTATAATTTATAGGAGGTAAGATAAAAAGCCAATATAGGTTTAAAGCAAATACAAAGGCCCTGAGGTGAGCATGTACCCAGAGTCTAATGTGATGGTATAAGTTATGATGGTTTGGATGAGGGTAATCACAGTAGAGGTTCTGAGAAGTGGTTGAAATACCTGTATTTTGAAGAAGAGTAAATAATGACTTGCTAAGGGATAAGATGTGGGTTGTAAGAGAAAAAGAGCCAAGATTCTCTAAGACCTGAGCTACTAGAAGGGCATTATTGCCATAGAGATGGAGAGGACTTGGGAAGTATATAGGGTTTTTTTTTGGGGGGGGGGCAAGCAATAATTTTGTTTTATAAACTTTGAAATGCCTATTATACTTTCATAGAGATGTATAGTACGCAGTGAGACATAAGTGTGGAGTTCAGGGGAGAGGGCTGGAGAGTGTACATTTGGAAATAATCAGCATATATATCATATTTAAAGCCATAACACTGAATGGGATCACCAAGGGAGTGTCAGCTGAGAAAAAGTCCAAGTACTGAGCCTGGGGAAGTCCAACATAAAACAGGGCAGAAAAACACAGAGGACACTAGCGATGACTACATACTCAGCCTGAAGTTGTCTTAATGAGACTAATATTCTGATGAATGATAAAGAGTAAAGGGGCAAGAGAGTAAATTATTGTTAATATGGAATTTGAGAAAAATAGTTTGAGGCTGATGAGATCTTTAGCCAAATTACTAAAGCTTTAAGGACTGCTGTCTTTATAGTAGCCAAAATCATGGGAAGATAGGTCAAATTAAAGAATTTGATTTTCTCTTTTGGTATAGTTTCTTATCCTATTTTTAGTCATGGATTCATATATTATCCTCCTCACCACCCCCTCCCGTAACTTATTGATGGATAGAGTATTTTGATTGAACACTCAGGATTAACCCATTTCTGTAGTGAAATACTCTGTAGTAGGGGTGTCTTAGGGAATACATAAAGATCTGCCTCTTGCCACATAACATTTGTATGTGATTATTTACATGTATGAAAAATTTAGTTTTTCACAAAGATTATTCATCATAGAGTCCCCTTAAATAATAACTCTCCGTTGTATGTTTGAATTACAATTTTCGATTAAAAATATCTTTTTAAGGGCATATCAGATATGAAATAGATCCACAGTGTCTTTTGAAGGTATATTGAGAAGGGAATTCTTTCAGTTAATGAATACAAGGAAACTATTTAAAGGGATTAAGGACATTGATCGAAATCTTGTCTCAAAACGACAATTCTCTATACTGTCTGCTGAATTTACCTGTAAATCAAAAACTTTTCTAAAAAATAAAGTATAAATTTAAAAAATGCTTAGAATGAAAAGGTAACACAAAGATAAGCAGGCACTGCTGGTTTGGAAGAGATGTAATTATTTTCCCAAGTAAAAAGTCCAGTATATAACAAAGATAATAGCAAGAGTTGATGAAGACATTAAAACTCTCATACTCTGCTGGAAAGGTTTTAAATGGTGTGGCTCATTTGGAAGATAGACAGTTCCTCAAAAGCAAAACATAGAATTGCCATATCATCCTCACAGCATTATTCACAATAATGAAAAGACAGAAACAACCCAGATCCCCAACAAATCATGAATGGATAAACGAATAGTAGTGTATCCATGCAATAGAGTATTATTCAGCCATGAAGAGATATGAAATGCTGATATATGCTACAATATGGACTAAACTTGAAAACATTATAAATGCAAGAAGACAGAGACAGAAGGCCACAAATATGATCCCAGTTAAATTAAATACCCAGAATAGGAAAATCCATAAAGTTAGCAAATAAATTAGTGTTTGCCTATGGCTGGGGGAGGGTGTGAAATGGGGAAGGAATGATAATGGGTATACAATTTAAGTTTGGAATGGAAGTATTCTAAAATTAAATTGTGATGGTTGCATAACTCTGAGTATACTAAGAAACATTACATTATATGCTTTAAACAGATGCTCTTGAGATTATGTAAATTATCTCAATCAAGTATTTATAAAAGCCTAGCATGAGTGTGGTTTAGCTTGATTGAGATAGCTGGTGAGGGATTTCAATAAAGCTACTCAATAACAAAATACAGATTGATTCATATTAACTCCAGATGATTACATGGATTTTTTAAATAAGCAAATCCCTTATGTTACCAGAAATCTGAAAAGCAAATAACTGATTTCTGATCAGGAACCCCTAGGTTTGAAGGGATAAAATAGTGATCAAGGTCTGTAGGCTATATGATGAAAAAACTTTCAATTTTTTAAAATTTGAAATGCTACAGCATTAGAAAAGTAATAACAATAATAACACTTATACGGCTTTATTATGTGTCAGATACTGTTAAAAGTATATTGTGTTTCTAAACCTCTGTTTACATTGCCTGGTTCAGTGGTTTAGTGTCCACCTGTGAACCAGGAGATCGCAGGACATGCTAGGTGTGCAGGAGGCAGCTGATCAATCATTCTCTCTCATCAATGTTTCCATCTCTCTCTCCCTCTTCCTTTCCTCTCTGAAATCAACAAAAAATATATTTAAAAAAAAACAGTTTACATTCTTCTAACCACCCTATAAAGTAGATACTATTCTCATTTTTCTGATGAGAAACCAGTACAGAATGGTGTAAAATACTTTTGTTCCTAGGAAAAGGCAGAACTAGGATTCTAACCTAAGCAGTCTGGCTCATGAGCCCTTGCTTGTAATAATTATGCTAGAAGTGTACTAACACAGTCTTGTCCAGGGTTACTTAAAGTTTATGGCAGGTGAACGGTAAAGAATATTGATTTCATTAATTCCCCTATCTTTATAGCACCCTGGGAGAAAGAAGTTCAATAGTTGTGGTTGGTCACTCTTTGACACTTAACTGTAATACTGGACTGAAATAATTTTCCTAGAGACATGCAACTAAATATCTTTTTTCCTCTTATTCTCCATTTTGTACTGCTTTCCCTCTCTTTCCTTTTTTGGTCTTTCTTCTCAATGATCTCCTTCTTCCCTAGCCCATCACACACAGATGAACTTGTTCTTGTCATGTGTTAAACTATTTATTGAAGAACTTGGAATTATTGATACAGATGCCACTACTTTGAAATTTAATAATGTGGACATGGGGCTAACTAGCCTTCTCACTGTCTCTCATCCAGGGTGAAGAAATGTGTTATTAGGCTTATAAATAAATTTATGGGAGGAATGATTAAACTACTATGAACCTGATTATAAGTACTTTTTCATTCATAAAGTATATATAAGGGACAACAGTTTTGTTAGCCTAGCCCAGTCAGGATATTACATATAAATTAGAGTAATGATATTGCTTTTTAAAAAAACAAATGTATTTATATCTTCTCAGAATGGCCACTCCACATTAATCTCAATTCCTAAGGTTTCACTAAAGGATATTTATTCTCTTTATTCAGTGTTATAGCATCAATATTAAGTTTTATTTTGGGCTATGCCTAACTCATTATGGACATTCATTGTGCATCCTTGTCTATCCCATTCATTTAGTAAATAAGATAATAATTTAACACATCATTGTATAAAACTACTAAGGGACCTGGTAATTTTAAAGTAGTAGTTGAAATTTTGGATTATGAGTCTGGTTTTCACATTTGAAATAACCTCTAGCCATTCAGCTATAATTGCCTGGTTTAGTTTTCTCACCTTTTAACCCATCTCTTAAGATAACATGACATCAGTTTGCTTTTATGTGGGAAGTGTTTTAGTATTTGTTAAATGGCCCAGTGGGCAAATTTGCAAAAATATTATGAGTGATAAAAGCACAATGAACAGTTTTGTAAGACAGTGTGGCATTTCACTGGGCCAATGACTGTGTTATCTCAGTGTGTTTATCAGCTTTTTAGTGCCTAATGTCAACACAATTGAGACAGAAATGGAACTGATGTAGATTTATTATAGTAAATGGGAAATATGACTTAATCACAAACCTAACGAAATAAGAGACCCCTAAAGCTCTTGGTCTTACATGATTTTAGTCCCCCCCCAGTCCTTTGGAGCAAATGAATCCTGCCTGACTCATTGTATAGAGGTATTTTGGAAATAAACACAACAATAACAAAAACAAGAACTGCTTTGTGCGTTGAAACAGACTCTGAGACCCTAAGCAGCTGCATTGGTTGTTTCTAGGACTCCTCATGAGAGGGCTCTTTGAGCTCAGTGGCTGATTATGGTCCCAACAGCTTGTAAATCCAGTGGACATATGGTTGGGTAGTAGCATGTTAAGCTCTTATGAACTTTACCCTTCCATAGGTGATCCATTAGATGGAGCACACCTTTCCTTTTCAGCAAGGCTGTGAGACTATGGCTTTAAGGCTTAACTGCATGAAAACTTGTCTCCTGGCTCCATGTGATCATATTTTTATAATCTCATGCCTTAGCCTTTGATAGTATTGTGTAAAACAACTACCTCAGAAATTTTTAAGAGTGAAAACACATTGAAATCAATACTTGGATATTATACAATGCTATATTGATGATCTAGTTGTACTGTGAGGGCTGTTTTTAAGTGCCCTGTCTCATTAGTTCAGATTTCTAAGTCTGCAGATTAACTCTAGCAGTAGGACATATCAATAGGTTTCCTTTTGTAAATACCAACTAGATAATCCTCCTCAGTATAGTTTATACTTTCAGGAAGCCATTCATATTAGTGTGAGATATTCATATCAGTGTGGTCTGTTCATTTATAACTCATTTTTCATTTTTGTTAGCAAATATCCTAGGGAAATATTACATTTCAAGAAATTCCAGCAAGAATATAAATCAGAATTCTTATGTTTAATGCTCCTTGAACTAGTAATATTGCTTTGGAGAATTTATCCAAAGGCATTAAACAGACGTGTCAAATATTTATACAAAAGATTTATAGTGGTATTATAACAGTGAGAAATTGGAAATAACATAAATGTACAATAGTGAAATGGTTAAAATATATACTTATGTTGAAAAAACATGCAACCTTTACAAGTCATATTTTTGAAGAAAACTTAATGACAGAAGAATTCACAATATAAAGCTAAGCGAAGAAAACAGATAAAAGAGAATAACAGTGATCATCTCTGGATGATACAATTATGGATAGCTTTATGTATTTTTAAAAATTTCTAAAATGAATAAAAATTGCTATTATAATCAGAAAAGAATCATGAAAATCATATGTAGATCAATATATATCTCTAACAAATCCTAGCAAAGCTGGGGCAGTTTTAATATCTAGCTCTGAATAATGAATGTTTGTGGGGTAGGTAAACAAATGAGTATACAGATAAATGAATGAATGACAGTTGACACTTGTAGGTACCATAATTGGTTTATGTGACTGCAGAAATAACAAATCGATATTTTTAATTTAAAGGAGAAGATTTCAGTTCAGCCAATGGTTTGAAAGATGACACGGAGGATAGTGAGGGAGTCACAAAATAAGTGAGTGGCTGACAGCAGCCAAGGTCCATTGCTATTATTGCTGCCCAGCTATCAACACCATTTTTTCTTCTTGAAGTTTCTCTCATGCCTGCTGATTTCACTGGTCTCTATTCAGTTTGGCCAGTTACTGAGAGAATGAAGTCAAAGTAACAAGTTCATTTCCCATTTGGACCATGTACACGTCTTCATATAGAAAAAGATATTCCAAGGCTCACTCCAGCTGGCCAACTCTCAGATATGGGCTTATTGGTCATGTGGACAAACAGGTGAGTGTGGGTGGGTTAGGGAAACCTGCCTCTAACACTTCTGAGACCACCCAAAATGCCCCTTGCACAGAGTGTTTTGTGTTCTTATGTTCTTGAAAATAGTCTTCTGCAACTGGTATGCTCTGTATATTGTCAGCTACCTGAGAAGTCAGTATAAAACTTAGTCATGTCACAATTTTTATAACAAATTCACAATAAGCTGTTCATGGAAATTATACATAGGACTGACCTACATTTTATCATGTAAGGTCTTAATATCCTTTGGCTATTTTGATCAAATTGCTAAACAGAATCTGGCTTTTTTGCACGTACATCCAGCAACAACACTGGATGCATGAATGAAATCTAAATGTTTCTTCTCCAGTGCATTCCCTTATCTGTGAAGGGGCCTACGTCAAAGAAAGCCATTAGACTTTCACATAGCATTCTGTATCTTTGCTCTTGGTAGCTTTTTAAATGCAGTGTTTTTCATTGCAGTTACTGTTAAACGTAAGTGGATGATTATAGTGCCTTTCTTGTTTCTGCTCTGCCTTGATCCTGCTAAGATATTAGATTTACTGTTTGTGTTTTTCAACCTGAGTCACCTCTCATCATTCATTTTTATAAACCTTATTTAGGAATTGAGGAATTCACAGCTCTGAACTGTGAATTTAAATATTTTCAAAATTGTTCTTGTTCTGGATGTCATAATATCTACCTTAAATTGGCCAGCTGGATGTTTTGTTCTTCCGGATTTTTAAGGAAGAGGGAGAGAACATTTTCTAAGCACTAACAATGTACTGTAGTTTCTTAGGCATTTTTTACATACATTATCAGAGTTAGTCCTCACTGTGACCAAATAAGATAGGCATTATTACCACAATTTTACAAATGAGGAGACTGAAGCTTTGAAAATGTAAATGGCTGATCATAATTTGAACGCTGGTCTATGGGACTTCAAAGTCTGTGATTTTTTCTACTGCACATACTGACTCTTGGGGATAGCAGGTTTCTTAAATGGAACTTAGTAACACCATTATCACCTAGCTTCTCTTCAGCTCCTGGCTTTCTCCTGTAACTAATTTCCATTATACTTTGCTTGTGTTACCTTGATGAGATCAATCCTTTGCAGCAAGGCCAAGAAATTAAGCTTTGAACCACTAATAAGGAGGGTAGTCATTTGAACTAGCTTTCCATTTTGTCCTAAAATTCAGTTACTGTTTGTGTTTTACCTAGTTCCCAATAACTCATAATCCAACTCAAGGGTGTTCCTTATTGCTGGAATAACTGATCCTTGCTGGGTGCTCAATACTTTAATGCATATTGACTTCCATCATCCCCTCGAGAGCCAAAAAGTTCTTCAGTTATAGGAATATAAAACCTATTATGGTGAAAGCAGGCATAGTCTTCCCCTGCTCCAAAGTGGTAAGCAAAGCAACTGAAAAAAGATCTCACAAAGGAGGGTTTATGTATTAGAATAAATTAGTAAGAAACAGGCCATTTGTGCCAAAAGTAAAGGTTGAAGATAAGGAGAAAGAAATTTTTGAGAGTATAGAAATGGAAAGGGATGGTCATTAACCTCTGAACAACTTAGGGAAAGCAAGTTGGGAGTTCATATAAGACTGAAGGGAAATTAAAACCCAAGTGCAAAGCATCCAAGTTCTTAGGCCATCATTTTAGAGATACAGAGAGGTTAACCTTCCAAGGTTGTTTTGGTACCAAATCCCAGACAAATTAATACTGTTGAGGTTTCTTCTTCCCACCTTTTGTCTACTCACCTTTCTAGGGAGGTAATCTAGTTTAGGGCCTTAAGTGACAAACTTTCTAGGAATCCACTGTAGAGACCAGGAGGTTGAGGGGAATGTTACATGGAAGCTCAGGAAGGCTGAGTGTAGTTCCCGGGTTTCTTCCCCAATGTGTTCTTGAATTTTTGCTGTTAGAGTTGCCAAGAGGGAACCTGAGCACAATTCCCAGATTCCAACAGTTATTTTCTGTACCCACAGAAAGCATAAAGAGGCACCTGCTCCTCAGCTGGTCTCCTGTGTCATTGTGGAGATATCCTTTTATGTGATTGGGTTTCTTAGGAAAATGAAACTTTGGGAAGAAAGTCAAGGTCTAGGGAGCAAAGTGGGTCCAGTATAAAGAGTTTGGTAGTGCCTTTCTTGATACTGACTCCTTTTCCCTCTTTCTCCCCTTTCTGTGTCTCAGAATTTG
This sequence comes from Antrozous pallidus, assembly GCA_027563665.1. NCBI lineage: Eukaryota > Metazoa > Chordata > Mammalia > Chiroptera > Vespertilionidae > Antrozous > Antrozous pallidus. Next base: position 38,435,633 of record CM050509.1, on the reverse strand, counting down.
TGGTTCAGCATTGTCATTAGCAAGTAGCTACAAATTAAGTAAGAGGCCAACTGAGGGGAAGGGGCACCACAGAATTCAAAAGGTGGTAGATTGGGACAGTTAATAGAAATAATCACAAGTTGGCTGGTTCCCAGAGAAACACTGTTTTGAACACCATGATGTGTGGGAAAAGACACAGTTTAGACTCTAATACAGGCTCCTACATTTTATGCAAACTCAGTACTTAAAATGTCTGATTTATATCAGGGGGACAGGATTCCTCACTTTACCAAAGCAATCACTATAGTAAAGTTTAAAAGAATAGAATCTCAAACATACCAAAAAAGAACAGGATCTCATTTTTTCTAGTGCTGTACTGTCCAATATGGTAGCCACTAGCCACATGTGGCTATTGAGCATTTGAAATATTGCTAGTTTGGACTGAGATGTTCTGTAAAGGTAAAATACATACCAAACTTCAAAGATTTAGTGTGCAAAAAAATAATGCAACAGTTTTTTTAAAATATTGATTACATTGAAATAACGTTTTGGCTATATTGGATTAAATAAAACAATATTAATTTCACCTATTTCTTATTTTTAAACCTGTTTAATGTAATAGCACATTTAAAACTATGTATGTGGCTTGCATTATATTTCTATTGGACGGTGTTGCTCTAGTATATTAAAAAATAGGGTTTGACTTTTAAGCATCTTTACAGTAGTACATTTATTTTTTTAATATATATTTTTATTGATTTCAGAGAGAAGAAGGGAGAGGGAGAGAGAGAGAGATAGAAACATGAATGATGAGAGAGAATCATTGATTGGCTGCCTCCTGCACACCCCCTACTGGGGATCCAGCCCACAACCCAGGCATCTGCCCTGATGGGGAATCGAACTGTGACCTCCTGGTTCATGGGACTAACACTGAACGACTGAGCCATACTAGCTGGTCACAGTAGTACATTTCTTACTTTAAGTAAGTATACCTACACAGGAGAAACAGACTTATTGCAAGAGAAGGACACAGGAATGGATATTTGCAAGTGGGGAAACTGATTATAGAAGAAAGTCAGCAAAGTGCCTCAGTTACCTCTCAGTCTGGGGTGAGAGGGTGTGGGGTGATGATCAATTGCCTAAAATAAGTGCTTTCATCCCACTAGCTCCATCTGATCTTCTGGTTGGGACCAAGAGAGAGGAGGGAAAGGGCATTTTGAAATTTCTTTCCCCTTACCGTCTTAGCCATCGAGCTGTGGTTGGGAGATAGTGGCAATGTGATAGGAACTTTCCCTCGACACGTCTGGGCCACCATCCCTGGCCAAGAGAAGGAAGAGGAATGAAGCAAGCCCCTTCTTCACTCCCAGGGCCATCTGGTAGAGCTGCTGCCGCACCTCCTTCTGCCAATAGGCGTAGATGAGTGGGTTGAGCAGGGAGTTGCCCACACCAAGCAGCCACAGGTACCGTTCCAGTATTAAATAGAGGTGGCACTCTTGACAGGCCACCTGCACAATGCCAGTGATAAGGAATGGGGTCCATGACAGAGTGAAGCTCCCAATGAGAACAGCCACAGTGCGGACAGCCTTGAAGTCGCTGGGAGTCCGTGGGGGCCGGTAAGCTCCAGCCATGGCTCCTGCATGTTCCATCTTCCGGATCTGTTGGCTGTGCGTAGAAGCAATCTTGAGCATGTCACAGTAGAAGAAGACAAAAAGGAGCAAGGCTGGGAAGAAACCAGTGCAGGAGAGTGTCAGCACAAAGCGCGGGTGAAAGACAGCGAAGAAGCTGCAGGGCCCCTGGTAGGTGGTCTGCTGGAATATGGGGACTCCAAGTGGGAGGAAGCCAATGATGTAAGACACCAACCACAGCCCAGCAATGCAGGCTCCAGCCACAAACCCATTCATGATCTGGAAGTAGTGGAGAGGCTGCTTGATGGCAAGGTACCTGTCGGAGGCAATCAGCATGACTGTGAGGACAGAGGCAGCTGCGGAGGAAGTGACAAATGCCATCCGAAGACTGCACAGGGTCTTCTGTGTGGGTCGAGCTGGGTTGGAGAGCTGGTCAGTGACTAGGCCAGAAATCGCCACACCAAGCAAGGTGTCAGCCACAGCCAGATTCAAGGTGAAGCAGAGACTGACACCCTCATTCCTGTGGATCAACAACAGCTCAGCCACGGCCACTAGTGCATTAGCAGCAATGATGAGGGATGCCAGGACAGCAAGGATCACTCCAAATGGAAAAGATGACTCCATGTCTGGAAGTGGCAGGATTTCCACTTACCAAGGCATGCTGGCTCTCTAGATCAATTTTTCATAGGCGAGAGGAGAAGCTGTGGATTCAGAGCTGCAGCACCATTCTGGCCATCACTGGCAGCCCAAGCTGGCAGCTTGTCATCTTTGGGATCCTGATGGTTATTAAGAGTCACCCACCCTTTCCTTTTCAATCCTCAGCCTCTTGCTTCTTCAGCTCTCTGAAGGCAGCATTCCCTGTGCAGAACTCTCCTGGGCCCTGAGCTAGTCCCTCCCCCTCCAACAACCAAGTTACTAGACAACTTGAAAGTACCTGGTACACACTCTCACCAGGCTCTCTCCTTTCACTGATGCTTCACAGACTTTGGAGGGACTGGAGCATTCAGCAGATCTCCTGTCTGGCAGATGATATAATTGACTAACCACACCTTTTCTTTCTCCACAGCTTGATGTTAAATTTCCACTTCTTTTTTCTTCGGCCTCAAGCTTAACAACTAATCTCATCTTAATCAAGCATTTGCTCAATAACTAATTATCAGTTACTATAATGACTGCTTTTAATGAAGCAAGATGATCATAATCAGTTGAAGTGGGAAGTGAGAGCAAGCAAATCTATTTCAGGGCCCAGCACACTTCCAAGGGATTTATCATACATTTAAGCTGTTTCTTATTTTTTGCTTCCTAATACCTCAGATTCTAATTTTTCTCAAACAGGGTGTGCTGTTTCCCTCTTTCTCATCCCTCAGAATTCAGTCAGTTTGGGATTTAGAAGGGAGAGAAAAATAAAGCTGAGAACTACAAACAGCCTTCATTTCCATTAGAATAGAGCCCATCCCTGTCTAAGGCTGCGTCTGTGAGATATATACACTGAAAAATTTTCTGCACCTTGCATGTCAGGCCATGTTTCTGGTCATGAGTAGTAGCTGCCAGCCTTGCCTTTATCTGGTAACCTTGCCTTTCTTTAAAAATTGTTTAAAATAGATTTTTCTTGATTTCAGAAAGGGAGAGGGAAAGAGAGATAAAAACATCAATGATGAGAAAGAATTTTTGATTGGCTGCCTCCTGCGCATTCCACACTGGAGATTCAGCCTACAACACAGGCAAGTGCCCTAATGGAGAATCAAACCGTGACCTCCGGGTTCATAGGTTGACCCTCAACCACTGAACCACACCAGCTGGGCTAACCTTGCCTTTCTTGATCTTTGTCTTTCTTTATCCTGTAGACCTATATCTGGGACAGGAGAAGAGGAGGTGGACTGCATTCTAGAAAGTGTCTGCTCTAATGTTAGTGGAATTTTCCATTTTCCAGGGATAGAGTTAGGTCAAAGGGTGAATGTGTTGTTGAGAGCAGGTGAGATAGGCTCAGGAAGGGCAGCTGTGTAGCTCACTCCTATTTTACCGTAGGCTGTATATCCATTTGCTCAGCTACATTAGAACTAACCTTTTGCTTGCAGCTCTCTTCTTGGATACCAAGGATAGAGGGTTGGGGAGAAGAGTTGTTAGAAGCTTATTTACACAGTTCAGGTGACAGCACAAATGGGAAAGGTTATTTTAAGTGAGGGAGTGGAGCAAAGTGCAGAGTTGGAGGCAAATATATTCAGATGTTTTGACAGACTGAGTGGGCCTTTGGCAGATGTTTTTCATACAAAAGATCAGAAAGGCTGTGGTGTGGGGACTTGGTATTTCAATTGCCGGCCTGAGAACTGTTCTTGTTCTTTGCTACATCCATTAGATGGCTGATTTCAGTTGCTTGGCACCTGGCCTAATTTTATACGGGGATCTAAGATGTGCTTGTTTCCCCAAGTTTAGACGCCATTCATGGAGTCAAGATGGCTCAATATGCTCACACTTGAGAGTGCATCTGAATCCCCTATGGGGCTTGAGCCTCATCCCCAGAATTTGGGATTAATTAAGTCTTCGGCTGGCCTGAGAATCTGCATTTCTAACGACTTCCAAGGTGATGCTGATGCTGCTGGTTCAGAACCACTTTGAGAACCACTACTCTAGTGAACTGATTCTTAACCTTAGCTGTGTAGTGGAATTACTTGGTAATTCCAAAACAAGTGACATTTGGGCCATAACCAAGAGGTTCTACTTTCATTAGTCTGGGATATGACCTATGCTTCTGGAGTCTCAAAAGTTTCTCAGGTGATTCACATATTCAGGCAGAGGTGAGAAATACTGTCCAATGGAAAAAACACAGGCTTTGGAGTCAGGGCACCAGGGTCTGGCCTAATATTATCTGTGATTTTGCTAGGCCAAATAACTTCACCTCTCTGATTTAGATTTGACCGCCTATATGGATCATTGGAGCAGTAATAGCTACATGACAGGGTTGCGGGGATGATAAAATGAGTATGATGGATGTGAAAGGGCTTCATAAACTATAAAATGTTACAGAAGTATTTTTATTGCATGTCTTCTGGTCTCTTGTTAATCAAAGTATTTATCAAATCAAGTATGACATGAGATCTTGGTAGAAATACAGGATTTCAGGTCCTACTCAAGACCTACTAAAGCAGAGCTAACATTTAAATAAGATTTCCAGGTGATTTATATGCACATTAAGGTTGTACTTTTCTCTTTCTCACTCTCAGGTGCCTGATTGTATTGGTTTTCTCTCCTGCAATAACAAGTTGCTGCGAATTTAGTAGCTTAAAAAACACAAATTTATTTAAATTCTCCAGGTCAGAAGTCCAAAAAGGACCTTAAGGGGCTCAACTCAAGGTGTTGGAAGGGCTGCATTTCTTTTAAGGGCTCTAGGGGAGGATAACTTGCTTACCTTTTCAGCTTTTAGATGCTTGGTACATTCCTTGGCTCATGGCACATCACTTTGATCTCTGATTTTTTAAAAAATAAATCTTTATTGTTCAGATTATTATAGGTGTTCCTCCCCCGCCTCATAGCTGTCCTCCACCTGATTCTCCACTCCACCGAATGCCCTTACCCCCTGCCACTGTCTTCATCCATAGGTATAAGATTTTTGTCCAGTCTCTTCCTGCACGCTTCACACCCTCTTCCCCCTGAGAATTGTCAGTCCTCTCCCTTTCTATGTCCCTAATGCTATTATATTCATCAGTCCATTCTGTTCATCAGAGTTTTTATTCACTTGATTTTTAGATTCACTTGTTAGTAGGTATGTATTTGTTGTCATTTTGTTGTTCATAGTTTTTATCTTTACCTTTTTCTTCTTCTTCCTCTTAAAGAATACCTTTCAGCATTTCATATAATTCTGGTTTGGTGGTTATGAACTTCTTTAGCTTTTTCTTGTCTGTGAAGCTCTTAATCTGATCAATTCTGAATGATAGCTTTGCTAGGTAGAGTAATCTTGGTTGTAGGTTCTTGCTGTTCATCACTTTGAATATTTCATGCCACTCCCATCTGGCCTGCATAGTTTCTGCTGAGAAATCAGCTGACAGTTGTATGGGTACTCCCTTGTAGGTAACTAACTGTTTTTCTCTTGCTGCTTTCAACATTTTCTCTGTCTTTTGTCTTTGGCATTTGAATTACGATGTGTATTGGTATAGCCCTCTTTGGATTCCTCTTGTTTGGTGTTCTCTGCACTTCCTGGACTTGTAAGTCTATTTCTTTCACCAGGTAGGGGAAGTTTTCTGTCATTATTTCTTCTAATAGGTTTTCAATATTGTGCTTTCTCTCTTCTTCTGGCACCCCAATAATTCAGATGTTGGTATGCTTAAAGTTGTCCCAGAGGCTCCTTACATTATTTTCATATTTTTTGGATTCTTTTGTCTTTTTGTTTTTCTGGTTGGGTGTTTTTTGTATCCTCATATTTCAGATCTTTGGTTTGATTCTTGGAGTCCTTTGATCTACCATTGAATTTCTGTATATTCTTTATTTCAGACAGTGTATGCTTAATTTCTGACTGATCCTTTTCCATTTTCTTGGCATTCTCATGAAGGCCTTTGAAGGTCTCACTAAGCTCCTTGGAGATCTCATCAAGTTTCTCAGCGGATTTTAGAAAATTCTTGAGTAACCTTATAAATGTGGTCCTGAACTCTAGGTCCAATAGTCTGCTTTCCTCCATTTCTTTCATTTGTGATATGTTTCTTTCTCTCCACATTTTGCTGATTTTCTGTGTTGATGGAGTGGAAGAACTGTTATGAATGTGTCACTTATGGATGTGAGTAGTTGAATTCTGGTGTCGTCTCACACTGACCTCTAGATACACTAGCTTCTGGATCTCCAATGGGGTGCAGGTCAGCTACTGTCTGAGGTGACCCAGCAGGAGCTACAGCGAGAACTATAGTTTTATCCTCTTTGTTTGGGGTTTGGAAGTTTTGGAGCTGTCTGACCAGAGCTGCAGTTTGTTAGCTTAAGCTGTGATAGAGCAGGCCATTTATATGCAAATGCTGTTGCGCACAGCTCGGGTTTGCAGATAGTGCAGGATGGGGTCTCAAGGAGTCACTAGGCTAGGGCGTGGCAAACAATGATGGCTGCCAGTCAACCGTCTATGCATCTCCGTGTTTCTAAGTCCCCATGTCCTATGCCCCAGTGCAGTGAACAATGGTCGTTGCATGCACCTCTGAAAGGAAGCCACTCTCACTTTCTGACCCGATAGCAGACAGTCCAGCTTCTCCCCATAGGAGTCTGGGTCCCCAGAGTCTCCCCAGAAACTGGAGTTCAGTGTAGTCAGGAGCTTGTTTCCCTTTGGGTTGAAAAAAGTAGTGCTCCCAGTCACCTGCCGCTAGCCTGGTTCACGCGCCTCTATACCTCAGTTTTTCAGTGCTTGTGCACATCTCAATGCTCTTTTCTCTTTCCTTCTAGTTGCAGAACTTCCACTCAGCCAGCTTTCCCATGGTTCTGGTGATAGACGTTTTGTCTTTCAGTTGCAGTTTTGAAATTCTTGTGCAAGGCAGCAGTTTAGGTGTTTACCTATGCCGTCATCTTGGTTTCCAGCTTGATCTCTGATTCTTTAGTCAGAACTCCTTCTCTGACTCTGATCCTCCTTCCTTCCTCTTTAAAAACCTTGTGGTTACACCAAGTCTTCCTGGATAATCCATATCTTCCCCATCTCAAGACCCTTAACTTAAAATACCTTTTGCCATGTAAAGTAAAATATTCACAGGTTCTGAGTATTAGGACATGCACATCTTTGGTGGGGAGGACATTATTCTACCTACTATATCAGTATTCTCTGCTGCCAGGTCTCTTCTCCCTCCATCCCATAACAGATGCTTTTCTCAGTCTGCTATTTCTTTGCCCATATCCTAAACATTTATTTATTTTCCTTTAACCATAAACATACCTCTGTTTCTGCCTTGTACTCTCGGGAATCCACAAGCTGATTCAAACTAGTAGAGGCAACCTTGTAAAATACTGAGCTCCCTATCATTGGCAATATGCAAGCAGAGGCTGAATGCTCACCTTCCTGGAGGGCCTTACATGGAATTCCTGCAGTGGTGCAACATATTATTACTCTCATTGAGTTATCTTTCAGTCCCTACACAATCTGTTATTGATTGGCCCCTGGAGTCTTTTCTCTCCCTCAGCTCCCTCCCTTCTCTCTTAGCTACCTCCACTTCTATATCAGCCTTGGTCTTTTATACCCCTTTTTTGACACTACCACATGGTCTCAACTGTGCATCCTAGGTGTGTGCCCATGCAGTGAGGTCAAGACCACAGAAAATGAGGTTCCTTCTTGGGAGGTTGGTGGCTGGAGCTTACAGTCCTACTCCACTGGAGTTGGCTGAGGGCTTCACAGTCTCTGGAATGGAGTGTCAACAAGGCAAACAAATGGGGGATTGATAAAGGGAAGGAAGGAAAGGATGAGAGGGTTTATTCTCTAGTCAAACTATCCCATAATGAATGCATTAAAGCCTGGTCATACTGGATTGTCACCAAGTATGCAAAAAGATGCTTCATCCACCCTGAGGGAATAGGGCTGAGGACCAAAGGTTTTGGCTGGAATGGGAGAGGGGGAGACACCTGGCTTCAACACAGCCCACCTTCATAGCCAGTCCCCTCGAAAAGGAGCTCTAGGAAGATATCCAAGGCGAGTTGTGCCTGATTTCTCATGGTTCCTAGACCAGCCATCTGCCTGTGATGGTTTAGTTGCATCTTGCCCAAGGACAAAGGAAGCAGTGACATTTAATATTTTTTTCTGAATGACTAGACTCTTACATCCATTACTATGAAATATTACACAACTGTGTGAAAAATATGGCATATGGTTTATACATCTTGACACAGAGAGACCTCCAAACTATGTTGTTGATTGATAATTCAAGTTACACATCAATATATAGAGTCTGGGCTTACTTATGAAAATAAAACCCCAAACCTCATCTATATGTGTGTATAAATGCACACATATATATGCACTGAAAGGAGATTGTTAACAGAGAGTGAATAATTTTTAGGAGGGGAGTGGGATTGGTGGGGGATGGCGAAGACTCACTGTCACAATTTACTTTGAATATTTTCGGACTTGTTATATATTTTCATAATGAGAATGTAGTCAAGTAATTTCAAAAGAAAAACATCTCAAAACTCCCCCATTATTAACATAAAGGCATATACTGTGCTTGTGAGTGCTCAGGTACTGGGCTAGATGCGGGGGATACTGCAGTGAATAAGACCACAAGACCCAGTCCCTGCCCATAACCAGCTCACAATGTTTTTGAGCTTAAAAAATACCAGCATTGCCTAGCCAGTGTAGCTTAGTGATGGAGCGTCGACTCATGGACCAGGAGATCATGGTTTGATTCTTGGTCAGGGCACATGCCCAGGTTTCAGGCCCCATCCCCAGTAAGGGGCATGCAGGAGGCAGCCGATCAATGATTCTCTCTCTTCTTTGATGTTTTTATCACTCTCTTCATCTCCCTTCCTCTCTTAAACCAATGAAAACATATTTTAAATAATATCAGCTTGGAATATTACTTCCTTTGCTATCATCCTGAGACAAACCACCATCATCTCGTGCCTGAATTATAGCAGCTTCCTAATTAGCTTTCCTGCTTCTGTTCCAGGTGCCCCCTATCTGCTCTCCCTGCCCCTCCAGTCTGCAGTCAAGGTGATGCTGCTGAAGTATAAATCAGAATAAAATCCTTAAGTGGTTTCTTGCCTCACATTAAGCAAAATACAAAATTTCTATTCAACATGGCCCTGCCTGATCTGTTCCTCTGCCCCCACTTATCCTGTGCGTAGTGGATAAGGATATAGATTCTGGAGTTACACTACCTGAGTCCAAACCCTGGCTCTACCATCTGTGTGACCTTGGGCAGTGGTTGGCAAACCACGGCTCACGAGCCACATGCAGCTTGTGAGCCATGGTTTGCTGCTCTGTTGACTAATGAGTTTCCGACCATTGTCATATACTACACTTTACCTCTTTGCACACAATATGCCACAATTTCCTAATTCTCACAGCTTCCAACTACATGGTAACATTTAGTCTAGTCCAGTGGTCGTCAAACTCATTAGTCAACAGAGCAGCAAACCGCAGCTCACGAGCCAACCACTGACTTAGGGCAAGTGAATTAATCATTCTGTGCTTCAGTTTAATATGTAAAATGGGGATAATAGTGTCTACCTTATAGGGTCATTGTGAGAAGTAAATGAGTTAATGTGAGTAAAATACTTAGAAGAGTGGTACATACTGGCTACTAAATTAGATTTTGTTAAATAAACAAAAATCTCCTGTTATTCTCCTCCTTGCCTGCTCCTCTTCAGCCAATCTGACTTCCTTATTGTTTCTCAAGACCTTTGCACTTATTGTTCCATCTGCCTGGAACACTGTTTTCCCAGATATCCCAAGGCTTGCTCCCCATCTTCTTGCAGGTCTCTGCCTTCATGTCACTTTATCAGGGAGGCCTTCTTTGATTAGTCACACTTTATAAAATAGAAATGCTCTGTCATTGCCTGTACCCTTACCCTGCTTTATTTTTCCTTCATAGCACTTATCAACATTGAATATATATTTATACTAGTGACCTAGTGCACAGATTTGTGCACATTGAAAGGAAATTAATTACAAAGTGGCCGGAGGGGCCAGACTGGGTGATATAGGCTGGACATGCCCTAGAGCCAATCTCCCATGCTCCCTCCCTGGCTGACCACACCTGGGGTGGTGTTGTGGCTTAAAGGACATCTGTGGAGTGAGTGGGGTCCCTCTGGCAAGTAGGGTCTCTTGGCTTGGCCTGCAGGGATTGGGCCCAAACCAGCTCTCCAAAATCCCCTGAGGGGTCCCAGAGTGCAAGAGGGCACACTGCAAAGTTGCTGTAGTACAGGGTGTGGAATGCAAATGTAAGTGTGTAGTAAACCAGATTTAGGGCCAACAGTGTCCCAGCAACAACATAACCCACGTCCGAAAGGTGGAATTGCACAGCCCCATGAGGAATTGGACTACCTCCTTTCTGGTTTTGGGGTATGTCACCCAAGAACCACTGCTGCCAAGCCACTGCAGCTTGGTAGCTCCTGTGTTGAGTGTCTGCCCCCTGGTGGTCAGTGTGTGTCATAGTGACTGGTCAAAAGGTTGGACACCTAGCATATTAGCCATACACACACACACACACACACACACACACACACACACACACATATATACATACATACATACATACTAGAAGCCCGGTGCATGAAATTTGTACATGAGGGGTGTCCCTCAGCCAAGTCTGCACCCTCTCCAATATGGGACATCCCTCTCACAATCCAGGACTGCTGGCTCCCAACTGCTCACCTGCCTGCTTTCCTGATTGCCCCTAACGGCTTCTGCCTGTCAGCCTGATCACCCCCTAACCACTCCCCTGCCAGCCTGATTGATGCCTAACTGCTCCCCTTCCAGTTTATTTGCCCCTAACTGTCCTCCCCTGCAGGCCTGGTCACCCCTAACTGCCCTTTCCTACAGGCCTACTCGCCCCCCCAACTGCCCTCCCCTGCTGGCCATCTTGTGTCCAAATGGGGGAAGGATCTTTGACCACATGGGGGCAGCCATCTTGTGTGTTGGAGTAATGGTCAGTCTGCATATTACTCTTTTATTAGATAGGATGGAGGCCGGGTGCATGGGTGAGGGCCAGCTGGTTTGCCCTGTGTCCCGAATCAGGGTGGGGGTTCCCTTGGGGCGTGAGGTGGTTTGCAGGCCATCCACAGCCCCTGGCAACCCAAGAGGAGACCCTGGTATTTGGGAATTATTTATCTTCTAATTGAAATTTTTTAGCCTGGAGGAGAGCCAAGCCTTCTGCTCGCTCTGTGGTGGCAGCCATTTTTGTTGGGATTTATTTATCTTCTATAATTGAAACATTGTAGCCTTGAGTGGAGGCCTAGGCCTGCCAAAATATGCGGAAAGCTTGGCTGACTCCATTGCCAGGGAAACCCAAGACTCCCTTCTGCTCACTCTGTGGCCAGAGGCATCTTGGTTGGGGTTAATTTGCATACTTGCTCCTGATTGGCTTGTGGGCATGGCTTGTGCGTGTAGCAGAGTGATGTTTAATTTGCATATTACTCTTTTATTAGATAGGATAGACTTGAGGCTTGGTGCACAAATTCATGCACGGATGAGGGCTAAGTGGCTCACCCCAGTCAGGGCCAATTGGGCCAGGCATGCCAGGGGGAGGGGATGCAGGAGGTAGGCCACTCATCCCCACCCATGGTTGGCCCCCACACCCTGGTTGGGGGGTGAGGACGGCAGGGGGAGGTGCCATGGGTGATTGGCCTGCCAGCCCTGCCTCCTGGTTGAACAGCCCATCAGTTGAACTCCCATTCAAGGGGACAATTTGCATATTAGTCTTTTATTATATAGGATGTTTCTTTTCCTTTTCCTCAACAGAATGTAAACTGTAAGAAGACAGGAACCCTGCTTGCCTTGTTTACTGTTATAACCCCAGCACCTATTACAGTATCTAGCATATAATAGCTGTTCAATAGATATTTGAATGAATGAGTGAAAGACAAAAGTGAGAATATAAAGTGTAGAAGGCACATTGAACATTTCTTTAATTATTTCTTTAATCAGCTGAGTCCAGTGGCATTGGCAGAGCCATGTTCTGGAGACATACCGTGCCAGAGGCAGGTACGTTGTCAGCCTGACTCTTAGCTCAGGTGCCAGGGGGTGGATTTCATTATGTAAGTTCAGCCAGTCACAAGGAACACACACAATTATCTGCACTTAGGAGTGACGATTATTAAAAAAAGCCACAAAGAATGAAACACTACAGTTTTTAAAAATATATTTTTATTTATTTTTTTGCAGTATAACTTATAATTAATAGTAGTACATGTTTTCCTTTCCCCCTCCCCCTTATCCTACCCCCAGCATCCCCTACCCCCCAGCACATATCCCCACCCACCCCCCTCCCCGCCCCAGTGTCTTTCATTCATTGGTTATGCTCATATGCATGCATACAAGTCCTTCAGTTGATCTCCCCCAGCCTCCACCTCCCATCCACCCAAGCCTTCCCCCTGCAGCTTGACAGGCCACCCTGACTCTATATCAATCACTCTCCCCTGTTTCTTTTCTTCAAAAATATCTTGCCTCTGCATACTAGAAATAAATGTATAAAAACAAAAAATGTTTCAGTCTCAGTTTGAATGTCCAACTGTTCTGAGTCCCAGTTTCAGTGTCAAATAATTCTTTATGTGTACATGTCAGCAATGGTATCCAGATGGTGGACACATCGTGGCAATGCAAGATCCATCTTCTCTGGTTTGGTCCTGGGCTGCCTGCAGACATGTACAGCTGCCAACTGCTAGCATGGCAAGGTGTCGTCAGTGTCCCCATCTCTGGACCATCCTCGTGACTGGAACAGATCCATCAGTTCCTCCCAGATGCAGGAACCCACATGATCTTGGAGTTGTTCTCTGAAAACACACAAACACATTCTCGACCAAAAGTTAACAAAGGGATCCTCTCTGCAAAATAGACTTGGGATTCTTTTTAATTTTTGCCTAAATGATTTTCCTTTGACTTATTTTGACACCATGTATGTTTTTTTCATGGGTATCCTGCAATTGGTTTTACAAATGGAATTTACTTTACTGGAGTAAGAATTTTCTAGATGTATTTTACTTACTCGATATTTTTTTCCTTACATGATATTACCCCACTGCCCCCTCCCCTTTTTTGATTAATGGGGGCTTTTGGAAATTTTATCTTGCAGTCTTGGTAATTTTAAATTTTAATTTTTGCACACAAATATGACTGCTTTAGGTTCTTTGGATGTTAGGCAAATTTACAGTGAGATGAACTACTAATAGATTTTTTAGTTAATGTTTTAGGAAAAGCTTTTTGTCCAGTACACTAAAATTTTCTTGAGTATTCACTTATTTCACTTGGCCAATTTAAATTAATCTGAAAACTTGATTACTATTTTACTGTCAATTTTAATACTCAAGCAGAAATCTTAGTTTACCCTGTAAATAATAGCGGAAAGGAATATTTGCAATTTTGAGTAGGTCCTGAGCATTCCTGGTAATAGACTGAAGTTAGATATAGAGCAGCTATTGCTGGCCGAATCTCTGTCTGCCACCTGGGTTCTGGTATGAGTTGTGCGTGGGAGGCAAAGCAGCGGTAGGGGTAGGAGACCTCCCTCAGGAGGGGTGAGAATTCAAGCCCCTGCAAGGTTTGTGGGTGAGGTTCTGTGCCCTACCTCTGTTGACCTTTTACCTTTCTCCTGTTGGCCCCTCTGCGACTGTGCCTGTCTTAGGTTGTTCCTTTCCTGAGGAATCTTACCCATCTCTGGCTAACCAGCCATCCTCTGGGGCCAAACAGGGTGATGTGAGGTTCAGTTCTGTCTCCTTTGTAGTATATGCCCCCATGGCCTCCACGTCTAGTACCTGCCTTGGGGTCTCCTCGCCTGCTGGCGGGATCCCAGTACTGATCACATATCTTGGGGAACCCAGGTTTCTTCTCCAGAGAGGGCCCAGCTCACACCATTGGTCGAGATACAGAACCATGGTGCCAGCTGCCCAGAGGCTTCAGCCACAGCTTGAACTGAAAACTCTGGCATCAGCTGTGTGTATTTGGATAGTAACAAGAAGGTCCCTCTTGGCAGAAAGGGCAAGAAGGGCCAATATAGAATGCTCGGATGCCTTCCCAGTGCCTTAATTCCTTCTGAAAGGGATTAATTTCTTTCCTATCCTTTTTTAAGTTGCTGCCCAACATTCAAAGAATTAGTTTGTAAGTTTGTTTGGGATAACTGTATAATATGCTGTTGTCAAATATCAAATATTATAATGACATTGTAGAATAATATCATGTAAGGGTATTATGGTGTCATGGGAGGTTAAGGAGGGCCTAGCTTAAGGACTGGTGAAACATTACAGTTTGATCTTTAACCATGACTATATCTTGATCTTTAATCATGATTTCACATAATTTCCTTTGTTTTAAACTCCTGGGATTATACTGTATATAATAAACACACTGCACTGGCTCCGAGTCACTGTCTCTCCATCAGAAGACAGCTGTCCTACCCAGTCTCAGCATTCTCTACTGTCTCTTTGTCTGTTTCTTTCTTTCATTTTCTCAATCCCCACCTGTCCCTACTCAGGATTTGTAGACCACTCTCTAGCCGTGCTGGTCACAGTCCAAGAAAGAAATACTTAATAATAAAGGTCATGATTTCTCTTCCAAGATAACATGGCAATACAAATGTAAGCAACATCTGGATAAAGGTAAGAAAATTCTCACAGAATAGAAAGGAAAAAGGGGAAAATAAAAGTCTTTCTCCCCCTATGTTCATCTGTTTCTCTAAAGGTAACCATAGTTGTGTATATTTTCAATTTAATTAACCAACTAGCAGTTTGGTGCACAGATTCATGCACATTTAAAGGAAATCAATTAGAAGAAATATTTTAATATAGCTATTTGCCCTTGCTTTATAATAGAAGTGTTGGAGATTAAAGAAAATTGATAAAATGTATAGGGAAATCTTATATAATAAAAGGCTAATATGCAAATTGTCCACACAGGCAGGAGTTCCACTGACTGGGAATTAGATGTTTGCTGACCACCAGGGGGTGGTGTGGAACATGGCAGGCATCAGGAATGCAGTGCTGGCAGTTGGAGGCAGTGGAGGCACTGCTGACACAATGTGCCCCAAGAAAAGCGGGACCATGGCAGGATGGTGGAGTAGGTGAGCCAGCAGCACCAGGTCAAGGCAGGTGCAGGCAGCCGGGGAAGAGAGGCTCCAGCCAGCAGCTGGCAGCCACTAGGGATCCTACCCACGCATGAGCCTCTAATAATATGTAAATTGATTAATAAATAAACAATAATATAACAACAAAGACATGATATAAAAACAAAAACATGATATAAAAACAACAAAAACATGATATAAAACATTGATTAAAAATGACTGATAAAATGATTAAACTTATTCTATTATCCCCCTGTATACCACATTAAGAGTAAAAACACTTTCAGAGGCCACAGGGGCATAGACTACAAAGGAGACAGAACTGAACCTCACATCACCCTGTTTGGCCCCAGAGGATGGCTGGTTAGCCAGAGACGGGTAAGATTCCTCAGGGAAGGAACAACCTAAGACAGGCACAGTTGCAGAGGGGCCAACAGGAGAGAGGTAAAAGGTCAACAGAGGTGGGGAACAGAACCTCACCCACAAACCTTGCAGGGGCTTGAATTCTCACCCCTCCTGAGGGAGGTCTCCTACCCCTACCGCTGCTTTGCCTCCCACGCACAACTCATACCAGAACCCAGGTGGCAGACAGAGATTCGGCCAGCAATAGCTGCTCTATATCTAACTTCAGTCTATTACCAGGAATGCTCAGGACCTACTCAAAATTGCAAATATTCCTTTCCACTAGTATTTACAGGGTAAACTAAGATTTCTGCTTGAGTATTAAAATTGACAGTAAAATAGTAATCAAGTTTTCAGATTAATTTAAATTGGCCAAGTGAAATAAGTGAATACTCAAGAAAATTTTAGTGTACTGGACAAAAAGCTTTTCCTAAAACATTAACTAAAAATCTATTAGTAGTTCATCTCACTGTAAAATTGCCTAACATCCAAAGAACCTGAAGCAGTCATATTTGTGTGCAAAAATTAAAATTTAAAATTACCAAGACTGCAAGATAAAATTTCCAAAAGCCCCCATTAATCAAAAAAGGGGAGGGGGCAGTGGAGTAATATCATGTAAGGAAAAAAATATCGAGTAAGTAAAATACATCTAGAAAATTCTTACTCCAGAAAAGTAAATTCCATTTGTAAAACCAACTGCAGGATACCCATGAAAAAACACACATGGTGTCAAAATAAGCCAAAGGAAAATCATTTAGGCAAAAACTAAAAAGAATCCCAAGTCTATTTTGCAGAGAGGATCCCTTTGTTAACTTTTGGTCGAGAATGTGTTTGTGTGTTTTCAGAGAACAACTCCAAGACCATGTGGGTTCCTGCGACAGTGAGGAACTGGCCAGTCTGTTCCAGCCACGAGGATGGTCCAGAGATGGGGACACTGATGACACCTTGCCATGCTAGCAGTCGGCAGCTGAGCATGTCTGCAGGCAGCCCAGGACCAAACCAGAGAGGATGGATCTTGCATTGCCACGATGTGTCCACCATCTGGATACCATTGCTGACATGTACACATAAAGAATTATTTGACACTGAAACTGGGACTCAGAACAGATGGACATTGAAACTGAGACTGAAACATTTTTTGTTCTTATACATTTATTTCTTGTATGCAGAGGCAAGATATTTTTGAAGAAAAGAAACAGGGGAGAGTGGTTGATATAGAGGCAGGGTGGCCTTGAACAGGCTGTCAAGCTGCAGGGGGAAGGCTTGGGTGGATGGGAGGTGGATGCTGGGGAAATCAACTGAAGGACTTGTGTGCATGCATATGAGCATAACCAATGAATGAAAGACACTGGGGTGTGGAGTGGGGAAGGTGGGGATATGTGCTGGGGGGTAGGGGATGCTGGGGGTAGGATAAGGGGGAGGGGGAAAGGAAAACGTGTACTGCTATTAATTATAAGTTATACTGCAAAAAAATCAATAAAAATATATTTTTAAAAAAAGAGTAAAAACACTTTCAGAGTGCTTGACTAATTTCTGTTGTGATGGAGTATTTACAACTTTAACGTCACATGCTCTGCCAATAGTTGGTCTTCAGACATATTCTGTCAACAATGCTGCTTTCAGCTTCAGAATGTCAATACAAACAACCAAATTCAAGATTGGCAATGACAGATCAAAACACATGCGTGCAATTGGCACCAGTAAGAGCTTTATATGTATCGCACATGTGCAAGTCAACGTTTATTTTTAAATTGCCAGTGCATTGTTATATATACTGGCTGACAGGTCAGTTGGTTGGACAGTTGGATGGATGGACAATTGGTCACTTAGCCATATATATATATATATATATATATATATAATGTGTGTGTGTGTGTGTGTTTGATGCTTACTTTGTGTGCAGGAAAATTACTTTGTGTGCAGGAAAATGTTTGAGGGCTGAGGTGCTGAGGGCTTAAAAATGCAGAGCCTTTACCTTCTAGGATCTTACAGTCTTTCTGTGTAGCAGAACATAAAAGAATTGGGATGTGCTGCAGAATTCAGAAGTGGGAACCATCACTGTGGGCTGGCAAGGTCAGAAAAGGTTTTCTGTATGATAGATGCCTTGATGTGAGTTTGGGAACTGGAGTAGGTTTAATTCAGTATGAAAAGAGTGGCCCTGGGATATGGAGCTCTCTCAGCAGAGGTGTCTAGTTTGCATAATGAAAAGGGGCCTTTGAGCAAATGAATAGAAGAGGAATCTGGCTGAAGTTGAGGCTTCATGTTGGAGACCAGTGGGAGGAAAGACTAGAGAAGAGGGGACAGGCAGTTATAAGAGTACTGAAATAGTTAGGAGGCATGAGATAATAACTCGGAACAGGAGAACTATGAAGTGAAGAGATTAATTTTGCTAGATATTTTGTTCAGTCTTTCTTTGAATGTGGGGACTGCCTTTGGCTTCTTTAGCATTGTCTGCAGAATCTAGAACTGAGCTCTGCATACAGTGTGTGCTACATGGATATTATTGGTGGATATTACTAATAGCCATCTTGGATGACAAGTTTAGAGGGCCCTATGGACCCCCACTTCCTTCTCATTCACTTATAAAAATCTCTATGTATCATTTTACATACCAATTCCTAAAAATTCCAAGCATATCCATTGAGACATCCCAGGCAAACTGGGACAGTTTGTGTGTGTGTATGTGTGCGTGTGTGTGTGTGTGTGTGTGTGTGGTGTTATAATCCTGTACTATCACTGTATTACTGTTGATCTCTCCCTTTATGCCTGTCAGTTTTTTGCTTTGTATATTTAGGTGCTCTTATATTGGGTGCATAAGTGTTTACAAAGGTTCTGTTTTCTTTTTTATCTTTATTGTTCAGTTTATTAATTACATTGTTCCCCCCTTTTTTCCCCTATAGTTCCCCTCCACCCGGTACCCATCCCACCCTCTGCCCTCACCTACCCCCCACTGTCCTCTCCCATAGTTACATGATTTTTGTCCAGTATCTTGCTGCACTTCCCACACCCCTTTTCTCCCCAAGAATTGTCAGTCCATTCCTGCTCTATGTCTATGATTCTGTTATATTCACCAGTTTATCCTGTTCATCAGATTTTTAATTCACTTGATTTTTATATTCATTTGTTGATAGATGTGTATTTGTTGTTTGTAATTTATATTTTACCTTTTTCTTCTTCCTCTTCTTATAGAATATCTTTTGGCAATTCATATAATATTGGTTTGGTGGTGATGAACTCCTTTAGCCTTTTCTTATCTGCGAAACACTTTATCTGACCTTCAATTCTGAATGATAGCTTTGCTGGGTAGAGTAATCTTGGTTGTAGATTCTTGCTATTCATCACTTTGAATATTTCTTGCCACTCCCGTCTGGCCTGCATCGTTTCTGTTGAGAATCTGCCGACAATCGTATGGGTGCTCCCTTATAGGTAACTAACTGTTTTTCTCTTGCTGTTTTTAATATTCTCTCTTTATCTTTTGCTCTTGGCATTTTAATTATGATGTGTCTTGGTGTGGTCCTCTTTTAGATTCCTATATTTTGTGCTGTGTACTTCTTGGGCTTTTAAGTCAACTTCTTCCACAAGGTGGGGGAAGCTTTTGGTCACTATTTCTTCAAATAAGTTTTCATTATCTTGCTCTCTCTCTTTTTTCTGGCACCCCTATAATTGGGATGTTGTTATGCTTGAGGTTGTCCTAGAGGCCCCTTACACTATCTTCAATTATTTGGATTCTTGCTTTTCCAGCTGAGTGGATTTTGCTTCTTTGTATTTCAAATCTTTGACTTTGTTCTTGCAGTCCTCTGGACTGCTTTTAGGTCTTTGTATAATATATTTTAAAAATATATTTTATTGCTTTTTCACAGAGAGAAAGGAGAGAGATAGAAAGTCAGAAACATCAGTGAGAGAGAAACATTGATCAACCCCTACCTCTTGCACAGCCCCTACTGGGGATGTGCCCACAATCAAGGTACATGCCCTTGACTGGAATTGAACCTGGGACCCTTCAGTCCGCAGGCTGATGCTTTATCCACTGAGCCAAACCGGTTTTGGCTGTATAATATTTTTTATTTCAGTCAGTGTATGCTTAATTTCTAGTTGGTCCTTTTTCATATCCTTGTAGGTTTCATTCATTTCCTTGTGGGTCTTGTTCATTTCCTTGTAGTTCTCATTAAGTTTCATCGGCCTTTTCTAGGAGATTCTTGAAAAACCTTATTACTGTGGTTTTGAATTCTGTCTAGTTGTCTTTTTTCCTCCATTTCTTTCACACCTGATTTCTTTACATTTCTCTGCATTGTGGCTGCTTTCCTGAGTTGGTCCATTAGCTTTGTGTGGTAGATGTCCTCTAAGGTTCAGTGGCTCAGCCTCCCCAGCTACCTGAGGTGGATACTCTTGCTGCAGCCCTTTATGGGTTGTACAGTATTATTGAAGTTAAGCTCAGCTTATTCTTGCCAGCACTAGGAGGGTTTGACCTACAGGCCAATTGACTGTGAGGGTAAGCTGTGTTCACGTTGCATGGGAGGAGTCTCTGGGCTTAGCAGGCAGCGTCTGCTCTGCCCTGTGTGGCGCGTGGGTCTCTGTGCCTGGTGGTATTGGCTGCATGCACCTCCGAGAGAAAGCCGCTGCTGGTCTCCACCCATTGCCAGACAACTCTGCCTCTCCCCAAATGAGTCTGCACACCCAAAGTCTCGCCCAGGGTTGTAAAACAAAGCAGTCTTGTGGTCTCCCGAATGAGGGAGCAAGTCATGAGTCCTCTCTGTGTGGTCGCGCACTTCTGTTCCCAAGTTTATGCGCAAACTGCTGTTTCTAAGTTTACTCGCACTCTCTACAAGCTCGCCATCTGCTGCGCCTGGTTTTCAGGGTGCCTTCCCCGGACCTCACGTGGAACTGGGGAATCAGTGTAGTGGGACGCCTTTGCCCTCCCTATTGGGGAAAACTGGCCAGGTTTGCAGCCCCTTGCCCTTTTCGCTCATGCGCATGTGCGCACACATCTACAAACCTCTGGCTCCGCTTGTATCTTCAAGGCTGCACTCTGCCGCTCCTCTGAGTCACAGTGTCCTATCTTTACTTTTATTTGTGGAATTTTCATTCAGCCAGATTTCTGGTGATTCTGGATGATGTTTGTTCTGTTGTTAAGTTGTAGTTTGGGAACTGTTGTGTGGGGCCACAAGATAGGTGTTTACCTATGCCGCCATCTTGGTTCCTCCTCCAAACTGGGACAGTTTTCAGCTCTCCTAGCTTCAGAAAATCTCTGCTGAACCCACCAACTGGATAGTAGCAGTCTTATAATGTTCTCCTCAACCTAAATTGTCCTCCCTTTTGATTAGTCTTACTCTTCTCTTTTTGCTTCAGCTTTCTTTTGAACTGTGATGACAACGGCACAACTGGTTTGAAGAATCCAACCAGATAATGCTGCATCTGCAGGGACTACTTCAACCATATAACTAAGCAACCCAAGATTTCTAGGAGCAGATAAAACACATATGCAATCTGTCACTATTTAGCTTTCATTGCTAAGATAATTCTAAAAAGTTAATGAATAGCTGGTTTAGAGTGGGGAAAAGGCAGAGAATGAATAAATTCTCTGTTCTGCTTCTTGGCAGGACATTGAGTTAACATGGTGAGCCATTGAGGGTATAGTTGTCATCACCACTGTAATTATCAAAGTGCTTTTATGAAAGGCTTACAGCTAAGTCTGCACAGAACTATACAGCTCTGGACCTTCACTTTTAGACCATGCATTGTTTGAAACAAGACATTGATGATGACACATGCAAGATGGATTCAAATCTTCAATATGGCTTAAATCACATTATATGCCACCATCTCTTTTATGGGTTCCTGATTACTTCTAATATGAAATTTAGTAAATATATCTTATCTCCTCTAGACTATTATTAGCTCCTTGAGGGCAGAGAACCCAACCTTACACTCCTGTTTACAGATTTGCTGTATAGGACAAATATAGAAGCTCAGTAAGGACTGATTAAATCAACCAGAACCCATGGGTAGAGGCAGAGTACCTTTCATGCTAATGAATTCCATCGAACCTCAGTTTCTTCTTCTATAAAATGGGGATGGTAACTGCAGACTTTATGGGATTATTTTGAGGATAGAGGGGTCGACATATGCAAATTACTTAGCACATAATCTAGCATTATCTGCTTAAGTGTTAGGTATTAATTTAACGATGTTAACTTCTGCCTTCTGCTTAAGTAGGAGAGAGACTAAGGAAAAGGTTGACTATAGCAGCTCTCACACAAAACTGGGTATTGTAAGCCTATAGAGGCCAACTGGTCAGTTATCTATGCATTAGACTTGAGGGACAAAAGAGATTTACCCTCTAACCTAACTGCTTTAATTTTATGCCTTAACCCCTGAACAGGGATACTTTGATGCGTGTGTGTGTGTGTGTGTGTGTGTATGTGTGTGTGTGCGCGCGCGCAGGCGCGCGTGCGTGCGTGCGTGCGTGTGTGCGCGCGCCCTTGGCCTGAGTGGGGATTTGCACTACAGCTAACTAAGGCTGGTGGTACAGTCCTTACAGCGGACGCTTTTACACGTCTTCATTCAGGAAACATTTTTAGTTAACCCAGTCACTGCCAGTTGTCGTCCGTCTAGGAACTGGGGGTTTTGTAATAGATCAGGGTCGCACCCTTGCATTACTTCATAGACGAAGGAAACTAGGTACTAGAAAAAAATTCTCTGAATGGTTTAACCCAATCCAAAGAATAAAGTCGCTTCCTGCATTAGAGCGCAGGCGCCGAGCCCTGGTGAGGCGGAGCTAGTCCGGAGCAGCGGAACTCCGCCTAGTCTTATGGGCGGGTGGTGCCGGAGCCGCACATGCGCCCTCAGCCTCTCCCGGTAGTGAATTCCTCTGTATTGAGCGCGAAACCGAGGAGATGAAGTAAGATAGCTTCTTTCTGAGGAGGGGGAGATGGGAATCGGTTGGGGGCGGGCCGCGGGGGTGACCTGCTGGGCTGGGATGGTCTGCCCGGCCTAGAGGCGGGAGCGGCTCGAATTCTAGAAAACTAGTCCCCTAGTTTGCTCTCCCTCATCTTTGGTCAGACCGCACTTAAACTTGTCTACTCTTCCACCCCCTGTGCAGCCCTTTAACGAAAGTGAAGCTGATAAATGAGCTGAATGAGCGAGAGGTCCAGCTTGGGGTGGCGGATACGGTGTCCTGGCATTCCGAGTACAAAGACAGCGCCTGGATCTTCCTGGGTGAGGTTCCCATCTTTCTCCATCAGTGCTCCCCAGTCTCTATGGCCTTGTTTCCTAACATTTCAGCTTTCCCTCCCTTCACATCTCTCGACATTCATCACCCAGTTTTATTTTCCTGTTGTCTGCCCATCAATCTTTTCCATATTTTTTCTCCCCTGTCTAGTTTGCTCTTCCTGCTACTCAGTGCTGATAGTTACCTTCTGCCATTCACTGTACTAAGAGTCTTGCCGCTTTGTTTCCCAGACCGTTGTTATTATTTGTATAGTAGTTTTTTTATTTTTCAATTACAGTTGCCATACAATATTGTATTAGTTTTAGTTGTACACATAGTGATTAGACATTTATAATAACTTACAAAGGGATCACCCCATTAAGTCTGAAACCCATTGGACACTGTGTTTACCTATGACAATATTATTGGCTATATTCTTTTTAAAAATTTTTTTATTGATTTCAGAGAAGAAGGGAGAGGGAGATAGAAACATCAAAGATGAGACTCATTGATTGGCTGCTTTCTGCACACCCGCTATTGGGGATGGAGTTCAAAACCTGGGCATGGACTCTGAAACCCAGGCATGTGCCCTTGACCACAGTTGAACCCAGGATCCTTCAGTCCCCAGGCCAATGCTCTATCCACTGAGCCAAACCAGCTAGGACTTGGCTATATTTTTTATGCTGTATTTTACATCCCCATGACAGTTTTGTAACTATCAATTTGTACTTCTTAATCCCTTTACTTTTTCACCCATCCCCCACTTACCTCCCTCTCCTCTGGCAACCATCAATCTGTTCTCTGTATCTGAGTCTGTTTCTTTTTTCTTTTTCCATTTTTGTTTTTTAATTCCACATATAAGTGAAATCTTATGGTGTTTGTGTTTCTCTGTCTCAGATCATTATTATCAGCTGAGGAAACTGAGGCACCGAGAAGTTAATGGTCTTTTTAAGGTCACATAGCTAGTCAGTGGAACAGCCAGAACTATGGGATTCTAGAACTCATGGTCTTAGCCAATATCCCATATTACTGCTAATTCCTTCCCACCGTAATCCCCTTCCTTCAGAATTCATTTTCCTCATCTGATTTGCTCTGGCCTTCTGTTCATGTTCATATTACCATCGCTCTATTCATTTTGTGTCACATCCAGTAATTTGACAGTTTGTTCAAAGAGGTGATTGCACCAGTCATGGTGCTAAGTACTTTATATTCATTGTTTTATTTAATTCTTATAACAATCCTGTGAGGTAAGTACTAATATCCCCACTTTATAGATGAGGAAGGAAACTTGTGCAGGGGAATTTACTTCCTGTGAAATGCTTAACAATTCACTAATCCTTAGACTATGTGAGGTGGAGTTAATATTTGCATATTTAAACTGATTTTGGATCTTAGTGGTGAATTTGTGAGTAAGGAGCAGATGAGTTCAAGATATGTTTGTGGAAGCAGAGTCTTGCTCTGGAAGCAATCTTCTTTTTCCGAAAGAGTTTACGTGTGAGGAGGATTAGTTTGGTTAGTGGCAACTTTGACCCTTCTACTCAGTCACTCCTTTTTCTGTACTATTGTTGCAGGCTATTCTGTCATTGCATCAGATTATGAGTTCTCTGGTGGCAGAGCTTGTGGCTTACTGTTTTTTGCACCTTCAGTGCCTGGCCTAGTGCATGGTATTAATAGACATTTGGTAAATGTTAGTTGAACTGAAATGTGGTTTTCTTTTCTAGGAGGACTTCCCTATGAACTTACTGAAGGAGATATCATCTGTGTATTCTCACAGTAAGTCTCCTTTCATGTCCTGCCTTCTGGGTTGTCAGACTAATTTGCTTCCATAAGGTATTTTTGTGGCATCACAAAAGCCATTTGTTTTCATTCTAGGTTGACTGGCTGGCCTGCATGGTGAGGGCTGGAGTTCCTACTCTAGTTTAGGTCAATCACAGGACATAGTTCTAGAACTCTCCCAGTGTGGAAAATTCCAAGAAGTTGGATGTTTTAGGAGGCTGCCTTGGGAATTCTGGTCTATTTTCACTGCTTTTTCACTGAGGATTGTTCAATGTGGGCCCATAGTGGAACAGATTGCAACTCCCAGGAAGACAGTATCTTGGCCCATCTCCTTGGGCTCTTATTAAACTAGGGGTATTTTATGATCACAGGGCCCTTCTGGGCCCATATCTGTGTGGGCTTGTAGAATTTGGGCAAAGCATAGTAGAATTGGTGAAAAACAAACCAAAAGATTTAGGCAGTAGTTTGCTTTCTTTGTTTCTAGATGAGTGTAAGGTTGGTGAGCAGAGTCTCTTTACCCAGAGGCTGAGAATCAAAGGCCGATGAGGAACACAAATGAATAGGAGAACCTTACATTTTTCATTCTATGAGATGATCGCAGCAGCACTGGATGGGAGAGGGTCTTGGCAGCTCACACTGGTAGTGGCAGCAGATTTAGGAGAGGGGCTGATACAACCCCAGAGCTACACAGTGATTAGACAGTCCTTAGAGCCAGGGGGCCTTGGCAGCTCACAGGAACAAAGGTCCGTGGCCCCTGGGTTGTGTAGCCATCAGGGACAGAGGACTATTGCAGGGAAGTTGGATAGCATGTACAGGTAGAGGACTATGGCAAACAGGATGTAGCAAGCAAACACAACCAGCACACCCTGGCAGAGACATTGCCATGGCAGAGGATGGCTGGGGGTCACCCCATAGGCAGAAGGCCGTGGCTTAGTGGTTGGGCAGCATTCAGGGCAGAAGTCCGTGGGAAAGACATTGGGCAATACATGTGAAAGGGCCATGGTGGAGGGCCTGGGCAGTCCACATAGGGATAGAGGTTGCTTCCTCCAACTTCTGAGCATCAGGAATTTCACAGAAGGTGCAGCCTATAATGTCTACCCCTTCATGGCACCTCTACCTACTCCAGTCTTCCATCTAGGAGCTGTTTTTGTCTTATTTGCGTTGAGTGATGAACAGCTAGTGTGTGGATTTATTCCAATTCTCTGCTATGGCTTCACACATTGCTCTCCATGAAGATTGCCTTTGTCACTGATAACACTGGCTTTCAAAAAAATAGTTTGTTTTCTGATTATCAAGGTAATGTGTAGTCATTATAGAACATTTGGTGAAAAAAGGTATAAAGAAGATAATAGAATGTACTTTAAGGAAAAACTGCTAATTTGGTGTACTTTAAAAAAATACATTTTATTGATTTTTTTTTTTACAGAGATGTAGGGAGAGGGATAGAGAGTTAGAAACATCAATGAGTGAGAAACATCAATCAGATGCCTCCTGTACACTCCCCACTGGGTATGTGCCTGCAACCAAGGTACATGCCCTTGACCGGGATCGAACTCGGGACCCTTGAGTCTGCAGGCCGATACTCTATCCACTAAGCCAAACTGGTCAGGGCCTTTTTTATTATTTTTAAAATTGCTGGGCATAATTTCCAATATTTGCTGCTATAAATTATACTGCTGTTAATTTTGGTATCTATATCTTTGTGTGTATTCCTGATGGTTTCCTTAGTGAAATTACGGGATCCATATGTTAGCATTTTTAAGATGTTTTATAAACAGTGGATATTGCTCTCTGAAAAGGTTATAGTAATTTCCGCTCTTACTAGAATGCCCATTTTTCTGATTCATGATCAGCAATCATTATCTTAAAAATATTTGCCATATGGCTTCTCATTGTTATTTTACTTTGCCTTTATTTCATCATCAGTGAGGAGTATATTTTTTCATAGATTTATAAGCCATTGTTGGTTTTGTTTTTTTGTCAATTGTCTGTTCGTATCCATTGCCTATTTTTTTCTATTGGTTTGTTCCTTATTTTCTTACTGATTTTATAAGAACCCTTCATGTATTAAGGATATTAACTCTTTATTATAACACTTTGTCATGTATTGTATTACTATGAACTTATTTTATTAAAGTCTGATATATTATACTTCATTGCCATCATTATTATTTCTTGATGTTCAAATTATTCCAATGTGGTCTGTTAGGAGTCCCTTCAAGCCAGCTTCTATAGTCTTTTTTTCTTTTGAAAGAATTTCAGGCTTAAAACTTAAAAGTTATAAAACAGTATACAGAATACTTTTATCCCTTTTATTCAGAGCTCCCAGATGTTAGCATTTTACCATATTTGCTTTATTGTTATTTTCTCCATGTATACATATTTTTTTTCTGAACCATTTGAGAGTCAGTTGCAGACATGACGCCCATTTATTCCTAAATTCTTCAATGTGTATTTCCCAGAACATAAAGAAATTCTCTTGTTTAATCTCAGTATAGTGATAAAATTCAGGAAATCAGCACTAATACAATATTATTATCTAAAGACTTTATTCAGCTTCACCAGTTATCCTGATAATGTTCTTTATAGCAAAAGGGAAAAAAATACCTTTCTGGTCCTTATCTGTGATATAAATTGCAAATAATATTTTCTCCTAGTTTCTCTTTTGACTTATTGTTATTGTGATTTTTATGCTATGCAGGATTATTATTTTTATGCATTCATTTGTAATAATGTTTAAATTATCTTATGGTAAAATTGAATTTTTTAGCAATTTTAATACATTTATAGAGTTGTGTAATCACCCCCACAATTAGGATGAAAAACAGTTCCGAAAACTCCCTCATGCTGTCACTTTATAGTCTCCCCCTCTAGTTCTCTATGGCCAAATTTATTAGAATTTTTTTTATTGCTTTTGGATTATGAGTCATAAGTAGAAAGTATTTCTCCCTACCCAGCCATCTGTGTTCTCTTCTAGTACTTGTGTGGTTTCAATTTTATGTACTGAAATCTCTGATCCATCTATAGTTATCTGGTATATAGTGTGAGATAAGGATCAAATTTCATGTGTTTTTTTTTTTTAAGTGGCTATCTAGTTGTCCCAACAACATTTATAAAAATGCCCATATGTTCTCCAGCAAAGTGGGATGTTACCCTTATATATGACTAAAGGCCTAGTACCTGAAATTCATGCACTCGGTGGGGGGCCCTCAGCCCAGCCTGCACCCTTTCACAGTCTCAGAGCCTTTGGGGTATGTAAAACTGTTCAGGAGTAGGCCTAAGCTGGCAGTCGGACATCCTTAGCACTGCCATGGCAGAGGCTCCTGCAACCGCTACTGCACTTGCCAACCCTGAAGCACGGTTTCTGGCTGAGTGGTGCTTCCCCTTGTGGGAACACACTGACCACCAGGGGGAAGCTCCTGCATTGAGTGTCTATCCACTGGTGCTCATTGCGCATAATAGTGACAAGTCATTCCACCGGTAGAATTGCATATGA
The DNA here is from genome assembly GCA_027563665.1 of Antrozous pallidus. Taxonomy (NCBI): domain Eukaryota; kingdom Metazoa; phylum Chordata; class Mammalia; order Chiroptera; family Vespertilionidae; genus Antrozous; species Antrozous pallidus. The sequence goes on along the minus strand of CM050509.1, from coordinate 38,407,433 downwards.
GCCTTTTATTATATGGGATTTTTCCATATATACATGAGTTTCTTTCTTGGTTTTCTATTCTGTTCTATTGGTTTGTCTGTCTTTTCATGTGCCATCATAAAGGCTTTTTAGTGTATTTAATATTTAGGAGAGTTGCTTTTACCTATTGTTCTTTTTTAAAGTTTTCCCAGCTATTATGTTCATTTTTCCATAAGGACTTTAGAATCAACTTATCTAGCTGCAGAGGAAAAAACACACAACTTTTATTTTAAATTGGGATTACATTAGATTTGTGGAAGATTTTGATATCTTTATGATGTTGACTCATCCTATTAAAGAACAAGGGATGTCTTTATATTTGTTTAAATATATATTTGTATCTTTCAGGAGTTTTAAAAAGTTTTCCTAATAAGGCTTTATGCATTGAGTATATATCTTCTAACTCAGTGTTGCTTGTATGTAAAAGGATAATTTATTTTTGTTAACTTAATATCCTGTCACCTTATTGAATTGTTATAATGTTTGTTTTTATCATTGTTTATCATTGATTCTCTTGGGTTTTCTGTATATATCTACACTAATAAAAGAGAAAGATGCAAATTGCCCATACCTTTGTGATGCCCACCAGCCAATCAGGAGTGAGTACGCAAATAAACCCAACAAAGAGGGCAACTTAATTTGCATATGCAGGCACCCACCTGCCCCAGCAGCTCCGGGCCTCTGGGCAGCATGGGAAGGTGGAAAGGTGGCTCCAGGCCGGAGCGAAGGCAATGCCGACAGCCATGGGATACATGAATCTTTGTGCTTCAGCCTTCTAGTTACTATATATAATCTTAAAACAGAGACAGTTTTAGTTCTTTTTTCATTTCTTATATCTGTTTTCTGCTAATTTCATTGGCCAATATCTACAGTGTTAAATAGTGTTAAATAATTCTTGATCTTAGTTGAATAATCGCTTTTAAATTCTAGTTTAATTTTTTAAAAGAGGTTTTTATTGATTTTAGAGAAAGAGGAAGAGAGAAGGAGAGAAGGAAATGTGAAAGGGAAACATCAATCAGCTACCTCCTGCATGCTCCCTATTGGGGTTTGAGCCCACAACCCCAGCATTTGCCCTGACGGGGAATCAAACCAGTGACCTTTTGGTGCATGGACAATGCTCAACCAACTGAGTCATACTGGCCAGGACTCTGGTAATTTCTATTAAGTAAGATGCTAGATTCTGGGTCCAGGTGTATGTACTTGATTATGTTATATAATGTATCCATCAATTCCCATTTTAATTTTATGACTTTATTTTTTAATTTGTGAATGTCTGGAATTTACCTTTGGACAAGGAGTAAGGTAGATTTTATTAACTCTCATCTGCTTTCCTTAAATTTGCTTTCTTGGTTTTAGCTACATCCCATAAGTTTTAGTATATATTATTCTCATTTTTGTAATTTTCTAAATAGCCTGTCATTGACTTTTTCTTTACTTTCTTTTTTTTTAATTTTATTTACAATATAACTTATAGTAGCACATATGTTTTCCTCCCCCCCCAATATCCTCCCCCCAGCCTCCCCTACCCTCCAGCACATGTCCCCACCTGCCCCCCACCCCGCCCCAGTGTCTTTCATTCATTGGTTATGCCCATATGTATGCATACAAGTCCTTCGGTTGATCTCCCCCAGCATCTGCCTCCCCTCCACTCCAGCCTTCCCCCTGTAGCTTGACAGCCTGTTCAAGGCCACCCTGCCTCTACATCAATCACTTCCCCCTGTTTCTTTTCTTCAAAAATATCTTGCCTCTGCATACTGAAAACAAACGTATAAGAGCAAAAAAAGTTTGAGTGTCAGTTTCAGTGTCCAACTGTTCTGAGTCCCAGTTTCAATGTCAAATAGTTCTTCATGTGTACATGTCAGCAGTGGTATCCAGATGGTGGACACATCGTGGCAATGCAAGATCCATCCTCTCTGGTTTGGTCCTGGGCCGCCTGCAGCCACGCACACTGCCGACTGCTGGCATGGCAAGGTGTCGTCAGCGTCCCCCATCTTTGGACTGTCCTCGTGGCTGGAACAGACCCGTCAGTTCCTCACTGTCGCAGGAACCCACATGGTCTTGGAGTTGTTCTCTGTAAACACACAAACACATTCTCGACCAAAGGTTAACAAAGGGATCCTCTCTGCAAAGTAGACTTGGGATTCTTTTTATTTTTGCCTAAATGATTTTCCTTTGGCTTATTTTGACACCATGAGTGTTTTTTCATGGGTGTCCTGCAGTTGGTTTTACAAATGGAATTTTCTTTTCTGGAGTAAGAATTTTCTACATGTATTTTACTTACAGGATATTTTTCCTTATATGATATTACCCCACTGTCCCCCCCCCCCCCTTTTTTGGTTAATAGGGGCTTTTGGAAATTTTATCTTGCAGTCTTGGTAATTTTAAATTTTAATTTTTGCACACAAATATTACTGCTTTAGGTTCTTTGGATGTTAGGCACTTTTGCAGTGAGATGAACTACTAATAGATAATTTAGTTAATGTTTTAGGAAAAGCTTTTTGTCCAGTACACTTAGATTTTCTTGAGTATTCACTTATTTCACTTGTCCAATTTAAATTAATCTGAAAACTTGATTACCATTTCACTGTCAATTTTAATACTCAAGCAGAAATCTTAGTTTACCCAGTAAATACTTGTAGAAAGGAATATTTGCATTTTTGAGTAGGTCCTTAGCATTTCTGGTAATAAACTGAATTTAGGTATAGGGCAGCTATTGCTGGCCGAGTCTCTGTCTGCCACCTGGGTCCCGGTGTGAGTTGTGCGTGGGAGGCGAAGCAGCCATGGGGGTAGGAGACCCTCCTCAGGAGGGATGAGAATTCAAGCCCCTGCAAGGTTTGTGGATGAGGTTTACTTTCTTTCATTTCCTCTTTCATTCATTAGCTAGGAGGGTAGGTTGCAAGTTCAAAGTTTACTTTGAGACCTATGCTATAGTCAGTTTTTTTAGAATATAATTTTTTACTGATTTCAGAGAGGAAGGGAGAGGGATGTAGAAACATCGATGATGAGAGAGAATAATTGATTGGCTGCCTCCTGCAAGCCCCCACAGTGGGGAATGAGCCCACAACCCAGACATATACTCTTGACTGGAATCAAAACCAGGACCCTTCATTTTACAGGCCAGCATTCTATCACTAAGCCAAACCAGCTAGGGCTGCTATAATCAACTTTAATACATGTTTCAAGGATTCTTGAAAAGAAATGGTCATCTTTTTATAAGATTTGAATATATCTCTATATCTACTAGTCTGACATTAATATTTGTTAGCAATTTAACTGTTATATTATTTAATTGCATGTTTACTTGTATTTATGTTACATAACTATATATCAGTTACATTAATTCTCCTGACCTTTTTTTGTTAACTTTGTGTTATAAATTTAAAGTGGTATCTTAAAATCTCTCATAACTTTCATTATGTTTCTCTTTGTATTTCTAAGTTTCATAATTAAAATTTTTTGATTTGTCAATTTGTGCATAAAATGCCACGACTTGTACTTTTATTATTTATTAGAACCTTTTGGGGAGCCTTGAATTCATCTTCAATCTTAATATTACCACCCATTTTTTAATTGGGTGTTCTTGTTATATCCTTGTCTAACTTTTAATTTTAACCTTCCTATGTTATCTTGTACAGATTATATTATTTAAATTTTATTTTTGTCATCCAATCTGAAAATTTTTGCATTTTAAATCAATAATATTTTACTCTTTTATAAAATAAATAGATATGGTGAGATCGTTAACATTAATCTGGTGCGGGACAAGAAGACTGGAAAATCCAAAGGATTCTGTTTCCTCTGCTATGAAGACCAGAGGAGCACCATTCTGGCTGTTGACAATTTTAATGGGATAAAAGTGAGTGTGCTTACTAAGCAGGATTTGGCTAGACTTTTACCATGTAGGGGTTTGGTTTCATTACCCATCTGATCTCCATAGGCTCAAGGACAGTGGTCAGCTGAGTATTATGTGAGAGTTGTAGAGGTATGGGGACATACTGACGAACAAATGATCCCAGGAAATAATTCCATTGGCTCATAATCCTTCTATCCTATTTCCTTTTCCCATCTTACACCAACTTATCTCTCTAGGAGCATAGATACCATGCCTCCCCTCCCCACACAGCTCCCAAGCCTCATTTTCTCACATTTTCCTCTTCACACTCCACTCTTGTCTCAGGTGTATTGGAAAACAAAGAGACTAGCAAACACTGCTTTTCAATGCTGTCCTGTGTTAGGGGATTTGGTGCTCTATCTTGGCTGCATGACCTAGGACATAGCTGTCATATGCCTCTACTGACAGCAATCAATACTGGGCCCTGGATATTCTCTAGGTAAAATCTAATGACAAATTATACAGAACTAACTCATTCTGAAGTTTTCTGTCCTCCTTTCCTCTAATACCAGCCCCTATAAGTGAGTCATTGGGCTGAGATCAGGCATACCTATGCTCCATATGGTCCCTACACTCATTTAGGGAAAGCATTGCAGTTGAACGAGCATTGTCACAGGCTTGGAGTTGACACTTGAATTGGAGAGTTTGTCACTGATTGCACCAGAATTGAACAGTTGGTGACTATAGGACAGGGTGGAACAAGGTTCCATGCTTGATTTTTAAGAGAGTCAGCAGTCAAAGGGAGTTACAATAAAAGGAAGGTTTTCAAAGATGTTTTGAAATGGGGAACAAGATAGATGACAGAAGCTGATTAGGCCAAAGATAAGAATAAAAATCAGGTTTTGTATTAGAATTATAAAGCCAGACATTTTTCAAATTTCAGATGGCTTTGCCTATAGAAGCAGTGAATGTTTTTGTTTTAAGTGAAGGGTTAATGTTTTTGTTGCTCACCAGGAGAGTGATTTCAGTGAAAGTATTAGTGTGAGCCAGTTCTAGTGAGGTGGGGATGGGACAAGGTGTGAGGGCTTAAGAAAAAAGACAGTGGTATTTTCAGGACTGGATGAAATAACCAAGTGGTTGAATAGAGCTAGAAAACAACAACAAAGTAAAGCAACACAATGGTCTTTCTAGATTTCTCCCCTCCTCCCAACTGTTGGTCTACCTTAGCTTCATTCTAATTGCTGTGTCGAGGAAGCAGCTGTAGCACTGGGGTCAATTACAGGAATTTCTTCTAGCTTCCATGGTATATTACATTATAAACTATTGTTACAGATTGAAGGTAATTCACTGTTTGTGCATATAAATTATGCACTTTTCTCAGATGCTTGTGAGCAGAACTTCCCAGGCCTTTTCACTTCACAATACATGTAAAACATTAAGATATTTGTATGACACGTTGGGGTAAGCTGAGGAGGCTACCTAGTACAACTGCCCCATGGGCTCCAGCTGCCCGAGACCCCACTGGCTGTCCTGCGAGCTGAGGGAATTAATATCTAGATATATGTGCATGACACACCAGTTGGGCAGGTCTGTTTAGAGATTTTACCAGAAATAGAATTAGCATGAAGGTAGTGGGTTTAATTCAAACCATGGTTCTCTGTAGCTGGGTTCAAATAGTTTGGTAGGAGTGATGTCTTTGCTGAAACATTGCCTGTCTATTTTAGATTAAAGGAAGAACTATCCGAGTGGATCATGTGTCTAATTACCGGACTCCTAAGGACTCAGAAGAAATGGATATTGTGACCAAAGAGCTTCAGGAGAAGGGCTGTGGGGCTCATACCCCCTCATCACATTCATCTGAGGGCTCTGAAGAGGACAAACCCATAAAAAAACACAAAAAAGGTCAAGTGTTAGGACCTAAGAGAAGATTCTGGGTAGTGTTAGTGTTTGATCTGATTAGTATTCACTGAGACTTGATCATCAGTTATTATTAAATATGTGGAGGGGGGAAGGTGTGGGGAACCTTACTTTAATTGGGAAAGGAGAGATGGTATCATCAGAAGGCTAGTGTTATGGGTTGCATTGTGTACCTTGAAAATGTGTATGTTGAAGTCCTAACTACTAGTACCTCAGAAAATGACTGTATTTGGATCTTTAAAGAAGTAATTAAAGGTGGGAATTGCCTTATACAGTGACTTGACATATCAGGGGTGACAGATCCAACTTGGCTTCCTAGAGGCACTTTTCTGGAAGGATAGACTGATTGCTTGATGCTACTGCCAAGGATGCTTTCCTTTTGCATATCCCCCATCTCCTCCAATTCCCTTTTATTTTTTTATTAAAAAATATTTTTATTGATTTCAGAGAGGAAGGGAGAGGAAGATAGAAGCATAAATGGGAGAGAACCATTGTTTGGCTGCTTCCTGCACACCCCCTACTGGGGATCAAGCCTGTAACCCAGGCATGTGCCCTGACCTGGAATCAAACGGTGACCTCCTGGTTCATAGGTCACTGAGCCATGTTGGCCAGGCAATTTCATTTTTCTTATTTATTGTACCTCTTTTTTCCCTCCAGACAAAAAGGAAAAAAAGAAAAGAAAGAAAGATAAAGAGAAGACTGATCAGGAGGAACTGGCACAGCAGCCAGCCTCCTCTTCAACTCCTAGAAGCAAGAAGATAAAGGAAAAGGATGGCTCTGGCTCTAAAAAGCACAGCAGCAAGAAATCAGAGAGGGTTCAGAAGCCAGAGTCTAGGGAAGTGCAGAAGCACCATCCCAGTTCCCCTGAGGTCAAGACAACCTGCCATGGGAGAGCAGAGGACCATGGGTGGGAGCTGAAGAGGGAGAAGCTCAAGCATGAGCACAAGTCCTCAAGCAGGAGGGAAGAAAAAGAAGGAAAACACAGGGATAGGGACAGAGGTCGAAGCTCAGACACACATTCTAGCTGGCACGAGGGGCATTCTGAGGGACATAGCCGTAGAAGCAGAAGTAGGAGCCGAGATAAATCCCATTGGTCTAAAAAGGCCCGGCACTCTCGAGACCTGGACCCCTCAAATCCCAGTGACCGTAGGCATCACTGAAGCTGAAGCCTGGGCAGCTACTCAGTGGAATTAGAAATGAACTACATTTTTAAAATGCAGTCAAATTCAATTTTGCTTTATTTCTGTATGCAAAATCTCTGAGGTTGCATTCTTTAATCCCTAGACTATTAGAGTTAATGAGAGTGCAGTAGTATCAACAGCCAAATGTCCTGGAGTTTGTTTGATTTAAAACATTTTTAAAAATACATTTTTATTGATTTCAGAGAGGAAGGGGGGAAATAGAAACATCAATGATGAGAGAGAATCATTGATTGGCTGTCGCCCCTCATTAGGAATCAAGCCTGCAACCAGGGTATGTGCCCTGACCGGGAATTGAACTGTGATCTCTTGGTTTACAGATTGACACTCAACTACTAAGCCACACCAGCTGGGCTGAGCTAGAGTTTTGAGCAAATTTCACTGTCCCTGAGAATATGCTTGGTGTTTATCAGAGTATGTATCTTAAAATTGGGTTTATAAGTATGGCCCTTGACTTTATGACTCCAATTAATGAAATGCCAGGACAGAGGAAATACCAGGGAATTCTAGAATTCTAGTCTTTGTGATGGAAATTTAGATCTCTTGCAGTGACCTTTCCAGTTGGCAAGTAGACCCGTAGAGAAGTTCAGCTTAACTAGATTTAGACAACTTGATGCCAATGTGATAATGATTCATAACATCAGCTTGCTTCTGCCCCAACCCTTCCTGATTTTGAAAATTTAAACATCTTTTACTTTCTTGGCTGATAAATGTCTGTCTCCACATTTTTTCCTTGCAATTTATTTATTTATTTATTTTTATTGAGGTGAAATTCATGTAACATAAAAGTAACCATTTTTTTTAAAGTAACCATTTTAAAGGGAACAATGGGGCACGTTCACAGTGTTATCTAGTTCCAAAACATTTTCATCACCCACCGTGACCTAAGCAGTTATTCCCCATTTACTTCTCCTTGTCTCTGGCAACTACCAGTGTGCTTTCCATTTCTATGACTTTACCTATTCTGGACATTTCCAATAAATGGAGTCATACAATATGTGGTCTTTTGTGTCTGGTTATCATTCACTTAGTACGTTTTCAAGGTTTTTTCCATGTTATAGCAGAGAAGTACTTAATTCCTTTTTATGACTGAATAGGATCCTATTGTGTTTATCCTTTCCTCAGTAGGTGGACATTGGGTTGGTTAGCCAGGTCTCTATTCTTTTTTAAAACTATTGAATTTATTGGGGTGACATTAATTAATAAAATTAAACAGGTTTTAGGTATACAATTCTACAGTATAATATTGGTATATTGGTATATACCACCCCAAGGCAAGTCTACTTCCATCACCATTTATCCCTCTTTATTTTCTACCTCCCCTGATCCCCACTTCCCTCTGGCAATCACCATACTGTTGACTGTGTCCATGAGTCTTTTTTTTTTTCTTTGCTTAGTCCCTTCACCCTTCTCTCCCAGCTCCCAATCTCTTTCCCACTGACAGCTGTCAGTCTGTTTTCTGAATCCATGAGTCTGTCTCCACTTTGTTTATTTCGTTCATTGGATTCCACATATAAGTGAAATCATATGGTACTTGTCTTTCTCTCTTTACATGTACCAGACAGATCAGGCTACTTTGAGGTTTAGTCTGCTTTTCAAGGAGCTGCTCTTGCTGAGGTGAGAACACTGTCCACTCATTGCATATCTATATGGTCTTCTTGGCAGTTCTTAACCATTTTAAGCGTATTGTCTTTTTGTTTTAGCAATCAGTCATTTATGAGTTGGTAGGAACTAGTTCACAGGATCTTAGCACCCCTGCTGAATTATTAAATTGATTTTCTAGCCTACAAAACAAGACTAGAGCTTTAATAGTGAATGAACTAAGTTAGGTTCCTTGGTGTGTCAGTTGGCTACTAGATTAGGTGTGCAAGAGGGTTCTTTTGGGGGGCGGGGTGGGAAATGCCCAAGAGGGAAAATGAGGAGGGAGCTGAAGGAGTCGGGGAAAGCTGTCTGACTGATGTAGGTCTGACCTCTGGAGAAGAGAGGAAAGGAAAGAAAGAAGGTTGAGAAGCAAAAGTCCTATACTGCTGTGAAGTTCTAAGAACAGTGATGTGTCCTTGAGCCAAAATTACTTATCAGAGGAATTCTGCTAGATCAGCCTTGTTAAGCAGGACCTTCATCAGCCATGTGACCACTTTGCTTGTGTGTCCATCATGCCAGTTGTTTGGTAGCAGTTAATGAAGGCCCATTCACCTGCCTGAATCATTTTGCCTGCTTGGTGGCTTAGAGCCATGGTTGGCAAACTGCGGCTAGTGAGCCACATGCGACTCTTTGGCTCCTTGAGTGTGGCTCTTCCACAGAATACCATGGCCTGGGCGAGTCTATTTTGAAGAAATGGCGTTAGAAGTTTAAGTTTAAAAAATTTGTCTCTCAAAAGAAATTTCAATCATTATATTGTTGATATTTGGCTTTGTTGACTAATGAGTTTGCCTACCACTGGCCTAGAGCCACTTCCAGTGGATGCCCTCTGGTGGTATCATGTGATACAGCAATCTTCACACTTTGCCTACTCTCACATGTAAGTCCACAGCCTTTATACCAGACCTCCTTGTCTCTAATCTTCTAGCCTTTTTCCTTCCAGGCTAGACTGCCAGGCCATTCACTACTGCCCAGGAATCTATATATGCAATAGTCTCATGTCAGACCACTTCCAAACCAAGTCAAATGTACTGCTTGTGTTTCTGTTCATTGGGAAATTTTTCTTCACCCCTGAATGTGGCTATAATGCAGATACTATCCTTATTCATTTTTCACTCACAAACTGAGCTGACCTATCTGTAAACTAAGCTGAAGCTGGTCTCTCCTTAATCTGGTCATTTAGGAACTCCAAATAAGTTTTGAGTAGTGGCACTGATCTGCTCCATATCCCCTGGGATGTCATTTATATATAGCAAAGAATAGATCTTATGCAATTGTGTGACTGGTGAGGCAAATCTGGTATTTATAAGGCAGGCTGGCAGGCTGGAAACTCTTGGGCAGGAGCTGACACTGCAATCTATAAGCAGAATTTCTGCAAGGAAATCTCAATTGTGCTCGTAAGGCCTTTGACTGATTGGATAAGGCCCACACAAATTATCCAGGCTAATCTCCTTTACTTAAAATCAACAGATTGTAGATGTTAATCTACAAAAGTGCCTTTGCAGCAACATCTGAGTTAGTTTGATTGACTAATTGGATGCTATAGCCTAAGCCAGTGGTTGGCAAACCACAGCTCGCGAGCCACATACGAGCCATGGTTTGCCACTCGCTCTGTTACTAATGAGTTTGCCGACCACTGGCCTAAGCCAACTTGACACCAGAAAGTAATCATCACAATTTACTCTCATTGATGGTGATAGGGGGGCAATTTTAGAGGTTTCCACTTGGCTTTCCTCATTGTGACAGCTCTTAACCTATAGGCTAGCGTTAGGGAACCTTTATTTCTGCCAAGGGTCATTTGAATACTTAACATTATTTGAAGGCCATGCAAAATTATCAACCTAAAAATTATCCTGCTATATTTGGTCAAACATTTAATTAACTCACCACTAAGGCCTTGGCAGGGCCAGACCAAATGATTTCCTGGGCCTTCTGTGGCCCAGGGATTGGGTGTTTCCCATCCCTGCTGTAGGCCAAGAACCCACTTGGTAGTTACTCTCAGCCATCAGCTCAATTCCAGTTACACACTTAAGTACTGGGAAATAACACTGGTTAGGTCTGCAGGGCCACTGTGAGTCCTGTTTTAGCCAGCACTTCAGTTATTACTCAGCCCTCAAAGCCCCTATTTTGACAAGGGCCGTGATGATACTTTGGGTCTCTGGTATCAATGTCAACTTTGATTTTGAGTCCAGTATGGCTCAAATGTCTGGCTGTTCTTTCTCCAGTGTTCTTTCTCCAAGTGAGTGGCTATAGGTTCCTTTGGGAGAAGTGCTAGGGAAATCATCACCTACTTTATTGCCCTTCCTTCTAGGGACCCAGATCTGGAAATGGGCTGAAGTCTGGATATTGAGCAAGGAATTAGGCCTTTTTATTGACCTTTCTCAACCCCTTGCTCCTCTACTCATGTCTTTTTCAGCTTGTTGGTTGTATGCCTGTGTTGTTCTGAAGGGTACCATGGCCCACTTGCCATCTCCACAACTCCCTGTGGGTAAAACCCCCTTGCATGTCCTTCAGACATGGTTCATTTTGGTATGTCTCCTGGCTTCTGGTGAATAAGCACTTCTACCTAGTGTCTATTACTCTGGGATCCCAGCTTTGTGATGGTCTCTTACTGCCATCTCTAGCCTGCAGAGGAGGCCACTTCTGGGTGTAGTGATGCTGGTGTCCCTTTTTCCAGTGCCTTCCTGATGGAGTTGGTGAATAGTGTGTCCTCTGGGCCCTCCTGTAGAACAGGATCCTCTGGTGTGCTTTTCAACCTCATAATTAATCCACTCTATCATGCCCACTTTCTTCTGCCTTTTCGTTCCCTTTTTCTTTTTCTTTCTTTCTTTTTTTGGCCATTTGTAAGGAAAACTCAGGTATTTCTACTTTGTTCAGTGATGCTATGATTTTCTCCGGGCCTTTAAGGGCCACCTTAGTAGAGATTTCTCACCCCCTCTGGTTGTTGCCAGGGCATTAATCCTCTGTTCGGAGAAAGTGCTCCTAAGTCTATGAATTCTTACTTTCTTGGCCCTCAAAATCCAAACCCACTGTTTCCTTGGCTCCTGGCAATACCTGCCAGCTAATTCTTACAGCTCTTCAGGGTATACTCTTTATTAGGCTCAGGCGCTTTCCCAGCCATACTATACTGAGATTTAACCCTAGTTATCAGCTTAGTTAACAAGAGGGAGGAGCATCAGTGGCAGAAGCAGCTTCTGTAGCATCTACCAACACAGGGCGAGTGCTAGTTCTTACTAGGGAAGAGTGGCCAGATGTTCCCACCCCATGTCTCAGGGTCCCAGGATTTTCCAACCACATGAAATCATGTTGTCCTGACTTTAGCAAAGCAGACCTGCAATCTTACATATTGAGTGTTTCCCTGGAGTTTTGAAACTCTATTATGTTCTCTCATTGTTGCTCAGCTGTGTCTGCTGTACCACAAAGGGCCTCTTTGTAAACACCACAGAAACCCACTGGCTCTCACACTTAGTTGTTAGCTTCTTATTAACTATCATCCATTTCTCATTACCTTATTATAGGGCAGTGTCCAGCCATCTCCACCGTCTCTGTAGACTTTATTCCTCTCATATTTTTTAAGAGTTTGAATCACCACTTCCGCAAAGCCATTTTCAGTTTTCCCAGGTAATCTCCAAAGAAATCTTTGGCAGTTGGACTGTAACCTTATACCTGGGACTATCCATGTCCCACACCCCCCTCAGGATAGTGCCCATTTTGCCCACCAGGCAATGACTGAATTAGTCCCAGAACCCCACATCATCACAGTCTGGTTTTTTGGACCACCACTGGCACCATTTGTGTTCGTTTGGGTCCTCCACGAAGTAGATGCCAAGATAGGACTAAACATAAGATATTTATTAGGGAAAACAGCTGTGAGGTAAAGTGGGGAGGGAGCCAGAGGAGTCAGGTAGATCTATCAAGACTAGATGCAGGTTTAACCCCTGTGGAGGAGAGAAGGGGAAAAAAGAGTATATAGAAAGAGTCTTAGACTATGTGGTACAGTTCCAAGAATATTTTGGCAAAGCAAATGTATCCAATGGGGGAGATATACCTCCATGGACCCTGAGCATCCCTGTACATTCTTAGTTGGGATCTTTAAAGTAGGGCTTATCTATCTCCTGTTACTGAACTATTTCTGTAGGGCAAGGTGACCACAGTGTGACTAACATTTAACGGCTCACATTTAATGGAGGGGCACTGGCTTGATTGCTCATTAGTCAAAAAAATCCTAGGCCCTTGACTCCAGATTCTTCAGTTATGTGATACATCCCACTGTATGGGTAGCATCTGCTGGAGCTTGTTGCATAACCTTGAGGGACTTGGGGGACAGGGAAACTGGCAAAACTACTCATACTTATGCTGTATGCTATGTTGTAATAAACTGTCTTGTTCTAACCCATTAAGTCTTACTATTTTCTACACATGTGAAGTAGTGTCAGGTCTACTCTGTGCTATTCTTTGTAATGTTAGGGTTCTTCCCATAGGGTCAATCCCTTATGTTCTATGCAATTAGAGATTTGTGAGGCACATATACATCCTACACTAGGCCCAGCTTAAAACAACCAGCTAGCCAATGGTTTTAGTTGATCTTTGGGAACAGCAAATGCTTACTGTTTCTTTCCTGGGTTCACTTCACAGAAGATAGTTGGAATTCATTGGTGGAAAAATACCTCAAAGCTGAATAGCCACGTTGAATGAAGCGCTCCTTTAAGAATGCTTTTTAAGTTTAGCCGGCGTGGCTCCGTGGTTGAGCATTGATCTATGAGCCAGGAGGTTACAGTTTGATTCCAGTCAAGGCAGATGCCCAGGTTGTGGGCTCAATCCCCTGTAGGGGCATGCAGGAGGCAGCCAATCAATGATTCTCATCATTGATGCTTCTATCTCTCTGTTCCTCTCTGAAGTCAATAAAAATTGCCTCTTACACATACCCTACAAGGGACCAAGCCCACAACCCACGCAAATGCTCTTGACCGGAATCAAACCTGGGACCTTTCATTTTGCAGGTTGACACTATTCATTGAGCCAAACCAGCTAAGGCCATTTTTATTTTTAGTGCTTTTGTCTTCATTTTTCTTTATATTTAAATGGCTTTACTCCAAGGATTATAGATACGAGCTTATGCATTCTTAATGTATTTGGGCCAGCAGGCTTTGAACAGCTGTGGTAGGCACATTTCCTCCCATTTCAGTGTTCACCTTTTGACATTTAGTTCATTAGATAAAACACATCTTTAAAAATGAGGACTTACTTAAATTGAAGTGCCAAATGCAACCATAGAAACAGTTCAAAGTAGTGGCGCCAGGAAGTAGTAACTGTTAAATAGCACTCCAGCATTCTCTATATCTTCCATGCTCACTTCCCTCCCTGTCTGCCTATCTCTGTTTTCTGCCTTTTTGAGGTAGGATATCCAGTTAGACTACTTTTAAAATCATATGTAATTATAATTGTTATCCATACAATACCTTAGGAAAGATACTTGATCCATTTTAAAAGAGATTGCTTCTGGAGAGAACCAGGTAGCAGCTGGGCAAGGAAGGGGCAAGAGGCTTACTTTTCTTTTTTTTTCTTCAAATTTTATTTTTTTTCCCAGTCTTAAAATCTGGTGAAGCAGATTACTCTTTTTTTTTTTTTCTTTAAAGTATTACAAATAGTAGTACATATGTTTTCCTTTCCCCCCCCATTGTCCTCCCCCCAGCCTCCCCTACCCCTCAGCACATGCCCTCACCTGCCCCCCCCCCGCCCCAGTGTCTTGTATCCACTGGTTATGCTTATATGCATGCATACAAGTCCTTCAGTTGCTCTCTTACAACCCCTGACCCCCACCCTCTCCTGCCTTCCCCCTGTAGTTTGACAGTCTGTTCAATGCTTCTTTGCCTCTGTATCAATCTTTTCCCCCTGTTTCTTTTCTTTTAAAAGATCTTGCATCTACATACTGGAAATTAATGTATAAGAAAAATGTTTGAGTTTCAGTTTCAATGTCCAACTGTTCTGAGTCCCAGTTTCACTGTCAAATAGTTCCTTATGTGTACATGTCAGCAATGGTATCTGGATGGTGGAGATATGGTGGCAATGCAGGTTCCACCCTCTCTGGTTTGGTCCTGGGCCATCTTGCAGCGATGCACAGCTGCTGACTGCTAGCATGGCAAGGGGTTGTCAGTGTCTTCCATCTCTGGACTGTCTTCACAGTTGGAACAAACCTGTCAGTTCCTCTTTGTTGCAGGAATCCATATCGTCTTGGAGTTATTTTCTGAAAATTACAAACATATTCTCGACCAAAAGTTAATATTTTTTTATTAAAGTTATTTTTTTATTTTATTTTTTTCACTGTATTGTTAGTACTTTTGAAATCTGACCTAGATTATTATTATTAAAATACTAGAGGCCCGGTGCACGAATTCATGCACAGGAGGGGTTCCTCTGGGTGGCCTATGGGGATAGGGCCCCAGTTTGTACCCCCAGGTTCACAACCACAGCTTGTACCCCCAGCCTCACCTGGTGCCCCACCTTGACCTGGGGCCGACCCCTCATCTGCTCCACCATCCCACCAGTGGGGCTATTGATTGGAACCAGGTCCTCCGCCTGGTTCCCTCAGCACCTGGGAGCCAGGAAGCAGTCTGCCCCTGCCGCTGCTGCTGGTCACCATCTTCAGGGCAATCAGTGGGGCAATCGGGCCCCTGCTTGCACACACCTTGGCCTGGCTCTGCCCGCTCACCTGCTCTACCATCCCACTGTGGTCCCGCTCTTGTTGGGGACCATTGGGGCTGGCAGCACCTTCACTGCCACCCACTATCAGTGCCAGGCAGCACCTCCACTGCCACCCACTGTCAGTGCCAGGCAGCACCTCCACTGCCTCCCACTATCAGTACCACGTAGTCGATGCCTGCCATGTTCTGTGCCACCCCCGATGCTCAGCACATGTTGAATGACTCTCCAAGGGGATAATTTGCATATTAGGCTTTTATTATATAGGAATGCTTTAGTTGGCCCTAGCTAGTTTGACTCAGTGGATAGAGCATCGACCTGTGGACCAAAGGGTCTCAGGTTCTATTCTGGTCAAGGGCATGTACTTGATTGCAGGCTCCTCCCCAGGCTGACCCTGGTCAGGGCTCTTGCAGGAGGCAACCAATCGATGTGTTTCTCCCACATTGATGTTTCTTTCTGTCTTTCCCTCTCTCTATCACTCTCCCTAAAAATCAATGGGAAAATATCCTTTGGTGAGGATGAAAAATAATAATAAAAGTATGTTTTAACTGATTTTCAGAAAGAGCATAAGGAAGAAGGATAGAGATAGCAATATTAATGAGATAGGGACATCATTGATCAGCTGCCTCTTGCATGGCCCCCATGGGGGATTGAGCCCACAATCTGGGTATGTGCCTTGACTGGGAATTGAACTGGTGACCTCTTGGTTCCTGGTTCAATGCTCAACCACTGAACTCCACTGGCTGGACAGATTTTTATTATTTATTAACGAATTAAAGCTGTATGTGTAGGATCTGTGTTTGTCATTATTGTGAACCTTTAAAAAATGACTTTAGGAGGAACCAAGATGGTGGCATAGGTAAACACCTATACTGCTGCCTCACACAACAATTTCAAAGCTACAACTAAAAGACAAAATAGACACCATCCAGAACCACCAGAAAGCTAGCTGAGTGGAAATTCTACAACTAGAAGGAAAGAAAAGGACACTGAGACTCAGAGGAGGTATGGAGGTCAGAGGTGTGGAGACGCAGAGACAGAGGTACAGACACGTGCGTGCATGTGGGAAGGGCAGCGGCTGAATACACAGATGGTTTTCTCAAACAGGGAGGGAGACAAAGACTCCCCACAGTGCTGAACTACAGTTCTGGGCAAGTCTTGGGGAACCCAGACTCATACAGGGTGAAACTGGACTGTCAGGAGGAAGCACACTGAGACCCACTACCAGTGCCAGGCAGCAGAGGTGTGTGAGCTTGTGAGGAGGCAGCCAGCGCCTGGCTGGCTCTCTCATTTGGGAGGGAAACAAAACCTCCCTACTGCACTGTTCTCCAGTTCTGGGTGAGACTTTGGGTATCCAGATTCATTCGGGGAGAAACCAGACTGTCTGGCATTGGACAAAACTCCAGGGCAGCTTTCTCTCAGAGGTGCGTGCAGCCATTGCTGCGGGACATGGAGACCCAGGCGCCTCTTAGGGCGAGGCTGACCAGAAACCAAGGCTGACTGCTCAGCCCTGAGACTCCGCCTCATTCAAGCTGAACACTGAAGCTCTCCCACTGTTGACATAGCTGATCCTCACAACCAATTGGCCTGGAGGTTAGACCCTCCCAGTGATACCAACAACAATCTGGGCTTAACTACAACAAGACTGTGCAGCTCATAAAGGGGTGCACCTCAGGTAACTGGGGCTGCTGAGCCACTGTCCCCTAGAGGACACCTATCACACAAATCTACTCAACTAACTCTGGGAAACAGTGAAAATGCGGAGATAAGGAAACAGATCACAAATTAAAGAAATGGAGGAAAACAAACAACTGGATATAGAGTTCAAAACTATGGTTATAAGGTTTTTCAAGAATTTCCTAGAAAAGGTCAATAAAATTAATGAGACCCTTGATATGAAAAAGCCCCAACTAGAAATTAAGCATACACTGACTGAAATAAAAAATATTATACAGAGACCTAACAGCAGACTGGAGGAACACAAGAATTAAGTCAAAGAATTGAAATACAAAGAAGCAAAAAACAGCTGGAAAAGCAAAAAGAATCCAAAATATTGAAGATAGTGTAAGGAGCCTCTGAGAAAAATCTCAAGCATACCAACATCTGAATTATGGGGGTGCCAGAAGAAGAGAGAGAGCAAGATACTGAAAACCTATTTGAAGAAATAGTGACTGAAAACTTCTCCCACCTGGTGAAAAAAATATACTTAAAAGTCCAGGAAGCTCACAGAACTGAAAACAAAAGGAATCCAAAGAAGACCACACCAAGACATATCATAATTAAAATGCCAAAAGCAAAAGACAAAGAGAGAATATTAAAAGCAGTAAGAGAAAAACAGTTACTTATAAGGGAGCACCCATACAATTATCTGCTGATTTCTCAATAGAAACTATGCAGGCCAGATGGGAATGGCAAGAAATATTCAAAGTGATGAATAGCAAGAATCTAAAACCAAGATTACTCTACCCAGCAAAGCTATCATTCAGAATTGAAGGTCAGATAAAGTGCTTCGCAGATAAGAAAAAGCTAAAGGAGTTCATCACTACCAAACCAATATTATATGAAATGCTGAAAGATATTCTTTAAGAAGATGAAGAAGAAAAAGATAAAAATAAAAATTATGAACAACAAATACACATCTATCAACAAATGAATCTAAAAATCAAGTGAATTAAGAATCTGATGAACAGGATAAACTGGTGAATATAACAGAATCATGGACATAGAGAGCGGATAGACTGACAATTCTTGGGGAGAAAGGGGGTGTGGGAGGTGCAGCAAGAGATTGGACAAAAATCGTACGCCTATGGAAGAGGACAGTGGTTGGGGAGGTAAGGGCAGAAGGTGGGATGGGTACCGGGTGGAGGGGAGCAACGGGAAAAAAGGGGAACAATGTAATTAATAAACTGAACAATAAAGATTAAAACATTAAAAAAATAAATAAAGTGCTTTCAAAAGAGTTTTTTTAAAAATATATTTTATTGATTTTTTACAGAGCAGAAGAGATAGGGATAGAAAGTCAGAAACATCGATGAGAAACATCGATCAGCTGCCTCTTGCACGCCCCCTACGGGGGATGTGCTCGCAGCCAAGGTACATGCCCTTGACCGGAATCCAACCCGGGACCCTTCAGTCCACAGTCCGACGTTCTATCCACTGAGCCAAACCGGTCTTAGCTCAAAAGAGTTTTTATTTGTTCCCTCTGCCACCCCTTGGAAGGAAGCAGAAGAAATGCAGCCAGGTCAAATGCCTTGTCTTTTAAGGTCATATGGGTAGGAAGTAGCCAAATTGGCACTAGGGCCCAGGCTTTCTGATGTGCAGCTCAGCTCTGTACTCCCTGCACCCTGATGCTTCTTCAGCCAGCTCAGCAATGCCTATCTCCCTCATGCTAGCAGATTACTATCTGAAAAAGCCTGATGAGCTAATTCCACATGAAACGGTAACTTTCAACTCTCATCACTGTGGGTATCCATGTCAAAATGTTCAGGTAAAAGCAGCCATGCAGCAGTGCATTGAGAAGGCTATCATTTTCTCGTTCACTTTGGGTAAATTTTCAATTGACGGAGTCTAAGTGATCTGTTTGTTGTGTGAGCTATAAAGGACTTGTGTGGCCAATAAGTCTCCATTTGGACCCATTTTTCTGCACCACCTGTCTTATCCAAAGGGCTCTTAAGACATATCCTAGTTAACATGAATACAATGATGATTGTACCTGTAAGGACAGAAATGAGCATTTATCTATGTTGCTGATGCATCATGACAGGATGTCATGAAAAGGCAGAGGGCAATAAAGCATATACTTTAATTCCAGTAAAAGACAAAGTTCTCCTGTTCTTCCTGCAGTTACCTAGTTTTTATCTTATCCAGCAATAAAACCTTGGGAACCTCAAGAATCCATTATTTAAAATAAGGTAGCACATAGCAAATTTATCCCCAAATAAAGGGGAAAAGGTTTAGTTTTCCAAATTAATGACTTCCTGGAATATGCTGGTAGTTTAAAAAAATAAGAAAAACCAGCCCTGACTGGGTAGGTCAGTTGGTTAAAGCATTGTCAAGGTTGTGGGTTTGATCCCTGGTCAGGGCACATACAAGAATCAACCAATGAATGCATAAATAAGTGGAACAATAAATCAATGTCTCACTCTTTCTCTCTCTTCCTCTACCTCTCTAAGATAAAAAAATAAAATAATAAAATAATAAAAACCTAGAAATTAAATAAAAAAGCAAAATCTGCAGAGACAAAGACAAAATCTTAAATAGAGAGGTATAGAGTATGAAAAAGCAAGACAGAGACTTAGTTACAGGACTAAGGCATGTACTGTAAGGCCATGCTCTGAAAATCTCACTGGAGGGGAAAAATGAAGCTTTGATTTTGCATATTGAGTATCTTCTTAATAATGCAGATGACTGGACACTATTTCCTGGGGATACTAACTGGGCAGGTCTGGGATGGGGCAGGATTCTGCATTCTTAGTAAGCATACTGGGTGATTCTGATGCAAGCAGTCCCGGAATGACATTTTGAGGCACTGCCCCCAATTTGCAGTAACTAGTAGATGCTGCATATTGTTCAAGATTGTCACTGGCTAGCATATTAGCACACGTGAAGTTCATCCCTAGGAACACAGTGAACCATCTGGCTAATAATTCATACTTCTTTATAAAATATATTTTTTAATGATTTCAGAGAGGAAGGGAGAGGGAGAGAAAGATAGAAACATTAATGATGAGAGGGAATCACCAATCAGCTGCTTCTTGTTTGCCCCTAAACCCACAACCTGGGCATGTGCCCTGACCAGGAATCAAACCATGACCTCCTATTTCATAGGTCGATGCTCAACCACCGAGCCACGCCAATTGGGAGTACATACTCCTTTCAAAGCAAAATTGCTGAAAAGTGAAATCAAGCAATATATGTGGTATTCATGGTGTACTGGAAGTAGCAGTTAGATATGTCAAAATGAAGTCAGCTTGGTGAGACCAAAGATGCTGCTTTGATCAGTCTGTGGGCAGTGTAGTGGTGTTACATGTTTGGCACTGGTCACTAAAGAGAGATAAAAGTGCCTGGGTAAATGGGCCATAATACATGCCAAATGCTACAAATGAACATTTTACACAATGAGCTGATTTAGAGTCCCAGTAAAACCATGTTTGTATAAAATACACTATAAACCGCTATGGGCATATGTTAGTCCAGAAGTCAGTCCCCTTTGTCTTGTGGGTTTTCATAAATATCATAATTTCTAATAAATTCTCCTCGGTGAGTCTTTTACTATTTTGACCATCTTGTGCAAGGTTGGGTGGTTAGGGAAGGCCTCATTGAGAAAGTGACCTTTGAGCAAAGAATGGAAGGAAATAAAGCAAGACATGCAGTTATCTGGGGATAAAGTGTTCTTTACAGAGAAAAACCAAATGCAAATTACACCTGAGGTGGAAGTATACTTGTTATGCAAGAGGAGCCATAAGGAGGCCGGTGTGGCTGGAATGACTGACAGAGTTAGTATACATAAGGATAACAGAATGATAGAGAGGTAACAGGATGTGTGAGAGAGGATAGGTAGCTTATATGGGACTCAGTAGACTATGGTAAGGACTTTGGCACTAAAGGAAACATGATGGCTTTTGTTTCTGTGTCTGACACTGGAGATCATTATGTCTTCAGATATACAGGGTGGGGCAAAAGTAGGTTTACAGTTGTTCATATGAAAAGTAATAATAAATAATAACACAAGAATAAACTCTGTTTCATGTACTCACATCTGTAAACCTACCCAACATATATTAATTGGAATAACTTTGTAAAACTCTCTACTCTTTCCCTACTCTTTCCATAGAAAGCCATTCATTGATAATCATATTTTTCACTTACACTTAGTTATGTCTTTATCTCCTAAAAGCAAGAGTCTGTGACAGTCAAGGATTTTTAGGTACTCAGATTAGCCTTAGGCATAATTCTTCCCATTTGTGTCTCCTCATATTCTGTCAATTGAGTTAGTGATTCTTCAATATTTGTTGTAGTTACACTGAATTTGGGATGACAACATTTTCCTAGTGACAAAATATTTTTCAGACTGCTCTTGCACAGAAGTAGTTTGGGAAAAGCCACTGTGCTTTCAATGGGATTCACATCTTCTTTTACTTGATCTTCTAATGGGTCTTCTGGAGATTCTTCTTTTATAACCTCTTGTAAAACAACTCTATTTTCATCAGAAGTTAAGCTCTCTTCTTTATTTTCTGAAATTTCTTTATTAATACCATGAGTTACCAACTGAATAAGATTGTTTTGCTTTGGCCATCTTTTTAAAGTTCCACTTTGCTGATATCAGACTTTATTAAATTCTGAAATGAATTCTGACTAGCAGTCTGGAATTGAAGAGACAATGAATATTAAAAACAATTACCTAATTTTTCCTGCAGTTTTACTGTAACAAGATAATTTTCATATGGTTTCTAGTTTCAATTTAGTACATTTACTTTTCAAATGCCATTTACTTATATATGAGTGATATGTATAAAAGAAGAAATACAAAATAAGCAATATTTACTCATTTCTATAATTTTTTTGCATTCAAAAATATCATTCCAGTCCAAAGAAGAGGATTTGAGCAAGTTTCTTTCTTTTGTTTCAAACTATTTTAAAAAAATATACTTTACTGATTCTTTACAGAGAGGAAAGGAGAGGGATAGAGAGCCAGAAACATCGATGAGAAACATTAATCAGCTGCCTCCTGCGTTACCCCCCCTACCCCCCCCCCCCCCCGCCGCCCCGGCCACTGGGGATGTGCCTGCAACCAAGGAATCAAACCTGGGACAGTCAGTCCACAGGCCAACACTCTATTCACTGAGCCAAACCAGCCAGGGTGTTAAACTATTTTTTACTTGCCAAGAAATGCAAAGTATACAAATTATTTACATTCTGTTTCATCATTTATCTTGAAAGTTTTATAACAGATTTAGATATAATAACATGTTTTTCTAAACTTCTTAGTAGGGAACTAATTATAAAGCAGAAAATACAGATATTTTCATGAAAAAAGAAAAGGTTTTGCTGATCTGGATTTTTAAATATGAATAAATAGCCAAAATTGTGAAGGACTTTGAATGTTCAATTCTCACCTAGCCATACCTTAATCCTTTGAACATATTTTCCAAAGGGAGCTTCAAAAAGTAAATCTTAATTTATCCTCACCTCTCTAGTCAAATGTCACTTTCCATTTTTGTAGTGTTAAAGATAGTTACAGGAAAAGGCAGTTACTGTTATGTGAATGACTTTCCCTATTTTTGTGGTCTTTGATGATGCCAGAGAACCTTTAAATTAATTTGAGTTATCAATCTTACATCTCTTTATAACACTGGAGACCAGATTTTCAGATAAATGCTGCCTTAAAGTAGTATGTTTTATGAAAAAAATGAAACAAGAATTTATGTAGGAAATGGAAACAATAATTTTAATTATCTGTGCTGATGAAGGGAAACAGTGGTTCAAAATAAATCACAAGTCATTCTACATAGCTTTGGAATATGTCACTGTATAAGACTTTAATAGACATGGGCCTGGTGTGTTGGGAAGCCTTGGTATCTCAAAATAGCAAATGTAGCCCTGGTTGTGGAGTCCTAACTGAGGACTACACTGGGAGTTGTCTGGGTTTCCTCAACTGATTTACTACTCTGTTTGCACCCGCCATCCACATGCTGAGGATGAATCGCACTGCTATCCAGATACCTACAAAACATCTCTGTCTTGGCTGAATCATCTATGTCTGCTTACAGAGAGGTAAATTGTTTGAATTAGTTCTTTTCTTCCAACTTCATCTGGGCTATAAAGAAATAAAAGTTCTAATAAAAGATATAAAAAAAGAAATCAAGTATTCAAGAAGAACTGATGGATACTTCTGCAGATAACTAAGTTAATGAGTTAGGGTAATGTTCTACAGTTTAGACACACAGATCTTATGCCAAGGAAACACTTATATATAAAAGAAGACTATTAAGTAAGGACTTGTATAATTTTGGAAAACCAGAGAGAAAAGAACATTTTAGAACTGGAAAGGACCTTCATCTGGTCCAAGAGAATAAGGACCAAGGATATCTCATTAGTGTCTATGACAATATCAGTATTTAAAACACGCACAAAAGTACTCTTCAATGTATCCATCAGCTCTGAGACATAGTTCAATGAGTTGGAAAGTAATGCTAAGGAAAACATATTCCTAGGCTTATGCTCTAGGTAGGTTGGTATATAAAACTTTGCTCAGTTTGCAAGCCATAGCTATATCATATCCCTAGTGTGAGTGCACACCAGTGCAAGAGGCTCATTTATACTGAGGGGCTTTGGTATTAAATGAGAACGTGGGACTGGTTCAGTGTTAACTTCACCTCCAGGCAAGACCATCTCTATGCTTTTATGTCCTAAGATCAGTAAACAGAACTAAGTACATTTTAATACAATACAATAGATGTATTGTACCAAGGACAGTATTTGGCATTTCAAGTGCCTGTTATTTAAATATATTTAGAGCCCAAATATGGGACTACAGAGAACCTAGTTCACAGAAATAGCACCATGAAGACTGGGTTTAGGACAAGTGTAGTATAGTATAAGAAGGAAACTGGATATGTCCTGAGAATGTAACTGGGAAAGTGTTAAGAAAATGTAATGAAAGTGAAATAATAAACAAATGAACTCTAAAAAGCTTGTAGTCCAATGTTGTGGAAGACTGCAAAATAAAAACAATACTATTTTGCAACCTTAAGTTTGAGGATTTCAATCTCTAAAGAGGCTGATTTAGCTGATATTCTAACTGGCCATTTTGGACCCATATAGTACCCATATAATGAATGTCTATGAAAAAGAGCTGTGGGGATTGTAAACATTGTGTTTATTCTGAGTTGCCAAATTAGGACTATAATTCCAGTCAGTCCTGTTTTCTCTTAAGGCTATTTCCCTGTATTCCCGTTTTATAAGAAATAGCAGTTCAGTCTAACTGACTAATGAGAACTAGCCTGCCATCTTTACTCTGAGTTAGAAAGAGAAATGAAAACAATAACAATCCCATTACCATTGCAACGACAAAAAATAAGATACCTCGGAATAAACTTAGCCAAGGAGGTACTCAGAAAACTACAGGACACTGAAAAAAAAGAAATAGAGGAAAATACAAACAAATGAAAGAATATACCATGTTCATGGATTGGTATAATTAACATCATTAAAATATCCATACTACCCAAATCAATCTATAGATTCAATGCAATCCCTAATAAAATACCAATGGCATATTTCACAGACCTAGAACAAATACTCCAAAAATTTATATGGAACCAAAAAAGACCTAGAATAGCTGCAGCAATTTTAAGAAAGAAGAACAAAATAGGAGGAATCACAATACCTGATATCAAGTTATACTACAAGGCCATTGTAATCAAAACAGCTTGGTACTGGCACAAGAACAGGTATATAGATAAATGGAACAGAACAAAACCAAGAAATCTACCCAAGCCATTTAATATTTGAAAAAGGAGGCAAGAGCATACAATGGAGTAAAGACAATCTCTTTAATAAATGATTTTGTGAAAATTGTACAGGTACATGCAAAAAGAATGAAACAAGACCACCCACTTATACACAAAAATAAACTAAAAATGGATAAAAGACTTTAAAATGCCGTGAAAACATGGAAATTATAGAATAAACCATAAATATCAAAATCTCAGACATCTCCTGTAGCAATATGTTTGTAGATATATCTCTTAGGGCAAGGGAAACAAAGAAAAAAATAAACAAATAGGACTACAAAATAAAAAGCTTCTACAAAGGAAAAACAAAACAAAACAAAAAACTGTCAACAAAATGAAAAGGTATCCCACTGTATGGGAGAACATATTTGCTAATTATACATCTGATAAGGGGCTAATTTCCAAAATATATAAAGAGCTCATGCAACTCAACAAGAGGAAAGCAAATAAATTAAAAATGGGTAAAGGACCTAAATAGATACTTCTCCAAAGAGATCATACAGATGGCCAAGAGACATGAAAAAATGCTCAATGTCACTGATGATCAGAGAGATGCAAATTAAAATGACAATGAGGTGTCTCCTCTCACCCTTAAGAATGGCTACCATCAACAAATGAAAAAAATAAGTGCTGGCAAGGATGTGAAGAAAAGGGAACCTTAGTACAGTGCTGGTGGGAATGAAGACTGGTATAGCCACAATGGAAAACAGTATGTAGTTTACTCGAAAAATTAAAAATGGAACTGCCATTTGATCCAATGATTCCACTTCTAGGGATATATTCTAAGAATCCCAAAACACCAATAAGAAAGAATCTATGTACCCCTATGTTCATAACAGCATAATATACAATAGCTAACATCTGGAAACTACCCAAGTACCTATAAGTAGAGGAGTGGATAAGAAAACTGTGGTACATTTATACCATGTAATACCATGAATCAGTAAAAAAGAAGGATGTTCTACCCTTTGAGACAGCATGGATGGACCTGGAGAGTATTATGCTAAGTGAAATAAGTGTCAGAGAAAGACAAGTATTACAGGATCTCACTTATATGTGTAATCTAATGAACAAAATAAACTGATGAACAAAATATATCCAGAGACATGGAAGCATGGAACACACTGAGGAAGGAGGGAGGCATAGGGCATAAACAGATTAACCAAAGAACATATTCATAAGCGATGAACAAAATAGTGCAGTGAAGGCCTGGGGGCAGGGGATAGGAGCAAGGTAGAGAGGGTCAATGGGGGATAAAGGAGGACATCTGTAATATTTTCAACAATAAAAATAAAATTTTGAACATCAATAGAAATGGTTAAACTGTAGCTAGCAGCTTTTGCCATATGATGGATATCCGCCATTCTAATGAAGACAAAATAATTTGTGATTTTCAAAAAAAATCTGATAAAACTATACTAAAGATTCACAATCTTTCTAATGTTTATCTTCTCAAAGAACTGTTCAGTAGGATAAAAATAAATTGAGAGTAAAGTAGAATCAAAACTGAAAATTACAAGGTGCTGCTATCATTTATGTTAATGCAAGCAACGCAAGAAATATATTGAGTTTGTATTCCTAAAAGAAAATTCTGGTGCCGACATTCTAGGAACTTCTGCCGTCTTCTAACACTAAGAAATATAAAGAAGTAAGGTGGCCAAAAACTAGCAACTGAATTCTGTACTGTTTTAAATTTCTCTCTGGTATTCAAGTCAAAGCAAGTATTTGTCCCTTAAGTATTATTACCAAAAAAAACCCAGTCAATAGACTCTACTCGAAGTCAGAGCCAATGTTTGATACAATAGTCAATAACTGTCACCATCAGTGTTTCCATTAACAAAGAAACATTGAAATGATGTTCTTTGAGGCTAATCATGAAATAATAGAAATTGAGCATTAAATGATTAAAAGTTAATTTATAATCTCTAAGCAATTCTGAAAAGCTACACTGAATAGAAAAATGCTTAAAAATACAGTCAAGGAAGATATATTAGTTTAAGGTAATATATTTCCCAGGTTGCTTTGAATATCTATCTATCTTTTCTTAATAGAAATCATAGTATAAAAAAGTAGGTTGACATTTGTATGTGTTTAGATCTTGTATATGTGAATAATAATCGATACTTATGGAGAACTCTATTTCATAAAGATAATATAGGCAATTTAATTTTCCATAATTATTCATACATATGTAAATGTGTGTAAAATATCTCTGTATGTAGAATAATTCCTGTCAATAAAAATTGATAAAGCCCTGAAAAAAAAGATTGACTTCAAAAAACAAGTAGATTTGAATTTCCTTTAAAAATATGTGGGTACTGGCCTCTCTGTAATTTCCAACTCCTTGAACACCCTTTTATGTATACACTAGTGGCCTGGTGCATGAAATTTGTGCACATTAAAAAAGAATTAGAGGAAATATTTTAATATTGCTGTTTTCCCTTTCTCTATAATAGAAGTGTCAGAGATAAAAAGAAAATTAGTAAAATGTATATGAAAATCTTCCTCCTGTCAGAGTCTGGGGCATACCCAGAGTCAAGTCCCCGCCCACCTGCACACGCTTTGAAATTGTGTGAGACCCAGACCCAGCCAGCTCCACCCCCATTGGGATAGATCCAGACCTGGCTGGCCCCACCCCTGTCAAGCCCTGCTAGGCAGGGTTGCACAGCCTCAGGTACCCCGGTGCTTGCTGGGCAGGGGGCGCAGTCTGAGGTCCCCCCGCTGGGGGCAAAGAGTGTGGCCTGAGGTCCCCCAACTTGGCCCCAGGGCAGGGCTTGCACCTTGAGGTCCCCCATCAAGCCCTGCTGGGCAAGGGGTGTGGCCTAAGGTCCCCCATCAAGCTCCACCAGGTGGGGAGCATGGCCTGAGGTTGGGGTGTGTGGCCTGAGGTACCCTGGCTTGGCGCCGGGGTAGGGGTGGGGGTGGGGACACAACCTCAGTGGTCTCCTGTCAAGCCCCATGGGCTGGGGGTGCAGTCTGAGGTCCCCTGGCCTGGGCCGGGGCACATGCCTTGAGGTCTCCCATCAAACCCCGCTGGGCGGAGGGTCCGTGTGGGGAGCGCACCTTGAGCATTTCTTAACTTTTTGTGGGCTAAATCCAAGGCGCCTGGCTATCCTTTTTGTTAAGACTATGGGATCCGCCCATAATCTTTGGCCAGGAAATTCCAACGACAAAAATATACAAAAACCAAACAGGTGGAAGCTGCTTTAATTAACAATGTTTCCGCTCTGACCTTTCAGAGCAATTAAGGTTGTTTACCAGCCTTCTAGACTTCCTATCCACATCTTTCTATTAGCTAGATGGGGATTGGTTTTCGGGACCTTTGTATTTTGGAACATAAATAAACTGCTGCTGTTTGGGTATCAGACGGCTGCTTCTCCATCAGAGAGAACAGACATCCCACCCAGGCCCAGCTATTTTTCCTAATACTGCGTCTTTGTTCTTCTAGACTCTTATTTCTTAATCCTTAGCTCCTCTACTCAGAAACTGGACCCAATCTCTCTCTCTGCGCTGGAGGTGGAAAAGAGAGAAAAACACCCACAGGTGTGACCTCAGGTCCCCCACCCCAGCCTGGCACCATGCAACCTCAGATCCCTGCTGATCACTTGTTATGGGAACCCTGCCTATGCTGTGGGCGCAGGCATCTTGTGACATGTGAGGGTTAATTTGCATATTGCCTCTTTATTATATAGGATAGGTCTGCAGACTATGAGGCTGGGACTCCAGAGGATCAGTATGTATACTGGCATATGACATGAATCCATGGAATAAAAGAGTCAGGTGATGGGGAACTGGCCTTTACCCCTGATAAAGGAGAAAGAGAAAGAACTATAATTAATCTCTTTGCCTCCTGGGGCCCAGCTTTGCCTCCTGGGGCCTGGGCTTGGCCTCTGAATGGTAACATTGACTATGTGTGGGCAATAGCTCTATGAACATATACAGTTGGTTGGGGAAAACACCTGTTTATGTTAGCATACATTTATAGCAATTCTCCCTTTTTGACCTTGTAGTAATTTCCTTAAACATAAGGTTGAAACATGCTAAAGATACTTCCCCTCTCTCTGCTACTATTGGTTTGTGTTTTCCAAGCTCAGGAATTTGTACATTGGATTTCTTCTTCAAGTATCAGCTTACCTCTTGGGCTCCTAGTGACCCTAATTACTCAGGTAGAAACTCTCCTCCCTAGCCTTGGAACCAAGGTTCCCAATCCCATTTACCTCTTCATTCCCTTTCCTTTCTCTCCAGGTTGAAGACTATAGGAAGTTAAAGAGGTCTAATTTATTCATCTTGATTTCAATTCTTTATAGTACCTTTACAACTTTCTGAGGTTCACAATATATCCTCAAAATGTGTATTAACTTGGATTGTACCTGTTCTATATTAATAGTTCTTGGTCTGGAGTTGCTTGTGTGCTTTCCTGTAAAAGCAATTCATGGAACCGTGCATTTTCATGGGCTCTCTTGACTTCAGAAAATTTATTTACTTGTTTTATAATTATTTTCTAAGAGAAAAAAGAATTAAAGTTTGTATATTGGCCAGAAATAAACCTATCTTTTAATACGATTTATTATGTCTAGGCCTAGGTAAACTTCTTGTACTTTACAAATGATTATTCTGTCAACTTGCATTTAGACTCCTGGGGCTCCATTCTAGACAAGTGAAAATTTCTCTCTGGAAATGAAAGGCAAATGTCTTATTTTTATCTCTTATAGATCTCCAGAGATCTTATTTAATTCATTACCTTAATTCTTCTGGAATACTATAAGAACATATTCTTCAGAGGACCAACTTTTTCTTCCAAACCCTATGTAAAAACTTTTTTACAGTCTCCCCAAACAAATTTAAGTATTTAATTTACGTGTTCTTTTATATAGTTTCTTTCAGTCTAATTTTAAACTGGTCAGATAGTGCCTGGACTCATTCAATTCCTTCAAGATATATACAACCTATAAAAACAACAAAAATAAAAACCTTCTCTCATTAGTAGAAAGTTGTAACAATCATAAAACTTTCCAGAAATTCATAAGAACATTTATTTAGTAACTATTTGGGGATCAAGGGTAATAAAAGCACATTTTGGTAACAACTTGGAAGGCAGGATTTCTATACCACCATGAAATTTCTATATAAATAATAATGGTATTTTTTCAGTAATATGATTCACATTATAATGAAAAATTTACTATTCCCCATGAATTTGCTATTTAAACACCAATATAATAATGACATTCAAGCCCAGCTGGCATGGCTCTGTAGTTGAGTGCCAATCTATGAACCAGGAGGTCATGGTTCAATTCCTATCCAGGTTGTGGGTTCGATCCTCAGTGTGAGGCATGCAAGAGGCAGCCAATCAATGATTTTCTCTCACCATTGATGTTTCTCTCTCCCCCATCCCTTCCTCTCTGAAATCAACAAAACAATATCCTATCTAATGAAGAAGTGAATATGCAAATAGACCATCATACCATAACAAAAATGGCTACACCCACAGCAGAGGTAGGGATCCTGTAATACAAGATGGCTGTGCCCACAGCAGAGGCCGAGTTCCCATAATGAGCCTTAACAAGCAATCAGCAGGAATCTGAGGCTGCATGGCACTGGGCCGGGTTAGGGGACCTGAGGCTGTGCCCCCTCGCCTGGTAGGGCTTGACTGGGGACCTCAGGCTGTGTCCCTCCCCGCTGGAAGAGCTTGACGGGGGACCTCAGGCCGTATCCCCTGCCTGGCAGTGCTTGACAGGGTTCTCGGACTGCACCCTCCGCTCAGCGGGGCTTGACCAGGCACCTCAGGCTATACCTCCAGCCCAGTGGGGCTAGATGGGGGACCTCAGAGTGCACCCCCTGCCCTGGCAATGGGCCTGGGGACCTAGGCCGCACCCCCCGCCTAGTGGGGCTTCACGAGGACCTCAAGGTGTTCCTCCTGCCTCATCCCAGGCCAGGGAATCTTAGGCCATGAACCCTACCCTGGCCCCAGACTGTGAGACCTAAGGCTGCACCCCTGCCCCGGTGACAGGCCAGGCGACCTGAGGCCATTCTCCCACCTGGGGAGACTTGACAGGGGTGGGGTCAGCTGGGTCTGAATCTATCCCATTTGGGGTGGGGTTGGCCGGGTCTGGGTCTCGTGTGATTTCAAGGTACACATGGATGGATGGGGACTTGACTCTGGTTCCCATGGCACGCCCCAGACTCTGACAGGAGGAAGATTTTCATGTACATTTTACTAATTTTCTTTTATCTCTGACACTTCTATTATAGAGAAAAGGCGAGAAGCAATATATTTAAAAAATATATATTTTATTGATTTTTTACAGAGCAGAAGGGAGAGGGATAGAAAGTCAGAAACGTCGATGAGAGACATCGATCAGCTGCCTCTTGCATGCCCCCTACTGGGGATGTGCCCGCAGCCAAGGTACATGCCCTTGCCGGAATCGAACCCGGGATCCTTCAGTCCACAGTTCGACGCTCTATCCACTGAGCCAAACCGGCAAGAAGCAATATTAAATTATTCCCTCGAATTAATTCCCTTTCAATGTGCACAAATTTCATGCACTGAATCACTAGTATCCTATCTAATAACAGAGAAACATGAAAAATTGACCATCACTCTGCTATGCCCACCAGCCACTCAGAGCAAGTATGCAAATTAACCTAAGTGAGATGGCAGCAGCCACAGAGCTGAAGCAACCAGGAGGCTTGGGTTGCCCCTGGCAATGGAGGAAGCCAAGCTTCCCTCCTGTCCTGGCCAGCCCTGGCCTCTGCTCAAGGCTACAAAGTTTCAGTCATAGAAGATAAATAAATCCCAATAAATATGGCAGTGGCCATGGAGCTGGAGCAAGCAGAAGGCCCACCCTGGCCTCCACTCAAGGCTACAAAGTTTCCATTATAGGATTTAAATAAATCTCAACAAAGATGGTGTTGGACACAAAGCTGGAGTGAGCAGGAGGCTTGGGTTGCCCACGGTGATGGAAGCCAAGATTCCCACCTGCCCTGGCCTGTCTTGGCCTCTGCTCAAGAAGGGGCTGGGAGCTTGGGTTGTCTGGGGCAACTCAGGATACCAGCTGGCCCTGGCCTCCGCTCAAGGCTACAAAGTTTCAATTATAGAAGATAAATAAATCCTAGTTACCTGCTTCCAGCCAGCCCTGGACTCCACTTGGGTCACTGGGGGGCCGGGGCTGGCCTGCAAATCACCACAGGCCCCTCACCCAGGCTGCCCCATGTCCCAAGGGAACCCCCACCCTGATCCGGGACACCCTTTAGGACAAACCAGCCAGCCCCCACCTGTACACCAGGCCTCTATCCTATCTAATAAGATAGTAATATGCAAATTGACTGTCACTCCAACACACAAGATGGTGACTCCAACACACAAGGGGTGACTGGGTTGGCAGGGGAGGGCAGTTGGGGGGGACCAGGTCAGCAGAGGAGGGTAGTTAAAGGCAATTGGGCTGGTAGGGGAGCAGTTAGGCATCAATCAGGCTGGCAGGGGAGTGGTTAGGGGTGATCAGGCTGGCAGGCAGAAGTGATTAGAGGCAATCAGGAAGGCAAGCATGTGAGCAGTTGGGAGCCAGCAGCCCTGGATTATGAGAGGGATGTCCAACTGCCTTGGTCCTACCAGCAGTCAGACATCCCTTGAGGGGTCCCAGATTGGAGAGGGTGCAGGCTGGGCTGAGGGACACCCCACTGTGCATGAATTTTGTGCACTGGGCCTCTAGTTAAATAATAACAATAATAATAACGTTCAACACCCCCAAATAATTTATTCTCTCAAGCTGTATTCTGCAAAGTTTCCATTTTGTCTCTAGGCTTCTCAAAGGCTATAGGAAATATTCCTTGATAGTTAAATGTTTAGAGCTAGAGGAGAGGCACTACAATATAGCTGAGAGAAAATATGTAAATAAATGTGTGTATTTACATACTCAAACCATTTGGTCTTTATATTTTGCTGTTACCAAACAAAAATTTTTCATGTTAACATTATTTTAATTTACAAATAAGTCCCTAGGTTTTTGCTGGTCAACAGGAAGTTGGCTTCAGCCTACTTACATTAAATGAATAAAATTACATTTTAAACCTCAATTTGTTGAAATGACTAGGCTGTTCACTGAAAATAAAACATGTAAGAAGCATTGAAGTGAGGGAATACATACAACGGACTGAATGGAATAAATCTTATTGTCTTTCTCTTCTCTATCAGACTTGTCTTTAGGCTGGATGTCATAACCTCAACTTCAGTCCAATTTCTGAACACTGAGGTGTGGCCCTAAAAGTATTTTACAAAGTAGGTAGAATACTTCATATGTGGGCAGAGGGGCAGACTGGAAAGGCACTATAGGATTCTAGTTTCTTTTTTCCATTTAAAAGCTTCCTTTGTAAGTTTCTGACCACTTTATTGATGACATCCTCTTGTCTCTTCCAAGGAACCTACTTATATCAGAAAGCTGTATTCCCTGACAGGCAATGTTTCCTTAAAAAAGGTAAAGAAAGACATCTTTCTGGGTAATGATTTAATTTACAGTAAAATTAGACAGGAAGCCCATACCTTTTGTAGAAGAGAAACAATAATCAGTGATGGCAAAACAATGCTGCAATTATAGTGAATTGATTATTGCTTTTTTTATGTTTACTTTTATCATTGACAGGCATATATTGATCAAACCTGGGCTACTGACCTATCAAGAAAGAACGAATTCATGTGTTAAGGGCAGGGTAAGCTTTCTTGCATCAATTAAAATAATTGGTTTTCCTGAACTGAAGAGTCACTCTATTACACATTACTACCTCTCATAGGGTAGTCTTTTAAAAGTATGCAAATGGCTCACCTGGCTGGTGTGGCTCAGTGTTTGAGCTTCGACCTATGAACCAAAAGGTCATAGTTCAATTTCCAGTCAGGGCACATGCCAAGGTTGCAGGCTCAATCCCCAGCAGAGTGCCTGCAGGAGGCAGCTGATGGATGATTCTTTCTCATCATTGGTGCTTCTACCTATCCCTCTCTCAAATCAATAAAAATATTTTTTAAAAAGCATGCAAATTACTTTTTCATTTAACATTTTATCTTTCCTTGAAAACAAAATGTCTATATTAATTGGAAAATATTTATTATTAACTTTACAATAAAACAAATTTATGGAGTTTGTGAACAGTTGCTACCCAAGTATAGTAATACAAGATGGTAGAATATAATTTTTCTTCCACTTGCATTCAAAACAATGTGAAAGATCTTTATTTTTAATTTAAATATATTTTATTGATTTCAGACAGGAAAGGAGAGGGAGAGGGATATTGAAACCTCAATGATGAGAAAGAATCATTGACCTGCTGTCTTCTTCACATCTCACACTAGGGATTGAGCCCGCAACCAGACCAAGAATTGAACCCGACCAGGAACTGAACTGTTACCTCCTGGCTCACAGGTTGATGCTCAACCACTGAGCTGCACTAACTGGACTTGAAAGACCTTTAAATTTCCCATTTCTGTAGTGCTCTACTAAAGTGGTCTGCAATTTAGGGAGCAGGAGGGGTCAGGTGGAGGAATTTGGCAAGGAGACTGTGATTTTTGGTCTGAACTGTGCTGTTATGTACCTGTGACATTAGATAAATTATAGCTTTAGGGTAAAACAAAATATTTTTTAAATGAAAGGTGTAAATATAAAGTCTTACTTCCTTGAGGAGATCTTGCTAAAGACAAAGAAGAATTCCAGAAAGTTAGTCTTCAGAGAAGCTTAAGTGGTGCCTGGTTAAGATAAAATGCATAAATTTTGGGATAATCAAAATAATAAAGTATACAGAGTATAATTAAGCATAGAAAAATCTGGAAAGAAGTAGCTAACAAGTGAATAATAGAATAACAGAATAGAAATATGGCAAGTGAAGATATTTGAGGAAGCAATCAACAGACAGGGCTCCAGTTACAAACTAAAAAGGGATGTTATTACTAGTAATGAAATAGGTTCTGAGTATGTTTTAGGAAAGCTAATTTGTGGGAGTGTGACTAAATTTCTGTGAGGTTTGCATATACTTAGTAAACATGTTGGTTTTCAAAAGAAATTATATTATTTCCCAGCAATAAAACTTAAAAAAATAATTTATATTAGGCAAGTATCAGAAATACCAAGCAGCCCCTACTCATACTTGATGATACCCTACAGTGGAAGGGTAAAGATGTCATAATTATTCCTGTAGAACCTTTTTCTTATTGTGATCAAAGCACACATCAACCAGAAAGTTCTGAACCTCTTTCAGGTTTGGGCGAGCTAAGGACAGGGTGGGGAGTATTAAGGCAGAGGACTTAAAATGTGTACAATTTTAGTGCAGCATAGTGACTTACTAACAGCACTGATTCAGTGCTGAGTGAGACCAATGGCACTGTAAATTCTAAGGAAAAATAATTGGGGGGTTGACATCTGGGAAAGACTTCATATAGTAGCTCTTGAAAGATTGCTCAAAGTAAAGGTCAGGAAGGAGAAATGGAGAACGCATGCTAGATGTACTAAGGAACAGGAGTAGGGATTAGCATGGTATGTGTGGATAGGTAGAAAACCTCAACCTTTTGAGCTAAGGCTCTGGGTTGGAGATAAGGCTGAACTGAGTGCCTGAGGCATTTCATGGGGGCCTTTTACTATTAAAATGAGGTTCAGATATTAAACACTTCAACTAATTTAATTTCACTTGGTATGTGAAATTGAAGATGACTCAAAGCAAAACCACAGCATTGTTTTCAAGTTTAATACACAGCTTAAAAGGGTAAAAAAAAATCACATAAGAACCATTAAAATTTAGTTTATCTTGTCACTTACATTTATAGTGTATAATATATTATTGCTTCCTGGGAGGACAGGCCGCTGGACCCCAAGAAGCAGATCTAATAGATGAGATAGATGTTTCTACTCTGCAATGGTTCTCTTCTCCCTCTCACCCCCTAGCTCTGTCAGATACAATTAGAAAGTCTGTCTTTTTTTTTTCTTGAACTAGTCTTTTAATTACACCAAAGAATCACACACTCTGGGTTGACAGAACCCGCCCTGCGGACACCCGGGAAAACCTCCCAGCTTTCTGGGTTCACCAGCCCTATCTGTTGGCCCAGTCCATGGCTAGTCAGCGCCAGAGAAACTGTCTCTGGCTGTGGGAAACCGAAGCTGATTTCTAAAGGACCCGCCCTTCCCACAGTCCACCCACTTCTGAGGTCTACGTCCCTTCTGTCAGATCACCTTCTGGATTCTCCGCCTAGGAGCAGGAGGAGGAGGAGAAGGAACAGGAATTAGCCGACACTGACGATACCACACTACTCCGTGTCATCACTTAGGCCGAGAGCAGCCTAAGGTGGCGGAGGCATCGGCAGCCTCATGGCAGTTGCTGAAGTACAGATCCATAACTTGCCATCAGCCTCCAGTAGGCCGGGGGTTGTGCAGCAAGCCGTAGTCTTTTCTCCTTTTCACGCACGTCTTTACTATTCTAGGCCTTATTTAACTTTGAGACACTAAGACCGAGGTCGTCACGGAAACGCGTCATTTAGGCCGCGCCCCTCATGCGGCGCGCCCAGCGCGCCTTATGACGCCATCGATGTGCGTCTACCCAAAGGGTGTCCCACCTCCAGGGAGGGGAGAGTGAGAGGAACTATCCACGAAGCCTGGACCTTCAGTGCGTGCGCAGCACCCAAGCTCCAAGATTTAAGTACCTCGGAAAAGTGGTCTAAAGGACCTGGTGTCAGAGGGCCACAGCTGTGAGACCATTTCTTTCTGAAACTGACATACCTTATTTAAACTAAACCAGAATGTATCAAGCTTTGCTAATGGTATCTAGCTGTAATTCTAATTCTTCCTGGCTCCTAAGGAGCTATGATTCTGTTCATCAAATGCCCACGAGTAATTGTGGTAGTTTGTATAAGAACCAGAAATCTGGCTTTTCACATCTGCCCCCTTTATAGACACTGTGACCCTCCTTTTTCCTCTCCATACCTATCCTCCAGGTACCACTTAGGATACATTGTTTTTTTCAGGGCTCAATACTTTTCTTTTCACGTCTTGCTCTGTTTTGTCTTGAACTCTTCGTCTGTCTACCTTCCTCTCCATACCTTTCTCTTACTTTGATTCCTTTCTCTCTATCTACACATTAGATTAGCAGACATTTATTGAGTGCTTGCTCTATGGCAGACACTGGGTATGAGGGTACAACAACGAGTAAAAAACAGTCTGTGCTGTCTAGGAGGTCACTAGACTGTAAATACATTAAGTGCTGGTACAGCACCTGAAATTAGTGTTAGGGATAGAAATGGAACATTGGGAATTAGCTATGAATTATAAAAAAATGAACTATGCTCTGTTAACTGTGATTGTTTTGTTTTCATTAAAGAAAACACATTCTAACCTGGTTCAGAGTTAGTTGTTAGTGGGACCTGGGAGCTCACCTGGAAATGCAGCACATCCTCCTCACCCTGAAGCTGCCTATTATGACAAGACTAGAGGCCCAGTGCATGAAATTTGTGCACTTGTGTGTCGGGGAGGGAGCAGTGTCCCCTAAGTCCAACCTGCACCCTCTCATAGTCCGGGAGCCCTTGGGGGATGCCTGACTGCCAGCTCAGGCCTGCTCCCCACTACATCCTTAGTGCTGCCCTCCACCGCAGTTGCACTCGCCAGCCAGGAACGTGGCTTCTGGCTGAGTGGCACTCTCCCTGTGGGAACGCACGCACCACCAGTCAGCAGTTTCTGCATTGAGCCCCCTAGTGGTCACTGTGCATCACAGTGACCGGTTGTTCCGCTGTTTGTTTGATTTGCATGTTAGCCTTTTATTATATAGGATTAACAACATTATTGTAGAGACTGGAGGCCCCAGACCCTTTGCAAACCCTCGGCCCTTTGCAAACCTCTAGCTTGCATTGCCTGTAATCTGTAACCATTATACCCTTTTGAGTCTGAACCCCCATTCATATTCCTTTTGCTTACTTCCCCATATAATCTTTGTTCTTCTACCCCATGTAAGCAGCTGATTTATGGGGGTGTGTGTGTGCAGAGCATACTTTTGTAGATGACTTACTTCTCTCACATGCTTCCAGCATTATTGGAATACACCAATATATCATATTATTTCTGTGTATAAGATGCTATTTTTTTCCTAAAATCGTTAGACTGAAAATTGAGGGGCATCTTATACAGGGAAGTCAGCAGAGGAGGGAGTAGCTGTCCACACATTGTCAAATAGGCTTCCTCCAATCATGAGCCTCCTTGTTACTGATGTTAGCTGATGCCATAATTGAAAGTGGAGGTGGCAAGTATGCAGATGAAACAGGGACTGGAGAGTTCTGAGCCCATAAAGATGTCAAAAAATAGAAAGATAAACACCAGTAAGTAATTGTCTTACTCTGCAAAATTCAAGCTTAATGGAATCAGCTATGCAAAAGAGCATGGAAAAGAGCTGCAGAAAGACAATTTGGACCTCCTCCCATGGAGTGTATGATCATAAAGTGGAGAAAACAGGAAGAACAACTTTTTAAGATGCCAAAAAAGAAGAAGGCCTTAAGAGGAAAACCAGCAAAATGGGCAAACTTGGAGCAGAGGCTTAAGACTTGGATTATGGAGCAGCACCAGAGTGGCTTATGTTTGTTAACAAAGCTTATTCAATGTCAGGAAAGAATGTTTGAAAGCAAAATGAACATTGTGATTTTACAGGAAAAGCAAAATGAACATTGTGATTTTACAGGAAAAGCAAAATGTTGCTTCAATTTCATGAGGAGAGGAGGATTGGCCATGAGAACACGAACAAAGTTTATGAGGATGACATCACATATATGCACAGTGACGCAGAAGACAGCAGTGATACAATAGAAATTTAAGAAATTAATATGTCTGGAACTATTAGTGATAAAGAGGAGAGCAGTAATGCAACAGAAGCTGAATAAAGTGATATGCTGCATAATATCGTAGTACTGATATGTAAACATTACCTGCGGTAATTAGTAAATAAAAGTGTGTTCTGTTTTATGTTTAAAATATTGATTTCTTAATTTTGGGTTGGAGAAGTATGTGTGGGGGTCTTATACATGAACAAATATGGTATGTGATTCAACTCTCTCTCTTCCCATGTTTTAACTGGCTCAAGTAGGGACAAGCAGCTGGGACCCATTGGTTGTTCGATTTCATTTGCACTTTGTCTCCATGTTTTTTTTGTTTTTTTTTAATCTTTATTGTTCAGTATATTAATTACATTGTTCCCCTTTTTCCCCCCCTATAGTTCCCCTCCACCTGGTACCCATCCCACCCTCCGCCCTCACCCCCCTCCACTGTCCGCTCCCATAGTTGCATGATTTTTGTCCAGTCTCTTGCTGCACTTCCCACGCCCCCTTTCTCCCCAAGAGTTGTCAGTCAATTCCCTCTCTATGTCCGTGATTCTGTTACATTCACCAATTTATCCTGTTCATCAGCTTATTAATTCACTTGATTTTTAGATTCATTTGTTAATAGATGTGTATTTGTTGTTCATAATTTACACTTTTATCTTTTTCTTCTTCCTCTTCTTAAAGAATATCTTTCAGCATTTCATATAATACTGGTTTGGTGGTGATGAACTCCTTTGGCTTTTTCTTATCTGCGAAGCACTTCATCTGACCTTCAATTCTGCATGATAGCTTTGCTGGGTAGAGTAATCTTGGTTGTAGATTCTTGCTGTTCATCACTTTGAATATTTCTTGCCACTCCCGTCTGGCCTGCATCATTTCTGTTGAGAAATCCGCTGACAATCAGATGCTCCCTTATAGGTAACCATCTGTTTCTTTCTTGCTGCTTTTAATATTCTCTCTTTGTCTTTTGCTCTTGGCATTTTAATTATGATGTGCCTTGGTGTGGTCCTCTTAGGGTTCCTATATATTGGGGTTCGGTGCGCTTCTTGGACTCCTAAGTCAATTTCTTTCACCAGGTGTGGGAAGTTTTCGGTCACTATTTCTTCAAATAGGTTTTGATTGTCTTGGTCTCTCTCTTTTTCTGGCACCCCTATAGTTCGGATGTTGGTATGCTTGAGGTTGTCCCAGAGGCCCCTTACACTCTCTTCAATTTTTTGGATTTTTTTGGTTTCTTGCTTTTTCAGCTGAGTGGATTTTGCTTCTTTGTATTTCAAATCTTTAACTTGGTTCTTGGGGTGCTCCAGAGCACTTTTAGGTCTTTGTATAATATTTTTTATTTCAGTCAGTGTATGGTTAATTTCTGGTTGGTCCTTTTTCATATCCTTGAGAGTCTCCTTTATATTCTTGAGTGTCTCCCTCATTTCCTTGCAGGTCTCGTTCATTTCCTTGTAGGACTCATTCATTTCCTTTGTGGTCTCGCTTATTTCCTTATAGGCCTCAACCTTTTGTTGGAGCTTCTTGAGAAACCCTATAACCATGGTTTTGAATTCCATGTCCAGTCGTTTTTTTTTTTCCTCCATTTCTTTCACATCTGATTTCTTTCCATGTCTCTGCATGGTGGCTGCTTCCCTGAGTTGGTCAATTAGCTTTGTGTGGTAGACTTCCTACTAGGGACAGTGGCTCAGCCTCCCCAGTTACCTGAGGTGGATATGGGTTGCACAGTCTTGCTGAAGTTAAGCTCAGTTAATCGTTGTTAGCACTTGGAGGGGTTGACCTCCAGGCCAATTGTCTGTGAAGCTCAGCTGTGCTCAGGTTGGATGGGCGGAGTCTCCGGGCCAAGCAGACAGCATCAGCTCCGCCCTATGCGGCCCCAGGGACTCTGTGCGGGGGGCAATGGCTGCCAGCACCTCTGAGAGAGAGCCGCTGCCGAGCTCCACCGGCTGCCGGGGAATTCAGACTCTCCCCAAATGACTCTGCACGCCCAATGTCTCACCCAGGGTCGTAAAACAAAGCAGACTGATGGTTTTCCGAATGAGTTAGCAAGTCGCAGAGCGCTCTCTGTGTGGTCATGCAGCTGCACTGTTCCCAAGGTCACGCACAAGCTGCCTTCTCCACAAGCCGGCAGACCCGGCAGCGCCCGAGCTTCGGCGTGCCCTCCCACTGTCCAGTTTTCACCCCGTATGATAGTGGGTTCCCTGGACTTCGCCCAGAGCTGGAGAATCAGTCCAGTGGGACATCTTTGTCTCCCCATTCGAGAAAGCTGTCTGGTTTTCAGCCGCCTGCCCTCTCTGCTGGCGTGCGCTCCAAACCTCTCTCCGCGCGAATCTTTCAACGCTGACCACCGCTGCTCCTCCGAGTCACAGTGTCTTCTTTTCACTTTTATTTGTGGAATTTTCATTCGGCGAGCTTTCTGGTGATTCTGGAAGGTGTTTGTTCTTTCGTTAAGTTGTAGTATTAAAATTGTTGAGTATGACGGCAAGATAGGTGTTTTACCTATGCTGCCATCTTGGTTCTCCATCTTTGTCTCCATGTTTTTAATGCATCTATTTATTGTGCTAAAAACTACAGAACATAAAAATTTAATGTCTTAACCACTTTTGAGTGTACAGTTCAATAGTGTTAATTTTATTCACATTGTTGTTGTGCAACAGGTTTCCAGAACTTTTTCATCCTGAAAAAATTAAACTCTGTACCCATAAAACAAC
The DNA here is from genome assembly GCA_027563665.1 of Antrozous pallidus. NCBI lineage: Eukaryota > Metazoa > Chordata > Mammalia > Chiroptera > Vespertilionidae > Antrozous > Antrozous pallidus. Next base: position 38,366,088 of record CM050509.1, on the reverse strand, counting down.
TCTCCTTTTCTCCCTTTCCTTCACCTCTTGGTAACCACCATTCTACTTTCTGTTTCTGTGAACTTTAGTACTTTAGATACCTTATGTAAGTTGTATAGTACTTGTCTTATTGTGATTGGCTCATTGCATTTAGCATAATGTCCTCAAGGTTAATTCATGTAACATTTGTTAAGATTTCTTCCCTTTATAAGATTCTGAATAACATGTATATACCACATTCTCTTTACCCATTCAACCACCATAGACATTTAATCTGTTTTATTTCCTTTCTATTATGAATAGTGCTGCTATGAACATGGATGTGCAAATATCTCTTCAAGATTATACTACATTTTTTGAATATATACCCAGAAGTGTAATTGCTAGATCATATGGTAATTTTATTTTTAACTTTTTGAGGAATCTTTATACTGTTTACCATAGTGGTTACAACATCCACATCCCTACCAACACTTATTTTATGTTGTTTTGTTTATTGATTTTTTTTGGATAGTAGTTCTCCTAATGGGTGTGAGGTTATATCTCATTGTGGTTTTGATTTGTATTTCTCTGATGATTAGTGATGTTAAGTATCTCTTCATATGTTTGTTGGCCATTTGTTGTCTCCAAGTTTTTGGCTCACATCTTTGTTATCTTTTAGCCATTTAGTAACAATACCTACCATTTATGGAGAACTTAATTTTAGATGCTATGCTAACAACCTCATTTAATCCCCAGAGCATCCCAAGGTTTACTTTATCTCTAGACAAAGAATTCACTCACAATGGCAATCGCTAATATGTGACAGAGCTGATATTTGAATCCAAGTTAATGGATCCTCCCCATAACTGTATTGTTAATCAATACCTTGCACTCTTACATGTGTTGTTGTTTTGATTCAGTATGTATGATTATGGCTCCTGTATTTAATACTGTAGCCTGGTGATATACTCCACTGCTAGCCAAACAACTTTATATGGTTGTCTGGCAAGCAACTGAAATCAACATACTCAAAACTCAACTGAACTTCCTGCACTGAAACAGAACAAAACAGCAGCCTCATTTTTCTTTTTCTGTATTTCTTCTGAGTAATAGCTACCACTACTACCCAAACCAGAAACCAGAAAATGCTCCTAGATGCCTCTTTTTCCTACAAGCTTGACATTCAGTCAATTCCTAAATCCTACTTTTTTGACCTTTTAAGTATTTCCCATGTCTCTCTCTTCCTTATAATTTATTCTACCATTGTTCTGATAAGGCATTCATCAATTCTTGTCCACAGCAATATTACATCTTTCTAATATCTCCCTTCCAATTTTCTCTTTTCCTTTTTTTATACTTAAGATTTTTTATTTGAATTTTGTTTTTTTAAAATATTTTTTGCAATATAACTTATATTTAATAGTAGTACATGTTTTCTTTTCCCTCCTCCCCATTATCCTCCCCCAGCCTCCCCTATCCCCCAGCACAGGTCCCCAAGCACCCCCTCCCCACCCCAGTGTCTTTCATTCATTGATTATGCTCATATGCATGCATACAAGTCCTTCTGTTGATCTCCCCTGGCATTCACCTCCCATCCATCCAAGCCTTCCCCCTGTAGCTTGACAGCCTGTTCAATGCCTCCCTGCCTCTGTATTAATCACTCTCCCCTGTTTCTTTTCTTCAAAAATATCTTGCCTCTTCATACTAGAAATAAATGTATAAGAACAAAAAATGTTTCAGTCTCAGTTTCAATGTCCAACTGTTCTGAGTCCCAGTTTCAGTGTCAAATAGTTATTTATGTGTACATGTCAGCAATGGTATCAGATGGTGGACACATCGTAGCAATGCAAGATCCATCCTCTCTGGTATGGTCCTTGGCCGCCTGCAGCCATGCACAGCTGCCAACTGCTAGCATGGCAAGGTGTCGTCAGTGTCCCCCATCTCTGGACCATCCTCGTGACTGGAACAGATCCATCAGTTCCTCACAGTCGCAGGAACCCACATGGTCTTGGAGTTGTTCTCTGCAAACACACAAACACATTCTCGACCAAAAGTTAGCAAAGGAATCCTCTCTGCAAAATAGACTTGGGATTCTCTTTATTTTTGCCTAAATGATTCTCCTTTGGCTTATTTTGACACCATGTGTGTTTTTTCATGGGTGTCCTGCAATTGGTTTTACAAATGGAACTTACTTTTCTGGAGTAAGAATTTTCTAGATGTATTTTACTTATAGGATATTTTTCCTTACATGATATTACCCCACTGCCCCCCTTTTTTTGATTAATGGGGGCTTTAGGAAATTTTTTCTTGCAGTCTTGGTAATTTTAAATTTTAATTTTTGCACACAAATATGACTGCTTTAGGTTCTTTGGATGTTAGGCAATTTTACAGTGAGATGAACTACTAATAGATTTTTTAGTTAATGTTTTAGGAAAAGCTTTCTGTCCAGTACACTAAAATTTTCTTGAGTATTCACTTATTTCACTTGGCCAATTTAAATTAATCTGAAAACTTGATTACCATTTTATTGTCAATTTTAATACTCAAGCAGAAATCTTAGTTTACCCTGTAAATACTAGTGGAAAGGAATATTTGCATTTTTGAGTAGGTTCTGAGCATTCCTGATAATAGACTGAATGTAGATATAGAGCAGCTATTGCTGGCCGAGTCTCTGTCTGCCACCTGGGTCTGAGTTGTCCTTGGGAGGCAAGGCAGCCGAGGGGGTAGGAGACCTCCCTCAGGAGGGGTGAGAATTCAAGCCTCTGCAAAGTTTGTGGATGAGGGTCTGTACCCCACCTCTGTTGACCTTTTAGTTCTCTCCTGTTGGCCCCTCTGCGACTGTGCCTGTCTTAGGTTGTTCCTTCCCTGAGGTATCTTACCCGTCTCTGGCTAACCAGCCATCCTCCGGGGCCAAACAGGGTGATGTGAGGTTCAGTCCTGTCTCCTTTGTAGTCTATGCCCCCGTGGCCTCCACATCCAGCACCTTCCTTGGGGTCCCCTCGCCTGCTGGCGGGGTCCCAGTACTGATCACATATCTCGGGGGACCCAGGTTTCTTCTCCAGAGAGGGCCCAGCTCACACCATTGGTCGAGAGACAGATCCATGGTGCCAGCTGCCCAGAGGCTTCAGCCACAGCTTGAACTGAAAGCTCAGGCAACAGCTGTGTGTATTTGGATAGTAAGAAGAGGGTCCTCTTGGGAAAAAGGGCAAGAGGAGCCAATATAGAATGCTCAGGTGCATTCCCAGTGCCTTAATTCCTTCTGAAAGGGATTAATTTCTTTCCTATCCTTTATTTAAATTGCTGCCCAACATTCAAAGAATTAGTTTGTAAGTTTATTTGGGATAATTGTATAATATGCTGTTGTCAAATATCAAATATTATAACAACATTGTAAAATAATATCATGTAAGGGTATTATGGTGTCACGGGAGGTTAAGGAGGGTCTAGCCTAAGGACTGGTGTCTGTAGGAGATGACAAGCTCTAGGCCATGTTAACCAATTTTCTCTTTTCTAATCTACTTTTCATATTGCCACCAAAGTGCTCTTTTTAAACTGCAAACTGATCATGTAACTTCCCTGCTTAAAACCTCCAATGACTCTCAGGAAGAATAAAAACAAAGCAAAAAATGTCTTTTGACTTGATTCCTGTCTACTATTGCTATACCACCACAAAAACTTGAACCTACGGTAATATAGAACTGCTTTTAATACATACACACACACACACACACACACACACACACACACACACACACACACACACACATATCCTATCTAATAACAGAGTACTATGCAAATTGACTGCACCTCTGTCACACCCACAAACTACACCTCAAACCACGCCCATCAGCCAATCAGGAGCAAATTATGCAAATACATCCCAACCAGGATGGCTGTGGCCACTGAGAGAAGCAGGGAGGCTTGGGATTCCCCGGCGACGGAGGAAGCCAAGCTTTCCACCTACTCTTGCAGGCCTAGGCCTCCATTCAATGCTACAAACTTTCAATGATGGAAGATACATATATGTTAAAAATGGTGTCATCCATGGAGCTGGAGAAAGCAGAGGCGAGGGTTACCTCGGTGATGGAGGAAGCCAAGCTTCCACAGCTCTGGTGGGCCTAGCCCTCCACTTAAGGTTACAAAGTTACAATTATTGAAGATAAATAAACCCAAACAGAAATGGCTGCCGCCACAGAGGTAGCAAAAGGCGTGTCTCTGCTCCAGGCTACAAAGTTTCAATTGTAGAAGATAAATAAATTCCACCTACCAGGGCCACTACTTGGGTTGCTGGGGGTGTGGCTGGCTTGCAAACCATCAGAGACCACTTGCCCAGGCTGCCCCATGCCCCAAGGGAACCTCTACCCTGATATGGGATACCCTTCAGGGCAAAAGAGCTGGCTCCCACCCATGCATCAGGCATCTATCCTATCTAATAAAAGAGTAATATGCAGATTAACTATCACTCCAACACACAAGAGGGCTGCCCCCATGTGGTCAAAAATCCTGCCCCCATGTGGACATAAGATGGCCACCACAAGGTGGCCAGCAGGGGAGGGCAGTTGGGGGCAAACAGGCTGGTAGGGGAGCAGTTAGATATCAATCAGGATGGTAGGGGAGTGGTTAGGGGGTGATCAGGCTGGGAGGCAGAAGGGGTTAGGGGCAATTAGGAAAGCAGGCAGGCAAGTAGTTGGGAGCTAGAATCCTGGATTGTGAAAGGGATGTCCAACTGCCTTTATAGGCCCGATCCTGATAGAATCAGGCTTAAATGGGCAGTTGCACATCTCTTGAGGGGTCCCAGATCGGAGAGGATGCAGCCTGGTCTGAGGGACAACCCCCAGCCCCTGTGCATGAATTTCATGCACCAGGAGCCTTCTCTCTCTCTCTCTCTCTCTCTCTCTCTCTCTCTCTCTCTATATATATATATATATATATATATATATATATATATCCTATTACATAAAAGAGTAATATGCTAACTGAACGTACCTCCACTACACCAAAAAGCCATGCTCACCAGCCAATCAGGGGCGAATATTCAAATAAACCCATCCAAGATGGCTGCTTGCCACAGAGAAGAGGAGGGAGGCTTGGGTTTCCCTGGTGATGGAGGAAGCCAACCTTTCTGCCTGCCCTTGCTGTTTCTGGCCTCAGCTTAAGGCTACAAAGTTTCAATTATAGAATCTCAACAGAAATGGCAGCAGCCACTGAGTGAGCAGAAGCTTGGCTTTGCTCCAGGCTACAAATTTTTAATTGTAGAATGTACATAAATCCCAGATACCAGGGCCTCCACTTGAGTCACTGGGGTGGGGGTGGCCGGCCTGCAAACCACCACAGGCCCTTCACCACATGCCCCACGTCCCAAGGGAACCCACACCCTGACCCGGGACACCCTTCAGGGCAAACCAGTTGGTTTCCACCATGTGCCAGGCCTCTATCCTCTATAATAAAAGAGAAACCTGCAAATTTGACCATACCTTTGCTCCTGATTGGCTATGCTACCAGCCAATCAGGAGTGGGGGTGGGGGGGGGGGCGGGGGCGCAAGTGGCATGAATGCTGGGCCCCGGAGGTGGAGATGAAATGGCAGTGGTGGCAAGTGCCCAGCCCCCAGGTGCTGTGAGGGGAAGCGGTAGCAGCAGCAGCTTTGGTGGTGGTGGCAGGGAGTGCCCAGCCCCAGGGCACTGTGAGCAGAAGTGGCAGTGAGAACCCAGCCCCTGGGGCCAGGTGGTCACAGGCAGCTGGGGCTGAGCTGAGCTAAGGGTGATGGTTGAGGCGTTGGGCAGGCTGGGGGTGAGCCATCAGTTGGACATCCCCTGAGGGCTCCCAGTATGTGAGAGGGGGCAGGTTGGGTTAAGGGACTAACTACCCCCAATGCATAAATTTCATGCACCGGGCCCCTTGTCCTATCTAATAAAAGAGTAATATGCAAATTGACCATCACTCCAACACACAAGATGACTGCCCCCATGTGGTCAAAGATCCTGCCCCCATGTGGACACGAGATGGCCACCACAAGATGGCCAGCAGGGAAGGGCAGTAGGGGAAGACCCAGGCCTGAAGGGGAAAGCAGTTGGGGGGGGGGAACCAGGCCTGCAGGGTAGGGCAGTTAGGGATAAACAGGCTGGCAGGGGAGCAGTTAGGCATTAATCAGGCTGGCAGGGGAGTGGTTAGAGGGTGATCAGGCTGGCAGGCAAGAATTGGTTAGGGGCAATCAGGAAGGTAGGTAGGCGAGTAGTTGGGAGCCAGCAGTGCTGGATTGTGATTCTGATTGGGCCTAAATGGGTAGTCAGACATCCCTTGAGGGGTTCCAGATTGTAGAGGGTGCAGGCTGGGCTGAGGGACACTCTCCCCTATGCACGAATTTCATGTCACATGTCTACAGTGTATCTTATCTATTGAAAGAGCAACATGCAAATGTGACTGTACTTTGGCTCCTGATTGGCTATACTACCAGCCAATTCAGGAGTGGGGGGCAGGGCCACACAGTGCATGATCCTGCCTCTCCCGCTGCCTCTGCACGGCCTGGGGAACAAGCTCCATGGGCCTGGAGAGCAGACACTGCACTGGTGGTCCCGGCAAGCCTGTGGTGTAAGTTCTCCAGGCCATGCAGAGGCATGGTGGGAAGGCCAGCCACCGCTGTACTTTGCCGTGGGCACCTGGGGGTCCGAGATTTTGAAGATCGTGAGCGCAGGGGTCCCAGATCACTGGTGCATGTGCGAAGGGCAGGGCCACGGGAGGCCGGGGGGAAGACCAGTTACTGCCATGCTTCGCTGTGGGTGCCAGGGGTCCCAAATCATGAAGGGTGTGTGTGCAAAGGGGTTCCAGATTGCTATGGTGGAGGGGCCAAAGCAGAGGCTGTTAGGGGTGATCAGGCCAGGAGGGGTGGGCAGTTGAGGATGATCAGGCTGATGGTGGGGGGCAGTTGTGGCTGAGCAGGCCGGCAGAGGGGACCAGTTGCAGAGTGGTTAGCAAGCAGAGTGGTTAAGGGTGATCAAGCAGGCAGGCAGGTGAGAAGTTAGGAGCAGATTGAGAGGGGGTTGTCCAAGTGCCAGTTTAGGCCCGATCCCACAGGGATCTCAGATTGGAGAGGATGCAGGCCGGACTGAGAGACAACCCTCACCCCCAACCCCCGCATGCACAAATTTTGTGCACTGGGCCACTAGTATATATACCCTGTTTCCCCCTGATTAAGACAGTATCTTATATTAATTTTTGCTCCCAAAGATGTGCTAGGTCTTATTTTCAGGGGATGTCTTATTTTTTCATGAAGAAGATTACGGTACACATTTATTGTTTAACAACAACAACAAAAAAGGAAATTTATTACCTGTATACGGTACAGTAGTAGTTGTCATCACAAACCAGCATGACCAGACAGACTGAATCCTATGGTATCAAGAATTTCTTGTTACTACCATTATTTCCATGTACAACAATCTAGGGTACATTTACTGATACTGATATTTACTGGTATGAACACAAAGTAAGATTTATTCAATGACAGTCATGTCATCATCTTCTGGAACATCATCATAACAATTTAAACCCTGAATTTCCTGGTGAATTTCCTGTGACTCCATTTCTTTCAGAATCAGTGGAGCAAATCTCTCATGTTTAGCAATAGCACTGTCCTTAAATGAGTACTTCTAGTCAAGGTAGCCTGCTCATAATGCATTTGCAATGCAACTGTCAGTGATTTTCTCCCATGAATTCTTTACCCAAGTCACAACCTCTTGCAGTTTAGGTTTCAGAAAGTTTCCATGCCGATTTCTCTCCATTCTATTTTCAATATAGTCATTAATTTCCATGCACAAATTGTCCTTGAGCGGTTTGTTTATTGCAATATCAAGAGTCTAGAGATAGGCGGTCATTACTGTGGGAATCATTATTTGATCTATTTTTCTTTTGTGAAGAAATTTCTTCATGTCTTTAGTGCAGTGAGTGCTAGCTGCATCCCAGACTAGCAGACCTCTTTGGCTCCCTTGCATAACAAGTGGCAGCGTTAAATCGACCCACTTCCTTATAACTGCTTGTGTGGCCCAGGCTTTTTCAGTTTCAAGAATAAAAATATTATCAGGGCAGTCTTATTTTGGGGGGATGCCTTATATTACAGCGAGAGGCAAAACTGGAAGTAGGTCTTATTTTCGGGGACTGTCTTACTTTTGGGGAAACAGGTATACACACACACACACACACACACACATATATATATATATACATATATATACACATACATACATATACACTTAGTGGACAGATTATTATTATCTATGAACACATAATTATGTGGCCACTCAGTGTATATCCTATATAATAAAAGGCTCATATGCAAATTGTCCCCTTGACCAGGAGTTTGACCAGCAGGCAGGACAGCCAACCACCCTTGTCCCCTCCCCCTGGCCAGGCTGGCCGGACCCCACCCATGCGACGAATTCATGCACTGGACATCTAATATATATATATATATCCTATATGATGAAAGAGTAATATGCAAATTGACCATACCTCTGACCAGGCCAGGCCCACAACCATGCCCATCAGCCAATCAGGAGTAAATTATGCAAATTAACCCCAACCAAGATGGCTGCAGCCACTGAAAGCAGGAGGGAGGTTTGGATTTCCACAGCAATGGAGGAAGCCGAACTTTTCTCCTGCTGTTGCCAGCCTAGGCCTCCACTCAATGCTACAAAGTTTCAATTATAGAAGATATATTCCAACAGAAATGGCGGCAGCCATGGTGCTAGAGAAAGCAGAGGCTAGGGTTGCCCAGGCAATGGAGGAAGCCAAGCTTCTGTAGCCCTAGCTTCTAGGCCTCCACTCTAGGCTACAAAGTTTCAATTACAGAATTTAAACAGAAATGGCTGTTTTGAGCAGAAGTCTTGGCTCCACTCCAGGCTACAAAGTTTCAATTTTAAAACATAAATTAATCTCAGATCCCAGGGCCTCCACTTGGGCCGCTGAGGATGTGGCTGGCCGGCACACCACCACAGGCCCCTCACCCAGGCTCTCCCACACCCCAAGGGAACCCCCCCTGACCCAGGACACCCTTCAGGGCAAACCAGCTGGCCCCCACCCATGTACCAGCCCTCTATCCAATCTAATAAAAGAGTAATATGCAGATTGACCATCACTCCAACATACAAGAGGGCTGCCCCCATGTGGTCAAAGATCCTGCCCACATGTGGACATAGGATGGCCACCACAAGATGGCCAGCAGGGTAGGACAGTTGGGAGGTTCCAGGCCTGCAAGGGCGGGCAGTTGTGGGCCATCAGGCCAGCAGGGGAGGGCAGTTGGGGGTGATTAAGCCTGCAGGGTAGGGCAGTTAGGGACCAAGCCGGCAGAGGAGAGAAGTTGGGGGCAAACAGGCTGGCAGGGGAGCAGTTAGACATCAATTAGGCTGGCAATGTAGTGGTTGGGGAATGATCAGGCTGGCAGGCAGAAGCGGTTAGGGGCAGTCAGGGAGGCAGGCAGGCGAGCAGTTTGGAGCCAGCAGTCCTGGATTGTGAGGATGTCTGACTGCTTGTTTAAGCCCGATCCTACCGGGCAGTTGGAAATCCTTCGAGGGACTGGAGAGAGTGCAGGCTGGGCTGATGGACATCTTTCCTGACTCCCCATGCACAAATTTCGTGCAACAGGCCTCTAGTGTGTTTGCACGCGCGTGCGCACACACACACACACACACACACACACACACACACACACACACACACTGAGTGGCCAGATTTTTATGTGCTCAGAGGTCATAATAATCTGGCCACTCTGTGTTTATTTTCTTATTGATTTCAGAGAGGGGAGAGGGAGAGAGAGGTTGAAATGTCAATGATGAGAGAGCATAATCATGGCTGTCTCCTGCACCCCACCCACTGGGGATTGAACCCTCAACCTGGGCATGTGTCTTGATTTAGAATTGAATTGTTCAACCTGATGATTCATAGGTCCATGCTCAACCACTGGCACACTGGCTGGGCAGTATAGAACTGCTTTTACTTGGTCCTCTGAACACAGCTTGCTGTTTCATATCTCTGTTCATTGCTTATGCTGTCTCCTCTGCTTTTCATGACTCTACCCCTTTTTTGCTTGACTAATTCTGGGGCCTCACTTGGAATGGCTGGGATATTTGGATCTCCATGATATTTGCATTTTCTATGAGTTAAAACCATGCTTATTCACACAATGATCCTAGAGCAAGAAAGAGCAAGCCCCAAAGTGGAAGTACATTCAAGATTTTGTTTCCATTACATTCATTGATCAAATAAAGTCACGTGGTCAAACCTAGAGTCTACTGGAGATAATTAACCAAGGGTATGGACACAGAGATGTGTTGTTCACTGGAGGTGAGTAATATAACAATATAGCACAGTCTACACTTTGTTCCCTATGATTTATATTTCTTCTATATGCAAAATATACTTACCTTTTTAACATCCCAAACGTTTTATCCAGATACAGAATCAGTTCAAAGTCCAAGATTTTGTCATCCAAAATCATATCCAGAGGTAGCTTCTTCTTATTTCAGAAAACTATGAACTCTAAAATAATTTGCATTAGTTATCTATTGTAGCAAGTTACCCTATATTTAGTGGCTTAAAACAACACAAAATTGTTTTGACTAAGTTAACCGGGACTCTTCACAACATAGTATCTGCAGTCCAAGGACAAGGGGAGAAAAGGAGGGTGGGAGAAAGAGAAAGAGAGAGAGAGAAAGACACACACACACACACACACACACACACACACACACACACACACACACAGAGAGAGAGAGAGAGAGAGAGAGAGAGAGAGAGAGAGAGAGAGAGAGAGAAGCTATATTGTCATTTCTGACCTAGCTTCACAAACCATGCAACATCATCCCCCCATTGAGGCAGTTACAAAAGTCCACCCAGGTTCAAAGGGGGAAGGATCAAAGATGCCATCTTTTTGACTGAAGGCCATTAATGTCATATTGAACAGCGTGTGGGATGCTCTATATATTGGTGGGCTATCTTTGGAAAAATAAAATTTGCCATTCAGGTTATATGCCCCACTCTGCAATATTCAGCATAATGGTGATACAGGCACAGGATAACTGTAATAATCACTTTCATTTGAAAATGAAGTACAAAAGAGTCATTGGCCCATAACAACTTTGGAATCCACCTGGAAATAGGACCCCTCCCTGTTATTGCACCAGAGAAATTATTGATTAGATCCTGATTATTCTCCTTGAGAGTGGTTTCCTTGTCCCTTGTTATCCATAGGTCTTATTTGTATCCTCTGGATTCTTGAGTTGGCCCTATAGGGAGTACTTTTCTATAAGAAATGGCCTGTGTTTGCAGATGAGTGGCTTTCCCAGCCTGTTCCTTGCCTACGGAAAGCTGGGGACCCAGGGAAAATTTTCAAATTCAGCAATCTCAGTTCTTCTTAGGTCAATTTTAAGGTGTTTTGCTAGTTCATCTGCCAAGAACTTTGTGGGTTTTATATGAGACTTACTTGAGTCCACTACATTGTACTAAAGTAATACCCATAACTCTTGTTGATATGGGCTTCTCTACTTTGGGTAGCATACTAAGGGTTGTGGGACAATGACCTTTGTCTATCTAAAAGGGCCTATTCAACACTAAGTGATATCTTTCTGGTGTTCTCACAAATGATCTTAGTGCAGTTACACTAAGGTTTTGCTGGTATGAAAAACTAGAGATGTGAAACAGTTTTATTATCTGATCTAGAAAATTCTGGCTCCTCTATATTTCCTCTAAAATTCTGCTTGCATATTCTGTGGAGTACTTCTCTCTTCTGTACATTATGAAGTGAAACTAAAAGTCAAATGGCACTATCAACATTCTGCACGACCAGATGTTCTTTGCCACATACATAAGTTCATTAGGTACATCATTTTCCATATTCCAAGTTATTGCATATGACAGTTTTGTGAGTCACGACATGCAATGCCAATTTTTTAGTCTTCTATTGAAGTTTCCTCATCACTTTTTACAGCTTCTACTATGGTTTATTCAACCATTTTCTAGCCTTCACTAATAGTTTTCCTGCCACTTTTCTAGTTTCCAAAGTTAGTGCACTTAGTCCCGAAGTTAGTGCACCTGCTTTCAGTTTTTCTGTTTGTTTGTTTTACAACAACACCTTACTTCTAAATACTAATTTTTATTACTGGAAAGATAAAATAAATGTACTTTTCCCTACTCATCCTACTAAGTATAGCTAAAAACTTTGAACATCTTATCTAATAAAAGATGCAAATTGACCATCACGCTAACACACAAGATGGCCGCAACCATGTGGTCAAAGATGGCTGCCTCCCTGTGGACACCAACAGTGCACGAGGGTTCCTTTTTCTCCACATCCTCACCAACACTTGTCATTGGTTGATTTGTTGACGAAAGCCATTCTGACAGGTGTGAGATGGTACCGCATTGTGGTTTTGATTTGCATCTCTTGGATAATTAGTGACTTTGAGCAGGTTTTCATAGGTCTCTGGGCCTTACTTTTGTCTTCTTTAGAAAAGATTCTATTTAGGTCCGTTGCCCATTTTTTTATTGGATCATTTGTCCTCTTTTTATTAAGTTGTATGAGTTGCCTGTAGATGCTTGAGATTAAACCTTTATTACTGATAACATTTGCAAATATGTTCTCCCATACAGTGGACTTTCTTGTTGTCTTGTTGATGGTTTCTTTTAGCTGTGCAAAAGCTTTTTATTTTGATGTAGTCCCATTTGTTTATTTTCTCTTTGGCTTACATTGCCCTAGGAGCAGTATCAGTGGAAAAGTTCTTTCTGAGATTTTTCTTCCTGTGGATTCCTCTTGTATTTTTATGGTTTCCCATCTTATGTTTAAGTCCTGTATCCATTTTGAGTTTATTTTTGTGTATGGTGTAAGTTGGTGGTCTAGTTTACTTTTTTTGCATGCATCTGTCTATTTTTTTCCCAGCACCATTTATTGAAGAGACTATCTTGACTCCATTTTGTGTTCATGCCTCCTTTGTCAAATATGAATTGAGCATAGTGGTTTGGGTTGATATCTGGATTCCCTATTCTATTCCATTGGTCTATATATCTGTTTTTGTGCCAGTACCAGATTGTTTTGAGAACAGTGGCTTTGTAATACAGCTTGAAATCTGGTATTGAAATCCCACTGACTTTGTGCTTCTTTCTCAGGATTGATGTGGCTATTCTGGATCTTTTTTTATTTCAGATGAATTTTTGGAGAGTTCTTTCTAGGTCTGTAAAATATGCTGTTGGTATTTTAATGGGGAGTGCATTAAATTTATAGATTGCTTTGGTTAGTATGGACATTTTAATGATGTTGATTCTATCAATCCATGAACATGGTATGTTCTTCCATCTGTTTACATTTTCCTCTATCTCTTTTTTTAGTGTCCTGTAGTTTTCCACTAATAGGTCTTTTACCTCCTTAGTTAAGTTTATTTCTAGGTATCTTAATTTTATTGGTGTGATGGTAAATAGAATTGGTTTTTTAGTCTCTCTTTCTGTAAGTTCACTTTTGGTGTATAGAAATGCCATAGATTTCTTGGCATTAATTTTGTATCCTGCTACATTGCTGAAGTAATTTATTAAGTCTATTAGTTTTTTTTATGGAGTCTTTCATGTTTTTTATGTACAATATTATGTCATCTGCAAATAAGGACAGCTTTACTTCTTCTTTTCCAATTTGGATGCCTTTTATTTCTTCTTGTTGTTAATTGCAATGGCTAATACTTCCAGTACTATGTCAAACAGGAGTGGTGAGAGTGGGCATCCCTGTCTTGTTCCTGTTCTTAGGGGAAATGGTTGTAGATTTTGCCCATTGAGTATGATGTTTGCTGTGGGTTTATCATTTATGGCTTCTATTATGTTGAGGTATGATCCTTCTATTCCCATCTTGTTGAGAGTTTTTATCAAGAAAGGGTGTTGGATTTTGTCAAATGCTTTTTCTGCATCAATTGATATGACTATGTGATTTTTATCTCTAAATTTGTTTATGTGATGTATCACATTTATTGATTTGCGGATATTGTACCATCCTTGCATTCCTGGGATAAATTCTACTTGGTCATGGTGTATGACCTTTCTGATATACTTCTGGATGCGATTTGATAGAATTTTATTGAGGATTTTGGCATCTATGTTCATGAGGGATATTGGCCTGTAATTCTCTTTCTTTGTGTCGTCTTTATCTGTTTTTGGTATTAGGGTGATGCTGGCCTCATGGAAGGAGTTTGGAAGTGTTCCATCCTCTTGAATTTTCTGGAGTAGTCTGAGGAGGATAGGTTTTAGTTCTTCCTTGAATGTTTGGTAAAACTCTCATGTGAAGCCATCTGGCCCTAGGCTTTTGTTTGGTGGAAGCTTGATGACTGCTTCAATTTCTTCCACAGTTATTGGTCTATTGAGTTGTTTATATTCTTCCTGATTGAGTTTCGGGAGATTATATTTTTCTAGGAATATATCCATTTCCTCCAGGTTGTCCAATTTGTTGGAGTAGAGTTGTTCATAGTATTTGTTAACAATCCTTTGTATTTCGGTGGTGTCAGATATTCCCTTTTATTGGGCTGGTTTCCTTTTCTCCTTTGCCCAAACCATGCCTTTCCAACAAAAGAATATTAACCAAGCAATCCAAACAAATTTTGTTGCTGACTGCAACTTATGCCCTTTTGTGCAAATGTTGTTGCTTTCAACAACATTTTTGATAGTCTACCAGGTTGTATCTAAAAACTTTTATTTTTCTGCAACTTGACTATTTTTATTTGCTTAAAATATTCTGGAGTATTTTAAATACATATAGAAAGGTAGAGAATAACATGACAAATACTTATCTATACTAATAACAGGGTAATATGATAATTAGACCAGACATCTTCTGGACATCCTTCCGGACATCCAAGGACTGTGTGTGGGTGTGTGTGTGTGAGTGTGTGTCCCTCAGGTCCATGCTCATTCACACACCCATGTGGAAAAAGCCATAATGGTAGGGGCCAAGGCAGAGGCTGTTAGGGGCGACCAGGCCATCTGGGGAGGACAGTTAGTGGCAACCAAGCTTGTGGGGGAGGGCAGTTAGGGAAAACAGGCAGGCAGATAGGTGAGCAGTTAGGAGCCAGTGGTCCCAGATTATGAGAGGGATGTCCGACTGCCAGGGATTGGGCCATCCCCTGAGGGGTCCCAGAATGAAGAAGGTACAGGCTGGGCTGAGGGGACCCCAGCCCCCCTCCCCATGCACGAATTTTGTGCACTGGGCCTCTAGTCCTATATAATAAAAGGCTAAAATGCAAATCAACTGAACAGCAGAACGACTGGTTGGTATGACACGCACTGACCACCAGCGGGTAGACGTTCAACACAGGAGCTGCCCCTGGTGGTCAATGCACTTCCACAGGGACAGTGCTGCTTAGCCAGAAGCCCTGAGCCGGGCTCATGGATGGCGAGTGCAGCTGCTGTGGCGGGACCCTCTCCCACCTCCACGGCAGCACTAAAAATGTTTGGCTTAGGCCTCGCTTAGGCCTGCTCCCCATGAAGAGAGGTCCTAAGCTGTCAGTCAGACTTCCCATGAGGCCCCCCAGACTGTTAGAGGACACAGGCTGGGCTGAGGGACCTCCCAGAGTGCATGAATTTCGTGCACTGGGCCTTTAATTATATATAAAACAAACACGGGAAGACACTAAAAGATATTCTCTGAAAGGGACTTCAAACTTTGAGGTGAGTTCACTGGGTTTTCTTGTTGTCAACTTTATAGGAAAGGTTGAAATTACTCAAGTTAGTGAATTAGATTTAAGGTACCTGTTCATTTGTAAGTTCTTGTTATAGTCACTAGAGGGTGCATTCTTATCAAAGAACATACAAAGTTCTGAAAATATTATAATGTTTTTGAAATCTTTAAAAAAAATGGTTTTGAATAAACTTGCATCCTTCTTTTAAAACACCAGTATCATTTTAATTTATCTTATATCTATTTACTTTATTTTTAGAATAAGCTGTGGAATCTACTGTTGTGTACATAGTGGCTTTCAAAAGATTGGATTTTCTCTTTAACTTTAATTCTACCTCTTTGTCCTAGGTAGTAGGAAGTACCCTTTCGAGGTTCTGTAGGTTCTCCCTAAAATTTCCTTACACTTCTACAGAAGTGGAATTATCAGAGCTACCTGGTCAGTGGTCCTGTCCTAGATATGTCATCCTCCTTTCGGAGTTATGAGACCGGTTTTTATTTTTATAGATTAAGAGTTTTATTTTGTGAGTTTGATAGTTTTGAGAAAAAGGTAAAGGATTTTTTTTTTCTTTGTTAGAAAGCCAAATTAATCTTGCTATTGGGATGTGTGGGAGGAGGGTAGGATCTGGGTTTATTTGAGGATGTGTTTTGGGGTGGCAGTGTTTTGCTCGCAGATCTTTGGCCATGAAGCAAACTCTTTGCCAGACCCAAGACTGTGGCAATTCACTGTTGCTATGATGAATACATCGTTGAGGCATGGAGATGGAGATTGTCAGCAGTGAGAGAGACCTACACAAATAACATCATTTCCTATCAGTATTTAGTGAAGTCCTTGGGTT
Source organism: Antrozous pallidus (assembly GCA_027563665.1). Lineage (NCBI taxonomy): Eukaryota > Metazoa > Chordata > Mammalia > Chiroptera > Vespertilionidae > Antrozous > Antrozous pallidus. The sequence continues at coordinate 38,349,599 of CM050509.1, read as the reverse complement.
CCATAAATGTTTGGTGTGAATTTTAAGTTTTAAAGTCCAAACTTGCACTAAAGGACAATGAGTACATTCAAATGCCAAGCTAGTTTATTCTGGGGTATACCTCAAAAAATTACTCTTGGTATTTCAATACTCATATTTAAACTCTTCTAAATTTTATTGATTAATAATCATACCTGATAATTACTGAATGCATACTATGTTGCAAACACTTTGCATTCATCATTAGATTTAATAATGTGGTTAACATTGTTACTTTTCCACTTTGTAGGTAAGGGAACAGAGGCTCAGAGGGTGATTTTAAAAATAATTTATTTTTAAATTAGAGTTTACATTCAAGATTATTTTGTACTAGAGGCCCTATACACAAAATTCCTGCAAGAGTAAGCCCGCGCAACTTTGGCTGCCTCAGCCCTCACAGCCCTTGCAGCCCCAGCTGCCTTGCAGCCCTTCCCCCTACTCACCTGTTCTTCTGGAAGGTCATTTCCCATCCGGTATAATTAGAATATTAGCTCTTTATTATATAGGATTAGTTTCAGATATATAACATATTGGTTAGACCAGTGGTTGGCAAACTGCGGCTTGTGAGCTGCTGTTAGCCACTCTGTTGACTAATGAGTTTGCTGACCACTGACCTAGACTCTCGATTCCAATAATTACAGGCTGTTGTTGTTTCTTGTGATTAAGCCCCTATCCCAGTGGTCGGCAAACTCATTAGTCAACAGAGCAACAAATCGCGGCTCATGAGCCGCATGTGGCTCATGAGCCACAGTTTGCCAACCACTGGATTAGACAATCACATATTTTACAAAGTTTCCTCCTGATATTTCCAGTACTCATCTAGCACCATACATTAGTTATTACAATATTATTGACTACTAGAGGCCTGGTGCACGAATTCATGCATGGGTGGGGGTTCCTTGGTCTGGCTGGCAATTGGGGCTGATTAGGGGCCATCTTGCCCAGTCCCAATCAGGGCTGGCTGGCCGGCTGAGGGGAGGGACTGTGGATGATTGGCTGGTTGTGGGAGGTTGGCTGTGGGAGCATACTGACCACCAGGGAGCAGCTCCTACATTGAGTGTCTGCACCCTGGTGGTCAGTGTGTCATCATAGTGACCAGTTGACTGGTCATTCAGTTGATGGGTCATAACAGTTGCTTAGGCTTTTATATATATAGGTATTTTCTATGATGTACTTTACATTCCCATGACTATTTTTAACTACCATTTTGTACTTCTTAATTCACCTTTTTCACTCAGGTTCCCAAACCCCTTCCTTTCTGGCCTCCATCAGTCTGTGCTCTGTATTTCTGATTTTGTTTCAATTTTTTTTATTTTGTTCTTTAGATAAAGTATATAAGTGAAATCATATGATATTTGTCTTTCTCTGACTTATTATCCTATATAATAAAGAGCTAATATGCAAATGATCATCATGCCCTCATGCCATCACGCTGTAATGGCTGAGACACTCAATACTGGAGAGAGAGGAATGGGGACCAGCCAGGCTGTGGCCTGGGAGAGGGACAAGCCGCCTGTCCTTCAGTCCCAGGCACCAGCAACTATGGCTATGGCCCAGGCAAAGCCACCCGCCCATGGTCCCCTGTGGCTGCAGCCAGCCCGGGTGAAGCCAGCCCAGATCCTGGGTACCTGTTGTCAGCCAGAGGGAGGGAAGCCCAGGTTCTGGGGTACCTGCAACCAGCCAGAACAGGGAATCCTGGGTCCCTGGCACTGGATGAGACAGAAGTGGTTACGGGCTATCAGGCCAGCAGGGGAACAGTTAGGAGTGACCAGGCCAGTAGGGGAACAGTTAGGAGTGATCAGGCAGGCAGGCAGAAGAGTCAGGGGCAATCAGGCAGGTGAGCGGTTAGGAGCCAGCAGTCCCAGATTGCGAGAGGCAGTCGGAAATACCCCAAGGAATCCTGTATTGGAGAAGATGCAGGCTGGGCTAAAGGCCTTCCCCATGCACAAATTTCATGCAACAGGCCTCTAGTACTTAGTATAATACTCTTTAGTTCCATCCATACTGTTGCAAATAGTGAGATTTCATTCTTTTTATGGCCAAGCAATATTCCATTGAATAAATGCACCACTTCATCTTTATCTATTCATCTATTTGGACAATTGGGTTGCTTCTAAATGTTGACTATTATAAATAACTAGAGGCCCGGTGCACGAAATTCGTGCACAGGGAGCAGGGGATGTCCCTTAGCCCAGCCTGCACCCTCTCTGACCTGGGACCCCTCGAGGGATGTCTGACTGCCCGTTTAGGTCCGATCCTGGTAGGATTGGGCCTAAACGGGCAATCGGACAGCCTTCTCACAATCCAGGACTGCTGGCTCCAAGCTGCTCACCTGCCTGCCTCCCTGACTGCCCCTAATTGCTTCTTTCTGCCAGCCTGATCACTCACTAACCACTCCCCTGCCAGCCTGTTTGCCCCCAACTTCCCTCCTCTGCCGGCCTGGTCACCTCTAACTGCCCTCCCCTGCAGGCTTGATCACCTACAATTGTCCTCCCTTGCAGGCCTAGTCCCTCCCAACTGCCCTCCCCTGCTGGCCTGATCATCCACAACTGCTCTCCCTTGCAGGGCTTGGAACCTCCCAAAGGCCCTCCCCTGCTGGCCATCTTGTGTCCACATGGGGGCAGGATCTTTGACCACATGGGGGCAGCCATCTTGTGTGTTGGAGTGATGGTCAATCTGCAAATTACTCTTTTATTAGATAGGATAGAGGCCTGGCGCATGGGTGGGGGCCAGCTGGTTTGCCCTGAAGAGTGTCTCAGACCAGGGTGGAAGTTCCCTCGGGGTGAGGGGCAGCCTGGGCGAAGGGCCTGTGGAGGTTTTCAGGCTGGCTATGCCCCCCAGTGACCCAAGTGGAGGCCCTGGTATCTGGGATTAATCTATATCTACAATTAAAACTTTGTAGCCTGGAGTGGAGTCCCACCTTCTGCTTGCTCTGGGGTGGCAGCCATTTCTGTTTGAAACTTTGTAACCTAGAGTGGAGGCCTAGGCCAGCAACAGCAGGCTGAAAGCTTTGCTTCTTCCATTGCCAGGGAAACCCAAGCCTCTGTTCTCTCCAGCTCAGTGGCTGTCGCCATTTCTTTATCTCTTATAATTGAAACATTGTAACATTGAGTGGAGGCCTAGGCCCACAATGGCAGGCGGAAAGCTTGGCTTCCTCTGCTGCCAGGGAAACCCAAGCCTTCCTCCTGCTCTCAATGGCTGCAGCCATCTTGGCTAGGGTTTATTTGCATAATCTGCTCCTGATTGGCTGGTGGGCATGGCGAAGGTATGGTCAAATTTGCATATTACTCTTTTATTAGATAAGATGCTGCAGTACACATAGTGGTGCATATATTCTTTGGAATTTAGTGTTTTGGGTTTCTTTGAGTATATACCCAGAAGTAGAATTGGTGGGACATAAGGCAGTTTCAATTTTAATTTTTTGAGGAACCTCCATACTGCAGGGGGTGATATTTATTCATTCATTCATTTATTTATTCACTCATGTAAAATATATTTTCATTGATTTCATAGAGGAAGGGAGAGGGAGAGAGAGAGATAGAAACATCAATGATGATAAAGAATCATTGATTGACTGCCTCCTGAACTAAGGTCACATTCTGAGGTATTGGGGTTAGGATTTTAACATATATTTTTTGGGGACACATTTAACCCATAACAGAAGTATATTATAGTAATCCATGTAAGAAATAAGGGGAACTTAGGCCATGGTGGCAGCAATAGTGATAGTGAGAAGTGATCTGATTATGAATATAAGTTGAAGGTAAAAGTGCACTCATGAATATTGGTGAGGCTCAAGATAAACGTAAGAATCAAAGATGACTTCTAGGTGTTTGCCTTAAACAACTGAAATGATGAAGTTATTAACAACTGAGGTGGTAAATGTTGAAGAAGAGCAGAATTAGGGGACAATCATGGTTTGATTTGGGACAAATTAACTTTGAGATGCTTATTAGACATTCAAGTAAAAATGTTCAGAACAGTAGGCAGTTAGACAAATGAGCCTGGAATTCTGGAAAAAGTTCAGAGCTAAAGACAAAAATATGGAAGAGATTTCTAGGAGCCATGAGAGTTCATTTACAATTTGAAGTTGTAAAGCTTAAAATGAAACTTGCTTCAGCTAGGATCAGTTGCTGGGATGCAGAGGTAGAGAAGATGGAAAGTCGAATTTAACCTTCATTAAGGATTTTTCAGGTAATTTGATGGTGGGACCGGAAGTTGGGATGTTGAAGAACTATGTCAATGAGTGATTATAATAAAGGACCATGGAATCTTAATTGGATAAACATGAAAATGAGGATATGTGGAGGGTGATGAAAAGAAAAAAATGATTACGGATTAGAGAATTGTTGGAGTGGACATATTATTGGGAATTAAAAAGAAGGAAGAGTGGGATGCTTAAAATGAAGATTTTAAAGGTGCTGTAGTAATTTGTAATGACAAGGTCTAGGAAATGAGCATGAGTGTGGGTGACTGATGTTGGTAAAAGAACAAGATCTTTGGACTAGAAGTCAAACAACTGAAATGCCAGAGTATTACACAGATTTTTTTTTAAATAATGTAGGCAATGTAAAAGGTATCCTAAAAATATATATACAATTTAACAGCTGATAGATCAATTTTGAAAATTAAATGTATTTTAATAAGCACTGCCTTTATAATCATTCAAAGTGTGTGTATACATTTTTTAGGGATACCCTATATGTATGTAGTATGTGTGTAGACTTCACATAGATATTGAAGTCTCCAAGAGTGATGACATGAGCAGTTTTGAAAAAAGAATGAGCCATGAGTTGAAATCATCAATAAGACAAGAGTAGATGACTACAATAAGGAGTAGTAGGTGATATAATCTCATAGTAAAGTGACTGAAAGGAGTTAGGACTGGAGGTTCAGGGAGGACCTACAGACGAGAAGTGGCAAGGAGGAACATGGACACATATCCCACTTCTGGGCCCAATGGTTTATTGGGTATGAGAAAAAAAGCTACCACTTGAGAGGGCTGTACAGAAAGCAGTGTTCTCAGAGGGTACCCAATATTTTGATAAAGCAGGAAGTTCAAGGAAACTTTTAGAGAAGTTAAGGAATTTGGGGGCTTTACATAGAGCAGAACAGAAGGGTTTCAGAGGGTTGGGGAGGGGTGGTGGATTGAGACAGATTAGGGGATTAAGAATTGATTTCCACATGGAAAAGAATGTGAGTAATAATCCTATCTAATAAAGAGGGAATACGCTAATTGACTCTGACACCATTGCAAAGATGGCGGCACCCATAGCCAATAAGGAGGGAATATGCTAATTGACTGCCCCACCCTCAAAGATGGCAGTGCCTACAGCCACAAGATGGTGGTGCCCAGTCCCCTTGGCCCCCCAGCTGTCTAGGGCCAGTCTGAGGCACAGGCAAGCCTTGGATGGTGGCTGCCCAGCTGCCCAGGGCCACCCAAGGCTCAGTTAACCAGGGCCAGCTGAGGCTTGAGCTGCTGGCAGTGGCAGCAGCAGAAGTGTGATGGGGCGTCACCTTACCCTGACTGCTTGGCTGCTTCCCACCCCTGTGAGCTCCTGGACTGTGAGAAGGGGCAGGCTGGGCTGAGGGACACCCCACCACCTCCAGTGTATGAATTTTCATGTGCTGGGCCTCTATTATATTATATAGGTAGTTTGAATTTTTTGTGATGACTGAAGTAACAGGCATTTAGAGCATGATAAGTCCTTATGATCTCTTGACTGGGAGGCAAATGATGGTCATTTTAAAATCTAGCATCTTCTTGGGACTGATGAGTTGTGTTAATGCATAGTCATTGATAATGGGGATTATAGAGTGGAGTGGAATGGTGGTCTCACCATGAGCATGTAGAACACTGGGTTACCTTTGTTTTTGTTTTTGTTTTTTCAGAGAGCTGGGAAGTCTGGAGGATACTTGATCTTACCAGAAGGGATTGTAACCCTTAGGCTTCCCTTGCAATCGTTTTAGGTAATTGTAATATTTCTTTTGTATGTTTTATTTTCATAGGCTGCTCATCACTCTGAAATAGTATAATGATGTGTGTTTTTGTACAAATGATACATGATCCTTATTAAATATTCAAATAATTGAGAAAAGTAAAATGAAATAAAAAATCCTTCAAATAACCATCATTAACACAAGGCGAACATCAGACAGCTGGATAAATTTTTACATTCATAATTATTTTACATGCTCTTGTGTTTCTTTTAAATAATATGGATCTATTGCCATTAACAGTTTGAATGCTATAGATTTATTCTAATCGCACAACTTTACAAATGAGGACATTGAGTTTTCAGAGGCAAAAAAAAGACCTGTCCAAGTCCACTCATCATGTCAGTTAGATCAAGGTTTCTTAGATCTTAGTTCAGTATTTTTTAAAATTAAACCATGATCCTCTCCTCTTCTCTTGCCACCTACATGGCATACCAGCGCCCCCCCTCACCCCCTGCTCTTTCACTATATAGATCTCTGAGAGGCTCATTTTGTCTTTGGATTTTAACATTAATTTAATCATTAAAAATATTTATTGAATACCTATGATATGCCAAACAATAATGCAAACCATTGGGGATATGGTGCTGAACAAACCAGACAAGATCTCGCAACTTGTGAAACTTACATTCTACAGAATACACAGGAAGTTTATGCTTCAATCTTCAACTTTCTCCAATTAAGACTCATATAACTATGATTTATTTATATCTCTAAATCCTTCAACATGATGGGAAGACAAAATGCAAATTGTTAGTCTTAAAAATCATATCACTAGAACATGGGAGTACCAAATGAGTACTTGAAGTTATAGATATTAACACAATTCATGAGGTCTAGAACACTTTTCTGTAACTATGTTTTGATTAATGTAATATGAAAGTTTAATTTTAAAATGCCACAGATTTGAATATAAAAGAGAAAACATGCCCATAATAAAATAATTTAACATTTAAAAATATATAATCTATAGAGGCAAAAGTCTTCTTTAATTTTATCCTCCAGAGGTAACAATTCTAAACACATAGATGTGAGCCCTTATCAACTTTTTCTATGCTTAGTTATATATTTCAAAATTTTTGTTTTTAATAATAAAAGAATTGTGTAATTGTAAATTTTTTCAAACAAGACCTATATAGTACAGACAGTTCCTCACTTCTTCACTCCTAATCCCAGTCCTCATGGGTAACCATGAACATATTGATGTGTATTTGATGTGAATACTTTCAAATCTTTTCTATGCATTTAAAATAAATGTGTGTGGACACACAGACATGCACACACACACACACACACACACACACACACACACATTCAAACAAAAGGGGCTCTTTGAGTTTTTTGTTTGTTTTAAGCCAGCAGTGGTTGGAAGTTCAGTAGTTGAGGGCACGTTCCTGTGTTTTTTATTTTCTACAAGTAGAACAATGCAGCCATATGGCAGCACCTCTCTGGATTTAGTACTTGATGCTTGGAAGTGAGCAGATGCTGAAAACTATTAACAAAACCATTGAAGGGAGGCCCATTCATGTATGTTGTAGACACAAGGCCAAAGTTGAATGTAGTAGCCAACTGAGCAGCTGGTGAGGGGTAGGCAAAGGAAGAACGTGCCAACATTGGTAGCAAGCTGATGGGCCATGGGAACCATATCATCTGGAGCAGTGTCCCAACATTCCTGTAATTTTGCAAATGGAAGCAATACTTAAAGTCTTAGAATTTTTTTATCTCAATTATTAAATTAATGTGTTGTAAAACAAAATAATACCCTGATATAATCTAAATAAGACTGGTATACATCATGCCTAAAGTTGGAAAACTCCAAGATGCTCATTTTTAACATTCTTTAGATTCAAAGTATAAGCTTTGGTAATGTGTAGTTGATTAATGCCAACTCTCTAAACTATTTAAAAAATATATTTTATTGATTTTTTACAGAGAGGAAGGGAGAGAAATAGAAAGTCAGAAACATCTCTCAGCTGCCTCTTACATACCCCCTACTGGGGATTTGCCTGCAACCAAGGTACATGCCCTTGACCGGAATTGAACCTGGGACCTCTCAGTCCTCAGGCTGACACTCTAGCCATTGAGCCAAACCAGTTTTAGCAACTCTCTAAACTCTAATGTCAACTCACTACTCTTCATTACCAACCACTACATTTTCTCTTCTTTCAGTTTAGGCAGACCAACCCCACTGTAGAATACACTGTGGTGATCTCTATCATGCCAACAATTAGATATTTGCCTTCTAATAAATTTCACAAGAAACCTTGATAAAGTCATTATAAACAGACATGCAAGATTAACTTTTTCTTTTTTTCCCTTTTTCCCCCATTCATATTTTATTTTATTATTTTTGGTTAATCTTCACCAGAGGATATTTTTCCATTGATATAGTTAACCTTTTCTAATTTAAAAGGCCTAACAGGGAATAGTCCTTGTGACAGGTGTCAAATTTCATTCATTCCAGAAAATTACTGACCCAGCAGATGCTCCTTCTGACTGATAGATTTAATTTTAAAAGAAGTTTCACCTTTTATCATGAATATTACACAGGCACAATATATTAATGCAATGGCTTCCCATGTAACAGTTTATGACCTTGAACTTCTGATTGCTAATATTCATTTTGCACATACTGGTGATAAATATCCATGTGTTTTAATTCTCCATCAGTAGGTTGAAAAAACACTTGAATTCTAGTGCATAGAGTCCCTAAAAGTCTTATAATATATCATAGTATTAGGCTTTCTCAGAGAAGTAAAATAGATTCGTGTGCCAAAGCCTTGAATTGAAAATAAAGATTGTCAGGGAAAAATAATTCTATTTATACTGCCATAGAGAAAGGTCATGAATAAGAAAGAGAAACTACTTTTATACCATAGTGCAAAGATAAGAAACTTTGTATTTATCATTTGCATGTGACCATCGACTTAATTTAGTATGACTTGAAGAAGCAATTTTCTAAGTTCTTACCCTTCTCCCCCATATTGAACCACATACATACACAGACAATTTCTTCAAGTTGAGTCTAATATGAATGTTGTGTGAATTCAAGAGATCTCTGGATGTTGAAAGGCAGAACACAGTGTCCTGATATGGCCTTTGAGAACGAGAGATACTTTTCACAGAGACCTGATTTTCAAGGGGAGTCATTGGGTAGATGGCAGCAATGGGACAAGTGATGGAGTCTGTACAACCTTTGGGCTGAGTGAGATTAAGTTTGAGAGGAAGTTAGTGAAGGTGTGGGGTTGCTGATCTTGGGTTGGTCAAGCTTGCTGAGTGCCAGAGATGGGCTTCAGAGAGACTATGGACTTCTTGAAATTTTAGTAAAAGGAAAGATCTATACTTTCCTGTAAACTTCTCAGAGTTGCTCAGATTCTGCTCTGTCTCCCATCTAATTCAAGTTCTCATTTCTTTGAGTCATTTCCTTCCTTTGGGTTCTCTTTCCTTTAGACACAAAATGGAAGCAAAATTTTCTTTATTCCCTTTTGTTTATCAAACAGTTTTACCTTTTATTGTAAAAAAAACAAGTGAGTGGGAGTTCTTATCTCTCTTGCCCATAAAATCTAGTTAAGCCCTAGTTGGTATGGCTCAGTAGATAGAATGTCGGCCTGTGGACTGAAGGGTCCCAGGTTTGATTCCAGTCAAGGACACATGCCTGGGTTGCAGGCTTGATCCCCAGTAGGGGACATGCAGGAGGCAGTCGATCGATGATTTCTCTCTCATAATTGATGTTTCTGTCTCCCTCTCTCCCTTCTTCTCTGAAATCAGTAATAAAAAAGTAAAAAAAAAACCTATCTAGTTAAATATTTCAGAAACCAATTTGCCTTCTTTAGAACAGTTGCTCTTACTATATACAATATTTTCCATCCCTTCTATGAAAGTTTTATATTTTGCAGACCTTCTGAGAAATAATATTCATATTAAGAACTAGCAATTATTGATTGAGCTTATTCTGTGCCAGGGATTACACACATTGTCTTGCCCATCCCACAGGGTTGTGAAGACTGAGGGAGCTTATATACATGAAATGCTTAGTGCAGTGCCTGGCATATAATAATCTGTCAATAAAAGTGAGTTACTACTACTACTACTACTACTACTATTACTACTGTTATTAAGTTACTGGAAAAGACACAGCCAGTGGCTTTGAAAAAGCAAAAGTTCATGGCATAATGACCAAAATTCTTGATAGATACAGCAAGACAGCTGGGAATAGGATAACCCAATATTCTAGAGATATGACAAAAGAACAATGTTCTGGAAGCAACAAAGAGAGTAAAGAATAGGCTGACAACTGCCCCACTTCCAGCCTTGGGGATAAGGTATAACTATTTTTTTAATCCCACAAACACTGATTTGTTATTTTTATTTTTAGATTATAATTATATTAGTTTTAGGTGTACAGCCCAATGATTAGATACATATAACTTATGAAGTGATTACCCCTATAAATCTAGTACCCTCTGACACCATGTATAGTTATTACAATATTATGGACTATATTTCCTATTCTGTACTTTACATCCCCATGACTATTCTGTAATTAGCAATTTGTACTTCTTTTTTTGGCCTTTGATCATATTTTTATTCAAAATTAGCTGTCCAAAGTGATTTGACCATTATGGAATAAACAAATTTAAGTTTATGCCACAGGCTTTTTTTCTTCTGTGGTGGGTTTCCTTTCTGTGAGCTTCTTCTCAGCTGCTGGATTCTTGGTAGCTGCAGCCTTTTCCCCACCAAAGGCTTCTTCTCCTGCGTAAGGCCAACAGACTTCTTTCATTTCTTCCCTACCACAGGCTTCTTGCCTGGAACCCCCTCCTCATCTGATTTGGATTCTAGTGCTGCTGCTACTGCTGCTTTATCCACCCGAAGCTTGTGGTTCTTAGCCTGACGAAGAACGGTGTTCCGGTGCATGGTCTTTGCAAATTGGTTTAGCGTCAACATGGTCCTCAGGGTTTCAGTGCATTCTTCTTCAGGACTCTGCGGTGAATCTTCTTGCGTGGTGCTCGCAGGGCTCTTTGGATCTCCGGGCTTTTCAAGATTCTGCTAAGGTCTGTATTGAGCATCTTGTGCCTGGGAAGATTGGAGTTACTCTTGAGGGAGGCAGCTCCATGCCAAGTGCCATACAGCTCATCTAACTTGCAGAAAGCACTTTCAGTCCAAATGCAGAAACGGCCCACATGCCCTCCAGGTGCAAGTTTCAAAATGTTCAGTTTACTGACATTAAGCAGAGTAATTCCAGGGATGTTTCTGAAGGCTTTGATGACACTGTTATCCTCATTACAGATGATACAAGGTCCCCTGCACTGGATACGATGAGGGTTTCTCATTTTGCTCTTGCCAGCCCTCATTCGCCAAGAGGCATAGACTTTTTTTTATATATATCATTCCAGGCCTTAAGTTTCTTAAGAAGCAAAACAGCCTCCTTGGTTTTCTTGTAGATTTCAACTTTATCTTCAACCACTAAAGGAAGTTCAGGAACTTCCTCAATACGGTGACCTTTGGACATGACCAGTGCTGTAAGGCTGAGGTGATGAGGGCAGAGCAGATGGCATATTGTTTCTGTGTTGTGTTTATTCTGCGGTGCCAAAGGTGCCAGGTTTTGGTTAGTGTAAACATGTGGCCCCACTACACATATTTCCAAAAACATCCTGGCCAGAACAATGAGTTCCATCACCTAGGACTCTGGGAATTCAAGTCACAGCTCTGACTAGGGCTATCTATTGTTTTTGCACAAGTTGGTGTAAACAAAGTTCACAATATCTGGTTGAAAGGGAGCCTTGAGCACAGCAGGCAAAATGACATTTTTGCCAGATGTTTTCCTCTTTTCAGAGTACACAGATATCAGTGGACGAGCACACACCATGGAGGAGAGAAGAAAAGGCCTGACAGCTCCCAGAGGAAAAGCAATTTGTATTTCTTAATACCTTCACTTTTTTACTCATTCCTCCCAACTTCCTCCTGTCTGGCTACAGACAAAATATATTCTGTATATATGATTCTATTTCTGTTCTGCTTATTTGTTTTTTTTTGTTTTGTTTTGTTCACCTATAAGTAAAATCTCCTGATACTTGTATTTGATTTATTTCACTCAGTTCAATACCTAGGCCCATCCATGTTGTTGCAGATGGCAAGATTTCATTCTTTTGTATGGGTGAATCATATTCCATTGTATATATCCACCACTTTTTTATCCATTTTCTGCTGGTGGACCTTTAGGTTGCTTCCATAGCTTGGCTATTATAAATAATGATGCAATAAACATTATATATATATCGTTTAAATTTAGTGTTCGGGTTTCTTTGGATAAATACCCAGAAGTGGAGTTGCTGGGTCCTTTTTTTCGAGGCTGACCAGCAGACCCTGAGCAATGGATGAATGATTACTCTGACACACAATTGCTGTGAAAGAGAGGGCTAAGGAACTGCCTGGCTATGGAAACCAAACAGCCTCATTCGCCTGGCTCCTAAAGCTTTTACTGTAACAACATCTTGAACTAAAATTAGCTATTCTGTTTTCCCCAAAATAAGACAGTGTCTTATATTAATTTTTGCTCCCAAAGATGTGCTAGGTTTTATTTTCAGGGGATGTCTTATTTTTCCATGAAGAAGAATATGGTACACATTTATTGTTGAACAACAAAAAAGGAAATTTATTACCTGTATATGGTACAGTAGTAGTTGTCATTACAAACCAGCATAACCAGACAAACTGTGAAACCTATGGTATCAAGAATTTCTTGTTACTACCATTATTTCCATGTACAACAATTTATGCTACATTTACTGATACTGATATTTACCAGTATGAACACAAAGTAAGATTTATTCAATGACAGTCATGTCATCATCTTCTCGAACATCATCATAATAATCCAAACCCTAAATTTCCTGGTGAATTTCTTGTGACTCCATTTATTTCAGAATCAGTGGACCAAATCTCTCATGTTTAGCAATAGCACTGTCCTTAAATGAGTACTTCTCGTCAAGGTAGCCTGCTCATAATGCATTTGCAATGCAACTGTCAGTGATTTTCTCCCATGAATTCTTCACCCAAGTGATGAAGAAAGAGCAGATGGCATATGCTCTTGCAGTTTAGGTTTCAGAAAGTTTCCATGCTGATTTCTCTCCATTCTATTTTCAATATAGTCATTAATTTCCATGCACACATTGTCCTTGAATGGCTTATTTATTGCAATATCAAGATTCTGGAGATAGGCCGTCATTCCTGTGGGAATCATTATTTGATCTATTTTTTTTTTCGTGAAGAAATTTCTTCATGTTTTTAGTGCGGTGAGCGCCGGATGCATCCCAGACTAGCAGACCTCTTTGGCTCCCTTGCATAACAAGTGGCAGCATTAAATCGACCCACTTCCTTATAACTGCTTGTGTGGTCCAGGCTTTTTCAGTTTCAAGAATAAAAATATTATCGGGGAGGTCTTATTTTCGGGGGATGCCTTATATTACAGTCAGAGACAAAACTGTAAGTAGGTCTTATTTTGGGGGGATGTCTTACATTTGGGAAAACAGGGTATGTCTGTTTCCTTCACCAAGTTGAAAAGTTTTCTGTCCTTATTTTTTCAAATAGGTTTTCAATATCTTGCTTTTTCTCTTCTCTGGCAACCCATGATGTGCATGTTGGTATGCTTGAAGTTGTCCTGGAGGCTCCTTATACTATTCTCATATTTTTGTATTAGTTTTTTTCTGTTCTGATTGGGTATTTTTGGCTTCCTTATATCTCAGATATGCTGATTTGATTTTCAGTGTCTTCTATGCTACTATTGATTTCCTGTAAATTATTTTTTATTTCAGTTAGTGTATCCTTAATTTCTGACTGGTTCCTTTTTATGCTCTTGAGGTTGTCACTAAGTTACTTGAGTATCCTTATAACCAGTGTTTTGTACTCTGTATCCAATAGCTTTCTTGTCTCCATTTTCTTTAGTTATTTTTCTGGAATTTTGTTCTGTTTTTTCATTTGGGCCATTTTTTTTTTTTGTCTCCTCATTTTGGCAGCTTTCCTGTGTTTGTTTCTATGTATTAGGCAGAGTTGCTACGTCTCTCAGGCTCTGTAGTATGGCCTAATGTATCAGCCATCCTAAAAGGTCCAGTGGCATGTCCCCCCTCCCAATTACTCAAACTGGGTACTCAATGTGCACCCCCATGTGACTATATATTGTCCTGCTGTTGTTGAGGCTTGATTGCTATTGGCATGACAAGAGGAGGTATTTAGACTGATGAGCTGCAAAGATTACCTCCTACCACCTTGTAGGATCAGCTGTGCAGGGGCTCACCACACAGAGCAGGATTTATTTCAACAGGACTCTAGTACCCACTGAGTCTGTCCCTTGAGTGTGTCACTTGTTGAAGGTGATTGGGTGGCGGTGCTTCAATGTGGCACTGCCTCTGTGACCTCCTGGAAGGTGCAGGCCAAGGTCAGCCACCACCTGTGTTCTTCCCAGGGCTACGCAGTATAAGCTACAAAGTGATCTGATGATTGCTTCTTGTGCTGGGCTTGTAGGTACCCAGGAGAGGCCATGCTGTTTACTAAGGTCATCTGGTGCTAGTGCCAGCCCTGGGACCAGTTAGTAAAAGGTATGGCATATAAAGAGTCCAGAGTCTGCTTGACTGAGATTTTAAGAAAGTCTGAAGCATGACCCGAGACAGGCTATTCCCATGGAAAAGCTACTGGAAACAGTTTGAGTAGGACCACAAGTTGGATGAGGCAGAATCTCAGGGAATTACTGGAGTGGGGCAGGGGAGGACGGGTGAACAGTTTGATCCAGATTGATGGAGAGTCATATATGGTGCCTACTTCCAGCTATGTGGGAGGAGGGCTCAGCATAGGAACAATGGCCTCTGCCAGCACTTCTGTCTGGGAGAAAGCCGCTCCTCCATCTCTCGTCCTGATGCCAGCAATGTAGTTCCTCCCTCTATGTCTCTGGTGCCTTTTAAACTGCTGTCCCAGCACTGGACCTCAGAGTGAGTGAGTTTGAGTGAGTCTGTTAATGGTCCCTTTAAAAGGATCATCTGGCACTCTCACAGACTCCATCTCACTCAGCCACAATCCTCACTTGTTTTTATAGCCATAACTTATGGGGCTTCTCTCACTGGCACTGGAACCCTAGGATGTGAGGTCTGGTGTGGGGCTGAGACCCCTTACTCCTCAGGAGGTCCTCCACAGCCAAGACATCCCTCTCAGTTTTTAACTTCCATCCCATCCCATTCTGAGTCTCTGACCCTTCTACCAGTCTTAATGTGGCTTATTTTTATATCCTAACTAGTGGCCTGGTGCAGGAAATTTGTGCCCATTAAAAGGAGATTAATTAGAGGAAATAATTTAATAATTTAATATTGCTATTTGCCCTTTCTCTATAATAGAAGTTTCAGAGATGAAAGAAAATTCGTAAAATGGATATGAAAACCTTCCTCCTGTCAGAGTCTGGGGCACAAAGATAGGACACTGTGACTCAGAGGAGTGGCAGAACGCAGTCTTGAAGATACGCGTGGAGAGATGTTTGGAGCCATGCGCGCTGGCAGAAAAGGGCGGGGCGGGGGCAGCAAACCCAGCTGGTTTTCTCCAACGGGGAGGGCAAAGACATCCCACTGCACTGATTCCTCAGTTCCAGGCGAGGTCCGAGGTCCAGGGTAGGCATGCTAAAACCCAGGCACAGGTACAGCAGAGGTCTGTGAGCTTGAGGAGAGTGTGTGTAAACTTGGAACAGCAGTTTGCATGTAAATGTGGAACAGCAGTTTGCGCATAACCGTGCACAGAGGACTCATGACTTGTTCCCTCATTCGGGAGACTACCGGAGTGCTGGGCGAGACTTGGGTGTGCAGACTCATTTGGGGAGAGGCAGAGTTGTCTGGCAATGGATGAAGACTGGTGGCGAGTTTCTCTCAGAGGTTCCTGCAGCCATTACTACCTGGCACAGAGACCCACGTGCTGCATAGGGCAGAGCTGATGCTGCCTGCTTAGCCCAGAGACTCTGCCCATTCAACCCGAACACAGCTTACTATCACAGTCAATTGGCCTTGAGGTCAAACCCTCCTAGTCTAACAATAATGATCTGTGTTTAACTTTAACAATACTGTACAACCCATAAAGGATTGCAGTAAGAGTATTCACCTCAGGTAACTGGGGAGGCTGAACCACTGTCCCTTAGAGGACATCTACCACACAAAGCTAATGGACCAACTCAGGGAAGCAGCCACAATGCAGAGAAATGGAAAGAAATAAGGAGTGAAAGAAATGGAGGAAAAAGGACGACTAGACATAGAGTTCAAAACCACGGTTATAAGGTTTTTCAAGAGGCTCCTAGAAAAGGCCGAGACCTACAAGGAAATGAACAAGACCTACAAGGCAATGAAGAAAACCTATGAGGAAATGAATGAGACCTACGAGGAAATGAACAAGACCTACAAGGAAATGAATGAGACCTATGAAGATATGAAAAAGGACCAACTAGAAATTAAGCATACACTGACTGAAATAAAAAATATTATACAAAGACTTAAAAGCAGTCCAGATGAACACAAGAACCTAGTCAAAGAATTGAAATACAAAGAAGCAAAATCCACTCAGCCGGAAAAGCAAGAAACAAAAAGAATCCAAAAAATTGAAGATAGTGTAAGGGGCCTCTGGAACAACCTCAAGCATGCCAACATCCAAATTAAGGGGGTGCCAGAAAAAGAGAGAGAGCAAGGTAATGAAAGCCTATTTGAAGAAATAGTGACTGAAAACTTCCCCCACCTGGTGAAAGAAATTGACTTAAAAGCCCAAGAAGTGCACCGAACCCCAAAATATAGGAATCTAAAGAGGACCACAACAAGACACATCATAATTAAAATGCCAAGGGTAAAAGATTAAGAGAGAATATTAAAAGCAGCAAGAGAAAAACAGTTAGTTACCTATAAGGGAACACCCATACGATTGTGAGCGGATTTCTCAACAGAAACGATGCAGGCCAGACGGGAGTGGCAAGAAATATTCAAAGTGATGAATAGCAAGAATCTACAACCAAGATTACTCTACCCAGCAAAGCTATCATTCATAATTGAAGGTCAGATAAAGTGCTTCACAGATAAGAAAAAGCTAAAGGAATTCATCACCGCCAAAGCAATATTATATGAATTGCTGAAAGATATTCTCTAAGAAGAGGAGGAAGAAAAAGGTAAAAATATAAATTATGAACAACAAATACACATCTATCAACAAAAGAACCTAAAAATCAAGTGAATTAATAATCTGACGAACAGTATAAACTTGTGAATATAACAGAATCATGGACATAGAGAGGAAATGGACTGACAATTCTTGGGGAGAAAAGGGGAGTGGGAGGTGCAGAAAGTGATTGGACAAAAATCATGCACCTATGGGAGAGGACAGTGTGGGGGAGGTGAGGGTGGAGGGTGGGATGGGTGCTGGGTGGAGGGGAGCTATAGGGGAAAAAGGGGGAAACAATGTAATTAATAAACTGAACAATAAAGATTAATTAAAAAAATAGATTGCTGGTATTTATTTATTTATTTATTTTTAAAAATAGTTTTATTTTTTTCAGAGTGGAAGGGAGAGGGAGAGAGATATAGAAACATCAATGATGAGAGAAAACCATTGATCAGCTGCCTCCTGCATGCCCCACACTGAGCATCAAGCCCATAACTTAGGCATGTGCCCTGACCTGGAATCAAATTGTAACCTCCAGGTTCATAGGTCGATGCTCAACCACTGAGCTATGGCAGCTGGGCAAGGTTTGACTACTTTTGATGACAGTCTTTAGCA
This sequence comes from Antrozous pallidus, assembly GCA_027563665.1. Classification (NCBI taxonomy): domain Eukaryota; kingdom Metazoa; phylum Chordata; class Mammalia; order Chiroptera; family Vespertilionidae; genus Antrozous; species Antrozous pallidus. The sequence goes on along the minus strand of CM050509.1, from coordinate 38,331,806 downwards.
AGGTTAACTATGGAAATGAGCACATCCATTGACCTTTAATAAATCATTTAATTATATTTAAACATTCCAGAGGAGAAACCAAGATTGTGGCATAGGTAATTACCTAAACTGCTGCCTCACATAACAATACCAAAACTACAAATGAAAGACAAAATGGACAACATCCAGAACCACAGGAAAGCTAGCTGAGTGAAAATTCTATAACTAAAATGAAAGAGGAAAGCATATTGAGACTCAGAGGAGCTGCAAAAAGCTGAGGTATGGAGATGTGCTTGTGGCAAGGATGGGCAGCATGGGGTGGCTGAGTGCACAGCTGGCTTTCTAAAGTTGGAGGGTAATGGAAGCTCCCGACTGTGCTGGATTCCAGGCCTGGGCGAGACTCTAGAAACCAGACCAATTTGGGGGAGAATCTGGACTGACAGGAAAAGAGAAAGCACACTGAGACTCAGGAGCTACGGAAGGCAGAGGTCCAGAGGCACGTGCACACAGAGATGGCTGAGTGCTGAGTGCATGGGAGGCTGAATGTGTGGCTGGCTTTTTAACGCATAAGGGAGATGGAAGCTCCCGATTGCACTGAACTCCAGTTCCAGGCAAGTTTCTGGGAACCCAGAATCATTTGGGAGAAATTGGACTGTCTGGCAATGGGCAAAACTCGAGGGCAGCTTTCTCTCAGAGGTGCTTGCAGCAATTACCAAGGGACACTGAGACCCAGGAACCTCATAGGACAGTGCTGATGGGAAGCCAAGGCTGTCTGCTCCACACTGAAACTCTGCTCCATCCAAGCTGAGCATAGAGGCTTTTGCAATTTTGCAAGTCTTGTCTCATAAGGGTGGCTCCAACACAGAAATTCTCCCAGCATAGACACAGTTGATCCTCACATCCAATTGGCCTGGAGGTCAATTCCTCCCAGTGATATCAACAACAATCAAGACTTAACTACAACAAGGCTGAGCACACACTCCACAAAGGGGTGCACCAGGAGTGTCCATCTCAGGTAACTGGGAAGGCTGAGCCACTGGACCCTATAGGACGCCTACCACACAAAGCTACTCTACCAACTCAGGGAAGCAGCGAAAATGTGGAGACAAAGAAATAGATTACAAATGAAAGAAATGGAGGAAAACAAACTACTGGTTAAGAATTTCCTAGAAAAGGTAGATAAATTTAACAAGACCCTTGAGCATATGAAAAGGGACCAACTAGAAATTAAATACACAATGATGGAAATAAAAAATATTACACAGAGACCTAAGAGCAGATTAGAGGACTGCAAGAATCAAGTCAAATATTTAAAATACAAAGAAGTAAAAAACACTCAGTCGGAAAAGCAAAAAGAAAAAATAATCCAAAAATTTGAAGATAGTGTAAGGGGCCTCTGGGACAACCTGAAGTGTACCAACATTCGAATTATGGGGGTGCCAGAAGAAGAGAGAGCAAGATACTGAAAACATATTTGAAGAAATAATAACAGAAAACGTCCCCCACCTGATGAAAGAAATAGACTTACAAGTCCATGAAGCGCACAGAACCCCAAACAAAAGGAATCCAAAGAGGACCACACCAACACACATCATACTTAAAATGCCAAGAGTAAAAGACAAAGAGAAAATATTAAAAACAGCAAGAGAAAAACACTTAATTACCTACAAGGGAGCACTCATAGGATTGTCAGCTGATTTCTCAACAGAAACGATGCAGGCCAGATGGGAGTGGCAAGAAATATTCAAAGTGATGAATAGCAAGAACCTACAAACAAGATTACTCTACCCAGAGAAGCTATCATTCAGAATTGAAGGTCAGATAAAGAGCTTCACAGATAAGAAAAAGTTAAAGGTGTTCATCACCTCCAAACCAGTATTATATAAATTGCTGAAAGGAATTCTTTAAGAAGAGAAAGAAGAAGAAAAAGGTAAAGATAAAAATTATGAACAACAAACACATATCTATCAACAAGTGAATCTTGGAGGGAACCAAGAAGGCGGCTTAAGTAAAACACCTATCTTGCCATCATACTCAACAATTTTAATACTACAACTTAACGAAAGAACAAACACCTTCCAGAATCACCAGAAAGCTGGCCGAGTGAAAACTCCACAAATAAAAGTGAAGATAAGACACTGTGACTCGGAGGAGCGGTGGCGGACAGCGTTGAAAGATTCCTGCAGAAACAGGTTTGGAGCGCGAGCCAGCGGAGAGGGCGGGCGGCTGAAAACCTTCCAGTTTTCTCGAACGGGGAGACAAAGACATCCCACTGGACTGATTCTCCAGCTCTGGGCAAAGTTCAGGGAACCCACTATCATACGGGGTGAAAACTGGACAGTGGGAGGGCACGCCGAAGCTCGGGTGCTGCCGGGTCTCCCGGCTTGTGGAGAAGGCAGCTTGCGCATGAACAGCTCGGCTGCGGGACCACGCAGAGAGCGCTCTGCGACTTGCTTTGTCATTCGGAAAACCATCAGACTGCTTTGTTTTACGACCCTGGGTGAGACATTGGGCGTGCAGTCTCATTTGGGGAAAGTCTGAATTACCCGGCAGCCAGTGGAGCTCAGCAGCGGCTGTCTCTCAGAGGTGCTGGTGGCCATTGCCCCTGGCACAGAGTCCCTGGGGCCGCATAGGGCAGAGCTGATGCTGTCTGCTTGGCCCGGAGACTCCGCTCATCCAACCTGAGCACAGCTGAGCTTCACAGATAATTGGCTTGGAGGTCAACCCTCCAAGTGCTAACAAGGATTAACTGATCTTAACTTCAGCAAGACTGTGCAACCCATATACACCTCAGGTAATTGGGGAGGCTGAGACACTATCCCTAGTAGGAAGTCTACCACACAAAGCTAGTTGACCAACTCAGGGAAGCAGCCACCATGCAGAGACATGGAAAGAAATCAGATGTGAAAGAAATGGAGGAAAAAAACCGACTGGACATGGAATTCAAAACCACGGTTATAGGGTTTTTCAAGAGGCTCCAACAAAAGGTCGAGGCCTATAAGGAAATAAGCAAGACCACAAAGGAAATGATCAAGACCAACGTGGAAATGAATGAGTCCTATAAGGAAATGAACAAGACCCTCAAGGATATGAACGAGACCTGCAAGGAAATGATCAAGACCAACGTGGAAATGAATGAGTCCTACAAGGAAATGAAGGAGACTCTCAGGGATATGAAAAAGGAACAACCAGAAATTAAGCATACACTGACTGAAATAAGAAATATTATACAAAGACCTAAAAGTGCTCTGGAGCACCCCAAGAACCAAGTTAAGGATTTGAAATACAAAGATCCACTCAGCTGAAAATCCACTCAGCTGAAAAAGCAAGAAGCCAAAAGAGTCCAAAAAATTGAAGATAGTGTAAGGGGCCTCTGGGACAACCTCAAGCATACCAACATCTGAATTATAGCGGTGCCAGAAAAAGAGAGAGAGCAAGACAATGAAAACTTATTTGAACAAATAGTGACTGAAAACTTCCCACACCTGGTGAAAGAAATTGACTTAGGAGTCCAAGAAGTGCACCGAAGCCCAATATATAGGAACCCTAAGAGGACCACACCAAGGCACATCATAATTAAAATGCCAAGAGCAAAAGACAAAGAGAGAATATTAAAAGCAGCAAGAGAGAAACAGTTGGTTACCTATAACGGAGCACCCATACGATTGTCAGCGGATTTCTCAACAGAAACGATGCAGGCCAGACGGAATTGGCAAGAAATATTCAAAGTGATGAACAGCAAGAATCTACAACCAAGATTACTCTATCCAGCAAAGCTATCATTCAGAATTAAAGGTCAGATGAAGTGCTTCGCAGATAAGAAAAAGCTAAAGGAGTTCATCACCACCAAACCGATATTATATGAAATACTGAAAGATATTCTTTAAGAAGAGGAAGAAGAAAAAGGTAAAAGTGTAAATTATTAACAACAAATACACATCTATCAACTAATGAATCTAAAAATCAAGTGAATTAATAAGCTGATGAACAGGATAAACTGGTGAATGTAACAGAATCACGGACATAGAGAGGGAATGGACTGACAACTCTTGGGGAGAAAGGGGGTGTGGGAAGTGCAGCAAGAGACTGGACAAAAATCATGCAACTATGGGAAAGGACAGTGGAGGGGGTGAGGGCGGACGGTGGGATGGGTACCAGGTGGAGGGGAACTATAGGGTGAAAAAAAGGGAACAATGTAATTAATAAACTGAACAATAAAGATTAAAAAACAAACAAAAAAACACAAGTGAATCTAAAAGTCAAGTGAATAAAAAATCTGATGAACAGAATAAACTGGTGAATATAATAGAATCAGGGGCATAGAAATGGAGTGGCCTGACAATTCTTGGGGGGAATTGGGTGTGGGAGTGCGAGAAAAGCCTGGATAAAAAGCATATACCTATGGATGAGGACAATGTAGAGGGGAGGTAAGGGCGGAGGGTGGGGTGAAAACCGGGTGGAAGGGAGCTCTGGGGGATAAAAAGAGGAACAATTGTAATAATATGAATAATAAAGATTTATTAAATTTAAAAAAATCATTTAATTATTCCATCTTGGTTTCTTTCTCTGTAAAGTGGGGTGAGAATAGAATTTAATTTAGAAGTTTGTGTGATAATACAGATTAAATCTGAAGTAACCCTAGAGTGTCTTCTACCTAGTAAATGCTATTGTTATTATCATTAATATTCCAACCACACTACAAAGTAGGTATGAGTACCCCCATTTTACAGTTTAGAAAAATCAAGACTTAGAGGGCTTGTTCAAGGAACAATTAATAAGCTCACAGTTAGAATTTGAACTATGATTAAACTGCTCAAAGCCCGTGATATTTCCAAGAAACATTATTCTTATTAATTTTTAACAATTGGAAATGAGAAGACAAGGTTAGTTAACACCTTAAGATAATAACAACATCAAACCCCAAACATACTCCTTAGTCTTTGAGGTACCCTGGCTGTTCATTTCACTTGCTTTCAACTCCAGGGTAAAAGAGCTATTTGTTACCAACAGTTATGACATTATTTTTCTTCTTCAAAGCCCACTTCCCCTTTTTAGTAAATTAGTGTTATTTCCATGAAACAGAAGTGTTTGTGATGTTTCAGCTTTTTCATCTCACTAAGCATCCATTTTCACTTAGATGACTGACTGCTGCTCTAAACACAAGGGCCTCAGGTCTAAGAATTTTCTGGAGCCTCAAAATCTTTGTGAGAATGATGCTAGTGCTGGGCTTAGATTATATAAGAATATACTACACATTTTCAGAGAACCTATTTCTGTCATTCCTTACATTATGCTGCATTCATACCTTTGGCTTCTATATTTTTTTGGCATATGGTATTGCTGGCTCTGGGACTGATGATCCTTTCAGCTTTGGTGATGCTTCATCTTCTTCTTTTTTTGAAATAGCATGTCCTTTTGGTACTGCTGGCATACGGTGTTCCTAGAGCCTCACAATTGTTACTCAGCAGAGGGGTGAAAAGGACCACATTTATGTTGCTGAATTTAAGGAAAACAAGGATTGTGTAAGATTAATGTCTCAGGTAAATTAAGGGAATTGTGAATAGGAATCATTGTTATTTTTTCAGATTTTGTTGAGAGAGAGAGAGAGAGAGAGAGAGAGAGAGAGAGAGAGAGAGAGAGAGAAAGAGAGAGAGAGAGAGAGAATTATTGTTCCACTTATTTATTGGTTGATTCCTGTAATGTGCTCTGACTGGGATTGAAACCACAACCCTGGCATGTGGGGATGACTCTAACCAACTGAGCTACCTGGTCAGGGCAGTGAGAATCATTATTAATTTCATGGCGTTAATTCATTTGGCAGAAAATTATTGCATATATATTATTAGAAAAGCATTATGCTAAATACTGCAGGGATAAAAAGATATGGTCTCTGTCCTTATGAGTTTATAGAGGACTAAAACAACCTTTAAAACCTTTTTAGAATTTGAAGTCCTCAAGAAAAATAGAAAAAAGCCTGGGAATACAGTGTCGGCAGGACCAGAGAAAGCCTCACAAAAGAAGTGATATCTGGCTCTGGCATAAATATGTACTTAAGAAATATTTATTAAATTTGAGTTAGAAATATAAAATATGAGAAAGGGAATTGTAAATGGAGGGAATAGTGTGAGAAATATTGTTGAGGCAAGAAGAGTTATAATGTCAGGGTGACTATTATAAAAAAAGATAAGTAATGGAGAGGATGTGGAGAAAGGGAATCCTTAAGCACTGTTGGTAGGACTGCAAAATGGTGCAGCCACTATGAAAAACATTATGGAGTTTCATTAAAAAATTAAAAATAGCATTACCATATTGTTCAGCAATCCCACCTCTGTGTATTTATTTAAAAGAATTGAAATCAGGATCTTGAAGAGATATTTGCAAACTCATCTTCCCTGCAGCACTATTCACAATAGCCAAGAAGTCAAAACAACTTAATGTCTATGGACAGATGAATGGCTAAAGATAATGTGGTATATACATAAATGAAATGCTATTCAGCCTTTCAAAAAGAAGGAAATTCTGCAATATGTGAAAATATGGATGAACCTGGAGGTTCATTTATGCTAAGTGAAATAAGTCAGTCATAGACAAATACTGCATGAGTTCACTTATATAAAGTAACATAGGATTCACATTCATAGAATCAAAGAATGGAATGTTGGGTGCGGGTGGGTGGGAAATAGTTACTAATCAAGCTACATAGTTTCATTTCAGTTAAGCAAGATGAATAAACTCAGATCTGTACAACTTAAAATTTTGTTGAGCGTAGTCCTCATGTTGAGAGCTCTTATCACAATGAAGTAAAATAAAATAAAAAGAGTGGTCATAATGTATACTAAAATTAGGAAATGTTTTAGAACAGTGTAAAAGGTAAGTGAGGAATGCGGATGGAGGCTAATAAGGAGGACCAGGCCCTGGAATACCACTTTAAGAATTTTGGCTTTTATTTAGCAGACATTAGCGAGCTACTGACGATTTTTGAACACTAGAATAATGACATAGATTTATTTTAATAACATAGCTCTGATGACAGAATTTTTGGCCATTTAAAAGAAAACAACAGAGAGAAGTCAAGAGAATGAGCGTGAAGAAAAAGGCCACTATATTTGGTGATCAGGCTGCATTCAAGACTTCCCCTAAATAATACTTTTTGTAGAATGATGGGAGTAGAAGCCAGATTTCAAAGATATAAAAAGATGGGTGTAACAGTGGAATTCCAGGAGGTGAGCTAGCCTTATCAACTTATTGACCCAGGGCCCCAAAGGGATGGCTTGTGGAATTGAGCATCTTTGAAGGTGGAGAGGAAGGGGGCCTGTGGAGAGGGACACCCTGGAAATGTGGGAGAGATTGGCTAATTAATACAAAGAGAGATCACAGGAGGATGGCTGAGATGGGAGTTAGTGGAAGTGTTTTCCTTAGGAGCATTGCTTTCTTTTTGAGATATGGGACTAAAGAAAGGAGATGAAATGTTTCGAGGAAGAGAATGAGCCACAGGAAAAGGGAAAATTAACAAAAGTTTTTCAGGCCTACATACAGAGCCTCACTCTTGGCAGAATGCTCTGAACACACTTCTCAAATCTTGCCCATCATGCAGGCTTCTTCCAAAAGATTTATAGCCTGATTGATTCTCTTCAGGTCAGACAGAGACAACCTTACAGCTGCAGTTAGCTTATTCCTTCTTGCAGCGAGTTGACACCCTTTCTGGTGGGCTTCAAAGACAATATAAATAGCTCTCACCTGAGAGCAGCCAATGTTCAACACCTAGGCAGCCCCATTACACAACCAATTAAACTATTATCACTTGAAAGGAATTGATGGCAATTCAAGGTCTGCTTGACTCGACTTTGCATTTCCACACTCACATATTGCAGTCTTACAATCAAGCAGTTCCCTACCACTGCAAGGGGAAGATGTAAACATGAGTTTATAAACAGTAGATTCACTTTTTCTAAGGGGGAGTCTCAGAAGATCTAACTCATTATATGGTAGGCAAGATTCCTTTAATATCTCTGAATAGAAAAGAATCCAGGAAACTCTTTAAATGGTGGAAAGCTCAAGTTTTTTTTTTGCTCTGTTACACCCATCTGGAATGGACACATCAGTTCCTCAGTATTTGTCCTTCCTGGAGGTTTGTAAGTGAAGTCCCTGGTTGTTGAGCATAGTAAACTAAAGTCTGGGTTTTCCCTGTAGAAAGCCTACAGTCTTCTTGCAAATACATCTTTCAGAAACTATTCTAGCTGGTTCCACTAAAATGAACTGGGAAATGACCCAACAGAAGGAGGAGAGCAAAAGGATGTGTGTCAGTTATACCACTGAATCAGGAGCGGCCACACTGGGCCTTTTGCTTTCTGAAGGAGAATGTTGACTTTCTGAATGAGTTACAATTTCCCATCTACTTAACTGTGTTAAAGTAATTTATTTTGCTATTGAGGGACCTTGTACTCTTTGGCTCAGTGAGAAGCTGGTGGACTGAAGACAGGAGGAGCTATCAATGTAGAACCCAATAGAGTTTCAGTGTGGGTATATTAGGGGTCAGACACAATCTCACATTAGTTATCGTATCTTGTCATTAGAAAACATGGATAATACTATAAAGAGTAAATCTGTGGGAAGTATGAAGATTAAAGCTATAAACTGGGTAGAAGAAGTAGGAGGTTTCAATGTGCAAACAAGCACTTCTGTTCAAGACACGAACACCAAACCACTCTGTGTGTGTCTCAAACTGCCTGCTTTTCTCTAACCTCAAAGCACTTCTTACTATTGAAATACTGTAAACTTTTGCTATTGTAAATAACTCTGCAGTGAATATAGGGATGCCTATATTTTATCAGATCAGCGTTTTGTGTTTCTTCAGGTAAATTCTCAGAAGTAGAATCTCTGGGTCATAAGGCAGTTCCATTTTAATTTTTGGAGATAGCTCCATACTGTTTTCCACAGTTACTGCACCAATTTGCATTTTCTTTTCTCCCCATTGTTTATTAAGGTATTGGATGTGTAAATATCTTCCCCTTGCCCTCCCACCCCGCTCCCACACATGCCCTCACCCTCAGTGTCTTATGTCCATTGGTTATGCTTATATGCATTCATACTAGTCTTTCGGTTGGTCTCTTATCTCCCCCACCTTTCCCTAATCTTCCCCCTGTAATTTGACAGTCTGTTTGTTGCTTTACTGCCTCTGTATCTATCTCTTTGTTCATCAGTTTATGATGTTCTTTATTATCCACAAATGAGTGAGATCATGTGGTATTTTTCTTTCATTGACTGGCTTATTTCACTAAGCATAATGCTTTCCAGTTCCATTCAGCTTGCTGCAAATAGTAAGAATTCCTTCCTTTTTTATGGCAGTATAGTATTCCGTCATGTAGATGCACCATAGTTTTCTGACCCAGTCATCTGCTGATGGGGATCTAGGCTGTTTCCAAATCTTAGCTATTGTAAATTGTGCTGCTATGAACATATGGGCACATATAACCTTTTGGATTGGTATTTCTAGTTTCTTAGGATATATTCCTAGGAGTGGGATTACTGGGTCAAATGGGAGTTCCATTTTTAGTTTTTTGAGGAAGCTCCATACTGTTCTCCACAGTGGCTGGACGAGTCTGCATTCCCACCAGCAGTGCAGAAGGGTTCCTTTTTCTCTGCATCCTCGCCAACACTTGTCATTTGTTGATTTACTGATGATAGCCATTCTGACAGGTATGATGGTACCACATTGGCATTTTCATTTGCATCTCTCGGATAATTAATGACTTTGAGCATATTTTCATATGTCTCTTGGCCTTCCTTCTGTCTTCTTTGGAAAATATTCTATTTAGGTCTGTTGCCTATTTTTTAGTGGATTATTTATCTTCCTTTTATTAAGTTGTATAAGTTGCCTGTAGATGTTGTAGATTAAACCTTTATCAGTGATAACATTTGCAAATATGTTCTCCCATACAGTGGACTTTCTTGTTGTTTTGTTGATGGTTTCTTTTGCTGTGAAAAAGCTTTTTATTTTGATGTAGACCCATTTTTTATTTTCTCTTTAGTTTCCATTGCCCTAGGAGTAGTATCAGTTCTTTCGGCATATGTCTGAGATTTTATTGCCTGTGGATTCCTCTAATATTTTTATGGTTTCCTGTCTTATGTTTAAGGCCTGTATCCATTTTGAATTTATTTTTGTGTATTATGTAAGTTGGTGGTCCACTTTCATTTTTTTGCATATATCTGTCCAATTTTCCCAACACCATTTATTGAAGAGACTGTTTTCATTCCATTGTATGTTCATGCCTCCTTTGTCAAACATTAATTGAGCAGAGTGGTTTGGGTTGATATCTGGATTCTCTATTCTATTCTGTTGGTCTATATGTCTGTTCTTGTGCCAGTATCAGGTTGTTTTGAAAAAGTGGATTTGTAATACAGCTTGAAATTTGGTATTGATATCCCACCTACTTTATTCTTCTTTCTCAGGATTGCTGTGGCTATTCGGGGTCTTTTTTATTCTAGATGCATTTTTGGAAGGTTCTTTCTAGGTCTATGAAATATGCCATTGGTATTTTAATGGGAAGTGCATTGAATCTATAGATTGCTTTGGGTCGTATGGACATTTTAATGATGTTGATTCTACCAATCCATGAACATAGTATGTGCTTCCATCTGTTTATGTATTCCTCTATCTCTTTTTTTTCAGTGTCCTGTAGTTTTCCGCAACTAGGTCTTTTACCTCCTTAGTTAAGTTTATTTCTAGGTTTCTTAATATTTTTTTTGGTGCAATGGTAAATGGGATTGCTTTTTAAGAATCTCTTTCTGTAAGTTCACTATTGGTGTATATAAATGCAATAGACTTCTTGGCATTAATTGTGTATTCTGCTACATTGCCAAACTCATTTAGTAAGTCTATTAGTTTTTTTTATGGAGTTTTTCATGTTTTTTATGTACAATATTATGTCATCTGCAAATAAGGACAGCTTTACTTCTTCTTTTCCAATTTGGATGCCTTTTATTTCTTCTTATTGTCTAATTGCAATGGCTAATATTTCCAGTACTATGTCAATCAGGAGTGGTGAGAGTGGGCATCCCTGTCTTGTTCCTGTTCTTAGGGGAAATGGTTGTAGTTTTTGCCCATTGAGTATGATGTTTGCTGTGGGTTTATCATATATAGCTTTTATTATGTTGAGGTATGATCCTTTTATTTTCCCCTTGTTGAGAGTATTTATCAAGAAAGGGTGTTGGATTTTGTCAAATGCTTTTTCTGCATCAATTGATATGACTATGTGATTTTTATCTCTCAATTTGTTTATGTGATGTATCGTGTTTATTGATTTGCAGATATTGTACTATCCTTGCATTCCTGGGATAAATCCTACTGGGTCATGGTGTATGACCTTTCTGATATACTGCTGGATGCGATTTCCTAGAATTTTATTGAGGATTTTGGCCTCTATGTTCATGAGGGATATTGGCCTGTAATTCTCTTTCTTTGTGTCGTCTTTATTTGGTTTTGGTATTAGGGTTATGCTGGCTTCATAGAAGGCGGTTGGAAGTGTTCCTACCTCTTGATTTTTTTTAATAGTCTGAGGAGGATAGGTTTTAGTTCTATCTTGAATATTTGGAAAAACTCCCCTGTGAAGCTGTCTGGCCCTGGGCTGTTGTTTACTGGAAGCTTTTGATGACTGCTTCAGTTTCTTCCATAGTTACTGGTCTAGTGAGCTATTTAGATTCCTTCTAATTGAGTTTTGGAAGGTTACATTTTTCTAGGGATATATCCATTTTCTCCAGTTTGTCCAGTTTTTCGAATAGAGTTATTCACAGTAGTTTTAAACAATCCTTTGTATTTCAATGGGGTCTGTTGTTATTTCACCTCTTTCATTTCTGATTTTATTTATTTGGGTCCTCTCTCTTTGCTTCTTGGTGAGCCTGGCTAGAAGTTTATCAATCTTGTTTATCCTTTCAAAGAATCAGCTCTTGGTTTTGTTGATTTTTTTATGGGTATAGTTTCTTTGGTTTCTATGTCATTTATCTCTGCTCTGGTCTTTATTATTTCCTTCCTTCTGCTTAACTGGGCTTTTCTTGTTGCTCTTTTTCTAACATTTTGAGTTTTAGGGTTAGGTAATTTATTAGCATTGTTTCTTTTTTTGCAGTAGGCTTGTAGAGCTCTGAACTTCACTCTCAATACTGCTTTTGCTGTGTCCTATAGATTTTGTATTGTTGTGTTTTCATTGTCATTTGTTGCCATGCTGTTTTTTTAATTTCTTCCTTGATCTCTCTGGTAACCCAGTCATTGTTTAATAGCATGCTGTTTAGTCTCTGTGTGTTTGATTTTTTGGTTTGTTTTTATTATGGTTGATTTCTAGTTTTATGCTACTGTGATCTGAGAATATGTTTGATATGATTTCTATCTTCTTGAATTTGGAGAGACTTTGCCTATGACCCAACACATGGTCTATCTTTGAGAATGACCCATGGGCACTTGAAAAGAATGTATATTGTGTGGCTTTGGGATGAAATGTTCTGAAGATGTGAATTAATTCCATCTAGTCTAGTGAGGCATTTAGGATTGATGTTTCTTTGCTGATTTTTTATTTAGAGGATTTGTCCAATGGTGGTAGTGAGGTATTAAAGTCTCCTACTATGATTTTATTGCTGTCAATCTCTCCCTTGATTTCCTCTAGGAGTTTTTTTTTTATGTATTTGGGTGCTCCTGTATTGGGTGTGTATATGTTTACCAGAGTTATTTCTGCTTGTTGAATTGCTTCCTTTAGTATTATGAAGTGGCCTTCCTTATCTTTTGTTATGTCTTTCTCTTTGAGATCTAATTTTTCAGATATAAGTATTGCTACCCCAGCTTTTTTTTCTTTTCCATTTTCCTGAAAAATCTTTTTCCATCCTTTCACCCTCAGTATGTGTGTGTCTTTTTCTCAGAGGTAGGTTTCTTGTAGACAACAGATATATGGGTCGTGTTTTCTTATCCAGTCCATTACCCTATGTCTTTTGATTGGAGCATTTAATCCATTTACATTTAAAGTTATTATTAATAGGTACTTATTTGTTGCCATGCTTATTCTTTACCCCTGTGTTCATTCTTCGCTTCCTCTTTCTTTTCCTTCCTTCCTTCCTTCCTTCCTTCCTTCCTTCCTTCCTTCCTTCCTTTCTTCCTTTCTTCCTTCCTTCCCTCCCTCCCTCCCTCCCTTCCCTCCCTCCCTCCCTTCCTTCCTTCCTTCCTTCCTTCCTTCCTTCCTTCCTTCCTTCCTTCCTTCCTTCCTTCCTTCCTTTTTACAGCAAACCCTTTAGCATTTCTTGTATTGCTGGTTTGGTGGTAATAAATTCCCATAGTCCCCTTTTTGTCTGTGAAGCTTTTGATTTCACCTTCAGTTTTGATTGATAGCCTTCCTGGGTACAGTATTCTTGGATTCAGAATCTTCCTTTGCATGACTTTGTATATTTCATTACATTCCCTTCTGGTCTGATGAGTTCTGTTGTAGACAACTTTCTGTCTCTCTCTGGAGGCTTTTAAGATTCTTACTTTGTCATTGGTGTTTGCCAAGTTAATTATAATGTGCCTTGACTTCAGTCTTTTGGTATTCATGTTGCTTGGGACTCTGTGAGCTTCCTGGATTTGTGTGGGTTTTTTTCTTTTCTATATCAGGGAAGTTTTCTGTCATTATTTCTTGAAACAAGTTTCCTATTCCTTGCTCAGTTTCATCTCATTCTGGAAGCCTTATTATGCAGATTTTGTTTTGTTTCTTGTTGTCCCAAAGTTTCCTTAGGCTCTTCTGCTTTTTAATTTTTTTCTAGAAGCTTCTCTACTTGTTTTTCTTCCTACCTTGTCTTCTAGCTCACTGATGCAGTCCTATGCTTCTTCTAGTCTACTCTTGATGCTTTCTATTGTGTTGCTTACAGCAGCATTGTCATTTTTCATTTCTTCTTGGTTCTTCTTCATTTCCTCTTGGTTCTTACTCATATTGTTGAATTTGTCTTCCATTTTCTTCAGCCACCTTATGACCATTTCTCTGAATTCTTTCTTTGACAGGTTGCTTGCCTCCATTTCATTTACTTTCTTTTCTGATAATGCTTGTTTTTATTTTATATGTGTGCTGTTCCTTTGTCTCCCCATGTTCTCTCTTCTCCTGGTGTCTTGTTATGTAGTTCTCTCTCTCCTTATCCCAGGTAAATCTGACTTTTCTGTGGTGGAGTGTAGACTCCTCTCAATCCGTGTGTTTATGCCAATTGAGGACCAGTGTTCTGGTGTTCTCAGCTGTTCTGTAGGTGCCACAGTTGTAGATTACCAGGCCTTTCCCTTTCAAGATGGCACAGTCCATGTCTGAGCCGGTGGCTCCGTGAGAGAACCCATCAGCACTGGGTGCTGCCTGGTCAGGGAAGGCCTGTCCAGCACTCCCCCACCTTCTCATGGAGTATAACTGTTCTCCAACTCGCCAACATACACTCCCTGTGTGACCCTCACTGTTCCTTCTATCTGCTCCAGGACACAGCTCAGGACACGTCTGTCTATTCCACTGCCGTTTTCTTCCTCTCGGCAATCAACATTGCATGAGGGTTCCCATTTCTCTACATCCTCACCAACACTTGTAGTTTGTTGATTTATTTATTGACAATAGCCAGTCTGAAAGGTGTGAGGTGATAATTTGTTGGGGTTTTAATTTGCATTTTTCTGCTGATTAGTGACATTGAGATCTTTTCCTATGTCTATTGGACATCTATATGTCTTCTTTAGACAAGTACTTATTCAGGTCCTTTGCCCATTGGGTTATTATTATTATTATTTTGGTGTTGAGTTTTATAAGTTCTTTATAAATTTTGGATGTTAACCCCTTATCAGATGTCATTGGCAAATATGTTCTCCCATTCAATGAGCTGTCTTTTCATTTTGTTGATGGTTTTTTTTTGCTGTGAAAAAATTTTTAGTTTGATGTAATCCCATTTGTTAATTTTTTTCGTTTTTCTCCCATGCCTGAGGAGATATATCAGAAAAAAAATATTGCTATGAGAAACATCCATGATTTTACTGCCTATGTTTACCTCTTGGATTTTTTGTTTGTTTGTTTAAAGTATTACATATGTCTCCTTTTCCTACCATCAACCCCTCCACAGCCACTCCTACTCCCCAGGCAAGCTTCCATACCCCAGTGTCTGTGTCCGTTGGCATGCATACAAGTCATTTGGTTGATCTCTTACCCACTCCCCACCCTCCCCTGTCTTCCTTCTGAGGTTTGATGGTCTGTTTGGTGTTTCTCTGTCTGGATCTATTTTTGTTCATTAGTTTATGTTGCTCAGAATATTCCACAAATGAGTGAGATCATGTGATATTTATCTTTCTCCTATTGGCTTGTTTCACTTAGCATAGTGCTCTCCATGTCCATCAATTCTGGAATAAAAAGACATAGATCATTGGAAAAGAATTTGTCAACTGATTTCTGGATATTTATTTTGTATTCTGTTACTTTACTGAATTTATTTATCAGTTCTAGTATTTTTTATTTTTTACCTTTATTGTTCAGTTTATTAATTACATTGATCCCCCTTTTTTATTCCCCTATAGCTCCCCTCCACCCTGTACCTATCCCACCCTCTGCCCTCACCTCTCCCCACTGTCCTCTCCCATTGTTGCAAGATTTTTGTCCAGTCTCTTGCCATACTTCCTACCCCCCCTTTCTCCCCAAGAATTGTCAGTCCATTCCCTCTCTATGTCCATGATTCTGTTATATTCACCAGTTTATCCTGTTCATCAGCTTATTAATTCACTTGATTTTTAGATTCATTTGTTGATAGATGTGTATTTGTTGTTAATAATTTACACTTTTACCTTTTTCTTCTTCCTCTTCTTAAAGAATATCTTTCAGCATTTCATATAATACTGGTTTGGTGGTGATGAACTCCTTTAGCTTTTTCTTATCTGAGAAGCACTTTATCTGACCTTCAACTCTGAATGATAGCTTTGCTGGATAGAGTAATCTTGGTTGTAGATTCTTGCTATTCATCACTTTGAATATTTCTTGCCACTCCCGTCTGGCCTGCATTGTTTCTGTTGAGAAATCCGCTGACAATCGTATTGGTACTCCCTTATAGGTAACTGTTTTTCTCTTGCTGCTTTTAATATTCTCTCTTTATCTTTTGCTCTTGGAATTTTAATTATGATGTGTCTTGGTGTGGTCCTCTTTAGATTCCTATATTTTGGGGTTCTGTGTACTTCTTGGGCTTTTAAGTCAGTTTCTTTCATCAGGTGGGGGAAGTTTTCAGTCACCATTTCTTCAAGTAGGTTTTCATTACCTTGCTCTCTCTATTTTTCTGGCACCCCAATAATTCGGATGTTGGCATGCTTGAGGTTGTCCCAGAGGCCCCTTACACTATCTTCAATTATCTGGATTCTTTTTGTTTCTTGCTTTTCCAGCCGAGTGAATTTTGCTTCTTTGTATTTCAAATCTTTGACTTGGTTCTTGTGGCCCTCTGGACTGCTTTTAGGACTTTGTGTAATATTTTTTTTTATCTCAGTCAGTGTATGCTTGATTTCTAGTTGCTCCTTTTTCATATCCTGAGGGTCTCGTTCATATCCTCATAGATCTTGTTCATTTCCTTGTTGGTCTCATTCATTTCCTCATAGGTCTTGTTCATTTCCTCGTAGGTCTCATTAAGTTCATCGGCCTTTTCTAGGAGCCTCTTGAAAAACCTTATTACTGTGGTTTTGAACTCTACATCCAGTCATCTTTTTTCCTCCATTTCTTTCACACCTGATTTCTTTCCATTTCTCTGCATTGTGTCTGCTTTCCTGAACTGGTCGATTAGCTTTGTGTGGTAGATGTCGTCTAGGGGACAGTGGCTCAGCCTCCCCAGTTACCTGAGGTGGACACTCTTTATGCAATCCTTTATGGGTTGTACAGTATTTTTTAATTTAAGCCCAGCTTGTTGTTGTTAGCCCAGGGAGGGTTTGACCTCCAGGCCAATTGGCTGTGAAAGGAACCTGTGTTCAGGTTGGATTGCAGAGTCTCTGAGCTGAGCAAGCAGCATCAGCGTCAGCTACGCCCTGTGCAGTGCACGGGTCTCTGTGTTGGGTGGTAATGGCTGCAGACACCTCTAAGAGAAAGCCGCTGCTGGTCTCCACCTGTTGCCAGACAACTCTGCCTCTCCCCAAATGAGTCTGCACACCCAAATTCTCGCCCAGGGTTGTAAAACAAAGCAGTCCGGTGGTCTCCCGAACCAGAGAGCGAGTCACGCATCTGTGCTGTCGCGCACTTTACATGCAAACTGTTCTTCCAAGCTATGCTCACTCTCCTCAAACTTGGAGACCTCTGCCGCACCCTGCTTTAAGGGTGCCTACCCCAGACCTCGGATCTTGGATGGCACTGGGAAATCTGTTCAGTGGGACGTCTCCGCCCTCCCTGTTGGAGAAATCCAGCTGGGATTGCTGCTGCCAGCCCTATAGCCCATGCACGCCCCATGGCTCCCAACTTCTTTCTGGGCGTATCTTCAAGGCTGCACTCCGCCGCTCTTCTGAGTCTCAGTGTCCCACCTTTACTTTTATTTGTGGAATTTTCACTCAGCCAGCTTTCCAGTGATTCTGGGTGATGTTTGTTTTGTTGTTATGTTGTAGTTTTGGAATTGTTGCGTGGGGCAGCACAATAGGTGTTTACCTATGCTGCCATCTTGGTTCCTCCTAGTATTTTTTTATGGGGCACTGTTTTTGCTGTTGAATAAGAGTGGTGAAAGTGGACATACCTCTTTCTTTCCTGACAAAATCATTAAAAAGAATTCCTTCACAGCAGCACAGTATTCCATTGTGTAGATGTACCATGGTTTTTAATCCACTCATCTGCTGTGGGTATTTAGTCTGTTTCCAAGTCTTAGCTATTGTAAATTGTGCACTATGAGCATAGGGGGGCATATTTCCTTTCTGATATGTGTTTCTGATTTCTTGAGACATATCCCTAGAAGTGGGATTACTGGGTTAAAAGGGAGTTCCATTTTAAACTTTTTTGAGGAAACTCCATACCGTTTTCCACAATAGCTGCATCAGTCTGCATTCCCACCAGCCATGCAGGAGGGTTCCTTTTTCTCTGCATCCTCACTAGCCCTAGCTGTTTGTTGATTTTTTTGATGATAGCCATTCTGACAAGTGTGAGCAGGTACCTCATTGCTGTTTTGATTTGCATCTCTTGGATGATTAATGACTTTGAGCATGTTTTTATATGTTTCTTGGCCTTCTGTATGTCTTCTTTCAAAAATGTCTATTTAGGTCATTTGCCCATTTTTTTTATTGGATTGTTTATCTTCCTTTTGTTAAGTTGTATGAGTTACCTGTAAATTTTGGAGATTAAACCCTTATCTGTGATAACTTGGCAAATATGTTCTCCCATTCAGTGGGCTTTCT
Source organism: Antrozous pallidus (assembly GCA_027563665.1). Taxonomy (NCBI): domain Eukaryota; kingdom Metazoa; phylum Chordata; class Mammalia; order Chiroptera; family Vespertilionidae; genus Antrozous; species Antrozous pallidus. The sequence continues at coordinate 38,313,469 of CM050509.1, read as the reverse complement.
TGTTTTGTTGATGGTTTCTTTTGCTGTGCAGAAGCTTTTTATTTTGACGTAGTCACATTTGTTTATTTTTTTCTTAATTTTCATTGCCCTAGGAGCAGTATCAGTGAAGAAGTTCCTTCGGCATATGTCTGATCATTTGCTGCCTATGGATTCTTCTAAGATTTTTATGGTTTCCCATCTTACATTTAAGTCCTTTATCCACTTTGAGTTTATATTTGTGTATGGTGTAAGTTGGTGGTCTAGTTTCATTTTTTTTGCATGTATTTGACTAATTTCCCCAACACCATTTATTGAAGAGATGGCTTTGACTCCATTGTATTCTCTTGCCTCTTTTGTTAAATATTAATTGATCATAATGGCTTGGGTTGATTTCTGGGTTCTCTATTCTCTTCCATTGGTCTATATTTCTGTTCTTATGCTAGTCCTAGGCCATTTTGAAAACAGTGGCTTTGTAATACAGCTTGATATCTGGTATTGTGATCCCTCCAACTTTGTTCTTCTTTCTCAGATTGCTGTGGCTATTCAGGGTCCATTTTATTTATTTTTTATTCTGTATGAATTTTTGAAACATTTTTTCCAGGTCTGTGAAATATGCTCTTGGTATTTTAATTGGGATTGCATTGAATATATAGATTGCTTTGAGTAGTATGGACATTTTAATGATGTTGATTCTACCAATCTATGAACATGGTATATTCTATTTGTTTATGTCTTCCTCTATCTCTTTTATCAATGTCCTATAGTTTTTTGAGTACTGGTCTTTTACTTCCTTAGTTAAGTTTATTCCTAGGTATGTTATTATTATTTTTTTTGGTGCAATGGTATCTTCTGGGATTTTTATGGTTTTGAGTCTAACATTTAAGTCTTTAATCTATTTTGAGTTTATTCTTGTGTATGGTGTCAAAAGGTGGTATAATTTCATTTTGTTTTTGCTTGTATCTGTCCAATTTTCCCAGCACCATTTATTGAAGAGACTATCTTTACCTCATTGTATGTTTTTCCTCCTTTGTCAAATATTATTGACATAAGGGTGTGAATCTATTTCTGGGTTCTATAGTCTGTTCCATTGATCTATTTCTGTTTTTATCCCAGTACATGCTGTTTTTATTACTATGGCCTTGTGTTATAGTTTGTATCAAGTAACATGATTCCTCCAATTTTGTTCTTTCTCAAGATTTCTGCAGCTATTCAGGGTCTTTTGTGGTTGACATACATTTTTAAAAAATAAGTGTTCCAGTTCTGTGAAATATGCCATTGGTATCTTGATAGGAGTTGCATTGAATGTGTAGATTTCTTTGGGTAGTATAGATACTTTAATTCTGTTAATTCTTCTTATCCATAATCACCATATATGCTTCTATTTCTTTTTCAATTTCTTTCTTCAATGTCTTATAATTTTCTGAGTGCAGGCCTTTTACATGCTTGGTTAAATTTATTCCTAGACATTATATTATTTTTGACGCAATTCTGATTGGGATTCTTTTCTAAGTTTCTCTTTCTGATAGTTTGTTATTGGTATATAAAAATGTAATTGATTTCTGGATATTTATTTTGCATCCTGCTACTTTATCGAATTCATTTATCAGTTCTAGTATTTCTTATGGGACACTATTTTTGCTGTTGAATAAAGAGTGGTGAAAATGGACATCCCTCTCCTTTTCCTGATCTTAAGGGAAATACTTATGGTTTTTGCCCATTGAGTATGATGTTGGCTGTGTATTTGTCATATATTGTCTTTATTACCTTGAGGTATGTTTCCTCTATGCCCACTTTGCTGAGTGTTTTTATCATTAATGAGTGCTGAATTTTATCAAATGCCTTTTCTCCATCTATTGATATGATCATGTGATTTTTATCCTTCATTTTATTTATGTGATGTATAACATTTATTGATTTGTGGATATTATACCAACCTTACATCCTGAGAATAAATCCCAGCTGATCACAGCATATGTTCTTTTTAATATATTGCTGGATCTGATTTGCTATTATTTTGTTGAGGATTTTAGCGTTATGTTCATAAGGGATATTGGCTTATAATTTTCTTTCTTTGTAGTGCCTTTATCTGTTTTTGGAATTAGGATAACACTGGTCTCATAAAAAGAGCTTGAGAGTCTTCTCTCCGCTTGAATTTTTGCGAATAGTTTGAGAAGGATAGATATTAGTTCTTTTTCGAATGTTTGATAAAATTTACATGTGAAGCTCTCCAGTCCAGAACTTTTGTTTGTTGGGAGTGCTATAATTACTGCTTTAATTTCATTAGTTTTGATCAGTCTACTTAAGTTTTCTGATTCTTCCTGATTCAGTTTTGGAACATTGTATGTTTCTAGGAATGTGTCCAGGTTGTCCAATTTGTTGGCATATAGTTGTTTGTAATATTTTCTTACAACCCTTTGTATTTCTTTGGTGTCCATTGCTACTACTTCTCTTTCATTTCTGATTTTATTTATTTGGATCCTTTCTATTTTTTTTCTTGTTGAATCTGGTTAAAGGTTTGTCAATCTTGTTTATCTTTTCAAAGAACCAGCTCTTGATCTCACTGATCTTTTGTATTTTTATTTTTCTACTCGATTTCAATTATTTCTTCTGTGATCTTTATTATTTTCCTTTTTCTCCTCAATTTTGGTTTTGTTTATTGTTCCTTTTTAGTTTTTTAAAAGGCAAATTTAGGCTCTAACCAGTTTGGCTCAGTGAATAGAGCGTCGGCCTGTGGACTGAAGGGTCTCAGGTTCGATTCTGGTCAAGGGCATGTACCTTGGTTGTGGGCACATCCCCAGTAGGGGGCGTGCAGGAGGCAGCTGATTGATGTGTCACTCCCATCGATGTTTCTAACTCTCTATCCTTCTCCCTTCCTCTCTGTAAAAAAAAAAATATCAATAAAAAATATAAAAATAAATAAAAGGTAAATTTAGATTGTTTGTTTGAGATTTTTCTGTTTCTTGAGGTAGGCCTATAATTCAGTGAAGTTCTCTCTTAGAACTATTTTTCCTATGTCCCATAGATTTGGGGTTGTTGTGTTCTCATTTTCATTTGTTTCAAGTTATCTTTTACTTTCTTCCTTGATCTTATTGTTTAACCATTAATTATTTAGTAACATGTTATTTAGCTGGTAGACTATCTTATTGTAGGGTCAGTTAATATATCTAATGAAATATTAGTAAAATAAATTTTTAGGGAATTCATGAATGCTATTTTTACTTTTAAAATAAAAAAATTAGAATCTTCCAGGAAAATATTAGATTTCTAGTAGGTTGCATTGTTTTCTGAACAAAACCAGATTAGTTAGTACCTGTATTGATTTCTTAGTACACATTGGTTTTATGTGGGTATGATGGTTAAGTTTCTGTATCAATTTGGCTGGGCCACAGTGTCCATATATTTGATCAAACATTGTTCTGGATATTTCTGTAAAGGTTGTGTGTGTGTGTGTGTGTGTGTGTGTGTGTGTGTGTGTGTGAAATGAACATTTAAAATGGTGGACTTTGAGTAAATCAGATTACCCTTCATAATTTAGATGTGTCTCATCTGATTAGTTGAAGGCCTTAAGAGAACACATATTTATCTCTCTGGGAAAGAACTACATTTTTTCTAGATGTGTTTTCTTTCTACATATTAGGAAACTGAGTCTCAGACAGGAAAAATAAATTGCCCATAGTTCGACAGCTACTAAGTGGCAGAGCTGGAATTCAAATTCAGATCTGATAGACTCTATTACACTATGATGCTTCATAATAATTAAATTTAATTATCTAATTCTTCAAAGGGAACACTGAGTAGTCTGGCTTGGCTATAACATATATAGTATATATAGAAAAATAATGGGTCAGAAAACTAGAAAAGTACCATGAGGCCAGATTAATGGGGGAGTCACTTAAATGCCCGATTGAGGAACTTATACTTAATTATTTTGATTTTACAGATGATAAAACTGAGGCTCAAAAAGCCAAGAAAGCTTCCAATGCTTGCGTGTTTAGTAGGTTGTAGAACTGGAATTTAACTGAGGTTCAGCTGGGGTCAGATTCTCAGGTCTGCATCATTTTCTCAAAACTGCCTCCTTACTGTACCCCCAACTGCATCCTATTCACTAGCTCTAGATACTCAGTCATTAAAAAAAACAAAATAAAACATATATTTTGATCACTTACTATATGCCACAAACTGGACAAACTTCTGTGTTCAGTAGCTTATTTAGCCTTTCTAGTAGTGCTGTAAAGGAGAGCACTATATTTATCATCATTTTATAAATGAGGAAACTGTGTCCAGAGAGGTAGAGTAACTTGCCTAAAGTTTTACTGTGACTATATTATACATAATGGTGATATATCAAGCTCCAGAAGTAGATGTGGTCATTGAAGAGGATAATGGGGAAGGAGAGCACTTATAAGGACACTAGTTCCATCATGACCTCACCTTCAAGACCTCATCTAACTCTTATTACCTCCCCAAACCCCCATCTCCAATTACCATCATGTTGAGGGGTAAGGCTTCAAAATATGAATTTTGAGGTGGCACATTTCAGTCAGTAGCAGAAGGGAAGAGAAGCTAAGAGAAAGAGTGAATAAAAATTGAACAGAACCTGGGAAAGTCTATCTGAAGAGAGCAAAGGAGCCAATGGAGAGTGAAACACTGGTCAGAGGAGTGCTATACCCTAGAGGTTGAGGCAGGGAAAGGGTTCCAGGAAGCAGGGCCAAGAGTGTTGAATGTTTCTATGTCACTTCAGTGGACAAGGTCACATGGAAGTACCCAAACATTGTATTTGGTCACTAAGAATGTTTCAGATTAGTTGTAGCTGGCAGAGCATTGGGTACTGAAAACCACCTGCAGAGGATTAAAGAAGGAAAGAACAGAGCACATGTGGATGCCAAAGTTGGGTGGAGACAGTAAATAGAGGAAGGGGATACCTTATATTTAAGAAAAAAATTCCGATGGAGGATACTAAGTGATTTTGAAGTATTGACTGGGAGGAGGTAGTAGAGACTGGGGTTTTAGCAAATCAGCAAGTAAGGGTGGTAAATCATTAATGGGATGACTTCTGGAGCAGAGTTGGAGAGCTCCGCTTTTGATAGGAGGATGAGTGTGGTGCAAGGGACACAACACATGTTTTATAGTATTACAGGCTTGGTTCCTTGTTTTTTGTTTGACTGCCTACTAACTTATCCCATTGTTTAAGTCACTTAGTCTTTCTCAGCCTCAGTTTTCATAACTGTCAAGTGGAGGTGATTATAGGGTCTATTTCTTAGGGTAGTTGTGAGAATCCAATGAGATAATAGATGGGAAAGTACCTAGCTTCAAGTTTGGCACATAGGAGTGCTCAATAAAAAAACGATGAAGGCAAATGCAGAGATATTGGAAGGAGTGAAACTGAGTTAGCACATATAAATTGGGCTCATAATTCAAAAGGTAGACTAAGGAATATTGTTCCTTGCCTTGATTGGGTCCACTAGTGCTCCACTATGGTAGGTGTTAGTGCTGCTCACTAATAATGCCAGTGCTTTTCTTTCCAGGCAGAGAGTAGGATTATACTTTTCTCCTCTCTTGAAGTTGTATATGGCCATATGACTTGCTCTGGTAAATGGAATATGAGCATGGGTAACACACATCCAATTTTAAGTGGAAGCATTTGTTAGTTCTCAATTCTCTAGTGCTCTCTTCCTCTGCTCGTTAAGTGAGGAAGCATTTATTGAAAATGGAAATACAATGCTGAGCCATCTAATGGAGGATAGCTTTCTTAGAGAGTCACCCAGACCTGCTGTAGGTTGTTTGGGAAAGAAAGATTTCACTTATATGTGGAACCTAAAGGACAATATAAATGAACAAACAATAAAGAAAACAGACTCATCGATACAGAAAGCAGACTGATGGTTGTCAGAGGGAAGGCATGTTGGGGACTGGGTGAAAAAGGTGAAGGAATTAAGAAGTACATATTTGTAGTTACAAAATAGTCATGGGGATGTAAAGTACAGCATAGAGAGTAAAGTCAATGATATTGTAATGACTGTGTATGGTACCAGGTGGATTGTGTCAATATTGGGGGAAATATTTTTTTTACTTACAATATAACTTATATTTAATAGTAGTACATATGTTTTCCTTTCCCACCCCCAATATCTTCCCCCCAGCCTCCCTTATCCCCCAGCACATGTCCCCACCTGCCCCCCTCCCCGCCCCAGTGTCTTTCATTCATTGGTTATGCTCATATGTATGCATACAAGTCCTTTGGTTGATCTCCCCCAGCATCCGCCTCCCATCCACCCCAGTCTTCCCCCTGTAGCTTGACAGCCTGTTCAAGGCCACCCTGCCTCTGTATCAATCACTCCCCCTTGTTTCTTTTCTTCAAAAATATCTTGCCTCTGCATACTAGAAACAAACGTATAAGGACAAAAAAATGTTTGAGTGTCAGTTTCTTTTTTTCTTTCTTTTTTTTTCCCATAAGAAAATTTTATTTTTATTTCTATCACAATATTGTCTCATTATTTCTTTTTTTAAATTTTATTTACAATATAACTTATATTTAATAGTAGTACATATGTTTTCCTCCCCCCCAATATCCTCCCCCCAGCCTCCCCTAGCCCCCCGCACATGTCCCCACCAGCCTCCCGCCCCACCCCAGAGTCGTTCATTCATTGGTTATGCTCATATGTATGCTTACAGGTCTTTCGGTTGATCTCCCCCAGCATCTGCCTCCCCTCTACTCCAGCCTTCCCCCTGTAGCTTGACAGTCTGTTCGAGGCCACCCTGCCTCTATATTAATCACTCTCCCCTGTTTCTTTTCTTCAAAAATACCTTGCCTCTGCATACTGAAAACAAACGTATAAGAGCAAAAAAAGTTTGAGTGTCAGTTTCGATGTCCAACTGTTCTGAGTCCCAGTTTCAATGTCAAATAGTTCTTCATGTGTACATGTCAGCAATGGTATCCAGATGGTGGACACATCGTGGCAATGCAAGATCCATCCTCTCTGGTATGGTCTTGGGCCACCTGCAGCTATGCATAGCTGCCGACTGCTAGTGTGGCAAGGTGTTGTCTGCGTCCCCCATCTCTGGACCGTCCTCATGGCTGGAACAGATCCGTCCATTCCTCACAGTCGCAGGAACCCACATGGTCTTGGAGTTGTCCACTGAAAATACACAAACACATTCTCGACCAAAAGTTAACAAAGGGATCCTCTCTGCAAAATAGACTTGGGATTCTTTTTATTTTTGCCTAAATGATTTTCCTTTGGCTTATTTTGACACCATGTGTGTTTTTTCATGGGTGTCCTGCAGTTGGTTTTACAAATGGAATTTACTTTTCTGGAGTAAGATTTTTCTAGATGTATTTTACTTACTCGATATCTTTTTCCTTACATGATATTACCCCACTGCCCCCCCCTTTTTTTATTAATGTGGGCTTTTGGAAATTTTATATTGCAGTCTTGGTAATTTTAAATTTTAATTTTTGCACACAAATATGACTGCTTTAGGTTATTTGGATGTTAGGCAATTTTACAGTGAGATGAACTACTAATAGATATTTTAGTTAATGTTTTAGGAAAAGCTTTTTGTCCAGTACACTTAAATTTTCTTGAGTATTCACTTATTTCACTTGGCCAGTTTAAATTAATCTGAAAACTTGATTACTATTTTACTGTCCATTTTAATACTCAAGCAGAAATCTTAGTTTACCCTGTAAATATTAGTGGAAAGGAATATTTGCATTTTTTAGTAGGTCCTGAGCATTCCTGGTAATAGACTGAATTTAGATATAGAGCAGCTATTGCTGGCCGAGTCTCTGTCTGCCACCGGGTCCCAGTCTGAGTTGTGCATGGGAGATGAAGCAGCCATGGGGGCAGGAGACCTCCCTTAGGAGGGGTGAGAATTCAAGCCCCTGCAAGGTTTGTGGATGAGGGTCTGTGCCCCACCTCTGTTGACCTTTCAGTTCTCTCCTGTTGGCCCCTCTGCGACTGTGCCTGTCTTAGGTTGTTCCTTCCCTGAGGTATCTTACCCGTCTCTGGCTAACCAGCCATCCTCTGGGGCCAAACAGGGTGATGTGAGGTTCAGGTCTTTCTCCTTTGTAGTCTATGCCCCCATGGCCTCCACGTTCAGCACCTGCCTTGGGGTCCCCTCGCCTGCTGGCGAGGTCCTGGTACTGATCACATATCTCGGGGGACCTAGGTTTCCTTTCCAGAGAGGGCCCAGCTGACACCATTGGTTGAGAGACAGATCCATGGTGCCAGCGACCCAGAGGCTTCAGCCGCAGCTTGAACTGAAAGCTCAGGCATCAGCTGTGTGTATTTGGATAGTAAGAAGAGGGTCCCTCTTGGCAAAAGGGCAAGAGGGGCCAATATAGAATGCTCGGATGCCTTCCCAATGCCTTAATCCCTTCTGAAAGGGATTAATTCTCATTTCTAGTTTCTTGGGGTATATTCCTAGAAGTGGGATCACTGGGTCGAACGGGAGCTCCATTTTTAGTGTTTTGAGAAAACTCCATACTGTTCTCCACAGTGGCTGCACTAGTCTACATGATCCCACCAGCAGTACAGGAGAGTTTCTTTTTCTCTGCATCCTCTCCAGCACTTGTCATTTGTTGATTTGTTGATGTAAGCCATTCTGACAGGTGTGAGATGGTACCGCATAGTCGTTTTGATTTGCATCTCTCGGATAATTAGTGACTTTGAGCAAGTTTTCATATGTCTCTGGGCCTTCCTTTTGTCTTCTTTAGAAAAGATTCTATTTAGGTCTATTGCCCATTTTTTTAATTAGATAATTTGTCCTCCTTTTATTGAGTTGAGTGAGTTGCCTGTAGATGCTTGAGATTAAACCTTTATCACTGATAACATTTGCAAATATGTTCTCACATGCAGTGAGTTTTCTTGTTTTGTTGATGGTTTCTTTAGCTGTGCAAACGCTTTTGATTTTGATGTAGTCCCATTTGTTTATTTTCTCTTTAGCTTCCATTGCCCTAGGAGCAGTATCATGGAAGAAGTTCTTTCAGCATATGCCTGAGATTTTTCTTCATGTAGATTCCTCTAATGTTTTTATGGTTTCCCATCTTACGTTTAAGTCCTGTATCCATTTTGAGTTTATCTTTGTGTATGGTGTAAGTTGGTGGTCTGGTTTCATTTTTTGCATGTATCTGTCCAATTTTCCCAATACCATTTATTGAAGAGACTGTCTTGACTCCTTTGTATAATCATGCCTTCTTTGTCAAATATTAATTGAGCATAGTGGTTTGGGTTGGTATCTGGATTCTCTATTCTATTCCATTGATCTATATGTCTGTTCTTGTGCCAGTACCAGGCTGTTTTGAGAACAGTAGCTTTGTAATACAGCTTGAAATCTGGTATTGAAGTCCCACCGTCTTTGTGCTTCTTTCTCAGGATTGCTGTGGCTATTCGGGACCTTTTTTTATTCCAGATGAATTTTTGGAGAGTTTTTTCTAGGTCTGTGAAATATGCCATTGGTATTTTAATGGGGAGTGCATTAAATTTATAGATTGCTTTGGGTAGTATGGACATTTTAATTATGTTGATTCTCCCAATCCATGAACATGGTATGTTCTTCCATCTGTTTACATCTTCCTCTGTCTCTTTTTTTTAGTGTCCTGTAGTTTTCTGCGAATAGGTCTTTTACCTCCTTAGTTAAGTTTATTCCTAGGTATCTTAATTTTTTTGGTGTGATGGCAAATTGGATTGCTTTTTTAGTCTCTCTTTCTGTAAGTTCACTATTAGTGTATAGAAATGCCATAGATTTCTTGGCATTAATTTTGTAGCCTGCTACGTTGCTGAACTCATTTATTAAGTCTATGGGGGAAATATTTTGTAAAGTATCAGGAACACATGCTGTTTTAACCCACTGAAATATTGAGAAATCATTCACTATTGCATAATAACCTGGCCTGTTTTGATTTATATGCCATCAAAAAGTAAAATTAAAGTGCCCCTTCAGTTAATACCTAGTAATGTCTTTGAGGACATGTTTTGGAAAGTGAGGATAAAGTTAATGTGACTGATTTTAACAACTTGCCAAAACTTAAAACCCTTCAAATTAATGTTCTTGTCTTCAAAGTAGTCACTGTGGGGTTATGTAATAATTTACTAGTAAATTATGTTAAAACAGTTATTAAATTACTTTTACAACACAGCCTAAAATGTTTAATTTAGTCATATACTATGTACTAGGCAATGGGGATACAGAGATGAAAATACATGTTTTTTCTTCTTCAGGAGATCATAGTGATGTAGCAGGAAATATGTAAGTGTTCTTCGTATTGCAATGGATGACAGGGCTATAGATGAGGAAATGGTTGGTTTACTATAGAGTCTGAGCAGCTTCATAGATGAGATATGACTAAGTGTTCACTAGGCAGATTAGGATGAAAGTGAGGCTATAGCAGGCAGAAAGACAACAGGAGCAAAGACATGGAGGTTTGAAGTGGCCTGGCATATTTGAATCAGTGCAAATACTGTATGTGCAGAGACTAGTGTGAGAAGGGGATACTGAGAGATGTGAGGCTGGAGAGTAGGTATGGGTCAGACCATGGAAGATCATTCAACATGCTAACAAGTGTAATAGCACAGACAATGTGGTACTGGAGCCAATGGTCCACAATAATTTTTGCAGAAGAAAAACAGATAATGGCACCAGTGCTTATTTACCTAGATCAGGAGTGGGGAACATTTGGCTCTCAGGCCATATAATGCTCAAGAAATAATTTGGTCTGGACCTGCCAAGGCATTAGGGGTGAGTTAATTAAATGTTTGACCAAATATAGAAGCCTAATTTTGAAGTTGATAATTTTGTATGGCCACAAAATGATGTTATAAATATCCAAATGGCCCTTGGAAGAAAAAAGGTTCCCCACTCCTGCTCTAGTTATTGATGAACTCCAAATGTGTCTAAGTTTCTCATTTTTCTGAAATATATCAACTAAACATTTGTTTCCTTAAGTTTCTGATAAGTATGAGTCTCTCTAGTTCATTAATGGCCTCTGTTCTGCTTTCATGTTTTTGTCCCATTTTTGCATTATGCCAAATCTTAAAACTCATTTCAAATTATATTTAAAATAATATGAATCTGAATTCAGAGTATCAAAGAAACACTGAAGTCTAGAACTAGAAGAGGCCTTTTCATATAACTGAAGGCAAGGTGTATGGGACAACCAATTTTACAGATGGGACTTTGTTCTCAAGTTTTCCCTCAAAAAAATTTTAAAATATATTTTTATTGATTTCAGAGAGGAAGGGAGAGGAAGAGATAGAAATATCAACGAAGAGAGAGAATCATTAATTGGCCGCCTCCTGCATGTCCCCTACTAAGGATAGAGTCCACAATCCAGACATATGTCTTTGACCAGAATTGAACCCACAACCCTTAAGTCTGCAGGCCGACACTCCATCCACTGAGCCAACGCATATTCTTTTATGCTTAACTTTCCCATGCTTTATATGTGTGAGGGGGTGAAGTGTGAGAAAGTTTGGAAAGTCTCCTAAAAAAACACGCTGTCATCTCAGATCTCTGATTCTAAGAATCCACTTCTCAAATACTGATCATGAGTGAATGCTTGGATTAACCAACCACAAACGTCCAAAATAAATGAGTTCACTCCCTCTAGTTTTGACTAGTGTTTCTCCTTAAACCTTAAACAGAGATACTTGTTTACCTTCCTTTTGTATTTTTTAGAGTTTTTTACTTATATTATACTTAAGGATGGGCAAAATGTTCTTGATATTTCAGGCAGAATAGTATTTTCAGGAATCAATTTATAAATACATTAGGTCAAGTGTCTTCATGTCAAAATTTGAAAGAAAAATTCAAGGGATTTGGCATTTCTTCATTTCACAAAGCATTACAGTTTTAAAAAGAATATATTTTACAGAATTTTTACAGAGAGGAAGGGAGAGGGGTAAAGAGTTAGAAACATCGATGAGAGAGAAACATCAATCAGCTGCCTCCTGCACACCCCCTACTGGGAAGTGCCTGTAACCAAGGTACATGCCCTTGACAGAAATCGAACCTGGGACCTTTGAGTCCACAGGCCGATGCTTTATCCACTGAGCCAAACAAGTTAGGGCAAGCCTTATAGTTTTCAGTGGCTGCTGTGGAAACCCAGTAGAAGAGTTGAGTAAAAATGTTACAATCTCTGTTGCTAGTACATTCTGTTGATAAACCAATGACTAAAAGTTAAACTGTCACATGATAAAGATAAAAATTAATGTAAATTCTTGTCTTTAGAATTATAATTGAATAAATATATATGTAGCTAAGTGACCATTGCATCTGAAACAACCGAATGGACGACCTAACAGGCTGTGTGGGCTGACCAGGCTGGCAGAAGGGTTAGTGAGAGATGACCAAATGACTGAGCAGAAGGCTGCATGGGGAGACCAGGCCCATGGGGGGGCAATTGGGGGTACTCATGCCAGCAGAGGGGTGCAGAGAGAGGCAACCATGAAGGCAGGGGGGCAGTTGGGGGCAACTACACCTGCAGGGGGCTCAGTTTGGGGATTACAAGCCTGCAGGCAGGCAAACGGTTGGGAGCCAGCGGTCCTGGATTGTTACAGGAATGTCTGCCTGACAGTTTATGCCCTCTCCCTGAGATTGGGCCTAAACCAGCAGTCGGACATCCCCCAAGGTGTCCTGGATAGGAGAAGGTGCAGACTGGGCTGAGGATACCCCCATGCATGGATTTTTGTGTACTGGGCTTCTAGTGTGTGTGTGTGTCTGTGTGCGTGTATCCTATCTAATAAAAAGAGTAATATGCAAATTGACCATACCTCTGATCAAGCCATGCCCACAGCCACGCCCATCAGCCAATCAGGAACAAATTATGCAAATAAACCCCAACCAAGATGGCTATGGCTACTGAGAGTAGGAGGGAGGCTTGGGTTTCCCCGGCAATGGAGGAAGCCAAACTTTCAGCCTGTCATTGCCAGCCGAGGCCTCCACTCAATGCTACAAAGTTTCAACTATAGAGGATACATTATCCCAACAGAAATGCCAGCAGCCACAGAGCTGGAGAGAGAAGAGGCTAGGGTTGCCAGGATGATGGAGGAAGCCAAACTTCTGAAGCCCTAGCCTAGGCCTCCACTCTAGGCTACAAACTTTCAAACAGAAATGGCTGTTGCTATGGAGTGAGCAGAAGGCTAGGCTCCATTCTAGGCTACAAAGTTTCAATTGTAGAACATAAATTAATCCCACATCCCAGAGCCTCCACTTGAGTCACTAGGAGGCATGGCCAGCCTGCAAACCACCACAGGCCCCTTGCCCACGCCACCCCACCCCCCAAGAGAATCCCCACCCTGATCCAGGACACCCTTCAGGGCAAACCAGCCATGCACCAGGCCTCTATCCTATATAATAAAAGAGTAATGACCATCAAGATGGCTGCCCCAATGTGGTCAAAGATCCTGCCCCCATTTGGACACAAGATGGCCACCACAAGATGGCCATCAGGGGAGGACAGTGGGAGGTTCCAGGCCTGCAAGGGAGGGCAGTTGTGGGCCATAAGGCCAGCAAGGGAAGGCAGTTGGGAGGGACTAGGCCTGCAAGGGTGGGCAGTTAGGGGCAATCAAGCCTGCAGGAGAGGGCAGTTAGGGGTGACCAGGCCGGCAGAGGAGGGAAGTTGGGGGCAAACAGGCTGGCAGGGGAGCAGTTAGACATCAATTAGGCTGGCGGAGTAGTGGTTAGGGGGTGATCAGGCTGGCAGGCAGAAGTGGTTGAGGGCAATCACGGAGGCAGGCAGGTGAGAAGTTTGGAGCTAGCAGTCCTGGATTGTGAGAAGGATGTCTGACTGCTCATTTAGGCCCGATCCTACTGGAATTGTGCCTAAATGGTCAGTTAGACATCCCTCGAGGGGTCCCAGATTGGAGAGGGTGAGACTGGGCTGAGGGACAACCCCCCTCCGTCCCCTGTGCACGAATTTCGTGCACCTGGCCTCTAGTATTTCTTATAATTAAAAAATTTGGAATAAAGTTAAATGGCATACAATAGGATATTTATTATATAACTCATGGTACAATGATAGAATAAAATATTATGTAGTTGTGTTTTGCAGAATTCTAAGATTACCTCCAAGTTTCTATCTCATGATGTACACAGCTGGCATAAGAACCTCCACTGAATTGTGGGCAAGACATATGAATATGATAGGACAAATTCTCCATTGATTAAGTTACATTATGTGCAAAAAGTGGCAAGATAATTACTCTTGTGATTATATTGTAGCACACTGGAAATATTCTCTTATATATTCTGAAGGAATAGGTTGTCTTGTCATCAAAGGGCATGTACTAGGATATGAGAGTGGCCTCTAAGATCTAAGAGTAACTCTTGATAAACAGTTACCAAGAAAACAATCTCAGGTAAAGTCTGCCAAAAACCTGAATGAGCTCAAAAGAAGACCATGAGCCTTAGATGAAGTCACAGCTCCAACCAACACTTAATTTCATCTTTGTGAGATCTTGAGTAGATGACCTACTTAACTCGTGCCTGGAATCCTGACCTCTAGAAAGTGTGAGACAAAAAATTTGTGTTTTAAACCACTAATTATATGATAATTGATTATTCAGCAATAGAAAATTAATACATTAGCTGTTTAAAATATGTTTATGGGAGAACCAAGATGGCGGCATAGGTAAAACACCTATCTTGCCGTCATACTCAACAATTTTAATACTACAACTTAACGAAAGAACGAACACCTTCCAGAATCACCAGAAAGCTGGCCGAGTGAAAATTCCACAAATAAAAGTGAAGATAAGACACTGTGACTCGGAGGAGCAGCGGCGGACAGCGCTGAAAGATTCGTGCGGAGAGAGGTTTGGAGCGCGTGCTAGCGGAGAGGGCGGGCGGCTGAAAATCGGCCAGTTTTCTGGAACGGGGAGACAAAGACGTCCCACTGGACTGATTCTCCAGCTCTGGGCGAAGTCCAGGGAACCCACTATCATACGGGGTGAAAACTGGACAGTGGGAGGGCACACTGAAAGCTTGAGTGCTGCCGGGTCTCCCGGCTTGTGGAGAAGGCAGCTTGTGCGCAAACAGCTCGGCTGCGTGAGGGCATAGAGAGTGCTCTGCGACTTGCCCTCTCATTCGGGAAACCGTCAGACTGCTTTGTTTTACGACCCTGGGTGAGACATTTCACATGCAGACTCATTTTGGGAGAGTCTGAATTCCCCGGCAGCCAGTGGAGCTCGGCAGCAGCTCGCTCTCGGAGGTGCTGGCGGCCATTGACCCTGGCACAGAGTCCCCGGGGCCGCACAGGGCGGAGCTAACGCTGCCTGCTTGGCCCCGAGATTCCGCCCATCCAACCTGAGCACAGCTGAGCTTCACAGACAATTGGACTGGAGGTCAACCCCTCCAAGTGCTAACAACGATTAACTGAGCTTAACTTCAGCAAGACTGTGCAACCCATATACACCTCAGGTAACTGGGGAGGCTGAGCCACTATCCATAGTAGGAAGTCTACCACACAAAGCTAATTGACCAACTCAGGGAAGCAGCCACCATGCAGCAACATGGAAAGAAATCAGATGTGAAAGAAATGGAGGAAAAAAAACGACTGGACATGGAATTCAAAACCACGGTTATAGGGTTTTTCAAGAGGTTCCAACAAAAGATCGAGGCCTATAAGGAAATAAGCAAGACCACAAAGGAAATGATCAAGACCAACGTGGAAATGAATGAGTCCTACAAGGAAATGAAGGAGACCCTCAAGGATATAAAGGAGACTCTCAAGGATATGAAAAAGCACCAACCAGAAATTAAGCATACACTGACTGAAATAAAAAAAATATTATAGAAAGACCTAAAAGTGCTCTGGAGCACCCCAAGAACCAAGTTAAAGATTTGAAATACAAAGAGGTAAAATCCACTCAGCTGAAAAAGCAAGAAACCAAAAGAATCCAAAAAATTGAAGATAGTGTAAGGGGCCTCTGGGACAACCTCAAGCATACCAACATGCTAATTATAGGGGTGCCAGAAAAAGAGAGAGAGCAAGACAATGAAAACCTATTTGAAGAAATAGTGACTGAAAACTTCCCACACCTGGTGAAAGAAATTGACTTAGGAGTCCAAGAAGTGCACCGAACCCCAATATATCGGAACCCTAAGAGGACCACACCAAGGCACATCATAATTAAAATGCCAAGAGCAAAAGACAAAGAGAGAATAATAAAAGCAGCAAGAGAGAAACAGTTGGTTACCAATAAGGGAGCACCCATACGATTGTCAGCGGATTTCTCAACAGAAACGATGCAGGCCAGACGGGAGTGGCAAGAAATATTCAAAGTGATGAACAGCAAGAATCTACAACCAAGATTACTCTATCCAGCAAAGCTATCATTCAGAATTGAAGGTCAGATGAAGTGCTTCGCAGATAAGAAAAAGCTAAAGGAGTTCATCACCACCAAACCAACATTATATGAAATGCTAAAGGATATTCTTTAAGAAGAGGAAGAAGAATAAGGTAAAAATATAAATTATGAACAACAAATACACATCTATCTACAAGTGAACATATAAATCAAGTGAATTGATAGGCGGATGAACAGGATAAACTGGTAAATATAACAGAGACATGGACATAGAGAGGTAATGGACTGACAATTCTTGGGGAGAAAAGGGTTGTGGGAAGTGCAGCAAGAGACTGGACAAAAATATTGCAACAATGGGAGAGGACAGTGGGGAGGGGGAGGTAAGGGTGGAGGGTGGGATAGGTACAGGGTGGAGGGGAGCTATAGGGGGATAAAAAGGGGAAACAATGTAATTAATAAACTGAACACTAAAGATAAAAAAAAAGAACTAGTTGACCAGTCTTTCTGGTCATTCAGTCATAAAGGTTGCTTAGGCTTTTATATATATACTAGTGGCCTGGTGCATGAAATTCGTGCACGTGGGGGCTGGAGGTGGGGGTTGTCTCTCAGTCTGGCCTGCATCCCTCCAATCTGAGATCCCTGTGGGATCGGGCCTAAACTGGCACTAGGACAAACCCCTAGCAATCCACACCTAACCGCTTACCTGCCTGACTGCTTGATCACCCCTCACCACTCTGCTTGCTAACCACTCTGCAACTGGTCCCCTCTGCCTGCCTGCTCGGCCCCAACTGCCCCCCACCATCAGCCTGATCATCCTCAACTGCCCATCCCTCCTGGCCTGATCACCCCCAACTGCTTCCCCCTCCTGGCCTGATCACCCCTAACAGCCTCTGCCTTGGCCCCTCCACCATGGCGATCTGGGAATCCTGTGCACGCATGCACTTCATGACCTGGGACCCCTGGCACCCACAGCGAAGCGTGGTGGTAACAGGTCTTCCCCCAGCCTCCTGTGGCCCTGCTCTTCACGTGTGCATCAGTGATCTGGGACCCCCGTGCTTGCGACCTTCACGATCTCAGACCCCAGGCACCCACAGCAAAGCATGGCGGTGGCTGGCCTTCCCGAGTGGGATCGGGTCTAAACGGGCAGTTGGACATCCCTCTCACAATCCAGGACTGCTGGCTTCCCACTGCTCAACTGCCTGTCTTCCTCATTGCCCCTAACTGCTTCTGCTTGTGAGGCTGATCACCATATAACCACTCCCATGCCTGCCTGATTGATGCTCGACTGCTCCCCTGCCAGAATGTTTGCCCCTAACTGCCCTCCCCTGCTGGCCTGGTCACTCCCAACTGCCTTCCCTTTCAGGCCTGCTCCCTCCCAACTGCCCTCCCCAGTTTGCCATCTTGTGGTGGCCATTTTGTGTCCACATGAGGGCAGAATCTTTGACCACATGGGAGCAGCCATCTTGTGTTTTGCAGTGATGGTCAATCTGCATATTATTCTTTTATTAGATAGGATAGAGGCCTGGTGCATGGGTGGGGGCTGGCTGGTTTGCCAGGAAGGGTGTCCAGAATCAGAGTGGGGATTCCCTTGGGGCTTAGGGTGGCCTGGGCAAGGAGCCTGTGGTGGTTGCAGGCTAGCCACATCCCCAGGTGACCCAAACAGAGACCCTGGTATCTGGGACTTATTTACCTTCTACAATTGAAACTTTGTAGCATAGAGTAGAGCCAAGCCTTCTGCTCACTCCATGGCAGCATCCATTTCTGTTGGGATTTATTTATGTTCTGTAATTGAAACTTTGTATCCTTAAGCAGAGGCGAAGACAGGCCACGGCTGCAGAAGCTTGACTTCCTCCACTGCTGGGGAAACCCAAGCCTACCTCCTGCTCGCTCTGTGGTTGTATCCATCTTTGTTAGGGTTAATTCACATACTCACTCCTGATGGGTTGGTGGGCATGGCTTGTGGGCATAGCTTGTGGGTGTAGTGGAGTGATGGTTAATTTTAATATGTTAATTGACCATCACTCCATCACAAAGATGGCTGCACCCACAGCTGAGGCCAAGTTCCTATAAGAAGCCTTAATGAGCAATCAGGAGGAACCTGAGGCTATTCCCTTCCCCACCCTTATGGGGCTTGACAGGGGACCTCAGGCCATGTCCCACACCCAGAAGGGCTTGATAGGGGACCTTAGGCTCTGCCTCCCACCCTGCAGGGTTTGATAGGGGACCTCAGGCCACACCCCCACCTGGGAGGACTTGACAGGAAACCTCAGGCTGCACTCCCCGCCCTGGCATCATGCTAAGGGACCCCAGGCCGCACCTCCTGCCCCAGTGCCAGGCCAGGGGACCTGAGGCCATGCCCCCTCCCAGTAGGGCTTGATAGGGGACCTCAAGGTGCGCTTCCCATCCTGGTTCTGGGTTAGGGGACCTCAGGCTGATCCCCCCACCCTAGCGCCAAGCTGGGAAACCTCAGGCTGTACCTCCCACCAGGTGGGGCTTGACATGGGACCTCAGGCCATGCCCCGCCACCCAGCGGGGTTTGATGGGGACTTCAACGTGCACATCCAGTGCTGGGTCAGGGGAACTCAGGCCATGCCCCCCACCCAGCGGGGCTTGACAGGGTATCTCAGTCCATGTCCCCCACCAGGTGGGACTTGATGGAGGACCGCAAGGCATGCCCCATGGTCTGGGCTGGGGGACATCAGGCCACACTTCTTGTCCTGGCGCCAGGGGATCTGAGGTTATACCCCCTGCCTGGCAGGGCTTGACAAGGGTGGGATCATTTGGGTCTGGATCTATCCCAATGAAGGGGGCCCGGGTCTGGGTCTCAGCCAATTTTGAGGTGCATGTGGGTGGGCAGGATTGACTCTGGGTCCCATGATGTGACCCTAACTCTGACAGGAGGAAGGTTTTCATATACATTTTACTAATTTTATTTCATCTCTGACACTTTTATTATAGATAAAGGGCAAATAGCAATATTAAATTATTTTCTCTAATTAATCCCCTTTTAATGTGCAGAAATTTCATGCACTGGATCACTAGAGAGAGAGAGAGAGAGAGAGAGAGAGAGAGAGAGAGAGAGAGAGAGAGATTGTGTTTTAATTTTTGAAACAATTTTATGTGTGTCATAAGATAAAGAAGATAAGTAGGCTAACTATTAGGAACTGACATTTTTCACTGTAAAAGAATCAGAAATATATGTCATATTGATGGAAGATACCCAGAAGTTCTTTAAATTCACCATTTTTTCCAGGTGAGCTCTTAAGAATCACTTGCTTTGGTGCAGCAGGCTGAGAACTCTGACAGCAACTTCCCTGACCTTTTTTCCCTTAGTTGTCCAACAAATGTATAAGTCTCTGTTTCTTTGTATTGAAACTATAATTGGTATACATAAAGGAACTTCTTGTTTTTTGACTGATTCCTGATTAATATAGGGGGCTATTTTATTTTATTTTTCACTCATTTGCAACAATTTAACATCATTTGAGTGGTGCATTCATGATGACACAAATAGCTACTCTGCTATATAATATTCTCATTATATAAATGTTATTATCATTATTTAGTTTGCTTCTAGTTTTGGGGTACTATAATAGTGCTTCTGTTACCAGACTAAAAAGGCCCATTTGCATGAGTGTGACAAAACCCAATAAAATGCAAGTAGGAGTTTGCATCCAAGAAAGTATGGGTTTGTTGAGGAAATAATGACAAGCCTAGAGTCACAGGTAACTAGTTCTCAAAGACTTGGCTTCCAGAAGATGGGTTACATATGTTTAAAAAAATCATTAATCATGGTGGCTAAATGAATTGGGGTAATGGGCTCTACTGATTGGTTTGGGCCAGGGTAGCAAGTAGTTGATCAGGTACTGATATTAGTTATGGCATTGTTCTGTCTGGTTTCATGTAGATGAGGGCTATAGGGTCATTCTATTTTCAAGGGCCCGGGGCTAAAACACAACTGAGGTCAAGATGATGTTAACTTTAACTTAACTGAAACTCTGTTTCTGTGATCAATAGACCTGAGGTTTGGTCTTAAGACAGTTTGATGCTGACCAGAATCTGATGTCCTAAGGCTGTGGTCGGCAAACTGCGGCTCACGAGCCACATGCGGCTCTTTGGCCCCTTGAGTGTGGCTCTCCCACAAAATAACATTGCCTGGGCAAGTCTATTTTGAAGAAGTGGTGTTAGAAGAAATTTAAGTTTAAAAAATTTGGCTCTCAAAATAAATTTCAATGGTTGTACTGCTGATATATGGTTGTGTTGACTAATGAGTTTGCCGACCACTGTCCTAAGGGCTTAATGATATTTGGGGTGGGAGGGTTATTTTAGTTGTGGTTCACCCATTCCCTAACTTAGAGCTCTTTAAAGTGTCATTTTTACTGGGTCTCCTTTAGACTCCTTACCTTAGATGAACTGTGGGATTCAACTTCTCTGAACATTGCCCCTTGAGACTGAGGAACTGATGCTCAAAGTGTGCAGTACCAGCAAATGCTCCCAGAGCAAAAGCAGCTTTGGTGTTCTGATATTCAGCTTACTCCACTGGGATCATGTTTTCTCCTAAAAATATATCCTGGCAGTTTTCACATTATTTATTTAGAAATGTATTTGTATTGATTTCAGAGAAGAAGGGGAGGGAGATTGAGATAGAAATATCAATGATGAGAGATAATCATTGATTGATGGCCTCTTGCATGCCCCCTACTGGGGATCGAGCCTGCAGTCTGGGGATGTGCCGTGACTGGGAATAGAACCATTACCTCTGGGTTCATAGGTCAACGCTCAACACTGAGCCATACCACTGGACTCCCACATTGTTTCCCCCCCCCACATTGTTTTTTAATCATGCAAATATTTTAAAGGGAATATTTTTAATATATTTTCTAGCATTTTTGGTTATTTTTGGCAGTTGGGTCCCTCTGAATAACCCAGCTTATCATTAAAGGAAATGAAAGTCCCCAGAAGCTTCTGAAACTAATCAAAGGAGGCCCCTATCATATGCTACTGTGATAAACCAATGGAGGAGATATATTTAAGGCAAGTGGGTTTTACAGAGTCTCTCTCGACTGAAACCATTTATGCAGATCTCTAATCCATACTGCTTGCCTTCCTTATTATGGCTTTAAAAATCCAGTAACATTTTAATTTTTTGCCCTTATAAACTATACTAATGATTAATGTAAAGCCACATCTTTCAGTACAGTGCCTGCTTTTGGGTTACGGTGTCTTTTGGAAATCTGATGAAAACACACACACACACACACACACACACACACACACACACACACACTCACACACACACACACACACAAAACTAGCATACCAGATTTGTGGGTTCATAGAAACCCTGAAGCTCATCAGTGGGTCCCAGGTTAAAAAGTTGTCATATAGACTTTCTAGGCCATTTAACTCTGGACACCAGCAATCCTCTGAAAAAGAACTGAAATAAGTGGGCCAATGTGTTTTACAAATCGGTTAGGCCACTAGGGGCATTGCAGCCCTGCAACCAGGAATGGCCATGCTCCTCTAGCACTGGATTGAGCAAAACTGCCTGTTCCCCGCTGCACTAACACTTGAGAAACACAAAGTAAATTGATGTGGCATTAGCCTAAAAGAACTGTTTCTTGTTGAATTCACTTTCTTGGATATTGAAAATGAGAAGAACAATGTGTGAAATTGAACTTGTTCACATGAGAGGTTCCTGAAATCCAAGCAGGTTGGAAGTTAATTCTTTAGTTTGAGAGCTCCCTCTTTGCATTCTTCCTATTCTTTTTAACGAGGGGACGAGTTGAAATTCATAAATGTTATTTCTAAATAAAATAATGAACACCCCTTTAAAATTTCTCTCGTGCTTCTTGGATTCTGTTTTTTAATTTTTTCCCCATTTTTTGAGCAATAGTTGACATATATCACTGTGTAAGTTTAGAACATATAGCATTATGATTTTGTTTACACATATTGTGAAACGATTACAGCAAAAGGTTTAGTTAAAGTCTATCTTCTCATATAGATAAAACAAAAAAGAAGAAAAAAGAAAAAAATAAAAAATTTCCTTGTGATGATAATTCTTATAATTTATTTTCTTACTAATTCTTTCTTTCTTCTTTTAAATTTAATAAATCTTTATTGTTCAGATTATTACAATTGTTCCTCTTCTTCCCCCATAGCTCCCCTCCACCCAGTTCCCACCCCACCATCTGCCCTTACTCCCCGCCCCCACTATCTTCATCCATAGGTATAAAATTCTGGTCCAGTCTCTTTCCGCACTCCCCCATACCCCTTTCCCCGTGAGAATTTTTAGTCCACTCCCTTTCTATGCCCCTGATTCTATTATATTCAACAGTTTATTCTGTTCATCAGATTTTTTTATTCACTTGATTTTTAGATTCACTTGTTGATAGATATGTATTTGTTGTTCATAATTTTTATCTTTAACTTTCTCTTCTTCCTCTTCTTCTTAAAGAATACCTTTCAGCATTTCATATAATACTGGTTTGGCAGTAATGAACTCCTTTAGCTTTTTCTTATCTGTGAAGCTCTTTATCTGCCCTTCAATTCCGAATGATAGCTTTTCTGGTAGAGTAATCTTGGTTGTAGGTTTTTGCTATTCATCACTTTGAATATTTCTTACCACTGCCATCTGGCCTGCATAGTTTCTGTTGAGAAATCAGCTGATAGTCATATGGGTGCTTCCTTGTAGGTAATTAAGTGTTTTTCTCTTGCTAATTTTAATATTCTCTCATTGTCTTTTGCTCTTGGCATTTTAATTATGATGTGTCTTGGTGTGGTCCTCTTTGGATTCCTTTTGTTTGGGGTTCTGTGAGCTTTATAGACTTGTAAGTCTCTTTCACCAGGTGGGGGAAGTTTTCTGTCATTGTTTCTTCAAATAGGTTTTCCGTATCTTTTTCTCTCTTTTTTTATGGCACCCCCATAATTCTGATATTGGTACACTTGAAATTGTCCCAGAGGCTGCTTATACTATCTTCATATTTTTGGATTCCTTTTTTCTTTTTTCTTTTTCAGCTGGGTATTTTTTGCTTCTTTGTAATTCAAATCTTTGACTTGATTCTTGTGATCCTCTAGTCTGCTGTTGGATATCTGTATATTATTTTTAATTTCAATCAGTGTATGCTTAATTTCTAGTTGGTCCTTTTTTATTTATTTTCTTTTTTTATCGTTATTGTTCAGTTTATTAATTACATTGTTTCCCCCTTTTCATCCCCCTATATCTCCCCTCCACCCTGTACCTACCCCACCCTTCACCCTCACCTCCCCCTCCCCAATGTCCTCTCCCATTGCTGCAAGATTTTTGTCCAGTCTCTTGCTGTACTTGCCACAACCCTTTTCTCCCAAAGAATTGTCAGTCCATTCCCTCTCTATGTCCATGTTTCTGTTATATTCACCAGTTTATCTTGTTCATCAGCCTATCAATTCACTTGATTTTTATGTTCATTTGTTGATCGATGTGTATTTGTTGTTCATAATTTATATTTTTACCTTTTTCTTCTTCCTCTTCTTAAAGAATATCTTTCAGCATTTCATATAATATTGGTTTGGTGGTGATGAACTCCTTTAGCTTTTTCTTATCTGTGAAGCACTTTATCTGATCCTCAATTCTGAATGATAGCTTTGCTGGATAGAGTAATCTTGGTTGTAGGTTCTTGCTATTCATTATTTTGAATATTTCTTGCCACTCGCATCTGGCCTGCATCGTTTCCTTTGAGAAATCCACTGACAATCGTATGGGTGCTCCCCTGTAGGTAACCAACTGTTTTTCTCTTGCTGCTTTTAATATTCTCTCTTTATCTTTTGCTCTTGGTATTTTAATTATGATATGTCTTGGTGTGGTCCTCTTTAGATTCCTATATTTTGGGGTTCTGTGTACTTCTTGGGCTTTTAAGTCAATTTCTTTCACCAGGTGTGGGAAGTTTTCAGTCACTATTTCTTCAAGTAGGTTTTCATTAACTTGCTCTCTCTCTTTTTCTGGCACCCCAATAATTCGGATGTTGGCAAGCTTGAGGTTGTCCCAGAGGCCCCTTACGCTATCTTCAATTATCTGAATTCTTTTTGTTTCTTGCTTTTCCAGCCGAGTGGATTTTGCTTCTTTGTATTTCAATTCTCTGACTTGGTTCTTGTGGTTCTCTGGACTGCTTTTAGGACTTTGTGTAATATATATATATTTTTTTTACTTCACCACCAAGATTTAATTATAAATGCAGAAGTATGTTTTTCAAAATATATAAGTATTAACAGTGCTCATAATGTGAAACAGAGCATATTTGGAGAATCTTGCCAGGAAATGAACAGAAAATTATGGTTTTGAAAACTTTCACACTTCAGATACTTTTCTAAATTTGTCTATCTTTTTTAGTTTGAATTACAAAATATTTCAGTCATTTAAGAAGATATAAGACAAAGTAATAAATTTAAAGGATTAAAAATTTAAATGAGCACTTTCTATTATAATATAAACTAAATTTGTTGGGCTAATAGTAGATTATAACACTTCTTGTAGTAATCAGAACACCTGAAGATCACTCCAATTCCATTAACAGTGAAATATTGCTAGATCTGGTTTTTAGTTTTGAGCACAGAGTTTTTATTTTGACATTTTAAATAAGCATTGATATTCCATTTTTAAAAAATCGACTTATAATTTATTATTTTATCATTTATAATTTTTTAAAATATATTTTTATTGATTTTTTGCAGTATAACTTATAATTAATAGTAGTACATGTTTTCTTTTCCCCCTCCCCCTTATCCTCCCCCCAGCCTCCCCTACCCCCCACCACATATCCCCAACTTCCCCCCTCCCTGCCCCAGTGTCTTTCATTCATTGGTTATGCTCATATGCATGCATACAAGTCCTTCAGTTGATCTCCCCCCGCATCCGCCTCCCATCCACCCAAGTCTTCCCCTGTAGCTTAACAGCCTGTTCAAGGCCACCCTGCCTCTATATCAGTCACTCTCCCCTGTTCCTTTTCTTCAAAAATATCTTGCCTCTGCATACTAGAAATAAATGTATAAGAACAAAAAATGTTTCAGTCTCAGTTTCAACGTCCAACTGTTCTGAGT
Organism: Antrozous pallidus; assembly: GCA_027563665.1. Lineage (NCBI taxonomy): Eukaryota > Metazoa > Chordata > Mammalia > Chiroptera > Vespertilionidae > Antrozous > Antrozous pallidus. Next base: position 38,288,105 of record CM050509.1, on the reverse strand, counting down.
CCCAGTTTCAGTGTCAAATAGTTCTTCATGTGTACATGTCAGCAATGGTATCCAGATGGTGGACACATCGTGGCAATGCAAGATCCATCCTCTCTGGTTTGGTCCTGGGCCGCCTGCAGACATGCATAGCTGCCGACTGCTAGCATGGCAAGGTGTCGTCAGTGTCCCCCATCTCTGGACCATCCTCGTGACTGGAACAGATCCATCAGTTCCTCACTGTCGCAGGAACCCACATGGTCTTGGAGTTGTTCTCTGAAAACACACAAACACATTCTCGACCAAAAGTTAACAAAGGGATCCTCTATGCAAAATAGACTTGGGATTCTTTTTAATTTTTGCCTAAATGATTTTCCTTTGGCTCATTTTGACACCATGTGTGTTTTTTCATGGGTGTCCTGCAATTGGTTTTACAAATGGAATTTACTTTACTGGAGTAAGAATTTTCTAGATGTATTTTACTTACTCGATATATATATATATATTTTTTTTCCTTACATGATATTACCCCACTGTCCCCTCCCCTTTTTTGATTAATGGGGACTTTTGGAAATTTTATATTGCAGTCTTGGTAATTTTAAATTTTAATTTTTGCACACAAATATTACTGCTTTAGGTTCTTTGGATGTTAGGCAATTTTACAGTGAGATGAACTACTAATAGATTTTTTAGTTAATGTTTTAGGAAAAGCTTTTTGTCCAGAACACTATAATTTTCTTGAGTATTCACTTATTTCACTTGGCCAATTTAAACTAATCTGAAAACTCGATTACTATTTTCCTGTCAATTTTAATACTCAAGCAGAAATCTTAGTTTACCCTGTAAATACTAGTGGAGAGGAATATTTGCAATTTTGAGTAGATCCTGAGCATTCCTGGTAATAGACTGAATTTAGATATAGAGCAGCTATTGCTGGCCAAGTCTCTGTCTGCCACCTGGGTCCCGGTATGAGTTGTGCGTGGGAGGCGAAGCAGCCGTGGGGGTAGGAGACCTCTCTCAGGAGGGGTGAGAATTCAAACTCCTGCAAGGTTTCTGGATGAGGGTCTGTGCCCCACCTCTGTTGACCTTTTAGTTCTCTCCTGTTGGCCCCTCTGCGACTGTGCCTGTCTTAGGTTGTTCCTTCCCTGAGGAATCTTACCCGTCTCTGGCTAACCAGCCATCCTCCGGGGCCAAACAGGGTGATGTGAGGTTCAGTTCTGTCTCCTTTGTAGTCTATGCCCCTGTGACCTCCACGTCCAGTACCTGCCTTGGGGTCCCCTCGCCTGCTGGCGGGGTCCCGGTACTGATCACATATTGGGGGACCCAGGTTTCTTCTCCAGAGAGGGCCCAGCTCACACCATTGGTCGAGATACAGATTCATGGTGCCAGCTGTCCAGAGGCTTCAGCCACAGCTTGAACTGAAAACTCAGGCATCAGCTGTGTGTATTTGGATAGTAACAAGAAGGTCCCTCTTGGCAGAAAGGGCAAGAAGGGCCAATATAGAATGCTCGGATGCCTTCCCAGTGCCTTAATTCCTTCTGAAAGAGATTAATTTCTTTCCTATTCTTTTTTAAGTTGCTGCCCACCATTCAAAGAATTAGTTTGTAAGTTTGTTTGGGATAATTATATAATATGCTGTTGTCAAATATCAAATATTATAATGACATTGTAGAATAATATCATGTAAGGGCATTATGGTGTCACGGGAGGTTTAGCAGGGCCTAGCCTAAGGACTGGTCTCCATAGGATATGACAAGCTCTAGGCCATGTCAATTCAATGTTAAACTAGCTGCCATTTTTTATAACTTTATATAAACTTTGTCAGGGATGTAAAAACACAAATCACTTACCTCAGTTCAAGAGTTCAAATATATTGACTTTTCCACTTACTCCCACCACCTGCCACTTACCCTGCGGTTTGACATTCTGATGGACTTTTCTCAGTCTCTGGATCCATTCTTGTTCATCAGTCTATGTCATTGATTGTATTCCTCAAATGAGTGAGATCATGTGATATTTGTCTTTCTCTGCCTGGCTAATTTTACTTAGCATAATGCTCTCCAAATCCATCCATGTTGTTACAAATGGTAGGAGCTCCTTCTTTTTTTCCGCGGCGTAGTATTCCATTGTGTAAATGTACCATAGTTTTTTAATCCACTCATCTGCTGATGGGCACTTCGGCTGTTTCCAAATCTTAGCTATGGTAAATTGTGCTGCTATGAACATAGGGGTACATATATCCTTTCTAATTCGGCTTTCTAATTTCTTGGGGTATATTCCTAGAAGTGGGATCACTGGGTCGAATGGGAGCTCCATTTTTAGTTTTTTGAGGAAACTCCATACTGTTCTCCACAGTGGCTGCACTAGTCTACAATCCCACCAGCATTGCATGAGAGTTGCTTTTTCTCCACATCCTCGCCAGCACTTGTCATTTCTTAATTTGTTGATGTAAGCCATTCTGACAGGTGTGAGATGGTACCGCATAGTCGTTTTGATTTGCATCTCTCGGATAATTAGTGACTTTGAGCAAGTTTTCATATGTCTCTGGGCCTTCCTTTTGTCTTCTTTCGTGAAGATTATATTTAGGTCTGTTGCCCATTTTTTAATTGGATCGTTTGTCCTCCTTTTATTGAGTTGGGTGAGTTGCCTGTAGATGCTTGAGATTAAACCTTTATCACTAATAACATTTTCAAATATGTTCTCCCATACAGTGGGTTTTCTTGTTGTTTTGTTGATGGTTTCTTTAGCTGTGCAAAAGCTTTTGATTTTGATGTAGTCCCATTTGTTTATTTTCTCTTTAGCTTCCATTGTCCTAGGAGCAGTATCATCAAAGAAGTTCTTTTGGCATATGTCTGAGATTTTTCTTCCTGTAGATTCCTCTAATATTTTTATGGTTTCCTGTCTTACGTTTTAGTCCTGTATCCATTTTGAGTTTTTTTTGTGTGTGTATGGTGTAAGTTGGTGCTCTAGTTTCATTTTTTTGCATGTATCTGTCCAATTTTCCCAACACCATTTATTGAAGAGATTGTCTTGACTTCTTTGTATAATCATGCCTCCTTTGTCAAATATTAATTGAGCATAGTGGATTGGGTTGATATCCAGATTCTCTATTCTATTCCATTGATCTATATGTCTGTTCTTGTGCCAGTACCAGGCTGTTTGAGAACAGTAGCTTTGTAATATAGCTTGAAATCTGGTATGGAAATCTCACCGACTTTATGCTTCTTTCTCAGGATTGCTGTGGCTATTCAGGGCCTTTTTTTGTTCCAGATGAATTTTTGGAGAGTTTTTTCTAGGTCTGTGAAATATGCCATTGGTATTTTAATGGGGAGTGCATTAAATTTATAGATTGCTTTGGGTAGTATGGACATTTTAATTATGTTGATTTTCCCAATCCATGAACATGGAATGTTCTTCCACATGTTTACATCTTCCTCTATCTCTTCTTTCAGTGTCCTGTAGTTTTCCACGAATAGGTCTTTTACCTCCTTAGTTAAGTTTATTCCTAGGTATCTTAATTTTTTTTGGTGTGATGGCAAATTGGATTGCTTTTTTAGTCTCTCTTTCTGTAAGTTCACTATTAGTGTATAGAAATGCCATAGATTTCTTGGCATTAATTTTGTAGCCTGCTACGTTGCTGAACTCATTTATTAAGTCTACTAACTTTTTTATGGAGTCTTTCATGTTTTTTATGTACAATATCATGTCATCTGCAAATAAGGATAGCTTAACTTCTTCTTTTCCAATTTTGATGCCTTTTATTTCTTCTTCTTGTCTAATTGCAATGGCTAATACTTCCAGTACTATGTTGAACAGGAGTGGTGAAAGTGGGCAACCCTGTCTTGTTCCTGTTCTTAGGGGAAATGGTTGTAGTTTTTGCCCATTGAGTATGATGTATGCTGTGGGTTTATCACATATGGCTTTTATTATGTTGAGGTATGATCCTTCTATTCCTACCTTATGGGAGTTTTTATTAAGAAAGGGTGTTGGATTTTGTCAAATGCTTTTTCTGCATCAATTGATATGACTATGTGATTTTTATCTCTCAATTTGTTTATGTGATGTATCACATTTATTGAATTGTGGATATTGTACCATCCTTGCATTACTGGGATAAATTCTACTTGGTCATGGTGTATGATCTTTCTGATGTATTGCTGGATCCGATTTGATAGAATTTTATTGAGGATTTTGGCATCTATATTCATGAGGCATATTGGCCTGTAATTCTCTTTCATTGTGTCGTCTTTATCTGGTTTTGGTATTAGGGTGATGCTAGCTTCATAGAAGGAGTTTGGAAGTGTTCCATCCTCTTGAATTTTCTGGAATAGTCTTAGGAGTATAGGTTTTAGTTCTTCCTTGAATGTTTGGTAAAACTCCCCTGCGAAGATGTCTTGCCCTGGGCTTTAGTTTGCTGGAAGCTTTATGATGACTGCTTCAATTTCTTCCACAGTTATTGGTCTATTGAGTTGTTTAGATTCTTCTTGATTGAGTTTTGGGAGGTTATATTTTTCTAGAAACATATCCATTTCCTCCAGGTTGTCGAGTTTGTTGGAGTAGAGTTGTTCTAAGTATTTTTTAACAATCCTTTGTATTTCAGTGGGGTCTGTTGTTATTTCACCTCTTTCATTTCTGATTTTATTTATTAGGGTCCTCTCTCTTTGCTTCTTGGTGAGTCTGGCTAGAGGTTCATCAATCTTGTTTATCCTTTCAAAGAACCATCTCTTGGTTTTTCTGATCTTCTGTATTGTTTCTTTAGTCTCTATGTCATTTATTTCTGCTCTGATCTTTACTATTTCCTTCCTTCTGCTTACACTGGGCTTTTCTTGTTGCTTTCTTTCTAACTCTTTGAGTTGTTGGGTTAGATAATTTATTGCCGACGTTCCTAGTTTTTTGCAGTAGGATTGTAGAGCTATGAACTTCCCTCTCAGAACTGCTTTCACTGTGTCCCATAGATTTTGGATTGTTGTGCTATCATTGTCATTTGTTTCCATGATGTTTTCTATCTCTTCCTTAATCTCTCTAGTAACCCAGTCATAGTTTAATAGCATGCTGTTTAGTGTCCATGTGTTCAATTTCTTTTGATTGTTTCTATTGTAGTTGATTTCCAGCTTTATGCCACTGTGATCTGAGAATATGCTTGATATGATTTCTATCTTATTGAATTTGGAGAGACTTTGCCTATGACCCAACACATGGTCTATCTTTGAGAATGACCCATGGGCACTTGAAAAGAATGTATATTCCGTGGCTTGGGGTGAAATGATCTGAAGATGTCAATTAATTCCATCTGGTCCTGTGAGTCATTGAGGATTGATGTTTCTTTACTGATTTTTTGTTTAGAGGATCTGTCCAATGGTGATAGTGGGGTATTAAAGTCTCCTACTATGATTGTATTGCTGTCTATCTCTCCCTTGATGTCCTCTAGGAGTTTTTGTATATATTTGGGTGCTCCTGTATTGGGTGCGTATATGTTTACCAGAGTTATTTCTTCTTCTTGGATTGCTCCCTTTAGTATTATGAAGTGGCCTTCTTTATCTCTTGTTATGTCCTTCACTTTGAGATCTAATTTGTCGGATATAAGAATGGCTACCCCAGCTTTTCTTTCATTTCCATTCGCCTGAATACCTTTTTTCCAACCTTTCATCCTCAGTCTGTGTGCGTCTTTTTTTCGGAGGTGGGTTCCTTGTAGACAGCAGATACATGGGTTGTGTTTTCTTATCCCGTCCATCACCCTATGTCTTTTGATTGGAGCATTTAAACCGTTTACATTTAAAGTTATTATTGATAGGTGCTTATATGTTGCCATTTTTGTTCTTTACCCCTGTGTTCCTTCTTCGCTTCCTATTTCTTTTTACAGCAGATCCTTTAGCATTTCTTGCATTGCTGGTTTGGTGGTGATGAATTCCCTTAGTCCTTTTTTTTTATCTGTGAAGCTCCTGATTTGACTTTCAATTTTGATTGAGAGCCTTGCTGGGTATAGTATTCTTGGATTCAGACCCTTCCTTTGCATGACTTTTAAATTTCATTCCACTGCCTTCTGGCCTGATAGGTTTTTGTTGAGAGATCACTTGTTAGTCTGATGGGGGTTCCTCTGTAGGTGACTTTCTGTCTCTCTCTGGCAGCTTTTAAGATTCTTACTTTGTCATTGGTGTTTGCCAATTTAATTATAATGTGTCTTGGCGTAGGTCTTTTGGGGTTTATTTTGCTTGGGACTCTGTGAGCTTCTTGGATTTGTGTGGGTTTTTCCTTTCCTATATCAGGAAAGTTTTCTGTCATTATGTCTTCCAACAGGTTTTCTATTCCTTGCTCAGTTTCCTGTCCTTCTGGAAGCCCAATTATACAGATGTTGTTTTGTTTCATGTTGTCCCAAAGTTCCCTTAGGCTCTCCTCCTGCTTTTTAATTTTTTTTCTAGCTGCTGCTCTACTTGGGTATTTTTTCCTACATGGGCTTCTAGCTCACTGATGTGATCCTCTGCTTCTTCTAGTCTACTCTTAATACTTTCTATTGAGTTCTTTACTTTAGCAATGTCACTTTTCATTTCTTCTTGGCTCCTCTTCATTTCTTCATGGCTCTTCATCATTTCTTCCTGGGTCTTCCTCATTTCCTCTTGGTTCTTACTCATATTATCAAATTTGTCTTCCATTCTTTTCAGCCACCTTATGACCATTTCTCTGAATTCTTTCTCTGACAGGTTGTTAACTTCCATTTCGTTTACCTCCTTTTCTGGTGAGCCTTGCTTTTCTTTCATATGTGGGCTGTTTCTTTGTCTTCCCATGGTCTCTCTTCTCTGTGTATCTGGTTATGTAGTTCTCACTCTCCTGCGTTGATTTAAAGGCACAAAATACAACACAACCATGTGCAAAGCACCAGGCACTGAACCGGAATGTAGTCAAAGTAATTGTAATTCCAAATAAAGGTGACCGCCAGAGAAAGGCAAATTCGGTGATAGGTGGGAGAAAAGAAAGAGAACCTCCCCCAGACACACACAGACACTCACCAACCCACACTCACACAAAAAGAAAGAGACCCCCCCACACACACACTCACAAAAAAGAAAGACAGGAATGCCAAAATGATAATGGGAAAAGGGGGAGAAAAAAAAGGAGTAAATTATAAATGTGGGGTGAAAACTCCTATAGGACAGCCCCTAATCCGAACCAAAACCTGCAACAAGTACTTGGAGATTGATACAAATTACATGCAACTACTAATATCAAGAGAGGTGAGGGAACACAGAAGCAAAAATCTATCTCAAAAACAATGCAGATGAGGACAACAAAACAAGAAACAATACCAAAAATAAAAATAACCCCCCCCTACAAGACAAACCAAAATAACAGGATAAGCAAATCAATCTCATAATCCTGCTTAAAAAATCAATATAATCAACAGTCAAGTAAACAACAACAACAGGACAGGGCTAAAAATACTTTAAGATAGTGAAGTCAGAGAAGCTAGAGGTATATATGCACTTGGATCAGGTGGTTAGAGATTAGATATATCAGTGGGGTGAAATTTTAACAGGGGGTAAAGGGAAAGAATTAGGTAAATATAAAGCGGGAAAAGTGTAAGAGAGACAAGGCACTAAATAGGGAAAGGTTAGCAAGAGAGTGGTGGTATAAAGGTGAAGTTGAGGTAGAGTAAAAGGTACTAAAGAGTAGATGAAAATAGACTGTATTCCCAAGGTCGAAGAGAAAATATAATCAATTCCCTGTCACACAAGAGTCAATTTGTGATTTGGCCCCTGGGTGGCAGTGTTTCTAGATTGACTTCTGGGTCTATTGGTCCTCTCTATCCTGAACAAAACAATACTGCCTCTCTAATGGTGACTGCTGTTTTAGCAGCCAGGACACTCCCAAAATCTTCCGGGTTTCCCTCCTCTGTCAGGTCCAAATTGATTGCACTCCAGGGACTAACTCTGCCACCAGCTGCAAGGGCCCTCTCCCACGTTTACCAGCTCCAACAGCCACAGATTTTATTTCAGGTGCAGATCTCCAGGTTTTGAGTTCCAAGGTGCAGATCTTCCAGACTGCCAGCCCCCTCAGTTTCACGCCCAAAGTACCTCCAGGGAAATCTGACCTTTCCGTGCTGGAGTTTAGAGCTCCCTGGGCTCTGCGCGCCTCCGCGCCAACTGGGCGCCGGTGTTCCGGGAGTCTCAGCCGTCCAGCCGGTACTGGTATTGTAGCTGTATATTTTCAGGTCCTGCCCCTTCAAGATGTCGTGGTCTGCCTCCACGCGCCTCCTCACGCAGTTGGCTCAGGGAGAGAACTCAGCAGTACTGGGGCCGCTCAGGCTGGGGAGGCCAGCCCAGCAGTCCTCTATCTTCTCCTGGAGCACAGCTGTCCCCCTAGTCGCCGACAAACACTCCCTGGGCGACTTTCAGCTGCTCCCTCCCTCTGCCCTGTGAGCAGATTCAGATCGAATCCCTCCGTTCCGCCGCAATTTTCCATGTAATATTTTCTTAAATTTCAGTCTGTGTATGCTTGATTTCTAGTTGGTCCTTTTTCATATCCATGAGGGTCTTGTTCATATCCTCAGAGGTCTTGTTCATTTCCTTGAGGGTCTCATTCATTTCCTTGTAAGTCTCATTCATTTCCTGGTTGGTATTATTTCCTTATAATTCTCATTAAGTTCATCGGCCTTTTCTAGGAGCCTCTTGAAAAGCCTTATAACCGTGGTTTTGAACTCTATGTCTTGTCATCTTTTCTCCTCCATTTCTTTCATATCTGATTTATTTCCATATCTCTACATGGTGGCTGCTTTATGTGGTAGATATCCTCAAAGGGACAGTGGCTCAGCCTCCCCAGTTACCTGAGGTGGGTACTCTTACTGCAATCCTTTATGGGTTGTACAGTATTTTTGAATTTAAACTCAGCTTGTTGTTGTTAGCCCTAGGAGGGTTTGACCTCCAGGCCAATTGGCTGTGAAGAGAGACTGTGTTCAGGTTGGATGGGCGGAGTCTCGGAGCTGCGCAGGCAGCCTCAGTGTCAGCTACGTCCTATGCGACGCTCGCGCACGTGGGTCTCTGTTGGATGGGGATGGCTGCAGACACCTCCAAGAGAAAGCCGCTAGTCTCTTCCCCTTGCCAGACAACTCTGCCTCTCCCCAAATGAGTCTGCACACCCAAAATCTAGCCCAGAGTTGTAAAATAGATGGTTTCCGGGACCAGGAGACAAGTTTCCAGAGGGCAAGTCGCGGGTTTGTGTGACACTTGCGCGCAAACTTCTTTTCCCAGCCTCCGGGTTTCTCCTCAGACTAGGAGACCTCTGCCGCGCCCCACTTCCAGGGTGCGTCCCCCAGACCTCGGCCCTCGCCTGGCACTGGGGAATCTGTGCAGTGGGACGTCTCCACGTACCCTGGATCTCGGACCTTGCCTGGTGCTGGGGACTCCGTGTAGTGGGACGTCTCCGCCCTCCCCATTGGCGAAATCCAGCCGGGGTTGCTGCTCCAGCCCTACGGCCCGCGCGCGCGACCAGGACGGCTCCTAACCTGTTTCCGTCTTCAAGGCTGCACTCCCGCTGCTCCTCTGAGTCTCAGTGTCCCACCTTTACTCTTATTTGTGGAGTTTTCACTCAGCCAGCTTTCTGGCGATTCTGGGTGATGTCTGTTCTGCTGTTATGTTGTAGTTCTTAAATCGTTGCGTGGGGCCGAACAATAGGTGTTTACCTATGCCGCCATCTTGGTTCTCTCTCCTAGTTGGTCCTTTTTTATATCCTTGAGTGTCTCACTAAATTTATTGGCTTTTTCTAGAAAATTCTTGCAAAACCTTACAACCGCAGTTTGAACTCTATATCCAGTAGTTTGCTTTCCTCCATTTCTTTCATTTGTGATCTGTTTCTTTGTCTCTGCTTTTTGGCTGCTTCTCTGTGTTGAGAAAGTGGCTTTGTGTGCTAGGTTTCCTAAAGGGCCCAGTGGCTCAGTCTCCCCAGTTACTTGAGGTTGACACACTTGGTGCACACCTTTGTGGGCTGTGTACACAGTCTTGTTGTAGTTAAACCTTCATTGTTGTTGGTATCACTGGGAGGAATTGACCTCCAGGCCAATTGGCTGTGAGGATCAGCTGTGTCTATGCTGGGAGAACTTCTGTGCTAGAGACACTCTTATGAGACAAGATTGCAAAAACCTCTGTGCTCAGCTTGCATGGGGTGGAGTCTCAGGGCAGAGCAGACAGCATTGATTTCCCTTCAGCCCTGCTGTAATAGGCCCTGTGTCTCAGTGTCCTGTGGTAATCACTGAAAGCACCTCTGAGAGAAAGCAAGCCTCAAGTTCCGCCAGCTGCCAGACAGTCCAGTTTCTCTCCGAATTAGTCAAGGTCCCCAGAGTCTCACCTGGAACTGGAGTTCAGTGCAGTCAGGAGCTTTTGTGTCTCTCCTGCTTGCTTGAGAAAACCAACTGCGTACTCAGTTGCCCACCCTTTCCACATACTCCTTGGAACCTCTACCTTCAGAAGTTCCTATGAGTCTCAGTGTGCTTTTCTCTTTCCTGAGAGTCCTATTTCACCCCGTATGAGTCCTGTTCCCCAGAGTGTTGCCTAAAATTGGAGTTGGGTGCAGCTTGGAGCTTTTGTCTCCCTCCCACTTGAGAAAACCAGCTGTGCTCTCAGTTGCCAGTCCTCTCCACGTGCATCTCAGTACCTCTGCCTCCTCCGGCTCCTCTGAGTCTCAGTGTGCTTTTGTCTTTCTTTCTAGTTTGAGAATTTCCACTCAGCCAGCCTTCCTGTGATCTGGATGATGATGAACACAGGGGTAAAGAACAAAAATGGCGACAAATAAGTACCTATCAATAATAACTTTAAATGTAAACATATTAAATGTTCCAATCAAAAGACTTAAGGTAATGGACTGGATAAGAAAACACGACCCATATATATGCTGTCTACAAGAAACCCATTTCTGAAAAAAAGATGCACACAGACTGAGGGTGAAAGGATAGAAAAAGTTTCTTCAGGTGAATGGAAATGGAAAAAAGCTGGGGTAACAATACTTATATCTGACAAACTAGATCTCAAAGTGAAGACTTAACAAGAGATAAAGAAGGCCACTTCATAATACTAAAGGGAACAAACCAACAAGAAGAAATAACTCTAGTAAACATATATGCACCCAATACAGAAGCACCCAAATATATAAAAAAAACTCCTGGATGATATCAAGGGAGAGATCGACAGCAATACAATGATAGTAGCAGACTTTAATATCCCACTATCACCATTGGACAAATCTCCTAAACAAAAAATCAGTAAATAAACATCAATCCTCAATAACTCACTAGACCAGATGGAATTAATTGACATCTTCAGATCATTTCACCCCAAAGCCACACAATATATATTCTTTTCAAGTGCACATGGGTCATTTTCAAAGATAGACCATATGGTGGGTCATAGGCAAAGTCTATCCAAATTCAAGAAGATAGAAATCATATCAAGCATATTCTCAGATCACAATGGCATAAAGTTGGAAATCAACTACAATAAAAACAATCCAAAGAAATTGAACACATGGAGACTAAAAAGCATGCTATTAAACAATAACTGGGTTAGCAGCGAGATCAAGGAAGAAATAGAAAACATCATGGAAACAAATGACAATGATAGCACAACAATCCAAAATCTATGAGACACAATGAAAGCAATTTTGAGAGGGAAGTTCATAGCTCTGCAATCCTACTGCAAAAAAACAAGAAACAGCGGCAATAAATTATCTAACCCAACAACTCAAGGAGTTAGAAAGAAAGCAACAAGAAAAGCCGAGTGTAAGCAGAAGGAAGGAAATAGTAAAGATCAGAGCAGAAATAAATGACATAGAGACCAAAGAAACAATACAAAAGATCAACAAACCCAACAGCTGGTTCTTTGAAGAAAAAAAGAAAACATGATTGATGAACCTCTAACCAGACTCACCAAGAAGCAAAGAGGACCCAAATAAATAAAATCATAAATGAAAAAGGGGAAATAACAACAGATTCCAAAGAAATACAAATAATTGTTCAAAAATACTATGAACAACTCTACTCAAATAAATTGGACAACCTGGAGGAAATGGATATATTCCTAGAAAAATATAATCTTCCAAAACTCAGTCAGGAAAAATCTAAACAGCTCAATAGTCCAATAACTATGGAAGAAATTGAAGCAGTCATAAAAAAGCTTCCAGCAAACAAAAGCCCAGGCCATATGGCTTCACAGGGGAGTTTTACCAAACATTCAAGGAAGAACAAAACCTAACCTCCTCAGACTATTCCAGAAAATTCAAGAGGATGGAACACTTCTAAACTCCTTGTACAAAGCCAGCATCACCCTACTACCAAAACCAGATAGAGACGACACAAAGAAAGAGAATTACAGGCCGATATCCCTCATGAATATAGAAGCCAAAATCCTCAATAAAATTCTAGCAAATCTGATTCAGCAGTACATCAGAAAGATCATACACCATGACCAAGTAGGATTTATCCCAGGAATGCAAGGATGGTACAATATCCGCAAATCAATAAATGTGATACATCACATAAACAAATTGAGAGACAAATATTACAAAGTTATATGAATTGATGCAGAAAAAGCATTCTACAAAATCCAACACCCTTTCTTGATAAAAACTCTCAACAAGGTGGGAATAGAAGGATCATGTCTCAATATAATAAAAGCTATATAAGATAAACCCACAGCAAACATCATACTCAATGGGCAAAAACTGCAACCATTTCCCCTAAGAACAGGAACAAGACAGGGCTGCCCACTCTAACCACTCCTGTTTGACATAGTACTGGAAGTATTAGCCATTGCAATTAACAACAAGAATAAATAAAAGGCATCCAAATTGGAAAAGAAGAAGTAAAGCTGTCCTTATTTGCAGATGACATGATATTGTACATAAAATACCCAAAAGACTCCATAAGAAAACTAATAGAGTCAATAAATGAGTTTAGCAACATAGCAGGCTACAAAATTAACACCAAGAAATCTATGGCATTTCTGTACACCAATAGTGACCTTAACTTAACTAAGGAAGTAAAAGACCTATTTGCAGGAAACTACAGGACACTAAAAAAAGAGATAGAGGAAGACATAAACAGATGGAAGAACATACCATGTTCATGGATTCGGAAAATCAATATCATTAAAATGTCCATACTACCCAAAGCATTCTATAAATTTAATGCACTCCCCATTAAAATATCAATGGCATATTTCACAGATCTAGAAAAACTTCTCCAAAAAGTCATCTGAAATAAAAAAAGACACTGAATAGCCACAGCAATCCTGAGAAAGAAGCACAAAGTCGGTGGGATTTCAATACCATATTTCAAGCTGTATTACAAAGATACTGTTTTCAAAACAGCCTGGTACTGGCACAAGAACAGACATATAGACCAATGGAATAGAATAAAGAATCTGGATATCAATCCAAACCACTATGTTCAATTAATATTTAACAAAGGAGGCATGAACATAAAATGGAGTCAAGACAGTCTCTACAATAAATGTTGTTGGGAAATTGGACAGATACATGCAAAAAGAATTACACTAGACCATCAAATTACACCATACATAAAAATAAACTCAAAATGGATACAGAACTTAAACTTAAGATGAGAAACCATAAAAATACTAGAGGAATCCACAGGAAGAGAAATCTCAAACATATGGGAAAAGAACTTCTTCACTGATACTGCCCCTGAGGCAATGGAAGCTAAAGAGAAAATAAACAAACGGGACTACATCAGAATAAAAACCTTTTGTACAGCAAAAGAAACCATTAACCAAACAACAAGAATACCTACTGTATGGGAAAACATATTTGCAAATGTTATCAGTGATAAAGGTTTAATCTCAAGCATCTACAGGCAACTTATACAACTTAATGAAAGAAAGACAAATGATCCAATTAAAAAATGGGCAACAGACCTAAATAGAATCTTTTTGAAAGAAGAAAAAAGAAGGTACAGAGACATATGAAATCTTGCTCAAAGTCTCTAATTATTCGAGAGATGCAAATCAAAATGACAATGTGGTACCATCTCACACCTGTCAGAATGGTTTTAATCAAAAATCAACAAACGACAAGTTTTGGTGAGGATGTGGAGAAAAAGGAACCCTCGTGCACTGCTGGTGGGATTGCACACTGATGCATCCACTATGGATAACATTATGGACTTCCTTCAGAAAAACTACAAACTGGGCTCCCATTTGACCCAGTAATTCCACTTCTAGGAATATACTCCAAGAAACTGGAAACACGAATTAGAAAGAATATATGCACACCTATGTTCACAGCAGCACAATTTATCATAGCTAAGATTTTGAAACAGCCTAAGTGCCCATAAGCAGATGAGTGGATTAAAAAAAAAAGTGGTACATCTACACAATGGAATACTATGCTGCGGGAAAAAGAAGGAGCTCCTGCTATTTGCAGCAACATGGATGGAGCTGGACAGCACTATGCTAAGAGAAATTAGCCAGGCAGAGAAAGATAAGTATCACATGATCTCACTCAGTTGTGGAGTATAATGAATGACATAGACTGATGAACAAGAATGGATATAGAGACTGAGAAATGTCCATCAGAATGTCAAACCTTAGAGTAAGTGGGAGGTGGCTGGAGTAAGGGGGAATGTCAATATATTTGACCTCTTGCACTAATGTAATAATTTGTGTTTTTACCTCCCTGTGAAAGTTTATATAAGGTTATAAAAAAATTGGCAGCTAGTTTGAGATTGAATTGACATGGCCTAGAGCTTGTCATTTCCCATGGACACCAGTCCTTAGGCTAGGCCCCCCTTAACCTCCTGTGACAGCATAATACCCTTACATGATATTATTTTACAATGTCATTATAATTTTTGATATTTGACAACAGCATATTGTACAATTATCCCAAAGAAACTTAGAAACTAATTCTTTGAATGTTTGGCAGCAATTTAGAAAAGGATAGGAGAGGAATTAATGCCTTTCAGAAGGAATTAAGGCACTGGGAAGGCACTCGAGCATTCTATATTGGCCCCTCTTTCCCTTTTTCCAAGAGGGACCCTCTTCTTACAATCCAAGTACACACAGCTGTTTCCTGAGCTTTCAGTTCAAGCTGTGGTTGAAGCCTCTGGGTGGCTGGCACCATGAATCTGTCTATCACCCAATGGTGTGAGCTGGGCCCTCTCTGGAGAAGAAACCTAGGTCCCCTGAGATATGTGATCTGTACTGGGACCCCGCCAGTAGGCGAGGGGACCTCAAGGCAGGTGCTGGGCATGGAGGCCACGGGGGCATAGACTACAAAGGAGACAGACCTGAACCTCACAACACCCTGTTTGACCCCGGAGGATGGCTGGTTAGCCAGAGACGGGTAAGATTCCTCAGGGAAGGAACAGCCTAAGACAGGCATAGTCACAGAAGGGCCAACAGAAGAGAACTGAAAGGTCAACAGAGGTGGGGCACAGACTCTCACCCACAAACCTTTTAGGGGCCTGAACTCTCACCCCTTCTGAGGGAGGTCTCTTGCCCCCATGGCTGCTTCATCTCTCATGCACAGCTCAGATCAGGACCCAGGTTACAGGGACTCATCCAGCGACAGCTGCCCTATATCTAAATTCAATCTAGTACCAGGAATGCTCAGGGCCTACTCAAGAATGCAAATAATCCTTTCCACTAATATTTACAGGGTCAACTAAGATTTTTGCTTGAGTATTAAAATTGACAGTAGAATAGTAATCAAGTTTTCAGATTAATTGAAATTGAACCAGTGAAATAGATGAATACTCAAGCAAATTTAAGTGTGCTGGACAAAAAACTGTTCATAAAATATTAACTAAAATTTCTATTAGTAGTTCATCTCATTGTAAAGTTGCCTAAAATCCAAAGAACCTAAAGCAGTCATATTTGTGTGCAAATATTAAAATTTAAAATTATGAAGACTGCATTATAAAATTTCCAAAAGCCCCCATTTATCAAAAATGGGGGGTGGGGGGTAGTGGGGTAATATCATGTAAGGAAAAATATCTTGTAAGTAAAATTCATCTAGAAAATTCTTACTCCAGTAAAGTAAATTCCATTTGTAATGCCAACAGCAGGACACCCATGAAAAACACACATGGTGTCAAAATAAGCCAAAGGAAAATCATTTAGGCAAAAATAAAAAGAATCCCAAGTCTAATTTGCAGAGAGGATCCCTTTGTTAACTTTTGATGGAGAATGTGTTTGTGTGTTTGCAGAGAGCAACTCCAAGACCATGTGGGTTCCTGCGACTGTGAGGAACTGACGGGTCTGTTCCAGTCTTGAGGACGGTCCAGAGATGGGGACACTGACGACACCTTGCCATGCTAGCATTCGGCAGCTCTACGTGGTTGCAGGTGGCCCAGGACCATACCAGAGAGGATGGAACTTGCATTGCCACTATGTGTCCATCATCTGGATACCATTGCTGACATGTACACATAAAGAACTATTTGACACTGAAACTGGGACTCAGAACAGTTGGACGTTGAAACTGAGACTGAAACATTTTTTGTTCTTATACTTTTATTTCTAGTATGCGGAGGCAAGATATTTTGGAAGAAAAGAAACATGGGAGCGTGATTGATATAGAGGCAGGGAGGCACTGAACAGGCTGTCAAGCTACAGGGGGAAGGCTGGGGTGAATGGGAGGCGGATGCTGGGGGAGATCACCTGAAGCACTTGTATGCATGCATATGAGTATAACCAATGAATGAAAACACGGGGGGGGGGGAAGGTGGAGACATGTACTGGGGCGTAGGGTAGGCTGGAGGGAGGGGCGGAAGGAAAACATATGTACCACTATTAAATATAAGTTATACTGCAAAAGAAAAAGTTAAGATACGTAGGAATACATATGTACCACTATTAAATATAAGTTATACTGCAAAAGAAAAAGTTAAGATACGTAGGAATAAACTTAACAAAGAAGGTAAAAGACCTATACCTAGAAAACTATTGAAAAGGACATTGAAAAAAGAGATGGAGGAAGACATAAACATGCAATGGAAGAATATACCATGTTCATGGATTGGTAGGATCAACATCATTAAAATGTGCATACAACCCAAAGCAATCTATAGAGTCAATGCAATCCCCATTAACACACCAATGGCATATTTCACAGACCTAGAACAAACTCTCCAAAAATTCATAGGGAATAAAAAGGCTGTTCTCAAAGCTGCCTGGTACCTGCACAAGAACAGACACATAGATCAATAGAAGAGAACAGAGAACCCAGAATTCAACCCACAACATTATGCTCAATTAATATTTGACAAAGAAGGCAAGAGCATTCAATGGATCCAATACAGTCTCTTCAATAAATGGTGTTGGGAAAATTGGACAGATACTTGCAAAAAACTGAAACTAGACCACCAATTTACTCCATACACAAATGTAAACTCAAAATGGATAAAGGATTTAAATGTAAGACAGGAAACAATAAAAATCTTAGAAGATGCCATAGGCAGCAATATATCAGACATATGTCGTAGCAATATCTTTACCAATACAGTTCCTAGAACAATGAAAATTAAGAAGAAAATAAACAAATGCGAATGCATCAAAATAAAAGGCTTATGCACAGCAAAAACTAACTATCAACAAAACAAAAAACCCACTGCATGGGAGAACATATTTGCCAATGATATCTCTGATAAGCATTTAATCTCCAAAATTATTAGGTAACTCATACAACTTAACAAAAGGAATATAAACAATCCAATTAAAAAAAAAAGGGCAACGGACCTAAGTAGACACTTTTCAAAAGAGGGCATACAGAAAGCCAAGAGACATATAAAAACATGCTCAAAGTCACTAATCTTCTGAGAGATACAAATCCAAATGACAATGAGGTACCTTCTCACACCAGTCAGAATGGGTATTATCAACAAATCAACAAATGACAAGTGCTGGAGAGGATGCAGAGAAAAAGGAACCCTCGTGCACTTCTGGTTGAAATGAAGATTGGTGCAGCCACTGTGGAGAACAGTATGAAGATTCCTCAAAAAATTAAAAATGAAACTCCCATTTGACCCAGTAATCCCACTTCTAGGAATATATCCTAAGAAATCAAAAGTACCAATCAGAAAGGACATATACTCCCCTATTTTCATAGCAGCACAGTTTATAATAGCTAAAATTTGGAAATTGCCTTAGTGTCCACCAGCAGATGAGTGGATTAAAAAACAGTGGTACATCTACACAATGGAATACTACGCTGCTATAAAAAGAAGGAACTTTTACCATTCACAACAGCATGGATGGAAATGGGGAGCATTGTGCTTAGTGAAATAAGCCAGTCAGAGAAAGAGAAATATCACATGATGTCACTCAGACGTGGGATATAATGATCAACATAATTTGATGAACATAAATAGATCCGAAGACAAATGGCAGGGGGGTTAGAGATCAACCAGAGGACTTGAATGCATGCATATTAGCAAAACCAATGGACACAGACACTGGGGCAGTGGGGGCTTGCCCAGGGTGAGAATGGCTGGGTTGGAGGGGGGTGGTAATCTGGGAAAAAGGAGACGTATGTAAACCTATAGACAAGAAATAAATAAGTAAATAAATAAATAAATGAGTAAAAAACAACAACTGTGGTACATCTACACAATGGAATACTACCCACTTTAAAAAAGAAAGAACTCTTACCTTTCACAATAGCATAAATGGAAATGGAGAGCATTATGCTAAGTGAAATAAGCCAGTTGTAGAAAGAGAAATATTACATGATGTCACTCATTTGTGGAATACAATGAACAATATAAAATGATGAACAAAAATAGATAGAGAGACAGAGAAGCATCAAACAGACCACCAAACCTCAAAGGGAAGGCAGGGAAGGTTGAGGGGGATAGGTAAGAGGCCACCCAAAGGACTTATATGCATGCATATAAGCCTAATCAATGGACATGGACACTGGTTGTGGGGGTGGGATATGTGTTGGGGGGTAGGGGGCTGGGGAAGGATAGGCCTGGTGCACAAAATTTGTGCACAGGGAGGAGGCATCCCTCAGCCCAGCCTGCACCCTCTCCAATCTGGGACCCCTTGAGGGATGTCTGACTGCCCGTTTAGGTCCGATCCCGGTAGGATCAGGCCTAAATGGGCAGATATCCTTCTCACAATCCAGGACTGCTAGCTCCAAACTGCTCGCCTGTCTGCCTCCCTGATTGCCCCTAACCGCTTCTGCCTGCCAGCCTGATCACCCCCTAACTACTATCCTGACAGCCTAATTGATGTCTAACTGCTTCTCTGCCAGCTGTTTGCCCCCAACTTTCCTCCTCTGCCGGCCTGCTCACCCCTAACTGCCCTCCCCTTCTGGCCTGATAGCCCACAACTACCCTCTCTTGCAGGCCTGGTCCCTCCCAAATGCCTTCCCCTGCCGGCCATATTGTGATGGCCATCTTGTGTCCACTTGGAGGCAGGATCTTTGACCACATGGGTGCAGCCCTCCTGTCTGTTGGAGTGATGGTCAATCTGCATATTACTCTTTTATTAGATAGGAAAGAGGCCTGGTGCATGGGTGGGGACCGGCTGGTTTGCCCTGAAGGGTGTCCTGGATCAGGGTGGGGGTTCCTTGGGGTGTGGGGCAGCCTGGGTGAGGGGCCTATGGTGGTTTTCAGGCCAGCCACACCTCCCAACGACCCAAGCAGAGGCCCTGGGATCTGGGATTAATTTATGTTCTACAATTGAAACTTTGTAGCCTGGAGCGGAGCCAAGCCTTCTGCTCACTCCATGGCGACAGCCATTTTTGTTTGAAACTTTGTAGCCTAGAGTGGAGATCTAGGCTTGGGCTGCAGAAATTTGGCTTCCTCCATCGCACTGGCAACCCTAGCCTCTTCTCTCTCCAGCTCCGTGGCTGCCGCCCTTTCTGTTGGGATTATGTATCTTCTATAATTGAAACTTTGTAGCATTGAGTGGAGGCGTAGGCTGACAAGGGCAGGCAGAAAGCTTGACTTCCTCCATTGCCGGGGAAACCTAAGCCTCCCTCCTGCTCTCAGTGGTGGCAGCCATCTTGGTTGGGGTTTATTTGCATAATTTGCTCTTGATTGGCTGGTGAGCGTGGCTTGATTGAAGATAGAGTCAATTTGCATATTACTCTTTAATTAGGTAGGATACACACACACATAAAATGGCAGTATACAAATTGGTCAGGATGCCCTCACAGTAACAAACCAACAGCAGTCTGTGTTTGTGTGACAAGGCTGGCAGGGGGGTTAGTGAGGGACAACCATACAACTGAGCAGCAGGCTGCATGGGGCAACCAGCCTGGCAGGTAGGCAGTGAGGGGCAACCAAACACCAGGCTGTGTGGGGCAACCAGGCTGGCAGGGGGGTAATGAGGGGCAAGCAGGCCAGCAGAGGGGCCAGTTGGGAGCCATGAGGATGGCAGGGGGCAGTGAGGGGCAAACAGGCCACGGGGGGGTGCAGTTGGGGGCAAACAAATCAGCAGAGTAGAGCAGTGAGGGGTGACCAGGCTGGTGGGAGGGGCAGTTAGGGGCAATCAGGCCAGCAAGCAGAGGTGGTTAGGTGTGATCAGGCTGGCAGTGGGGCAGTTAGTAGTGATCAGGCAGGTAGGCATGTGAGCAGTTGGATTGTGAGAGGGATCAGGCCTAAATCAGCAGTCAGACATCCCCTAAGGGGTGCTGAATTGGGAAGGGTGCAGGCTGGGCTGAGAGGATAACCCCTTCCATGAATTTCATACACCAGTTCTCTAGTGTTTTATAAGATAAACTAAAGCAGAACTAAAAAATGAATACATTGATTTAGCTGGAGTCTCTGGAGAAGAAATATCAAAGGTCATTAAAAAATGAAATGGTTTGAGGAACCAAGATAGCGGCATAGGTAAACACCTG
This sequence comes from Antrozous pallidus, assembly GCA_027563665.1. NCBI lineage: Eukaryota > Metazoa > Chordata > Mammalia > Chiroptera > Vespertilionidae > Antrozous > Antrozous pallidus. Next base: position 38,267,276 of record CM050509.1, on the reverse strand, counting down.
ATCTCGCTGCCTCACACAACCACATCAAAACTACAACTTAAAGACAAGATGGATATCACCCAGAACCATGGGAAGGCTGGCTGAGTGGAAATTATACAACTAGATGGAAAGATAAAAGTTCACTAAGATTTGGGGGAGGTGCGGAGGAGCAGAAGTGAAACATGGAGGTATGGAGGCACTCACAGAAACAACTGGGTATGTGGGGAATGATGTTGTCTTATTTAATTGGGATGGAGTTACAAGCTCCCAACTGCTCTGAATTCCAGTTCCAGGCAAGACTCTGGAGACCCAGACTCATACGGGGAGAAACTGGATTGTCTGGTATCAGGCAGGAACACAAGGTAGGCTTTTTCTCAGAGGTTCTTGCAATGATCATTGTTCCTGCATGGTGCCACGGGACACAGAGACCCAGGGAACTCTTTAGGGCAGGGTTGATGGTCAGCCATTGCTGTTTGCTCTGCCCTGGTGATTCTCTGAGACCTCGCTCCATGCAAGTAACAACCCCACCCAAGCTATGCACATTGGCTTTGCATATGAACGGCCCAGCCTTTTGCAATCTAAAACCTAACAAATTGCCACTGGGTCAGAGAGCCCCATGGCCTCAAAAAAAGGCACAAGGCTGGAAAACAGCTTGCATTGCTTCACAGATAGACCTTATCTGGGCACCTCCAAATCCTAAACAAAGAGGAGGAATTTGCAGATCTCTCTGTAGCTCTGCTGAGTGGTCTCAGGCAGTGGCTGACTATGCACTGCCTTGGAGATCCAAGAGCCAGTGTTCCCAGTGGTCAGAGTGAGACCATCCAGATTACAACTCTTCACATCCATAAGAGACATACTCAGAGGGCAGACTGAGTGAGCACCAAAGCCTCACTAAAGCAAGTCTTGCCCCATAAGGGTGTCTCCTGCATAGAAGTTTTCCCATTTTAAACACAACAGATCCTCACAGCCATTTGGCCTGGAGGTCAATTCCTCCCAGTGATACCAATAGCAATCAAGGATTAACTACAACAAGACTGCGCACAAACGGGTGCACCAAGAGTGTCTACCTCAGGTGATTTGGGAGGCTGAGCCACTGGGCCCTACAGGACACCTAGCAAACAAAACCTCTCTATCAACACAGGGAAGCGGCCAAAATGCAGAGACAAAGAAACAGGTCACAAATGAAAGAAATGGAGAAAAGCAAACTACTGGATATAGAGTTCAAAACCACGGTTATAAGGTTGCTCAAGAATCTTCTAGAAACCGCCAATAAACTTAGTGAGACCCTCGGAGATATCAAAAAGGACCAACTAAAAATTAAGCATACATTGACTGAAATAATGAATAATATACAGAGATCGAACAGCAGACTAGAGCATCCCAAGAATCAAGTCAAAGATTTGAAATATGAAGAAGCAAAAAACAACCAACCAGGAAAACAAAAAGAAAAAGAATAAAAAAAATATGAAGATAGTGTAAGGAGCCTCTGAGACAACTTCAAGTGTACCAACATCCAAATTATGGGGGTACCAGAAGAAGAGAGAGATCAAAATATTGAAAACCTATTTGAAGAAATGACTGAAAACTTCTCCCACCTCATGAAAGAAATAAACTTACAAGTCCAGGAAGTGCAGAGAATCCCAAACAAGAGGAATCCAAAGAGAACCACACCAAGACACATCATAATTAAAATGCCAACGGCAAAAGACAAAGAGAGAATCTTAAAAGCAGCAAGAAAGAACAGTTAGTTACCTACATCGGAGCACACATATGATTGTTGGTATCACTGGGAGGAATTGACCTCCAGGCCATAGTTTCTCAACAGAAACTATGCAGGCCAGAAGGGAGTGGCAAGAAATATTTAAAGTGATGAATAGCAAGAACCTCCAACCAAGATTATTCTACCCAGCAAAGCTATCATTCAGAATTGAAGGGCAGATGGAGAGCTTCACAGATAAGAAAAAGGGAAAGGAGTTCACTACCTCCAAACCAGTATTATATGAAATGCTGAAGGATATTCTTCAAGAAGAGGAAGAAGAATAAAAAGGTAAAGATAAAAATTATGAACAACAAAGTGACAACAAATACATATATATCAACAAGTGAATCTAAAAATCAAGTGAATAAAAAATCTGACGAACAGAATAAACTGGTGAATATAATAGAATTAGAAGCACTAAAAGGGAGCAGTCTGGCAATTCTCAGGGAGAAGGGGTTGTGGGGGATGTAGAAAGATACTGGACAAAAATTGTACACCCATGGATGAAGTCAGTGGGGGGTGGGTAAGGACAGGGGGTCTGGTGGGAAACAGGTGGAGGGGAGCTATGGGGGGAAAAAGAGGAACAACTGTAATAATCTGAACAATAAAAATTTCTTTAAAAATGAAATGGTTCAACAAACTTATTCAACTGAATAAAATAATGAACAATATTCAAATAAAACATGAGCACTGCAAATTATATTAAATACAATGCTGAAAATTTAGCCACAGAGACCCTGAAAAGGGAAATACTGGTAATTCACCTTCAAAAATGCTTAGGACTTTCTTTGGGGATGGAATAGGGTGGGCGGGGGATTAGGCAGCTGTCAGTGGGAGGTCAGGGAGCAGAGGAGACAAGAAGAAAAACATTTAAAATATAGCTGTCCTGAATAATCCTCTCTGTGTTACCCCATGTAGTTATTAAAAACCCTGATGATACACTTGTTATTCTTTTTCCAGACCTCTTTAATACAGATGGTGAGACTATAGTAGAAATGTGTCTTTGTATTTACAACAAAGTTGTGGGGTCTCTTTGAGAATCACTTTTGTCTTCTTTTTTTCTACCCAGCCATTCAGAGAACCTGCTTACCAGCATAGCAGGAAAGAAAAGATAAATACCTATGGTCAAGGCAAAACTTAAAGAAAGCAAGGTTAGAAAATTGATAGATGTGGAGAGAACATTTGAGCATAATAACGTGGTCACCAGTAGGAAGAAACTGTTACAGGTTTACATACTGAATTATCTCATGTTTCAGTTGTCATGGCTAATTAATTTTCATGTGCTAAAGCAAATTTGCATGTATTAAACATGTACCAACTGAGAGTTTTATTGAAAATTGAGGAGCTAGATGGTTTTATTTCTGGTGTGACTGGAGCCATCTTTCCAGAAATGGCTTTAAGCCCTTTCTAGTTGCAAAGCCCTTGGGAAGCTCAGCTCATGAAAAAGCACCAGCTTTGGAATCAGAATGCATAGGTTCCAGTTCCAGCTTGGTTATTTTCTAGCTCTGGAACCTGTAACTAACCGAACCCCTTAGGGACCCTTTCCCCAACCAGCAGGTTAGGTTAGCTCTCCCTGTCATTCCACCCTATCCCACATCCCCCCAATTGTTCTCTTTCTTCATCTTAGCACCTACTACACTAGAAATGATGTGCTTTGGATGGGAGAAGGAGTATGGGGGGATGTTTGTCCCCTTCACTGAACTGAAAGCTCCTCAAGGGTCTGCTTTGAGTTCATCTCTGTATTACTATTTCCCAGTTCAATGTTGGTGGGTAGGTATACATAGATTTTAGTAGATACTGGTGGAAATTTATTTCATTTCTCTAAGCTTTGGGTTTCTCATCTATAAAATGGAGCTACTACATGTGCAGTTTATATTTTGAGAATATAAAGATCCTATGTAGCAAAGAGGGAATATGCTAATTGACCATCATGCCCTGACAAAGATGGCAGCACCCACAGCCAATAAGGAGGGAATATGCTAATTTACTGCCATGCCCTTAAAGATGGTGGCATCCACAGCTACAAGATGGTGGCACCCAGTTCCTTCAGCCCCCCCAGCCACCTAGAGCCGGCAAGCCTCGGATGTCAGCTGCCCAGCCACCCAGGGCTGGCCCGAGAAATGACCAGGCTAGCAGAGGGGCATAGTTGGGGGTAACCAGGCCAGCAGTGGGGGGCAGTTAGGAGTAACCAGGCCAGAAGGGAGGGGGCAGTTGGGGGTGACCAGGCTGGCACACAGAGGCAGTGAAGAGCAATAGTTCAGCAGTAGCTGCAGTTAGGGGTGACCAGGCAAGGAGGTGAACCATTAGGAGCCAGTGGCCCAGGATTGGGAGAGGAATGTCCGACTGCTGTTTAGGCCCAATTCCCGGGATTGGGCCTAAACAGGCAGTTGCACAACTCCCAAGGGGGTCCCAGATTGAAGAGGGTGCAGGCTAGGCTGAGGGGACCCCCCTCCATATATGAATTTCATGCATCGGGCCTCTAACATGTATGTGTGTGTGTGTGTGTGTGTGTGTGTGTGTGTGTGTATACATGCTAGAAGCTTGGTGAATGAAATTCGTGCACTGGTAGGGTCCCTAGTGGCTGCCGGCTGGGTACTTCCTCCGTTCTTCAGGCCACCTGCCACCCCAGGACCTTTCTCCCTTCCTCTGGTAGCCTGCCATCGCCGTTACCACCACCACCATTGCTGCTGCTGGCCAGGGCCTGCCTCCCTTCCCCCAGCTGGCCCTGCCCCCTGGTCCAACTCCCAGACAGGTTGAGGAGACAATTTGCATACTATGCCTTTATTATATAGGATATCTTCCTATCTAATAAAAGAGTAACATGCAAATGTGACCGTACCTTGGTCCCTGATTGGCTATGCTACCAGCCAATCAGGAGTGGGGGGCAGGGCCAAGGGACACGAGCGCCTGGCCCTGGGGGCGGAGACAAAGCTGCGGCAGCAGTGGCGGTGAGCGCCTGGCCCCTGGGCTCAGAGATGAGGTAGTGAGCGCCCGCTCTTGGGGGTGCAGATGAGGCAGTGGCAGCGTGGCACTCCAGCCAGAGCAGAGAAGACTGAAGGCTCTGGCTGGAGTGAAGCCTCCAGCTGGCCAAAGCAAAAATGGAAGGCAACAGCCAGAGGGAAGGCCTGGGTCCAAGGTTCCAGAGGAAAACTGATCCTGGCAGCCAGGGGAAGGAAAGCCTATTGCATAAATCTTTCATGCAACGGGCCTCTAGTATCTAATAAAAGAGAAACATGCAAATTACCGTACCTTTGCTACGCTACCAGCCAATCAGAAGCAGGAAGGCGGGGTGGCACAGTGCGTGAAGGGCGGGAGGGCGGGGCGGTGTGGCATGTGGGAGGATGGGGCGGCGGGTCGGGAGGCCAGTGGTGGCGTGGCCGCCACCCCTAACTGCAACTGAAGTCACCCCTTCCGGAGGCTACCCAAGGTCTTATTTCAGCCCTGATGTTGGGCTGCTTCCCCTGCCCATAAGTTCCCAATGCACTTCCAGCCAGAGTGAAAGAGGGCTTCTTCTGTTTTTAAGGCATCGCCATATCCAGTGCCTGCCAGGCCCTGTGAAAGCACTACTCCTTAGGTCTGGGGTGCTGGGAGCTGAAGCAGAGAGGCTGTGAGGCCCAGCTCACCAGGATGCTTGCCCACCATCACCCCCTCCCAATTATCCTGGCCCAGCTTCCCTTATGCATACCTGCTCATAGAGAGCGTGAGGTGGTCGTGACAGCAGGATGGGAGGCCGGCGGTGTGTGTGTGTGTGTGTGTGTGTGTGTGTGTGTGTCCACGGTGAGCTGGACGGGAGGCCTACACCCTCCCCCAATTCAGAGGGGCTTGACAGGGGACCTCAGGTCTCGACCCCCGCCCCGGCACCAGACCAGGGGACCTGAGGCCATGTCCTCCACCCAGTGGGGCTTGACAGGGGACCTCAAAGTGTACTTCCCATCCTGGTGCTGGGTTAGGGGACCTCTGGCTGTTCCCCCTGCCTGGCATGGCTTGACAGGGGACCACAGGCCACACCCTCCACCCGGCAGGGCTTGACAGGGAACCTCAAGGTGTGTTTCCTGTCCTGGTGCTGGGCTAGGGTACCTCAGGCTGTTCCCTCCGCCCCAGCTCCAGGCTGGGGGACCTCAGACCATACCCTCTGCCCCAGCACCAGGCCAGGGGACCTAAGGCTGTGCCCCTCCTGCCTGGCTGGGCTTGGCAGGGGACCTCAGGCTGTGCCCCCCCACCCAGCGGGGCTTCACAGGGGACCTGAGCCTGCACCCCCATGTCAGTGGGGATTGATGGGGGACCTGAGGCTGTGCCTCCCTCCCAATGCTGGGACGGGGGACCTGAGGCTATGCTCCTCTGCCTGGTGGGGCTTGACAGGGGACCTCAGGTCGTATCTCCCACCTAGTGGGACTTGATGGGGGACCTCAGACCATGCTCCCTATCCTGGTGCTGGGCCAGGGGACCTGAGGATGCCCACTGCCCTGAGGAACTTGACAAGGGTGGGACTGGCTGGGTCTGGATCTACCCCAATGTGGGGAGGGGGGGTGGCTGGGTCTGGGTATCACATGATTTTGAGGCACATGTGAGTGAGTGGGGACTTGACTCTGGTTCCTGTGGTGCGCCCCAGACTCTGACAGGAGGAAGGTTTTCATATACATTTTACTAATTTTCTTTAGTCTCTGATATTTCTATTATAGAGAAAGAGCAAATAGTAATATTAAATTATTTCCTCTAATTAATACCCTTTTAATGTGCACAAATTTCGTGCACTGGGCCACTAGTATAAAATAAAGAAAGAATAGATGCTGAAAAAGCATTTGATAAAGTGCAGCAACCATTTATGATAAAATCCCTCAGCAAAATGGGAATAGAGGGAGCATACCTCAACATCATAAAGGCCATATATGAGAAACCTGAAGCCAACATCATACTTAATGGGCAAAAAACTAAAAACATTTCTTTTAAGATCAGCAACAAGATAGAGATGTCTGCTTTCACCACACTTATTCTTCACAGCACTAGAAGTTTTAGTCACACCAATCAGACAAGAAGAAGAAATAAAAGGCATCAACATTGGAATGGAGGAAGTAAAACTGTCATAATTCACAGATGATGTGATATGGTACATAGAAAACCCTAAGGACTCTACCAAAAAGCTACAAGATCTAATAAATGAATTCACAAAAGTAGCAGGCAGGATACAAAATTAATATTCAGAAATCAGTGGCATTTCTATACACCAATAATGAAGTATCAGAAAGAGAAGCTAAGAAAAGAATCCCATTTACTAATTCAACAACAACAAAAAATAAGGTACATAGGAATAAATTTAACCAAGGAGATAAAAGACCTGTACTTGGAAAACTATAGGACACTGAAGAAAGAAATTTTGGAAGATAAAAAGAAGTGGAAGCATATACTGTGTTCATAAATCGGAAGACTTAATATCATTAAAATGTCCATACTACCCAAAGCAATCTATAGGTTCAATGAAATTCCTATTAAAATAGTAATAGAATGTTTCACACATCTAGAACAAATATATCCCAAGAATTCTGAAACACCAGTTTGAAAGAATATATGCACTTCTATGTTCATAGCAGAATTATTTACAATAGCCAATATCTTCAAAAAGCCCGTGTTTATCAGTGGATGAGTGGATAAAAGGGCTGTTGCACAATGGAATAGTATGCGGCCATAAAAAGGAAGGAAACCTTACCTTTTGAAACAGTATGAATGTATCTGGGAATTATTTTGTTAAGTGAAATAAGACAGTTAGAGAAAAACAAATACCATATGATGTCACTTATGTGTGGAATCTAATTAAGAAAATAAACTGAAGAGCAAATAGAAACAGAGGCATGGATACATGGAACAAAGGTGAGGGAAGTTGGATAAAAGAATGTGAAGGGATTAGCCAAAGAAAACCCATAGACACAGGCAACAGTGTGGTGATAGCCAGAGGGAAGGAGGGGGGTGAGGTTTCAGTGGAGGTGGGCAAAGGGGTGGGGAATGGGAACATCTGTAATAGTGTTAAAAATAAAAATAAAGTTAAAATATCTTTTAAGCATGTGTAAAAATTAAATAATTGATAAGTGGAAAATTTCCCTTGAGTTCATAGATATTGTTAAAATAATACATTCCAGGACCCTTACACAGATGGATAAAAGCCTTCTGTAGTATGGATGACAGAGATGCTTCAGTGAGGAAGCTAGTGTAAAAATAAACCTAGTTTCCTGCTGGTGCAACAACTGGGTGCTTAAGGGTGAAGCCAGCTTCAGAATGAATGGGCTGTCATGGAACCCTATTTCTAGTTGCCAAGGCAGCAAGTTTAGCTTCTTCCAACATCCTGGTAACTGAAAGGAAGAAACTGAAATGATTTACTGAATGATTACTTAGAGAGCAAGTAATTCAAAACAGAATACCAAAGTGAGTTATAAAAAAGGAATATTTATCTTTCAAAAATACAACTTTGAACACTACTGACATCTCATTTACAAAGTATTTTCCTGAAATACTCTTCATCAGCTTTGCTTACACAGTACATTCAGTTATTTTGAATCAAAGCTCAAGGGAGGGCATGCTTATGTTCTTATAAGCACCACCAATTCAAAAAAAGAAAAGATCATCTATGCCTCAGGATATTAGGCCCAAATCTTCATTTTCCATTCTGTTCCACCAAGTAGGACCTTCTGACTGATCCACCCACACTGACATTGCAATCTGGAGGTGTCCCTGACACTTCATGTGGAGCTGACCTGTTTGTAGGAAGCCTCACACACACTGGCCCAGTATTCATTCATTACCAAAAGTTTTCTACTAATACTCATCAACTCTTTGCAAACATTCAGCATGAAGTAAACATAGTATTTACAGCAGTACACACTTTGCAATTCAACACACTGACAGTGGAAGAAAAGGGACCAACAGATTTTGTACGAAGGCCAGAGGGAAAAATATTAAAATAAATCCCTTTTGCTAATGTGTGTGTGTGTGCACATGTGTACATGCACACACATATTTTAACTCATAGAAAACTAAACATGCCCTCCTTTAAAAGCAGACTATTTACAGGGTGATTTTAAATAGCACATACACATGCCACTCATACTGGAGACTTTCTTTCTGCACATACATGGAGATTTGTGGTTTTTTAAAAAAATTCTGAAATAAACTTTTTACCTGCTATAGTAGAGAAAATAAGTTTGGAACAGTTGTCAACTTTTGTTTGACAGTAATCTGCAAAAGCCACATATCATGCTTTGTCTTTTAAAAGGTGAACCTGGTCAAAACCTTCTAGAAGACTGATGTGTTATTCACTTATTAGGGATTGGAAAGACAACATCTGTTATGGAGTAGTGCTCCTCACATTTTTCTCATCAGTAGCAACATTAATGTGAAGAGAACTTTTGAAACACAAACCACGCACAAATCATCAAAATATTTCAGTTAACAGTGTTTAAAAAAATATCAAAGTCTACAACAGTAGTACAGACATCGAAAACATCCCAAATACTCTTCAGCCTCAGGCCTTTTTCAATACTATTAATAAAAAAGACAATTGACAGAAAGGGGAAAAGTTACAGCACTTGAGGTTTGAGTAAATTTCTTTTTAGGGCCTGTAGCTTGAGGTGTTGCTCTAGGATCCTTATTTTAAGTCAAAATAGATTCCAGGAATGAATTAACAAATTTAAAGCAATTTCTACTGGAAACCATTGAAAATACAAATCACTCTCTAAGCTTGTCCAACACACATTTATTTTCAGGATCCCAGGTTGTTAGATGGATGAATTTAGGTCAGTTTCAAGCCCTCAAAGCCACAGAACTTCCATCTCTTTTCTAGACTGGCTCCAACACCAGTCATTTCTTGCTTGAAGGTATGCTGAAGTCTGCTCATGAGACATTCCACATCACTGGTGCAGATCTGTGGAGAAGAGAGCACATCTTTATTCAAAACCAATTTTACCTTCCTAATCTGGTTCTCCCCCCCCTCCCCAATGTTGCTTACTTTAGGAGGCTGGTGAGTACATGTACATTGGAGTGGGGCTGACCTTGTCCCCTTCCTTATACATGTGTATGTGTTGGATGAGTGGCTTCCGGATGGCAGCCTTCTTCTGTTGTGACCACTAGACAGAGTTTATTGAGCTTTCTTTTTGTTTATGTATTTTATAACTGCTTTACCAAATAAAGCATAACGTATAATTCACATAAAATAAATTCACTTATTTCACATATTGACTGATGAATTTTAGTATATTTATACTATTGTATAATATACAATTTTATAAATGTACCACCCTTTTTTTATCCACTCATCTATTGATGGGCACTTGGGTTGCTTCCATATCTTGGCTATTGTAAATAATGCTGCAATAAACATAGGGGTGCATATATTATTATGAAATAGTGTTTTGAGTTTATTCCACTTTATACCCAGAAGTGGAATGGCTGGATCATAGGGCAGTTCCATTTTTCTTTTTTTTAGGAACCTCCATACTATTTTCCAACTCTGAGATTTCTGTTGGAAAAAGCTGGTATCAGTCATAATGGAGAGGCTTGTGTTCTTAATCAGCTGAATGGCAGCAGATCAATGTTAGTGATGCTATATGCAGGCCTACAGAAGCTGCAAAGCATTTGGGGAAGGGAGTGAGGCATAAATGGCTGCCACCAGACCAGAATTCTCCACACATGCATTGGTTCACAAAGGAAAAGTGTACTAATTCTGTGTATTGTCCCCCTCCCATATTCATTCTCTCTCTCTCTCTCTCTCTCTCTCTCTCTCTCTCTCTCTCTCTCTCTCTCTCTCACACACACACACACACACACTCACTCACTCACATCACTATAAAAATAAATCTGTGGACCCCTTTAGGGCTTGTGTGACACGATCATGGCCATCTTTAAGCTGGTAGCAACATTCCTAACTGGGCACTAGGGCTTGACAGAAAAGCAGCAGGGAATCCTTATAGAAACCCCAAATTGCAACCACACTATATATTCCTGGAGCTGGAGGGAGAGTCCTCCTCACTTCTGTTGGTACAACTGTAGGCTCTCTTTGGGAGGGCCTGGCATTACTCTGGCAGGAAGCTTCTCAGAAGGGCCTGGGTCTGGATAGGAGGGAGATCAAGTTTTCTTCCCAGTGCTGGGAGTAGACTGTACTCCAGTTAAGTGAAATCACATTGTGAAGTATCATATAGAGTTGAATACCCATTTCAGAAAACACAAATACTTAATATTTACTCATATATACATATGATATAGGTGAGGTATATGAATAGAAAAGTATCTGAAATAAAGATATGCCGAACTGTTAATAGTGGTTATCCTTGAGAGGCTGGGTTGTGAATAACTTTCCTTTTACTATATTTCTATATTAATTAGATTTTTAGATAATATGTATGCATTATTTTCACAATTTAAAAACAGAATCAGAATTTGGAAGATGGCAACCAGCAGGAAGATGGGGAGGGAGAGAGTATGAGAGAGTGAGGGAACCATAGAGTGTAGACATGTGTGGTATGTGTGTGTATGAGCTAGGGACAGTTAGATTCTGCAGGTCCTCCAAGGGGCTGTCAAACTGGGCAGTCTTAGACGGTGGAGCCCTGCACACAAAGTGGACACTTCTGGGTGGCCAGTGCAGGCACAGAGACCATGCCATCTTGAGAAACAGAGCTGCTTGATACTAGAATCCTGGCCTCAGCACCACCAGTAGTGTCTCAGATGCAAACCAGGATCCTGCAGCTACAGGGGTCAGAGAACTGCAAACACAGCTTCAGATCAACAGAGAAGAATCCAGACTTCTGGGCCGCAGATTTCTGTGAACCAATGAGCCTATCCCCTTCCCTGGAGGATCATGGATAGTACCATATAAACTGGTAGACCTGCCCCTCGCTCGGGGCACAGCGCCCCTACAGGAATTTGAGCTTGGGAGCTATGGGAATTTGAGCCTGCACATGCACAGAGACTGGAATCTGCTCCCCGCAACCCAATCCGGTGACCAAATCCAAAGCCCACGCATGGCGACAGTGCCATCTGACTTAGACTCTGGGCAAGCACACACGGAAGTCTGTTTTCCGCAACACACATGGAAGTCTGTTTTCAGCAGTGCAGGCATGCCACAGTGCTACTGTGCAACCCAGTCCCCCAATCTGGGACCCAGATTCTCCCAGCAAGAGGCAGCACTGAGCACCACTCACTTGACTCTGTTTCTTACTGTGTGCACCTGAGATTGCTTACTCACAGTGCATTCACACTAAGAGCCAGTGACTCCAATTCTTGGTGCATGTGTACACGGGGACCCTGATTCTCAGTGAGAAGCTGCACGAGGCAACAGAGACTCTGATACTCGATTCTTGGTGCAGACACAGGGAAACTCTGACTCCTGGCATGTACTAGGGGATTCATTTTTGGCACACGTCAACAGCGCAGTGCAGGCGGGGTCCATGATTCTAGGTGCACACACGAGACCACAATGAACGCTAGTAACACTGACCCTGGACAAGCCTGTTTCCCACCAACCCACAGCAACCACACGTCCTAGTGTTGGAGAACTTCAGTGACACTCGGGTGGTGCCAAGCTCCTATGGCACATGGCCCAGGTCCACACAACTCGAAGTTTGAACCTTCTGGTGATAGTCAGAATGGGGAGATGACACAATCCCCAGAGGAAAGAAAATGAGGAGTCGCCAAGAAAGGAAATTAGTGAAATTGAAGCATGCAACATGACAGGAAAATAATTCAGGGTAATGTTCGTGGAATTCATACATGGGATGGATGAGAAAATCAACCACCTCTGTAAGCAATCAGGAAGAAATGAAAAGTGATATAGCTACAATAAAAAATACAATGGAAAGTTTCAACAGTAGACTAGAAGAAGCAGTGGACCAAATTAGTGAGTTAGAAGATCAGGTACAGAAACAAGCCCAATCTGAATAGCAACTGGAGAAAAAATTAAAAAGCAGGAGGAGAGCCTAAGGGAGTTTTGGGACAACATGAAACAAAGTAACATATGTATAATAGGGCTGCCAGAAGGACAAGAAGAGCAGCAAGGATTAGAAAATCTATTTGAAGAAATAATGACAGAAAACATCCCCGATATGGGGAAGAAAAAAGTTACACAAGTACAGAGAGTCCGAAACAGGATCAATCCCAAAAGAATCATACCAGGACATGTCATAATTTCAATGGCAAATATTAATGACAAAGACAGAATCTTAAAGGTGGCAAGAGAGAGACAGAGGGTTACCTACAAAGTAACCCCCATCAGATTATCAAATGATTTATCAACAGAAAAACATCAAGCTAGAAGGGAATGAAAGGAGGTATACAAACTGTTGCAAAGCAAAGGACTAAGTCCAAGAATACTCTATACTATCAATCAAATTTGAAGGGAAAATGAGGAGCTTCGCAGACAAAAAAAGGCTAAGGGAGCTTATCACCACCAAACCAGCAATGCAAGAAATGCTAAAGGGAATACTGTAAAAAGAAAAAAGAAAAAGGTAAGAAGGAACACAGACACAAAAATAGATATGACTACAAACAAGTACCTTTCGGTAATAACTTTATTTTATTTTATTTTATTATTTTTTATCTTTATTGTTCAGTTTATTAACTACATTGTTCCCTTTTTCCCCCTATAGCTCCCCTCCACCTGGTACCCATCGCACCCTCAGCCCTCACCCCCCTCCACTGTCCTCTCCCATAGTCGCATGATTTTTGTCCAGTCTCTTGCTGCACTTCCCACACCCCCTTTCTCCCCAAGAATTGTCAGTCCATTCCCTCTCTATGTCCGTGATTCTGTTACATTCACCAGTTTATCCTGTTCATCAGATTATTAATTCACTTGATTTTTAGATTCATTTGTTGATAGATGTGTATTTGTTGTTCCTAATTTACACTTTTATCTTTTTTCTTCTTCCTCTTCTTAAAGAATATCTTTCAGCATTTCATATAATGTAGGTTTGGTGGTGATGAATTCCTTTAGCTTTTTCTCATCTGTGAAGCACTTTATCTGACCTTCAATTCTGAATGATAGCTTTGCTGGATAGAGTAATCTTGGTTGTAGATTCTTGATATTCATCACTTTGAATATTTCTTGCCACTCCTGTCTGGCCTGCATCGTTTCTGTTGAGAAATCCGCTGACAATCGTATGGGTGCTCCCTTATAGGTAACCATCTGTTTTTCTCTTGCTGCTTTTAATATTCTCTCTTTGTCTTTTGCTCTTGGCATTTTAATTATGATGTGCCTTGGTGTGGTCCTCTTAGGGTTCCTATATATTGGGGTTCGGTGCGCTTCTTGGACTCCTAAGTCAATTTCTTTCACCAGGTGTGGAAAGTTTTCGGTCACTATTTCTTCAAATAGGTTTTCATTGTCTTGCTCTCTCTATTTTTCTGGCACCCCTATAATTAGCATGTTGGTATGCTTGAGGTTGTCCCAGAGGCCCCTTACACTATCTTCAATTTTTTGGATTCTTTTGGTTTCTTGCTTTTTCAGCTGAGTGGATTTTACCTCTTTGTATTTCAAATCTTTAACTTGGTTCTTGGGGTGCTCCAGAGTACTTTTAGGTCTTTGTATAATAATTTTTTATTTCAGTCAGTGTATGCTTAATTTCTGGTTGGTCCTTTTTCATATCCTTGAGAGTCTCCTTCATATCCTTGAGGGTCTCATTTATTTCCTTGTAGGATTCATTCATTTCCACGTTGGTCTTGATCATTTCCACGTTGGTCTTGATCATTTCCTTGCAGGTCTCATTCATTTCCTTGAGGGTCTCATTCATTTCCTTGTCAGTCTTGCTTATTTCCTTATAGGTCTCGACCTTTTGTAGGAGCCTCTTGAGAAACCCTATAACTGTGGTTTTGAATTCCATGTCCAGTCGTTTTTTTCCCTCCATTTCTTTCACATCTGATTTCTTTCCATGTCTCTGCATGGTGGCTGCTTCCCTGAGTTGGTCAATTAGCTTTGTGTGGTAGACTTCCTACTAGGGACAATGGCTCAGCCTCCCCAGTTACCTGAGGTGGATATGGGTTGCACAGTCTTGCTGAAGTTAAGCTCAGGTTAATTGTTGTTAACACTTGGAGGGGTTGACCTCCAGGCCAATTGTCTGTGAAGTTCAGCTGTGCTCAGGTTGGATGGGCGGAGTCTCTGGGCCAAGCAGACAGTGTTAGCTCCGCCCTATGCGGCCCCAGGGACTCTGTGCCGGGGGCAATGGCTGCCAGCACTTCTGAGAGAGAGCCGCTGCCAAGCTCCACCGGCTGCCGGGGAATTCAGACTCTCCCCAAATGAGTCTGCACACCCAACATCTCACCCAGGGTCGTAAAAGAAAGCAGTCTGATGGTTTCCCAAATGAGAGAGCAAGTCGCGAGCACTCTCTACGTGGTCAAGCAGCTGCGCTGTTCTCAAGTTCACGTGCAAGCTCGCCTTCTCCACAAGCCGGCAGACCCCTGCAGCACCTGTGCTTTGGCGTGCCCTCCCACTGTCCAGTTTTTACCCCATATGATAGTGGGTTTCCTGGACTTCTCCCAGAGCTGGAGAATCAGTCCAGTGGGACGTCTTTGTCTCCCCCGTTCGAGAAAACTGGCCAGTTTTCAGCCGCCCGCCCTATCCGCTGGTGCGCGCTCCTCCAAACCTCTCCCCACGTATCTTCAACTCTGTCCTCAGCCGCTCCTCCGAGTCACAGTGTCTTATCTTCACTTTTATTTGTGGAATTTTCACTTGGCCAGCTTTCCGGTGATTCTGGATGCTGTTTCTTCTTTCGTTAACTTGTAGTTTTAAAATTGCTGTGCATGACGGCAAGACAGGTGTTTTACCTATGCTGCCATCTTGGTTCTCCCTTGGTAATAACTTTAAATGTAAATGGACTAAATGTTCCAATCAAAAGACATCAAATGGCTGAAAGGATAAAAAAACATGACCCATATATATGGTGTCTACAAGAGAGCTACCTCAGAACAAAAAACTCACACAGATTGAAAGTGAAGGGATGGGAAAATATCTTTCAGGCAAACGGAAATGAAAAAAAAAAGTTGGGGTAGCAATACTTGACAAAATAGACCTCAAAGTGAAGGCCATCACAAGATATAAGGAAGGCCAGTTCATAATACTAAAGGGATCGATACAACAACAGGATATAAACCTGATAAATATATATGCACTCAATGCAGGAAGCTGGTAGCAACGTTGAAGATGACCATGACCACAAATATATAGCAAAACTTCTGGAAGATATCAAAGGAGAGATTGACAACAATACAATCATAGTAGACGACTTTAATAGACCACTGACATCACTGAATAAATCCTTTAGACAAAAAATCAGCAAAGACACAGCAATCCTAAATGACTCACTAGATTAGATGGGCTTAACTGACATCTTCAGAACATTGCATCCCAAAGCCATGGAGTATACTTTCTTTTGAAATGCACATAGGACATTTTCAAAAATAGACCTCATATTGGGTCACAAGCAAAGTATCTCGAAATTCAAGAAGATTGACATAATACCAAGCATCTTCTCAGACCATGATGCCATAAAACTAGAAATAAATTATAATAATAACAATCCAAAAATCTCAAAAACTTGGAAACTGAATAGCATGTATTATATAATGACTGGGTCAATGAGATCAAAGAAGAAATTAAAACCATCCTGGTAACTAATAACAACAGAAACACAACAATCCAAAATGTATAGGACATAATGAAAGCAGTCCTGGGAGGGAAGTTCACAGCTCAAAAAGCAAGAAATAATGGTAGTAAATCATCTAACTATATAACTCAAAGAATTAGAAAGAGAACAACAATAAAAGCCTAGCGTGAGCAGAAGGAAGGCGATAATAAGGATCAGATCAGAGATAAATGCCATAGAGACCAAAATAACAATACAAAAGATCAATGAAACCAAGAGCTGGTTCTTTGAAAGGATAAACAAGATTGATGAACCTCTAGCCAGGCTCAACAAGAAGCAAAGAGAGAGGACCCAAATAAACAAAATCAGAAATGAGAGCGGCAAAATAACAACAGATCCCACAGAAACACAAAGGATCATTAAAAAATACTATGAACAAGTCTACTTCAACAAATTAGACAATCTGGAGAAGATGCAAATATTCCTAGAAAAATACCACCTTCCAAAACTTAATCACTAAGATTCTAAAAATCTCAATAGGGTGATAACTATGGATGAAATTGAAGCAGTCATCAAAAAGCTCCCAGCAAACAAAAGCCAGGGACCAGATGGCTTCACAGGTGAGTTATACCAAACATTCAAGGAAGAACTAAAACCTATACTCTTCAGAATATTTCAAAAAAGGAACACTTCCAAGCTCATTTTATGAACCCAGCATCACCCTAATACCAAAACCAGATAAAGATAACACAATGAAAGAGAATTATAGTTCAATATCCCTCATGAACATAGATGCCAAAATCCTCCACAAAATTCTAGCAAATTGGATCCAGCAGTACATCAGAAAGATCATATACCATGACCAAGTAGGATTAATCCTGGTGATGTAAGGATGGTATACTATCCATAAATCAATAACATAAACAAATTGAGAGATAAAAATTATAGTCATATCAATTGATGTAGAAAAAGCATCTGACAAAACCCTGTACCCCCTCTTGATAAAATCTCTCAGCAAGGTGAGAATAGAAGGGTGATACATCAACATAATAAAAGCCATATATGAAAATCCACAGCCAACATCATACTCAATGGACGAAAACTAAAACCATTTCCCTTAAGAACAGGAACAAGACAGGGATGCCCACTCTCACCACTCCTGTTCAACATAGTACTGGAAATACTAGCCATTGTGATCAAGAAGAAGAAATAAAAGGCATCCAAATTGGAAAAGAAGAATTAAAGTGTCCTTATTCGCAGATGATATGATATTGTACATAGAAAACCCTAAAGACTCCATCAAAAAATATTAGACTTAATAAATGAATTTGAAAATGTAGCAGGATACAAAATTAATGGCATTTTTTACAGTAATAATGAACTTATAGAGAGACTAAAAAAACAATCACATTACCATCTCACCAAAAAAATTAAGATACCTAGGAATAAATTTAACAAAGCAGTTAAAAGACCTATACGTAAAAACTATAGGACACTGAAAAAAAGAGATAGAAGAAGATATAAACAGATGGAAGAACATACTGTGTTCATGTATTGGTAGAATCAACATCATCAAAATGTCCATACTACCCAAAGTAATCTACAGATTCAATGCAATCCCCATTAAAATACCAACGGCATATTTCACAGACCTATAGCAAACTTTCCAAAAATTCATCTGGAATAAAAAAAGACCTCAAATAGCCACAGCGATCCTTAGAAAGAAGGACAAAGTAGATGGTATTTCAATACAAAGTTGTATTACAAATCCACTGTTCTTAAAACAGCCTGGTATTGGCACAAGAACAGACATATAGATCAAAGGAATAGAATTTTATACCACTTCAACTGACCACTTGGTTCTGGTGCTCACAGAAATCGACCTAAACCACTCTGCCCAATTAATATTTGACAAAGGAAGCATGAATGTAAAATGGAGGTAAGACAGTCTCTTCAACAAATGTTGTTGGAAAAATTGGACAGATATATGCAAATAAGTGAAACTAGACCACCAACTTACACTATACACAAAAATAAACTTAAAATAGATAAATGACTTAAACATAAGATGGAAAACCATAAAAATACTAGAGGAATCCACAGGCAGCAAAATCTCAGACATATGCCAAAGGAACTTCTTCACCGATACTGCTCCTAGGGCAATGGAAACTAAAGAGAAAATAAACAAATGGGACTGCATCAAAATGAAAAGCTTTTGCATAGCAAAAGAACCCATAAAAAAAAAAGAAATCTCACTGTATGGGAGAACATATTTGCCAATGTCATCACTGGTAAGGGTTTAATCTCCAGTATTTATAGGGAACTCATGCAACTTAACGAAAGGATGATAAACAATCCAATCAAAAAATGGGCAAAGGACCTAAATAGACACTTTCTGAAGGAGAACAGAAGGAAGGCCAAGAGACATATGAAAAGATGCTCAAAGTCACTAATTATCCAAGAGATGCAAATCAAAACAACAATGCGGTATCATTTCACACCTGTCAGATTGCTATAATTAACAAATCAACAAACAAGTGTTGGCGAGGATGCAGAGAAAAAGGAACCCTCGTGCACTGCTAGTGGGAATACAGACTGGTGTAGTCACTGTGGAGAACAGTGTGGAGTTTCTCCAAAAACTAAAAATGGAATTTCCATTTGATCCAGTGATCCCACTTTTAGGAATATATCCCAAGAAACTAGAAACACCAATCATAAAGGATATATCAACCCATATGTTCACAGCAGCACAATTGACCATAGCTAAGATTTGGAAACAGCCTAAGTGCCCATTAGCAGATGAGTGGATTAAAAAACTTTAGTACATCTACACAGTGGAATACTACACTGTGGTAAAAAAGAAGCTCTTACCATTTGCAACAACATGGATGGAGTTGGAGAGCATTATGCTAAGTGAAATAAGCCAGTCAGAGAAAGATAAATACCACATGATCTCACTCATTTGTAGAATATAATGAACAAGATAAAACTGATGAACAGGGACATATGTAGAGACAAAGAAGCATCAATCAGACTGCCAAACTTCAGAGGGAAGATAGGGGAGGGTGGGGTAAAGGAGGAGAGATCAACCAAAGGACTTGTGTGCATGAATATAAGCCTAACCAATGGACATGAACACCAGGGGGGTGAGGGCATGAGTGGGAGGGGTTGGGGGATTAATGCAGGGATGAGGACACATGTAATACCTTAATCAATAAAGAAATTAAAAAAAGAACCATATAATTTGTACTGATATATAGTTCAATTTTATACCACTTCAACTGACCACTTGGTCCTGGTGCTCACATTCCATCCCTCCTTTCACTGCCAAATGGGCCATTTAATTGCAGAATAGCACCATTTCCCAGGGAGTAATGAGGGGAGTGCAAGCTATAAATGAAACAACTGCCATGAGGAGGATGTATCATCATAGCTAGATTCCCAAATAGGCCAGTGCCTCTGTTAGAACACATATGCCTAAATGACTTAACATTTTGGACATCCAAGTGCAGAGGTCTGCATTTCAATGGCACTTCTCAAAAAGCCTGGATCCTGTGAAATAGTGAATACAATTAATGAGCAGGTTTAACTAAATGGTGCTGCTGAAAAAAATATCTATCACAAATTTATCTTAAGGAGTCAAGAGTTCCCTCCTCCTTCAATAAGGCATCTTTGACCTTTTAGGGAACTAGCTCTTACTCTTGCTCCTGATGCTTTGTGAGTTCTTCCACAGGATGTCATCCAGGGAAGGAAGAAGCCTATGAGATTGGTTGTGAGCAAATAGTCTGTGTTACGGACTTACTGTTCCATGTTTTTTTTTTTTGCACCTGCCTTGATTGCTTCATCATAGACAATGGCAGTGAAGATGGTGATGGTTGGGGAGGTGGTTGGAGTAAGATTTCCAATTTGTCCATTGTTATAGTCCCAGGGCAAAATATTGATTTGTGAGAAATATAGGTTAATTTATAGCTTATAGTAAATTAAGAGAAAGGACATTAATTCTTTTAAGGTATATCTTGTAAGTTGGGTGGTCAACTCATTCAGGTTTTCCCAGGAGTCCCCCAGTTTTAGCATTGGAAGTCCCAAGTCCCAGGAACCTCTTCAGACCCAAGCAAACAGAGATAGATGGTCACCCTACTTGCCAGAATGAGGCTTCACAATGAACCACAGTGATAGAATAGGTGAGGGACATTTCATTAGAGCAATTACTAATGACTTATCTATGCTTGAAGAGAGTAAGTTCCCCTCTTCACAAAGAATTCTATATCCCATTCCAGGCTCCCACATACCTTATTATCTAGACGGTGCAAGTAGGAACAGATGTATTCAATGCTTGCTCCAAATGGGTGAACATGAAGGAATGTGGAGATAATCCCTATAAAGACAATACCATAGAGGTTACACTTGAGATGTCACATGATAATGTATAGCAAGAGCTAATTTATTATGTACAACAAGCATGTCAAACTCGTGGCTGTGAGTTATAACTATATACTGGGCACTATTCTAAGTT
This sequence comes from Antrozous pallidus, assembly GCA_027563665.1. NCBI lineage: Eukaryota > Metazoa > Chordata > Mammalia > Chiroptera > Vespertilionidae > Antrozous > Antrozous pallidus. Next base: position 38,246,419 of record CM050509.1, on the reverse strand, counting down.
TACATCTATTTTACTCATTTAATCTTTACAACAACCTGTAAGATAGGTATTACCATCCCCATTTCATAAATGGAGACACTGAGGCACAGAAAATTTAAGCAATTTGTCCAAGGTCACATAGCTGGTAAGTGGCAGGGTTGGTATTTGAACCCAGACAATCACTCTTAATATATTGCTTCTCACTACACTATATAACATGTAGAAAAGCTGGCATTTGAGAATTAATTTCCATCATTTTTTATGGCTAAAGATGACCTGAGTTCTACATTTTACAAGGAACTTAGAATTTTACAATGAATTTAGATTTGCTGAGTTTTTAAAGTTCCTGTGCATAGTCTTTAAATTGGACTGTAGCCTCTTCTACATTAATAATGTCTTGTTGTGGTAGAAGTACTTTGCCTGACTACAGTGTGCATCTCACAACAGAATTTGCTTATTATATTTGAGTTTTATTCTGTGATTATCTCCATAAGAAAAGCCAAACTTTTTTTCCTGCTCACGTGATTATTAACATTTTGTTTGTGTTCAAAGCCCTGAATCTCTGAATTCTCATGGCAGTTTATAGCTTCCAGGAATAGTCATAATTTCTACTCAGCATTAACTATTGGCAGTTACATACTCTCTTGATTGTTCTGTCCACCAGGTTAATTTCTCTAATATTCCTTTTGTTCAAAAGTCTACTATTTCTTTCTTTACACTTTTTTAATTTACCTTTTTTTTTTATAAGATCTTAGATATTTCAAATAGATCCAGACTTGAATTTACTGAAAACTGCCAGGAAATAAAAGCTAAATACGATTTAGTTCATAAACTGCAACTTATCTGTCCCTTTTAGAGATTGACAAAGAATATCATAAGTTTAAATTGTAGTTTGAAGTTCAAATTAGTTTTTGTGTGAAAATCCTCTGAGTATTAGATGTCATAGAAATAGGTTGGGGATTCTAGAAGTAACTGATGGTAGGGCTCAAAATCTGTTCAAAATAGATGTTATTACTTTATAACACTCCTTTATTCTTTAATGACAAGGCAAACAGAATTTACAAACACTGACTCAAGCTGAGAAACTTAAACTCTGAAGAAGACAGCCCATGTTCAAAGGAATTCTAGATGCTTTGGTGAAGATAGGCTGTCAAATGCCAAAAAACAAAAAAACAAACAAACAAAAAAAAACCCCAACTCCATGGGTTTCAAAACACTGAGCAGTTTTTGTTTGTTCATACCCAAAGAACCAATTTAAAAAATAGATTTTCCATTCTGTCAGCCCAAGACTTCTTTAGAAAAACAAAATAAAAAACACTTAAGAATCTTTATTTCTGGAATTATCCATTTATAGAAGCTTCCTACTACCCCCAGGTTTTCTTTGACTGGTCTCCCAGTTGCCATGCCAATTTGTTAAAGAACTTTGAGTTGGAAAACGAATATAAATTGTCACTTTTCTCAAAGGCTCAATGGCAGATCCCCCAGCACATCTTTATTAACATATCAAATTGTTAAATCCGAGTATAATATCCATTACCAAAGGAGGCAGATATTTTAAAAATACGCAGAAGCCGATCAGTGTGGACAACTTTTGAGAGAGGCATGGGGCTACTGTGTGGCTCACCTTCCTAGAAGGCAGCTAGAATTATCTGCTGAGGCCCTAAATCAGCCTCTTTTAAATGACAAAATATTTCATAGGATCTCAATCTGCCACTGTTCTCCAAATGGTATTTAAGTAAATAAGCATTTGTGAATAGTGCTATTAAGTGCAAAATGGTTCACATGTATTAAGGTCTTAATATGGGCTGGGTACTATGCAAACTGATTTAGATGAATTATTGTATTTAATACTCACAGCTGCCCTTTGAAATAGGTAATATTATTAGGCCCATTTTGCAGATAGAACTAAAGATCGGGATGGAAATGGTGGAGTCAAAACAGGAATCCAGGTCTGTCTGATTCCTTAACCATTGTGCTGTCTTGTCTCTTTGAATGAATTTCTATATAACGAGAGCAATTCTAAAATTTATTGCATCTTAGTCCACTAGTGTCCAACACTTATACACAGCCTTTTGAGTCATCTGCCTGTAACCTGGAAAACTTAAGGAGGTATTGTAGAGAGCGCCTAGGAAGGCACATGATCATTTCTTTAATTATTGTCAGCTGAATCCAGTGGCTTCGGCAGAGCCACATCCTGGAAACACGCTTGCCAGAGGCAGGAGTGTTGTTAGATTGACCTTCAGCCTAGGCACCAGGGGGTGAGTTTCATTATCTAAATCCAGCTAAGCACCAGGAATGAATACGACCTGGCCCACCCAAGAATGCACATAATCTCCTTTGTCTTGACATTTAGTAAAACCTTCTGATTTTTGCTGTATAAAATAAACATGCTGTATTGGCTTTGGGTCCCTGTCTCCATCAGAGGACAGTGGTCCCACCCAGCCCTAGCTTTCTCTACTGTATTTGTGTCTGTCTCTTTCATTTTCTCAATTTCCTGTCACCAGTACTCAGAAACCAGACCACTCTCTAGCCACGCTGGTTGCGGAAAAGAGAGAATATTTATAAGGTACATACTTCTTCCGGAGGCTTACCTGGAAAATCTCTCTACTATGCAGTGTCTGCACTGTCCCTTAACTAGAACTGGGAAAGCCTCAGCTAACCTTGCATAGAGATTTAAAAAAATCTACAATGTGTTTCTCTAGTAGACCCTCTATTGGCATAGTGCTTATACCTTCACACTTGATGTGGCAGAAGTCATGAAAAGTTTGAAGAGGGCTGGGAAATGCTGTTACCACTTTTTATTGAAATCTTTACTTGTTCTTATCCAGTAGTCTTCAGGACTCTGGGATTTCACTCTGTCATGCTTCATAAATCCATGGTGTGTGCTTATTCATCCTATGCAAATCCATCCTCCTTTGCACTGCACTCTAAACATTCTATGTGTGTGTTTGTTAGCTTCCTTACCCACTAGCAGTGCTTCACGTTCAGATTTGACAGGACTGCTGTTCAGGGTCTTCTCAATAGGGTAGTCACTATCCTGGCTTGATGCACACAGTCTAGAAGCACAGTTTTCCTGTGGAAATAATATGCTTCCTGAGTCAGTTCACCTTATTTGATAATAGGTTTGGTTTCAATTACACAACAGGAAACTTCTGTAACATAGCACCCTAAAAGCAATACTGTCCCATTTTGATTATTGAGTGGGAAGAAGGAAAAGAGCAAAAATTACAAAACCATCCCAGATAATCCAAAGCTCCTTTATACTATGGCTTCATAAAGGAGTGAAGACGATTAGACATTCATCTTTACCAGTTTTAGTTTTTTGCCTTCATCATTCACTCTATACAATTATCTGAAGGACCTGACTCAACATTTACTGTTTCCTAGATGCCAGGCACTGTTAGGCATGCATTATGACCATTTTACAAATGAGAAAAGTGGGGCTCAGATAAAGTAGGTAAATAGGTAAATTGCCTAAGATCACATTGCTAGGAAGTGTTAGCCTAGATTTCATCCCAACTCATCCACTGTTAAAAGAACCTTTTCCCCCTAATTTTAGGTCCACATTCTGTTAAAGGTAAATCCCATCTCTGAATGGAGAATCGACAATTTAGCTAATCCAGTTGCAGGTAATCAACTTTTGACTTTTAAACTAAAACACAGAGTCTCTGCTTATTGACTATCATCTCTCCCCGCCGCCCCTCTGGACATTATCAGTTAGGATAATCCTGACTTGAATGGCCATTACTCAAAATATCATTACTTAGTGAGATATGGCAAGAAATGACTCAAAATATCATTACTTAGTGGCATTCTTTATTGTTGCAAGTTTTCTCTTTCTGAGCAGAGCAGGCATGTTTCTTAAGAGGTATTCGTAAAATTCATGACCGACATTAAAATTGACAAATACCTCCAGATCTTTCTTTCTCTCTTTGGGTACTGAGAATATCTTTTTTTTTTGTATTATAAACGTGAAGGAAAGCCTTCATAATAAGGAATAAAATAAATCACTGCTTCAATATCACTGCTATTGTGAAAGGAAATGCTGGGAATGTGCACCTACAGGAGATCCGGGTGAGATCATGTCTGACTGATTGTCACTTCTTCCCTTCCACAAGCCCTCAGCACAGACAGATTTCCTTCTGTTTTCTTTAGAGATGTCTTCAAAGCGTCCAGGATGCTGCCCCTGAAGAAAATGAATGTTCTATGCTGCCAGGCATGTTGTTTTTTTTGGATTTACAGGCTTCCTGGCTGTAGTTAGACGGGAAACCTTTCTTGATGACATACTCAATCTTTGGCCTTTAGAATACAATTCAGGCAGTAACTACCATGCCAAGTTTGATTTAGACTACTGGCTCACTTCTATGCCACGAGCTATACATCTGCTTCTAATCCTCTTAAAACATTAAATTATCTAGTAAGCCATTTCTTAAATGTGAGTGTTTAACAGATCCTGGGTGATTTAAGATATGAAGACATCCTGAGAAGTTTTAGCCATCTTGAATAGAAATGTAGCCGTACTGAAACTTGACTTCAGTTTTATTATATAGCTGGCATTTAAAAAATTAGAAGGCATATTGAATGGATGCTTATCACCTTAAATTTTACTAGCAGATTGAAAGAAGTAGTTCGTTTTGTAGTAAAGCAGATATAAGTTACATTGCAAAACACTGACAATAAGTCACACTGTGACTTACTGTCAAGCAACCCAAACAAAAACAAACAAAAACATCCCTTATCACCAGAACTTATTGCTTTCCTTTCAATCTAAAATTACTTTTGCAATCTAATGTGATGGTACTTTGCTTCCTAACCTAATTGTGTCAGGTTGAAACACTTGATCACAAATCAGCTTCCCAAAGTAGAACAGTTTATAATGAACTGTTATGACTTTTTCTGAAAGTAATTTTACTTAAAAAAAAAAAAGCAGAAAAAACATATTCTGATTCACATTTTCCTGATAATCAGTTGAATTTCTTTCCTTGTCCTCTTCAGCTTGTATATCATGATGTACCCAGTTTCAGAATGGGAAACACTTAAGACACACACGATATGGCAAATTTCTTCTATGTAATTTGACCTTTTGCCTCTTTAAATGAAATACTTTACAAAGTAGAAAGTTGTTTACAATAAGTCACCTAAAATGCTCTCAAGTCAATTTGTGATGTCAATCTTAAAGGGTGATTTTAAGCATAATGCCACTAGCATAATTCCATGTCCACCTGTAATCTTCTACCTACATACTCCATTTTATGCAAAAAGCAAAACAGCTGTGTATCAGCTCTGGGACATTTTATTTTATTTTATTTTTTATTTTTATTTTTTTATATTTTATTGATTTTTTACAGAGAGGAAGAGAGAGGGATAGAAAGTAAAAAACATCGACGAGAGAGAAACATCGATCAGCTACCTCTTGCACACCCCCTACTGGAAATGTGCCCGCAGCCAAGGTACATGCCCTTGACCGGAATCGAACCTAGGACCTTTCAGTCCAAAGGCCAACGCTCTACCACTGAGCTAAACCGGTTTCGGCAGCTCTGGGACATTTTAGAAGCTCTGATAGTATAAGGAAAGTGCTGATAAACAGAGTTGCTTTGGTACTTTTCAATTAAAAGCTTAATAAATGAATTTCTCTCGGGTTATGCTTGCTTCTTTAATAGTACCCACAAATGGGAAGGTGAGTTGATATGAAATAGATGAATTAAAAGCATATTGGCCAGAGGGTAGGGAGGCCGATGGAAGGTCAATTGGGAAAAAAGAAAAAAAAGGAGACATATGTACTACCATTTGTAATACTTTAAAAAATAAAAAAAATAAAAAAAATTGAAAAAAAATATTGCAAATGGTATCCAGAAGAAAACACTTTCAATCATTTGTTTCAACTACACCATGGTTGCCAGTTCTTAATGGTACTTTGTGGGAAGTCACTATGCTGGCATACATACCCAGCACACCTGTATGCATTGTATCTTTCAAATCTGACATACAAAATAATGAGCATAAGCTTTTGTGGATCTGTAGCATTATTGATTTTTTACTCTTGATATAAGATCCTAATCTTCTCTTCCTTCTTTTTAAAGAAAATTAAAATATGTTTTTATTGATTTCAGAGAGGACGGAAGAGGGAGAAAGAGATAGAAACATCAATGATGAGAGAGAATCACTGATTGGCTGCCTCCTGCACGCCCCCCACTGGGGATCGAGCCCAAAACCTGGGCATGTGCCCTTGACTGGAATTGAACCTGGGATCCCCCTGTCCACAGGCCGATGCTCTATCCACTGAGCCAAACTGGCCAGGGCTTCTCTTCCTTCTAAGACATTAAAATCAGTCAATTCTGGTCAACGAGCCTTCTTTTTTTCCCCAGAGAATAACTTCAGGCATAAAAGAATGTTCAGGCAAAAAAAGAAATTAGAGAGGTATGATGGAGAGACCATTAGTAGATTTTATACATCCTTAAATATACTGGTCACCTCATTCATGGTTGTGATACATTAATTCATCCAAGTTTGACATGGTTGCACTAGATGGAGTGTCTGCAAAACAATGTCAATGTTCTAGTTGGTCTGTGTTTCTTCCTTTAATGAAATGCTTAATTACAGATACTCTGTGTCACAGGAGTTTTCTCTGTTATTTGCTTGAAAAGATGAAGTGTGCACCCTCGTCTTGACAAGATGAGGTGTACACTGGTCTTTTCCAAGAGGGAATAGTGAGGAATTTAGGAATGTATTGATTTTTTATTCATTGAAAAGTACACTCTCTAGAACCCTTAGAAATGTCAAGGACTCACACTTACTGGTAAAAGTAGAGCCCTTGATTCAAGAATTACCCTAATCAGCCCCACATTCCAAATATTTTCCTATTGCAGCAACTTCCAGGGCATTTTCATTGTCACTGGAAAGAAGTGAAATGGGAAAGGGAAAAGGTTCATTTAGGACTCATATACCTTTTCTTTAAGATTTTCCAACATTTTTTCCACCTGTAACTTCTCATCTTTGATTTTTTCAAGTTCAGCATCTTTCCTGTTGTATTCCTCTTGGACTTTGAGTAGATGCTACAAGAAAAACCAAAGAATCAAATCTTAAGGAGTCACACTTCACTTGGCTGAAATTATACATTAGGTTGGTCTACCTCACTTTACACCAGCACACATAATCATTTCTCCATGCACAGATACTAAAGGGAAAATCAAGATACTTTTTACTTAAAGTTATTTTTATTTGGCTCTGATAAACTTTCTTTGTTAATACTTTAGAGTCTGAGGAATTGACTGATTTAATCACTTAATTTTCCCATTTCAGCCAGGTGTAAGGGAAAAGTGCAATTAATTCCATGTGGACAATATCTTGATCGCTGCACACATTGAATTAGATGTTGGAAAGCATCCTTGCAAACAGCCATTTTCTAAGTCAAATTCAATTTCTTTGAAAAAAGTAGTAAAATATCTAAATTTCAAAAATGTTAGTTTCCATAATAGTAGATAAGGGGCTAGATTCATCATAATTTATGATTATAACAAATAATAGCTATTTAGCATTTTATAGGTGCCAAGTATTGGACAAAGGTAAAATCTCACAATTTTCCCATGATACATAATACTGAGGCTTAGAGAGGTTTAGTGGCTTGTCTAAGGTTATTCAGTGGCACAGCTGGGATTTAGACCTAGGTTGTGTCATCCCTATATTCCATGCTTGCAATCCCCATATTAGATTATACATCATTTTGGGAAAATATGGGAGAAGTTTTATAATTATTACAAGGCTATTTTCTAATAAAAGTAATAAAAATAAGTGAAATTAATTTTTCAGTAGCTAGAGATCAAATTGTCTCATTGAGGTCTTTGAAGTGATGAAATGAAAAATAAAATAGCTCATCATTTTAAAATTGCACTTAAATTGTAGAACTGTCCTTATGTGGAATGGTTTCAAAATCAAGGTAAGAGAAGAAAACAACAAGAAAATGTTTCCAAAGTCTTGCTTTTCAGAGTTTGCAAAAGACCATTGGAAGGGCTAAAAGACATAGTATAATGTACATTGTCTGAGTTCTTTGAAGTTTAGCTGAGGAGATGCAATTTTTGGTGCAAAGATCTCTGATGTAATTTGAATTTTCTAATTGAACTCTATGGTGACAGAAAAAGAAAGTTAAATGTTCCTTCACACATTTTGCTAACAGGAAAGGTGAAATATTAATTTGATATTGCTTGTCACACACAAAGACAATGGTAGCATAAGTAATAGGAATATGGGGATCTTAGTGCCAGAAGAGACTACATATTTACAATTTGTGATTTCCAACCAGTGATAAGCTTTGCTCTAGATAATTCTAAGGCATATAATTAAAAATTATTGCACAATTTAAGTTGTAAGGAAAATGAACGGTAGTCTGGCAAGACAGAAGAGGATAGTATACTTAGAAGTACTACTCCTTTACTATAATGAGAACTGTTGTTGATATCTTTTAAATTGTAGGCTCATTGTGGTGATGATTACATGAAACTTCTAGATATTGAACATCTATTACACAATGTTGTACTTATGCAATTACAGTGAGATGCACTTATTTGGTTTACTTTTTATAATTGAAAAATGTGCAGGTAAACTCATTCACATAAATGACTGTGATAACAAAATAAAAGCAAATTTGTATTATATGCCTGAAGCACAGATACTAAAAAAATATGTAACACCTCTGCTTCTATCCAAACCAAGGATAGGATTCCTGCCATTCCTCCTAAAAGGCTATATTTCTCAGCTTTGTTTCGATTACTTACCCACCAGCACTTTTTCATAACTAAGTATTTGTGATTCTTCTTAAGGACCCCAAGGCCCTTCCCAGATCTCAAAGTAGATTATGTTCAGTGTAGTCTTATTATTTTTCACTGAATTCTTGTTCTTTAAAAATTGGTGATCCATTGCTATCACTGTATTAAGCAGAATATATCATTTAGCACAACACATAACCCCTTCCTCATCTATGCCAGAGAACAGAAGATCAAGAATTATAAGAGATTTGCTCTTCTATTTGCTCGCAGGGGATCCTTTTACATCTGAGGAGCTGATGATGTTTATTCAAAAGGTTCAGAAAACCAGAATTCATTTACCTGTTGCATTCCTTGCAGGGCTTGTTGCAAGAGTTTCAACTGTTGTTCTTTGTCCGGGTCATCTTCTTTGTGGGCTTTGCCTTGTTCTTGCTTAAGTAGTTCTACTTCATTCCGATAAGCATCGAGCTGCCAACGAAGGCTGTCATTTTCTTCCTTCAGAGCTTCTGCCTGTGATACTAAGGCTAAACGATCAATATAAAGTAGTGAAACCATATATTCAGATTACTTTGTGCCTCATCTTATTACCATGGAATTGACATGTATAAAAAGCCTTGTAATGAAAAACTTTGGGTCTGAGTTGGCCATGGCAGGAAGGGATGGACACAAGAGCACACAAACCCATTTTTGCAAATAAACAGGATTATAGCACATGAAAGTTCTTATCATGCTTCATTTTCTTCACCCCAGTTATAACTAAGATATTTTGGGGTAACATCAGTTGCTTTTATTTGAATTACACTGTAATAAGAATATATAGAGCAAAATGTTTTGAACTAGTGATTAGCCACACAATATTTCTGTTGATAGTTGTTTTGAAAAAAATGTAGCCTTGACCAGTCCTTCAGAAAAAGGTAAATATGAAAACGAAGACATAAGACTTTGATTTTTAGTATAGCTTAGATGTTGCCACTCCGTCCTAACAGGATGTAAAAAACTGAATAAAATGAAAACTCAACAGCTCTTCTTAGACTCATCAGGATAGTGAAGTAATAGGGCAAACTGCTACCCACAAAACTGGAGAGAGAGGCGACTACAGAGTGTCTCAACTTACCAGACCAGAAACCCATGAACAAAATCCTCCACAGGAACCAGTGCCAAAGTAAGAAAAGCTAAACTATAATTGGCAAACTGTTGGAGGCTCCACATGGACAAGTCTCAGACCTAAAATGTCAAGGGCAATTCAGTCATAGTGAGGTCCCTACACTTTTGTCAGCTTTATCTCCAGGAGCTCAACAAGATCCTCACAGTGAACAGCTGAGAAAAATCCCCTTGTATTTCCAGCAGGGGTTGGAGATAGAAACCATTTTGTATGATCAAACATTATGTTCTGCTTAAAAAGGCCGGCCTTCAGAGAAAACTATTTTATCAGAGTCTAACCTGCTTGGGTTTTGCCAGAGCCTAAATCACCTGGAGAAGGAAAATATCCAACTCTAGCTCCCTCCAGTCATTTTGTCCTACCTAAGGGGGAAAAAAACCCCAAAAACACTTGCAAAGTTCACAGCCCAGAGACATAGAATCATTAAAGAACTGAGACATAATCTTAGGACTATGGAATGTTTCCCCTCCCTCACTATTGCTGCACTACTGAAGTCTTATTTACTAGTACATCATGTCCCGATTTTTTAAAAAAAAGTATAAGGCATGCTAAAAGGTAAAAGACAAAATTATAAGAGACTAAACTGGGATCAGAATCAGAGTCAGATATAGCAGGAAAGTTGGAATTATCAGACTTTGAATTTAAAACAACTAATATTAGTATGCTAGGCTTTAACGGAAAAAGTAAATAACATGAAAAAACAGATGGCTAATGTAAGCAGAGTATTGAAAATTCTAAAGAAGAATCAAATAGAAATCTAGGAATAAAAAGACATCATAACAAATGAAAAATGTCTTCAACAGGTTTATTAATAGATATCTGGAAAAAAATCTCTGAGCTTGAGAAGATGATAACAGGAACTGACTAAACTGGAAAGCAAAGAAGAAAAAAACCCAATCAGAATATCCAAGAACTGTGGAACAACTAACTAAAAAAGATGTAGCATACATGTAATGAGATTATCAAAAGGAAAAGAAATAAAGAAACAAAGCAATATTTGAAGCAATAATGACTGAAAATTTCCCCAAATTAATGTCAGACACCAAACTGCAGAGAAAATCAAATAGGATAAGTGCCAAAAAAATTAGACCTGAACAGATACCCCATCAAAGATATACCAAAGTCAAGTAAGTGCCATCATATGTCATATGTCATTAGAGAACTCAATTTAAAACAATATGATATCACTACATACCTAATAGAATTGCCAAAATCCAAAACAAAGATAATGCCAAGTGCTGGTGAGGACGTGGAGCAAACAGGAACTCTATTGCTTGTGGGAATGCAAAATGGTGCAGCCGCTTTGGAAAACAGTTTGGCAGTTCTTTTTTTTTTAATTTAAACCTTTATTGTTCAAATTATTACAGATGTCCCTCTCCCCACCCCATAGTTCCCCTTCATCCAGTTCCCACCCTACCCCAGGACCTTGCCACCCTACTGTCCATGCCCATGGGTACTGCATATAAAATCTTTGTCCCATCTCTTCCCCCACCCTCCTCTTTCCCCAGAGAAATGTCAGTCTGCTCCATTTCCATGCCCATGATTCTATTACATTTACCAGTTTACTCTGTTCATCATATTTTTATTCATTTGATTTTTAGATTCACTTGTTGATAGATATGTATTTGTTGTCACTTTGTTGTTCATAATTTTTATCTTTACCTTTTTCTTCTTCTTCTTCTTCTTAAAGAGCACTCTTCAGCATTTCATATAATCATGGATTGGTGGTGATGAACCACCATGGTTTGGTCTGTGAAGCTCTTTATCTGACCTTCAATTCTAAATGATAGCTTTGCTGGGTAGAGTAGTCTTGGTTGTAGGTTCTTGCTATTCATCACTTTGAATATTTCTTGCCACTCCCTTCTGGTCTATAGAGTTTCTGTTGAGAAATAAGCTGACAATCGTATGGGTATGCCCTTGCAGGTAACGAACTTGTTCTCTTGCTGCTTTTACGACTCTCTCTCTGTCTTTTGCCTGTGGCATTTTAATTATGATGTGTCTTGGTGTGGTTCTCTTTGGATTCCTCTTGTTTGGGGTTCTGTGCACTTCCTGGGCTTGTAAGTCTATTTCTTTCACCAGGTAGGGGAAGTTTTCTGTCATTATTTCTTCAAATAGGTTTTCAATATCTTGTTCTCTCTCTTCTTTTGGCACCCCCATAATTTGGATGTTGGCACGCTTGAAGTTGTCCCAGAGGCTCCTTACACTATTTTCATATTTTGGGATTCATTTTTCTTTTTGCTCTTCTGGTTGGGTGTTTTGCTTCCTTGTATTTCAATTCTTTGACTTGATCCTTGGGATCCTCTACTCTACTGTTGAATCTCTGTATATTATTCTTTATTTCAGTCAGTGTATGCTTAATTTCTGACTGGTTCTTTTCCATTTCTTATTTTTTTGGCATTCACACTAAGATCTTGAAGGTCTTACCCAAGTTCCTGGGAGGTTTCTAGAAGAGTCTTGAGTAACCTTATAACTGTGGTTTTGAACTTTCTATCTAGTATTTTGCTTTCTTCCATTTCTTTCATTTGTGACATGTTTCTTTTTCACTGCATTTTGGCTGCTTCCCTGTGTTGATAGAGTGGCTTTGTGTGCTAGGTGTCCTATAGGGCCCCATGGCTCAGCCTCACCAATCATCTGTAACACTTTTCTGTGTACAGTCTTGTTGTACTTAAGCCTTGATTGCTGTTGGTATCCTGGGAGGAACTGACCTCCAGGCCAATTGGCTATGAGAACCAGCTGTGACTACAATGGAAGAGCTGCTATGCAGGAGACACCCTTATGGGGCAGGACTTGCTTCAGTGGGGCTTTGCTGCTTGCTGAGTCTGCCTCTTGAGTGTGTCACTTATGGATGTGAAGAGTTGTAATATGGTATGGTCTCACATTGACCACTAGGTACACTGGCTATTGGATCTCCAAGGAAGTGCAAGTCTACTGTCTGAGGCCACCCAGCAGGAGCTACAGAGAGATCTGCAGATTCCTCCTCTTTGTATGGAGTTTGAAAGTGCCCAGGTGAGGTCCAGCTGTGAAGCAAGGCAGGCTGCTATGGTGCTGGCCTTTGCCTTCTTTTGATAGCTTTGGGGCTCCCTGACTCAGGAGCAGTTTGACAGGTTTTAGGCTGAGAAAGGACTGGCCATTCATATGCAAAAGCCATTGTGCAAAGCTTGGGTGGAGTTGTAAATTGGATGGGTTGGGGTCCCAGGCTGTCTCCAGGGCAGAGCAAACAGCAATGGTTGCCAGTCATCCCTGCACCGGGGAGGTCCCAGCTCAGGAACAAAGACCATTGTGAGTTCCCCTGTCTGGAAGAAAGCCACCCCTGTGTTCCTGCCCCTATGTCAGATAGTTCAATTTCTCCCCATATATGTTTGGGTCCCCCGAAGTTTTGCCCAGCACTGGAGCTAAGCATAAGCGGGAGCTTGTAGCTCCCTCCCCATTAAAAAAATAGCACACCCGGGTGCCAGCCTGTGTTGCACCTCTGTACCTCCTATCAGTCTCAATGCACTTTCTTCTTTACTTTTAGTTGTACTTCCACTTAGCCAGCTTTCCCGCGGTTCTGGATGATAGCTGTTGTTTTTAGTTGTAATTTTGATATGGTTGTGGGAGGCAGCGAGTAGAGGTGTTTACCTATGCCACCATCTTGGTTGATCTTTCCTTGGTAGTTCTTACAAAATTAAACATACTCTTATATATGATCCAGCAATAATTTTCCTTGGCATTTACTTAAGTGAACCGAAAACTTATGTCTCTAGAAAAACCTGCACATGGATTTTATAGTAGCTTTATTCATAATTGCCAAAACTTGGAGACAACCACAATATTCTTTAGTAGGTAAATGGATAAACTAACTGTGGTATATCCAATGTACTGTTACTCGTGAAAATACCTGGAGAATGCATACATGCATATTATTTAGTAAAAGAAATCAATGAAAAAGGCTACATACTGTATGAGTCCAACTATATGACATTCTGGAGAAGGCAAAATTATGGGTACAGTATTAAAAAATCAGTGGTTTCGAGGGGTTTGAGGGGGAAGGAAAGGATAAACAGTCAGAGCACAGAGGATTTTAGGGCAGTGAAATTATTTGGTATAACATTACAATGGTGGATACATATATTTTGAGCATTTGTCCAAATACATACAATGAAAAACTCCAAGAGTGAACTCTAATGCAAACTATGGACTTTGGGTGATAATGATGTATGCATTGATTGTAAAAATGTACCCCTGTGGTGCAGAGTGTCAACAGTGGGGGCGCCTGTATGTGGGGCAAAGGGTGTTTGGGAACTCTGTACTTCCTGTTCAATTTTGTTGTGAACCTAAAACTGCTCTAAAATTTAAAGTTTATTAGTTAAAAAAAAAACTAAGACACATGGGGAAACCTCAGTTAAGTTTAATTATTTATGGTTCTGGAACATTTTTCAAGGTCAAAATCATAAGAGCTATTTCAAAAATACTTAATCAGATGATTTCTTTCACTCACCAAACATTTGTTGAGTAGCTTTCATGTTCCAGGCTTATAACTATGGCAGTGAATGCGATTTCACTAATCTCTAGTGATTACCCTCCAAATTAATGGAAAAATTTATAGTTTATTCCTTTTATGATTCCTAACACAACATAGGCTCAGAAAAGAGACATTAAAAGAAAGTAATGGAAATCAAATCTTCAAGATTATTAGTTATAAATGGTGGAACAAGAGTTTTCTAAAGAGATTTCAAAGACTCATATTCTATGCCATGAACGGAAAGTTGTGCTTTACCAAGATTAAATATATAGAAGAAAGCCATATTCTAAGGGTAAAACATTCATCATTCCTGAAAGGAAGGTATGTCTTAGGGAGCTGCTTGGTTTAGTTCAATGCCTTTAATTAGAGGGTCTTCCTAAAACAATCAGGTAGTGATGTAGGATGATGTGATCAGATTGTCTGTCCAAGCAAAGAATGCCCATGTAATAGGAAGGGCCTGGTGAGAAATATTTTCTGGTAGTGTTGAGACATGCTCTCAGTGTCCACATTTGTTTTCTGTGTATTGACACAAAATTATCCTGATATGCCTCCTTTAAAACTAAAATTTTGTTTAAAAAATTACAAGACATTTGGCATGACAAATTCAATTTATGTTTGGTTTTAATTTCTGCTGCGATCACACAGATTTTGTGTCTTTGAGGATAAAGCTGTTATACAGAGACTTGGACTCACAGCATTCCAAATAATAGCTATCCTTGCCATTTCTCCCAGCAGCTGGGATACTTGTCATCAGATAGCATGTTCCTAACAATAACAACACCAAAAGAAGATGGTAAAAGTGAAAATGACTGTATATAGGAAACTATATGGAAAAGAGGACATTAACTGCCAAACAGGGAAAGAAATATTCGATTTGCTTGCTGGTTCAGTGCCAAGGATAGCATCTTGAGCTGGAGTTTTGCTGAATAGCAGAGGTTAGTTACTCTGTAAATCAAGTGAATGCTACAGATGGAGTTACTTATTTTTTGCTTTGGTTTGCATGTTTGTCCTTTGGCAAGCCACACAGTTCAATACAAAATAGCAATATTTCATTTTCTTCCTTTTGTTTCTTCTTGTACAGCAGGCCAGTAATTATGCTCAAGTCTCACAACTCATGTGGAGAAACATGGAAAGGAAAAGGGCAAAGATATGGAGAATGGCTTGAGGCATATTCTCCAGTTTAAATGTGAAAATATTTTCCCTCTGAGAAAATGAGGAGCAGATGCTTCCCTCCTGGGGAAAAGGGCATGTTGATGAGCAGAGATGGACCTGCCCACAGGAAGGAGCAGATAATAATCTCAGTTTGGACCTGTCACCAAGCAAAAGAAAATGTGATCTCCTATAATGCTCCTAGGGAACTCCACTTACAAAATGTATTTCCCACTCTCTGAAATCAGGGCTCTTTTTCATTTTAATGAGGACACCAAACATTCACTTATAGACTTAATATTAATTGGGCCCATTTCTGAAGTTGGAGTTCTTTGTACACTGCCATAACATTGAAAAATTCAATATTACCTTTTAATAATACGTTTGAGTCGGTGAATTCATCAGTTCTGATACTATAGAGCATAGTACAGTGAATTAATCCATATCCTGCCATCATTACTTTTGGGATTATCATTTTTTTACTATGTCTTATGTGAGAAAAATGTTCCACTTTATGGGGATTTCTCCTCAGTTCTGAAGGCTGTCAGTTCATCATGAAAATATGTAAGTATGAAGGCAGTTGCAAACTCCTTTCACTTAGAGTAAAAATCCCAGACCTGTTTTTCTATAACAAAAAAATCTAAAAGGCTTTTGTGCCATTAGAATATTAACGCCTAAGTTTCTTCAGTGGTAAAAAAAGAAAACAAAATAAAACAAAATAACGGAAGTAAATCCAGAGTTTTTACTCTTACAAAGCCAGAATATAAGAGATACTAAAAAACTGTTACTAAATTAGAGAAGGAAAAATGGGTCACATTCCCCTAAAGGTTCATAACAAATTTGAGTTGGAATGATGCGAAAAGAGAAAATGATAAAATGAACAAAGAATTTGAAGAAAGAG
This sequence comes from Antrozous pallidus, assembly GCA_027563665.1. Taxonomy (NCBI): domain Eukaryota; kingdom Metazoa; phylum Chordata; class Mammalia; order Chiroptera; family Vespertilionidae; genus Antrozous; species Antrozous pallidus. The sequence continues at coordinate 38,229,974 of CM050509.1, read as the reverse complement.
AGGGAGATTATATGAGCATAATCCATTGGGAGTGGCTACAGGCCAGCTCAGGTAATAGCTCAAGTGAGTTTCCTGCCTCATGATCTTTGCTTTCTTGCCTCTGCAGGCCATTACTCCAATCAGGTTTCTATAACCATAAATCTACCTGGGACTTCATTGTTTCTACTCTGATATCTCTAAAGTCCCATCTCCAACACAGTATCTTCACCTATGAATTATTTCAATGCCCCTCATGACCCAAAGATTAGAGGTTCCTTATTGGAACCTCTAATCTCTAGGAGTGGCCAACTTCATCCAGTCCATTAATTATTTTCTGCCTAAACAGATTCCACTGGAAATTCCTTAGTCAGCAAATTTCTTCACCCTCATGAAAACCGTTGACAAGGTTACCATATTTATCTTAACTCATGGTCACTTGACTCAAGTTTCTCTGCTTCTTACCCTGGGCTGCAGAAGACTCACATAGGAAGTTGCAGAGTTGGGCATTCCTTGTCAATACAGATTCAAGGTGGTCCTTGCTCATGGATCTTTCACTTCTTCCTTTTCTTTTACTTTACTGGGGATAGCCCCCAAAGTTCTGTGTTCAGCCCTTTGTTCTTCTTATTTGTCTTTCATATTCATTCACATTTGGACAACATCTCTGTGTTACCATTTTCTACTCCTTCTACTTTCTTCAACCCTGATTTGTATACAAATCCTTTTTATTCATTTACTAACCATCAGCTCTGAAGCTGATCGCATCACATTCTGCAAGTCAATTCCATCCATCAGTCCATTTATGTCAATTCTACTATAATGGGTTGAATTTGTGTCCCCACTCCAAGATATGTTGCAGTCCTCAGAATGTGACCTTATTTGGAAATAGAATCTTTACAGAGGTAATCAAGTTAAAATGAGGTCATTAGAGTGGATTTCCAGACTTATATGACTGATGTCCTTATAGAAAGGGGAAATTTATACAGAGACAGATATACATACAGAAAGAAGGCCATAGGAACATGAAGGCAGAGACTGGGGTGATGCATCTGCAAGCCATGGCAGGTCAATGATTACCAGCAAACCTACAGAAGCTAGGAGAGAGGCATGGGGCAGATTCTCACAGCCCTCAGAAGGATCCAACTCTGCTGACATCTTGATCTCAGATTTCTAGCCTCCATAACTGAGAAAATAAATTCCTATTGTTTCAACCACTCTATTTGTAATACTTTATTATAACAGTTCAGTTATAAAACAGAACTAATAAAACTACCAAGCTTCCAATCTCCCAGACTAGAAAACCTAGGCTAATTCTGGGTTCTTTCATTTTCTTCATCATCTATATCCAATATGGCACTAAAGACTTTCATTTATTTCACCCAACTGACTCCTAGCATCTTTAATTCATATTTTCTACTGTTTCCTTTTCTTCTACCATTTTAAAAACAAGTTTCTGTTGCCTTCACTGTTGTCCCAACCTTCATCATGTCATATCTCCATTCCTATAAAAGTCTCTGGCTTAATCCAAAATTATCTTCTAAAATATATAATTCATGTTGATTTTATTATAGTAGTGCCATTGTTGAGACATGTTTATAGTGCCATATTACCTACTATGCTAAATCTCAGCTTGGCATTCATAGAATGAAATAGTTTCATACTACAATGATTTGCTTTGATTTGATTTTCCCTCTTCAACCTATTGCTTTGAGCACAGAAGTTCTTTCTTTTATGCAAGAGTATTTCCAGTAGTACATCACAAATAAGGAATGGCTAGTGTAGAGTACCTTGAAGAACAGAAATTCTGTGGCACTTCAAGGAAACGTAACTGAGACTGCTAGGCTAGCTTTGACTCTTAGTTTCTCTGGGAAGTAAAATTTTACCAGAAACAGGCTATAGACTCTTGGAATTCAACTTTGGTAGCATGGAGAGAGAAAAATAATCAACTTGGGAGATCTAGTTGCTTAAGCTTTTAATTGGAACCGAGTGACAACTACAACATGTAACTGATTTAGATAAAAACTGAGGACCTGCTTACTAGCTCATAGTGAACAGGATTTCTGCAGTTGAATACTACAGAAGCAAGATAACAAAATTAGATACATTATAGGGGAAGAAAAATGTGCAAAAGTCCTGGAATTAAAATGAATTGAAACATTCTGGGAGAAAAGCTAAGCTCCATTAAGTCTATTGTAGATAGCTTTATTTGACAAATCATCCTGGCATGTGGAACAGGAAGTTTCTTGTCTCTAAATGAATAAGATTCTGTGCAGTAGCTAATACAGCTTTTAACTCAAAATAGATACAGAGTAAAATGCAATTATATAACCCTAGTAAGTGCATTCAGTCTGAATCTCCCATACACCACTCTCCTCCTCTAATGACTCCACAAACTCAGCAATTTATGAAGTGGATGCTCAAACTTATGGTTATATGCATTTAAGGGTAACACTGGATTAACACTGTATACAATACTACAGGATTCTTAGGTGGAGACAATCCTACAAATAAAAAATTAATCACCTCTAAAACATCCTAAGTACTTAAATAATTTGAATAGCTCAATTATCCTTACATGATTTTGTTTATCTTGGTTATAAGTTTATAGTATGTGTTTGCAGTAATTAGTATGATTTAACTGTTCTGAAAATGCTAAGTATGCACTTAATACAAAGGATGTATTCAATGTAGGTTTATATGGTTTGGGATATAACATATGGACTAAATAGAGGAAATTCAGATGTAACAGCTAACGAATGCCTTTTAAAAAGCCTGTCTTGGTGGTTTTCTCTACTTAAGATTTTCTGCTCATGGAGTGAATATTCTAGGATCACTCAAGTGGCTATAGAATTTCTGACTTTGATATGTAAGTACTGGAACAAATAAATTCTGATTTTCATGATAACCAATCTGGTCTCTCTCTCTCTCTCTCTCTCTCTCTCTCTCTCTCTCTCTCTCACACACACACACACACACACACACAAACACACACACACAGTAGGGGAAGTATACTACCATATCTCTAATGTCTAGTACAGTTCTTGGCATGTAATCATTATTAAATGAATAAATGAATTATTTTAACCACCATAAAATCCCTGTTTGTAATGTACTTCTTACAAGAGTGGAAGCTGAGGGTCAGTGAGAAAGAAGTCCTTTCTATGTCAAGAAAAACAGAATTGTTGCTGGAAACCAGGTGTTTTAACTTTAGGTCTGGTGCTTTGTCCACTGTACATTTTTAACTCCTAAGATGGCCTTTTGACTGATATTTTAATCTCTCCTATGGTACCCCCCTCAAAAATAGTTTGATATGAAATTGAAGAGTAGGGTGTTATATTGTTAAACAAGCTTGCCTTATGAGTTCCATGGGGGACCCACACCATGGCTTCTGTCTCCCATTAAGGTCCTGATTATACTAAGTAAGAGCAAAAGCCTTTACCCAGACCAGTCTTTGTAGACTCCTGTTTGGTTCCCAATAAACCTCCAAGTAACCACAAGGGAAGGAATCAGATAGGTAGACTCATATATTGTAGATATGTCCCTTTAGTTTGCAAATTTTCTTTGATTTCTCTCTTTGGAGACCTTCATCCCAAATTATATAACCAACTCCTATATTTTCTGGAATTTCTTTTGCTATATGTATTTTTTTACATTTGAATCTCAAATTTATTGTTATCAATTTTGGTGTAAGGTATATGTGATGTAGTTATCTAATGATTTTTTTCCCTAAAAGTTTGGCTATTTAACCATCTATGCATAAGTTCTCTTATGGTTTCTACTTTATAACATATTATTAATAAATCCAAACCAAATACAGAACAATGGTGGCTAAATTTCCAGTGTTCCTAGGAAAAGAAAGTACAGTTATATTTAGGTACTGTGATAGAAGAGTGGGGGGGGGGCAGTAAATAGAGACAATCCTGTGCAGAAAATCCTGTAGCCACAGGGTGGATATTCAGCCAGTTTGTACTTATATGTCCTCAACAATTGTTTTTAGCTAGTTCCAATCTGATGGGTTTGTGCCTATCACTTACTGGGCATTAACGCTTTTAAAATACCATCTCTGCACAAAGATGTTATTTAAATAAAACAAAGTAGAATTATCTTTACCTGATTCCTCAGTTTCTTTTGTTTCTGTTTTTTCTTCTATTTCATCATCAGACATCTCCATTTCTTCTTCCCTCCTGATTCCCATTAATTCATCATTATGTATGTTACGGATTTCCTAAAGTTAAAAGGTATGTTTTTTAGGTGGGAAACCTTTAAAATGTTAATAAAATGACCAGAGTTAAGGATAAGATAAAGCAGGTTTGTTGACAGATAACAAAATTTCAGAGTACTCTTAAGGCAAAGGCAAAGGGTCATGTTGAGGTTAAAATAATCTCAATAGAACACAGCAGACTTTGTATACTCTGTCTTGCATTAGGCTTTCTTTCCATAACCAGAGCTCTGTTAGTTGATGATTTTTATATACCTCTCATGTCAGAAAGTACTTGTTTTCAAGTTTTTTGGGTAGATTATTCAACAGAACTCTTATTCAAACTTTTACAGGTTTAGAAGTTACAGCAAAAATGAGTAGTTAGGATGAGTTTCTACCAGATCACCCCTTCCATAGATAATAAATATACTTTGCAAGCAAAACACAAAAACCAAAGGAAACCCCTAACTACTTAATGGCAGTGGAGAGTGAACAAAAGCATGCATATTTTGAAGAGGATCTAACACTTGGAAGAAGGGTGTGGGTTTCAGTTTTTAAAGGGCCTTTTAGTCTGGGAGCAGACCACCTCACAGGGCTGCTAAATTTTTAATAGAAAAATCCATGGACTTTATATCTTAAAGAAATAAAGAAGAGAGTTCAGGGTAACCACAGTCTCAGAAAAAAGATAGACAAAGATAGAGAAATTCAAATTCTGTGAATAAGATCTCTTCAAAATTTTTGCATGACCCATGAATCATAGAAGCACAATGCAGATTCCAAACAGCACACGTAAGGCAAAAAGAACTGAATTGAGATTTGAGCTGCCATGGAAGATATATATATATATATATATTAGCTTAACTCTAATAAAGAAAATTAACCATTTAAAACAAAGGAGGGCAAAGTCAACATTCTTGGGAAGAACATAAAAGAATCCATAGTTTTAAAAGAAAAGATATTCAGCCCAATCAGTGTGGCTCAGTGGTTTAGCATCAAACTATGAACCAGAAGGTCATGGTTAGATTCTGGTCAGGGCACATGCCCAGATTGCAGGCTGGATCCCCAGTTGGAAGATTTCTCAAATTGATGAAATACATTACTCTATATTTTCAAAGAACTCAGTGAATCCAAAGAAGGATATTTGTGAAACAAAAATTATGTCTGGGGGAAAAAAAAGATGGCAGCTGGTAGGACAGAGGTGAGGGAGAGGAAGTGAGTGAGTGAGGGTATGAAAGGAGAGTTTGTGGATGTGTGTGGTATATGTGTGAGTGAGTAAGGGACACTTAAATCTCACAGGAACAGCAGGGGCTGGCAGACCAGGCTCTCTTGGACAAGGAGAGACTACTACTGCTGTGGGCATTCCCTGGACTGCAGGACTCTGGCTCGGAGCCACACCACCTTGGAGGGGAGAATGACCATTTTTAGGAAATCACCAGCACCACCACCCAGACAGGACTTTGACTCTGCCCGCGACCCAGCAGCCACTCAAGCCAAAATCCTGCTATCCCAGCTCCAGACCCGCTGACCCTGGGACCTCCACCTCCAAAGGTGCACTGTTCCCACAGCAATAAGTGCATATTCCCCCTTCCAGGGGCAGAACTCCCGACACCACTTTCTTTCATGCGTTTCCACCTCCTGCAGGTATCCAGGGCACACCACTCCATAGGTAGTGCCTGGGAGCCACCGTGAGCACCCGCTGGAGTGATTCTGTACAGACAAGGGCACACTGCCCTACGTAGATATTCTGAATTTCCTCTATCTGAATAACCGCCCGCAGACACCCCAGCTGTGTAACTTCAGTGCCAGGGCTCCTTAAAGTGCTTCACAGCTCTACACTCGAAAACTCACCACCACAGACACACACATTTCCAAAGGGTAGGTACCCTGAGCCCATATATCCACAGGGTCCTCTTGGGAGCTGCTTTGAGGCCCTGCTGGCTGTGATTCTGTACAGACAAGGGTGCGCTGTGCAACAGCAGAAATTCTGAACTCCTTCCTCCTGAATAACTACCTACATACACTGCAGCTGCTTAACTTCAGTGCCAGGGCCCCTCAAAGTGCTTCAGAGCTCTGTGCAGGCAAATGCACTGCCAGTTCACTCACACTTTTCCAAAGGGCAGGCACCCTGAGCCCATCTATCCACAGGGGGTATGTGGGGGCTCCTGTGAGTCTTGGCTGGGGGTGATCTCAGACAAACAGGGACGCACTTCCCCTGGCAGAAGAAATTCTGAATTCACACATCCTAGATACCTGTACACAGATACCTTAATTACGCGGCTTCAGTGCCAGGGCCTGTCAGAGTACTTTAGCGCCCCATTGCTGGCAAATGCACCATGGATACCCCTGTGATACTGCACTGGGAGCATATGCATATCCACCACAGGTGCAGTAGCAAAAGCTGAATCTGCCCACCCCACAACTATAGAACTCTGGACACCACAGTCATGCCTTTCCAGAATGTAGGCCTCCTGAGACCCATCACTCCAACAGACAGTTCCTGGGTGCCACTGTGAGTCCCCACTGGAAACATTTGATTTCAATTAAGGGCGCAGGACAGCAAAAATTGAGACCCCCCCCCCATGCCTGCTAACTTCTAGACACCACAGTTGTACCTTTCCAGCTCACAGGCCTACATCAACAGAACTCAAATAGCTCAAGTAGGGAGCTACACTAGACCACCAAGCCCAGAAGACAGGAGAGATCACACCATTACCATCTCCAAAAGAACCTGAGTATCATACCAATTGGACCCACAATCAAAACATTACAGGAAAACATGGGAAGACAAAAAAGCAACCCCCAAAGTAAAGAAAAAGAGGAATTACCAAAAACAGAGTTAAATGAAATTGAGGCTAGTAGCATATCAGAGAGAGAATTCACGGTAATGATTAAAAGGATGTTTCAATGACTGGATGACAAATACACACAACTCAATGACATATATACACAACTCAATGAGAACTATAAGGAGCTGAATGAGAATGTCACCAACATGAAAAGGAACCAAGAGAAGATGAAGTATGACAAAGCTGCAATAAAGAACACAATGGAAGGCTTAAACAGTAGACTAGAAGAGGCTAAGAACTACATCAGAATTAAAAGACAAGGTAGGAAAAACACACAAACACAGCAGCAACTGGAAAAAAGACTTAAAAAGCAAGACCAGAACCTAAGGGAGCTTTAGGACCACAAAAAAATGTAATAACATTCACATTATAGGAGTACCAGAAGGAGAGGAAGAGAAACAAGGAATAGAAAGTCTATTTGAAGAAATAATGTCAGGAAACTTCCATGATATTGGCAAGAAAAAAAAAACTATGCAAGTCCAAGAAGTACATAGAATCCCAAACAAGTTGAATCCCAAAAGACCAACACCAAGGCATATCAAAAGTAAATTGGCGAACACCAATGACAAAGTAAGAATCTTAAAAGCCTGCCAGAGAGAGACAGAAAGTTACCTACAAGGGACCTCCTATTAGAATATCAACTGATTTCTCAACTGAAACATACCAGGGCAGAAGAGAATGGAATGAAATGTACAAAGTGATGCAAAGCAAGGGACTGAATCCAAGAATACTATACCCAGCAAGGCTATCATTCAAAATTGAAGGTGGAATCAGGAGCTTCACAGACAAAAAAGGACTAAGGGAATTTATTACCACCAAGCCAGCAATGCAAGAAATGTTAAAGGGTCTGCTGTTAAAACAAATAAGAAGTGAAGGAGGAACACAGAGGTAAAGAATAAAAATGGCGACAAATAAGTACTCATCAATAATAACTTTAAATGTAAATTGATTAAATGTCCCAATCAAAACACATAGGGTAATGGACTGGATAAGAAAACACAACCCATGTATCTGCTGTCTACAAGAAATCTACCTCAGAAAAAAAGACGCACACAGACTGAGGGTGAAGGGACAGAAAAAAGGTTTTTCAGGTGAATAGAAATGAAAAAAAAAGCTGGGGTAGCAGTACTCATATCTGACAAATTAGATCTCAAAGTGAAGGGCATAAAAAGAGATAAGAAAGACAACTTCATAATACTAAAGAGAGCAATCCCACAAGAAGAAATAACTCTGGTAAACATATATGCACTCAATACAAGAGCGCCCAAATACATAAAAAACTCCTAGAGGATATCAAGGGAGAGATTGACAGCAATACAATCATAGTAGGAGACTTTAATACCCCACTATAACCATTGGACAAATCCTCTAAACAAAAAATCAGCAAAGAAATATCAATCCTCAATGACTCACTAGACCAGATGGAATTAATTGACATCTTTAGAAGATTTCACCCTAAAGCCACAGAATATACACTCTTCTCAAGTGCACATGGGTCATTTTCAAAGATAGACCATATATTGAGTTACAGGCAAAGTCTCTTCAAAATCAAGAAGATAGAAATCAAATCAAGCATATTCTCAGATCACAAGGGCATAAAACTGGAAATCAACTACAATAAAAACAATCCAAAGAAATCAAACACATGGAAACTAAATAGTGTGCTATTAAACAAGGATTGGGTTACCAGAGAGATCAAAGAAGACATTAAAAAACATCATGACAACAAATGACAATGAAAACACAATATTCCTAAATCTATGGGACACAGTGAAAGCAGTCTTGAGAGGGAAGTTCATAGCTCTACAAGCCTACTGCAAAAGACAAGAAACAATGGTAATAAATTACCTAACAATACAACTGAAAGAGTTAGAAAGAGTGCAACAAGAGAAGCCCAGTGTAAGCAGAAGGAAGGAAATAATAAAGATCAAAGCAGATATAAACGAGATAGAGACAAAAAACAAACAAACAACAACAATACAAAAAATCAACAAAACCAAGACCTGGTTCTTTGAAAGTATAAATAAGATTGAAGAACCACTAGCCAAGCTCACCAAGAAGCAAAGAGAGGGGACCTAAATAAAAAATCAGAAATGAAAGAAGAAAAATAACAACAGACCCCACCAAAATACAAAGGATTGTTAAAAAATACTATGAATAACTCTATTCCAACAAAGTAGACAACCTGGAGGAAATGAACACATTCCTAGAAAAATACAAACCTCCAAAACTCAATCAGAATGAATCTAAACATCTCAATAGGCCAATAATTCTGGAAGCAATTGAAATAGTCATCAAAAAGCTTCCAGCAAACAAAAGTCCAGGGCCAGATGGCTTCACGGGGAGTTTTACCAAACTTTCCAGGAAGAACTAAAACTTATCCTCCACAGACTTTTTCAGAAAGTTCAAGAGGAAGGAACACTTCCAAGCTCATTCCAGCATCACCCTAATACCAAAACCAGATAAATACAACACAATGAAAGAGAATTACAGGCCAATCCCTCATGAACATAGATGCCAAAATCCTTAACAATATTCCAGCAAATCGGATCCAGCAGTACATCAGAAAGATCATACACCATGGCTAAGTAGGAGTTATCCCACGGATGCAACGATGGTACAATATCTGCAAGTAAATAAACGTGATACATCATATAAACAAATTGAGAAATAAAAACCACAAAGTCTTATCAATTGATGCAGAAAAAGCATTTGGAAAAAATCCAACACCCAATTTTGATAAAAACCCTCAGCAAGGTGGGAATAGAAGGATCATACCTCAACATAATAAAAGCCATTTATGATAAACCCGCAGCCAACATCATATCCAATGGGCAAAAACGAAAACAATTTTCCCTATGAACAGGAACAAGACAGGAATGCCCACTCTCTCCACCTCTATTTGACATAGTACTCGAAGTATTAGCCATTGCAATTAGACAAGAAGAAGAAATAAAAGGCATCTAAAAGGAAAAAAGAAGTAAAGCTGTCATTATTTGCAGATGACATGATATTATGCACAAAACCCCCAAAATATTCCATCAAAAAACTATTAGACTTAATAACTGAATTCAGCAATATAGCAGGATACAAAATTAATGCTAAGAAATTGGAGAAACCAAGATGGCGGCATAAGGCATACACATGTATGTGCTGCCTCTCACAATTACACCAAAACTACAACTAAAAGAGAAAACGTCTGTCACCCAGAAACACGGGAAAGCTGGCTGAGTAGAAGTTCTATAGCTAGAAGGAAAGAGAAAAGAGCATTGAGACCTGCACAAGTGTGAAAAAGCTGAGGTAAGGAGGTGCGCGAATCGAGCTGGCAGTTGGTGACTGGGTGTGCCACTTTCAACCCAAAGAGAGACACAGCTCCCTACTACTCTGAACTCCAGTTTCCAAAGAGACTCTGAGGACCCAGACCCCTACGGTGAGAAGCTGGACTGTCTGCCATTGGGTCTGAAAGTGAGGGTGGCTTTGTTGCAGAGCTGCATGCAGGAATCATTGTTTACTGTGCTGGGGCACAAGATGCAGGGATTTGGAAATGCAAAGATGGCTGACTGGCAGCCATTGCTGTTTGCCATGCCCTAGTGACTCCGTGACACCCTGCCCCATCCAATTTACAAACCCGCCCAAACTGTGCACAGCAGCTTTTGCATATAAATGGACTACCCTATAGAAACTTAGCCTAACAAACCACAGCTCTGGTCAGACCAGGAGAAATCTTCAGACCTCACTGTAGCTCCTGCTAGGTGGCCTCAGACAGTAGCTGACCAGCACTCCATTTCAGATCCAGAAGCCGTGTACCTAGTGATCAGTGTGAGATGAGACCAGATTTCAACTTCTGATATCCATAAGTGACACATTCAAGAGGCAGACTCAGTGAGCACCAAAACCCCACTGAAACAAGTTCCGCCTCAAAAGGGTGTCTCCAGCAAACCAATTCTTCCATTATAGACACAGCAGGTCTTGACAGCCAATTGGCCTGGAGGTAAATTCTTCCCAGGATACCAACAGTAATCAAGGCTTAACTACAACAAGACTGTGCACTCAGCCTACAAAGGGGTGCACCAAGAGTATCCAACTCAGGTAATTGCGGAGGCTGAACCCCTGGACCCTAGAGGTCACCTAGCACACAAAGCCACTCCATCAACACAGGGAAGCAGCCAGAATGCAGAGACAAAGAAACACATCACAAATGAAAGAAAGGAGGAAAGCAAACTACTGGACATAGAGTTTGAAACTACAGTTATAAAGTTACTCAAGAATCTGCTAAAAACCTCTGAGGAACTTAGTGAGACCTTTAAAGATCTTAATGAGAATGCCAAAAACATGGAAAAGGACCAGTCAGAAATTAAGCATACACTGTCTGAAATAAAGAATAATATACAGAGATTCAACAGTAGAGTAGAGGATCCCAAAGATCAAGTCAAAGAACTGAAATACAAGGAAGCAAAACACCCAACCAGAAAAACCACAACAACAAAAAAGAATCCAAAAATATGAAGATAGTGTAAGGAGCCTTTGGGACAACTTTAAGTGTCAACATCTGAATTATTGGGGTGCCAGAAGAAGAGAGAGCAAAATATTGAAAACCTATTTGAAGAAATAATGACAGAAAACTTCCCCTATCTGGTGAAAGAAATAGACTTACAAGTCCAGGAAGTGCACAGAACCCCAAACAAAAGGAATCCAAAGAGGACCATACCAAGACACATCATAATTAAATTGCCAAGGGCAAAAGACAGAGAATCTTGAAAACAGCAAGGAAAAACAGTTAGTAACCTAAAAGGGAGTATCTATACCACTGTCAGCTGATTTCTCAACAGAAATTATGCAGGCCAGAAGGGAGTGGCAAGAAATATTCAAAGTGATGAGCAGCAAGAACCTATAAATCAAGATTACTCTACCCAGAAAAGCTGTCATTTAGATTGAAGGTCAGATAAAGAGCTTCACGGACAAGAAAAAGCTAAAGGAGTTCAGCACCACCAAACCAGGATTATATTAAATGCTAAAAGAAGAGAAAGAAGAAAAAGGTAAAGATAAAAATTATGAACAACAAAATGACAACAAGTACATACCTATCAACAACTGAATGTAAAAATCAAGTGAATAAAAAATCTGATAAACAGAATAAATTTATGAATATAATAGAATCCGGGGCATAGAAAGTGAATGGACTGACAATTCATGGGGGAAGAGGGTGTGAGAGGTGCAGTAAGTGATTGGACAAGGGGTTGGCAAGGGCATGTGGTGGGGTGGGGAATTAGGTTGAGGGGAATTATTGGGGGGGGGGGGAGAGGAACATATGTAATAATATGAACAATAAAGTTTTATTAAAAAACAAATAAACAAAAAAATTAATACCAAGAAATCTATTGCATTTCTACATACCAATAGTGAACTTACAGAAAGATAGACTAAAAAAGCAATCCCATTTACCATTGTGCCAAAAAAATTAAGATACCTAGGAATAAACTTAACTAAGGAGGTAAAAGATCTATATGCGGAAAACTACAGGACACTGAATAAAGAGATAGAGGAATACATAAACAGATGGAAGCACACACTATGTTCATGGATTAGTAGAATCAACATCATTAAAATGTCCATACTACCTAAAGCAATCTGTCAATTCAATGCACTTCCCATTAAAATACCAATGGTATATTTCACAGACCTATAAAGAACTCTTCAAAAATTCATCTGGAATAAAAAAACAAAAACAAAAACAAAAAACCCTGACTAGCCATAGCAATCCTGAGAAAGAAGACAAAGTAGGTGGAATCTCAATACCAGATTTCAAGGTGTATTACAAAGCCACTGTGCTCAAAACAGCCTGATAACTGGCACAAGAACAGACATATAGACCAATGTAATAGAATAGAGAACCCAGATATCAACCCAAATCACTATGCTCAATTAATATTTGACAAAGAAGGCAAGAGCATATAATGGAGTGAAGACAGTTTCTTCAATAAATGGTGTTGGGAAAATTGGACATGTATGTGCAAACAAAATGAAACTAGACCACCAACTTATACCATACACAAAAATACACTCAAAACGGATACCGGACTTAAACATAAGACTGGAAACCATAAAATACTAGAAGATTCTACAGGCAGAGATATCTCAGACATATGTCAAAGCAATTTCTTCACCCATACTGCTCCGAGGGCAATGGAAACTAAAGAGAAAATAAATAGGATTATATCAAAATAAAAAGATTTTGCACAGCAAAAGAAACCATCAACAAAATAATAAGAAAGCCCACTGAGGAAGAGGAGAAAATGGCGGTGGAATAGAGGGATGTGTCATGAGCCTTGTCCCAGAGCAGACAGAAGAAGCGGCTGAGGGTCGCACAGGGAGTGTTTGTTGGCGAGTTGGGGGACAGCTGTGCTCTGGGAGAAGGTGGGGAACTGCTGGACGGGCCTCCCCTGACTGAGCAGCCCCCGGTGCAGCTGGGTTCTCTCACGGAGCCACTGGCTTGAAGGTGGACCACACCATCTTGAAGGGGAAGGGCCTGAAAATATACAGCTGCAGCTCCCACAGAAAGGCTGAAAGCCCCACAACATGGGTTCCCAGTTAGCGCAAACATGCGGATTCAGAGGAGCTCTGCAATCCGTAACAGAAAGGTCAGATTTCGCCTGGAACTGGGTTTGGTCCCTACTCCCCGCTGGGGAGAGAGACACATGCACAGAGGGAGCAGGAGGAACCGGGGAAGTCTGCGCCTGAAAAAAATCCGTGGTTGTTGGGGTTGGCGAGATCCATGAATGTGGAAGAGGGTTCTCAGAGCTGATAACAGAAGGGATCCCTAGAAAGCAGCCCATTTAGAGCTGACAAAAAAGGGCAGCACAAAAATTTTAGGAGTGTGCTGGCTGCTAAACCCAAGGGGGGAAAGGGGTCTGCACAGACATACATGTAGAACTGGAGTTCGCACACTTGCGTTTTTTCCTCTCCAAATCCGTGCTTCTGATGACTAAGCCCAGAGCATAGGATCACCTAGTGGGGGACACCCTGGGAGACTACAGGGGAGAGCTGTTTTTCTGGAACCTGGGGGTCAGAGCAGGAAGTCTCCATTAGAGAGCCAGTTCTGGGGCAGCCCAATCCCACAAATCGGTAGTGAGTGCCACAGGGGTAGCAGGATCTTAGTGAAGGCTAGAGAGGATCAATAGATCTGGAGGTCAATCCAGAAACATTGCCACCCAGGGGCTGAATCACAAATAGACTCTTGTGTAACACAAATTAAGGAATCAGTTCTATTATTACTATTATTTTACCTTTTTTGTGTCATTTTATTTTCTCTTTATTCTACTTTGGGATTAGTGTTCTACAGTCTATTTTCATTTTTCCTTTAGCATCTTTTGACTCTATCCCAACTCCACCTTTATGCCACCCACTCTCTTGATAACCTTTCCCCATTTGGTGTTCTGTTTCTCTTACCCTTTTCCGGCTTTAGATTTTCCTTATTTGTTTTTTTTACCCCCTGTTAAAATTTCACCCTATTTATATACCTAATCTCCAACCCCCTGCTCCAAGTCCATATACACCTCTCTCTTCTCTGACTTCACTATCCTAATTTGTTTTTCACTCTGTCCTTTTGTTGTTGTGTACTTGACTGTTGACTATATTGATTTTTTTATGCTTGCTTGTGAGACTTTTTTCCTTATTCTTTTCTTTTGGTTTGTTTTGTATTGTTTTGTTTTTGTTTGTTCATTTACTTTGTTTTTGTTAGATTTTTGCTTCAGTATTCACTCACCTCGCTTGATATTAGTTGTTGTTTGTAGTTTGTATTAATCTCAGGTACTTGTTGCTTGCATTTGTTGGGATTAATGGCTGTCCTACATGAATTTTTCTCCCCATATACATAGTTTGTTCCCCTTTTCTTTCTTATTCTCTTTCTTTTCTCTCTTTCTTCCCCCCGCCCTTTTCCCAACTTTATGTTGGCATTCCTTTATTTCTTTCTTTGTGTGAGTGTGTGTGTGTGTGTTTCCTTTTTATCTCTCTTATTTCTCACTTATCCCCTAATTTGCCATTCTCTGGAGATCACCTTTATTTTTTTTAATATATTTTATTGATTTTTTACAGAGCGGAAGGGAGAGGGATAGAAAGTCAGAAACATCGATGAGAGAGAGACATCGATCAGCTGCCTCTTGCACGCCCCCTACTGGGGATGTGCCCGCAGTCAAGGTACATGCCCTTGCCGGAATCGAACCTGGGACCCTTCAGTCCGCAGTCCGACGCTCTATCCACTGAGCCAAACCGGTCTCGGCTGGAGATCACCTTTAATTGGGGTTTCCAATATCGTGAATACATTCCTGTTCAGTGCCTGGTGTGTTGCACCTGGTTCTCTTGTATTTTGTTCCTTTAAATCAATGCAGGAGACAGCAAACTACATAGCCAGACACTGGGAGAAGAGAGAACATGGGGAGACAAAGGAATAGCCCACATATGAAAGGAAAACAAGCCTCACCAGAAAAGGAGGTAAACACAATGGAGGCAAGCAACCTGTGAGAGAAAGAATTCAAAGAAATGGTCATAAGGTGGCTGAAAAGAATGGATGACAAATGTGACAATATGAGTAAGAACCAAGAAGAAATGAAAAGTGTCATTGCTGCGGGAAAGAACTCAATAGAAAGCATTAAGAGTAGACTAGAAGAAGCAGAGGACAGCATCATTGAGCAAGAAGACAAGTTAGAAAAACACACCCAAGTAGAGAAGCTTCTAGACAAAAATTAAAAAGAAAGAGGAGACTAAGAGAAGTTTGGGACAACATGAAACAAAACAACATCCGAATAATATGGCTTCCAGAAGGACAGGAAGCTGAGCAAGGAATAGAAAACCTGTTGGAAGAAATAATGGCAGAAAACTTCCCTGATATAGGAAAGAAAAAAAACCACACAAATCCAAGAAGCTCAAAGAGTCCCAAGCAAAATGAACCCCAAAAGACCTACACCAAGGCACATTATAATTAAATTGGCAAACACCAATGACAAAGTAAGAATCTAAAGGGCCAGAGAGAGACAGAAAGTTATCGACAGAGGAATCACCATCAGATTAGCAACTGATTTCTCAACAGAAACTCATCAGGTTAAAAGGGAATGGAATGAAATATACAAAGTCATGCAAAGGAAGGGTCTGAATTCAAGAATACTGTACCCAGCTAGGCTAGCAATCGAAATTGAAGGTCAAATCAGGAGCTTCACAGACAAAAAAGGAATAAGGGAATTAATTACCACTAATCCATGAATGCAAGAAATGCTAAAGGGTTTTCTGTAAAAAGAAATAGGAAGCGAAGAAGGAACACAGGGGTAAAGAATAAAAATGGTGACAAATAAGTACCTATCAATAATAACTTTAAATGTAAATAGATTAAATGCTCCAATCAAAAGACATAGGGTAATGGA
This sequence comes from Antrozous pallidus, assembly GCA_027563665.1. Classification (NCBI taxonomy): domain Eukaryota; kingdom Metazoa; phylum Chordata; class Mammalia; order Chiroptera; family Vespertilionidae; genus Antrozous; species Antrozous pallidus. Next base: position 38,213,544 of record CM050509.1, on the reverse strand, counting down.
CTGGATAAGAAACATGACCCATATATTGGCTGTCTACAAGAAACCCATCCAGACTAAGGGTGAAAGGATGGAAAAATGTTTTTCAGTCCAATGGAAATGGAAAAAAAAGCTGGGGTACCAATACTTATATACGACAAATTAGATCTCAAAGTGAAGGACAGAACAAGAGATAAGGAAGGCCACTGCATAATACTAAAGGGAGCAATCAACAAAAATAAATAACTATGGTAATATATGCACCCAATACAGGAGCACCCAAATATATAAAAAAAAACTCTTGGAGGATATCATGGGAGAGATTGACAGCAATGCCATCAAAGTAGGAGATTTAATACCCCACTATCACCATTGGACAAATCTTCTAAACAAAAAATCAGCAAAGAAACATCAATCCTAAATGACTCACTATACCAGATGGAATTAATTGACATCTTCAGATCATTTCACCCCACAGCCACGGAATATACATTCTTTTCAAGTGCCCATGGGTCATTCTCAAAGATAGACCATGTGTTGGGTCATAGGCAAACTCTCTCCAAATTCAAGAAGATAGAAATTGTATCAAGCATATTCTCAGATCATGGTGGCATAAAGCTGGAAATCAACTACAACAAAAAGAATCCAAAGAAATCAAACACATGTAGACTAAACAGCATGCTATTACACAATGACTGGGTTACCAGAGAGATCAAGGAAGAAATAGAAAACATCATAATAAAAAATGACAACAATAACACAACAATCCAAAATCTATGGGACACAGTGAAAGCAGTTTTGAGAGAGAAGTTCATAGCGATACAACTCTACTGCAAAAAAACAAGAAACAATGGTAATAAGTTATCTAACCTAACAACTCAAAGAGTTAGAAGAGCGCAACAAGAAAAGCCCAGTGTAAGCAGAAGGAATGAATATTAAAGATCAGAGCAGAGATAAATGACATAAGAGACCAAAGAAACAAAACAAAAGATCAACAAAACCAAGAGCTGGTTCTTTGAAAGGATAAAAAAGATTGATGCTCTAGACAGACTCACCAAGAAGCAAAGTGAGAGGACCCTAATAAATAAAATCAGAAATGAAAGAGGTGAAATAACAACAGACCCCATGAAAATACAAAGGATTGTTAAAAAATGCTATGAACAACTGTACTCCAACAAACTGTACAACCTGGAGGACACTGTGACTCAGAGGAGCGGCGGAGGACAGCATTGAAGATACCCGAGGTGTTGGAGGTTTGGAGCCGTGCGTGCGCACGCGTGAGCAGAGAGGGCAGATGGCTGCAAACCTGGCTGGTTTTCTCGAATGGAGGAGACAAAGATGTCTCACTGCACTGATTTCCTAGCTCCGGGCGAAGTGTGGGGAAACCACAATCATACGGGTAAAACTGGACAGTGGGGGGCATGCTGAAACTCGGGCGCTGCAAGGAACTGCAAGCTTGTGGAGAGGGCGAGCTTGTGCAGAGTGCGCGTAAACGTGGGAACAGCATAGCTGTATGACCACACAGAGAGGACTCGTGACTTACTCTCTTGTCCGGAAAACCACCAGACTGCATTGTTTTACAACCCTGGGTGAGCTGTTGGGTGTCCAGACTCATTTGGGGAGAGGCTGAATCGTCCGGCAGTGGATGGAGCTCAGTGGCAGCTCTCTCTCAGAGGTGCTGGCAGCCATTGCCACCCGGCACAGAGTTTCAGGTGCTGCATAGGGTGGAGCTGACACTACCTGCTCAGCCCGGAGACTCCGACCATCCAACCTGAGCATGGGTGAACCTCATAGCCAATTGGCCTGGAGGTCAAACCCTCCTAGTGCTGGCAACAATAAGCTGGGCTTAACTTCAACAAGACTGTGCAACCTATATCCACCTCAGGTAACTGCGGAGGCTGAGCCACTGTCCCGTAGAGGACATCTACCACACAAAGTTAATCGAGCAACTCAGAAAAGTAGCCACCATGCAGAGACATGGAAAGAAATCAGATGTGAAAAAAATGGAGGGGGAAAAAACGACTGGACATAGAGTTTAAGACCACGGTTATAAGGCTTTTCAAGAGGCTCCTTGAAAAGGCCGAGACCTACAAGGAAATGAATAAGACCTATGAGGAAATGAACAAGACCCACGAGGAAATGAACAAGACCCACGGAGAAATGAACAAGACCTATGAGGATATGAAAAAGGACCAACTAGAAATTAAGCATACACTTACTGAAATAAAAAAATATTATACGAAGACCTAAAAGTACTCTAGAGGACCGCAAGAACCAAGTTAAAGATTTGAAATACAAAGAGGTAAAATCCACTCAGCTGGAAAAGCAAGAAGCCAAAAGAATCCAAAAAAATTGAAGATTGTGCAAGGGGCCTCTGGGACAACCTCAAGCATACCAACATCCAAATTATAGGGATGCCAGAAAAAGAGAGAGACCAAGACAATCAAAACCTATTTGAAGAAATAGTGACCGAAAACTTCCCACACCTGGTGAAAGAAATTGACTTAGGAGTCCAAGAAGTGCACCGAACCCAATATATAGGAACCCTAAGAGGACCACACCAAGGCACATCATAATTAAAATGCCAAGAGCAAAAGACAAAGAGAGAATATTAAAAGCAGCAAGAGAAAAACAGCTAGTTACCTATAAGAGAGCTCCCATACGATTGTCAGCGGATTTCTCAACAGAAATTATGCAGGCCAGATGGGAGTGGCAAGAAATATTCAAAGTGATGAACAGCAAGAATCTACAACCAAGATTACTCTATCCAGCAAAGCTATCATTGAGAATTGAAGGTCAGATAAAGTGCTTCACAGATAAGAAAAAGCTAAAGGAATTCATCACCACCAAACCAATATTATATGAAATGCTGAAAGATATTCTTTAAGAAGAGGAAGAAGAAAAAGGTAAAAATAAAAATTATGAACAACAATACACATCTACCAACAAATGAATATAAAATTCAAGTGAATTAAAATCTGATGAACAGGATAAACTCGTGAATATAATATAATCATGGACATAGGGAATGGACCGACAATTCTTGGGGAGAAAAGGAAAGTGGGAGGTGCAGCAATAAAAATCATGCACCTATGGGAGAGGACAGTGGGGGGGGGGAGGTGAGGGCAGAGGGTGGGATGGGTACCGGGTGGTGGAGAACTATAGAGGGAAAAAAAAGAAGAAAAATATAATTAATAAACTGAACAATAAAGATTAAAATATTAAAAAAGAAAAAAAAAGAAATAGTTGCGGCTATCTTAATTTATATAAAAAATGTCATTTTGCAGCATAGTGCAGACTCCATTTCACCACTATTGCTGTTGTGCCTCCAGATTAACCACCTTTTCTGATTATTAACCCTGCCTTTTCCTAAAAGACAGCTGCATGTGCCATCTTGTGGTCAGTCAGGCTAATTAACCCCTAATTGCCTGCAGGGCTAACAGGCTATCTATAATTCTACCTTCTGTCACTACTCCCCTGATGGAGAACCAAAAAATAGAAAACCAAGGTTAAGTAAAGGAAGTGGTAGTAGTAGTAGTAGCCGACCCTTTCAAGAGACATGGACAGAGATGTATGGCATTATAGAAAAAAATGGCAGATCATTTTGCATTCTACGTACTGAAACGGTAGTAAGCCGAACATGGAATATAAATAGACATTTTGAAACTAATCATTCCTAGCTCTTGAAAAAAAGTGAGGATGAAAGGAAGGAATACATTTCCAGGCAGCTACACTTTTATAAGAGCCAATCTAATTCCTTGAATTTATAAAAGGCTCTACAAATTTAACATCTGCATGTTTGAGCATTGCTCATTCTAGAGCTCAGCATGGAAAAGCACTCAGTGAGAGAAAATTTGTTAAAGAAATTCTTCTAAGATGTGCACCAGTTCTATTTTCGATATGCAGAATGAAGATGCGATTATTAAGACAATATCTGGGTTATCACTCAGTAGAAATGTCATAAAAGACCGAATAATGAGACTGAACACAAACATACAACATCAATTAAAGAGAGACATAAGTAATAGTAAATATTTTTCATCTCTCTTGATGAAACCACTGATGTCAAATCACATGCTCAGTTGGCCATTATTGGTTGATATTTTGATGGTCTCACAATGAGAGAAGAGTTGATAAAGTTAGTATCAGTGCCAACAAGTACATCAGGAAGTGAAATATGTAAGGTTGTTATACAAACATTTCGAGACCTAAGAATTGATATCTCTAAGGTTTTGACAATGATGACAGATGGGGCACCAAACATGTTGGGGGAAAAAGTCAGATTTGTCAAATTGTTTACGGAAGCTATTGGATATCCGACTGTGCCTTTTCATTGTATTATCCATCAGGAGGTTTTATGTGCCAATGAGGGATTCACCGACTTGAACTAAGACTTAATGTCAGTTGTTACAAAAATAGTTAATTTAATAGCTATGGCTTCCTTCACAAGTGATAATTTTCTGCACTTATATTGGAGGTTGATTCCACCTACAGTGGACTGCTGATGTACAATAATGTAAGATGGCTCAGCCGAGACAAAATTCTTGAGTGCTTTGTGGAGTGCTTTGAAGAAATTAAGGTATTTCTTGAGGATAAGGATCTGGGAAACTTTTTTCAGCTCAAAGATGATAAGTGGGTCAACACGCTGATATTTTTTACAGATCTCTCTGTTCAAATCAATGAACTGAACTTAAAGTTACAAGGTTTTGGCAAAAGTATTGACGTTATTTTTTGATACATAAAAGCTTTTGAAAGTAAACTTAAAATTTTCAAGCAAGATGCAGAAACTAAAACTTATAAGTATTTTCCACGAGTAACAAAGTATTTTGAGAAGACCAGTGCAGCTGTACAAAATGAAATGGAGCCCTTGCATATAAAGTACCAGCATATTTTAGACTCGTTACTTGACCAGTTCAGTGATAGATTTAATCAATTTAGAAGCCTAGAACAGACCATAAAAATAATTAAGTGTCCTGATGTAGTAGTCTACAGTAGTTTGGAATTAAATGGTTTCCAATGGATGCAAATTGATGATTTGTAGATGCAACTTGCCGAATTTCAAGACAGCATCTGGGCTCAGGTGTTTGTCGACTTGAGGTCGAAGCTTGAGAATCAGGAAAGGTGCCGCTTGGAGAATCACTAAGAACAGGAAATTTGGAGTGCCTGGAACCGATTACCAGACACTTTTTGCATGCTGAAAAATTATAGCAATGGTTTTACTCGCAATTTTTCCCTCCACGTACTTTTGTGAGACCTTATTCTCAGTGTTAAATAATATCAAAACCAACAAAAGAAACAGATTGATGGATGAAGTTAGTAGCGCTTGCTTGGGCTTGAAGTGTACAAAATACCAACCTTCAATTCAAGGTTTAGCCAATGAAATTCAGCAACTAAAAAGTCACTAATAGGCAGGTTAAAGAATTCCCCCTTCCCCTCACTTATCTTAGTTCAAGGCACCCTACAAAAGTTAAATAATATCAAAAGCAACAAAAGAAACTGACAGATGAACAAAGAAGTCACTAAGCAGGTAAGTTAAATAATTAGTTTTTGGTTTATTAAACACAGTTATATATTACAATTATACATTTTTGTTATTTGAACTATAAATATCATGAAATTATGGTTTTTTCCTCCAAGTGACACACCACCCGAGTTATGCTCGGTTTGTTGACGAATTTTGGCATACTAAGCTCAAAAGTTTGCCCATCACTGTCCTAGAGCAAAGGAAGCTAAAGGGAAAATAAACAAATGGGACTACATCAAAATAAAAAGCTTTTGCATAGCTAAAGAAACCATCAACAAAACAACAAGAAAACCCACTGCACGGGAGAACATATTTGCAAATGTTATCACTGATAAAGGTTTAATCTCAAGCATCTACAGGCAACTTATACAACTTAATAAAAGGAAATCAAATGATCCAATAAAAAAATGGGCAATGGACTTAAATAGAATCTTTTCGAAAGAAGAGAAAAGAAAGGCCCAGAGACATATGAAAACTTAGTCAAAGTCACTAATTATCTGAGAGATGCAAATCAAAACGACAATGTGGTACAATCTCACACCTATAAGAATGGTTTTCATAAACAAATCAACAAATGACAAGTGCTGGAGAGGATGCGGAGAAAAAGGAACTCTCATGCACTGCTAGTGGGAATGCAGATTGGTGCAGCCACTGTGAAGAACAGTATGGAGTTTCCTCAAAAAAACTAAACCTGGAGCTCCCCTTTGACTCAGTGATCCCACTTCCTGGAATATATCCCAAGAAACTAGAAACACGAATCAGAAAGGACATATGCACCCCTATGTTCACAGCAGCACAATTCACCATAGCTAAAATTTGGAAACAGCCTAAGTGCCCAATAGCAGATAAGTGGATTAAAAAAACTGTTGTACATCTATGCCATGGAATACTATGCTGGGCTAAAAAAGAAGGAGCTCCTACCATTTGCAACAACATAGATGGAGCTGGAGAGCATTATGCTAAGTGAAATTAGCCAGGCAGAGAAAGATAAATATAACATGATATCACTCATTTATAGAATATAATGTACGTTATAGACTGATGAACAGGAATAGATCCAGGGACTGAGAAATGTCCATCAGAATGTTAAACCTCAAGGTAAGTGGGAGGCGGTGGGAGTTAGGGGGAGAGATCCACAGAGGGACTTGTGTATAAACATATGAGCTTAATCAATGGACACAGACAACAGGGGGTGGGGCATATGTGGGGTTTAAGGGTAATGGAGGATTAAGGACAGATATGTAAACAATAAAAAAAATAAAGAAAAACATTATAAGAGAAAAATAATATAAAAGAAAAGAAAATATTAAGTCTAATCCATACTAGTGGTCACCATTACGTTAAAAGGATGGTAACTGAAAATCAATATATTTGACCTCTTGAACTAAGGTAAGTAATTTGTGTTTTTACCTCCCTGACAAAGTTCATATAAAGTTATAAAAAAAATTGGCAGCCAGTTTGAAATTGAATTGACATGGCCTAGAACAAAGAATGTCCTCATATGATATTCTACAACATCACTATAATTTTTAATTTTCTACAACAGCATATTGTACAATTATCCCAATGAAACTTACAAACTAATTCTTTGAATGTTTGGCAGCAATTTAAAAAAGGACATGAAAGAATTTAATCCCTCTCAGAAGGAACTAAGGCACTGGGAAGGCACTTGAGCATTCTATATTGGCTCCTCTTGCCCTTCTTGCCAAGAGGGACCCTTTTCTCTCATCCAATTGCACAAAGCTGTTGCCTGAGCTTTCAGTTTAAGCTGAGGTTGAAGCCTCTGGGTGGATGGCACCATGGATCTGTCTCTTGCCCAACAGTGTGAGCTGGGCCCTTCCTGGAGAAGAAACCTGAGTCTCCCGAGATATGTGATCAATATCAAGACCCTGCCAGCAGGTGAGGGAATCCCAAGGCAGGTGCTGGGCATGGAGGCCACAGGGGCATAGACTACTAAGGAGACAGAACTGAACCTCACATCACCCTGCTTGGTCCCGGAGGATGGCCGGTTAGCCAGAGACGGGTAAGATTCCTCAGGGAAGGAACAACCTAAGACAGGAACAGTCACAGAGGGGCCATCAGGAGAGAACTTGCAGGTCAATCAAGGTGGGGCACAGACCATCATCGCCTTAACGTTGCAGGGGCCTGAACTCTCACCCCTTCTGAGGGAGGTCTCCTGACTCTATGGGTGCTTTGCCTCCCATGCCCAGCTTAGATCAGTACCCAGGTTACACAGACTTGGTCAGCAACAGCTGCCATATATCTAAATCCAGTCTATCACCAGGAAAGCTCAGGGCCTACTCAAAGATGCAAATAATCCTTTCCACTAATACTTATAGGGTAAACTAAGATTATTGTTTGAGTATTAAACTTGACAGTAAAATAGTAATCAAGTTTTCAGATTAATTTAAATTGGCTGATTGAAATATGTGAATATTGAAGAAAATTTCATTGTACTGGACAAAAAGTTGTTCCTAAAATTTCTAATTCTTCTCATGGTAAAATTGCTCAATATGCAATGAACCTAAAACAGTCATATTTTTGTGCAAAAATTAAAATTTAAAGTTACCAAAACTGTACTCTAAAATTTCCAAAAGCCTCAATTAATAAGAAAAAGTGTGTGTGTGTGTGGGGAGGGGTGGAGGGGAGGGTGAGGTAGTGGGGTAATATCATGTAAGGAAAAATATCCTGTAAGTAAATTACATCTAGAAAATTTTTACTTCAGAAAATTAATTTCCATTTGTAATTCTAACAGCAAAACACCCATGAAAAACACACAGAGTGTCAAAATAAGTTAAAGAAAAATCATTTGGGCAAAAAAAGAAAGAATCCCGAGTCAAATTTACAGAAAAGATTCCTTCATTAACTTTTGGTTGAGCATATGTTTATATATTTTCAGAAAACAACTGCAAGACCATATGGATTCTTGCAACAAAGAGGAACTGATGATAAGTCTGCTCCAAGCACAAAGACAAGAGGGAAACAGTCCAGAAATGGAAGACGCTGATGACACCTTGCCAAGCAGCTGTGCATCACTGCAGGTTGCCCAGGACCAAACCAGAGAGGATGGATCTTGCATTGCCACCATTTGTCCACCATCCAGATATCATTGCTGACATGTACACATAAGGAACTATTTGACATTGAAACTGGGACTCAGAACTGTTGGGCATTGAAATTGAGACGCAAACATTTTTTGTTCTTATATGTTTATTTCTAGTATGCAGATGCAAGATTTTTTGAAGAAAAGAAACGGGGGAAAATAGATACAGAAGCAAAGAAGCATTGAACACACTGTCAGACTACAGTGAAAAGTCAGGGGAGGTTGTTGGGCGGGAGCCATAGGAGATCAACCAAAGGACTTGTATGCATGCATATAAGCATAACCAATGGATACAAGACACTGGGGCGGAAAGGCAGGTGAGGGCATGTGCTGGGGTGTAGGGGCGGCTGGGGGGATCAATGGGGGAAAAAAGGAAACATATATACTACTATTTGTAATACTTTAAACAATAATAAAAAAACTGAAAAAAATAAAACCTGAAAAAAAAAAGGAAAATGCTCCATTCAATACCATAAAAAAAGAAAGAAAGAAAGCCCACTGCATGGGAGAACATATTTTCAAATGTTATCACTGATAAAGATTTAAAGTTACCTGCAACATCTACAGGTAACTTATACAACTTAATAAAAGGAAGATAAAAAATCCAATAAAAGAAATGGGCAATGGACCTAAATGGAATCTTTTCCAACGAAGACAGAAGGAGCCCAAGAGGCATATGAAAACATGCTCAATGTCACTAATCATAAAAAAATGCAAATCAAAACGACTATTCAGTACCACCTCATACCTGTCAGAATGAGTATCATTAACAAATCAACAAATGACAAATGCTGGAGAGGATGCAGAGAAAAAGGAACCCTCGTGCACTGCTAGTGGGAATGCAGACTGGTGTAGCCACTGTGGAGAACAGTATGGAGTTTCCTCAATAAACTAAAAATGGAACTCCCATTTGACCCAGTAATCCTACTTCTAGGAATATATCCCAAGAAAACAGAAACACCAACCAGAAAGGATATATGCACTCCTATGTTCATAGCAGCACAATTCACCATAGCTACGACTTGGAAACAGCCTCAATGCCCATCAGCAGATGAGTGGATTAGAAAACTGTGGTACATGTACACAATGGAATAATACGCTGCTATAAAAAGGCAAGAATTCTTACCATTTGCAGCAGCATGCATGGACCTAGAGAGCATTATGTTAAGTGAAATAAGCCAGGCAATGAAAAAAAAAACCATATGGTCTCACGTATTTATGGAAAATAAAGAATACTATAACCTGATGAATAAAAAGATAGACACAGAGGCAGTAAAGTACTGAACAGACTGTCAAATTATAGCGGTAAGGTGGAGGAGTGTTGGGGTGCGGGGAAAGATATCAACCAAAGGACTTGTATGCGTGCATATAAGCACAACCAATGGACACAAGACATTGGGGTTGGTGGGATGAGTACATGTGACAGGAGGTTGGGGAGTCTGGGGGAAGGTCTATGGGTGAAAAAAAGGAGATATATGTACTACTATATGTAATACTTTAAACAATAAAATAAAATTTAAAAAGCATGTCTAGGAATATCATAGTAAAACTGCTGAAAACCTTTAACTTAAATTATTGTGATAATCACTTCAAAATACATGTAATTAATTCATTAATTACATCTTAAACTATAGCACTGTATGTCACTTATGTCCTAATAAAACTTTTAAAAAAAGAGAGAAATCTTCAAAGCAGCCAGAAAGAAACAACACATTAAATGCAGGGCAATAGCAATAGAATATTTTGATATTTTTAAGAAAGAACAAAGGCCAGAAGTCAGGGGAATATCTTTAAAGTATAAGAGAAAATAAAAATATCTATTTACTCAGAGTTCTATATTCAGAGAAAATATCTTTCAAGAATAAAGATGAGATAAATATATTTTTCAGACAAATGTAAATGAAAGAATTTGTCACCCAAAGACTTGAGCCATTAGAAATGCTGAAGAAAGTTTTTCAGGCTGAAGCGAAGTGCTACCAAATGTAAATGCAGGTCTCCAGGGATGCATGAAAACATTGGAAATGATCAAGATCACACTGGGAAAGTCACTTTTTCAAAAAGAGTAAATATAAAAATTGTTTATTTTGGAGCAGCTTATAATCATTTAGAGGCCACTTGATGTCTGTTAAAGTCTCCTCAGCACCGATCTGTGTATTCCTTGACAGGTTAGCTCCAAATGGGCCATAATACAGGAAATATCCAAACCTGTTTGGTGAAAACTACTTCCAAATAGAGGGATTATAAATATTTCAAATATATTTCTTAATAATTAATGCCATAGTTAATAACTATCTAAATTAATATTCTCTTTTGTTAATCCTTTTGTCAGGAAAAATAATTATCCTATATCAAGTTAAGTTTTCACCAAAGATAAATAAAAGTAACTTTGATAAAAGTGAGTTACTTAATGTCATCATTGATAGGTAAGCAGTAATATAAAAATAAAAGTAGTAAAAAACAGAAATACTAACAGAGCATCCCTCATGTGCTACAGGGGCATTACATTAAATAGAAGAAAATAATGAGTTGTTTGAGAAAAATGAACCTTAAAGGGCTGTAACTAGAAAGAGATTTGTTATGTCTGATTTATACTCATTGTGCAGAGAAAAATAAATAAATTGCTAATTTCTATGAATTTATTCTATCTCATGAGTCTGGGTTTTAGTTATCATCAAAGGGCTATTCCTAGAAAGGTGATTCTAATAAGGGTTGACACTGACAAATTCAAGTATTATAAAACTTACTACACCAGGAAAAGTCATGGTTCTCCTAGTTTAACAAAAATGTAAACTGTCAGAGGAGATAAACAAAGACCAACTCTCAATTCACAAACGTGATGTCTAACTCTAGGAAAGTTATTGTGGTTTTCAAAAGAGTAAATTATGTTCATTCTAGAGAAACGCCCCAGGGCAAGCTCTTACTGAGAGCTAAGACATGCCCTATAGCTGCTCAGCATCCACATGGCATCTTCCTTTTTCCAGCCGGGCAAGAAAGCATAATATCTTCTTAGAAGTATAAAAAGTTTAATAAATAAGTGATATAGCTTATCTACAGGTACCTCATATCTTTCTAAAAATTCCCCCAAATATACCATACCCATTGAAAATTTTTACCTCAATGCCTCCAATTACTTCAAGAACAGGAGTAACTGGGGGGATAAGGACACATATATAATACCTTAATCAATAAAGAAATTTAAAAAAAGAGTTACTGGTTGTTTTAGTTGATAATGAAATAAGGATAGGAAAAAGTAAGAGGATATTTGCTCTAAGTTATTTAGTCCGGCATGCAAATTGTGTAGAGCCCTCAAACCACTAGACAGTATTCCCTTTTTTACATATTTTCATTTATTTTAGAGAGTAAGGGAGAGGGAGAGAGAGATAGAAACATCAACGATGAGAAAGAATCATCAATTGGCAGTCTCCTGCACGTCTCACACTGGGGATTGAACCTGTAACCCAGGCATGTGCCCTTGACTGGAATGGAGCCCAGGACCCTTCAATCCACAGATCAATGCTCTATCCACTGAGCCAAACCAGGTAGGGCTAGATAATCTTTCTTAGCTACAAAGAAACTAAGGCCTGTATCATGACTATTCTATAAATATCTGATACTAAGTCACATGAATATAATAGAAAGCAGAAAACAATAGAAGTTAAAAGGTACAATACTATAGGAAACTTATAAAGAGCATTTAGTAAATGACAGTACTCCCCTAAGTAAAGCAAGTGAGATTTTAATTCTTTGATAACCTTAATGTAAAACCCATTGACAGCTAAAATTTCCGTTTTCTGTATTCTATGGTGGATCAAAAGAGCTCTACTTTGGGAAGCAAACCCTAACAAATAACTTCAGAGTGAAAGGGTGAAAGGTAGCATTTACCTAAGGAAGGCACTCCACCAACCTTGGACATACATGCAGGCATGAGGAAGATTCTGAGTCTCTGAAGTTTAGGGAGCATGAGAAATAGCTGTGCCTCCCAAATTTGCCTCCTTTCCTACCCTGACATTTGGATTCAGTGCAAAACCAAAAGAGTGGCAATCGCAGGCAAAAACATTTTCCAGACATTTTCATTTGTAAATCTCTACCTGAAATTGAGTGAGTCATGTCACTTACAGACTACATAAAAAAGGTAAGCTAACCTTCCTAAAGTATCTATACCACTCTTTTGCCCATAGTAGACCTGTGATATTTTTCATCTAAACCAGTGGTTCTCAACCTTTCTAATGCCTCAACCCTTTAATACAGTTCCTCATGTTGTGGTGACCCCCCAACCATGAAATTATTTTCATTGCTACTTCATAACTGTAAGTTTGCTACTGTGATGAATTCTAACGTAAATATCTTTGTTTTCCCATGGTCTTAGGCTCTACAGCAGCAGTTCTCAACCTGTGGGTGAGGGGTGTGGCTTGAGGTCCCCTGGCCTGGCGCTGGGGTAGGGGGAGCAGCCTAAAGTCCCCCAGCCCAGCACCAGGGCAGGGGGTGCAACATGAGGTCCCCCATCAAGCCCCGCTGGGCGAGGGGCGTGGCCTGAGGTCCCCTAACCTGGCACCTGAGTGGGGGGCATGGCCTGAGGTCCCCTGGCCTAGTGCTGAGGTGGGGGGCACGGCCTGAGGTTGCCCGTCAAGTCGCTTGGGCAGGGTTTATGGCTTGAGGTCCCCCGTCAAGCCCTGCTGGGTGGGGCGGGATGCAGCCTGAGGTCCCCCAGCCTGGCACCAAGGTGGAGGAACATGATTTAAGGTCCCCTGGCCTGGTGTCAGGGTGGAGGACACGGACTGAGGTCCTCTGTCAAGCTCCATGGGGGTAGGGGGTGGTGCAGTCTCAGGTCCCTGCTTATTGCTAGCTAAGACTCCTTATGAGAACTCAGCCTCTGCTATGGGTACAGCCATCTTGTATATGGGACGCCCCCCCCCTCCATTTCTGCTGTGGGCGCTGCCATCTTTGTGGCAGAGTGATAGTCGATTTGCACATTCTCTCTTTATTATATAGGATGTGGTGTGAAAAGGGTGAGATGAAGGAATGGAAAAGAGCAGGGGATAGGTAGGTAGCTTCTACACTTAAACAGAAATTTGATTCTGCGATATCATTCAATACAATGAAGCAAAGCACAGATTCTTATTCAATGCCTATTGTATTATACATAATAGAAATAAAATTAGGTTGATGCAAATTTTGTTTTATGTGTTTTTATGGCTGAAAGTCAATAGCTAGTGTTAATGCAAATAGGCCTTAAAACAAGGGTATGCAGATGAATTGAACATCTATCTGTAAACAGGTCTTCAGAGTTTGGAATGGTAAACCTTGAAATCTAGAGAGAAAGTTATTTTAGCAATCACAGTATTTCATTTTACAAGAATGCTAGTCATCACCAAGTCTCTTTTCCTCTAGCTCAGTGGTATAAATCACATATTAGGGAGCATACAACGGTTACCTTTTAGTGCCTACTGCCATTGCTCTAGATTCAATATGTTGTCCAAGGTTTAACTTCTAATCTAGGCCAGCTTATCAGGAAGAGAAACATGCAGGTTTTAAATGATCTTGTAGAAAAATAATTCCCACAACACAGAACTGTCAGTAAAGTCATAATAGACACTAACTTTTAGAAAGGGGAAAGACTTTAGAAGTCTTTTATTAGCCTTTCCAATTGTATAAGCAGGAGCCTCACACACATGTAAATCAGGAAAATAAATCAATGAAAAAGACTCATTAGCAAATTAGTCTGCCTGGCATATGCTAACAAAGTGAGTGCCTAAACTCTCTGCCTTCTTTTTATTCTTACTCTATAACCTATCTTTAACCAGAGTAAGTAGTGCTGGCCACTAGTAGGAGGATGACAATTAAACAAAGAATAGTTACTTTGTGACACCAAGAGGTCACCAGCTGGCATATTCCCAGAGGCAAATGGTAAAAAATGCTCAATATCAGAAACTTCCAACTTCAAGACACCCCTGATTTAGGAGTTGTAGCTTTAAAGCCTAGGGAGGAAAAAGAAAGAAAAAAAGCTAGTCTAGTTGTTGAAGTCACTGAGATGTTCTGATTCTCAGTGGGTGCTATGTGGCAGCCTCAATTTAAGAGAACAATTTTTTCACTTTCTATAGGATACCTTTTAGTCCTCAGAGTTGCCTGGTATTAAGCGAAATTATGCAGAGGTTAAAGAAGCTATGACTTAAAAAGGCACCAAAGCCCCAGGCAGTGTGGCTCAGTTGGTTGGGTGACGTTCTATGCAGTAAAAAGTTGCCAGTTAGATTCCTAGTCAGAGCACATGTCCAGATTTTGGGCTGGATACCTGGTAGGCTATGTATGGGAGGCAACCTAATGATGTTTCACTCTCACATCCATGTTTCTCTCTTCCTCTCACCTCTTCTCTTTAAAAATCAATAAAAAATATTTAAAAAATGAGGCACCAATATAATATAGAAGAGATCTTTTAGGTTTAGGGAATACAATACCGCAGGAAAATTATGAGCTATTTCAACCACTTTCAGTTGTTTTACTTATCAAGATTGAAGTATTCTAGGTAGACCCTTAATTTAGTCCAATCAAATAAGCAGGAATCATTTTTCTGGGCTTCTATAAATTCTACAAGGCACATTGTGAAACATGCAGCTCTTGGAAATTCCTACTAGCCATATAGTTTACCCGCATCACTGTGCCAAGGAAGCTCTGCGACAATATTAAGTGATAGAGTATATAGCTCTAAGTTGTATACAGACCCAGAGAAATGTTCAGCTCACTGGCATAGCTGTCTTTATTGATAAGGTAATTAAAATGAAATATACATATATCTACCAGATAGGTAAGTGTGATATAACTGCTGAGAGCCTTGATGGATAATATTAATGAAGAATATTTTATTGCAAAGTTGTTTGCAAAAGAGTTGTGATCTAGGTATGTCGGTGCACCAGCCAGAGGCTGCCTTCTTCCAATAAGAAGACAATATAGATGCTCCTCCACTTATGATGGGTTAGAACCTGATAAACTCATCTTAAGTTGAAAATTTTGTGTGTAAAAATGCATTTAATATACCTAACCTACTAAACAACACAGCTTAGCCCAGCCCACCTTAAATGTTCTTCGAACACAATATCCAAAATAACTCTGGTAACTCAATACATTATAGAGTGTTGGCTATTTAACCTTGTGATCATGTGACTTACTGGGAGCTGTGACTGGCTTCTGCTTGCCAGCATCATGAGAGAATATTGTATCACATATCATTCTAAAGTAAAAAAAAAATAAGTTGAACAATTGTAAGCTGGTATAATCTGTATTGTACTGGCAGGGCTTCTGGCAATGGGTGGGACAGTTCAGATAGCTTCTATCACCCCCTAAAAGGTGGAGACTTAATACTACTTTTCTACAATTGTAAGACACTGAGCATTTCTTTTCAATTTTATTCTTCTGAACTATTCAAACTACACTTAAAAGTTTGGATGTTTTTATTTTAGGGTACTAAACTCCACTCCTTCCCTTGATCTCTTTTGCTGCCTTTCTAGCTCCCCAAAAGCAAATACCACCTTATGTTGTCATAATGCTTGAGACAGAGAATTGCTGAGTAAACATTTGAATTGAAATGCTGAATTTTGTTTGTTGAAGCTCAAGAACATGAGTTACAGTAAAATAATTCCTTTTTAAACATTCCTAATTCCTTTTTAAAAACAATTTAGACATTACTGGCTTTTTATAACTCTATCTACCCTTGGGCTGATATCTTCAAGAATTTCTCCCCAGTGACTCCCAGATTCCTTTGCTGAGCCAGAATTGATGGCTCAGAGATAGTATATGAACAGGGTTTGGCTAAATGCTCTTCACAGTTTTCATATTATTATCACACAAACTATGTCATGTATTCTCACGAAGACAGAATGAATAGATTATTATCTTCATTTTATAGGTTAGAAAACTGAGGTCCACAAAGATTAAATGACTTACTCAAGACTACAAGGCAGTTTATATCAAAGTGAGAATTTTCTAGTCCTGAATTACCACTTACTAGCTGTGTAATTTTGTGTGCATCATTTAACACTTCTGTCTCAATTTCCTCACGTGTAAAACATTAATACTATAACTATTATCCCTTGTGGAGTTGTTAATGATAAATTGAAATAACACTATTTATCATTTATATAGCATTTACATTTTCCAAGCTGTCTACACATGTCTTTCCCATTTAATCCTATAAGACTGATTTCACTATTAACTCCAATTTACAGGTGAAGAAATAGTGACTGAGGAAGGCTCACTTGCTTGAAGTGACACAGCTATAACATGTCAGAGTTGAGATTTGGATTCATGTTTGTGCCCAAGTTCAATGTTCTTTCCAGCTATACTACATCTATTGGGAGGTAGGTGAAATAACCAATGTGAAAATGCTTTGTAAAATGTAAATGGTATTTAAATGTGAAAGAATATGATAATCTGCCATATATACACACACTAGAGGCCTAGAGGCCCGGTGCATGAAATTCATGCATGGGTAGAATCCCTAGGCCTGGCTGGCAATCAGGGCCAACTGGGGCCTTTGGCTGCCAGCTAGGGCCTTCCTTCATTCTGTGCCACCCCCTGGTGGTCAGCACATCTCATAACAAGCAATCAAACTCCTGGTCTCCTAGTAGGACTTCCAAGGGGACACTTTGCATATCAGCCACACACACACACACACACACACATAATGGAACTGTTACCAGACTGGCAGGAAGGACTCAGAAACAAAGTTGAAAAAGTTGCTGCATACATAGATTGAATGTGTCAGTGGTGGGTAATGAAGCTGTCCATAGGAACAGAAAAACTTGACATATATGTAACATCATTCCAAAGACCTATCAATGGAAACAAAACTCATCTTGGTTTTTAATCTTGGATTCAGAATAACAATACAATCACATCAGATATACTCTAATGTTACGCTAAAAATGTCATTTCAGCACAAGCAGACAGGTATGTGTCAACCTTAATCTGAAACCAGAGTCCTCTGTTATCATTAAAGCTGAGACCTACAGAGATAGCTAAGCAGGTTTCATAAAAGCAGCTCAGAAATTTCAGTGCTTCAAGCCCAGTGTCAAGATGCTCTAATAAATATAAGACAGCCCTAATAATACTAACACTGAATTCACAGGTCAGTAATTATTGTTATATCTGAGACCAGCTAGCACAGAGAAGTAAACTTATAATTATCATAACTACATTTTCACTACTAAGATTCCATCTAGAAGAATGTGCACATTTATTACCCTTTTGGTGGCAGATGTCTGGACTCAGTGGCAGGTGATATAATATGTCTTAGTGTTTCATTAGTGCCTTGTTGTGACCATGGTAGCTTGGTGCTATTTAATTCTGGCTAAACTCCAAATCAATAACTTGTTAAAGGAAGAAACTGTTCCCCTCCGGGGCTATTAGAGTAAAGAGTTACCAACCTCAGCTTGTTTGCACCAGACGCTGATGTTTTTACGCTGGGCTTTTGTGAAGTGGTCCCACGCCTTTTGTTTGGAGGCAGAATGGTACACAGCAACTATCTGCTCAACTGCAGCGTCAGATCAGCAGTTGAATTAGGCCAGAATATCATCCAAGATGGCAAAAAGAGGGGACAAAAGAAATAAGAAAAGCATCAGGTGTGTTGTATCTTCTTGTAGGACACTATTAATCTATGGTATGTGTATTGGGGTACCATTATTTTAAAGGGGACTCCAAGACAGAGATATCAATATACAGAAAGAGAAAAGGGAATTCCAGAGGGCTTGAGGTAAAATGGGGACAGTTTTAAATACAGGCAGTTTGTATCCATCCAGGCAGGAGAGGCAAAATTCCTGGGTGAATGTGATTTAGTGCTACTGACTCTGCACAGCATGGTGGCAAGCAGCAAACTGTAACAGTTCCTTTTGACCACCTGTTTTTTTCATAAACCAGCCCTTCAAAATGAACCTGGATGCTTTACTTCAATATAATCCATCCTTTTACTATTCTTAGATATGTTTAACCAGAAGCATCATATCAAAACCTAAGATGGATAGAATGCATTATAAGCCTAGAAAAATATAGGTTTTATTAAAGAATACCATGTATGTACAGGCTTAGGTAGTATTTTTCAGGGTCTCTTAAAATGTAAAAGGGGGAAATGTATACAAATATTTGGGGCTTTATCCTAACCAGTTTAAGAGAAGGGAAATGTAGACATGACATTTTTGGGGAAAGACAAGGACAAGAGCCTCTGCCTGGCTGGGTGTTCACAGTAAGAAAATCCAGAGGATCTATTTCTTTCTTTATAGCAGTTTGCACTCTGTGTACTAATGATTTAAGAATTTATATTGCCATGATACTTGCTCTTCTCTTTTTCTATATTCTTTATTTATACAAAAATGTGATTTCTTCTTCTGGATTCTATGCTCATATATATTTTCAAAATAAAAACGGAATATGATACAACTCTTCCATAATTCCAATTACTATGAGTCAAGTAAGGGGTGTTAAGTATCAGAAGAGAGGGCCATATCTGCTTAAAGGCAAAATCATAAATCTGCACTCTTATTCTTAAGGGGAATAGAGCTCCTTACTCAAAAGTTAGGAGTGCAGTATAGTGAAGTAAAACATTACTTGAGAATTTATCTGATTTGTTTCATTTAAGAGCCTTCGAGTAGGTTTAGAGTAAGACTTCTTTTTGAAAAATAGCCATTTCAGTGGCTTCTCATCCTGTTCCAGTGTCTGTGACATCCAGTAAAAAATGTAGAAGAAGGGAAACTAAAAACAAAAGATTGAAATAGCAAATTTGGCTTTTATTCAATCAACTTGCCAAGCATGGTTACATTGATTATTAAAAGTAGTTACCTAAAAAGTGTATTATACAATAAGAATGATGCAAACCTTACAAATGCTGCATTTTAATTTCAGTAAGGAAATCCTGAATGTTCACTGAGGCCTGAGGTGAGGCTCTTATAATGTGAGAATAAGCCAAAGCAGAAGCACAGGATTGTCGTTTAAATGTCAGTGTTTGTTTCTAAGGAGTTGAAGTAGATATACCAGAAGAAATACACATAGGAGGTCCCCACATGTATCCTGTGAAATTGGAGCTTTGTCACTTGGCAATATAAGGAGAGCATACGACAAAGAAGGAAGCCTTGCCCCTTGACCCAGAATGGCTTCATAGGCCTAGCTCTTGTGTAGAAAAATGGTGACTAAGTGAAGTGCTCTCTCATCTTTTCAGCACAACTCTGATTTCCACTCACACTGAATGAGAATTCCAGAAAGGGCCTGCTTGAACTTCTCCTTTGCTTCTTCCATGTCTTTCTCATGGGCAACTTTCTCATTCACCAGGCGACGAATGTGGCTGTTGGCCGACTGGATCATGGAGTAAAAGTTGTTGGCACTGCGACGGTTCACCTCTCCTCGCTCAATCCAAGTGAGCAAGGTCTGCACGGCTTCTGAGAATTTGGAATCATCTTGAAAAAAAATTATTTTTAGAATCATCAAAAGTAACCAAACCTTGATCTATCTTCCAAACATGCCAGTAATGAGGCCACCATGTCTTTTGGAAGTAGTTCTTAAATGAATTGCTGAGGATAAGGAGCCATACATGCATATACATGTACACACAGGTAGCAGGCAGAAAGACAGAAAGAACCAAACACTCATAAAATAGATTGGCTGTAGTCAATGAAGAATTTTCAGAAAGGCAATTGTTTATTCTCTTTTTTGAGTTTTTCTCCATCACTATTTATCCCCCTATATCATTTGCTACCTCCACGACATCCTTAATCACAACACTGTTATCCATATCTATGAGTTCTTTCTCTCTTTTTTCTTTTTTTTTCAACCCCCACCTCTCTGAAAGCTGTCAGCCTGTTATCTATGAGGCTGTCTCTATCTTGCTTGTTAGTTCAATATATTCTTTCCTTTAAAAAGTTTTCTTTACTGATGTAGTTTTCACATATTGCAAATGTCTTAATCTCTGATGGTGTGTATGTATGCTTATGTGTAATGTATGAATTAGCAGTGAGAGAACTTCAGAATTCTACAATCCTATTTTTAATAAGGAAAAGTAAATTTGAGTCTAATTTGAATTTTTTTAAAATATATTTTATTGATTTCTTACTGAGAGAATGGGAGAGGGATAGAGAGTTAGAAACATCGATGAGAGAGAAGCATCGATCAGCTGCCTCCTGCACATCCCCCACTGGGGATGTGCCTGCAACCAAGGTACATGCCCTTGACCGGAATCGAACCTGGGACCCTTCAGTCTGCAGGCCGATGCTCTATCCACTGACACACACCGGCTAGGGCTCTAATTTGAATTTGATAGTTACTTTTTCATTGATCTGGAGTTATAGTATAAGAAGGAGCCTTCAGGTGGAGTTAAATGGATAATTCTTTAGGAATAAACTAATCTTTGACCTTTTATAACATCACTCTTGCATTCATTTCACAACCACATGCCTTCCACTCAGTCCAAGTTACAATCTATTTTGATGTAATTCATTCTGTTTCTACATTTCTTCACCTCCTGTTTCACTTGCCCAAGGAAACCTCCAAGTATATTTCTGCAACTAGTTAGGAGTTATTCTCTAACATTAAAATAGTAGCCGAGCTCTTCCAAAGCTTTTGGTACAGCTTCCTGATGTAGCCACTTACTCATTCTGGTGTTAAAAGCTCCTGAGAGGGAGAGACCATTAGCATACCATTGAAAGACCTTTTTAGGGCTCTATATCCCTCTTTGGCCAGAAACCGTAATGTACAGTGGAAATATCTCTCACTGCAATTTGAATTTCTTGCTTCTTGATTTTTTTTAGTGTAGACATATAGTAAGAGGCCAGCCTGCCCTTTATAGCAGCTTTTCATTTCACTACTTGCATGTCATCTTTATGTTAATGCTCACCTTATGCTTGAAGTCCACATGATGAGCAAATTCATTTAAAAAAATCAAATTGATCCATTTGGTGTCATGTGAACAGGTCATTCTTGAACTGGCATTTTACCAATAATTTGATCTTTTCCAGTTTTTAAAAAATGTAGCATTATTTCTGGGTCTCTATTCTATACTATGTTTTCTGCTTTTCTTTTACAGAAAGACAAAATCAATGCAAACAAAGGGTTTCTTAAATGTGTAAAGCGCTTAGATCAGCAATTTCAACCTTTTTCATATCATCACACACATAAACTAATTATTAAAATTCTGCAGCATACCAAAAAATATATTTTGCCAATCTGACAAAAAGGTATAATTTTGATTCATTCACCCTGGGTGGCTATTGTGTGTTGGTTGTTGTCATTTTTTATTGACAATCTAAGTGAAAAGAGGTCAGTGCTTCTGAGTAAATAGGTATTCTTGCAACACACCAGCATGTCTTTTGTGGCACACCAGTTGAAATTGCTGCCTTAGGTTATCTGGTGCAAACAAATTTGGTAAATGAGACCTATTGAAATTAGAATTAGCAGCACCTTGCTGAGCCTAGAGCACAGGAAGCAGGGGAAATTCATACCTTTAAACATGGTTTGGTGTCATCAAGATCAATGGGACACCAGCATTAATCTGATAAAATCAACCATACTCAAGAATGAAAAGACTGAATTTGAGCTACTAACACAGGAGAATAGGCAGGGCAATTAATGTTAAATAAACAAAACACTTCAGAGGGTCAAGCAAGAGAAACAGGAATAAAAATTAAAAGAGAAGCAGTCTCATTTAGCAATGTCTAGAAATTTCATGGACACTGTGTGAAATAAGTTGAGCATTTTAAGTGATGAAACATGTCCTTTTTTGTTAGCTAAGATTTGAGTAATCTAAGGAAAATGTACACTATGACTACTATTGGGGCTTCCCCATTTTCTTATCTGTAAAGTGGGGATTTTTACCAGAGTTTTCCAGGGTCACATCAAGTTCCATCATTCTAATTTATTTTGATTTAGAACTCAAACTAACTTGTTATCAGTGATGAAATGGAGGGTGCTTACATATTCCAAATCATGGCTAAAATACTCTGATGTGGAGAGGGAGGGAAACTTGCTTCTTTCTAGAAACCTGATGAGTTGAGAGAAAAGCACCATCCCTTGAGACAGTGAAGGAATGAAGACACAAACAGAACGGACAGATTTTCTGGCTCTTGAATTACTACCTACAACTCTATCTGTAAGGTTCAACTACAAGAAATGTCTAGAATTTATTAGTGGAAAATTCAAAGGATAACTGCAAAGACTACACATATTTTCATTAATTTTCCCCAGAGAAAAGAGTTATTTTACTCACAAAGTTTAAATGCTTTCTATACCTTTTAGTTTTTCAGCAACAATGCTGCATTCATGATCTGAATAGTGGACCACTGGGGGTGGGGATGGTGGGCGCAATCGTTCTTCTTCCATCCTTCTACGGTGGCGTTCCTCCCTTGCTAGCATACGCTGTTTGCATTCCCACTCATACAGGTCATCTCGAGCTTGTGCAAAATCAACGTGAAGGCGGCCTGTGTCCTTCTTGTCAGTGCTAGAGCCCAGGCGAATGCGATAACCTAAATGTGCAAGAAAGAGGAAGACAGAGGGATTAATATAAGAGCAGCCCAATGAATGAGCAACTTAGGTACCTTTCCAAGTTTAATGCTTCAGATATGGTTGCAACAGTTTAAAGTGACTATATGACCCCAAATTCTCTCCACACTATTAGCAAGGTGAACTATAAAAAGACTTGGGTTATAGTCTCATCTCTGATAACAGTTTACTGTTCTATGGGTTAGGTCTGTCTTGTTGGTAGGATATCCATTCCTCCATCTGCAATCTTACCTCCGGCAGAGAGAGGCTCTGTGGGTTATGGTATCAAGAATGAGTCTTATGACACCAAAAGCACAAATAACAAAAATATCAACAAATAGGAATACATCACACTCAGAAGAAACAATAAAAAAAAGATAACTTATAGAAGGGGAGAAAAATTTTGCTGACCATACATCTAATAAGGGGTTAATATCCAAAATATATAAAGAAGTCAATCAACTCAATAACAAGAAAATATGCAATTAGAAAATAGAACTAAATAGGCAATTCCCCAAAGAGGGCATCAAATGGACAACAGGAATATGAAAAGATGCTCAACGTCCCTAATCATGAGAGAAATGCAAATCAGAACCACAATGAGATGTCACCTCACACATGTCAGAATTGCTATAATCAACAAGACAAGTGACAACAGGTCCTGGCAAGGATGTGAAGAAAAAAAAAGCCCTTATACATCATTGGTAGGGATGTAAATTTGTACAACCACCCACCATAGAAAACAATATGGAGGTTTCTTCAAAAATTAAAAATAGATCTATCATACTATCCAGCAATTTCACTTCTGGGTACATACCCAACAGGATTTTGATGAGAAACATGCACTCCCATTTTATCACAGCATTATTCACCATAATCAAGATACAGAAACAACTCAAATGCCCATCAGTGGATGAATAGATAAAAAAAGATGTGGTAGTTTTACATAATGGAATATTTTTCAGTCATGAGAAGAGAAAATATACTCCCATTTGCAACAACATGGATAGACCTTGAGCACATTATGCTAAGTGATATAAGTCAAACAGAGAAAGACAAGTACTGTAATGTTATTATTTATACAGACTCTAAACAAGTTAAATCTGTGAAAAAAGAGAGTAAAATGATGGTTACCAGGGGTAGGTTTAAATTAAACACTCAAGTGAGTCTCAAAAATAGGGACAAGGAGGGATAAGAGTGATGGTGTTTCAGAGTACAAATTTGTAGTAAACAAGCCATAGAGATCTAATGCACAATACAATGAACATAGACAATTGATAGGTTGTCCGGGGCCTGAGGTGAGGCTTGTTAGTTGTGCTGCTAGCTCTAATGAGGCTGCAGCTCATGCCTCCCACCCTGGTCCTTGGGACCTGTATGACAGGCCAGTCATGACCAACGGGAGAAGCAATCTTGAAGGAACTAGATGAGTATTATGAGAAGTTTAAACAGAATACTGCATTCAAAAAGCCCTGATCTGGAGTCAGGAGCTGGGCAACCAGAAGATCCAGATTGTGAGTCAGATGGTGGAGCTGGTGGAGAACTGGACCAGACACTTGGAAAATCACATGGAATTCTTTGAGATGCACCAAGAGGTCAGTGATACCACTGGCCACAGTGGCAAAGCCAGCCATGTTAAGTACAAGAATGAGACAATTACACAGGCAGAAGAGCCCAATAATAAGAGGTCTCAGCAACAGTGCAAATCAGGAGAATGCATTTAATAATCACGATCACAGTGACATCACCTCAGAAACATCCAAGGAGAAGAAAGCAAAGGCCTCTAAGAAGAAATGCTCCAAGGCCAAAGCAGAGGGGGAAGCATCCCCTGCAGACCTTCCCATTGACCCTAATGAACTCATGTATTGTCTGTGCAATCAAGTCTCCTATAAGAGAAATGATCAGCTGTGACAACGAGGACAGATGCCCCATTGTGTGGTCCCACTTCTACGTAGGACTGAAATGATAAACCAAAGGGCAAGTGTCAAGGAGAGAACAAAAAATCCATTGACAAAGCCCTGGAGAAATCCTAAAAGGAGAGGGCTTATAATAGGTAGTTGGTGGATCTTGCTGAATAGTAAGGAGGAGAACTAAGCCAGTGAGATGCAAAGACTGTATAATGTATATTTTTAAAGAATGTTAGAAAAGGAGCCATTCCTTTTGTAGAGATGGCAGTGATTCTTTTTGCATTTTTTTCCATTGGCACATATATGTAACATGAAAATGGTTTGTGGATAAACATTTTAGAAACTAAATATAGTTTTAAATTAAACATTCAAATCTCAAAAATATAGACAATAAATTGTACTATAAATATGTAATGTGATTAATACTGCTATATCAGCAATCACATAAAATATAAAAATATATCAAAGTAATACATTGTACACCTTAAACTTACACAATGTTACTTATAAAATTTATTCAATTTAAAAAATGAATGAGTCTTATACAGCACTATAGGCTGGGAAGAATGGAAAAGGCCCTCAAAGTATGGTGCCTTTGAATAACTTCAAGAATGTGAGTCATATCACCACACAGGATTTTAATAAAATTTACGTTTTAAAGAACAAAATACATTTTTTAGTGTGGTAATAGCACTTAACATGAGATCTGTCCTCAACAAATTTTAAGTGCATCAGCTTGGCATTTAAATCCTAAAAAATGTTTCCTAGATGTATTTGGTGACTCTGAACCATTTTTTGGGGGGTGTAAAATAGATATGATAAAGAGGTATACGATCCAGGTGACACATATTTTGGGATCCTTAAAAGAAATGGTAGTATGCTTGTAATATAGTGGTATAGGACTAAGATTCAGAAAAACCAGGGTTCAAGTCCATACCTCCACTTTTTGTGTCAGCTGTACTCCCAAAGGTAAGTCAATTAACAAAAAATGAAAAAAATTAAGTTTTTACTAACTTTTAAGGTTTCTGAAGCTAAGCTAGCTGCTTCCATACACATGTGTCTAATTTCATTCTCAGTACAAGCTTGCAGAGTTACTCCTGACCTAAACAACTAAAAATATGGGCAAAGCATACAAAACAATAGTTTTTAAGACATTGGACATTGGGCAATAGAGAGATCATTGAGAGATAAGAACCAAATGAAATGATCCTTATGATTTTCCCAGCTTATTGCCTGAAGAGAGATTCCAAGCCTCAGCACAGAGAGGAGAACTCAAGTAAAACACAGTGATCTCCCTAAGAGAGGGAGACTATGGTAGATAGAGTTTGTATGGCAGAATACTGGTGGGGGGAGGGGGGGCTACACAGAGAAAGAACTTTAAAGATCTGAAGAGAGTCCTCCACTATTAGTTAACTGAGTATTAATGTGTGTGTGTGTGTGTGTGTGTGTGTGTGTGTGTGTGTGTGTGTGTGTGTGTGAACTACCTGAGCATTAGAGGTAGCAATCCATGGACTTCACATAAGGCTGGGAATAACACTTTCCCACCAGCCAGCACAGAAAAATTAATAATTCACAAAGTAATCAAAAGGGTTTTGCCTTAATTAGTGGAAAAAAACAAATGAGCCCTAGACTAAACCATGCTGCATCCCAGAACTAAGCTCAATAATACTTATAGGAATAAAAATTATCTGGCACCCAATAAGTGAAATTTCACATCATCTGATAGTCAATAAATTACCCAATATGCAAAGAAGCAGGGAAATAATAAATATACAAATTAGTTAATCAAAACAGACCCAAAAAGTGATATAAAAAACACAATAATAGATAAGGACACAAAAACAACTATTATAATTGGATTTCATATGCTTAAGAAGCTAGAGAAATTAACAGATTAAGTAGAAACACAAAAGATATAAAAAAGAATCAAAATCCAACTGCTAGAGATTTAAAAATATATATTTTTTATTGATTTCAGAAAAGAAGGGAGAGGAAGAAAGAGATAGAAATATCAATGATGAGAGAGAATCATTGATCGGCTGCCTTCTGCATGGCCCCTACTGGGGGTGGAGCCCACATCCCGGGCATGTGCCCTGACGGGGAATAGAACTGTGACCTCTTAGTTCTTAGGTTGATGCTTATCCTCTGAGCCATGCTGGTCGGGCCAAACTGCTAGAGAGATTTAAACAACAAAGTCTAAATTGAAAAGAAAAAATAATCACTGGGTAGTACCAATGGCAAATTAGATATTGCAGAAGAAAAGATTAATCAACTTGGAGAGATAGCAATAGATATTGCAGAAGAAAAGATTAATCAACTTGAAGAGATAGCAATAGAACCTATTAAAAATGAAATATATAGAGAAAAATGACTGTGGTTCAACTTCACAGGGCCTAATATATGCCTAATGGAGCCCTGATTGAAGAAAGGAGAAGGAATAGAAAAATACTTTAAGAAATAAGGGCAGGAAGCTTTCCAAATTTTATGAAAACTCAAAAATCTAAGAATTTCAATGAATTTCTAAACACAAGAAACATGAAGGATATTACACCAAAGTAAATCATCATCATTTTGCTCAACAGCAGCTATCAAGAGAACATCTTAAGGCTGCTATAGACAAAAGACACATTATATAAAGAAAAGCAAAAATATAAGGATAACATATTTCTTATCAGAAACAATACAATCAAGAATATTGTGGAGCAACATTTGAGGAGGTGGGAACCTGTCAACCTAGAATTCTATTCCAAGAGAATATATCTTTCTAAAAGAATGGTAGAATAAACTATTTTTGATACAAATGTTGAAAGAATTCACCAGGAGTAGATGCATTATTTTTAAAAAGGTTAAAGAAAATTCAAGCACCAGAAAATGATACCACATGGAAATATGGATCTATACAAAGAAAGGAAGAACATATATAACACATAATTACTCTATACAATGCATACTAATTAGATATAAAAAGGATCAGTGGTTGCCTAGGGAGGAAAAGCAGAAGTCGTAGAAGGACAAGATTACAAAAGAGGCATAAAGAAAGCTTTTAGGGAAAAAACTAAAAAAATCTTTTGGATGAGGTGGACATATTCATTAGTTTGATTCTAATGACGGTTTCACAGCGGTATGTGTCAATGATATAAAATTATAGTTTTGAAATATACTAAGTTCAATGCATGTCAACTATTATAAAGCTGTTATAAAGAATAATCTCTAGTAACACTAAAAATGCCACACATTCTTTTTAAGAAAGAGGAAGAACACATACATTTCATAAACAAACTTTGTTAGGGCCCTTTACAGTTTACAACCCACTTTCACATCCATTCATCTTATTTGATCATGTGAGCTGAACCATCAGAAAAATGGAGCTATTAATGATTATACACATATTACCTATTCAGCATCGATCATGGAGAAGAGGACGATAGGAAAGTTTTGTGTAAATAAAATAATACTGTGATGCTATAATGGTGTTCTGTGCACAGAGCCAATTCCCAAAACTGTTCAAACTCAAATAGAACAAAATTATTATTTCTATATTTCTAGCCCTTTTTTCTAAGAGATGTTTGTTTTGTTTTCTTAACCTCCTTTTTTTCCTCCCTCTTTTTACAAGAGGAGATGGAGAACAGCCATCCAATTCCAAGCACTTGTGAACTTTTATTTAAATAGAAAAATTTAGTTGTTTTCACATCACTGATTACAATTCCCTTTCCTTTGGCAGTTTTGAGAATATTACCAGAGAGCTGATTTCAATGACATATAGATGGATGCCTTCTGAGCATATAGTCTTTTTTTATATACAAATGTTGAAATAATTCACCAGGAGCACAACTGGTCAGGGCTTTTCAAAACCTTTGAGTTCTTATCAAAATAGTCTATTGTGGGAGGCTCTTTTATCATTGCTAAGTGCTGTCGAATCTTCAGCAGTTAGATTTGATAGCACCTAGCAAATTTAATCAGTGTATTCCACATCTGTCTCCTCTTCTTTCCCATGTTACCAGTCCTACTTTTTCAAACCCTGATTACATTTTCCCTGGCCTATTGCAACAGGCGTCTACTGACCTCTTCTCTTTTCACTTCTCTCCTCTAATTTATTTTTATACAGAGCTGACAGATTAATCTTTCAGAAACAATCATATTGCTTGTTCAAAAATTTTCAACAATTGCTATTTCTCGATGAATAAAGACCCAACCAAGTCATTCAAACTGTGCTAACAACTAATGTTTTTCCTCCTCATTTCCTGTCTACTTAATACACAAACCACTACTAATTGTTTCCTTGAATGTCTACCAAAACTTACCAACTTTGTACCTTTGTTCATGCTGTATCTATGCCCCATTGCTTACATACAAAAGTTTTCTCTTTGACAAAGATTTAGTCTAAATGCTACCTTTCTTTCTTGCCTTGGTCAGTTTGGCTCAGTGGATGGAGCATTGGCCTGCGGACTGAAGGGTTCTGAGTTTGATTCCAGTCAAGGGCATGTACTTGAGTTGCAGACTCCGTCCCTGGCCCTGGTTGAGGCTTGTGTAGGAGGCAATCAGTCAATATGTCTCTCTCACATAGATGTTTCTCTCTGTGTGTCTCTCCTCTCCCTTCCACTCTCTCTAAAAATCAATGAAAAAATATAATCTAAAAATGCTACTTTTCTTGATCTTCTCTCTCTCTCTCTCTCTCTCTCTCTCTCTCTCTCTCTCTCTCTCTCTCTCTCTCTCTCTCTCTCTCCCCCTCCCTCCCTCCCTCCCTCCCTCCCTCCCTTGGTCTTTGCTGTATACTCAGCAAGCTAGTATTCTGCCTAACACTCAGCAAGTATTCAATAACTAACTGACTTCCATAGGTAATTTTGAGCATCTGTTTTTGTTCCAGACTATGTGCTACATGTGGTGGATTCAAAGTTAAATAAGACACAGTCTAGTGTTGTTGGGACATGTGTGAGGAGATAGGGAGATAACACTAAGAGGTAAAACAGGTAATTAAGGCCTTTAGATGCTACAAGTAAGTAGTTTAGAGTTATCCCATCGAAAACTGATAAGTACTAAAAAAACTTTAAAGGAAGAAATTGGATGGTAACATGCATTTTATTTATCCAAACTTTAGTTGTCACACATGCAAATACATTGATCACAAATCTCTGCATTGCACCATGATAGGCAGAATCCTCATGCCTAAATACCTACCAGAAAGATAAAGGGCTTTGTCCACCATGTATTCCTCAGCAAAGCGAATGTGACAAAAATTCTTTTTGCTCTTCCTAATAGCAATGATCTCTCCACACTGTTCAAACACTTCCACAATGATCTGCTCTGTCCCATTTTCAGGCAGGCCACCCACAAATACTGTTTTGCAACCTGGTGGTCGTTCTCGGGTTGCAGGAGGTGGAAGATCTAAATGTAAGTGAAAAAATATTTGAAATTAAAACGTGTCCTTGAGATAGACCTCTTTGAAACCTATCATATCTCAGAGATAGCCTTATTGTCCCCACCAGACGTTTGCTAAGAGTGCCAGAAGCAAGTGGACCCAAGGTGTTCATCTCTGCTCCATAGAAAATTGGTTGCATGAACCTGAATAAAACCTGTTTTATTTCATGGTTTGGTGCCCATAATGGCTACAAGATATAGACTCAGACCCGTTTGTCCTATGTGGAGCATTTTAATTATGTTCTTTACTTTTGTTGTGACAACCAGCTATTCTCAACTTTCAGTAATTTTTAAGAAGACAGTTCTTTGGGGGAAATCACATTTAGTTTAAATTCTTTGTTTCAGGAATTTTCAGAACCAGGGTCCCTGAGACAAGGGTTTGTATAATTCAGTTTGTAGTTGCCATATTCTCTCTGTTCATCCTTACTGAAAGAACTGTTTTAGGATTAATTCGACAATGATAGGGTGAACATTTACAAAAATATTTATAGATCTTAGAATGATATGATGACAATGTCGACCAGAGTACAAATGATCCTTTTAAGTTGTTGCTTTTTTTTTTTTAATACCAGTGAGCTCTTCCTCAAATTCCTTGATGGGGAGAGCTAAGGTTGAGAGCCAACCATGCAGCATTTAGAGGAAACTATGAAAGAAGAAAAAGTAAACCCACCTGGGAAATCATTAAAGTGACATAAAATTGGCTAAAGACAGACATTAGAAACCTGCTTAATGAGATAATGCTCTCTCTGCTTAAAAAAATGGGCTTCCTAGTCACTCATTTTATATATGAAGCCTGTTGTGTCTGTCAACTCCTTATTGCTATTTATATGTTTCAAAGCATTTTCCAAGCAAAATCCCACAGTTTAGATTCCCCAGTACAAAGCATGATAGTCAAGGGTTTTTCTAGTGTTGTTTTTGGATCTGTAAGGATTTATTTTGTGTAATCCGTTCTCTCCACTTAGCTCTTAATAATTCTTCCAGCTCAAGATTTGGAGAACCCAACAACTAGTGATTACAGCTCACATATAAAAATAAGTGAGTCTCACTTGATTAAGTCCAGGCCCCCACCTGGCTTTTATCCAAGTTGACAAGCAGGTGATTTTGGAGCTTCCTTGGGTATTGACATCTCTAGCTTTGTCATTTTGCTACTGCTATCTGTCTTATCAGTGTGGCTCAGAATAATCAGGCTCTCATGATGTTTTCTTCCCAGATGTTTAGTCAATAAAAGGGGATAAAAG
Source organism: Antrozous pallidus (assembly GCA_027563665.1). Taxonomy (NCBI): domain Eukaryota; kingdom Metazoa; phylum Chordata; class Mammalia; order Chiroptera; family Vespertilionidae; genus Antrozous; species Antrozous pallidus. Next base: position 38,181,882 of record CM050509.1, on the reverse strand, counting down.
TGGAGAGGGATTTAGGAAACTTACAAAGTTTCTGTTAATTTTTAAAATGTCAGTAATTTTAAGAACACACTGTATTGGTTTTTTGATTCATATAATAAATTTAAAGGGAAAAAGAAGATAACCTAGTGAGCAGAAATCTGAAATGTCTTAGTCATGGTCACTAGAGAGGTTATAGTTTTAATCAAAAGGGGAAGATGAGGACTAGAATCTCTTGAGACTTTGCTTTTTAGTTTTAAAGAATTGGAAAGAATTCTGGGTATCACACTTCCAGTGATTCTCAATTCTAGCAGCACATGAGAATCAAGTTGAGAGTCAAAGAAACACACAAAAATGCTTAGGCCCCACTCTAATGAATCTGATGCAATTAGCCTATAGCACAGCCTGTGTATTATTTTTTAAAGCTCCTCAGGCAAGTCTAATAAATAGTAGGATTAAAAACCACTGAGTTGGTCGAAATGCTTATTACCGAGCAAAACTCAGCTGAGTGAGACAGAGTATCTTACTCAAGGCCATCAAGTTAGATAGAAAGATAAGGAGCATGAACTTGGAACAGGCAAACCTGGATTTAAGCCTTAATTACCCACTGTCTTATGACCATGAGATCCTCTGAGACCTCTTTTCATCTCTAAAATAAGGATACTTTATAAGGTTTATTGTAGGATAATTAATAATCTACTTCTATATTGCATGTGGTACAATGCCTAGTACTTGATAGGTTCCCAAAAAATAGTAGTTACTATGGTGTTATTATTATTTACTATAATAGAACCCAGGTTTCCTAATTACCAATCTGGGGCTTCCTAAAGCCCTACCATAAGTCTGGCATAGAGTGGTAGCTAAGACCTCGACTTCTAAACTCACAGCTCCTTGCTTTATTGAGTTCTCGAGATAAGACTGGGCTTGGGAAGGAATGACTCTTACTAATAGAGGAATCTACAGCTGTGAAGACATATATGGTTTTGACCATGGAACATAACCCAGTCACTGACTATATAGGTAAAGAATTTGCAAGAACATACATATAGTAAGACAATGTTTTCAAATAAAAGACTTTGGAATAAAATTCTGTTTCAGTATCCTTCTGAAATTCACTGTGTAAAGGAATTTGATTATAAAGAATCTTGCTGTGAAACAAATAATCACCTTTTTACATTATAACAGAGGCCTGAAGCACGAAATTTGTGCAAGAGGCTTGGCCCTCAAGGCCCTGCCCCCTGCCCACTGGTCGTTTCAGAAGGTCATTCCACCATCAGGTCTAAATAGCATATTAGCTCTTTATTATATAGGATGAGTTTGCTTAGTTAGATCTACCTTTAGATTTGTTGAGAGGCTTTAAGGAATGTCTGTTTACTGCCGCAGTTACATGTAACACTGCAAATACAAAGGCTCTTTTCCTTGATTGCATTGAAAATTCTGTGATGGCCTGGCCTGTGTTGACTCAGTGACTGCGCACTGACCTATGCACCAGGAGGTCACAATTTAATTTCCAGTTAGGGCACATGCTTAAGTTGTAGGCTTGATCCCCAGTGTGGGGCATGCAGGGGACAGTCGATCAGTTATTCTACCTTATCATTGATGTTTCTATCTCTTTCCCTCTCCCTTCCTCTCTGAAACCAATAAAAATATTTAAAAAATAAAAATTCTGATGAAGTCATCATCTACTTAGATGCTATGATTATTCTGTGGTGACCATCTGCTAAGTAAATGGGCATAAAGGCTACTAAGAGTAGTGTCAAGAATTCTGGGGATTTATTTATTTTTATTGTGCAAATGTAGAAAGCCTCTTTGATAGCATTTGCTGAGATTTAGGTGTATGCCACCAAGCAAGGCAACTGGCTATACTATCTTCCTTAATGGATAGTTCTTGTTCTTTAATTAACAGCTCAAAGCACTCTGTTGTCTAATACCACTGAAACACAGTGATCTGGGCATAACAATGATAACTCCATAGAAAAGCAAATTCCAAGTGCTAAGCTATTAATCAGGTAATGTGATAAGCTCTTGTAAGACCCCAATCACCACTCTGGATGTGAAAAAAAAAAACACTTCTATGTAAAAAGATTCCAGATAGCTTGGAGTATAAAGAACTATAATCTCTGATAATGGAAGAGGAGGAGCTTCTAGCAATTCTAATTATAACTAAGCACCCACTTTGGGGAGTTGTGAGGCAATTAGCACTAAGATCAGAGTCACTGCTGATATTTGAGGCAAGAAGCAGCATAGAGGATCTATAAATTACTTGCAATTTGCTTTTCAGAGGAGCATCACAGATCACTCAACTGGTTTGCCAGAATTTTCATGCTGCAAACCTTTGAATAGATTTTATTAGATAGCCCCAAATTGAAGGCCCCCAGACAAATCAGCAGGAGTCAGATATATTCTAATGTAATCCCAACTGATTGAAAATAATCAGAAGGCTGGCAAATCTTTACTAATGTTCAATGTATCCACTTCTTCAATTTTTAAAAATAAAACCCATTCCTAGAAAACAAAACGAATGAGGTAGGCCTGTTTTAAGATGTTAAAATGAAAATAATTGCTCTTTTCTGGCTCCTGGGTGCTTTCCCACATGCTGGGATACAGATAGAAAGTGATATTCCACTATTTATTCCACATGTACTGTTATTTCACAACAGACTCAAAATGTAACCTTATCCATACAGAACATCTATCAGCTGGAATAAAAACTCTTGGCAAAATTGAGTTTTCTGGAGAGATGGTGCTGCCCTCTTATTCCACCAAATGAAAACTGCTAATTGAGGATGCAGTAAATCTCTAATAGCCACCTTTGGCAAGGGTGGGAGGGGAGTAACTGTGCTTCAGAAAGCTTTCTTTTGCTATATCTCTGACTTCTGGAAATCAGGGGATTTTGCTTCTAGGACAATAGGGTACTCACTCACTATTTATCTTTAGAAGATTGATGCAGAGTCAGTTCCAGTTTAACCCACTGCATTTTTAGACCAGAACTGATTTTGCCTAGTCCAGATTAGAGGGTTTAAGTTACTAACCCAAGATCTCATGGTGATTTAGTGGTAGATATCTGAGATATGAAAGCAAGACTGTTGTCACTTCAGGGTGTATACCATACTGCCTGCTCCAATGAAGGTACAAAGCTGTATGTGTTACCTACCAATTTCCCCTTGCTTTTCCTAGTACATTTTTAGGGTTTTTTTTGCTAGGTGAATAATTATTGTGGTGGCTACATTTTTAAGGTCAAGAATCATATTTTTAGATATGGATGAAATCTTGGAAGTATCTAGGTTAATCACTTCACAGGCAAGGAAACTTAGACCCAGGGAGGTTATACAACAAGCCCAAGATTTGGTGACAGAGCTGGTAGTAGAAGACAATTCTCCTGAGTTTTAACCTGGTAGATTGTCCACTAATATATAATACTGTTTTTTGCACATTTGATGTATATTCACCTAGAAAAGTCTAGTGGTTAGTTGGATGGATACGTGTGTCTGAAGCTCAGAAGGAAAATATGGACTGAAAATATAGATTTGGAAATTGTCAGCATGCGGGGTAATTACTCCAGGCTCTCTTGGTTTTCTTTCTAGACCTCTGACCTTTCCTTTTGCACCCATCCATCCATCCAACCATTCATTACTCTAGAAATATTTATTGAACAACTACTATATGTCAGATACTTTTGTAACTGCTAGGAATACATTAGTGGAAAAACAGACAAATATACCTACCTTTGTGGGATTTACATTATATAAATTACATAGTTATGTAAAAAATAGAGAGTGCAAGTAGGATTGGGAGTGAGGTAGGGAGGGTTGCATTTTTAAATAGTTTGTCAGAGTCACTGACAAAGAGACATTTGAACAAATACTTGAAGAAAGTGAGTTAGCAATGCAGCTATTTAGGGGAAGAGTATTTCAGGAAGAGGTAAGAGCCAGTTCAAAGGCTCTATAATAGAAGATTGCCTGGTGTGTTTAAGGAATAGCATGGGGGTCAATATAAATGTAACTGTGAGTGATGGGCAGGAGAGTAGTAGGAGACAAAGTCAAACAGATACTATGAGAGAGGGAGGAAAAATCATAAAGGCTCTTCTAATACATTAAATTGACATTAGCTTTTATTATGAGTAAAATAGGGAGCTATTAAAAGGTTTTGAGTAGAGAAGAGACAAGATCTGACTCAGGCTTTTAAAAGGACTAGTCTGGTTAATCTCTTGAGAATAGACTGTGAGGGGCAAGAGTGAAAGAGAAAAACAATTAGAAGGCTATTGCAATAGTTCAGAAAAATGTATAGTTATATATAAACTGGGTCATATTAGTGGTTATCTTGAGGATAGTAGAATTCTAGATTTATCTATATAAATTTGAAGGTAGCTCTGATAGAGTTTTCTAACAGATTAAGTATAGTGTGTGAGGGAAATAAGGTAGGTAAGGTTGACCTTTAAATTTTAACCTGAGCCACTGAAAGGATGGAGCTGCCAGTATCTAATCTGGAGAAGGATACTAGTGGGAATGGTTTGAGAAAGAAGATTAGGAGTTTCATTTTGAACATACTAAATTCAGATGTCTACTGGACATCTAAGTGGAGATAACAAGTAGTCAGTTGAATATAAATTTGGGGTTCAGAGACAAGGTCTGAGCTAAACATATAATTTAGGGTCACTGGCATATAGATGGTTTTGCAGCCATGAGATTGGATGAGATGATCAAAGGTATGAGGGTAGCTAGAGAACAGGTCCAAGGACTGAGCCATGGAGCACTCTCCAATGATAAAAAGACAGGGAGAAGAGAAGGGTATATGCAAAGGAGACTGCAAAAAATAAATTAGTATGGTGAGAGGAAAACCAATAGTTTTCCTGGAAGCCAAGTGAATAAAGTGTATCAATGAGTAAGGAGTGATCAACTGTATCATATATGGCTATTAGGTCAATTAGGAAGAGAATTGAGAATTAACCCCTAGCTTTAGTACTGTTAGGTCACCAGTGCCTTTAAACAAGGGGTGGAGCAAAAGTATAAATGAAGAAGACTTAAGAAGAGATAAATTGGAAAGATAAAAGTCTTTTGAGGACTTTGCTGCTAAGGGATGTACATAAGCAAACTATTCTTGCTCCTTTAAATTTTGAAATGTTGGGATTCCTCAGAGTGCTCTGCTTGGTTGTCTTCCTTCTTGATCTATATAATCTCTCAGGTTGTCCCATTCATTTTTATACCTTCAAATGACCTAATATTTCAAGAAAGATGAAGGAGTCACTAGCACTAAATAGAGCAGAGATAAAGGAATTTAAGGGCTAAAAAGTATCCATTGGATTTAGCATCCAATATTTAAATGGAAATACATTAGAGTTATGAATTATTAATGCTTTATTTTCAGTACCTTCCACATGGAAGTGTTTCAGAGAGGGTAGACTTGGATTCTGGCTGGAGAGGAGTGTGAGATCAGGAAGCAGTTGAACTTAGCTAAAGAATGGGTTAAGTGGCAAGTAGAAATGATGGATTGAAGACAGTCATATGAAGCAGATCAGTGAAAGGCTTTTGGAGTCAAGCTGGACTCTGAATTTGAAGTTACTGGGAACCCCAGTACTTTTAGAATTCTGTATATGTGACAAGTACCTGGATGAAGTGTTAGTTAGGAGAGAGGGGAAGGAATTGATGCTAAAGATACTTTCTAATGAAGCAACAAGACATAAACAGCCACTTTATCACATGACCTTATTGCTGAGAAGGCTGTTTAAAAAAATGGCACTTTTGCTATGATTTTAGGCTTCTGCATTAGTATTTCCGCCACTCAATTAAACCAAGTGCCCTTTTAAACAAAATTCAAGATCTAAAAATGAAATGGAACACCACTTTAAGCTGTGTCAGCAATGTTATTTTTAAAAATATATTTTTATTGATTTCATAGAGAAAGGGAGAGGGAGAGAGGGATAGAAACATTAACTGAGAGAGAATCATTGATTAGCTGCCTCCTCCACCTCCCTAACTGGGGATCAAGCCTCGCAACCCCAGCAAGTACCCTTGACCAGAATCGAGTCTGGGATCCTTCAGTCCACAGGCCGACGCTCTATCCACTGAGCCAAACCTGCAAGTTCAGAAATGTTATTTTTTAAATCCAATTCCAAAGCCACATTCCTTCCCAGAAGCCACTACTTTACTAGTACTAAACGCTCTGTCAGCATCCTTAAAACAAACCTGAAGAACGAAAGGATTGAGTCTTGAAGGTAAAATGCTTCCCTCCTGCTCTGTGGTCCTTACAACTCATAAGTGAGAAGGCAAGTCTGTAGTTGTGAATTTATAAATGTGTTTGAGAGTTGTCTGTTTCCTTTTATAGAGACTATCAAAAGTTAGAGCCTCTTTTAGTCATATGTTTCTACATTCATTTAAAGACTCAGCAAGGAGGTTTATGTGTTATACTCGAGATATCAGCACTAATTTTGAAATTCAGGAACTGAACATACTGCAAAGTAATCCCTTGCACCCAATATAGACATTACAGAGTATGAGCCATTATGTTAGATTACACTTAAGACTATGGAAGCCTAGTGCAGGCTGGTAATGTGATAAATGAATGATTAAGCCAATAGGGCTCTACTTTTATATAAGGAGGTTTTAACACTGTAATGCCTAAATTCATGGCTTTTGAAGTAAAAATTGGTAGTATCAGGGATGCACAGCTTTCTCTATTCTAAAAGCAACAAGTAGAAGAAAGGGAAAATAGTCCATTGCCCATTTGTTGGGACAGTGGCACTAAGAATCAGAGAAAAGAGTACAGCAATGCCACTCATTCACCAAGGCACTAAACACAAATATAGAAATAGCCAAATGAGCTGGCAGGTAAGGTGTACTAGGATCTTATTCTCCATTCCCTAATTCTGATGTGACATGATAATTATTCTCCTAATTCAGTACTCTGAAATGCTGGACTCCGAAGTTTCTTATTGATCTTGAAGGAATACCCTGCTGACAAGTTCAAAGATTGGAAGCAGGTATAAGAACATTTTTCACTAGCAAGAAGGGTCAAGATGATTTGTTCAACCAACTCTGACCGATTCTAAAATCCTCTCAGTTCAAGCAGGGCCTGATTCCATGATTAACTGTTTCCTATGTAAGATAGGAAATAAAATAGTTGTCTGAAGTCACATGTGAAAGATTCATGTTTATTGTGTTAGGCAAGTTCATTTGATCTATGGCTTAGACTCTTGAGTGTGTCCTTTAAAAGTTAAAAAACAAAGATTTTTATTGATTTTTAGAGAGAGAAGGGGGGGGGAGAAACATCAATGTGACAGCCTGCAACCTGGGAAGTGGCCTGACTAGGAATCTAACTGGCAGTTTTTCAGTGCACAGGACAACACTCAACCAACTGAGCCATACCATCCAGGGCCCTTGAGAAATAGTTTTAATAGCACTATCATGGTGGCTCTTTTAAGTAGGCCACCCAGTATCACTAGAACTGTGGGAAAAGCTTTAAGGAAGCTTGGGTTATGTGAAGATACAGCTTTTGATCATTTAAAGTAAATAAAACCCTAAATAGATCTGAAAAAAATGATTGAGTCAATTATTATTGCAGCTACATTTACTAGTAAACTGAAAAATGGCCACCATATATTTGAAGATGTTTTTAAGAGTCTAAGGAGAAACCTATTAATTACTGGCAAGATAGCCATCTAGATCATTTCCACATGAACCTCATTGACTGAATAGCTGCAAGTAGTTTGACTCAGTCTCAACATTTCCCTTTGCCCTCACAGTAAATTTGAACCTGACCTCACCGCCTACTGCAGTCCATCAGTTTAATAGTAGTAGTTTGAGTGATGTGTGAATAGCTTGCAGCAGTGGAGGATCTTTAGCAACAAATTTACATTCTCATGTGCCTCAGGTAGACACAGAACACACTCTATTTATGCCATCAGCAGAATGTAATCCAGTTATGAAAAGGAGAGACTGCAGATGATAGTGTTGAGCAATTTGTGTCAGGTGCCTCTTTCTGTTCCAACACACTAGAATTCTTTACTAGACGACATTAAAAATATGATTTACCATTTGTACTGCCATCAGTACACAGAAATCTACTGCTCTGTGCATAAAATTCAGCCTTGCCTAGTAAGAGAAAATTGTCCTGTCTTCAATTTTCTAGGTGAAGCTTCTGTAGATACATCTATGAATCACTTGAATATTCTTTTGGAAAAGAAAAAGGTGTTCTTAGACAAGAAAACACGATGATTTGTGTAGAAAAAAAAAGCAGAATATTACTTGGATTTGGAGGAAAAAGTGTGCAGCTTTTACAGTGTATGATCTCTTTTACTACTGGCATATCTGGTGGAATTGGAGGAGGTACTATTCCCAAGCCAGGCATCATTGGAGTTATTGGTGGAATTCCGGTCATCATTCCAAGGGCAGGATCAAAATCTAAAAAAGGAGAAGGAGAGAACAACAAATGATACCAGGAAAAGTCAAGTGGAGGCAGAATGTTAATTTATAAGCTTCACACCAAAAATCTCTCTAACACAGAGAAAGAATATTTAAGAAAACACAGTATTAGACCCGGTCTTAAGTACTGTATTAAAGTATACGTGTGCATTTTCCTTTTGAAATGGGGCTTTTTGGTTATATTTGACTAGTGCCTATTTATCTCTAGATCTCATTTTGACATCCAAGGCCTTTAATAATATGACTGTGCCTATCTATTGGTCTTGCCTTCCACTGGTTTCCAACACGTACCCTCTGTTCCATTCACACAAGGCTTCTTACTATCCCTTGTAACACTTCCTGGCTTTCTGCAGTATAGTATGATGTTAAGAGCATGCAGTTTTGGGGATCAGGCAGACCTGGGTCCTAGTTATACCATATGTTTAGCAGAATGAATCATTTGAACCTCCATTTCCTCGTTTGCAAAATAGGGTTAATTCTATCTACTTTATAGGGAATTTTGAGGACTAAATAAAATGATTAATGTAATGTGCTTAATATAATGCATAGCACAAAATGCCCAATAAAGAACTATTTTATGTTTTTCTTCATGTTGGTCTCCCTGTGTGGAATCATTTGAGCCTCCTTAAATTCTACTCATGCCCACAGGCCTGGCTTAAGATCCAACTTCCTTAAAGAACCCTTTCCAGATAATCCTGGTTCATTTTTAATCCTATGTCTAAAATTATTTGTTCTACACATGTTGCCATTGAATTTTATTTTATACCACCCTTTGTTTCATTCAAGGATGCTTCTAGGATGTATGGGGGTCTCCAATCAATTTTTTTGTAAGGCTTGTCTATATACACAATTTTATTTACTCCAAATCAGCATCAACACTATTCTGTTGGCACAATCTCATGCGATACTATTAAAGAAATACCATACCAGGCAGCTTTAGTGATTTACTTGCCAGGTTTCTCTCCTGCAACCAAGACTCTGGGAGAACCCCACAGGCATGAATTCTGAGGCTCCTTGGGGGCATCTAGATGACTACACATGTTGGATAGATGGTTGGAGAGTACATCCAATAGGAGATATGGGAAATGGTGCTAATGTAGGTTCATTTTGAGATTGGGGCTCCTTGCTTAGATGTCATTACAAGTCCTGGTCAGTTCTAGACACTGGAGAGTAACTCAGAAAATTTTAAGAAAGGTGCTTCTTGCTATAAAAACCTCACACAGGACCTGATCTGGATGGAGTTGGGGCACTTTTCTTGATGGCACTACTTTTCTGGTCAATGCTCAGTACTGGAAGGGGACTTAGAAAATATCAAGACAGGTATTCCAAAGAATGAGGTCCCCTGAGGTGTGGGCCCAGGGCAGGGGCCCCGCTTTCCTGAGCTTAAAGGTGATACCTCACTGTTTACATTTTGCCTCTATATCCAAATGCAAGTTTTTCCAGAGAAGGGCATGCATTTTACTTCTTTATTGTCCCACTTCTCAACCCTGCCCTCTGCTACAGAATGCACAATGGACTGCAAACAAACTATTGAATAGTGTAAGGACAGTTGCATTAGCAGTAGCAGGTCCTATGCCTGAAAACCTGACTCTGCTCAACACAGACAGGTCCGAGGAGCAATGCCTGTAAGCATGACCCTAAGGTGGCTCTGAATCCTGTGGGTGCCTTTCTAAGATTTTGAAGGAAGTAAATCTAAGCAGTGGGAAGAATCTGTGGTTCTTACAAAAGTAGAACTTCAGATACAATGGTCCCAATGTGAGGGAGTCTTATGATTAGGTAGATAGACGGTAGGGGGTGACACCTGGGCATCCCCCAATGTAAGCCAGCCAAGAGAGTTTAGGCATTCCTCATCCTCTCATATGTTTGTCATGCTGAGAGGTCAAGACTCTAGACATGTCTGGCATGAAAAAATTTTCTTCTAAGAGTAAATCTTTTTCCCCCTGAAAACAAATGTACTTTCAGTGCCCATATGTCACCTCACCCAACATACATATATACACACACATACTCCTTCCCTTCTTCCCTGTGACTCTCATATCCCTACTCTCCTCCACATACTAGTTATGTGACCTTGAGGCAGGTTTCCTAATATCTGTGTGCCTCCATTTCCTATTTTGTAAGAGTGAGGATAAATAATGAGGTTTATCTCAAATAAAAAGACAGAAAGAAAAGGTAAGAAAACTTCTGGCTTGATAGGTGTTAGTCCTGCTAGGTAACTTTCCTTCTTATTCAAAGCATGCCCATATACACTAATAAATTCACTCATCCAGGCATTCATTGCCACAGTCCTCAAACATTTGTGATAGCCTTCCATATTTCAGGCTCTAGGCTGGGAGTTCAGGTCTTCCTTTTCATCGTTGAGAACTTAAGACCCCTGATACTCTGTTCCTGTGCTGTGGAATATTAACACTGAAAATTTCATTCATTGTGTATAAGATTTTGAAAAAACTGTTAACATTACTTTACCTATTTACAAACTGTTAATTTTCAGTAGGAAAAGATTAGATTAGATTGTATGCCAACTAAACAATCCCATTTATTTTTCCCTCCTACTGAAATGTTTGTCTTTCTTTTATTGTTCTGCCTGCCTCCTCATTGTTATTCATATAGCTCTGTCACTCACAGCTCTACTTTACCACAGATTACAGAAACATCAGTTCATTAAACAAGTTCTGCCACTTCGACTGAGAAAGAAATGCCTATCTCTTTGTACTGTCTATTAATAAATGGAGAAAAACACACACAAATACACAGGATAAATATAACTCCTGACTAATGTACTCACCACTCTGCTGTTTGGTATGATTACATTAATATTTTATGAAATTCATTTAAAAGCAAATGTATTCATGACATATGGCCAAAGCCAGAGTAGATAAACTCCCTTTCTTCCTTGTGTTCAATATGCCAAGAGTTCCACAGACTACACTGCCCGGCAGAGCTTGCTAGACGGCAAGTTGTACATGACATTTCAAAAGTTCCTAACACATTGATTACTTCTTTATTTTCAACCATTAGGCAGCAAAGGAGACGTGAATTTCCAATGCCAACTAAGAAAATAACCATTTAAAACCATGGGTCTTTTATAACATTGAAGAACCTGAAAAAAAAAAAGTCCAACAATTTAAAACACCTTGGGAACAGAACACTAGAGAAATTCTCTTCCTTTTCCAGGCCTCTGAGCTGGCTTGAGGAGTACTATCAGCAAGTATTTAGTACTACCACTTATGTTAGGAATTTAATCTTCTGAAAGAGATTTGAAATCACTTTATAAAATATTGTGGAAAAGGCCAAGATATATTCATTCAAATTCCTTTTCACAATAAATACCCTATTCTGTTTTGCTTTTACCATTTCTTTTTCTAGCACCCTTTCCCCAATGCTTTCTTGACTCTTGGCATAGTCATTGGTGGCAGTGTCATAAGATGTTGGTTTGCACTCCTTTTTCTGAACAGTGCACTTCCCAAAATCCCAGCTTATTGGAAATGCTGCAAATGCTGTGTGTTAGTTGGGCTAGCTAGTTCCTCAGAGTTAAAATCATGTAATGTTTCAGTGTAGCCTTAACCCTTTGTGCTGGCTAGGGACTTGTACTTACTCAGCCTAGAGTAGATAGTTACCTGGCAACATTATCAGTCTCTATTCTCTGTACACATATGAGCTAGGGAATTACAAAGGAGGCAAATGTCATTTCTATGCTGCAGTTCAATCATCCATTTGTCCATCCATTCAATATTTTGATGTCACACCATCTACCAGGTATTCGTTTTGGAGAAACGAGTAAGACAAAATCCTTGACCTCATAGTTTAGTTTGGAAAGTCAAGCAAACAGTTGCAATGTTGTATCATTAATAAATGTGATCAATATAATTGTTTATTGGGTGCTGACAAAGTGCTAAGCATCGTGCTAAATATTTTATATAATCTCACTCCAAAAGACCTGTGAGCTAGGTATTCTTTTTTTCATTTTATAGATAAAGAAACAGGGGCTCAGAGGGGTTTAGTTACTTGCCCAAGGTTACAAAGTCAGTAAGGGGCAGACCAAGGATTCAAAGTCAGGTTAGTCTAACTCTGATGCTGTTAACCACTGCAATGCCACTCAATGTACTATGACAATTGTTTTAATGAATTAATTTAATTGCATGTATAAGGTGAAGCAGATGTGATGCAAAAACATGGTAGATGAGTAACAAAATATTTCTATATAATTAATTTCCCAGAGCCACTGTATTGAGCAATTTTTGTCACTGTAGCTCTGTGGACCAGGAACAATGCCAGATGATTGACACTATACTAGATGTATAGTACACTGCACCCTTTCCAATCTGGAACCCCTTGGGGGATGTCTGATTGCTGGTTTAGTATCGGGCCCTTAGGATCAGGCCTAAATCAGCAGTAGGACATCCCTCTCATGATCCAGGACAACTGGCTCCTAACTACTCAGCTGCCTGCCTGCCTGATCACCCCTAACTGCCCCTGCACTGGTCTGGTTCTGCCCAACTGCCCCCTGTCAGCCTGGTCGCTCCCAACTATCTCTCTTACTGACCTTGACCTCATTGCCCCCAACTGCCCCCTGATGGCCTGGTCACCGCTTAGTGCCCCCCTGCTGGCCTGCTTGCCCCTAACTGCCCCCCCAACCTTGTACCCCCTACTGCAACCCCTGCCAGCACCGTCACCTCCAACTGCCCCCCCACCAGCCTGGTCACCCCTCACTGCCCCCCTCTGTCAGCCTGATTACCCCTCGCTGCGCCCCCCATGTGGACCTGGTAGCCCCACAAAGCCTGCTGTTCGATCATTTGGTTGCCCCTCACTAATCCCCCTGCTGGACTGGTTGCCCCATGCAGCCTGCTGCTCAGTTGTTTGGTAGCCCCTCACTAACCCTCCTGCCAGCCTACTCACTCCACATAGCCTGCTGCTCAATCATTTGGTCACCCCTCACTAACCCCCCTGCTGGACTGGTTGCTCCAAGCAGCCTGCTGCTCAGTTGTTTGGTAGCCCCTCACTAACCCCTCTGTCAGCCTAGTCACCCCACATAGCCTGTTCAGTCATACATTTGGTTGTTTCAAATGCAATGGTCGCTTAGCCATATATTCATGATTATATGATATATATATATATATATATATATATATATACACACACACACACACACACGATTCCAATTCAGGTATACATTTCCAGGACATTATTGCTATTTCTTTAGAGTTGCTACAAAATTCACTGGAAAATTAAGAATTATGCCTAGGTATTGAAATATTTTAACTCACTATATCCTCTCTTATTGCATCCTCTCTATGCAGATCCTTAAAAAGACTTTTCAGGCAGTCAACCTGAAGAGAGAACACAGATTTCTAAAAACAGCTTGGCTGAGCTGCAAGATAACTTTGGACTTATCACCAGCCCTTTTGGAAAGAGCATAAGTTTCCAAATTTTTGCATAATGAGACTCAAAATCTACCAGCAACTACCCTGCTTGGAGGTAATAAAAACCCTTGTTTCAGACCAACTGAAAAGTTGAGGTAGGATCTGGCTCATGTAACGAGTTAGCAAACTGAGCATGGGTATGCCCTCAGGAATTATTCCCAATAAAATGTTTTGAGATAAAAATATGAGAATTTATAATGGACCAAACTCTGGACTAATTTTGGTGGGGGTGAGGAGAGAATGATCTAAATTACCAGTTTTTTTTAAAGGACAGCAAAGTATTACTATTTTCAAAAAATATAGTAATTCAAAGTACCTATTAAATGTTAGCAAGTAAAGTTCTTGCTAGGATTGTGTACATGAACAGACAAGGAACATTGTAATTAATAGCGTTATTTTGCTACAATGAACTTGGTTCTTAAATTCAGAAGTTCTGCCTTAAATATCTTTCTCATCTCCCCCCGCCCCAACACTTATCTCTACCTGTCAAATCCTACTCATTTTTCAAGCGTCATCTCAGTGTCACTTTGCCTGTGAAAACCTCTCACTGCAGTTAATTACTCCCTCCTATGCGTTGTACAGCTACTTAATGGCAGAGCAGGGATTTACTTGAGCCTATAGAATATAGATTCAGAGCCCATGTTCTAATCTTGATGATAAAACTGTCATCATCTAAACTTGATGATAATAGAGAGGAGAAAAATCAGTTCACATATACCTCGACTTATAATATTGTATCTAGAATTTGATTTTCATATGCTTGCTTATTCTCTGACTCCTCCCCAAACCAAACTTTTATCTATACTAATAAAAGCCTAGGTGGCCCTCGTGCGTGACATCATCACAAGATAGCCACCACAAGATGGTTACGTGTACAGTGGAGGCGGGTCCCGGCAGAGGAGGTGGGTCGTAGCAGGGGAAGGCAGTTGGGGGCCATCGGGTCAGCAGGGGAAGGCAGTTGGGGGCCATCAGGCTAGCAGGGGAGGGCAGTTGAGGGCCATCAGGCCAGTAGGAGAACAGTTATGTGGTGGTCAGGCTGACAGAAGTGGTTAGGGGTGATCAAGCAGGCAGGCAGGCGAGTGGTTAGGAGCCAGTGGCCTGGATTGTGAGAGGAATGTCAGACTGCCAGAAGGTGCAGGCTGGCTGAGGAACACCACCCATTGTGCACAAATTTTGTACAGTGAGCCTCTAGTTACTTAATAAAATTGCAGGGACCCTGTTCCTTAGACTTTGAAAAGAAGAAAAGTAGGCAATTATTGGAGTATGGTGCCAATCTTCCATTTCTGAGAAACCACCACATTTATAGGGAGCAGTCATTAGTAATGTCAGGCATACACTGTTCACTTCACCTGCCATTATCTAGTGCTTCTCCAGGGGGAAAAATCAATGTCTGTATTCATTATACTTTACTATTATTAAGAATACAAATGAGCCATAATTCAACTTTTTGTGAACTATATATCACATGTGAACTTAAAACATAGACAAATTCATTGAGAGATTACTGTGAGCCAGACATCATTCTAAGACTTTACATGCATTAATTAATTAATCCTCATAACAACACTGTGACAATGGGGCTATTATCTCCATTTTATAATGAAAACTGGGACATAGAGAGGTAACTTCTAAAAGTTGTACAGCTACTTAATGGCAGAGCAGGGATTTACTTGAGCCTATAGAATATAGATTCAGAGCCCATGTTCTAATCTTGATGATAAAACTGTCATCATCTAAACTTGATGATAATACAGAGAGGAGAAAAATCAGTTCACATATACCTCGAGTTATTTTACATGTAACTTTACAAAGTATGTCTCAGTCTAGTCTAGCTATATTGCCACATGTACTTTTATGACAAGAAGGACACTACTGAACTAAATATCAATATTTCTAAGACCAGGTTTTCAAAAAGTCAGTAAATTTTCCTGAAGCATAGCTCAAAGATCACTGGATCACAAGGTTGAAGTCCTTTCTTAAGTACTATGAGAAGCCATTTCTTCATAGTCCTTAAGAAAACAAGATGTTAACAAATGAGGCTAGTCACCTACAGTTCATGTTATGAATTATAGTTTGATGAAACAGTTCTTTACCTCTGCTACATATAGAATCCAAGCTCCTTTTTTTTCTTCACCAATTTCTCTTGTACATATTTTTCTTTGTTTGGCTGTTCTGATGCTTGTTTCAAAGCTTTCAATGTAACCATGTTTCTTAATTGATTATGAAGATTATTATGTATCATTGTTGCCTATCCTACCTTACCATCATTATAACCTACAAGAATTCAATATCTAGTCTGGAATTGTGAAGTTATTTTTGGGGGGTGGGAGTTGTTAATTATATAAACAAATGGCACAACAAAGTGGTATCATTCTAGATCCGTTTCTCAGCTTCTATGTGCTTATGAATAACCTGAGGAATATGTGAAAATGCAGCTTCTGAGTCAGTATGTCTGGGCTGGGGCCTGAGATTCCAGATTCTCAATAATTCCCAGGTTATGCAGAGCATATTTTGAGTAGCAAGGTCCTAGATTGGCCTGATCTTGCCATGCTTTAAAGTAGGACTACAATTAAATGAATCTGGGGAGATTAATATTTAGGATGTTTACAAAGCATGCCAAGTTTCCTGAGATGGTAATTCCCTAATAAATGTCTTCACAAATCCATTCCAATGGTTAATTGCTCCGACAGTCCAGGAAAATGTTTTTGTGTCTAAACTATAAACCCTTCAGGTGCTTTGCATTTTTTCCCCTGATTTTATCTTTATGAAGATAGATTTAGGGACACCATGACTATTCTCTTATGGATTAACTTGTTTAAAAAACATGAAAAGTTACCAAATGTTCCTTTCCTTCCTTTTAGGAATCTTAGATTTTGGGGGATGACTCAGTCAGTTCTTATTCTAGCTCCATGTTTATTTGTCTCCTCTAAGAAATCCATACATTTAGAGAAGCTGCATAATTGGTTGCCAAATCCTGTTGTTTAAATGTTCAATGACCATGCCATGCCTCAGATATACCCCCAACTTGCTCATAGGGCAATAGGGAGTACACTAGTAACTACTGGCCACTCAGCCTTGATAAAGCTCATGTTACCAAAAAAATGCACACTCTAGGCAGAATCTAGTAAATGTCAACATCAAAACAAATTGTCATATTGTTATATTTATGACCACATGGTAATAAAAAGAAATACTTGTGAGGTGATTAAAATAGCATACCAGGTAAAATTGGTTGTCCAGCAATTCCCAGTGGTGCCATTCCAAGATTATTCATTGCCGTGGCCCACGCAGTTGGATCAGACATAGGTAGTGTCATTGCAGTGGAATCCACATTCACAGTTCTACTATTATCACCTAAAAAGAAATGACAAGCAAAATAACTTGTTGTATTATGGTTTCACTGTCTAGATTACTTAGCATAATACACTTTGGAAAATTGTTTATAGAACTTGATCATGGACAAATGGTGGATAAGGCCTTAATTCCAGCTCTTTGTAAGAGTTAAAACAATGTAGCTTGAATTGGCAGAAGTCATAGAATCTAAAAACAGTTTATCAAATGGCATTTTAGTGTGTTTCTTTCTCCCCACTTTCCCCGCTCCTCTCTTCACTCCATCTATCTCTTTTTCTCTTTCCTTCTTCCCTCCTGTTTTTTTCTTAAATAAAGACTTTTTTAAGAGCAATTTTAGATTCACAGGAAAATTGAAGGGAAGGTACAGGGATTTCAAATATAACCCCTGTCCCCACATATATATAACTGTCCCCATTATCAACATCCCCCAACAGAGTGGTACAAAGGCTACAACCAATGAACCTATATTGACACATCATAATTACCCCAAAGCCCTAAAGGGTTCATGCTGATGTTGTACATTCTATGGATTTGGACAAATGTTCATAATCCTATCTAATAAAAGAGTAATATGCAAATTGACCATACCTCCTATCAAGCCATGCCCACAAGCCACGCCCACCAGCCAATCAGGAACAAATAAACCTCAACCAAGAGGGCTGTAGCCACTGAGAGCAGGAGGGAGGCTTGGGCTTCCCTGGCAATGGAGGAAGCCAAGCTTTCTGCCTGCCGTTGTCAGCCTAGGCCTCTCCACTCAATGCTACAAAGTTTCAATTATAGAAGATATATCGCAACAGAAATGGTGTCAGCCACGGAGCTGGGGAGAGCAGAAACTAGGGTTGCCTGGGTGATGGAGGAAGCCAAGCTTCTGCAGCCCTAGCACCTAGGCCTCCACTCTAGGCTACAAAGTTTCAATTATAGAATTTAAATAAACCAAACAGAAATGGCTATCTCTATGGAGTGAGCAGAATGCTTGGCTCTGCTCCAGGCTACAAAGTTTCAACTATAGAATTAATCCCAGATCCCTGAGCCTCTGCTTGGGTCTCTGGGGGCCATGGCCAGCCTGCAAACCACCACAGGCCCCTTTCCCAGGCCACCCCATATCCCAAGGGAACTCCCACTCTAACCTGGGACACCCTTCAGGGCAAACCAGCCTGTTCCCACCCATGCACCAGGCCTCTATCCTATCTAATAAAAGAGTAACTTGCAAATTGACCATCACTCCAACACACAAGAGGGCTGTCCACATGTGGTCAAAGATCCTGCCCCCAGGTGGACACAAGATGACCACCACAAGAAGACCAGCAGGAGAGGGCAGTTGGATGCAATCAAGCCTGCAGGGGAGGGCAGTTAGGGGTGACCAGGCTAGCAGAGGAGGAAAGTTGGGGGCAAACAGGCTGGCAGGGTAGTGGTTAGGCGGTGATCAGGTTGGTGGAAAGAAGCAGTTAGGGGCAATTAGGGAGGTAGGCAGGTGAGCAGTTTGGAGCCAGCAGTCCTGGATTGTGAGAAGGATGTCTGCCCATTTAGGCCTGATCCTGGTAGCACCTGGCCTAAACGGGCAGTCGGTCATCCCTTGAGGGGTCCCAGTTTAGAGAGGGTGCAGGCTGGCTGAGGGATATCCCCCGCCTCCTGTGCACTAATTTCGTGCACCGGGCCTCTAGTTATAAGTATAATACAGAATATTTTCACTTTATTAAAAATCCTCTGCTTATTCATTCTTCCCCACCCCAACAACAACTGATCTTTTTCACTATCCCCACAGTTTTGCCTTTTCTAGAATGTCATATTGTTGGAATGGGTGCAGTATATAGTCTTTCCAAATAGGCTTTTTCAACTTAATAATACACATTTAAGGTTCCTCTATGCCTTTTCATGGCTTGATAGCTCATTTCTTTTTAGTGTTGAATAATATTCCATTTTCTGGATATATCATATTTTATTTATTCATTAATTTCCTGAAGAACATTGTGGTTGCTTCCAACTTTTGGCAAGTATGAATAAAACTGCTGTAAATATTGATGTGCATGTTTTTGGGTGGGCATAAATATTTTCAACTGCTTTGGGTAAAGACCAAGCAGCACAATCACTAGATCATGTGGTAAGAGCATGCTTAGTTTTATAAAAAATTGTCAGCCTTTCTTCCAAAGTAGCCATACCTTTTTGCATTTCTACCAGCAATGAATTAGAGTTTCTGATGCTCCATATTCTTACCAGTATTTAGTGCCAGTGTCCTGGATTTTGGACATTCTTATAGGTATGCAGTGGTAACTCGTTCTTATTTGTATTTCCCTGATGACATATGATGTAGAGCATTTTTTCATATGCTCATTTTCCTTTCTTCTTTGGTGAGGTGTCTATTAAAGTCTTTGGCCATGCTCTACCAGTTTTTCTCAGTGGATAGAGTGTCTGCCTATGGACTGAAGGATCCCAGGTTCAATTTGAGTCAAGGGCACTTGCCTGGGTTGCAGGCTTGACCCCCACTGTAGGGCATGCAGGAGGCAGTTGACCAATTATTGTTTTATCATCATTGATGTTTCTATCTCTCTCTCTGCCTCTCCTTCCTCTCTGAAATAAATAAAAATATACTTTAAAAATAAAGTCTCTGGCCAGTTTTCAATCAGGTTGTTCTTTTAATCATTGAGTTTTAAGAGTTCTTTGTATAATTTATATAATAGTCTTTCATCAGATGTATATATTGCAAATATTTTCTCCCATTCTGTGCCTTCTTTTTTCATTCTTTTTTATGGAGAAAAATATTAATTTTAACGAAGTCCATCTTATCAATTATTTCTTCCATGGACTGTACCTTTGGTGGTGTATCTAAAAAGTCATTACCATATCTATGATCACCTAGATTTTCTCATTTGTTATCTTCCAGGAGTTTTATAATTTTGTATTTTACATTTAGGTCTTCAATCTACTTTGAGTTAATTTTTGTGAAGGGTGTAAAGTCTGTATCTAAATTATTTTTTTTGCATGTGGATGTCCAGTTTTTCAGCACTATTTGTTGAAAAGACTATTTTTGCTTAACTGTATTGCATTTGATCCTTTGTCAAAGATCAGATGATTATTTATGGGAGTCTATTTCTGGGTGCTATATTCTGTCCAATTGACCCATTTATTCATTCACTGATACTACACTGTCTTGATAAGTGTAACTTTATAGTAAATTTTGAAGTTGGGTAGTATCAGTCTTCCAAGTTTGTTCTTCTCCTTCAATACTGTGTTAGCCATCCTGGGTCCTTTGTCTCTCCGTATAAATTTCAGAATCAACTTATTGGTATCTACAAATTAACTTGTTTAGATTTTGATTAAAATTATATGGAATCAGTTGGGAAGTACTGACATACTGCCAATATGGAGTCTTCCTACCCATGTATCTTAAATATCTCTCTGATTTTCATATGCTTGCTTATTCTCTCACTTCTCTCCAAATCAAACTTTTATTTTACAATATGCCAGTTTCTGTGCTAGTGACTAAGAAAACAGAGATGAAAACAAACAAGAAAACCTCATTAACTACTACTCAAGAACACACAATACAATGAGAGACATAGCATATAAACAACCAATACAAATTACTGAATAAGTACTGTAATAAAACTATGAGTAAAGTGCTTTGGGAACAGGGGAGAAATTAAATCTGCTAGAACGGGTTTGGATATATGTGTCTGGGGTTGGAAGTGGGTTGGTGGAGTAGATGAGGGACGCCAGGAAAGCCTAGGCTGGCAAAGAATCATTAGGGATGAATCTTTAAGGAGCGATAGGATTTTTCTCCAGGTAGTGAATAGAAGATTAGTGTTGAAGAGCATTTCAGGAAGCAAGAACAACTGAACATTTATCATTGACTACCTTGAATTGTAGTTATTGGATACATGTCTCTCTTCTGCTAGCCTGCATGCTCCTTTAGATCCTTGGAATTCTTTATATTTCTGTGGTGTTGACTGTTAGTTCTTCTCTTTTGTTTATGACTTTACTTAGATCAGGGACTGTGTATTGGGCATTTTTCTTTCCCCGTTTGTTAGGTCAGTGCCTGGTATACAGTAGGTATTCAAGAAACATATGAATAAATGAATTAAGAAAATCAACTTACATTAATTTGGGGCACAATAAGCAATCTATGCAACAAAACTCATTGATTATTGGTGTACCTTTTTATAATGATAAATTTCTTAAAAGGAATGGTATAATTGCTAGACTGATTTTCTCTCTAGGACAACTGAATTTATAGGTAGGAATTTACTTAGAATCATAACCAGGGATAGATTCACCAAACTAATAATTCAATTTGATCTTATTAGCTATAATATTTTTTCATAGACATAGTCATACATATAAGCAAACTTGTAAATTTCTACTTTCAAAGAGAAATCCCAGGTGATCATCTCTGGCAGCAATTTCGACTTAAGATTTGCACTAACAAAACATGCTGTGATAAACACCTGTTTGGAATCATCACTTAATGGTAGAAAAGTTAAGTCCTGGCCTGATTCACTTTCCAGACTAAAAATGGACATCTAGCAATTTATTTGTTTGATGAAATTACCCTCACGTCATTAAGATATTTCTCTTATTCCCATGAGCCTTACACTCATTGTTAGTAGCCAAGAATATTCAGAAGGCAAGTGCTAGTTGTTGATAAATGGTCTTCAAAATACCTCACTGAAGTCTGAAGAAACTATTCTGATATCCAGGTTCTCTTATTTCACTTGTGTGGCAACTCCTTGAAAGATCACAGGTTCTAGAATGGTTGTGAATAAGTGCCTTCTAGGTAAGTTGCCTGAAGATATGGCACTTTGGAACAAAAGTTCATTAGTGCCAAAATAATAAAAGATGTGGCAATGATCATCAATTTTATGTTGGTATCACTCTATAACTATTGAATCCTTTCCACTGCATTGCTTATGCTTAACTGATTAGGCAATTACTGTCAAAACTTATTTAATCTTGAAGAAAACACACACACACACACACACACACACACACACACACACACACACACTGTTTTCTTTATTTCATTTAGACATTTAAACAATATCCCAGCAACTGCCTCAGGGCTGGGTAAAGATGAAAATGTATTGATTTTAGAATGGTTAAAAAGTAAAATGAATCCTTTAAAAATAATCAGTCATTTTCAAGGCAATGGAGCAGAAGGTAGATCTTACATTCAACTTCTCCCAGGACCAAACTGGAAATACATCTAAATTAAAGAACAATCATCCTGAATAACCAACTAAAGACCAGCTGAACTGTAGCTGGGTAGCTCAGTTAGAGCATCATCCTCATATGCCAAAGTTGTGGTATTTATATCTAGTCTGAGAACATACAAGAAGCAACCAATGAATGCATAAATAAGTGGGACAAAAAACTGATTAGATGTTTCTACTTCTCTCTATCTCTCAAGTCAATAAATAAAAATTTAAGAAAAAATAAGTAGCTGAAGAGGAGTTTTACAACCAAGGATTTACAGAAGAAGCCACATTGAGATTGGCAGGAAAGGCAGAGATGTGAAAAGGGCTGGCCCCACTTCCATGGGAAGGGGCTGAGGTTCCAAAGGTATATCTCACCTATAGGAGGGCTCCCCAGCCAAGAGGACCAGAGCTGGGAAGAGTGCCTACATAACATCTGTCTATAAAAAGCAGTGGGGTTTCTGTCCACTAAAAGACATGGAATCCACTGGAGACACATGTATTCTCTTGAAAGGCCAATGTTCAAAATCTCCTTCACAGCCACTCACTCTGGACTCTGGCAGATAGAGGGTGGTATGGACTAAAATGACCTAAGGAGAGTCTAAAAGAGCTATATGAAATGGAAGCAAGTGATTTATCAGATATACAGTTCAAATTAAAGGTAATAAGGATGACTGGGGAGGAAAAAAATGGCGGCGGAACAGAGGGATTCGATCTGAATCTGCTCCCAGGGCAAAAGGAGGGAGCAGCTGAAGGTCACGCAGGGAGTGTTTGCTGGTGAGTAGGGAGTCAGCTGTGCTCTGGTAGAAGATAGGGGACTGCTGGACTGGCCTCCCCAGCCTGAGTGGCTCCAGTACTGCTGGGTTCTCTCCCTGAGCCAACTGTGCAGAGGCAGAAAAATATACAGCTGCAATACCGGCTGGACAGCTGAGACTCCCAGAACACCAGCGCCCAGTTGGCGTGGACGCGCAGAGTCCTAGGAGCTCTGCGCTCCAGCACGGAAAGGTCAGATTTCCCTGGGGGTTCTTTGGGCGCGAAACTGAGGGGGCTGGCAGACTGGGATATCTACTCCTTGTAACTCAAAGCCCGGAGATCTGCACCTGAAATAAAATCTGTGGCTGTTGGAGCTAGTAAACTTGGGAAAGGGCCCTTGGAGCTGTGGCAGAGTTAATCCCTGGAACGCAACCAATTTGGACCTGACAGAGGAGGGAAACCCTGAAGATTTTGGGAGGGTCCTGGCTGCTAAAACAGCAGTCACCATTAGAGAGGCAGTATTAAATACCACAGGGACAGTGAGATCTTAGTTCAGGCTAGAGAGGACCAAGAGACCCAGAGGTCAATCTAGAAACACTGCCACCCAGGGGCCGAATCACAAATTGACTCTTGTGTGACACAAGGAATTGATTATATTTTCTCTTCAATTTTGGGAATCCAGTCTATTTTCATCTACTCTTTAGTATCTTTTACCTCAACTTCACCTTTATACCACCACTCTCTTGCTAACCCTTCCCTATTTAGTGCCTTGTTTCCCTTACACTTTTCCCACTTTGGATTTACCTTAATTCTTTCTTTTTACCTCCTGTTAAAATTTCACACCACTTATATATCTAATCTCCAACCACCTACTCCAAGTCCATATATACCGCTAGCTTCTCTGACTTCACTATCTTAAATTGTTTTTATCCCTGTTCTGTTGCTGTTTACTTGACTGTTGATTATATCGATTTTTATGCAGATTTATGAGATTGATTTGCTTATTCTTTTATTTTGGTTTGTCTTGTAGGGGTTTTTTATTTTTACTTTTGGTGTTCTTTCTTGTTTTGTTGTCCTCATTTGCATTGTTTTTTAGATAGATTTTTGCTTCTGTGTTCCCTCACCTCCCCTGATATTAGTAGTTGTATGTAGTTTGTATCAATCTCCAGGTATTTCTGGCGGGTTTTGGTTCGGATTGGGGGCTGTCCTATAGGAGTTTTCACCCCACATTTATAGTTTATTCCCTTTTTTCCACATCTTCCCCTTTTCCCATTATCGTTTTGGCTTTCCTGTCTTTCTTTTTGTGAGTGTGTGTGTGTGTGTGGGGGGGGTCTCTTTCTTTTTGTGTGAGTGTGGGTGTGTGAGTGTCTGTGTGTGTCTGGGGGGGTTCTCTTTCTTTTTTTCTTACCTATCACCGAATTTGCCTTTCTCTGGCGATCACCTTTATTTGTAATTACCATTACTGTGACTACATTCCGGTTCAGTGCCTGGTGCGTTGCACCTGGTTGTGTTGTATTTTGTGCCTTTAAATCAACGCAGGAGAGTGAGAACTACATAAACAGATACACAGAGAAGAGAGACCATGGGGAGACAAAGAAACAGCCCACATATGAAAGAAAAACAAGCCTCACCAGAAAAGGAGGTAAACAAAATGGAAGTTAACAACCTGTCAGAGAAAGATTTCAGAGAAATGGTCATAAGGTGGCTGAAAAGAATGGAAGACGAATTTGATAATATCACTAAGAACCAAGAGGAATTGAAGAAGAACCAAGAAGATATGAGGAAGACCCAGGAAGAAATGATGAAGAGCCAAGAAGAAATTAAAAGTGACATTGCTGAATTAAAGACTCAATAGAAAGTATTAAGAGTAGACTAGAAGAAGCAGAGGACCGCATCAGTGAGCTAGAAGACCAGGTAGGAAAAAATAACCAAGTAGAGCAGCTTTTAGAAAAAAAATTAAAAAGCAGGAGGAGAGCCTAAGGGAACTTGGGGACAACATGAAACAAAACAACATCCGTATAATTGGGCTTCCAGAAGGACAGGAAACTGAGCAAGGAATAGAAAACCTGTTGGAAGAAATAATGACAGAAAACTTCCCTGATATAGGAAAGAAAAAGCCCCACAAATCCAAGAAGCTCAGAGTCCCAAGCAAAATGAACCCCAAAAGACCTAGCCAAGGCACATTATAATTAAATTGGCAAACACCAATGAAAAAAGTAAGAATCTTCAAAGCTGCCAGAGAGAGACAGAAAGTCACCTACAAAGGAACCCCCATCAGAATAGCAAGTGACATCTCAACAGAAACGTATCAGGCCAGAAGGAAATGGAATGAAATTTACAAAGTCATGCAAAGGAAGGGTCTGAATCCTAGCATACCACACCCAGCAAGGCTATCAATCAAAATTGAAGGTCAAATCAGGAGCTTCACAGATAAAAAAGGACTAAGGGAATTCGTTACCACCAAACCAGCAATGCAAGAAATGCTAAAGGGTCTGCTGTAAAAAGAAATAGGAAGCGAAGAAGGAACACAGGGGTAAAGAACAGAAATGGCAACATATAAGTACCTATCAATAATAACTTTCAATGTAAATGGTTTAAATGCTCCAATCAAAAGACATAGGGTAACAGACTGGATAAGAAAACACAACCCATGTATCTGCTGTCTACAAGAAACCCACCTCAAAAAAAAAAAAAAAAAAAAAGACGCACACAGACTGAGGATGAAAGGTTGGAAAAAAGTTATTCATGCGAATGGAAATGAAAAAAAGCTGGGGTAGCAATACTTATATGCGACAAATTAGATCTCAAAGTGAAGGAGATAACGAGATAAAGAAGGCCACGTCATAATACTAAAGGGAGAAATCCAACAAGAAGAAATAACTCCGGTAAACATATACACACCCAATACAGGAGCTCCCTAATACATACAAAAACTCCTAGAGGATATCAAGGGAGAGACGGATAGCAATACAATCATAGTAGGAGACTTTAATACCCCACTATCACAATTGGACAGATCCTCTAAACAAATAATCAGTAAAGAAACATCAATCCTAAATGACTCACTAGACCAGATGGAATAAATTGACATCTTCAGATCATATCACCCCAAAGCCACAGAATATATATTCTTTTCAAGTGCCCATGGGTCTTTCTCAAAGATAGACCATGTGTTGGGTCATAGGCGAAGTCTCTCCAAATTCAAGAAGACTGAAATGATATCAAGCAAATTCTCAGATCACAATGGCATAAAGCTGGAAATCAACTACAATAGAAACAATCCAAAAAAATCAAACACATGGAGACTAAACAGCATGCTATTAAACTATGACTGGGTTACTAGAGAGATCAAGGAAGAGATAGAAAACATCATGGAAACAAATGACAACGATAGCACAACAATCCAAAATCTATGGGACACAATGAAAGCAGTTCTGAGAGGGAAGTTCATAGCTCTACAATCCTACTGCAAAAAAAAAAAAAAGAAAGAAAGAAACAGCGGCAATAAATTATCTAACACAACAACTCAAATAGTTAGAAATAAAGAAACAAGAAAAGCCCACTCTAAGCAGAAGGAAGGAAATAGTAAAGATGAGAGCAGAAATAAATGACATAGAGAGCAAAGAAACAATACAGAAGATCAACAAAACCAAGAGCTGGTTCTTTGAAAGCATAAACAAGATTGATGAAACTCTAGCCAGACTCACCAAGAAGCAAAGAGAGAGGACCCTAATTAAAAAAATCAGAAATGAAAGAGGTGAAATAACAACAGACCCCATTGAAATACAAAGGATTGTTAAAAAATACTATGAACAACTCTACTCCAACAAACTGGACAATCTGGAGGAAATGGATAAATTTCTAGAAAAATATAACCTCCCAAAACTCAATCAGGAAAAATCTAAACAACTCAATAGACCGATAACTGTGGAAGAAATTGAAGCAGTCATCAAATAGCTTTCAGCAAACAAAAGCCCAGGGCCAGACGGCTTCACAGGGGAATTTTACCAAACATTTAAGGAAGAACTAAAACATATCCTCCTCAGACTATTCCAGAAAATTCAAGAGGATGGAACACTTCCAAACTCCTTCTATGAAGCTAGCATCACCCTAATACCAAAACCAGATAAAGATGACACAATGAAAGAGAATTACAGGCCAATATCCCTCATGAATATAGATGCCAAAATCCTCAATAAAATTCTAGCAAATCGGATCCAGCAGTACATCAGAAATATCATACACCATGACCAAGTAGGATTTATCCCAGGAATGCAAGGATGGTACAATATCCGCAAATCAATAAATGTGATACATCACATAAACAAATTGAGAGATAAAAATCACATAGTCATATCAATTGATGCAGAAAAAGCATTTGACAAAATCCAACACCCTTTCTTGATAAAAACTCTCAACAAGGTAGGAATATAAGGATCATACCTCAACATAATAAAAGCCATATATGATAAACCCACAGAAAACATCATACTCAATGGGCAAAAACTACGATCATTTCCCTTAAGAACAGGAACAAGACAAGGATGTCCACTCTTACTACTCCTGTTCAACATAGTACTGGAAGTATTAGCCATTGCAATTAGAAAAGAAGAAGAAATAAAAGGCATCCAAATTGGAAAAGAAGAAGTAAAGCTATCCTCACTTGCAGATGACATGATATTGTACATAAAAAACATGAAAGACTCCATAAAAAAGCTAATAGACTTAATAAATGAGTTCAGCAATGTAGCAGGCTACAAAATTAATGCCAAGAAATCTATGGCATTTCTATACACTAATAGTGAACTTACAGAAAGAGAGACTAAAAAACCAATCCCATTTACCATCACATCAAAAAGATTAAGATACCTAGGAATAAACTTAACTAAGGAGGTAAAAGACCTATTCACAGAAAACTACAGTACACTAAAAAAAAGAGATAGAGGAAGAGGTAAACAGGTGGAAGAACATACCATGTTCATGGATTGGGAGAATCAACATAATTAAAACGTCCATACTACCCAAAGCAATCTATAAATTAAATGCACTCCCCATTAAAATACCAATAGCATATTTCACAGACCTAGAAAGAACTCTCCAAAAATTCATCTGGAATTAAAAAAAGACCCCAAATAGCCACAGCAATCCTGTGAAAGAAGCACAAAGTCAGTGGGATTTCAATACCAGATTTCAAGCTGTATTACAAAGCTACTGTTCTCAAAACAGCCTGGTACTGGCACAAGAACAGACATATAGATCAATGGAATAGAATAGAGAATCCAGATATCAACCCAAACCACTTTCCTCAATTAATATTTGACAAAGGAGGCATGAACATAAAATGGAGTCAAGAGAGTCTTTTCAATAAATGGTGTTGGGAAAATTGGACAGATACATGCAAAAAAATGAAACTAGACCACCAACTTATACCATACACACACACAAAAAAAACCTCAAAATGGATACAGGACTTAAACGTAAGACGGGAAACCATAAAAACATTAGAGGAATCTACAGGAAGAAAAATTTCAGACATATGCTGAAAGAACTTCTTCGATGATACTGCTCCTAGGGCAATGGAAACTAAAGACAAAGTAAACATATGGGACTACATAAAAATAAAAAGTTTTTGCACAGCTAAAGAAACCATCAACAAAACAACAAGAAAACCAACTGTATGGGAGAACATATTTGCAAATGTTATCAGTGATAAAGGTTTAATCTCAAGCATCTACAGGCAACTCACACAACTCAATAAAAGGAGGACAAATGATCCAATAAAAAAAAAAGGGCAACAGACCTAAATAGAATCTTTTCGAAAGAAGACCAAAGGAAGGCCCAGAGACATACGAAAACTTGCTCAAAGTCACTAATTATCCGAGAGATGCAAATCAAAACGACTATGCGGTACCATCTCACACCTGTCAGAATGGCTTACATCAACAAATCAACAAATGACAAGTGCTGGCGAGGATGCGGAGAAAAAGGAACTCTTCGTGCACTGCTGGTGGGATTGTAGACTAGTGCAGCCACAGTGGAGAACCGTCTGGAGTGTCCTCAAAAAACTAAAAATGGAGCTCCCATTCGACCCAGTGATCCCACTTCTAGGAATATATCCCAAGAATCTAAAAATGCGAATTAGAAAGGATATATGTACCCCTATGTTCATAGCAGCACAATTTACCATAACTAAGATTTGGAAACAGCCTAAGTGCCCATCAGCAGATGAGTGGATTAAAAAACGATGGTACATTTACACAATGGAATACTACGCTGAGGGAAAAAAGGAGCTCCTACAATCTGTGACAACATGGATGGATTTGGAGAGCATTATGCTAAGTGAAATTAGCCTGGCAGAGAAAGAAAAATATCACATGATCTCACTCATTTGAGGAATATAATGAATGACATAGACTGATGAACAAGAATGGATCCAGAGACTGAGAAAAGTCCATCAGAATGTCAAACCTCAGGGTAAGTGGCAGGTGGTGGGATTAAGGGGGAAAGTCAATATATTTGAACTCTTGAAATAAGGTAAGTAATTTGTGTTTTTTCATCCCTGACAAAGTTTATATAAAGTTATAAAAAAATTGGCACCAAGTTTGAGATTGAATTGACATGGCCTAGAACTTGTCATCTCCTATGGACACTAGTCCTTAGGCTAGGCCCTCCTTAACCTCCCGTGACACCATAATACCCTTACATTACATTATTCTACAATGTCACTATAATATTTGATATTTCACAACAGCATATTATACAATTATTCCAAATAAACTTACAAACTAATTCTTTGAATGTTGGGCAGCAACTTAAAAAAGGATAGGAAGGGAATTAATCCCTTTCAGAAGGAATTAAGGCACTGGGAATGCACCCGAGCATTCTATATTGGCCCATCTTGCCTTTTTTGCCAAGAGGGACCCTCTTCTTACTATCCAAATATACACAGCTATTGCCTGAGCTTTCAGTTCAAGCTGTGGCTGAAGCCTCTGGGTCGCTGGCACCATGGATCTGTCTCGACCAATAGTGTCAGCTCGGCCCTCTCAGGATAAGAAACCTGGATCCCCTGAGATATGTGATCAGTACCGGGATCCCGCCCGCAGGCGAGGGGGCCCCAAGGCAGGTGCTGGACTTGGAGGCCACGGGGGCATAGACTACAAAGGAGACAGACCTGAACTTCACATCACCCTGTTTGGCCCCGGAGGATGGCTGGTTAGCCAGAGACGGGTAAGATTCCTCAGGGAAGGAACAACCTAAGACAGGCACAGTCACAGAGGGGCCAACAGGAGAGAACTAAAAGGTCAACAGAGTTGGGGCACAGACAAACCACCAACAAACCTTGCAGGGGCTTGAATTCTCATCCCTCTTGAGGGCGGTCTCCTACCCCCATGACTGCTTCACCTCCCACACACAACTCAGACCGGGACCCAGGTGGCAGACAGAGACTCGGTCAGCAATAGCTGCTCTGTATCTAAATGCAGTCTATTACCAGGAATGCTCAGGACCTACAAAAAACGCAAATATTTCTTTCCACTAGTATTTACAGGGTAAACTAAGATTTCTGCTTGAGTATTAAAATGGACAGTAAAATAGTAATCAAGTTTTCAGATTAATTTAAATTGGCCAAGTGAAATAAGTGAATACACAAGAAAATTTCAGTGTCCTGGACAAAAGCTTTTCCTAAAACATTAACTAAAAAAATCTATTAGTAGTTCATCTCACTGTAAAATTGCCTAACATCCAAAGAACCTAAAGCAGTCATATTTATGTGCAAAAATTAAAATTTAAAATTACCAAGACTGCAAGATAAAATTTCCAAAAGCCCCCATTAATCAAAATGGGGGGGGGCAGTGGGGTAATATCATGTAAGGAAAAATATCCTGGAAGGAAAATACATCTAGAAAATTTTTACTCCAGAAAAGTAAATTCCATTTGTAAAACCAACTGCAGGACACCCATGAAAAAACACACATGGTGTCAAAATAAGCCAAAGGAAAGTCATTTAGGCAAAAATAAAAAGAATCCCAAGTCTATTTTGCAGAGAGGATCCCTTTGTTAACTTTTGGTCGAGAATGTGCTTGTGTGTTTGCAGCGAACAACTCCAAGACCATGTGGGTTCCTGCGACTGTGAGGAACTGACAGATCTGTTCCAGCCACGAGGATGGTCCAGAGATGGGGGACACTGATGACACCTTGCCATGCTAGCAGTCGGCAGCTGTGCACGACTGCAGGCAGCCCAGGACCAAATAAGAGAGGATGGATCTTGCATTGCCACGATGTGTCCACCATCTGGATACCATTGCTGACATGTACACATAAAGAATTATTTGACAGTGAAACTGGGACTCAGAACAGTTGGATATTGAAACTGAGACTGAAACATTTTTTGTTCTTATACATTTATTTCTAGTATGCAGAGGCAAAATATTTTTGAAGAAAAAAAACATGGGAGAGTGATTGATATAGAGGCAGGGAGGTATTGAACAGGCTGTCAAGCTACAGGGAGAAGGCTTGGGTGGATGGGAGGTGGATGCTGGGGGAGATCAACCGAAGGACTTGTATGCATGCATATGAGCATAACCAATGAATGAAAGACACTACAGCGTGGAGGCGGGGTGGGTGAGGACACGTGCTGGGGGGTAAGGGAGGCTGGGGGGAGGATAATGGGGGAGGAGGAAAACATGTACTACTATTAAATATAAGTTGTACTGCAAAAAAATCAATAAAAATATATTAAATTGAAAAAAAATAAAGGTAATAAGGATGCTCAAGCAACTTAGTGAGAACTACAACAGCATGAAAAATTACATGGAAACCATGAAAAAGAATCAGCCAAAA
The DNA here is from genome assembly GCA_027563665.1 of Antrozous pallidus. NCBI lineage: Eukaryota > Metazoa > Chordata > Mammalia > Chiroptera > Vespertilionidae > Antrozous > Antrozous pallidus. Next base: position 38,149,938 of record CM050509.1, on the reverse strand, counting down.
ATAAAGAACACTATTGTGACAAAAATACACATGAAGGAATGAAAAGTAGGCTGGATGAAGCAGAGAAACTAATCAGTGATTTGGAAGACGAGGTAGGAAAAAACCACCCAATTCGTGCAGCAAAAAGAAAAAAAAAAGATGAAAAATAATGAGGACAGTTTAAGGGTATTTTGGGACAACATGAGTCTTAACAATATCCTCATAATAAGGTTACCAGAAGGACAAGAGATAGAACAAAGGATCAAGAACTTATTGGAAGAAATAATGACTAAAAATTTTCCTAACTTGGTGAAGGAAGAAGACACAAGTCTAGGAAGTGCAGAGTCCCAAACAAGATGAACTCAGAGTCCCAGACCAAGACACATTATAATTAAAGTGGCAAAGTTAAAAACAAAGAGAGAATCTCAAAAGCAGCAAGATAAAAGCAGCAAATTATTAGTGGAACCTCAGTTCTCAAACTTAATTCATTCTGGAAGGCTGTTTAAAAAGTGATTTGTTTGAAATGCACATTGAATTAATCTGTTCCAAACCCACAAATGATTCCCTGTTTTAACCTTTATTATTTACAGCACACATGTAATGTAGTTTAATCTATACATAAATACTTTAAAAACAAATGGATATGAAATGTAAATGAAAATTTGACAAAAAGGAAATGAACAGTAAAAAAATGAAAATTTATGTACATACTAAAACATCTTTAATGTTGAGAACTACTGATGTCTTATTGTGGAGAGGAGGGATAGAGGGATGGAAGGATATTATTGTTTGAAGGGGAATCCTCTTCCATAAAAACATCAGGTAGCTGTTTTTCTGGGGTTATTTCTCTCATTTGTCGGTGCTGCACTAGAACTTGTTTCAGGTTCACTACGCTTCTGTCTCACTCAAACCCTAACCATTGATGTTTGTTTTGCCTGTGTTTTAACACTTGCCTGAAATGAAACACTGCATTGTCACTGAACAAGTTTATCACACAGTTTTCTGCTTCTTTGTCAAGGTGATATTTCTCAACAAAACTTTGCATCTCTCCTCATTTCCCGTGCATTTCTTTTATTAGTAAAGTAGGAATATCCTCCCTTTCCTTCTCTTCCTCTGAAGAGAGCTCCTCAGCTGCCCCCTGTTGTTCCCACTGAAGGTCTTATCGAGTTCTGTGGTGGTCAGTTCAGTGTTTTGGTCTTCCATCAATTCCTCCTCCTCATCATCATCCACCTCCAAGTACCTAGACTTGCACAGAAACACAATATCCTCCACATCAGACACAGGCTCATCCTCAAAGCCCTCAGAGTCCCTTTCAGCCACAGACTCAGGCCACAATTTCCTTCAGACTGAATGCATGGTCCTGGAAGACACTTCCCCCAGGCTTTGACTATGATTCTCAAACAAGAGAGGATATTTAAACGTTCCTTCCAGAACTCCCTGAGAGTTAAGTTAGTTTCAGAGATCACCTTAAAACACCTCTTTTTTTATAGCTATTCTTAAAATTAGAAATGACCTGCTGGTCCATCAGCTGGATGACAGGAATTGTGTTAAGTTGTAAGAACCTAACAGTGATGAAGCTATACTGCTCCACCAACTTGGCCTTCAAGTCTGGCAGTAGGCAGGAGCAGTATCCATTACAAGAAGTGCCATGACTGGCAGTTGTTTTCCCTGGAAGTATTTTTTCATACTTGGGCAAGTACTTCAATAAAACATTGCCTGGCTACTCAAGTTTTAATTTCCTATTCAAATCATATTCAACTTGTTCCAAGATATTGTTTTTCTTGAAAAGTTGTGGGTTTTTAGAATGGTAGATAAGTAGATGATTCAATTTAAAGTCCCCACTTGCATTAGCACACAACAGTGACATCAGCCTGTCCTTCACTGTCTTGTATCCTGGTAATGACTTCTCCTCCTGTGTGACATAGGACATTTTTGGCATTTTCTTCCAGAAGATGTCTTACTCATCACAATTGAACCCTTGTTGGGAGGAAAAATCCTTTGGCCTCTATGTAGTCTTGACATTCTATAACAAAATAATCAGCAAGTACTTTGTTAGAACTGGCATCATCCCTATGCTTCATTACATTATAAATGCCATTCCTTTTCTTAAATTTAAAGAACCACCCTATACTAGCCTTAAACAAATCACTTTCAGCACTCATTCCAGAGGTGTCATTCAGAAGGCCAGCATGCAACACCTTCACTTTTTCACATATCATTGCCTCTGAAATGCTATCACGAGCTAACTGCTTTTCATTGATCCAAATCAACAATTTTTCTATCTCTTCAAATGCTTGTGAGCTCTTTCAGACCCTTAGCAGCATAGGGATTTTTTAAATCATTATTGTTCAGTTTATTAATTACATTGTTCCCTTTATTTTCACCCTATAGTTCCCCTCCACCTGGTACCCATCCCACCCTCTGCCCTTCCCGCCTCCACTGTCCTCTCCCATAGTTGCATGATTTTTGTCCAGTCTCTTGCTGCACTTCCCACACCCCCTTTCTCCCCAAGAGTTGTCAGTCCATTCCCTCTCTATGTCCGTGATTCTGTTACATTCACCAGTTTATCCTGTTCATCAGCTTATTAATTCACTTGATTTTTAGATTCATTTGTTGACAGATGTGTATTTGTTGTTCATAATTTACACTTTTATCTTTTTCTTCTTCCTCTTCTTAAAGAATATCTTTCAGCATTTCATATAATATTGGTTTGGTGGTGATGAACTCCTTTAGCTTTTTCTTATCTGCGAAGCACTTTATCTGACCTTCAATTCTGCATGATAGCTTTGCTGCATAGAGTAATCTTGGTTGTAGATTCTTGCTGTTCATCACCTTGAATATTTCTTGCCACTCGCGTCTGGCCTGCATCGTTTCTGTTGAGAAATCCACTGACAATCGGATGGGTGCTCCCTTATAGGTAACCATCTGTTTTTCTCTTGCTGCTTTTAATATTCTCTGTCTTTTGCTCTTGGCATTTTAATTATGATGTGCCTTGGTGTGGTCCTCTTAGGGTTCCTATATATTGGGGTTAGGTGCACTTCTTGGACTCCTAAGTCAATTTCTTTCACCAGGTGTGGGAAGTTTTCGGGCACTATTCCTTCAAATAGGTTTTCATTGTCTTGCTCTCTCTCTTTTCTGGCACCCCTATAATTCGGATGTTGGTATGCTTGAGGTTGTCCCAGAAGCCCCTTACACTATCTTCAATTTTTTGGATTCTTTTGGTTTCTTGCTTTTTCAGCTGAGTGGATTTTACCTCTTTGTATTTCAAATCTTGAACTTGGTTCTTGGGGTGCTCCAGAGCACTTTTAGGTCTTTGTATAATATTTTTTATTTCAGTCAGTGTATGCTTAATTTCTGGTTGGTCCTTTTTCATATCCTTGAGAGTCTCTTTCATATCCTTGAGGGTCTCATTCATTTCCACGTTGGTCTTGATCATTTCCACACTGGTCTTGATAATTTCCTTGCAGGTCTCGTTCATATCCTTGAGGGTTTCGTTCATTTCCTTTGCAGTCTTGCTTATTTCCTTATAGGCCTTGACCTTTTGTTGGAGCCTCTTGAAAAACCCTATAACCGTGGTTTTGAATTCCATGTCCAGTCGTTTTTTCCCCTCCATTTCTTTCACATCTGATTTCTTTTCATGTCTCTGCATGGTGGCTGCTTCCCTGAGTTGGTCAATTAGCTTTGTGTGGTAGCCTTCCTACTAGGGACAGTGGGTCAGCCTCCCCAGTTACCTGAGGTGGATATGGGTTGCACAGTCTTGCTGAAGTTAAGCTCAGGTTAATCATTGTTAACACTTGGAGGGGTTGACCTCCAGGCCAATTGTCTGTGAAATTCAGCTGTGCTCAGGCTGGATGGGCGGAGTCTCTGGGCCAAGCAGACAGCGTTAGCTCTGCCCTGTGCGGCCCCAGGGACTCTGTGCTGGGGGTAATGGCCGCCAGCACCTCTGAGAGACAGCCGCTGTGGAGCTCCACCGGCTGCTGGGGAATTCAGTCTCACCCCAAATGACTCTGCACACCCAATGTCTCACCCAGGGTCCAAAACAAAGCAGACTGATGGTTTTCCGAAAGAGAGACAAGTCGCAGATCGCTCTCTACTCGGTCACGCAGCTGAGCTGTTCGCGTGCAAGCTGCCTTCTCCACAAGCTGGGAGAGCCCTGTAGCACCCGAGCTTCGGCGTGCCCTCCCACTGTCCAGTTTTCACCCCGTATGATAGTGGGTTCTCTGGACTTCGCCCAGAGCTGGAGAATCAGTCCAGTGGGATGTCTTTGTCTACCCGCTTGAGAAAACTGGCCGGTTTTCAGCCGCCCGCCCTCTCCGCTGGCGCGCGCTCCAAACCTCTCTCTGCACGAATCTTTCAATGCTGTCTGCTGCCACTCCTCCGAGTCACAGTGTCTTATTTTCACTTTTATTTGTGGAATTTTCACTCGGCCAGCTTTCTGGTGATTCTGGAAGGTGTTTGTTCTTTCGTTAAGTTGTAGTATTAAAATTCCTGAGTATGATGGCAAGATAGGTGTTTTACCTATGCCGCCATCTTGGTTCTAGCATAGGAATTTTTTATGGTCTCTTTATATTTTAAAATTCTGCTAATCATCAATTTAGCCATGCCATACTCAGTATCCCGAGCAGATACATGAACAATTCAATCATACTTGGCAATTATTTATTTTTTAAGTTCTATCATTGTTCTCACAACTTTCCTTTTTTCTTTGATGCTATCACCAACTTCCTTCGGACACATAGTTACTTACTATACATATTTATAATAATAAGCAGTAACAAAAGGAAAATATTCACAACACAATTTCCTGAATTAACAATTAACAACATGAGGTTTAGAGATAAACGAACTCATACATAGGCATTCATTCCCTTGTTTGTCACCTAACAGTCACATCACTGATAATATGGGTAATCAGCATGAAAGGTTTGTCGGACTGAGAACTGAAGTTTTGTTCAAGAACCATTTTTCCCTATGAAAAACTTAGTCAAGATCAGAACTGTTTGAATGGGAGATGTTGCAGAACTGAGGTTTGATTCTACCTACAAAGGAGCTCCCACAATACAGTCAGGTGACCTCTCAACAGAAACATTTCAGGCCAAAATAAATTGGCATGAAATGTTCAAAGTGATGAAAATCAGGAACCTACAATCAAGACTACTTTACCCAGCAAGGCTATCATTTAAAATTGAAGGAGAAATGAAGAACTTCCCAGAGAAGAAAAAGTTAAAGAAATTTGTTATCAGCAAAACACTATTACAAAAAATGTTAAAGGGTCTGCTTTAAAAGTAGTAGCAGTAGAAGAAACAGAAGAAAAGAGTTAAAAGAATAAAAATTGCAATAAATACAAATCTATCAGTAATCACTTTAAATGTAAATACCTTAAATGCTCCAATTAAAAGACAGGCTAGCTGAATGGATAAGAAACAAAGATATACATACATATATATCTTTGTTACTGCTTATTATGCTGTCTACAAGAGACCAACCTCAGAATGAAAGATATACATAGACTAAAAGTAAAGGAATGGGAAAAAATAATGGAAATGAAATAAAAAATTGGGGTAGAAATACTTGTATCTGACAAAATAAAACAAAGGCTATACTAAGAGACAATGAAGAATACCGCACAATCATAAAAAGAGCAATATAATTCTGGTAAATATTTATGTACCCAACATAAGAGCACCTAAATATGTAAAGCAACCTTGATGGACATAAAAGGAGATATTGAGAGTAATATAGTCATAATATGGGATTTTAATACCCCGTTTACATCAATGGATAGATTTTCTAAACAGAAAATCAACAAGGAAACAAATGATGGCCTTAAATGACACACTGTATTAGATGGATTTAATTGGTATCTTTAGAACATTTCACACCAAAGCAGCAGAACATACATTATTTTCAAGCATACATGGAACATTTCTAGGATAGATAACATGTTAGAACACAAAATAAATCTCAACAAATTTAAGAAGACTGAAATCATATCAAGCACTTTCTCCGATCACAACGGCATGAAACTAGAAATCAAACACAAGAAAGAAAGGAAAAACACACAAAATCATAGAGGCTAAATTCATACTACTAAACAATGGAAAGGTTAACAATGAAATCAAGGAAGGAATAAAAAATTACCTGGAAACATATGAAAATGAGAACAAAATAACACAAAATCTATGGGACTAGTGAAAGCAGTCCTAAGAGGAAATTCATAGCATTACAGGCATCAAGAAACAACAAGAAATTAAAAAACCCAACTTTATACTTGAAGGAACAGAAAAAAAAACCTCAAAAACAAACAAATAAAAAACACAAAAAATCCCAAAGTAAGTAGAAGGAAATAATAAAGATCACAGTAGAAATAAATGAAATAGGGTAAAAAAAATACAATACAAAGGATCAATGAAACCAAGAGCTGGATCTTTGAAAAGATAAACAAGATTGATAAACACTTAACAAGACTCATCATGAAAAAAAGAGAGGACTCAAATAAAATCAGAAAGAGAGGTAACAACTGACACCAAAGAAATACAAAGGATTGTAAAAAAAAATAATATGAACAAACTATATTCCAATAAATTGGAGAACTTGGACCAAATGGAAACAATCCTAGAAACATATCATATTCCAAAATGGAATCAGGAAGAATCAGATAATCTGAATAGACAAATTATAATAAGTGAAACTGAAGCAGTAATAAAAAAAATCCAAACAAATACCATTCTTGGACTGGATGGCTTCACAGTCAAATTTTTTCAATCTTTCAAAGATGAACTAACACCTATCATCAAACTACTCCAAAACATTCAAGAGAAGTAAAAACACCCAAGCTCATTCTACCAGGCCAGCATTATCCTAATTCCAAAATCAGATAAAGACACTATAAAGAAAGAAAATTATAAGCCAATATCCCTGAACATACATGCTAAAATACTCAACAAAATATTAACAAACATGATCCAGCAATACATTATGAAGATGATATTCCATGTTCAAGTGGAATTTATTTCAGGGAGGCAAGGTTAGTACAATATCCACAAATCAACAAACATGATATAGCATATAAAATGAAAGGGAAAAACCACATGATCATACCAATAGATGTCAAAAAAACATGTGATAAAATCTAGCACCCATTTATGATAAAAATTCTCAGATAAATGAGAATAGATGGAGCATACTTCAACATAATGAAGACCATGTAAGAAAAATCTATAGCCAATATAATACTCAATGGACAAAAACTAAAAGCATTTCTCTTAATATCAGGAATGTGATAAGGTTGTCCATTTTCACCACTCTTAGTCAACATAGTACTGGAAATTCTAGCCATAGTAATCAGACAAGAAGAAGGGACAAAAGGCATTTAAATTGGAAAGGAGGAAGTAAAACTGTCATTACATGATATTGTATAAAAAAAACCCTATAAGTTTCTACCAAAAAGCTAATGGATCTAATAAATGAATTTGGCAAAGTAGCAGGGTACAAAATTAATATTCAGTGTTATTTCTATACACTAATAATGAAAAACAGAAAGAGAAATTAAGAGAACAACCCCTTTTACTACTGCAAGAAAAAAAGGTATATAGGAATAAATTTAACCAAGGAGGTAAAAGACCCGTACTCTGAAAACTATAAGACATTGGAGAAAGAAACTGAAGAAGATACAAATAAGTGGAAGCATACACCATGTTAATGAGTTAGAAAAATTAAATCATTAAAATGTCCATACTACTAAAAAGTAATCTATAGATTCAACAGAATTCCTATTAAAATATCATAGCACGTTTCACAGACCTAGAATGAATATTTCAAAAATTTATAAGGAACCAAAAAAGAGTCTGAATAATCTCAGCAATCTTGAGAAAGAAGAGCAAAGTTGGAGGTATCAGAATACCTATTATCAAATTATACTACAAAGCCACTATAATCAAAACAGACTTGCACTGGCATAATAACAGACAAATAGATCACTGCAACAGAAAAGAGACCCCAGAGGTGATGAATACATTCTTTAATTGTGATGATGATTTTACTTGTATATATGTCAAAATATATCAAACTGTGTACATAAAAAAGAAGAGACCCCAGAAATAAATCCATACCTATATGGTCAATTAATATTTGACAAAGGTGGCAAGAGGATACAATGGAATAAAGACAGTCTTTTCAGTAAATGGTGTTGGGAAAATTGGACTAGTACATGTAAAAAAAAATGCAACTAGACCACCAACTAACACTATACATGAAAACAAATTAAAAATGTATAAAAGACTTAAATGTAAGCAGTGAAACCATAAAAACCCTAGAAGAAACTATAGGCAGTAAAATCTTAGACATCTCTGGCAGCAATATTTTTGCCTATATGTCTCCTTGGGCAACAAAACCAAGGAACAAATAAACAAATCGGAATACATCAAACCCGAAGGTTCTGCACAGCAAAAGAAACCACCACAAAATGAAAGGGGAACCCATTGTATGGGAGGACATATTTGCCAATGACACATTTGATAAAAGGTTAATTTCCAAAATATATAAAGAACTCATACAACTCAATAAAAGGGAGATAAACAATCCAATTAAAAAATGGGCAAATGACCTGAACAGAAACTTCTCCAAAGAGGACATATAGACAATAGACATATTAGAAAATGTTCAACATCACTAATTATCAATGAGATATAAATTAAAACCACAATGCTGTATCACCTCACACTGGCCAGAATGGCTACCATCAATCAATTAACAAACAAGTGCTGGCAAGGATGTAGGAAAAAGGGAAAACTAGTACACTCTTGGCGGGAATACTGACTGGTATAGTTATTATGGAAAACTCTACTTGGAGTTTCCTCAAAAAATTAAAAATGGAATTGCCTTTTGACCTAAAGATCCCATTTCTGGAACTATATCCTAAGAATCCTGAAACACTAATTTGGAAGAATATGTGCATTCTTGATCATAGCAGTGTTATTTACAATAGTCTAGATTTTGAAACTGTCCAAGTGCTCATCATTACATGAGTTGATAAAAAAGTTGTAAAACACTTACATGATAGAATACTATGTGGCCATAAAAAAGAAGGAAATCTTACCTTTTGTAACAGTGCAGATGGACCTGGATATTATTATGCTAAGTGAAATAAGCCATTCAGAGAAAGACAAATACCATATGATCTTACTTTTATGTAACATCTAATGAATAAAATAAACTTGAAAAACAAAATGGGACTAGAGGCATGGATTCATGGAACAGACTGACTGTTCTCAGAGGAGAGGGTGGAGGGAGGAAACTGGATAAAAGAATATGAAGGGATTAGCCAAAGAAGATATATGCATATCCCATAGACACAGACGACATTGTGGTGATAGAGAGAAGGGGAGATGAGGGCCAGGTGGTTATGGGTAAAGGAGGAGGAAATGGGGACATCTTTAATAATGTCAACAATAAATATAAAGTTGAAAAAAGAAACAAGTTTAGTATGTTGGTATCATCTCACCAACTATAGTCTTTATTAAGACAAAAGCTCTATTTTTCCAGCAATTTACTCTTTATAATTCTCTTTCTTCTGTCCAGGGTTATATCCATTGGTTTTTATGCTTCTTGTAATTTTGTTACATAGTATTGTACAAAGTTGAGAGAGGATTTGGTCAATAATCATCTACTGAACGGCTGCTAAGAGCAGGAAGCAATCCTGGGTAGTAATGAAGATCATGGATTTGGGAGTCTGATGGCTCTGGACTAGAATCTAGCTCTACTACTATAATGTGCTCATTCTCTTTATCTCTTTTCTTTTCTTCTCTTTTTGTTGGTCTGCATTCCAGCCTTCTTTTCATATTTACTGCTCATTAGTTGAATATTCTCTATGTGTCAGATACCATTCTAGTTGTTGAAAACAGCATGGCATGTCAAACAGGTTTAATCTTTGGTCTTACCAAGCTATACTCTAGTGCAGGAGGGAGACATTAAAATACAAATGAATATAAACGAAATACATATTATGATAAGTGCTCTGAGTAAATAACTGGGTTTGATAAGAAAAAAGGTGAATGAAAAAGTTAGGAAAATGATAATATCTACCTGGTAAGTTTGTTGTAGATTAAATTAGATAATGTGGATAAACAATTTAGCATGGCTCCTGGCTCATACTGAGCCCTTAGTAAGTGGTAATAATAACATGGTAATAGTTAGGATGATGACAATGAAGTGGTCCCAGCCCTTATAGGGCTTAAAGTCTATGGGAAAACACAGTATATATATATGAATTATTATAATTCATCATATGGATATGAAACTGAGGCACAGAGCTTAAGTAATCAGCTCAATATCACACAGCTAAAAGTGGCAGAATAGAAATATGAACCCAGGCAGCTCTGATGCTAATGACCAGTGTTATCTGTTACACTAAACTCCCTCCCAAAGAGCCCTTTTGTTTTCTTTATTCTCCTAGCTCAGTGGTCGGCAAACTCATTAGTCAACAGAGCCAAATATCAACAGTACAACGACTGAAATTTCTTGTGAGAGCCAAATTTTTTAAACTTAAACTTCTTCTAACGCCACTTCAAAAATAGACTCGCCTAGGCTGTGGTATTTTGTGGAATGGCCACACTCAAGGGGCTAGAGCCGCATGTGGCTCGCAAGCTGCAATTTGCCAATCACTGTTCTAGCTCACTGGGCACATACTATTATAATCCTTACCATGTTATATTTTATTACCTCTTTCTGTATCTAAATATCCCCCTAGACTCTCAGTCCTTATTTCTCCTTGTTATTCATAGTATCTACACACCCATGTATGACATGGAGATGCTCAATAAACTATTTAAACAAATAAATGAATAAATATATGAATATATAAGAAAGTCCTGCACAGACATTCTTCATCCCAGAAGCAGGTGCCAAGCTATTCAGAATGGGATACTACTCTGCTGTTTATTAAGATAAAATCTCTTTTGGTGTTTTCTCCTGAGTACAGAATATTAAATATTTTAAATGAAGAGTGAGAGGAAGATAAAATGGTGATAAATTGAAATATTATAGTCCTAACATGCTGATAATATGAGAAAAATCATAATTACAGAGATACAAAATTTAAGGTAGATAAATCTGGAGATGAGAAAATTAATTTTCACAGGGGAAATTCTTCATGGATAAGAAAGAACTGACTGGAATTTGAGAATTTAAGGTAATCAAATTTACTAAAATAAATGTGCATGTAGCAGCCATATTTGTTAGTTCCTTAATGGCAGAGGATATAAACCTCATTTACTTTCGTATATTCTACAGTGACTAGCTTCAAGTAGGTGCCAATAAGTGTACTTTTAAATAAGTTAACTCTGAAAGTACTTAGCAATTGTACAAAGTGTGGCTTACTTACAATGCCTATTTCATAGACCCACATCCACATAAAATCTCTTTGCATCGTGCCGTCCTGAACCATGCACTTGGGCTCTTAAAGGAAGATAGTGGTCCAAAGCTGGGTGAGACATTAGACCTCTGGGATATACCAGGACTTATATAAATGGTGAATAATAGTATTAATGATAGTAATTATAGCACAATTAATAATAGTTAACACATTTAATACTTATATATGTCAGGCATTCTTCTAGGTACTTTATGCACATTAATTTAAAACTCACAGCAATTTATAAAGCACAACTTCTCATTATTCTTATAATTATCCCAATTTATGGCTAAGGTACCAGAAACAGATAATTTAATCAACTTGTTTGTGGTCATATAGCTAGATTGCAGTGGAGCCAGGATTAAAACCCAGGCAGTTTGGCTCCTTAGCTACTATGCTATACTCTTTACTACTATGCTATACTAAACTAAGGAAGTTATAGAATATTTGAGCTGGGAGGGCTAGCAAACTCATCATTATAGAGATGGGGGCTCCCATCTACTGCAGTGGTTCTTAATTGGGGCTAATTTTACACCCCAGGGTATATTTGGAAAAATCTTTTGGTTGTCACAGTTAGGGGCTGGGCACAGAGGCCAGGGATAGCATTAAACATCCTACAATGTTTATATAACACAGTCACCCTCAACTCCAACAGCAAACAATTACTTGGTGCAAAATATCAATAGTGTCAATGTTGAGAAACTCTGCTTTGTTGTAGCAATTTTCATGTGTTCTTACTGGAGAGTCCCTTATATCCCTGGTTTATCACAATCCCTTCCCATCCACCACATGTGCAGCCAATATCAACATCTGCAGTTTATGCTCCACTCCTTATGCTATCATGCTAAAACTAAACTGATTACCTCCTCTCAACCAAGAACATGTTTAGCATCATTACTTTTGTTACTTTTATGCTTCACACGAAAGACATGATCCTCTTGGTAGGGAATCTAGATGCCATGGGAGGCTGGCAGGTACTTGTTTATAGAGTGGTCCTGGGAGGAGCACTAGGAATACAAAGGAAAGAGAGAGGAAGTTCAGAAAATGTTTGCATAGAAGACAGAAGAAATCGCCACCTCCAGCATATCATATTCATACTGTAGGCACACAGGAAGTATTTCCTGTGAAAGATTACAGCACAAGGGCACGATTTGGTGTCCTAGAACTAATAACAGTGTGCTTCCTGTCTCTAGTTAAGAAAAAGGAAACAGCAGGATAAATCATGTTTTTGGTCTGCATTAAGCCCAGGGCTCAAGGTTTTATCTTCTATTTGGTATTTATTGCTCATGAAGCAATATATTGTGTATTGTAGGTGTTATTTTGAACCCTTCTTCATTTTCTTTGAAAAGTAACAATCTATCATGGTTTGTGATCAATGCACTGCAGCTCCACCATTTCTTTGACCACAAACATCACCAGTAGTGACGCCACAACTTGCAACATCTCTATGCAGGGTGAGACAACTGACAGAGGCTTTTGTAAGGCAAGGTTCCCTGGTGACAAGGTTCCCAGGTGGTTTAAGAGAGATAACACTATTAGGCAAGTAGGGCTTTGTCTCCTTGTGGATGTTACCAAGGAAATATCAAGGAGCCCTCAAGGGGGTCCAGATGTTACAGTATATTCTTCCTTGGGGAAGGAGAAGGAAAAGGAAAAATAAAAGGGAAATGGAAGGTTTTTATACTAGCCTATATAGTAGAGAATCATTCTCACATGGACTGTGAGTATGGCAGGGTGCAGGGTGGGAGACAGCAGCTTGATCCTCATGGTATGCAAATGAAAACCTCCAAGAGGGTACTTTCACAAACTGAGTCTCACCCATCTGGGAAGATTCACTATTCTAGTCTATAAGATGGAGGATCCTAGAGATAGCCACATCCACATTAGAGAAGTTTTAAGGATGTTCAAGGCTTTAAACTAGATCTATAAGAAGCTAGAGCATGAAGCCAGACTTCCAGACGGCAGTTAAGGGGAGTGGGAATGTATCAAGAAAGAAGTCCATAGGTTTTGGCATGTGCCTCTCCAAGGAGCTCACATTACATAATCTACATTTATGAGGCAGCAGGGTATAGCGGAAAGAATACAGACCTTGGGGCCAGACAGATCTAAAATCACATCTGGGCTCTATTATTTACTGGCTTTGTGACCTTAGTCAAATTTTGCAAGCTTTATAGCCTGTTTCCTCATCTATAGTTGGAGATAATGATACCTATCTCTCAGGCACTAAGCTAATGGTAATAATGTTGATTTCTAATATTGACTTAAATCCTTATTATGTGCCAAACATGGATTTAAGTTTTTATATGTTTATGTAATATAATCCTCACAAATCCATGAGACAGGTAATATTTATCATTAGACCCATTTTATCGATAAGGAAAATGAAACACAAAGAAGTTAAGAAGTTGTCCAAGGTCACAGATAGAGTTAAAACTGGAGTTGAAATTAAAATTCAGGCAATACTGCTCCAGAGCCCACACTTTCATCCACTGACCTAGATATCGTCAATACAGTATAAAGAATGCGAAGCTGGATATCTGACATAGAGCAAGTACTCAATCATGATCTTAGTCCCACTTTCTTTCCCTTTCCCTTCCTTTTTACCAGTTAAGGAAGAAACCATTCATTTTCCCTATGGGGGTAGCTTCTCTCTGAACTTTATTTTGGGGTGGGCTGGCACAGGTTGAAGAATCTCAAGGATAGTCCTAGTCACTTCCTAAGGTCTTACCTAAATGTGAGCCAGGTGAACAGATTGAGGTTGGATGCAGGCATTCTGGCTCAACCATGGGAAGTTGGAGAGCTTCCTCAGTAAGAGTGGTGGCTAACTGGACTAGAGAAATTCTCTAGACTAAGGTCCAGAATTCCCTACTTCTGGCTCCTTGGGCTTCTGAAATATCAGTGAATTCACACTACCCAGCTCAAGGGTGAATGGTTGACTGTGGCCCTCTAATCTTTAGGACTGCATCATCACATCCATTCCATATTTCCTCACTTAATATTTAGATAACATAAAATAAAAAATGGATGGCAAAAATACTACTTTACCCTAAATCTTTTAACATTTGCATTAATTGCCTAAGTCATATAGTCATTTTCCTGGTTTTGAAACAGAAATATTAATATTACTGTCAGGATCCCAAATGTTGCAGCTACTAGTTTTCAACTAGAAATTTTAATATTTATCAAATCAACTAATTGCATTTCACATTCTGAGCAAGATCTTCAAGTTAATGGCATGTCTGGTGTTAAAGAGGGGATGGAGAAAGGAGTGATAGAAGAATGAGATCTACAAGTTCCCAAAGTTCTGTAATATATGCTTTTCTAAGGTAGGTTGACTTGGTAACCCTGCTGCTATGCTATTTGAAGTTTGGCAAGATGTTTTGGAAGGAAAAAAACTAATAATATTGGGGTGAATCCACAAGCCATTTTCCTTTAAGCTCTTTTTGCTGATAATCTTTCAAACATGTCTTAGTCCATTTCCTAGCCATAGGAGATAGAGTACAACAAAGAGAAATATAGCATGGACTAGATATGGAATTATGAGGGCTGAGTTTGAACTCTGACTTGACTATTCACTTGCTGTGAAACAATCATCTGCACCTGTGTCTGTCAAAATGCAGTCCCAATATGGCCATCAGAATCACCTTAATATTATATTAACAAATATAATATGTTAAATTCATCACTATTGTGTGGTATCAAGGTGAAAAATCCATGTTTTCCTCCCCATTGAGGGTCTCATAGACTAGCAGGAGAGACAGACATGAAACGAAAAACTATTATATAGTTTGATAATGACTAAACAGGAACATACGAAGAAAGGAGAGGTAGTTACTGCTAGGAGGAGAGGTGGTAGTGAAGATGAAGAGCATAGAGGAAGTGATGTGAAGCTGGAGGTGACTTTAAAGTGAGTTTTGAAAGATATGTCAATTATTATGGTACTCTGGCTATCTTAAAATGTGGGAGAGAAGGCTGTATTTGTGCTAAGTCTAAAACCTGAAATAGAAATTGTTCTTGTTTGGGGGATGAGCATTTGTGGCAAATATTTTTCGTACCATTTTACTTATTATTTCTCTCTCCTACAAGTAGAATGTTAAAAATCTGGAATCATTTTGTATTTTCCAGCTGGTTGGACTTTGAGAGGATGAGTATGAGACTATATTGTTAACTGGCTTTTCAAGTCATTAACTACAAGGCCATGGTCTAAGTCATTGGGGTGCAACACTGGCTATGATAGCTATAAATAAGTGTTAAATTCTACTGATAAAGGGAACTTTGGCTTGAGAACTAGCTGCCTCAGCAAAGTTATCCTCAAATATTAAAGACAATGCTATATATACACATACAGACACAGGAGGCAGTGACTAATGGCTCTGCTTTGGCCCAGCAGGCCTGGCCCCCTTCTAGCATCTTTGTCTCTATAGGCAGCCTAACTCGAGTTTTCAAATTCTATGTCAATTTGACAAATAATCAGGAATTTTTAGTATACAGAACTTCACACTGCCCCCACCACTCTTTATGTTTTAAAGTGACTTTATTTTTTCTGCAACACACTTCCATCAAATCTATTATGTCTTTGGCTAGAGCAAGCATGATAAACCCCCAAACCTTAATGCTAATGTGACCCTGAAAGAAGAAAAATGTGGCTACAACAATAGTTAAGATCATGGTCTTTGGATTAGATATGAGTTCTAATCCTGATCTGCCACTTATTAGCTGAATAATGCTAGGAAAGTGACATAATGTCTCTGTTCTTCATTTTCCACATCTGAAAAATGAGGACAATAATAGTACCTATTTCACAGGGCTGTGGTAAGGAGTAAAGAAGGAAAATGCAAAAAAGGAGCCCATTACAGTGACTAGCTTCAGTAAGTAGTTGTAGAATAACAATAATTATTATTAATATATTTTTAAAATATATTTTATTGATTTTTTACAGAGAGGAAGGGAGAAGGATAGAGAGTTAGAAACATTGATGAGAAACATCAATCAGCTGCTTCCAGCACACCTGCTACTGGGGATATGCCTGCAACCAAGGTAGATGCCCTTGACTGGAATCAAACCTGGGACCTTTCAGTCCACAGGCCGACATGCTATCCACTGAGCCAAACCAGTTAGGGATATTATTAATACATTAACCACAGTATACATTACATCTGATAGCTTATGAAAAACAGGGGCCACTGCAGGTGGAGACAATGTTGTAATTCCTTCAGGTGAAAAGGACAGGATAGTACCAATATGGGAACCAGCCATTAATAATAATGGGGAATTGTATTTAAATAAAAAAGAACAAGGTGGATTTTCTTTAATTTGTTCTTTACCAAGAATTCTGCCACAAAGAACAGTGGGACTAATTTATATGCATCTTCTATGACTGATGCATTTTCCAAAAGTGGTACTGCAAATAAAATCCTCAAAATATTTTTCTGGTGTTACCGTCACCCTCCACTCTAAATATCACTTAATCCATCAGACATGCTGCCAAAATCTATTTTGCTTTTTTCTCCAAAAGAATGGATGGCATTTGTATCTGTGCTCTTTCTCTTGCAATCACCCCATCTAATAAGGACGGGAGGCAATGGGGTAGGCTAGAGAAGTTGCAATTCATCAGTAGCTTTCCAATAAAATAGAGGAAAATTATAGCCATAGCTATGATCTCTGTCACAGCTGGGCAGAGGACATCGACTGTATCACTCTACTTGAGGAGCAATCCACATGCAAGTGATGTGATAGTTTGTGATTCTGAGACAGTATTAATGATAATGCCTATCCAGAAAAAATATTCTTATATATGATGTACTTTGCCACATTTAATTCAACAGTTATGAATATTTTAAAAAACAGTTTTATTGATTTTAGAGAAGAGAGAGAGATAGAGACAGAGACAGAGATAGAGAAGAAGGGAGATGGAAACATCAATGATAAGAATAATTAATTGGCTGCCTCCTGCATGATTCTTGCTATTCATCACTTTGAATATTTCTTGCTACTCCCATCTGGCCTGCATCGTTTCTGTTGAGAAATCCGCTGACAATCGTATGGGTGCTCCCCAATAGGTAACCAACTGTTTTTCTCTTGCTGCTTTTAATATTCTCTCTTTATCTTTTGCTCTTGGCATTTTAATTATGATGTGACTTGGTGTGGTCCTCTTTAGATTCCTATATTTTGGGGTTCTGTGAACTTCTTGGATTTTTAAGTCAGTTTTCTTTCACCAGGTGGGGAAAGTTTTCAGTCACTATTTCTTCAAGTAGGTTTTCATTACCTTGCTCTCTCTCTTTTTCTGGCACCCCAATAATTCGGATGTTGGTATGCTTGAGGTTGTCCCAGAGGCCCCTTACACTATCTTCAATTATCTGGATTCTTTTTGTTTCTTGCTTTTTCAGCCAAGTGGATTTTGCTTCTTTGTATTTCAAATCTTTGACTTGGTTCTTGTGGCCCTCTGGACTGCTTTTAGGACTTTGTGTAATATTTTTTATTTCAGTGTATGCTTGATTTCTAGTTGGTCCTTTTTCATATCCGTGAGGGTCTCATTCAAATCCTCAGAGGTCTTATTCATTTCAATGTAGGTCTCATTCATTTCCTTGTAAGTCTTATTCATTTCCTTGTAGGTCTCATTCATTTCCTGGTTGGTCTTGTTTATTTCCTCGTTGGTCTGGTTTATTTCCTCATAGTTCTCATTAAGTTCATTGGCCTTTTCTAGGAGCCTCTTTAAAAGCCTTATAACTGCAGTTTTGAACTCTATGTCTAGTCGTCTTTTTTCCTCCATTTCTTACACACCTGATTTCTTTCTATATCTCTGCATGGTGGCTGCTTTATGTGATAGATGTCCTCTAAGGGTCAGTGGCTCAGCCTCCCCAGTTACCTGAGGTGAGTACTCTTACTGCAATCCTTTATGGGTTGTACAGTATTTTTGAATTTAAGCCCAGCTTGTTTTTGTTAGCCCTAAAAGGGTTTGACCTCCAGGCCAATTGGCTGTGAAGGGAGACTGTGTTCAGGTTGGATGGGCAGAGTCTCTGAGCTGAGCAGGCAGGCTCAGTGTCAGCTACGTCTTATGCAGCGCTGGCGTGCGCAGGTCTCTGTTAGGTGGCAATTGTTGCTGGCACCTCTAAGAAAAAGCTGCTAGTCTCTACCCCTTGCCAGACAACTCTGCCTCTCCCCAAATGAGTCTGCACACCCAAAGTCTCACCCAGGGTTGTAAAAACAAAGCAGTCCTGTGGTCTCTGGGATCAGGGGACAAGTCGCGAATCTATGCTGTCGCACAGTTCACTCGCAGACAAACTGCTTTTCCCAGCAACCCAGTTTCTCCTCAGACTAGGAGACCTCTGCCGCGCCTGGCTTCCAGGGTGTGTCCCCCGGACCTCGGACCTCGCCTGGCGCTGGGGAATCCATGCAGTGGGACGTCTCCGTCCTCCCCATTGGTGAAATCCAGCCAGGATTGCTGGTCCAGCCACAGCCCGCACGCACGACCAGGACGGCACCTAACCCGTTTCCGCGCATATCTTCAAGGCTCTGCTCCAGCCGCTCTTCTGAGTCTCAGTGTCCCACCTTTACTTTTATTTGTGGAGTTTTCACTCAGCCAGCAGTCCGGTGATTCTGGGTGATGTTTGTTTTGTTGTTATGTTGTAGTTTTTGAATTGTTGCATGGGGCAGAACAATAGGTGTTTACCTATGCCGCCATCTTGGTTCCTCCTCTTGACTAGTGACATAATTTTTAATCTATTGGTGTGCTTTTCTTAATTCGTATTAACATGGAAGAGACATAAACTGTTAAACAATAATGCAACTAGGTTGATGATATTCTTCAGAGAAAACCTTTCAGGGAAAGGTAGAGCAAATTTGATTTGAAAATGATTACAAAGGGTGAATTCCCTATAAATAATGAATTGGAAAGAAAATCAGACTGGGAATATTTGCTTATGCACTTATTTCCACACTAGTGGCCTGGTGCACAAAATTCGTGCATGCGGGGGGTTGTCCCTCAGCCCAACCTGCCTCCTCTCACATACTGGGAGCCCTTAGGGGATGTCCAACTGATGGCTCACCCCCAGCCTTTTAGGCCTTGGGCACTCAGCCTTCTCCCTGCTCAGCTCAGCTCCAGCTGCCTGTGACCACCCGGCCTCAGGGGCAGGGCGCTCACCTCCGCTCCTGCACCCAGGCCGCTTGCCCCGCCCCCTGGCTGCCTCCCACGCTCGCCACACCCTGCCCTGTCCTCCCCTCCCCCGGCCGCCTCCAAGCTCGAGTGGCCTGGGAGCTCTCGTGCTCGCCGCGCCCTGCGCCCCGGCCACCTCCAAGCTCGGGCAGCCAGGGCACCGTGGCACTCACCACCACTACTGCTTCATCTCCATCCCTGGGGCCCAGCCCTCGCGCCACTCGGCCCCGCCCCTTGGTCCTGCTCCTGATTGGCTGGTAGCATAGCCATCCAGGAGCCAAGGTACGGTCACATTTGCATGTTACTCTTATATTAGATAGGATGGAAGAAAAGCAATAATTCCTGTCAGTCTGTGCTTACAGCATGCCTAGACTGGCCAGATAGAAACCAACCAGTGATGAAAATAAATACACAAGCCCACCTGTTCACTGCATTTTTTTTGTCAGATCAACACCAAGGAAAGCCATAAAGATAATAAGTCTTTGGGTAACAACTCATAAACCCATGGTTACAGTTAAAGAATTTAACTTCAAGTTCCCAGATGACCATGCCTCTGTTCTTTGCTCTCCTACAGGCTAGAAGTTCACTGTCAGAAAGGAGGAGGAAAAGAAGGGGGTGCAAGGCAGCTGGAGAAAACCTAAGCTGTAAAAAATAAAACTAGTTTGGTGATGATCTTCAGAGAAAACCTTTCAGGTATTGGTAGAAAAGCCATATTCACTGACCCTGGGAAAATTCTGGGAAAGCATGCTCTCCTCAAAAATCACAACATCTTGAGAAACTAACTGATATGTCACTCGGAAACACAGTCAGGGCAAATGGGCTGAGGTGTTTATCAAAGTGCACCTAGCTTTCAAGAGTACCATTCCTTAAAAATGTAAAGCTAATTTCTGTATATCAAATCCCATTTTCCACTGGGATCTCATGCTGTCTTTTTCTCTTTGTTTATATTAAATATTGAGTAGATACAAAGGGAAATTTATAAGTGTAAAGTAAAAAACAATGACATAAGGAAAATTGTATATTCAACATGCAGTTTAAGGAAAATAAAATAACCATTACCTTTAAAGGTCATCATGTGCCATTCCCTGATTTTGTCAATCTTCCCTCAGAGATAAACACTGTCCTGAATTTTGTGCTAATCATTCTTGCTTATCTTTACAGTACTACTAGAGGCCTGGTGCACAACATTCATTCAAGGGGGTGGGGGTAGAGTTGTCCCTCAGCCCAGCTTGCACTCTCTCCAATCTGGGACATCCTTCTCATAATCCAGGACTGCTGGCTCCCAACCACTCACCTGCCTGCCTGCCTGATTGCCCCTAACCGCTTCTGTCTGCCAGCCTCATCACCCCCTAACCACTCCCCTGCCAGCCTGATTGACAACTAACTGCTCCCCTGCAGGCCAAATTGCTCCTAACTACCTTCCTCTGCCAGCCCTGTCACCCCTAACTGCCCTCCTCTGCAGGCCTGATAACCCCAAATGCCTTCCCTTTCAGTCCTGGTCCCTCCCAACTGCTCTCCCCTGCTGGCCTGACTGCCCATAACTACCCTCTCTGGCTGGCCATCTTGTGTCCACCTGGGGGCAGCCATCTTTGATCACATGGGGGTGGCCATCTTCTGTGTTGGAGTGATGGTCAATTTGCATATTACCTCTTTATTATATAGGATTACACATGATGATGCTGTCCCTTCAGAAATGTTTTATCTGAATTTCTGAAGGATTCTTTAATTGCCAGGAGCTTTCATTTGTGCTGTTCTCCCTCAGATTCCTTCCCTCTCCCTCAATTCTCCCACCTACATTGTCCAGAAGTTAGTGATCTATGAGCAAACACAAGTGTCAAAGGTATCATTTTGTACTGAACCCTCATGGAAAGGCAGTAATTCTTTTGTATCATGGCTATTTTCATTTTATTTTTCAAGCAAATCCATGCATAGGCCTTAATTTGACTACCTGGAGATTTGGAGACATGGAAGTGGCAGTGGGCTAGAGACTAGGGAGGGTGACAGGGCTGTGTTTATTGCCTAGTATGGTTATTTGAGGAATTTGGAGTCAGAAGACTATGTGTGACTTTGGGCAAGTCACTAAATATCTCTGAGCCTTGGATTACTCATCACAAAAATGCAGACAACAAAAATACTGCTACTATAGGGTTGATGAGATGGTTAATCAAGAAATTATTAATTATAAAAATGTTTTTAAAGCTGTAAGGTACTCCATAAATGTTAGTTGTTAATGATTCTGCTTCTCTTTTGCTGTTGTTGATGCTGTAATATCAGTTCTGTTAAAGTCAAGGTAAAGAACTAGATGGTTATGAATTTTCAAAATCTGAAGCTAATTCACAGATTTATCCTGGCAAGCTATCTGACAAAGTGGGAGCAACACAGACAAAATTAAATTTTCTTTTCCAAATCTGTATTACCAGTTTATGTGGAAACTTTCTGCCTAGTGAAACATCTTTCTTAAATCCCATTATACCTGCCCAATTGGCATGTGTGGGAGTTGTGTTTGTTCTAAACTACGCCAATGCTAGAGCCTAGGGGAGAAAGTAAGTCACATATTACAGGCATCTAACATTATCTCTTCTTAGTCATTTCTCAGAGGAAGGTGCTAGCTAGTAACTCAAATAGAAATGTATGCAAGATTTGCTCATCACCTGATCAGTTTAAGCCTGAGGAACCTTCTGAAGGTCCTGAATCTTGCCTGTGTGATATTACCATAATCATTTGCGTGTCATTTCCTTTTTGTTTTTAAAAGAGTGTCTCTTTGAAGAGCTACAAGAATGAGAGTGAACAGCGGAAAGAGCCACGTTTCCATTCTGCAAAAGATATATTCAAATCTGTACATGGTCAAAAGTATATAGGAGACATAAAAATGCTGATAATTATTTCAGTGAACAGATGTAAGTTGTGCATGATTCCTCACAGCTGCCACAGGTATTAAAGGAAGAACTTCAAATAGTAAAGGTGAAATAACCATCATCTTTTTAAATATGGAGATAGGCTACCTGTTTGGATGCCCAGGAGGGGTAAAGGGAGGAAGAGTATGGGTAATGTTCCCACACATTTCCCAGCCTGGAGGCTAGTTAGCCAGCCACATGCCCATCTGCTACTAAGAAAAAAAAATAGATAGGCTGTTTGAACTCAGAGGTTTCAAGACTCTTGCCCTCCGCCTAACAGCTGACACCTGGAAAAGCAGGCCAACCATAAATGGACTCTACAGGGGCTAGCACGACACTAGGGCTCCAGCTGAGTGGGCTGCTGCAGCTATGGCAACAAATTCCCAGGAATTAGTTAATATTAGCCAAAGAGGTTAATGGGAGAGGCAGGGGCTTTTATACAAATGCATTAGGGAGCCACTCAATACAGCAAGAATGAGATCCATTAATAAAGCTGAGTGATAAAATCCACCACCATTCTTAAATTGGGCTTGGCTACTTAAACTGTGTATCTAAATCAGTCTCCTGGAATAGGAAGATGGCTGCTGATGGGAAGGCAGACTGCAAGATAGTGTGTGAGTGAGAGAATGAAAGGAGTGTGTGGTCCCACAGAGAGTGTATATATGTGGGTGAGGGACAGCTATATTCCAAGGGACTGTTGGGAACTGCTGGACCAGGTTCCCCTGACAGTGCAGCCTCCACTGCTGAAATCTCTCCTGGAGGAACTGGCTCTGATATGGAGACCGCACCATCTTGAAGGGGATAGTGGCTGTTATCAACACTCAGGAAACAGCTGCAAACCCAGGCACACTAAACCTCAAACAGGATGAATACATGGACTATGATGAGCTCTGTACCCTCTCACAGAAAGGTCAGATTTCACCTTGGAAAAGGTGAGGTCTGCGATCCAGGCAGGAGAGAGAAACACATAAAATGGGAGCTAGAGGTTCCAGGGGAAGTCTGCGCCCCACAAAAATCCACAGCCTTTGGGGCTAGCATGATTTGCGAATGTGGAAGGGGATTGCAGGGCTGCTAACAGAAGGGAACTCTAAAAAGCAATCAATAGCTGGACTGGGCATAAAAGGCAGCCTAAAAATTTAAGTGTGTCTGCTGCTTAGTGTCAGGGTAAAAAAGACTGCACACACTTGCACGCAGCTGTTTCCTGAGTTGTTGTCACGAGTTCGTGAATTTACTCTGGCTCTTTTTTTTCTCTTTAAATCCTTGCTTTTGATTTCTAAGCCCAGTACGTAGGATCAACCAATTGGAGACATTCTAAGAGACTGTAGGGGAAAGTTATTTTCATGGAACCAGAGGGTCAGAGTGGGGAGTAATGATCAGAGAACCAGCTCTGGGCAGTCCATACTCCCAAACCAGTGTTGAGTATGACAGGGGAAAAAAATCTAAATACTGGCTAGAGAGGACTTACAGCCCTGGAGGTCAATCCATAAACACTGCCATCCAGGATTTGAATTACAAATTGACTCTTGTGTAAACACAAATAAAGGAGTCTAAGAAACAATGAAATACTGCCTGCTGGAAAATCAGGACTGTGGGTTACAACACAGAGGAGCAGTGGAATGCAGGAAACTTCAATAGTATCCTGACAACCAGAGAGGAAACAGGCATACCAAACAGAACAGTAGAGGAAATGAATGACCTTCACTACTGTACATTTTTATTGTTTCATCTTTTACTTAAGAAACTAATTTTTAATCCTTTCTCATCACTTGATTTTACCTTTTTAATTAGTATATATTTTTAATCAGTATTTATTACTACTACTATTTTCCTTTCATTTTAAAGTGTCATTTTATTTTTTTATTTTGTTTTGGGATTAGTTTTCTACATTTTATTTTAATTTTTCCTTTAGCGTCATTTTACACTATCTCAACTTTACCTCTATGCTAACACTCTCTTCCTCACTTGCCCACTTTTGTTCTCCTGTTTCTCTTACCCTATTCCTGCTTTAGATATTCCCTTTCCTTCTTTTTATCCCATTAAAAATTCACCCTATTTATATATCTAATTCCAGATCCACTGCCCTAAGTCCATACACACCTCTCTCTTCTCTTTCTTCATTATCCAATTTTTTTCTCTCTGCCCTTTTTTTGTTTGTCTGTTTTTGTTGTTGTTATTTTGTTGTTGTTGTTCTGTTTTGGGTTTTTTTTGTTGTTGTTGTTCTAAGGTGTTTTTTTTTATTTTGTTTTGTTTTGTCTTGCTATCTCTCTGTCCTATTGCTGTTGTTTGCTTGACAGTTGATTAGATTGGCTATTGTTGTGCTTGTTGGTGAGATTGTTGCTCTTTTGTTTGTTTGTTTGGTTTTTGCTACTGTTTTTCCTCTTCTCTCCTCTCTTGTTATTAGTTGTTGTTTGCAGTTTGCATTCATCTCTGGGTGTTTGTTGTTTGCAGTTTTTGGAACTATATGAGTTTTCTCCTCATATAAATGGTTTCCCTCACCTCCCTCTTTTTTATTCTCTTTCTTTTCTCTCTTATTTTTTCCCTTTTCTCAATATCATTTTTGCACTCTTTTTTTCCCCTTATTTCCTAATTCTCTTTTCTCTGGTGGCCATCTTTATTTGGAGTTTTTAGCATCATGAATACATTAGTGTTCAGTGTCTTGTACGTCGTGCCTTGTTGTGTTTTATTTTGTGGTTTTAAATCAATGCAGGAGAGAGAGAACTACCTAACTAAATAACCGGAGAAGAGAGATCATGGGGAGACAAAGAAACAGCTCACATATGAAAGAAAAGGAGGCATCACCAGGAAAGGAAGTAAACAAAATGGAGGCAAGCCATATGTCAGAGAAAGAATTCAGAGAAATGGTCATAAGGTTGAAGAAAAGATGGAAGACAAATTCAACAATATGTGTCAGAACCAAAAGGAAATGAAAAAGAACCAAGAAGGAATAAAAAAATGATATCGCTGCTATAAAGAACTCAATAGAGAGCACCAAGAGTAGACTGGAAGCAGCAGAGGACTGCATCAGTGAACTAGAAGACAAGGTAGAAAAAATACTCAAGCAGAACAGCATCTAGTAAAAATAGTTAAAATACAGGAGGAGATCCTAAGAGAACTTTGGGACAACATGAAACAAAACAACATCCACATATTAGGGGTGCCATAAGGAGAGGAAACTGAGCAAGGAATAGAAAACCTGTTTGAAGAAACAATGACAGAAAACTTCCTGATATAGGGAAGAGAAAACTCATACAAATCCAAGAAACTCACAGAGTCCCAAGAAAAATGAACCCCAAAAGACCGACACCAAGGCACATTATAATTAAATTGGAAAACACCAATGACAAAGTGAGAATTTTAAAAGATGCCAAAGAGAGACAGAAAGTTACCTACAAAGGATCCCCCATTAGGCTAGTGATTGATTTCTCAATAGAAACATATCAGGCGAGAAGGGAATGGAATAAAATATACAAAGTCATGCAAAGAAAGGGTCTGAATCCAAGAATACTGTACCCAGCAAGGCTAATAATGGAAATTGAAGGTGAAATCAGGAGCTTCACAGACAAAAAGGACTAAGGGATTTTATTACCACCAAACCAGCAATGCAAGAAATACTTAAGGGTCTGCGATAAAAAAAAAAAAAAGAAAGAAAAAAAAAAGAAATAGGAAGTGAAGAAGTAACTCAGGGGTAAAGAACGAAAATGGTGACAAAGAAGTACCTATCAATAATAACTTTAAATGTAAATAGATTACATGGCCCAATTAAAAGACATAGGGTAGATGAGTGGATAAGAAAACTTGAACCATATATCTGATGTCTACAGGAAACCAACCTCAGAAAAAAGGATTCACACAGACTGATGGTGAAGGGATAGAAAAAGGTTTTTCAGGTGAATGGAAATTAAAAAAAAAAAAAGCTGGGGTAGCAATACATATATCTGACAAATTAGATCTCAAAGTGAAGGACATAACAGGAGATAAGGAAAGCCACTTCATTTATACTAAAGGGATAAATCTAACAAGAAGAAATAACACTGGTAAACATACACACACCCAATACAGGAGCATGCAAATACATCAAAAAACTTCTGGAGGATATCAAAAGAGAGATTGACAGCAATACAGTCATAGTAGAGGACTTTAATACCCCACTATCACCATTGGACAAATCCCCTAAACAAAAATCAGCAAAGAAACATCAATCCTAAATGAGTCACTACATCAGATGAAATTAATTGAACATTTCACCCCAAAGCCACAGAATATACATTCTTCTCAAGTGCACATGGGTCATTTTCAAAGATAGACCATATATTAGGTCACAGACAAAGTCTCTTCAAATTCAAGAAGATAGAATTTATATCATGCATCTTCTCAGATAACAGTGGCATAAAACTAGAAATAAAACTACAATAAAAAGAAATAAAAAATCAAACATCTGGAGATTAAATAGCATACTATTAAACAATGATTGGGTTACCAGAGAGATCAAGGAAGAGATAGAAAACATCATGGAAACAAATGACAACGATAGCACAACAATCCAAAATCTATGGGACACAATGAAAGCAGTCTTGAGACGCAAGTTCACAGCTCTACAAGCCTATAGCAAAAAAACAAGAAACAATGATAATAAATTATTTAACCCTACAACTCACAGAGTTAAAAACAGAGCAACAAGAAAAGCTCAGCATAAGCAGAAGGAAAGAATTATTAAAGATCAGAGCAGAGATAAATGAAAGAGCCAAAACAACAACAAACAAACAAACAAACCAAAAACCCAATACGTAAGATCAAGAAAACAAGGAGCTGCTTCCTTGAAAGGATAAACAAGATTGATGAACCTCTAGCCATAATCACCAAGAAGCAAAGAGAGAGAACCCACATAAACAAAATCAGAAATAAAATAGGTGAAATAACAACCGACCCCACAAAAACATAAGCAATTATGAAAAAATACTATGAACAACTCTATTCCAACAAATTGGACAACCTAGATGAAATGAACATATTCCTAGAAAAATACAAGTTCCCAAAACTCAACCAAGAAGAATAAAAAAAAACCTCAATAGGATGATAACTACAGAAGAAAATGAAACAGGGATCAAAAATCTTCCAGCAAACAAAAGCCATGGTCTGGATGGCTTTACAGGGGAGTTCTGCCAAGTACTCAAAGAAGAATTAAAACCTATCCTCCTCAGAATATTCAAAAAAATTCAAGAAGAAGGCACAGTTACAAGCTCTTTCTAAGAAGCCAGCATTACCCCAATCCCAAAACCAGATAAAGACACTACAAAAAAAGAGAACTACAGGCCAATATCCTTGATGAACACAGATGCTAAAATCCTCAACAAAATCCTAGCAAATCAGAATCAGCAATACATTAGAAAGATCATACACCATGACCAAGTGCGATTGATACCGGGGATGCAAGGATGGTACAATATCTGCAAATCAAGAAATGTGAAACATCACATACAAACTGAGAGACAGAAATCACACAATCTTATCAATTGATGCAGAAAAAGCATTTGACAAAAATACAACATGCTTTCTTTATAAAAACCCTCAGCAAAGTGGGAATAGAGGGATCATACCTCAATATAATAAAAGCCCTATATGACAAACCTACATCCAACATCATACTCAATGAGCAAAAACTAAACTCATTTACCCTAAGAACAGGAACAAGACAAGGATACCCACATTTCTGTTCGACATAGTATTAGAAGTACTAGCCATAGCGATCAGACAAGAAGAAATAAAAGGATTCCAAATTGGAAAAAAAAATTAAAACTGTCCTTATTCGCAGATGACATTATACTATACATAGGAAATCCCAAAGATTCCATCAAAAAACTACTAGACCTAATAAATGAATTTGGCAATGTAGCAGGATAAAAAATTAATGCCCAGAAATCTATGGCCTTTTCATACACCAACAATGAACTCACAAAAAGAGAAATGAAGAAAACAATCTCATTTCTCATTGCACCAAAAAAAATTAAGATACTTAGGAATAAACTTAACCAAGGACTTAAAAGTCCTACACTTGGAATACTACAGGACACTGAAAAAAGTGATAGAGGAAGATATAAACAAATGCAAGACCATACCATGTTGTTGGATTGATAGAATCAACATCATTCAAATGACCATGCTATCTAAAGCAATCTACAGATTCTAAAATACCAATGGCATATTCCAAATATCTATAAAAAAACTTTCCAAAAAATTATCTGGAACAAAAAAGGGACCCAAGTAGCCACAGCTATCTTGAGAAAGAAGAACAAAGTTGGAAGGATCACAATAGCAGACATCAAGCTATATTACCAATCTATGGTTCTCAAAACTACCTATTACTGGCACAGAACAAACATAGACAAATGGAACAGAACAGAGAACCCAGAAATTGATGCAAGCCATTATACTCAATTAGTATTTGACAAAGGAGGCAAGAGAATACAATGGAGTCAAAACAGCCTCTTTAATAAATGGTGCTGGGAAATTTGGCCAGATACATGCAAAAAAAATTAAATTATATCACCAAATTACATCATACACAAAAACAAACTCAAAATGGCTAAAGGACTTGAACGTAAGACAGGAAACCATAAAAATCCTACAAGACTCCATTGGCACCCAAATTGCAGAGATATGTCATTGCAATATCTTTACAGATACAGATCCTAGGGCAAGAGAGACTAAGGAGAAAATAAACAAATGAGACTACATCAAAATATAAAGCTTCTGCACAGGAAGAGAAACCATCAACAATACAACAAGAAAGCCCACTGCCAATGTTACCTCTGATAAGGGTTTAATCTCCAAAATTTACAGGGAACTCATACAACTTAACAAAAGAAAGATAAACACTCAATCAAAAAAAAAATGGTAAAGGACCTAAATAGACACTTTTCGAAAGAGGACATTCAGAAAGCCAAGAGACACTTGAAAACATGCTCAATGTTACAAATCTTCCAAGAGATGCAAATTAAAACAACAATGAGGTACCTGCTCACACCTGTCAGAATGGCTATAATCAACAAATCAACAAATGACAAGTGTTGGAGAGGATGTGGAGAAAAATGAACCATTTTTTCACTGCTGTTAGGAATGCAGACTGGTGCAGCTACTGTGGAAAACAGTATGGCGTTTCCTCAAAAACTTAAAAATGGCACTTCCATTTGACCCAGTAATCCCACTTATAGGAATATATCCCAAGAAACCAGAAACAGCAATCAGAAAGAATATATGCACCCCTATGTTCATAGCAATACTATTTACAATAGCTAAGATTTGGAAACAGCCTAAGTGCCCATCACCAGATAAGTAGATTAGAAAACTGCTACATCTACACAATGGAATACTATACTGCTATAAAAAAGAAGGAACTCTTACTATTTGCAGGAGCATGGATGGAACTGGAGCACATTTAAGTGAAATAAGCCAGGCAGTGAAAGAAAAATACCACATGATCTCACTCCTTGATGGATAATAAAAGAACATTATAACCTGATAAACAAAAAGATAGATACAGAGGCAGAGAAGCATTGAACAGACTGTCAAATTACAGCAGGAAGGCTGGGGACTGTTGGGAGGGGGTAACAGATCAACTGAAGGACTTGTATGCATGCATATAAGCACAACCAATGGACACAATACACTGGAGGGCAGGGTGATGGCATGTGCCGGGGGGTAGGGGAGGCTTGGGGAAGGTCAATAGGAAAAAACGGAGACATATGTCCCACTATTTGTAATACTTTAAACAATAAAAAATGGAAAAAATAAACAAATCAGTCTTCTGTGTTCTAGCTGTTCACTGAGACACTACACTTGTTTAAATAATAAAAATGCCTTAATATGCAGCATAATAGGAGAAAATAGGATAGACAAAAAGGTGTAAAACTATACTTGCCAACAATTACAGGAAGAAAAACAAGAGATGTGTACATTTTTAACATGTTCAAAGAGCTTGTTATTACTACCACCACCTGACAAATTACCCCCCTACATGTGGATTACAAGGTGCAGTATTATGATGCATTAGAATCAATCTGAGAACTAATGATAATGGGTGGTTGGGTGGCTAAACATGGCCCTCAATTACTGTTGAGTGCCTTTTCCTTTTGTGGCTACAAAATAACTGTCATCAATATTCTCCCATAGAGAATGTTTTCTTATCAACATTATGTCTTCAAAACATCCCTGGAAGGCTGGTCAATATTGATGAACTTAAAAAAAAACAGAAAAAAAAACAAGGAGGCATGGTGAGGTTAAGTCAAAATTAGTAGAGGCAGCACCATTATTTCATAACAGAATATGGGTTATAAAGGGAGCCAAGGCACAGAGGCAAAGGGCTTTGGGCTATTCTTATAGTCATGGCAGTGCCTACTGAATGCAGTGGATCAGATTTTCAGTCACTCTTTCAGCTACAAAGAAACTAGAGACTTCTTAAGCCACTATAGCAGGAATTTCTGATTGTAGCTAAAAGCACAGAAGCACAGAAGTACATTTTCACTTCTGGAATAATACAATACAAGTTCAGAGTAAAATGTTACTTCTTAGAATGAAAAAAAGGATACACTGGAATTCAAAAACAAGTATAATCCATTTGGTTAGTATTTCCTAATTTCACAAATTAACAAATAGAACTTATTGAGCCTCTATTATGCTTTTTGTTAGTGTCTGAGAGGACACGAGAAGCAAAAAAGTTACCTCTCTCAGAGAGTTTATAATTTACTAGAGGCCTGGTAACAAAATCAGGCCTAAACCAGCAGTCGGACATCCCTCTCACAATCCGGGATTGCTGGCTCCTAATCACTCACCTGCCTGCCATCCTGATTACCCCCAAATGCCCTCCCCTGCTACCCTCCCTTGCAGGTGAGATGGCCCCCAATTGCCCTCCCTTGCCGGCCGGGTTGCCCCCTAACTGCTCTGCCCTGCTGGCCTGATTGCCCCCTAACTGCTTGTTCATCCGTGCCAGCCTGATTTCACCCCAAACTGCTTGCTCCCCTGCTGGCCTGATTGCTCCTAACTGCCTCTGCCTTGCCCCTTCTACCCTCTGCTACCATGGCTTTGTCTGCAAGGAAGTCAGATGTCCAGAAGATGTCTGGTTGAACTGGTCTAATTAGCATATGACCCTTTTCTTAGTATACTAGAGGCCCGGTGCATGAAACTCGTGCATGGGGGTGGGAGAGGTCCCTTAGCTTAGCCTTCACACTCTCCAATCTGGGACCCCTCGAGGGATGTCTAACTGCTGGTTTAGGCCCGATCCCAGTAGGGTTGGGCCTAAATGGTCAGTCAGACATCCTTCTCACAATCCCAGACAGCTGGCTCCAAACTGCTCACCTGCCTGCCACCCTCATTGCCCCTAACCGCTTCCGCCTGCCAGCCTCATCATCCGCTAACCACTACTCTGCCAGAATAAATGATGTCTAACTGCTCCCCTGCCAGCTTGTTTGCCCCCAACTTCCCTCCTCTGCCAGCCTGGTCATCCCTAACTGCCCTCCCCTGAAGGTTTGATCGCCTACAACTGCCCTCCTTTGCAGGGCCTGGAACCTCCCAACAGCCCTCCCCTGCTGGCCATCTTGTGTCCTCATGGGGGCAGGATCTTTGACCACATGAGGGCAGCCTTTTGTGTGTTGGAGTGATGGTCAATCTGCAAATTAGATTGGATAGGATAGAGGCCTGGTGCATGGGTGGGGACCACCTGGTTTGCCCTGAAGAGTGTCCCAGATCAGGGTGGGGGTTCCCTTGGGGTAAGGGGCAGCCTGGGCGAGGGGCCTGTGGAGGTTTGCAGGCTGGCCACGCCCCCCAGTGACCCAAGCGGAGGCCCTGGGATCTGGGATTAATTTATGTCTACAATTGAAACTTCGTAGCCCGGAGTGGAGCCAAGCCTTCTGCTTGCTCCATGGCGGCAGCCATTTCTGTTTGAAACTTTGTAGCCTAGAGTGGAGGCCTAGGCCAGCAATGGGAGGTGGAAAGCTTGGACTCCTTCGTTGCCAGGGAAACCCAAGCCTCTGTTTTCTCCAGCTCAGTGGCTGTTGCCGTTTCTGTATCTTTTATAATTGAAACTTTGTAGCATTGAGTGGAGGCCTAGTCCAGCAATGGCAGGCGGAAAGCTTGGCTTCCTCTATTGCCAGGAAAACCCAAGCCTTCCTCCTGCTCTCAGTGGCAGCAACCATCTTGATTGGGGTTTATTTGCATAATCTGCTCCTGATTGGCTGGTGGGTATGGTTGTGGGCATGGCTTGTGGGTGTAGCAAAGGTATGGTCAAATTTGCATATTAATCTTTTATTAGAGAGGATAGACTAGGGGTAGAGG
Organism: Antrozous pallidus; assembly: GCA_027563665.1. Lineage (NCBI taxonomy): Eukaryota > Metazoa > Chordata > Mammalia > Chiroptera > Vespertilionidae > Antrozous > Antrozous pallidus. Next base: position 38,117,183 of record CM050509.1, on the reverse strand, counting down.
TGGGCAAAGTCACACACAAAATAAAGACCAAACAAGACTCCATAGAAGACCTAAGTACAATCCTCTTTGTCCTACTGGTTGGAGAAAAAGAATGAGAAAACCTGAAAAGTGGTAAGTTGGTAAGTTCTTACCAGAATATTACCAGTATAACTTAAACTGACACTTCCATCAGCAGTGAATGTCTCACAAATATGAGTGGCCAAACAAATGATCAGGAGAAAGCATGAAGTAAATTAGAAGGACAACTGAGGCTTAAGAGAATCAGATGGAGGTGACTGCCATTATTTGAACATGATCATGTCATATTTTAACCAAACTCCACTAATAGGCCCTGATTCCCTGAGGACAGTGCTTCTCAGATAAGCACATCTGATTGGCATATCCCTATATACAGCTAGGAGCTGAGGGCAGATAAATCAAGATGGTGTGCTCTGGTGAACATATGAAAGGCAGATATCATCGGTGTTGTATCCTGAAGAGAAGCCCACATATTTTAGCTATTAGACATACAAAGTGGCTAAACTGTTATTCTGTTTAAAAAATTAAGGCTTTCGATTTGTGTGCTTGTCCAGATGAAGTGTTAGCCTCCTGTAGGAGGGATTACATTTTCCTAGAAAAAGTATTTTGAATCTGTTTTAGTGACTTAGCTGTATTCATTGATATTCCAGATGATGCCTCCTTAAACCATTTCACCCTCTACTCCCCACACTCTCCCGAACCACAGCCTCAGGCTATACATCTCACCTGTCTTGTCTTGCAAACACAAGTAGCTGTAGGAGACTTGGGTAGGGGATGTGGATTACTCTATAAAATCCAATCACTGAATACACACATTGTCCTGCATACAGTGAGTCAGCAGTCTGACTATCACAGGTGAAAGCTGAATATTATAAGGAGCAACGGGCTACAGAGCTTCCCTAGATCTACTAGTACAGTTCTCCTTGAGATGAATTAAATTCAAAATTGAATCCTGACTATATCTCCGTTTATAGAACCTACTGTCTGGAATAGAAAATTGACCATTGTTATTTCTTTTAAGGACATTTGAAATATACTACAATTATGCCCAAAGGAACCATCATGCTGTAAGAAGTTTGTGACCCCAGCCCCTGTAAGCTTAAAGGTATTATAGTTCTAATAATAGCCAGGATGCTACTTTATAGCCTCAGAGCCCACTCTTGCTTTTCTGCAGGAATATAAATGGAAAGTTATCACATGAATGTTACTTGCAGAACTTGAACTGACGAGTATATTAGACACATACATCAGGAGAATGCGAACTCACAACAGGTTTGGCTAAAAAAAGAGAGCTGGAAAGAGAGCCCATGGTAAATTAGGAAGACAGATGAAGGTTAAAGAAAACCAGGATGAAGATGTCTGCCATTACCTGAATATAATTATATCTTTTTATTCAGCCAAAGTCCACTGATAGGTCCTGTTTCCCAGGGGCTGCATCTCACGCAAACAAGCTCGGAAGTCATTTGGTAAGAAATATTTCTTTCCTTTGACATGAGCAGTTAGGTGTAAATGATGACAGACCTTTTCTTTGGGAGCAAGAGGTGCTGAGCTTAATGCCCATCATCCCAGAGATGATGATGTACTATATATACACACAAAATCACTGCAGCTGCTTGCTATTTCCAGGGGGTCAGAGTACACAGTCTTTTATCTCCAAATGTCTGGTTTTCAATCTGGATGTATTTTGAAATATGTTTTGGGTCCAAGAGCAGACAGGAAGGTTTTGGTCAAGCATGTAAAGATTAACCTTCAAGCACAACAGAATGCTAGGAGAGCAGCCTGACCTTTGCAGTAAAATTAATTTGATGCTTACAATCTAACCCAGAGTCCATAGTCTTTATTCATATGACAGAGCCACAAGACAAGTTAGCAGGGGTTATTAAATTCCACTTAAGCTCATCAGAGGGGAGAATTAAGGTTGATACATTTCAGGACACCAGCGAATTGGACAAACCAAGTGAAGAAAAAAAGGAAGACAGACTTCTAGGAATAAAGTGAATGAGACTACACTTGGTGCACAGCAGGAACTCAGTGAGAACTGATTCAATGAATGAGGCAAAGAATAAGCCAGATCTGATGTCTAACAGCTAGGGAGTCCCTTCCCTAGCACCCACTGATGCAACATCAATCCCTATAGGAAAGTCATTTGACAAGTGCCAGAGACCCTATAGTGAGCCTGGAAGGTGAAGGGGTTAGGTATGGTACAAGACATGCCATCTTGCATTCCCCTCCCAATCCAGTTGGTGGTAAGAAGTCTGGGGCAGGAAACTTCTAATTAGAAATGAAGAAAGTCAAATGGATACCAACGAAATAAGGATGCATCCTCTCCAAGATAAGAATATTTCAAATAAGAGAACTCTGTTGGGTTTTCAAAAGGCCTTTGCAACAAGTAATACCAAACTCCAGCACTACCCAAGAGAAATCAGTGTTCTAGTCAGTGCACTTTAACAAGTGTGTTATATACAAAGGCCTACTGACAGTGGGATAACTTGATTGGTTTCATTTAGGCAATATAATAATATAACTTTCTGAATTTGATGCTTTTTATTTGAACATTCAATATAATGACTCATGTTTGCTCTTCTTTCTTTACCAATGATATTTGCATGTTATTTGTAAATATAATTTCATATGGCATGATAAGGGAATCAAAATTACCCAATTTGCTTCCATCATAGGAACAGAAGGAATCCTTCAATGGTCTGTTTTGCATCATTCTACTGATTTCAGCAAGTTTTACCTTTTTTTTGTCTTGTTAATCCTCACCTAAGGATATATTTCCATTGATTTTTAGAGAAAGTGGAAGGGAGGAGGAGAGCCAGAGAAAGAGAAACATTGATGTGAGAGATACATTGATTGGTTGTTTCTCACACAGTCCCTGATCAGGCCGGGGATTGAGCCTGCAACCAAGGTACTTGCCCTTGATGGGAATTAAACCCTGGACCCTTCAGTCTGTGGGCTGATGCTCTATCCACTAAGCAAAACTGGCTAGGGCAGAAAGTTTTACTTTAATATTAATTTAATATCACAGAGATAATCTGGTTTTGTCTAAATAAGCTCCCTCTTATATTTTTTCCTATAAAATTATGACTTGTACTTTTCTAAAAGACAGCACTAATACGATTCTCTAAATGGTTATCAGCATTTTACCTTATATGAACAGTTAAATGGGTGCTTGTAATATTTTCCCTGATTGTAAAAACTTTGAGGGCAGGGTTGTAACTTATATACTATTTACTTATCCCCTAATTATGGCATAGTGAATGAACAAATACCAAATATAGCACTATAAATTTTTAGCTTTTTTCATTTGCTGATAGCACTGTAATGCCTAACAATAATTGTGGCTCACACTTTTGTTTGAAGTAGAAACACTTTCCCCAACTTTTACAAACATTTTCCCCAAGTTAATCCTGCTAGTATTTTCCATATTAATTTATTCTTTCACTAACTGAATTAGCCTACATAAGAGCTATAAACTCTATTATGGTCCTCTAGTAAGCTAGTTGGTTCTGTCTACAAAAATGACTTATGCCATGGGAATAAGATTAGAGGATCCAAGAGTGATGTTTAAAATACTCAAATACCAGAATGGGATGAGCAACCAAATACAATTGGACACCAAACCTTAGCACCAGAGCAGGGAGAATACTTTGTTGTAACAGAGGTCAACCCATTTTTGTTAGAACTATGGGGAACCCTAGAGGATACTAGGGCAATCAGGGTGGCCTGGGTGACAGACAGTCTCTTATTTTGGACAGTAGCCTTTTATTGGCCTGGGTGACCAATGATTATTAAGGGGGCTCCTGGCAGTAACTGTTTACCAACCGGCACAGATATTTTTCAATATTTCAAAGGTGTATGTCCATCCAGTGCACATAGGCTAATTACCAGCCTGGAAGATACAGAACTATTTTCATCTGAACATTCAGCATAAATAAACAGATACTTTTACCCACAGTTGTAGTCTACTGAAGTAATTGGTCTTAATGTTCAATGAGACCACTGTGATAAAAGTTACTCCTTATATTAAACCCAAATGCAAAAACCGTTTCTACAGAAATATTAATCTACTTTAATTCTGTTTTTATTTTCCCCAGGCAATGATCTGCTAGTCACTTTTTATCTGTTAAATGTGTTTTTAAAAAATATGTTCTTAATTATTTTTTTTAGAGAGAGAGGAAGGGAGAGGGATAGAGAGATAGAAACATCAATGAGAAACATCATAAACATCATCAACCAACTTCTTCCTGTATACCCTCTACTGGGGATCGAGCGAGCAACCTAGACATGTGCCTTGATGGGGATTCGAACTAGTGACCTCTGGGTTCATGGGCTGACACTCAACCACTGAGCAACAGCAGCTGGGCCAAATATGCTTTTTTTCCCTAAAAGAAATTATTTAAAACTTCCCTCCCAGTAGAGTTTTAAGCAAAAAACAAAAACAAAACCCCCACAAAAATATAAAACAGATTCCAACATCTGTAACTTTTCCACCTCATGCAATAGAAGGTGAATCAGGCAGGGGTAGCTTGGAAGAAGAGACATATGGTAGGAGACTGAGTAGTTGCCTTGCTGTCTCCTAGTTGAATAAAGAAAGCAAAAAAAATTTTTTTTAAAGGCAGAGAGTAGACAACAGGGAGTTCTTCCTGCAATTCAGCAGAAGCAATGAAACAAGTGATAGGCTTTTGTGTCCTTTAAAAATCCTTTGTTATCCTAGTTCAATATCCAGGTATCTGAGTGGTAGATATATTCCACCTCAATACACAACAGCTGCTTAGTTACCTCATTATCACATATCCCTACCTGCACTTCTATTCATTGGTGCTGTGTCACAATGAGTAATAATTGCTGCTCTTCTGGGGGGAACTAGTTGGATTCCAAGACCTTTATTTGTGTAAGCTTGTGTTTCATATTCAGTGTTAGTTTTAATGTTTAGGAATGCTAGTGAAACTGGTCAGAAAGTTGGATGGAACAAGTAGGAAATTGATGCGCTAATTCCTGTTTCTATGGGTGGTGGCTGAAGCTATACTAGCTATTTTGAGTAGATGCTAGTTTCAAAGTTCCTTTGGTATAGGGTGGGTAAAGGGGTTAGTCAAACTCATAATTTCTGCCTCAAGGGAATATCTACGTAAAAATATTTGGCATGAGGTGTTTAGCATATTCTAGTGCTGGGGAGTCAAACCTGAAATTATCTCTTATTAATAACACCAAATAAATAGAAATAAATAAAATTATACAATCAACAATAATAAAATTAAAAAGTATGAATTCTAACAGATATATGTTTAGAAGAAGAGCTCAGGAGCACCACCTGTACCAGTGATGGGCAACCTTTTGAGCTTGGTGTGTCAAAATTCGCCAAAAAACTGAGCATAACTCAGGTGGTGTGTCACTTCTAGAAAAAAACAACAACACATAATTTCGCGATATTTATAGTTTAAATAACAAAAATGTATAATTGTAATATATAACTGTATTTAATAAACCAAAAACTAATTATTTAACTTACCTGCTTAGTGACTTCTTTGTTCATCTGTCAGTTTCTTTTGTTGGTCTTGATATTATTTATCTTGTGTGGGTGCTGTGAACTAAGATAAGTGAAGGGGAAGGGGAAATCTTTAACTAACTTGCCTATTAGTAACTTTTTAGTTGCTGATTTTCATTGCCTAAACCTTCAATTGAAGGTTGGTATTTTGTACACTTCAAGCCCAAGCAAGCACTACTAACTACATCTGTCAATCTGATTCTTTTGTTGCTTTTGATATTATTTAATGCTGAGAATAAGGTATCACAAAAGTATATAAAGGGAAAAATTGTGACTAAAGCCATTGCTATATTTTTCAGGGTGCTAAAAGTGTCTGGTAATCGGTTCCAGGCACTCCAAATTTCCTGTTCTTAGTGGCACTCCTCCTCTTGATTCTCCAAGTGGCATCTTTCCAGATTCTCAAGCTTTGACCTCAAGTCAACAAACACCTGAGTCCAGATGCTGTCTTGAAATTCTGCAGATTGCATCTCCAAATCATCAATTTGCATCCATTGGAAACCATTTAATTCCAAACTACTGTAGTGTACTACATCAAGATACGTAATTACTTTTATGGTCTGTTCTAGGCTTCTAAATTGACTAAATCTATCACTGAACTGGTTAATTAACGAGTCTAAAACATGCTGGTACTTTATATGCAAGGGTTCCGTTTCATTTTGTACAGCTGCACCGGCTTTCTCAAAATACTTTGTTACTCCAGGAAAATACTTGTAAGTTTTAGTTTCTACATCTCGCTTGAAAATTTTAAGTTTACTTTCAAAAGCTTTTATGTATCCAAACATAACGTCAATACTTTTGCCAAAACCTTGTAACTTTAAGTTCAGTTCTTTGAAATGAACAGAGAGATCTGTAAAAAATATCAGGGTGTTGACCCCTTTCATCATTGAGCTGAAAAAAGTTTCCCAGAGTCTGCTGGAGAACCAAGATGGTGGCATAGGTAAAACACTTATCTTGCCGTCATACACAATAATTTTAAAACTACAACTTAACGAAAGAACAAACACCTTCCAGGATCACCAAAAAGGTAGCCGAGTGAAAGTTCCACAAATAAAAGTGAAGATAAGACACTGTGACTCGGAGGAGCTGCTGAGGACAGCATTGAAGATTCACCCGGAGAGAGGTTTGGAGTGCACATGCCATCAGATAGGGCGGGCGGCTGAAAACTGGCCAGTTTTCTCGAACAGGGAGACAAAGATGTCCCACTGGACTGATTCTCCAGCTCTGGGAGAAGTCCAGGGAACCCACTATCATATGGGGTAAAAACTGGACAGTGGAAGGGCACGCCGAAGCTCGGGTGCTGCAGGGGTCTGCCAGCTTCTGGAGAAGGCGAGCTTGTGCATGACCTTGGGAAAAACCAGCTACGTAACTGCATAGAGACTGCTCTCAACTTGCTCTCTCATTCGGGAAACCGTCAGACTGCTTTGTTTTACAACCCTGGGTGAGACATTGGGTGTGCAGACTCATTTGGGGAGAGTCTGAATTCCCCGGCAGCCGGTGGAGCTTGGCAGTGGCTCTCTCTCAGAGGTGCTGGCAGCCATTGCCTCCGGCACAGAGTCCCTGGGGCCGCATAGGGTGGAGCTAACGCTGTATGCTTGGCCCAGAGACTCTGCCCATCCAACCTGAGCAAAGCTGAATTTCACAGACAATTGGCCTGGAGGTCAACCCCTCCAAGTGCTAACAACGATTAACCTGAGCTTAACTTCAGCAAGACTGTGCAACCCATATCCACCACAGGTAAGTGGGGAGGCTGAGCCACTGTCCCTAGTAGGAAGTCTACCACACAAAGCTAATTGACCAACTCAGGGAAGCAGCCACCATGCAGAGACATGGAAAGAAATCAGATGTGAAAGAAATGGAGGGAAAAACACGACTGGACATGGAATTCAAAACCACGGTTATAGGGCTTCTCAAGAGGCTCCAACAAAAGGTCGAGACCTATAAGGAAATAAGCAAGACCACAAAGGAAATGAACGAGACCCTCAAGGTTATGAACAAGACCTGCAAGGCAATGATCAAGACCAACGTGGAAATGATCAAGACCCATGTGGAAATGAATGAGTGCTACAAGGAAATGAATGAGACCCTCAAGGATATGAAGGAGACTCTCAAGGATATGAAAAAGGACCAACCAGAAATTAAGCATACACTGACTGAAACAAAAAAATATTATACAAAGACCTAAAAGTGCTCTGGAGCAACCCAAGAACCAAGTTAAAGACTTGAAATACAAAGAGGTAAAATCCATTCAGCTGAAAAAGCAAGAAACCAAAAGAATCCAAAAAATTGAAGATAGTGCAAGGGGCTTCTGGGACAACCTCAAGCATACCAACATGCTAATTATTGGGGTGCCAGAAAAAGAGAGATACCAAGACAATGGAAACCTATTTGAAGAAATAGTGACCGAAAACTTCCCACACCTGGTGAAAAAAATAGACTTAGGAGTCCAAGAAGCGCACCGAACCCCAATATATAGGAACCCTAAGAGGACCACACCAAGGCACATCATAATTAAAATGCCAAGAGCAAAAGACAAAGAGAGAATATTAAAAGCAGCAAGAGAAAAACAGTTAGTTACCTATAAGGGAGCACCCATACGATTGTCAGCGGATTTCTCAACAGCAACGATGCAGGCCAGACGGGAGTGGCAAGAAATATTCAAAGTGATGAATAGCAAGAATCTACAACCAAGATTACTCTATCCAGCAAAGCTATCATGCAGAATTGAAGGTCAGATAAAGTGCTTCGCAGATAAGAAAAAGCTAAAGGAGTTCATCACCACCAAACCAATATTATATGAAATGCTGAAAGACATTCTTTAAGAAGAGGAAGAAGAAAAAGATAAAAGTGTAAATTATGAACAACAAATACACATCTATCAACCAATGAATGTAAAAATCAAGTGAATTAATAAGCTGATGAATAGGATAAACTGGTGAATGTAACAGAATCACGGACATAGAGAGGGAATGGACTGACAACTCTTGGGGAGAAAGTGGGTGTGGGAAGTGCAGTAAGAGACTGGACAAAAGTCACGCAACTATGGGAGAGGACAGTGGAGGGGGATGAGGGCGAAGGGTGGGATGGGTACCAGGTGGAGGGAAACTCTAGGGGGGAAAAAGGGAACAATGTAATTAATAAACTGAACAATAAAGATGGAAAAAAAAGTTTCCCAGAGTCTTATCCTCAGGAAACACCTTAATTTCTTCAAAGCATTCCACAAAGTGCTCAAGAACTTTGCCTCGGCTTAGCTATCTTACATTATTCTACATCAGCAGTCCACTGTAGGTGGAATCAACTTCCAGTAAAAGTGCAGAAAATTCTCGCTTGTGAAGGGGACCAGTAGCTATTAAGTTAACTATTTTTGTAACAACTGACATTAAGTCTTAGTTCAAGTCGGTGAATCCTGCCTTGGCACGTAAAACCTCCTGAAGAATAATACAATGAAAAGGCACAATCGGATGTCCAATAGCTTCCGTAAACAATTTGACAAATCAGACTTTTTTCCCAAACATGTGTGGTGCCCCATCTGTCATCACTGACACTTTAGAGATATCAATGCTTAGGTCATCGAATGTTTGTATAACAACCTTACGTATTTTACTTCCTGATGTACTTGTTGGCACTGATACTAACTTTATCAACTCTTCTCTCATTGTGAGACCATCAGAATATCGACCAATAATGGGCAACTAAGCATGTGATGTGACATCAGTAGTTTCATCAAGAGAGATAAAAAATATTTAGAATTACTTTTGTATCTCTTTAATTGATGTTGTACGTTTATGTTCAGTCTCATTATTCGGTCTTTTATGGTATTTCTACTGAGTGGTAACTCAGATATTCTCTTAATAATTGCATCTTTATTTTGCATATGGTGAGATAGAACTGGTGTATATCTTAGGAGAGTTTCTTAAATAAATTCTCCTTCACTGAGTGCTTTTCCATGCTGAGTTCTGGAGTGAGCAATGCTCAAACTTGCAGATGTTAAATTTGTAGAGCTTTTTATAAATTTAAGGATGGCATTAGATTGGCTTTTACAAAGGTGTAGCTGCCTGGAAATATATTCCTTCATTTCATCCTCACTTTATTCCAAGAGCTGCGAAAGATCAGTTTCAAAATGTCTATTTATATTCCACGTTCTACTTACTATTGTTTCAGTACATAGGACACAAAATGATGTGCCATTTTTTTCTATAATGCCCTACAACTCAGTCCATGTCTCTTGAAAGGGTCGGCTACTGCTACTACCACTTCATTTACTTAACCTTGGTTTTTTTTATTTTTGGGGTTCTCCATCAAGGGGGCAGTGACAGAAGATAGAATTATAGATAGCCTGTTAGCCCTGCAGGCAATTAGGGGTTAACTAGCCTAACTGACCACAAGATGACACATGTACCTGTCTTTTAGGAAAGGGCAAGGTTAATAAGCAGAAATAGGGGTTAATAAAGATGCACAACAGTAATAGTGGTGAAACAGAGTCTGCACTATGCTGTAAAATGGCGTTCCTTATATAAATTAAGATGGCTGCTGCTATTTCTACTGGTCGGAAACGCCACCCATAGCACAGGCCCTCGCCTCTCCCAGCCTCCCCCTCACTTATCTCAGTAATGATGGTCAATTAGAAATCCACAACACCCCAGAATAGTAGATTGGATGATGGTTGCTGAGGTTATGTGGTTGCTGGTAATGGTGATCACAGGGCCCCCAGGGATGCATCCCCTGCGGCATTCAGCTGCGCCCTGCTCCGCTGGCCAGAAGTCAAAGATCCCCTAATGGCCTAACCAGAAGTTGCAGAACTAGACACTCTGTGCTGGAGTTCTGTTGTTTTGGCTTTCAGACCTCCGGCACAGAGTGTCTACACTACACTACAGCAAATGTTTAATCCTCGGCCTGCAGCCCCATACTTCTCTGTATGTGACCACATGAGGCCATGTGTCATCGAAAATGGCTACGCGTGTCAACGAAAATGGTTCACCATGACGGACCTATACCTTACTTTCTGGGACACCTTTCAGGTTGCAAGATGCATAAACAAAGGAACTTGGGCCCAGTTCCTATCCACTTTGGCTCAGTGGATAGAGTGATTGCCTGCGGACTGAAGGGTTCCAGGTTTGATTCCGGTCAAGAGCATGTACCTTGGTTGCAGGCACATCCCCATTGTGTGCAGGAGGCAGCTGATCGATGTTTCTCTCTCTCATCAATGTTTCTAGCTCTCTATCCCTCTTCCTTCCTCTCTGTAAAAAAATCAATAAAATATATTTTAGAAAATAAGATATATTAAAAAAACAGAAAACAAAGGAACTTAGAGAACTCACTAATGAACAGTTTCAAATGCCATGTCACAGTGTGGCTCTGAGGCAGAGGACTTACAAGTATTTACTTGTGAGTTCTAAGAATATATCCCAGAAATGGACATTTACTTCCCATCAAGTATGAAATAAAGAGATCAAGAAAGCCCTTCCCCCTATGTTTAGCCTTGAGAAGCAAAGTCTATTTGGGTAGTATTGATGCCTATGGAATATACACTGAAACTAATAGCTGGGGGTCTACAGTATAGAAGAACTCTGGCAAGCTCGCCCAGTGGAATAGACTGATTGGATAGTTACAGATTTCTCCAACTTTCACATCTACCCCTGCCTCCTGCTAAGTTGCCTGAGCTTCAACAACAAAGGTTAAGATACCCTATTCAGGAATTTAGCTCATGTAATAGTCTAACCAAATATTTATACATGAATATAAATGGATGCTTGTGAAGCATCTGAAGTTTTTTCAATAAAGGAGCTTGTATGTGTCACTTGGTCTGCGCCCTGCCAGGGGCACATTGTGCTGACATTAGAAAAATGTGTTCTTTTCAACAAGATTTAGTCTCATGTCCCCTTTCTTCCCAGTCTCATTCTAATGACTGGAAGTAGAAGGAGACTTCGATTTTAGGATGATTTAGAGGTCTGTACGTTGAATTTTTCTTCCCTTGGTATGTGACCACGTTCAAAGAAGCAATTGTGTAACTATTCAGGAAATTAGTTATTTGCCAAAGGACAGAGACCTTTTGTCATAAGCCAAAATGAATAACTAAGCCCTTCTGTCTCCATCTGAAGAGGGCCTCTGGGCTGAGAGGAATATCTGGCTGGTGGTCTAGGGTTGCTCACTGAAGCAGCAGACAGCCAGATGCTCAAGAATTTTAGAGTCAGGAGGCTGGGGGTGTTAGAAAAGACAAAGGAAATGGGACAGTAAAGAAATTAACAGACGTAAAATATATAGCATGGGTGTGCCTGCCTGATGGGCATACCTCTACATATAGCTACCGCTTATTGAGTTCCTTCTCTGTCTAAGTTATTGTACCAAACAATTTATATGCATTTTATCCTTACAACAACGTTATAAGGCAGGTATTATTATCATCGCCATTTATGGAGGAGCAAACTGGGTCTTGGGAGTTGAAGTAACTTGTTCAAAGGCTTCACAACTAGTAAAATACAGGCCAAAATTTTAACCCAGGTTTCTTTCTTTTGACCTCAGGTATCAGACATTGTTTGACACATTGGTATGATTATCTCCATGAACAGTTGAAGAAATAGTTTTTCAAATAAGTTAAGCAACTTGTCCAAGATCACATAGGAAGTAAGTTACAGAGCAAGGATTGTAATCCAAGCCTGACTCCAAACCCTATGCTCTTAACCACTAAAATGTCATTTCCATTGCAATCTGATATATGTTAGACATTCGGTAACTGTCCCTATCCTGACTGGTACAGTGAAAGTAGTGGAAGACAAAAAGTTGAGGATAATCTGAATTTGGTAATCAGAGCAGGAGAGGTTGAGTAATGGAGCTGGAGATAAAGCATCTATTTACTTTGGTATACATAGGGTGTCAGATGGGCGATGAAAGACATAGGGAGACAAAGGGTAATGGACTTCTATTCCCTCAGGCCCAAATTATAAGAGGAACAGAGGCCACTTAGAACATGAGCTGGGGCTAGGAGCTAAAACTATTAAAGAATTATTGTTACCTGAGCTGGTTGCTTCTTAGCTCCAAAGTCACCCTTGTTGCTTGCTCTGTGAAAGGATTCTGGGCCCTTTAAATATTTTACCTTTACCAGCAGGCACAGTGTTAAGCTTTGTCAGCAGGGGACACAAGAGAGACATTTCAAGAGGAAGGGGCTCTTCCTGGCTCCGGTGTGTGGAGTGCTTGCTTTTACCTTAGCAGCACCTACCTTCCCCAGTGTCTAGTTCTAGCAGCACACACATCTTCCCCAGCACCAGGTTCCTGTAGTGCCTCCTCCTTTCCCAACATCCAGTTCCTGTGGTACATACATGGTGCTCAACAGCACCCAGCAGCAGCTTCTCCCAGTACCCCTTGCTCAGGTGTTTTTGTAGTGAAATGCCTATGCTGAGATACCTCCCTGTGAACAGCTTTCTTTGGCACTATAGTGGGTGGGTTTACTACAAGTTGAAGAGGACAGATTTCTAGAAAGTTTTAGAAGGCAGAATTCTAGCAAGTTCTGCTGGCACAGCACCACAGCCTTTTCTCTGCTATCTAGCGAACCACAACTATGGCCTTTCCTCTGAGTTGGATCTCATCCCTGGGAGAAGGTTGTCCTTTGGGTGTCTAACCCGACCCTAGGATTAGAGGACGCTCCTTATATCTGTTATCCCTACATCTTTACAGTTCTCTTTAATTCTTACTAGCCAATCCCGTTATGCTTAATACTTACATTAAAATTTCTCTGTTCAAATTACTGTGTGGTGTCTCTTTCCTGATTTATCCAAGACCAATACAATTAACTCTCTTCCCAGATCTCAAAGTAATGTGATTCCTAGGGCAAAAGAATGCTTCTAGGAAAAGAGTGCAGGAAGGGAGGATAGCCTTTTCCCACAGACAAGGTCAAAGAGAAAAGAACAATCTTATTTATTTAGGAGGCAGAAGATTACTTTTCTATCTTGCTTTCCAGTACAAGAAAATTAATTGAACAGCTGTGGCCTTTCAGATGCTGGGATTCATTCAATGAGGAGGAAAGAAGCTGCTAGATAGGAGAGGAAACTGGAGTCTGAGGACTACTTGGACCATGAGACTCAAAGGGATTATGATCATTCCTAGTCCAAATTGTACTTGAAGTTCTTTAGCTTGGGTGCTCCAAAGGGAAAAAGGATATTTATGATGACAGCCTCAGAATAACCACTCTTTAAGAAAATGACAAATATTGAAGTCAAAATATTTATAATTGCCCACAGAATCCCTCTTCAAATTTAAGGGTATGTTCCCTCCACTGACAGAGAGAAAATATTTTCTATTTTGACCTGAATTTCCTGTGCACATATTTATAGAATTTTCATACAGCTTAAATGTCATGAATTCTGGAAAAACTTGAAACCTCAAGACAGAAGACGGGTGTTTGGAATTGTTGTGTCAAGATGTTTTCCCAAGTGCCACAAGGAGAAATGGTTTTCACCAGTGAAAAAACACCAACATAATTTTTATATTACTCATGGATTTGTGCAGTTGAGTCTTTTAAAATTTAAATAAAAATATTTTCTGAAACACATGGTGGTAATTAACCACTACCTTTGTAACTTTTGTTCTCTCTTTTTTTTTCTTCAGCCCTCACCTTAGGCTATGTTTATTGATTTTAGAGAGAGAAAGAGAGAAAAACATCAATCCACTGCCTCTTACATGCACTCTGACTAGGAATGGAACTCACAACTCAGATATGTGCCGTGACTGGGACTCAAACCCGTAACATTTTGGTGTAAGGGACATTGCTCCAACCATCAGAAAAAAACAGCCAGGACTACTTTTGTTCTCTTTATTCCTTCATGCATCCTCCTTCTTCCAACCACCTCAAACTACAATAATGCCTCCCCAAAGCTCAATAAATGCAAAATAGAAGGTAAGCTTTAAGAAGGAGAGAATAAGGAAATATAAATCTCAAGGTCTGATAATTAACTAAAATGCTCCCTGTACATGATATAAGGTCATCTTTGGAGAATTTAGGAAGCACTGACCCAGATAAAATTCAGAGACACTAAAAGCATTATAGTTAATTATCCAGCCTGTTTAATTGCTAGGAAGTTTCCAGTATACACTTCCCATATCTTAAGAGGCCTCACAGCAACAACAACTACATTTGGAGTTGTAGTAGCTTTCAATAAAGGGGGTTTATTCAGAATTGCCTGGACTTTGAGAGGCTTCCAGGTGGCTCACTAGTTAACATAAGGGTACCATATGTTCATGTTTTGGTGAAGATACCAATCAGCATGGGTGAAAGAGAGAAGATACAAACCTTCCCTAGCCTTTCCTCTTTACCTCGCTACACACACACACACACACACACACACACACACACACACACACACATACATATACACAGAGGGATCATATAGTCAAGAGTAGAATGGGAAAAGGAGTAGTATCTCAGAGCAGTTTGATAGTTCATACTGTAGCAGCTGGTGGAGACAGGTAGAACTGATGATATGTAGGGATTTTTGCATTAGTTAGAACTTCTTCCTGTAAAGTGAAAAAGACATTGATATAAACCAGGGGTCGCTGTAAAGCAGTGCTGACTTGCTTTCACTTTCAAAATAGGAATCTCTCCTCTGTTGCTGCCATTATAATGATTATAGATTAGAGCATCTGTTCTTAACCAGGGTGCTTGGATAGTCTGGCACATGAAGAGCTGGTTTTGAGAGAAGTGATAGCCTAATGTTTATGGTGGGGCCTAAGATCAAGACCTGGATATGATTCCCAGATTCACCACTAACCAGGAATAAGGTAATTAGCCTCTCTGAGTCCGTTTTCCTATTTGTAAATAGTGATAATAGTATGTGCAATATAGGATGTTGTGAGAAATAAATATAATAAGGTGTATAAAGTTTTTGGCATACAACAAAAATTTAATATACATTACCTACTGTGGTTTCTACAGTGTTATTTAACTAAAAAGCACATTGTCATAACATCCTTGATTGACTTGCTCTCTTTTGCAAGTTTTAGAGGTGTAGACGGAGTTGATGTTGCCAAGAGTAAAAATATGTGACCCACACATACATTCACAATTGATATTTTACCTCAGTGCAAAAATAATTCAAGGATTTTCAACAAATGTTGCTGTGGCAATTGGATATGTTAGGGGAAAAAAAAACTTGACCTAAGTCATATATCCTATCTAATAAAAGACTAATATGCAAATTTACCATACCTTCACTACACCTACATGCCACGCCTACAAGCCAATCAGAGTGGATATGCAAATTAACCCAACCAAGATGGTGGTTAATTTGCATATCCGCACGAAGAGGATGGCATAGAAGGAAGCCAAGCACTGCAGAAGAGAGCAAAGCTGCTGAAAAGTGAGCAAGTGGGATGGGGGAGAAGGGAGGGAGAAAGACAGAGGAGGCGAGAGCGAGCAGCAGAGATGTGAATGAGGCAGAGGAGACGGGAGCAAGGCAGAGGAGATGGGAGTGAGGCAGTGTAAACGGGAGTGAGGCAGAGGAGATGGAGCAAGGCAGAGGAGATGGGAATGAGGCAGTGGAGACGGGAGTGAGCAAGGCAACAAAGAAGGGAGGGAGCAAGGTAGTGGAGAAGGGAGGAAGGCAGCAGAGAGGGAGGGAGCTTTGCTCAGGCCACAGGAAGCTCTATTCTTGAAAGAATCTTCCTGCAGTGGGTCTCTAGTGGTCTAGTGTACGAAATTTATGCACATTAAAGGGGATTAATCAGAGAAAATAATTCAATATTGCTATTTGCCCTTTTTCTATAATAGAAGTGTTAGAGATGAGAGAAAATTAGTAAAATCTATATGAAAACCTTCCTCCTGTCAGAGTATGGGGTGCACCACGGGACCCAGAGTCAAGTCCCTGCCTACCCACATGCACCTCAAAATCTAGTGAAACCCAGACCAGGCCGCCGCCCCCCACCCCCCATTGGGATAGATCCTGACTTGGCCAATCCCACCCTTGTCAAGACCCGCCAGGCAGGGGGCACAACCTGAGGTCCTCCAGCCCAGACAAAGGTGGTGGATGCAGTCTCAGGTTCCTTATCAAGCCCCACCAGTAAGTGGGGAACAGCCTCAGGTACCCTGTCAAGCCCCACTGGGTGGAGAGGTATGGCCTGAGGTCCCCTGTGAAGCCCTGCCAGGTGTGGGGTGCAGCCTGAGGTCCCCTGCAAACCCTACGGGGGCTGGGGAGGGCATAGCCTCAGGTACCTGCTGATTGCTCCTTAAGGCTCTTTATGGGAACTTGGCTTCAACTGTGGGTGCAGCCATCTTTTGTGATGGAGTGATGGTCAATTTGTGTATTCCCTCTTTATTTTATAGGATTAAAGCAAAAGAAAATTTCAGGAAAAAACAAGGGGATAATCATTGGAATCTGGTGATAGGCAAAGAGTTCTCCGACTTGATTCCAAAATGAAGACCTATAAAGGAAAAAATTGATAAACTATATTTCATCAAAATTAAAAACTTATCTATAAAAGACCCTGTTAAGCAGATGAAGAAATGCTATAAAGTGGTAGAAAATATTTGTAAGCCACATATTTGACAAAGAACTAGTATCTAGAATATACACTGAGTGGCTGGATTATTATGATCTCTGAACACATAATAATCCGGCCACTCAGTGTGTATGTATATGTATATCTGTGTGTGTGTATTAGAGGCCCAGTGTATAAATTCGTGGATGGGTAGGATATGGCCAGCCTAGTGGGGCGGGGGGAGATTGGCAGTTGGCTGGCCAGCCTGCTGGTCGAACTCCTGGTGGAGGGGACAATTTGCATATTAGCCTTTTATTATAAAGGATATACACTGATTGGCCATATTATTATGCATTCAGAGATCATAATTATCTGGCCATTCAATGTATAAAGAACTCTCAAACCTCCAACAGAAAAACAAAATGATTCAGTTAGAAATTGGGCAAAAGATGTGGAGACATTTCACCAAAGAGGAAATGTAAATAGCAAATTTGCACGTGAAGAGATGTTCAACATTATTAATCATTAGGGAAAAGCAAATTATAACCACAATGAGAGATCACTACACACTTGTCAAATGGCCAAAATTTGAAAAATAAAAAAGACTATAAAAAAATCTGGTGAAGATGTGGAGACTGAATCACTTACACTCTATACTAGTGGCCTGGTACATGAAATTTGTGCACATTAAAAGGGGGACCCAAAGTCAAGTCCCCGCCCACCCATATGTCCCTCAAAATCATGTGAGACCAAGACCTGGCTGCCTCTTCCCTCTCACATTGGGATAGATCTAGACCCGGCCAGTCCCACCCTTGTCAAGCCCCACTGGGCAGGGGGCGTAGCCTCAGGTCCCCTGGTCTGGTGCCAGGACAGAGGCAGGCCTGAGGTCTCCTGTCAAGCCCTGTCAGGTGGGGGACACGGTCTGAGATCCCCTGTCAAGTTCCACTGGATGGGGTGCATGGCCTGAGGTCCCCCTTCAAGTCCTGTAAGGCAGGGGGGAGAGGGTGTGCAGCCTCAGGTCCCCTGGCTCAGTACCAGAAGGGGGCACAGCCTCAGGCCCCCATTAAGCCCCGCTGGGTGGGGAGCACAGCCTGAGGTTCCCTGTCAACCCCTGCCAGGGAAGGGGTTGCAACCTCAGGTTCCCTGGCCTGGTGCTAAGGTGGGGGGTGCAGCCTGAGGTCCTTCAGCCTGGTTCTGGGGCAGGGGGCGAGGTTTGAGTCCCTGTCAAGCCCTGCCAGGATGGGGGCATGGCCTGAGGTCCCCCAGCCTGGTGCCAAGGCAGGTAGTGTGGCCTCAGGTCCCCTGTCAAGCTCCACCCAGGCGGGGGATGTGGTCTGAGGTCCCCTGGCCTGGTGCCAGGGTGAGGTGCATGGCCTGAAGTCCCCTGTCAAGCCTCACCTGGTGGAGGTGTGGCCTGAGATCCCCAGGCCTGGTGCTGGGGAAGGGGGAGAAGCTTGAGGTCCCCTACCCCAGCACCAGGATGGAAAGCGCACCTTGAGGTCACCTGTCAAGCCCTGGCAGGTGTGAGGCACAGCCTGAGGTCCCCTGTCAAGCCTTAACCAAGTGTGGGGTGTAGATCCCCTGTCAAGCCCTGCCGGATGGGGGACACAGCCTGAGTTCCCCGGCAAGCCCCATGGGGGCAGGGAAGGGAGTAGCCTCAGGTTCCTGCTGATTGCTCATTAAGGCTCCTTATGGGAACTTGACCTCAGCTGTGAGTACAGCCATCTTTGTGATGGAGTGATGGCCAATTACTATATTCCCTTTTTATTATATAGGATTGCTGATAGAAATGTTAAATAATACAGTCACTCTAGAACTGTTTGGCAGTTTCTTTAAAAAATTAAACATGCAGCCCAGCCAAAGTGGCTCAGTGGTAGAGTGTCAACCAAATGAACCAGGAGTTCCTGGTCAGGGCATAGGCGTAAGTTGCAGGCTCCATCCCCAGTAGGGAGCATGCAGGAAGCAGCCGATCAATGATTCTCTCTTATCATTGATGTTTCTATCTCTCTCTACCTTTCCTCTCTGAAATCAACAAAAATATATTTTAAAAATATTAAACATGCAACTACCAAACAAACCAGGAATTGTACTCTGTGCACTTATCTCCTCCAAAATAAAGACTTATATACACACAATAATATATACCTGAATATGTATAGAAGCTTTATTCATAATATCAAAAAACTAGAAGAAAATAAGATACTTTCAACAGTTGAATGCTAAATTGTGGCACATCCAAACAATGGAATACTACAAAATCAACTACTGAGACACACAATTATATGAATGAATCTCGAGAGAATTATGCTGAGTGAAAAAATCCAATCCAGAAAGGTTACATACTGTTTGATTCCATTTATATAAAATTGAAATGCCAAAATTTTAGAAATGGAAAACATAATAGCGGCTTGTGTAAGGCAGAAGGAGTAGGGCAACATAAGAGATCCTTGTGGTGATGAATTGTTCTGCATACTGACTGTACCAATATTCTGGTTGTGCTATTGTACTACAACATTGCAAGATGTTATGGATGAAGAGTATATGGGGTCTCTCTGTATTATTTCTTACAACTACATGTGAGTCTTCAATTATATAAAAATAAAAAAATAATTTAACAAAAAAAAGAAAAAAAAGATGTGGATAGGAAAAACAGAGTAGAAATAAATCTTGTTCTTTCCAATACAGTTTATGTATGTGTCTCAGATTATGGCAGGGGTTCAAGTTTGGCAGGCTACTGCAGAGACCCACTGGTATAGGAAAGCAAGACAGAGTTTTCCTGCAGAGATAGCACTTGCTCCTCTAACTGCGACATTAGGTATTGTTCTTATAAATTTGGAAACGGGGAGGCATACAACACAATTAATGAAAGTTAAGAAGCTCTGGGTTAGAGTCAGAACTAGTAAAGTTCCTGAAAGTCCTCCAAGCAGCTCTGTTGCTAGTGCCTAGGCTGCTACTGAATAAGCCTCCTTTGAGGTCATTTAAGTAGAGGGGACCTCATAAGAAATAGTGTTCTTTTGCTTGGCCTCTGAAGAAGAGAGACAAGGTAGAATAGCCACAGGGTGGTTCTCTTCTTGAAGACAGTGTGGAGAAGGAAAAGTGAGGCCTGAGAGTGGTAGCAGAGAAAAGACTGAGGATCACAGGCCTTACAAGGAAGAAAGCAAAGATTTCTCTGCCTCCATGTATTTGGGTAATTGGACATCTCTCTATCTATCATGGATGTCATGCAGTACTTCAGGCAACATGGAAAAGAAATGTTGGGTAAAAGACCAACTGAGTGTTGACATTTCATTTTTAAAAGCTAACTGTTCACATGTGAATGTGCAGAATATTGAAGACCAGTCTGCTTTTCCATCTGGACAATGGATTACTACAGGAACAATGTTTTTCTACCACTGGCTGAGCACTTTCAAATGGACACACTAGTTTTTATTGCTATTCCCTTCTTTTCTGTGAAGTCATTAAACTACTTGATTTGATTAGCACTGACTTTAGGCCTCCTCACATACTGACTTCCCTGTTTACCAATCCATGAAAAAATACCCAGTTTAGGCAGTCTATCTACAATCAGAAGAGTTCCTTGGGGTCAGCTGAATATCCAATGTGTCTAAATTAAGGTATTCTAAGGTGAACTGAAAGCCCCCATTCATGTATATGCCTTCTGTAGCAATCAGGATATAGTTGTCTCACAGGAGCAGGATGGGATAGCTCTGTTTCTATGCTCATTTCCCATCTTTTCTAATGCTCCAAGGATAGAAAGGAGCTTCTTATGTTTCAAATTACATTTTGTGTTCAGCCCATTTTCACAGCATATAGTATCTTATGGCCTTTCCTACTTTCTTTTCTGGCTTCCAGAGCTAATATCTACATCAGAAATGTAATCCTATTGGAAGTGCTATAGGTTGTTTTTATTTTGGGGGTGGGGATAGTCTATTTCTTAAATAGAGCCTTTCAGTTTCCTTTGGGCCATTATGTTCTGAAGTAATGTTTTGTCATCAGTCATTAATATTTAATGTGACTAGAAGCTTTCACAAAACCTATTTAGGTGCACATGCTTTAAGTGGCAAAGCTGTTATTCAATGATATTGGGTGGGTACACTAATTCAACCTACCCGTGAGAGAAGGTGACCTCCTAGTCCCTCTGGCTCTGTGTCTACATTAATAAAACTGAAACCCGATGCCAGTATGAAAACATCTGGTTTGCCCCAGAAGTGAGGGCTGTAGGATTTTTTTTCTGACATCATCAAAGTAACTGATGATTTCTAAAATCATTGGAAAAATATAAAAAATATGTGTGTAAAGACCTACATATGATAAATGTCTATTATGATATTACTGTAAGAAGAAAATAAAATAGGAACAACTCAACTGTCCAGAAATAGAGATTTGGTTAAATAAATTAAATGATATATTTATATAATGAAATACCTTATAGTTAGTAGGACTGATGATGTAGATCTATGTTTACTGACATGGGAAGATGCCAAGGTACATTAATAAGTGAAAAAAATCAGGCTAAAAACAATGTAGTCATCTCTTCTTATTTGCGAGGGATATATTACTAGGACCCCCAGTAGATGACTGAAATCATAGATAGTACCAAACCCTATATATATACACACTATGTGAAATAAGGTCATAAGAACATTTATCTAGAGTAAAACTGCTGTTTGAGACTTTGGCCATTTTCACCCCTGCTTGCTTAAAACAAAAAAATTATTGCTTTAGTTTCCAGCTTGTGACCTTGAAGGCTAAAGAAAAAAAAAAAAAAAACCTTTGAAGATTAGAACCAGAGGAGTAACCAGTTGGCACCAATTATGTAGCTACACCACCTGTTTTTACAAGATAGGACCACTTTCCCACATCTAGCAGAATACATAATTAGAAGATAAGGAGCGAGCAATAGGGTCATTCATAGTCTATTGGCACCTCTTCTCCAGATGCGGCCTTGGGTGCTATTCGCCAAACGCAGGGCAATAACATTTATGGTTCAGACCCCTTTAAAAGGACTGCCTGCACCCGGGGCGGTGTGGTTGTTGAGTGTTAGGTCTGTGACCGTCCTGGCCAGTTTTCAATAAATCCTTGCCTGCTTATTACCAACTTAACCGCCTCTGTGGTCGTTTGCAACTGGTCGTAGAAGTCGCCTCACAACATTTGGAGGCCCCAGCGAGATTACCAGGGAAGAGAGAGGTACCCTTGTTCTTGGGCTGGAGGCTCTCCTTCCTTTCCGGGATAAAAGCCAGAGGTAAAAGCTGCAAGGATTTATTGAAAGAGAGAAGACCGGTCTCAGGAGGTAAGGCACCTAGGTTGAGATCTCACGGGTAGAGTCTGTCAGAGGGCTGGATGCAGCATAACCTCCAGACTCTGGCCAGGGACACGACCGTGTCCTCGGCCCTGGTACAGGTGTGTGAGTGTGAGATTCCTGGAGGAGGAGAGAGGTACCCTTGCTGAACGGGCTGGAGGCTCTCCTTTGAGGGAAAGAGAGAGGTGCCCTCGTTCTCAGGCTGGAGGCTCTCCCTCCCTCCCAGGGAGCTCTTGGTAGTGTCTGGACTGTTTGTCTTGTATTTGTTGTAATTATGCCAGGACTTTTTGTTTGGTGTTGTCATAATTGGGCCCAGTGTGTATCATTTGTTAGGTTATAATTTGTCAAAGGTTTGTCAATTTGTTGTCAGTTTGTTGAAATTCTCATAGAGAACATTAAGTGGTTCTTCCCTTCCTGTTTGGCCTTTGTGCAACTGGATTACTGATCTTTTTATCAAGGTTCCTTACAGGATTTCACCTCTCTTAAAATAACTTTGTATGTGTAACCTGCCCCTCCCCGACTAAGCACTCTCTTTTCCCCAGGTTAGCGCAGGAGTGCAGGATGCCTTTCCCCTCAGAATCCTTGACAGACTCCGGGAGCAGTTTTAACTTTTTTTTTTCCTTTCACAAACTGGTCCTGCCTGTGGAGGCAGCAGCAGCAGCAGCAGCAGCAGCAGCGGCAGCGGCGTTTGCAAGCCCTTCCCCTCCCCTAGGGTGTTGGCTATGCCGCCCCTTCTACTCCCTCCCTCATTATAGGAGGCAGAACGAGCTCCTCCTAGCTCTGGAGTAACTCTCTTGGTTGTAGGATAGGGCATTTATCTGTTTGTTGTGCCTATTAACCTTGTTTCCTTTGTCCAACATGGATGCCATTTCTGTTTTGCTGAAACATGGGTCGAGAGTCCTGTCTGGGATGTGGGAAAGGGAGGCCCCCACATCTGTTCCTGTTAGGCCACCATCAGGGGACTTGGGCAGTGTTCCTGTTATCTGCTCAGATCCCAAGACTATAAGAGTACTTGTTCACTGAAAGGGTGTAAATACAGATGTTTGTTTAATATTTTGTTTGTCTGCCTAGGTATAATTATTTCTTCATATAAATGTAGAAGTCTGTAAGAAAAAAAAGAGAGAGAAAGGAAACATTTGGTTTATTTAAGGCTGAGTGCTCTGACAGACAGCAAACTGCCCCGAGTGGCCACTGGGATTCCTTTTTCCCAGGGGTGCTTGCTCTTTGTCAGAGGGAAAACCAGCCCACCAAAATTTCTGTCTATATTTATTAAATTGATAAAGTTATAACAACTATAGTCTGAAGACATTTTAAGCAGGGTTCAAATTCTAAAGTTAACTATTTATAAAAAGGAAGCCGGAACTGGCAAGCCTGCCCAGAAAACTAAAAGAATCTTATTTCTGACACCTGCTGTCACCCAGTCTTAATCAGTAGTGGAGAAACAGTGTCAGAACTGTTTGTCTTAATTGGCCATTTAAATTTAATATGGTTAATGACTGCAATACATTATAAAACCTTTAAAAGGACAAAAATGTTTTATAGGCCACTTATTCCTTTCTTATAGTAACAACTCTTAAATTGTTAGTTTTAAAGTCAGTACTTTTAAATAGAAACATACTCAAGCAGAGGGGCTTTTCAGAGAGGTCAGGAAGTCTGATTACAGTGTAGGGGTCACCGGTTCCTCCCCCCACGCCACATTTGTTGGCAAGAGACAAGTGCTTTTTCCAGTGGGAACAGAGGGGGAAGCCTTCCTCAGTGTGAGCACCTCCATTCACCAACTGGGACTTGAGCCATGCTCCCTGCCTCTGCCCACCCGACGCTGAACCCCCTCCAGGAGTTGTTTTGAATAGCTGGATGTGGCGGCTGCGAGGAGAGAAATTCCCTTGTGACCCCCTGCGCCCCAATGAGACCCAAGAACCCACTCCTTGGACACTTTTCACCATGTTCTGTTAGGGCACTTGAAGGCAGCAGCTAGAGATTCTCCTTTTCAGGCTCATTTGAAACTGAGATCTTTATCTCTAGGGAAAATGTGACAATTTGAAATTCAAGGGGCAGAGAGTTCCCTCATCCCTCTGCTTTTTCTAAATAATAGAAGGTTTGAGGCATGGTTATGCATTTTTAAAGGACATAGAAAGAAGGTTTACAGGCTAAATTGAAATTGTGAAGGTTAGTATATGTGATAAGAAAGGGGAACAGAGTAAGGAAAGAAAGAGTAGAAAGCAGTTAGGAAAGAATCAGTGTACTTACTGTAAAAAGCAGAGGTATTAGAAGAGAGAATGTCCTGGCAAGTTAGCTAGGGAAGCAAAAGGAGAGACTCAGATTTCAAGAATCTTAAACTTAGAGGAAGAGGACTGACAGGGCCGGGGCTCCTTTGCATTTAGCCCACAGAAGCTCAAGGTAATCTTACAAGTGGAGGGCAGACCTGTTAGTCTCCTGGTGGACACTGGGCAGCCTATTCAGTCTCGACAGAGCTGATAGAACCCGTAACCTCTAAGGAGACATCAGTCCAGGAAGCCAATGGACAAATTGCCTGTTTTCCTTGGACATCAAAAAGGACTGTGGACCCTGGAAGGATCATGGTAACACATTCATTTTTTGGTCATGCCAGAATGCCTGTACACCCGACTTGGAGGCCACCATATCCTTTGAGGAGGACAGAGCACACCCCACCGTGGATCCAAGGAACCCGGATCCGGTTACATCCTCCCCTGCCTATACTCTTTTAACCTGAGGAATATCTTACAGGAAATGGAAAAAGCAGTGCTGGAAGAAGAGCATAAGCCCTCCAACCTACTTGAAGGAATTACAGCGTCTCTATCCCATAGTCTGGGCAGAAAACAACCTCCCTGGGTTGGCAAGTCATCAAGCTCTGTAGTAGTCAATTGTAAGCCACCACCACTCCAGCTCAGCCACTGAGCTGGACTGACGTGGAACAATGGGCATTTAAGGAGCAAAAGAATGCTCTGTCTCAGCACCTGCCCTAGCCTTGCCAGCCGTCACCACACCCTTCCACCTCTATGTGAGTGAGGTAAGGGGCATTGCCAAAGGGGTTCTCACTCAGACTCTAGGTCCCTGGAAGAGACCTGTTGCCTATCTGTCTAAGAGACTGGGCCCCGTGGCAGCAGAGTGGCCAGCGTGCCTCTGGCCTGTGGCCATCACAGCATTGCTGGTAAAGAAGGCAGATAAGCTGACTCTGGGCCAGGAACTAGCCCTGACAACACCCCATGCTGTGGAGGCCCTCCTTCGAGGTGCTATGGAGAAATGGACATCAAACACCCAGTGCCAAGCTCTTCTCCTAGACCAGCCCCGCATCTGGTTCCATAAGACACTGGTCATCAGCCCTGCCAGCCTGTTCCCAGATGATGATCCGGAGGAACCCATTCATGACTGCATAGACATAACAGTCCTGACAGATGTTCCACTAACATCACCAGACAAGGTACTGTTCACGGATGGGAGCAGCTATGTTTAGGATGGGATCCGATATGCAGGAGCAGCGGTAGTAACTCTAGACCACACCATTTGTGCACAGTCTCTGAACAAGGGGACATAATGCCATCCCCCAAGAAAAAGGGTTACCAACTTTAGCCAGAAAGGACATCAAAAATAAGGAAAAGATTTTAACCTTATTAGAAGTCGTCTGGCTCCCAAGAACAGTTGCAATAGTGCACTGCAAAGGACATCAGAAAGGGGAGACAATTAAAACCAGAGAAAGTACAGCCGCAGATCAAACTGCCAAGGAAGCCACCCAAAAACGAGTGGGGCCTTTACAAATTTTAGTAAACCTGCTGGACCCCAGACCTACCACAGACCCCCTCCTATACCAAACAAGAGGAGGAACTGGCAGAACAGAAGCAAGCCATCAAAGGACCAGATGGTTGGTAGACCAGACTGTTGGTCCCAGAGGCTCTAAGCTGGATGTTGGTCTCCCAGTGACACCAGCAGAGACATCAGGCTACCACCTAGAGGTCACCAAGACTTCTGAACTTCTGCGAGGTAGGTACTAGATACCAAGCTTAGATAAGATAATTAAAAGCATAGTCACCAGAAGTACTGTCTGTGCACAGGTAAAATGCTAAGCAAAGTAAGAGGGTACCCCTGGGAATTCAGGTCCCAAGGATGTTCCCCAGGAGAACATACATTCATTAGAAGGTATATTTCACAGAGATTAAGCCACCAGCATCAGGGAATAAGTACCTGCTAGTTCTTAGAGACACCTTCTTGGGTTGGGTTAAAGCATACCCCACTAGGACAGAAACTACCTCTAGAATAGTTAAAAAATTACTCCAGGAGATTATACCTAGATTAGGGCTGCCAGTAGTCATAGGATCAGATAACAGCCCCACCTTTATAGCCAAGGTATTTCAAAGTATAGCTTAAGCCTTAGGCACAATTAGAAACTCCATTGTGCATACCAGCCACAAAGTTCAGGACAGGCATGAACAGGGCTCTAAAAAAGGAGTTTATCTAAATTTGTCCTAGAAACCAGTAAAAACTGGACCAACCTCCTGTCTTTTCCTTGTTATGGGCCAGGTGTATCCCCTACCAGGAGGGGTCCCCCCTTTTTGAGATCATGTATAGTAAACCTCTCTCCATCCATCCCAGCGTCAGGAAGAAACTAAAAGCTGGAATTCATAACCATTCCTTGCTCAAGTCCTCACAGGTTCTACCGTACACCCAGAGAGCCACCCATAAGCTGGTTTTAAACGCATTGCCAGTGCCCACCGCAGAGCCTGTACGTCCCTTCCAGCCCGGGGATGTAGTGCGGGTAAAGAAGTTCACTGCCCAAGGACTCACCCCAACCTGAAAAGGACGTTCAACTGTTATCATGAGCACACCCACGGCTGTTAAAGTAGATGACGTCCAGACCTGGCTACACCACCCCCAGCTCCTGCACCAGGAAACGGCCTGGATCCTGGCAACCAGCGGCCTCACCAGTGAGACCCATAGCTTGGGCTCCACAGCAGGCCAGAAGGAGACTCAATGCCTATAGGAGGGAAATGGACTTCAGTGGGGACAGTACTAATGGGGACCGTGGGTCTAAGGGTCTTGGTAATTGTGAGAACATTTTTTTACTAGCCAGTGAGAAAGTCCAGGACCACGTAGGGCTAGATGTGCTAGGGGATGGAAGAGCAGAAACAGAACAGAGAATACCCTTAAATAAATAGGATATATAAATAGAAAACTAATTATGCCAAGCAGACAATTTAGAAAAATTAATAGGGTCAACCTACTTGAAGTAAGGGGGCAGTACAATCACCTAATAAGGATGAGTCCATGATTTGACTCATACACATAAAACCAGTGGGGAATGAAATAAGGTCTTAAGAACATTTATCTAGAGTAAAAACTGCTGTTTGAGACTTTGGCCACTGTTCACCCTTGCTTGCTTAAAACAAAATAATTATTGCTTTAGTTTCCAGCTTGTGAACTTGAAGGCTAAAGAAAAAAAAAAAACCCTTTGAAGACTAGAACCAGCGGAGTAACCAGTTGGCACCAATTATGTAGCTACACCACCTGTTTTTACAAGATAGGACCACTTTCATGACTAGCAGAATACATAATTAGAAGATAAGGAGCAAGCAATAGGGTCATTCATAGTCTATTGGCACCTCTTCCCCAGATGCAGCCTTGGGTACTGTTCGCCAAATGCAGGGCAATAACATTTATGGTTCAGACCCCTTTAGAAGGACTGCCTGTACCCGGGGCGGTGTGGTCGTTGAGTATTAGGTCTCTGACTGTCCTGGCCAGTTTTCAATAAATCCTTGCCTGCTTATATTACCAACTTAACCACCTCTGTGGTCGCTTGCAACTGGTCGTAGAAGTCACCTCACAACACTATGTTTTCTCTTAGATGTACATAATATGATAAAGTTTACTCTACAAATTAGCACCATAACAGATTAACAACTTATAATAATAAAATAGAAAAGTTACCAAATATGCTGCAATAAAAGTAACATAATGTGGTCTCTCTCAAAATATTTTATTGTACTGTATTCATCCTTTGCTTCTTGTGATGATGTGAGTTGGTACAATGATGAAATGAGGTGAATGATGTAGGCATTGTGATGTAGCATTAGGCTACTATAAGTGTCACTTGAATACAAGCACTGTGATACTATGGCAGCTGATATGATAACTGAGATGGCTACTAAGTGACTACTGCTGGCTAGCTTATTCAGTGTGGATATGCTGTACAAAAGGATAAATCATGTCCTGGGAGTAACAGAATGACATAGCACAAGATTTCATTACACTACATAGAATGGCACATAATTAAAAATTTAGGAATTGTTTATTTTTGGAATTTTGCATTTAACATTTATTGGACTATGGCTGACCACAGGTAACAAACCACAAAAAATAAAACTGCAGAGAATGGGGTACTATTGTATATACAATATGATTAAATTATTTTAACTAAAAAATAGACACACTGGCCAAAATCCACAAAATGTATATACCAAAATGTTACTACATATTCTCTCTGAGTGTTGTGATTTTCAAATCTTTCTTTATTGTCTCAATTTTTTTAAAAGCATGTAAAACAAAATTATTTTGTTGAAACATACTATGGAAAAACTCAACTGTCCAATAATAGAGGATTGGTTAAATAAATAAAATGATATATTTATATAATTTAATACATTATAGCCAGTAGGACTGATGTTTTCATACCTGGCAACAGGTTTCAGTTATAACACAAAGAGAGGAAGAGAGAGGAGGAAAGAGATAGAAACATCAATGATGAGAGAGAATCATTGATCCGCTGTCGCCTGCATGGTCCCCACTGGAGATCAAGCACACAACCCGGGCATGTACCCTGACAAGGAATCAAACCATGACTTCTTGGTTCATAGGTCCAAGCTCAACTACTGAGCCACGCTGGCTGAGCTAAAGCCCCAGATTTTAATCTGAGTAATGGTTGGCAAACTTCTCTGTAAAGGGCCAGATTGTAAATTTTTAGGTTTTGTGGGCCATGTAACCTCTGTTGTAACTACTCCACTTTATTCTTGTAGTACTAAAGCAGACAATATGTAAATGATTAGCATCGCTATGTTCCAATAAAACTTTATTTATAGATACATAGGGAGAACTAAGATGGCGGCAAAGGCAAAACACCTATCTGGCCGTCATAATCAGCAATTTTAATACTACAACTTAACGAAAGAACAAACACCTTCCAGAATCACCAGAAAGCTCGCCGAGTAAAAATTCCACAAATAAAAGTGAAGACAAGACACTGTGACCCGGAGGAGCGGCGGCGGACGGCGTTGAAAGATTCACCCGGAGAGAGGTTTGGAGCGCACGTCGCGGAGAGGGCGGGCGGCTGAAAACCGGCCAGTTTTCTCGAACCGGGAGACAAAGGCGTCCTACTGGGCTGATTCTCCAGCTCTGGGCGAAGTCCAGAGAACCCACTATCACACGGGGTGAAAACTGGACAGTGGGAGGGCACGCCGAAGCTCGGGGGCTGCAGGGTCTCCCAGCTTGTGGAAAGGCAGCTTGCGCGCGAACAGCTCTGCTGCGTGACAGCGCAGAGAGCACACTGCGACTTGTCTCTCATTCGGAAAACCGTCAGACTGCTTTGTTTTACGATCCTGGGTGAGACATTGCGCATGCAGACTCATTTTGGGAAAGTCTGAATTCCCCGGCAACCGGCAGCCGGTGGAGCTCCATAGTGGCTCTCTCTCAGAGGTGCTGGCGGCCATTGCCCCTGGCACAGAGTCCCTGGGGCCGCATAGGGCGGAGCTAACACTGTCTGCTTGGCCCGGAGACTCCGCCCACCCAACCTGAGCACAGCTGAGCTTCACAGACAATTGGCCTGGAGGTCAACCCTCCAAGTGCTAACAACGATTAACCTGAGCTTAACTTCAGCAAGACTGTGCAACCCATATCCACCTCAGGTAACTGGGGAGGCTGAGCCACTGTCCCTTGTAGCACGTCTACCACACAAAGCTAATTGACCAACTCAGGGAAGCAGCCACCATGCAGCGACATGGAAAGAAATCAGATGTGAAAGAAACGGAGGAAAAAAAACGACTGGACATGGAATTCAGAACCACGGTTATAGGGTTTTTTAAGAGGTTCCAACAAAAGATCGAGGCCTATAAGGAAATAAGCAAGACCACAAAGGAAATGAGTGAGTCCTACAAGAAAATGAACAACACCCTCCAGGATATAAACGAGAGCTGCAAAGAAATTATTAAGACCAACATGGAAATGAATGAGTCCTACAAGGAAATGAAAGAAACCCTCAAGGATATAAAGCAGACTCTCAAGGATATGAAAAAGGATCAACCAGAAATTAAGCATACACTGACTGAAACAAAAAATATTATACAAAGACCTGAAAGTGCCCTGGAGCACCCCAAGAACCAAGTTAAAGATTTGAAATACAAAGAGGGAAAATCCACTCAGCTGAAAAAGCAAGAAACCAAAAGAATCCAAAAAATTGAAGATAGTGTAAGGGGCCTCTGGGACAACCTCAAGCATACCAACATCCGAATTATAGGGGTGCCAGAAAAAGCGAGAGGCCAAGACAATGAAAACCTATTTGAAGAAATAGTGACTGAAAACTTCCCACACCTGGTGAAAGAAATTGACTTAGGAGTCCAAGAAGTGCACCGAACCCCAATATATAGGAACCCTAAGAGGACTACACCAAGGCACATCATAATTAAAATGCCAAGAGCAAAAGACAAAGAGAGAATATTAAAAGCAGCAAGAGAGAAACAGTTGGTTACCTATAAGGGAGCACCCATACGACTGTCAGCGGATTTCTCAACAGAAACGATGCAGGCCAGACGGGAGTGGCAAGAAATATTCAAAGTGATGAACAGCAAGAATCTATAACCAAGATTACTCTATCCAGCAAAGCTATCATTCAGAATTGAAGGTCAGATGAAGTGCTTCGCAGATAAGAAAAAGCTAAAGGAATTCATCACCACCAAACCAACATTATATGAAATGCTGAAAGATATTCTTTAAGAAGAGGAAGAAGAAAAAGGTAAAAGTGCAAACTAGCAACAACAAATACACATCTATCAACAAATGAACATAAAAATCAAGTGAATTGATAGGCTGTTGAACAGGATAGACTGGTGAATATAACAGAGACATGGACATAGAGAGGGAATGGACTGACAATTCTTGGGGAGAAAAGGGTTGTGGGAAGTGCAGCAAGAGACTGGACAAAAATCTAGCAACAATGGGAGAGTACAGTGGGGAGGGGGAGGGGAGGGTGGAGGGTGGGATAGGTACAGGGTGGAGGGAAGCTATAGGGGGATAAAAAGGGGAAACAATGTAATTAATAAACTGAACAATAAAGATTTAAAAAAAAACTTTATTTATAGAAATAGGCAATGGGCCTGCTTTTACCCACAAGTTGTAGTTTACTGAACTCTGCTCTAAAGTGCTAAAAGAGGAGGCTGAAATTCCATGTATGTTGAGAATTAATGTTTTCCTCTGTTCTCCTGGGTCGAGACAAGCTATATTACTAGTGGCTGCTCTCCAAAGTTGAGGCGAAAACAGCTTTGAGACATAACTGGAAGTTCCTATATTTTTTTTGTTACTTGAGTGGAGTATTTTCCTACTCCATACGTGGGCCTTGCTTTATTTAGGGCCACCCTAACCATCAAAGTAAACCTTAGATCTGCCAAAGATAAAGCCATGGTTACAGAAGCCCACTAAGCAAGCAACTCAAAGGGGTTGAAGAATTCACAACCACTATCTGAGTGACTTTAGCTAGAACCAGAAAGCCCAAAAGAATTGGTGCTTCCTGTAGCCTACCAGTATTAACAGACTCCATAAACCAATTTTCTGAGGAGATTATTATAATCTGTCCACAGGAAAGCTTTTAAAGTCTTAAAATGTTCAACAACAGCTTAATTTAGGAGTTTACATAGCTGAAGTAAATTACACATGAGGAAAAAAGGGAAGTTTTAGCTGAAGATGGTCAGAAGATGTTAAGGCACTCCTAGTCACAGACAGCACCCCTGATTCCCAGAAGAGCAATGGAACCAGGTTAACTGTGTGGAATTAGTTCCTGAAGCCACTTTCCTGAAGGTACCCTTGCCTTAAATTACAATCAGTAGTGTAATCTCTCTTTTTTAAAGTATGTTTTTATTGATTTTAGAGAGAGAAACAGTGGTCAGTTGCTTGCTGTATACACCCAGACTTGGGATTGAACCCGCAACCTGGTCAGGTGCCCTGACCGGGAATTGGACCAGTGACCTTTTTGGTGCATGCGAAAATGCTCAACCAACTGAGACATACTGGCCAAGTTAGTGGTGTGGTTTATTAAAGCAGTTTATTTGAGATAGACAATTTATAAAAAGTATTTTCTACTTCTTTACTCTTCAAAGTAAGGAAGATTAAATTATTGCTTACACACACACACACACACACACACACACACACACACACACCTGAAATGCTTCCAAATTACATTTCCTGCTGCTATCTAAAATATTTTTCAATCACACTTAATGGTCTGGCCACTCAAAGGAAGTCCCTTAGAATAGAATGTATTAGGCATTCGATCGAGAGAACCATAGCCAGATACTTAGGATTCCAGGTTACAGCAAAGCTATGTATTCTGAATTCCTAACCTGGGAAAATCTGACATAAAGCACCAACAATTTACTAACAGATTTTCAGGAATTGGAGGCAGCCTAGGGCACTTGTGGGCCAGTCCATCACAACAGGCCATTCAGAAAAGTGGGAAGTTGGCTATGGTGGGGGGGGGGGGGGGGGAAGAAGCAGGAAAAGGTCTTTTAAGAGAACAACAACAAAATTCAATGGACAGTGTTTTGAAGATTCAAAAGGGAGTGTGGGAATGGAGTGAAGGTGCTAGTTGAGATAAATGTGATCTCAGGGCGAAAGGGAGGACCAGAAAGAAACACAGACATATAGCTACTGTAGTTTCTATTTGATAGAGGCAGGGTAAGTGACTTGTCCAAGGTCCCAGTCAGTTATCTTGAAATGTAAATTCATTCAGTTTCTACTCTCATTTTATAGCCCAACATGCTATCCAGCTGCTCACCAAGCTGGTGCCTATTCATTTCCCTGAAGATTTAAACAACTTAGAAATACTATGCAATATGTAGGTATATGAAATGATTATTTGACTCTATGGAGAGGGCAGAAATTTTAAGGTGTGAAAACTGCTTTGAAGCCTGTTTCTTATTATGAATACATGGGGATGGGACATTCCAGCTGTTCCATGCTAGTGGATTAGAGGTAGCATTTCCAATTTAGAGAATGGCATTAAAATTGATATCACTTCTTAGAAAGTTTCAAATGTTTAACTTAAATGAACTGATGCAGATGAAAGTGCAGTGGACAAGAAGTGTGGAGGCAAGGAATCTGACTTCTAGTGACAGCTCTGTCACTAATTTTATTGTGTGATCTTGACTACTAAGTCACTTTCACTTGTTTGCTTCATCACCTGTGAGATGAGGAGATGGACTCCATAATCTTTAAAGGATCTTTCCCTTTCACATTTTATGATTCTGTAATTCCTGGTGCGTTTTCTCACCTGAAATTTATTTGCAAGGGCCATTTTGCCATCTACACAATTTAAGTTTTCAGTCAATCACAGATGGTCTTAAATAAAATTCTCCCCATTGAATAGAAAATTTGTGTTGAAATGGCTTATGTCCGGTATGACCTCTTTAATTCAGAACAGTTCTCTAATGGTTCATTAACTCATCCCTTGGGCAGCATAGCAAGCAAATACTATTACAAAAGGCTCCAACTGTGCAGCCAGAAAGAGCTGCCCTATTACCTAGTGAAAACAAAGTGGTTTCCTCTTTGTGCCCACCTGGTCAATTTTTAGATCAGAACATATGATTCTATCATTGAAGGAATCCTGGACAAATCACAGAAACCCTGTGCCATGTCTAACACTTGCTTTGAGAACTAAGCTGAAGTTCTTTCCATTGGAAATGATGGAATTACTTCTAAATAATTGATAAAAGCAGCTCTTTCCTAGATAATTAAAAATGCTTAGAAGATATAATATGCAAATTGACTATCACTCCAACACACAAGAAGGCCACCCGCTGTGGTCAAAGATGGCCACTCCTATGTGGACACAAGATGGCCACCACAAGATGGCCAGCAGGGGAGGGCAATTGTGGGTGACCAGGCCTGCAGGAGAGGGCAGTTGGGAGGGACCAGGCCTGCATGGGAGAGCAATTGGGGGTAATCAGGCCTGCAGGGGAGGGCAGTTGGGAGGGACCAAGCCAGTAGAAGAGGGCAGTTGGGGATAACCAGGCCAGCAGGGAAGGGCAGATGGAGGGCGGGGGGGGGGGGGGGGACCAGGCCTGCAGGGGAGAGCAATTGA
This sequence comes from Antrozous pallidus, assembly GCA_027563665.1. Classification (NCBI taxonomy): domain Eukaryota; kingdom Metazoa; phylum Chordata; class Mammalia; order Chiroptera; family Vespertilionidae; genus Antrozous; species Antrozous pallidus. Next base: position 38,082,506 of record CM050509.1, on the reverse strand, counting down.
GAGGAAACAGGCCTGCAGGAAAGGGATTTCGGGAGGGATCAGGCCTGCAAGGGAGGGCAGTTAGGGGTGACCATGCTGGCAGAGGAGGGTAGTTGGGGGTGACCAGGCCAGCAGGGGAGAGCATTTGGGGGCAATCAGGCCTGCAGAAGAGGGCAGTTGGGAGGGACAAAGCCTGCAGGGGAGGCCAGTTGGGAGGGGACCAGGCCTGTAGGGGAGGGCAGTTGGGGGGACCAGGCCTCCAGGGGGTACAGTTGGGGGAGATCAGGCTTCCAGGGGAAGCCAGATGTGGAGACCAGGCCTGCAGAGGAGGGCACTTGGGTGGACCAGGCCTGCAGGGGTGGGCAGTTAGGGGTAGTTGGGCCAGTAGGGAAGCAGTTAGGCATCAATCAGGCTGGCAGGGGAGTGGTTAGGGGGTGACTAGGCTGGCAGGCAGAAGAAGTTAGGGACAATCAGGTAGGAAGGCAGGCAAGCGGTTAGGAGCCAGCAGTCCTGGATTGTGAGAGGGCAGTCACACATCCCTCGAGGGGTCCCAGATTGGAGAAGTTGCAGGTTGTGCTGAGGGAATTTCATGCACCAGGCCTCTAGATATAATTATAATAACCCATTTTTTCATATACTACCATATTTTAAAACCAGGCCAATAAATTTATTTTTTCATTTAAATTTTCTTAATAATCCACTGAGGTAAATAAAATTGGTATTATTCCCATTTATCAAATAAAGAAACTAAGGCTCAAAGGGGTTAAGAACTTCTCCCAGATCTCTTAGTAAGTGACCGAGCAAAGAATAAAACACACATATCGACTGGTTCAGCTAATTCACCAAAACATTTTGTCAGTTCTCCCAATACACTAATCATGATGTGTTGTCAAGAATGCAAGTAAAAAATCAGAAATGATAGTACTGTGCCTAAATATTGCAAAATAATTTTCTATTAATCTGAAGACTTCTAACATAGGTTTAATGTCTCACAATGGGATCAGTAGCCAGGAGAACACTCTGAAAAAATACATATTACACAATGAATTTGATTGATCATTATATTTCTACTATAGTCAAAACAAGTATTTTTTGAACATCCATATAACTGGCTTTGTAACAAGGTCATATGGAGATAGTATACAAAAGTATAAAATGTGATTCCTCACCTCAAAGAGATTAATAAACACTAAATAGTATATAATAAATAGCTCAATATTACAACCACAACATCCTATTTAATAAGAGTATTATGCAAATTGACCATACCTCTGATCAAGCCACGCCCACAAGCCATGCCCACCAGCCAATCAAGAGCAAATAAACCCCAACCAAGATGGCGGCCAGCCCCCCACCCCACCGCCTGAAGCCTGGCCATGGTGGCGCTTTGTTGCAGGCGACGGGGTCCAGATCACAGCCCCACCATGGAGGACTGGACAGGCCAGGCAGGCAGCACCGAGGCCAAGATCAGTAACCAGGCAGGCAGGGGAGGGGTAGGTGGCAGCACCTGACACTGACTGTGGGGTCCAGGCTGCCATTGGGGTCGGGCAGGCCTGGTGGGCAGCACCTGATGCCACCAGAGGAGTCCAGGCCGCCATTGGGGACTGGCAGGGCAGATTGGCTGCTCCTGACGCTGCCCACTGGGTCAAGGCTGAGATCAGTAACAGGGCAGGCAGAGGAGGGCGGGGCGGCAGTGCCTGACACCCCCTGGGGGTCCAGTCCACCATGGGGGATGGGGCAGGCCTGGCAGGCAGCGCCTGAGGGTGCCTGCGAGGTCCAGGCTGCCATTGGGGTCAGACGGGCCTGGCGAGCAGCGCCTGACTCCTCCTGCGCATTACAGGCAGCCTTGGGGGTTGGGCAGGGCAGACTGGCTGTGCCCGATGCTGCCCACTGGGTCAAGGCTGAGATCAGTAACAGGGCAGTCAGGGGAGGGCGAGGTGGCTAAGCCTGACTCTGCCCACGGGGGCTAGGCTGCCATCGGGGACATGGGTAGGCAGGGGTGGCCAAGGTCTCTGGGATCACTGTATGCCCCCCAGGCTGCCTGTGCACACTGATGGAGCAGGCCAGGATTGAACATTTTAATGAAAATGGGATGCCTGTGCCCCTGCCCACCATTCCCTGTCCCTGGAGAGGAGAGGGCAGTGGGCAGTTAGCAGGCACCAGGGCTTGGAAGGGACTGGGAGCAACCTGCAGGCATGCTACCAGGAAGAGGTGCTGAACCATGATGAGGCAGAGGGCTGGCTGATGGAGGCACTCAAAGGTGCAGATGAGATGGCTCTTGCTGGCGCTGAGCTTGAAAAGTGCATCGACAGCCTGATGGACTAAATTGCCTTTCTGAAGAAGGTGCATGAAGAGGGAGATCGCTGAGCTGCAGGCGCAAATCCAACATGCTCAGATCTCCATGGAGATGGATGTGTTCTCCAACTCTGACCTCTCTGCCAGCTCAAGGACGTCTGCGCCCAGTACGAGAAGCTGGCTGCCAAGAACATGCAGAATGCCGAAGAATGGTACAAGAGCCGCTTCACCATGCTGACTGAGAGCACTGTCAAGAACATCTACAGGGTGCTTGAAGCCAAGGAGGCACTGCCTGCTCAAGGCCAAGACCCTGGAGATGGAAGCATGCCAGGGCATGAACTAAGCTCTGGGAAAGCAGCTGGGAGAGCTGGAGGATAAGCAGAACTCAGGTGTTAGTGCTATGCAAGACACAATCATCAAATTAGAAAACAAGTTGAGAACTACAAAGAGTAAAATGGCATAATATTGAAAAGAATACCAGGACCTCCTCATTGTGGCTTTGGACATTGACATTGCAGCTTACAGGAAACTCTTAGAAGGTGAGAAGACCCGGCTCAGTTTCACCAACATGGGAAACATAGCCAGCAGCTACTCCCACAGTTCCCAGGTCTTTGTTCGATCTGCCTATGGTGGTTTACAGACCAGCTTCTCCTTGATGTCTGCTGGCTCCTTCCCTTCTTAACATATTTAGCACTGTTCACGGGTTTACTAGTGTTTCATGTGCCATCTGTTAAGGACCGCTCATGAGTTTACTCGTTTTTCACAGGCCATCTGTTTTGAACCTTAGATGTCAACACACTGTCTTGTCCACATCGAATGAGGCGATCTCATTGGTGGAAACCGTGTAGGTCAACCTACAAAAAACTATATAATTGCAAGAACCTTGACACACCACCACTCTTACAAATGTTTGAAGGTCATGCTGGGGTCACTATATTTCCGTCTCAGTGTGACTCTGAACCCTCTGTGACTAATCTCTTTTTTGGTGATGAATTGTTTGAGATGTTGTGCAAAGAGCTGTCCAACTATCAAGATCAAACCGCAATGAAATGCAAAACACCATCTAGAACACTAAAGTGGTCTCCAGTTACACAGAAGGATATCAAGAAATTCCTTGGCCTAATTATTCTGATGGGTCACACAAGAAAAGATAGCTTGAAAGACTATTGGTCAACAGATCCTTTGATGTGTACCCCTATATATCTACAGACAATGAGTCGCCATAGATTTGAGCAAATATGGACATTCTGGCATTTCAATGATAACGCCAAAATGGACAGATGCTCAGGGAGGCTTTTCAAGATCCAACCTGTGCTAGATTATTTCCTGCATAGATTTCGAACAATATACAAGCCAAAGCAACAGTTGTCTTTGGACGAGGGAATGATTCCATGGAGAGGACGTTTAAAATTTCACACATACAATCCAGCGAAAATAACAAAATACAGTTTACTTGTTCAGATGGTGTGCAAGAGTGACACTGGCTATATCTGCAATATGCTGATATACACTGCTGAAGGAAAGAAATTGCAAGAAACTGTTCTTTCAGTCCTTGGACCCTATCTTGGCATATGGCACCATACATCTACTGCTGAATTGCTGCTACAGAACAAAACTAGAGTCTGTGGGACTATTAGGGAGAGTAGAGGTTTACCACCAAATTTGAAAATGAAAACATCAAGAATGAAGAAAGGTGACATAATATTTTCCAGAAAAGGCGATATTCTTCTCCAAGCATGGAAAGACAAGTGGGTTGTCAAATGATATCAACGATCCATGACACTTCTGTCTCGACAACAGGGAAAAAAATAGAAAAACAGGAAAGAATATTGTAAAACCTACCTGCATCAAGGAATATAATGCCCACATGAAAGGCATTGAGCGTGTAGATCAATTCCTTTAGTGTTCTTCCATCCTAAGGAAAACGATGAAATGGACCAAAAAAATAGTGCTGTACCTTGTAAACTGTGGACTTTTCAATTCATTTAGACTGTACAATGTCCTCAATCCACAAGCAAAAATGAAGTATAAACCGTTTCTGCTACCAGTGGCGAGAGACTGGATAATGGATAACAATAGTGAAGGCTCTCTGGAACCAGAGACAAATCTGTCCAGCCCTTACCCTGGGGGTGCAAGGAGAGCACCTTGTAAAGATCCACCCAAAAGGTTGTCAGGTGATATGAAGCAGCATGAACCTATGTGTATTCCAACGAATGGAAAGAAAAAATTTCCTATGAGAGCCTGCAGAGTTTGTGACATCCTTGGAAAAAGGAGCGAATCTAGATACTTATGTAAATTTTGTTTGGTCCCTCTTCACAAAGGAAAATGTTTTATGCAGTACCATACGTTAAAAAAGTACTAGGAAATTTAATGGTTTGTTTAATTGTTTTTGTAAATAAAAACGTTGTAAATATTGAAAAACAACACCGAAGGTGCATTATGATTTGTAGTTATGATGATTTAAATAACATGCAGTTTGCCCAAAAACGTGCGGTCCCTGGTGTATGTCTTAGAGATTTCTATGCGGTACGAAATGTGTTAATATACCAGCCATGTCCAAGAGGAGCATATCAAGGTGGAGGAGACTATGGAGGCTGCAAAAGCCAAGGAAGCTAAGGATGAACCCCTCTCTGAAAGAGAAGCTGAAGAGGAGGAGAAGGAGAGGAAGTGGCTGTCGAAGAGAAAGGAGAGGAAGAGGAAGAAAGTGCCAACGAAGAATTTGAGGATGCAAAGGAGGAAGAAGTAGGAGGTGAAGGTGAAGGAGAAGATGCCCAAGAAGCGGAGGATGGGAAGAAAGATGAAGGTGCTGGGGAGGAGCAAGCAACCAAGAAAAGATTGAGCCCCCTTTCCTTAATTATTTCAGGAGTAATCCTTCTTAAACCAGGTCAACTCCATCACCAACCAAGCAGTTGAGTTCCCGATACTATATGAATTAAGAAGTCGATATATGTAACATTCTGAGGTGACTGAGGTTGGACATTAGATGTTGTGCAATGACTTTTCTCCTTATGCAGAGTATTTGTTTGCTTTCAGAGTGGCTGCCAGCCTGTGCATGGTCCATTCTTATGAATTCAAGATCTATGACAATGTGAATAATTCAGATGTTTACAATAAAAACACATAAATACATGAATTCAATGATGTTAATGTTAAACTTCATGGAAAAAAATAGTCCTTTGAATCTTTGGTGGTTAGAAATTAAAGACCTCAAATCATGTGAAATAAACAGTAAATAAAGTTACACTGAATGACAAAAAAATACATTAGGGGCCAGGAAACATTCAAAGAACTGGGGAACCATTCCCAGATCAGGAAGGGAAGTCACAGGGTATATATTATTGCTATGAATACAGTATTTCCTACTACTTACAACATATACAATGTATTGTATTAGATGCCTTCCTACCGCATTAAGTATGTATTTTCATAAAGTAATACTGGTATATATGTTATAGTTATGGCAGTATATTATATATCCTATCTATATTAACAAAAGGGCAATATGCTAATTAGACCATGAGACCTTCCAGAAGTCCTTCCGGAAAAAACCATGGTGGTGGGGCCGAGGCAGAGGTGGTTAGGGGTGATCAGGCCAGGATGGGAAGGCAGTTAGGGGTGATTAGGCCAGGAGGGCAGGGCAGTTGAGGGTGGTCAGGCTGGTAGGGGGGCTGTTGGGGCCAAGCAGGCTGGCAGAGGGGACCAGTTGGGACAATCTGGCCAGCACGCAGAGTGGTTAGGGGTGATCAAGCAGTCAGGCAGGTGAGCGGTTAGGAGCTAGCAGTCAAGGGTTGCAAGGGGATTGTCCGACTGCCAGTTTAGGCCCGATCCTACCAGGGTCTCAGATTGCAGAGGATTCAGGCCAGGCTGAGAGACAGCTCCCCCCCCCACCATGTGCATGAATTTCATGCACCAGGTCACTAGACTACACTAATAAAAGAGAAAGATACAAATTGACCATACCTTCGTGATACCCACCAGCTAATCAGGGATAAGTATGTAAATTAATCCAATAAAGATGGAGGGCTAATTTGCACACATAGGCACTGAGCGGCCAGGGGAGGGACGCTTGCATTGTCGCCATGGTGATGATGCAGGGGTTCCGCACTGCCCCAGCTGCTCTGGGCAGCGTGGGAAAGTGGAAAGGCGGCTCCAGCCAGAACAAAGGAAGTGCTTGTAGTTAGGAGAAGGAAGGCCCATTCTTAAACGAATCTATGCATCGGGTGTCTAGTAAGTACTATAGAGATATGGGTAAGGGAGAAGTCAGTGAGGAGTATCTTCATGAAAGAAATAGAATTGAATAAAGCATTTAAAAGATGGGTAGAATTTTACGAACAGAAAGGTGGAAGAGGATAATTTCAGGTTAAAGAGAATAGCATGAGCTAAACCAAAGGGATTGCAGGTATGAGACTGGACATCTGTGAAGATACGCATATAAGTGTAGAGTAGTAGGGTAGGATAAACCACAGTTCACCAAGGGTTGCCAGACCTTCTTAGTAAGTATTCTATTCACTCATGAATAAAATGACATTGAAGGTAGAAATAAAAATTTGTGAGAGTTTGGCTCTGGAGGCAAACAGACTTGGGTTTGAGTACAAGGATTACCACTTACTTGCTGTATTACCTTGGGTTAATTAATTAACCTTTTGGGGATTAGTTTCTTCCTCTGTAAAATAAGGCTATATTGTGGAGCGTATGCCATAATGCCCATCAAGTACTCAGCAATATTTTGTGACATGGTAAATATTATTAAATAGAAACTGTAATGAAGGTGATCCATTGAATAAGACTTCATTTGTATACCTTCCTTAAGTTCTTCATAAGGATAAATTAAAAGTGTATTTGGTTCAACCACTTGTTTTAATTTTATGCTCAAATTTTAATTTAAAAACATGATGACCATAGTAGTGAGGACAGAGTGAGAAATAATGTTGAATAGGAAGTTAAGATCAGATCTGGCAGGACCTTCAGGTTGTTTTGAAGAAATTGCCCTGTGGGGAACGAATGTGCCTTCTGACTAAGAAGGAGCGAGAGGAATCAGCTCAAGGGCACTTAGCCAACTGCTAGCAGAAGTATCCCAAACTTTTAAACTGCTTATCTTTACTTTCATCTACTCATCCATTTGAGAATCTTGACTCCTCTCTGTACGTTGAGCACATCTGCCTTCGTTCATATGCTTTCTGATGAATGGGAATTTGGGATCAGTATTTTGTCCTGGAGCCCCTGGGTACACTCACTTTCTTTTTTTTAAAATCTTGATTGTTCAGTTTATTAATTACATTGTTCGCTTTTTTTTCCCTCCATAGCTCTCCTCCACCTGGTACCCATCCCACCCTCCGCCGTCACCCCCCTCCACTGTCCTCTCCCATAGTTGCATGATTTTTGTCCAGTCTCTTTCTGCACTTCCCACACCCCTTTTCTCCACAAGAATTGTCAGTCCATTCCTTCTCTATGTCCATGATTCTGTTACATTCACCAGTTTATCCTGTTCATCAGCTTATTAATTCACTTGATTTTTACATTCATTTGTTGATAGATGTGTATTTGTTGTTCATAATTTACACTTTTATCTTTTTCTTCTTCTTCTTCTTCTTAAAGAATATCTTTCAGCATTTCATATAATATTGGTTTGGTGGTGATGAACTCCTTTAGCTTTTTCTTATCTGTGAAGCACTTTATCTGACCTTCAATTCTGCATGATAGCTTTGCTGGATAGAGTAATCTTGGTTGTAGATTCTTGCTATTCATCACTTTGAATATTTCTTGCCACTCCCGTCTGGCCTGCGTAGTTTCTGTTGAGAAATCCGCTGACAATCGTATGGGTGCTCCCTTATAGGTAACTGTTTTTCTCTTGCTGCTTTTAATATTCTCTCTTTGTCTTTTGCTCTTAGCATTTTAATTATGATGTGCCTTGGCGTGGTCCTCTTACGGTTCCTATATATTGGGGTTTGGTGCGCTTCTTGGACTCCTAAGTCAATTTCTTTCACTAGGTGTGGGAAGTTTTCGGTCACTATTTCTTCAAATAGGTTTTCATTGTCTTGCTCTCTCTCTTTTTCTGGCACCCCTATAATTCGGATGTTGGTATGCTTGAGTTTGTCCCAGAGGCCCCTTACACTAGCTTCAATTTTTTGGATTCTTTTGGTTTCTTGCTTTTTCAGCTGAATGGATTTTACCTCTTTGTATTTCAAATCTTTAACTTGGTTCTTGGGGTGCTCTATAGTACTTTTAGGTCTTTGTATAATATTTTTTATTTCAGTCACTGTATGCTTAATTTCTGGTTGGTCCTTTTTCATATCCTTGAGAGTCTCCTTCATATCCTTGTAGATCTCATTCATTTCCTTGTAGGACTCATTCATTTCCACGTTGGTCTTACTCATTTCCTTGCAGGTCTCGTTCATATCCTTGAGGGTCTCATTCATCTCCTTGTAGGTCTTGCTTATTTCCTTATAGGTCTCAACCTTTTCTAGGAGCCTCTTGAAAAGCCCTATAACCGTGGTTTTGAATTCCATGTCCAGTCGTTTTTTTCCCTCCATTTCTTTCACATCTGATTTCTTTCCATGTCTCTGCATGGTGGCTGCTTCCCTGAGTTGGTCAATTAGCTTTGTGTGGTAGACTTCCTACAAAGGACAGTGGGTCAGCCTCCCCAGTTACCTGAGGTGGATATGGGTTGCACAGTCTTGCTGAAGTTAAGCCCAGGTTAATTGTTGTTAGCACTTGGAGGGGTTGACCTCCAGGCCAATTGTCTGTGAAGTTCAGCTGTGCTCAGGTTGGATGGGCGGAGTCTCCGGGCCTAGGAGACAGCATCAGCTCCGCCCTATGCGGTCCCAGGGTCTCTGAGAGAGAGCCACTGCGGAGCTCCACCAGGTGCAGGAGAATTCAGCCTCTCCCCAAATGAGTCTGCACACCCAATGTCTCACCCAAGGTCACAAAACAATGCAGTCTGATGGTTTCCCAAATGAAAGAGCAAGTCACAAGTGCTCTCTGCAAGGTCACGCAGCTGGGCTGTTCCCAAGCTCATGTGCACTCCGCACAAGCTCGCCTTCTCTACAAGCCCGCCGACCCCTGCAGCACCCGAGCTTCGGCGTGCCCTTCCACTGTCCAGTTTTTACCCCATATGATAGTGAGTTCCCTGGACTTCTCCCAGAGCTGGAGAATCAGTCCAGTAGGATGTCTTTGTCTCCCCCGTTCAAGAAAACTGGCCAGTTTTCAGCTGCCGGCCCTATCAACTGGCGCGCGCTCTAAACCTCTGACTCCGCACGTATCTTCAACACTGTCCGCCGCCGCTCCTCCGAGTCACAGTGCCTTATCTTCACTTTTATTTGTGGAATTTTCACTTAGCCAGCTTTCCGGTGATTCTGGATGGTGTTTGTTCTTTCGTTAAGTTGTAGTTTTGAAATTGCTGTGTATGGCGGCAAGATAGGTGTTTTACCTATGCCGGTAAAACCATTTATTATTTTCTTGGTTCTCCAGTACACTCACTTTCTAAAAAGAGGTCAGACACATCTAGGCAAAGGGTCAGATTCACATAGGAGTAGTCCGAGTAACTCTAGGGAAGTAAATCCCTAGCTTAACTAAAGCATGAGTAAATAACATGTGCCAACAATGATAAGCAACAGAATCCCAGGAAAGAGCAACTATTACCTGAGCCTAGAAGGTCATGAATTAGGGTGCATTTTCAAAATAGGAGCCCAAGGACATTGCTGTAGTTACCAACCAATGAGCCTCCCTTTAGTACCAGAAAAACAGATGGATACATTAATTAAAGGGGGATAGAGAGAGAGAAACAGAGAACAATGTAATATTTAAATGTGGGAAACTCAATAGAGTCAAACTACCCCTTTTTCTGATAAAGAAAATTATCATGTTAACTCCAGGTAGCTCTAACCACCCCCTAAATACCTATGCCAAGTTAAATGTTTTCAAGCAGTCCACATATATAGTTTTCCTTGTTCCAGGGTGGAATACAGTGCTGCTTTTGAAGTAAATAAAGCTTGGGAAGCCACCCTGTATAACCACATACATTCACCATCTTTCTTAAATATTTTTTTCCTGTTTCTTTTTCAAAGGGAGGGCTAATATATTCTAAAAATGACAGCTTGTTGAGCTTTTTTTACTATAACTGTTAAAGATAAGTAAAATAAGCCAGTCAGAGAAAGATAAATATCACATGAACTCACTCATTTATGGAATATAATGAACAACATAAACTGATGAACAAAAATATATCCAGAGACAGACTGTCAAACCTCAGAGGGAAGGTACAGAGGGTGGGAATAAGGGGGAGAGATGAAGCAAAGAACTTGTATGTATGCATATAAGCCCAACCAATGGACATAGACACCAGGGTGGTGAGGGCATGAGTGGGGGGAATAGGAGGGTAATGGGGGAATAAGGACACATATGTAAAACCTTAATCAATAAAGACTTTAAAAAAAAGAATGACTAATAGATGATGTAGAAGCACTTAGGAAAGTAAGTGGTGACTAGAGAAGTGTGTGTAAGAACATGTCTAATTAAGTAAAATAATTTTATTTTTTTCTTTGAAAAAGATACTCTAATGACAGCTTTATGGCCAATCTTTCACAATTACCTTATTTAAAACAGTAAAATATGAATCAGATGATAACTTAGCTGGATTCCTAGTTGGTTGAAGAATTGCACTCAAAGAGTAGTGATGAATGGTTGACAACAATTTGGGTGGAGGTCTCTAACAATTGCTATATGGCCTTCTTCTTGCCCAGGTCCTGTTCAATATTTTAATATATGATATTTGGATGAGGTGTATAACAGGCTTGCTTGTTAAAACTGTAGATAAGATAAAGCTAGAGAGTATATTTAACTTGATGATAGAATTTAGTTTCAAAAATAATTGTCACCACCATTTATTGAGTATTTTCTAGGTCCTGCTGTACATATGCTATCTTATTGAAATCTTCAAGTCACAGTAAATTAAGTTTTAGAGAGACTTTAAGTAGCTTGTCCAAAGCTACACAGCTAATAAGTGGCATTTCCAGGAGTTAAACCCAAATTTGTCTGCTACCAAAGCTCATGCTTCTTCTTATATACTACACTGCCAGCCACTATTCTACATTGTCTTAACAAACCAGACTATAATGATTTTTCCTGAAGACAGGACAGAACAGAGTAGGGACTGAAAGCTCTGGGAAACAAGGAAGACTCAATCAGTTTTATTATGGCTTTCTTGAAGGATCAGAATGGTGCTAAGTTGATGGTGAAAAACAGCACTTTGACTAATAAATTGTTGGGAATATTCTGAGCTAGAAGACAGTGACTTTCACTATTTCCTGGTTTTGTTATTATATCTATCTTTATTTGTATGAGAAAAATGGCTGGAATGATGAGCCCAAAACTATGAAAATGGAATATAATACAAGATAGAAAGGGGGTAGCTGTAGAAGAACAGAATGGAGGAAATATGACTTCAGTGTAACTCGTATTGCAGACAGAGATCTATGGGTTTATTTTCAACTTTAATATGAAATAGTAATATGAATTGCTTCATAAAAATCAGCTATAACTCAGGCTATTGTAACAGGCACAAAGTTGACTCTAGATCATGAGAGCTTTTTACATACTACTTCTTCTCTGGCCACTGTGTTCTGTTGTGATGGGCAGGCAGGCAATAAGAGCAACAATGAATGTTACCAGAGGGAAATAACTGAGATGAAGTGTTTGGAAACCATCTCTTAATGAAGTAACTAGAAAATTTAGCTTAGTGAGGAGAAAACATGGGAACTATATTCAAATATTGAAAGGACAATCATACGGAAAAAAAAGGATTACACTTAGTCTGATATATTTTATAGTGTAAAGCTAGAACCCAGGAGGAAGCTGAAGGTTCAATATAAGGAAGAAATTCATAAGTAGAGTGGTCCAACCATGTAATGATAACAGATTAGATTCAGATACCCAATACTATGGTCTACTGTCAAAATATCATCTCATAGGATCCCCAAGAGCACATGAGTCTCATGGAGAGAGAAGTAGCTACATTGTAAAGCAGTGATCTTAATGTTATTTGGAGCATTTAAACACATGCTTGATGAATGTCTGTCAGAAATATGTCACATGCAATTTTGTATTGAGATGGCAGGGAAGGGAGTAGCAGTTGAAATAAATTAGGAAAGGTTCCATGGTGTAATGGTTAGCACTCTGGACTCTGAATTAAATAATTGTGTAAGGCCTCATCCAGTCTAAAAACTCAGTAAATTTTATACTTTTCCTGTTTGCAACTTCATAATATTAAACACTGTAATCTGATGGTCCAAATATAGCATTTTGAACTATCAATATATTGCTATGTATCTATATGCAAACACACATATACACACAATATACATTTATTTTTTAACCATACACACACCAGAGTTTAAAGAGAACGATAGGGGTCTGGATATGTGGATGTTTTGAATCATTTGTATGCCTAACAATACTAAATCTATTAATTAAACCCATGCAATAAAGTGAGGAAATAGAATATGCTGCATTTATGATGGTCAGGAATTGAAATACACCTCACATTTTCAAAAACAGACAATGAAAAAAATTACAAAATGTAAATTGCAAAAGGATTTAATCTCAATGGCTGAATCACAGGATGGTTCTCTTGTTCTGTCTTTGTAAATCATAGATGTAATAATTTAAAGAATCTTAACTTTGACTTTGTGTCGATCACTGTGCTAGAGGACTTTAGTGTATTGTCTTATTTTAAACTTTCAACAATCTGACAAGGCTAGTATGAATACATTCTTTCTATTTTAAAGTTGAGGAAGCAGATTCTCAAAGAGAAGCAAGTAATTCAATATCACACAGTTAGGACATAGCAGTGCCAGGATTTGAGCACAGGTATTTCCGACTTCATACTGTCTACTATCTGAAGCAATACCCTTTCCCCCTTTTCTTCCCTTTGCTAGCAAAAAGCAGTTTGAATTGTAAAGTATAGCACAAATGGTAATAGCTATCATTGATAAATAAATATAACATCCAATATTCATATCCACATAATCTTTGCCATGAAAAAAATGTTCATTCTAACAGAAAGCTTGGTTTCTTTAGCACAGATGGGGAGAAATTTGGAGATTCCTGACCTGAACTATGGCCTTGATTTCAAGATCAGAAGAATGTACTTGAAGAACTAGTAGAGGGAAAAGGCATACTAATAAGTACTCCTTTAATTCCAAAATCTAGATTCTAAATTGGGGTGAGAAAACTAAAAAGGGCTAATTCCAATGTAACCCTGATATTTGGGGCTAGTGATCTGTCCAAGCCAGCAAGCTCAGTGTACATTCCTAATAACCTATAATTAAGTTCCTATCCCCTTCCTAGGTACTGGTCTTGCAGAACCTGTTACTGTGGACAGTGCACTGCCCAGGAGGGAGGGTTATTAATGCTGGCACCAGGCCAGACCATCAGATATGGCCTGGAGACCCCCAACACCTGGGGGCCTTCTTGCAAGGCCCGCGAAAAGGACCAGAAGCAAATCCATGTTTGTGGAACAAGGACCTCAGGGAGATATAAGGGAGAGTCCCATGCATATTCCTTCACTCAGATTTGGAAGGCTGTTCCCTAGGTTCGCCCGTGTATTAAACAGTGTCCCTCCATTTCTTTGAAGCATCCTTGGCTTTCTTTAGTCTTCTGCAACAGTGGGAGCTGAGGGAGCTCCCAGTCAAAGGTACCATTAATGAATGTTTTAAAGCAGTGCAGTGAATTTCATGATCAGTCTGAGGTCTAATGCTACCAAGCTAGTTATCCTTATGATGAAGCTTCATGATAACCCTCCTTCCCCCATTAATATCCATTCTAATAAAAGAGTAATATGCAAATTGACCATACCTTCGCTGCATCCACCAGCCATGCCCACCAGCCAGTCAGGAACTGGGCACGGCCAGGGCCAGGCCAAGGCAGCCAGGGCCAGAGGGGAGCAGGGCCTAGGCGGCCAGGGCTGCGGTGGCTGAGGGTGCAAAGCAGGAGTGCAGGCGTGTGTGTGCATGAGCATGGACCCGAGCGACACACACTCACACACCAGCACCACATAGAGTCCTTGGCATGCCACCGATGCCTCCCTGGACCTCACCCTCCAGCCAGGATCCTCCTGGTCCCACCTCCCATCGGTGCAGCTGAGATTCAGTCTGGGGAAACTTTCTCAGACTTGCTTGGTGCTGGGATTGGATGCATCCCAGATCACAGGCTCCATGGAGGTTCCTAGTGGCTGAGGGTGCAGAGAGGGAGTGAGGGTGTGTGGGTGTGTGCATGAGCGTGGACCCGAGAGACACATACTCACAGGCCTGCAACCATACAGGGCCCTCAACCGTGTCACCTATGCTTCCCTGGACTTCACTCTCCAGCCCGGGTCCTCCAGGTCCCAAGCCTTGGAGTCGCTCAAATTCAGCAAGAGTTTGCAATTTGCCCGGAAGCACGTTGAACAGTTTTCTCTTAACCCATTTGTGGGAGAGTAATCTGACTTAAAACCAATGAACTAAACTAGAAAGTCAATTTGGAAATGTGGATCAAAATTCAAGTGAATTAGCTTTGGGCCAGGAGTTCCATGTCTGTGAATGTGTCCTAAGTAAACAGTCAAATAAGCAATTATGTTTACTGTCATTGTTGATGGCAGGAGAAACTAGAAGCAACCTGCCCCACAATAAAGGGTTAGTGAAGTAAACCACAGTAATGTCAAACAGTCTGGGATAACACTGTAGCCATTAAAAATTATGTCTTTACATCCAATTCGTTGACATGAAAAGAAGGCCATAGCCAAATATTAAGTGGAGGGCAGGGGAACATCAGAAGAGGGCATGTATATTTATATGTATGTATATTTTATATGTCAGGGAAATAATAGTTTTAAAACCAGTGATTCTTCCTGAGCTCTGCAATTGTGTTACCAAATTGTGTTTCAGGTGTGACAGGTGTCTTTTGGTGTCCCAAACACACAGACATCCTTGCCTGTGGGACAGCCTGAACCTTTGCCTCTCCTGCCCCTCTCTGGTGTGGCAATGGCCCAATCAGACATTTCCTTTTATTTGACTGATTTCCTTTTCTCTTTTGCCCAAATCATGCCTTTCCAACAAAAGAATATTAACGAAGCAATCCTAACAAGTTTTGTTGCTGACTGCAACTTATGCCCTTTTATGCAAATATTGTTGCTTTCAAGTCTACCAGGTTGTATTTCAAAACTTATTTTTCTGCAGCTTGACCATTTTTTATTCACTTGAATATTCTGGAGTATTTTAAATATATATAGAAAAGTAGAGGATAATATGACAAATACTTATCTATACTAATAAAAGGGTAATAAGCTAATTAGACTAGACATCTTCTGGTCATCCTTCCAGACATCCAAGGACTCTGTGTGGGTGTGGGTGTGTGAGTGTGTGTTGCTCAGGTCCATGCTCATGCACGAACCACATGGAAAAAGCCACAGTGATGGGGGCCAAAGCAGAGGCAGTTAGGAGTGACTAGGCCAGCTGGGGAGGGCAGGTAGTGGCAACCAGGTAGGCAGATAGGTGAGTGGTTAGGAGCCAGTGGTCCCAGATAATGAGAGGTATGTCCGACTGCCAGTTTAGGGATCGGGCCATCCCCTGAAGGGTCCCAGAATGAAGAAGGTGCAGGCTGGGCTGAGGGGATCCCCGAACCCCTCCATGCACAAATTTTGTGCACTGGGCCTCTAGTAAATGAATAAAGTTTAGAGGAAGTCCTGAGTTCAACTGATCTTAAGTAAGGGTTAAAACAGACAGAAAAGATGGCAATGAAGTACTAAAAACTGCTAGGAATGATTTGGTTGGCTAGCTCCAACTTTAAGCCCTTTTTCAGAACCTGTCACTTGTTCTCCACAACCTGTGATGAATAGAATCCTGAATCAAACAGACCACAAGTTCTCATTTCTGAGAAGGCATAAGTGGTGTAAAGAGTAATTGCTACTGTGACAATTCAAGCAATTGGTGAAAGGGCAGTGCGTTTCCCAGCTTACACATGCCTCTTAAGCCTCCCATTAATGACAGACAGTCAATGAGCTTGCCAGCAGACACTGTTTATACTCACCATTTTTTCCCATCCAGACCAGACATTCCATGAACAATCCTCCTATCTAATAAAAGAATAACATGCAAATGTGACCGTACCTTGGCTCCTGACTGGCTGAGCTACCAGCCAATCGGAGCAAGGGATGGGGTCGAGAGGTGTGAGCGCCAGGCCCCAGGAGTAGAGATGAAGTGATGAAGGCATCAAGTACCTGGCCTGGGCACAGAGACCAAGCGGTGGCAGCGACGGTGGCCAGAACTCACCACAGCTGAGTCTGAGGCCCCGGGGCGCAGAGAACGAGGCGGCGGGATCAGCAGTGGCGGGAGCAGCAGCTGCGAGGGCGGCAGCTGCGAGAACTCTCCACAGCTCCCTCTAACTGAGGCCCCTGGCATTGCTAATAATGTTTCACGTGTAGCTTCAGCTGTATGCAAGCAAAAACGGAAGGCAACCACCAGAAGGAAGGCCCCCGAGTCCCAGCTTCAGCATCCCAGGTGTGGAAACTGACAACAGGTCGGAGGAAGTCCCACCCCCACAGAATCTGTTCAAATCAGCCGATGACCACACTGCTGAAAGGACTGTCATTCTCCTCTATCTCAGAACGTGGCAATAGAGAGGTGGGATTATGTCCAAAGAAAAACTGTTGATACAAAATCGTACAAGATGCTACATGAGATAGAAAAGGAAGCCCAATCTGAAGCAGCAGCAAAAGGTATAGCTCCCACAGAAGTAACTATGGCAATTAAATATGATCATAATAGTGACCCAGGTAGATATAATTCTCCCCGTGTAACTGAGGTTGCTGTCATATTCAGAAACCAAGATGGAGAACCTCCTTTTCGAAGGGAATTGCTCATTCATTGTAAACCAGATCCCAATAATCCAAATGCCACTAAAGTGAAACGAATCAGTATCCTGTTTCCTACATTAGATGCAATGACATATCCTATTCTTTTTCCACATGGTGAAAAAGGTTGGGGAACATATATTGCATTAAGACTCAGAGACAACAGTGTACTCAACACTAATACTAGACAAAATGTAAGAACACGAGTCACCCAAATGCAGTATTATGGATTTCATCTCTCGGTGAGGGACACGTTCAATCTTATTTTAAATGCAGGAAAATTAACTCAACAGTTTATTGTGGATTCATATTCAAAAATGGAGGCAAATTGGATAAATTTCATTAAAGCAAACCAATCTAAGTTGAGAGTTGAAAAATATAGCCGTTTGATGGATTATCTCAAATCCAGATCTGAAAATGACAATGTACCCATTGGTAAAATGATAATACTTCCATCATCTTTTGAGGGTAGTCCCAGAAATATGCAGCAACGATATCAGGATGCTATGGCAATTGTAACGAAGTATGGTAAGCCTGATTTATTTATAACTATGACATGCAACCCCAAATAGGCAGATATTACAAACAATTTACAACGCTGGCAAAAAGTTGAAAACAGACCTGACTTGGTAGCCAGGGTTTTTAATATTAAGCTAAATGCTCTTTTAAATGATGTATGTAAATTCCATTTATTTGGCAAAGTAATAGCTAAGATTCATGTCATTGAATTTCAGAAACGTGGAGTGCCTCACGCTCACATATTACTGATATTAGATAGTGAGTCCAAATTTCATTCAGAATATGACATTGACCGTATAGTTAAGGCAGAAATTCCAGATGAGGACCAGTGTCCTCGACTTTTTCAGATTGTAAGATCAAATATGGTACATGGACCATGTGCAATACAAAATCCGAATAGTCCATGTATGGAAAATGGAAAATGTTTAAAGGGATATCCGAAAGAATTTCAAAATGTGACCATTGGAAATAATGATGGATATCCCAAATACAAACGAAGATCTGGCAGTGCCATTTCTATTGGAAATAAAATTGTCGATAATACTTGGATTGTCCCTTATAACCCACATTTGTGCCTCAAATATAACTGTCATATAAATGTTCAAGTCTGTGCATCAATTAGAAGTGTCAAATATCTATTTAAATACATCTATAAAGGTCATGATTGTGCAAATATTCAAATTTCTGAAAAAAATATTATCAATCATGACGAAGTACAGGACTTCATTGACTCCAGGTATGTGAGTGCTCCCGAGGCTGTTTGGAGACTTTTTGGAATGCGAATGCATGACCAATCTCATGCAATCACAAGATTAGCTATTCATTTGCCAGATGAACAAAATTTGTATTTTCATGCCGATGATTTTGCTGAAGTTTTAGATAGGGCTAAAATACATAACTCAACTGTAATGGCTGGGGGGCAGTGATCGCAGGCACAAACCTGGCCCCAAGTCCGGCCAAGGCAGTGCTTGGGACTTCAGGGGTGGTGATGGCAGCCACAAACTAGCCCCAAGCCCAGCCAATGTTGTGCTGGGGGCTGCAATCACGGCCACAAATCCAACCCCAAGCCAGGACATGGTGGTGCTGGGGTCTGGGGGGTCCTGGTCACAGCCACAAACCTGGCCCCAAGCCCGGCCATGGCAGCACTGGGGGCCGAGGGGGGTCGCAATTTTTATACATGAGGATGTTTATTCAAATGTGTATAGACTCTTGCTCTTTTTCTACTTTCTGGCTTGCTTGGGGGTCCTAGGTGTCCTGCCTCCCAGATCCATGTGGCACAGCGCAGGATCCTTGGCTCTGGCCCACCTTTTTGGGGCAATTCATCAAGGAGTCCCAGAGGAATGGGCGGGGCTCCTGCATTGTGACAGGGTACAGGCCAGGCAGGGGGACCTGTCCCTCCACCAAGTGCACAAATTTTGTGCACCGGGCCTCTAGTTACTTAATAATTAACTTAAGCCACATCCCTAGCTTCACACAGCTTCATTTCCATGGTGGACTAATGTGTAACTGCTTTACTGCCAACACAAGAGTCCTCATAAACTTACAGCCTCATCTTTCTTTATATTGGGATCTTGCTTTTTGCCTTTTCTTATGTTTTAGATAAATTGCTTCCTTGCTTTAGGTAGTGAGGATAGTAATGTAACAGCTGCAAACCAGTTCTTGGTGGCTACCAGAGGTCATAGTTCTTCCTGCCTTAACTAGCTGTGCTTTTAAATATTCCTGCCATCATCCCCAACTTGATATGAACCTAGGATCCCCATTTCTTTCCAATAAGGGTTTCCCATGCCAAAACTGCCTACTGTAAGGGAAAGCCTAAACAATTGAGCTAGACTCTAAGCATGAAGCAATCCCATTTCCAATTAGCTGATAAGGATTGTGAAAATAAGACTCAGGTAAAATTAAGGGAAAATAGAGACGATGATTACATTTGGTTGTGTCCACATGGGGCAGGCATTGGCACAGCCAGAACCAGAGTTCCAGTGAGGGTCTTCTCTCTTCGCCACAAAGGAACAGCAGTGTGCAAACCAGAGATGAGTAAACATGTAGAGGCCAAGAGTCTAATTAAGAGGCTACAGTATAACATAAGCTGATAACAGTAAAAAAGTAAAAGGATTGCTATCCAAGCTTATCTTCCACTCTTAAATATTAACTGGAATATGAAGAAAGAGACTGGCACCA
This sequence comes from Antrozous pallidus, assembly GCA_027563665.1. NCBI lineage: Eukaryota > Metazoa > Chordata > Mammalia > Chiroptera > Vespertilionidae > Antrozous > Antrozous pallidus. The sequence continues at coordinate 38,062,654 of CM050509.1, read as the reverse complement.
TAGAGCTGATCAAACTTATTTGATGGTGACAGTAGCACCATCAAACTGGTCTTTAAGTTAGTGTGGAAGGGTGATTTGAGGCATTTTCCTTGGCCAGTGAGGCAGAGGAATCAAGATATGAAAAAGATCTGAGAAATGCAACTTAAACAATTACTCTAAATGAAGCTCCTATAAATTACATGTAGTCTTAGATTGTACTCTCCTAGCAGACAGAATACAAGTCTACCATGTTTCAATTTTTTTTCTGATACACTTAAGACAGCAATTAACACTTAGCAGAAAGTTTGAATTTCCCTAAACCTATTTATACAAGCAATGGCCTTTCAAATGAAAAAGACTGAACTATTAAAAAAAGTACTACTAGAATCAATTCACAGCTTAAGACACTTTCAATACTAAGAGTTTCAACTTATTTTCAGAATTTAATTCCCCTGTACAACTTTGTAAATCCATGCAGATAAAAGGAACCCATGTGCCTCCTGTTTTCAGCAGAATATCGACCATTATCTCCCTGAATTTATTTGGGAGTTTCACCCCTAAGGTGATTCTGGACACAGTGTACAGATGACCTGTTTTCAGACACAATGCAGTTCTGAGCTGTGGGGCTAGTGCCCCTGAAGCAGGGCTTTTCAAAGAGCTTCACTGCTGTACAAGCTCTTTGCACACTGCAATTAGGCCCAACCAGCAGTTACCCATTCTATGTGTCTGCCAATAATAGAGATTTGCAGCAATGTGTACCAGACTTGGGGTATTACTCAGATCTACCAAGTTTTCAATTGGGAAGTGGCTCTCTTTAAGTCTAGAGTCTTCAGTTTCTTTGGACAGATGTATTTATTCAACATTTGGAGGCTCATAGACGATTGAGATTCTAGCTCACGCTGTAGACATCACTTAAGAAGGCCTGCAGACAATACCCAAAGATTAGAATCAAATGTGGAGTGATGTATTTAGAGGAAAATATTCATTATGATCTTGTTTCCACCAAAGTTGTGAGAAATCTGAATAACAGTAACAAAGGTCACAGAAGGTTGCTGCAGCAAAGATGGAGTGCATACTAAGTACATCACTACACATTCAGTGTGTACCCCTTACAACCTAGTTTTTAAAGAGAACTGAACCAGAGATCCGGAGGCTACAGTTCTATCAGGTCACTTCTTTCTAAGCTAATAAGAGCTAATATATTAAACTCCTATTATGTGCCAAATATTGTGGGAAGCACATTACTCTTTGCTTACATTATCTTATTTATTTCTTCACTAGAGGCCTGGTGCATGAAATTCATGCAAGGGGCTATGCCTTCGCAGCTCCAGATTTGTCCAGAAGGTTGTTTGGCCATCCAGTCTAATTAGCATATTATGCTTTTATTATTATTCATTATTATAGATAATCATCCCATAAGTCCTTCTATTTTTACCATTTTACAGGAAGCACAAAGCGGTCAAACATTTGCTAAACATAATGCAGGTTAACCTGAGCCCAGGTTAGACTGATGCCTAACCTCTTTATATCACTGCCTGTCTTCCACACTAAAATAATTACTTATGAGGCTACACTATTTACTATGTTGTTACCCTTCCTTACTTTTCTCACTTATAATTGGGGCTTATGGACTGGATGATGTTAGAACCTTCCTAATTCCAAAAATCCAGTAATTTCATTGAGAGTGAAGAAAACAACTCTTTTTTTTCCTCTAGGTAAATTTGGATACAGTTTCAGTATACAGGATTTCAACATGGATCTTAAATCATATTCTGTGCGACTTTTTTCCTTTGAACAGTAGGCACTTGATGCCTTAAGAATAGTGGCCAGTGGACGGCAAACTCATTAGTCAACAGAGCGGCAAACCGCGGCTCGCCAGCCACAGTATGCCGACCACTGCCTTAGAGAAGTCTTTCCTGTTAAACTCTTTATAGGGTGAGTGATGTCCATAAAGCAGGCTGGGGAACTTTCCAGGAGCCAAGCTAATTCTGCTCTCTGTACCCACCTTAGCAAAGAAGAAACCATGCAAACTCCCTTTCACTCTTCAGTTCCCTCAAGCCAATTGACAAATGCCCAGTGATTCTAGGAGGAAGACTGAGCTGGTCTTCATCTATTTCACTTTCCAAAGCTTTCTCATGGGCAGTGTCTGGACTAACTAAAATCACCTGAGTGTCTGAAGCAACAAAAAGGCCACCTATGAGGTCCATATTACTTATTTGCACATTGTTTATCCATTTGGGACAGCCAATATCAGATGCCAGTCATAATTAAGGAAAAGTCAGAAGTTCCTTGAAGACATCTAAGGTTAAATGCCTAGAAGAAAAGTTTCCCCTAGATTTTTCATTTAAAAAATGAAAATAATGTAAAACTCCTTGAAGCTACAGCTGAATATTAAATACTAGAAACATCTTAGAAAAACTTGCCTGAGAGCTATGTGAATTCTAAACTATGAAAACAAGACACTGAATAGGAAACTGTAAAAGTGATAAATTTGCTTTATCAAAGAAACAGCATTTTCCTCCAGGGAGGAAGGAAGCATGATGGGAAATCTGCAAACAATGGGATTTCATGTGTTTGCTTAAAAACAAAAATAACAACAAGTCAAACCTCAGGGTATTGACAAAGGACAAAAGCTCACAGTATTAACATGGGACAAGTGCTTTCCTACCTAATAGCAGCATATGGGTCCTGGGATATTTTCAGAAGGCAAAGTTAAGTTGTCACCCCCTTCCCAGCATGATTTGAACCTTCCTCCAAATCTCTGCCAAGTTGCAAATACTGTGCTAAAATTCCTCCCTAAACAATAAAGGGCATTTGTGGTGATGATGGTGGGGAGAGCTGGGGTAAAGCATGAAAGGATGCCTCTTTGTTTTTTAGTTTGGTTCGTTGCCTGTCTGTATCAGCATGTCTGTTTTTCTGCCTATTTTTATTTGTTCTGTCTCTGTTCCCCAATTTCTCTATTGTCTCCCAGTCTGTCCATCTTTTCTTGTCTGTAATGACACTCTGCCAAACTTCTTGCTTCCTGATTGTATGTGTGTCTTTCAGTTTCTGTCTCTGTTAGTCTTTGTCTGCCTATTGCTGTGGCTGGCAGTCTTCATTGTGCATTTTCCTTTCAAGTTCTCCTCTTCTCTTCTTCCTCCTCCTACTCCTCTTCTACATCCCCCTCCCCCACTCTTTTTCCATCCCTCCATTCCTCTGCCTGTTTTCAGCCCACTTTGTCTGCTACTCTGTCTTTGCCTGCCTGCCTTCTGGTCTGTCTCTTGCTGTTTGTCTCTGACCAAATGACCTTTGACCATCTCTTTCTATTTCTTTTTTCCTCTGTGTTTGAATATTGTCTCTGTTTAACTGCTCATGTCTGGTTTTTAGTCTCTTTCAGTCTGACATTTTGATGCTGTATATACACCTTCCTGTCTCTGTCAGTCTCTCTGCCACTCTACCTCTTTCTTTCTGTTCATTTGCTTCTTTGTCTCTGTTAATTATATGTGTTATTCTATCTCTACATATGTCTCTTTTTGTTATTCTCTCTCCATGTCAGTTTCTTTCTATACCTGTCTGTCTGTCTCTCTGTGCTCTGGTTATCTGTTCAATCTGTCATTCTGTCTCTCCATAAGGTGGTTTCTGTCTGCCTGTTTCTTTGATTGCATGTATTTATCAGTGACTTTCTCTTTGTCTAACTATATTTCTCTGTATTTTTTCTCTTGCTCTTCCTCCCCCTCTATCTGCCTTTTTTTTTGTTCTGTTTCTCTCTCTGTAGGCCTCTCTATTATGCTGTTTTGTTCTCAACTCCTGTATTTGTTACCCTTTAGTTTATCACACTTTGTCTCTGTTAGTTTCTCTCTGTCTGTCTGTCTTCCTGTCTCTGTCAGTCTCTTCTCTGTTGCTCTCTCTCTAATAGTCTGTTTTATTCTCTTGGTCTATTTCTTTCTCTCTGTCAGTGTGTATATCTGTTAGTTTTTTTCTCTCTCTCCTCTGTATCTGTCTGTTTCTCTCTTCCTGTGTCCCACTCTTTGTATCCAACTACATTAGTTCTCTCTGCATTCTGTTTTCACATGGCTGTGTCTCTACATCTCTATGTCTTTTTACTCTCTCTGCTTGTCCCTCTGTTTTTCTCATTATCTTACTCCATCTATTTCCTTCTCTCTACCTGCCTGGCTGTGTATCTGTATGTGTTTCCCTTTCCCTTTATTAGTTTGTCTGTCTGCCTGCCTCTCCTCAGGGCTGTCTTCCTTTCTCTCTGTCAATGTGTCTATCATTTCTCTCTGTGTGTTTGTCGTTTTCTGTGTGTCGCTCTGTCTCCCTTACTCTTTTTTTCTTCTCTCTCTTTTTTGAGGTGATCTTCAGATAACATAAAATTATTCATTTTAAAGTGAGTAATTCAGTAGCATTTAATACATTCATAATGTTGTATAACCACTATTCTATCTAGTTCCAAAATGTTTTCATCACTCCAAAAGGAAAGCCAGTACTCATCAAACAGTTGCTCCCTATTCCCTCCTTCCCAGCCACTGGCAACCACCAATCTGCTATCCAGTTTGCCTATTCTGGATAGTGTATATAAATGGAATCATATCACCTGTGAATTGTGATTCTGGCTTCTTTCTTTTTTTAAATTTCTTTATTAAGGTATTACATATGTGTCCTCATCTCCCCCACTAACCCCCAACCTCGCTCCCACTTTTTGTCTCTTTCTGTTTCTCTCTCCTTGACTATTTCTCTCTCTCTTTCTATTTCTCTGTCTGTTAGCCTCTTGGTCTGTCCCTCTATCTCTCCATCTCTCTTTCACTATCTCTATCCCCTGCTTTTCCAATGTATCTCTGTCTGGCCACTATCTCTGTCTGACTGACAGTTTCAATGGATCTCTTACTATTATTTTTTCTCTTTTACTTCCTGTCTGCTTCCTTGTCATTCTATCTCTTGTAGTGTCTCTAGCTCTGTGCATACCTCTCTTCTATCTCTGTCCCTTGCTCCTTCTCTCTCACTCTGAATATTTTCTCTGTGTCTTCCTATTTTCTACTCTATTTCCCTTTGTCTCTGCAACTTCCCTCACCACTTTTCTATCTGTCTTTCAGGCTGTCCTTCTTTATGAGCTTGTGTCTCTTCCTTCTCTCTCTTCATCACCTTCATTTTCTCTTTTCTTCTGGATTCTCTTCATTCCTCAGTTTCTGTCTTTGCTCCCTCTGGTTCTTTTTCTGTTTCTGGAACTCTTTTTCCCCCCTCTGTACTCTTTCTCTTTCTCTCTCTCTCTCTCTCTCTCTCTCTCTCTCTCTCTCTCTCTCTCTCTCTCTCTCTCTCTCTCTCTCTGGTTCTCTCCCTCATCTTATCTTTTCTGACTGTTTCAAACTCTCTGCCGGTTCCCCCACTGCTATTTCTGTCTGTTTACTTTTCCCCCTTTCCTTTACTGTCTCCCCATTTGTCTACACATTCCTATCTAGAAAAATAGGATATATGTCTCTAGTTTTTCCACCTCTCCATCTGTCTGCATCTGTGTCTGTCTATCCATCTCTTTTGATATGCTTCCATCTCTCTATTTGTCTCTTGATCTCTATCCCTTTATCTACCTACTAGTATGTTTTCCTTCTGTCTCTATCTCTCCCACCTGTCTGACCCTTTCTCACTTGGTCTATTCTTCTCTGTCTGCCCACCCCTTCCTCTGTTCAACTCTATCCGTTTCTATGTTTGTTTGTCTACCTCTTTGGCCATCTGTCTGTCCAACTCTGCCTCTCCTTTGAAACCACTATAAAGATTGATGTTGATTGCACTAGTCTTTTATAAAAGCTGAACTGTAAATCTCTTCTAAACCTCTGTCAGTTGAACACATGCACCTCGGAAAAATGACTTACACAGTTCCTGGCTTGCCAAAAACAAATGGATTATACTGATTTTCTGAAATATAAGTCTAATGTCAATTGAGTACTTTAAAGCACATGTATACACTAATTGATATCATTCAAGCAGTATTACTTATCTGTCCATTATTGAAAACCATAACAAAATCTATGTGCTCTAAGCACATATTATAATCCTTTCACTGGGCTGATATCTTAAATAAGCTTCTAGAAGTCAAGAAGATGAGAAACTCCATTCTAATGGGAACAGGAGTTAAGGACAGATCACATAAAAATATAGACCTTGGAAATTCTAACTTCACTGAAACATAGAGCAATCCAGAATTTGGAAGAGTGTATTATATCAGAACAATGACTTGATCTTTGCCTGACAGTCTACTTTGCTAATCTTATTATCTAAGCCCCAATAATAAGGAAATCTTTACAAGCATTATAGAACGCTGACATTAAACCTCTCTGCATCTCAGTTTCTTTGTCTATAAAATGGGGTTTATGATAATCAATGACCTCAGAAAGTTATGAGGAATAAATGAAATAATCCATGTAAAGCTCTTAGGACAGTGCCTGGCATAATAGGAACTAAAAAAATGTTAGTTATTATTACTTCATTATTGTTATTATTACAATTGTTGTCATTTTTTGCAAAATGTATTTACTTAACCAATGTTATTTTTTAAAATTTTTTATTCTCAGCCCGCCCCCACCCACCAGGCTCTGGCCTTCACTCCCTCCCACTGTTTGTGTCCATTGGTTATGTTTATATGCATACAAGTTCTTTGGTTATTACTATACTAGAAGCCTGATGCACGAAATTTGTGCAAGAGTAGGCCTTCCTTCCCCCAGATACCAGCACCGGCTTCCCTCTGAAACCGGGGACCTGGGTTTCCTCTGGCTGCAGGCAGGCACCCGAAATCTGGGCTTCCCTCTCAGCCCTGGCTTCCTCTGGAAGTTCATCTGGAAGAACGCCAAAAAGGATATCCGGTCTAATTAGCTTTCACTTTTATTATTATGGATAAGCATCCACACAGCAAGTCTGCTCTCTGGACAGTTCCCTTATCTAAGGTTGTTTGGTTCTAGAATTCCAGGTGCCTTTGAATACTAGCGCATGGGATCATATCTTAGATAAGGCTCCATTATATACTTTTTTTCCTCAAAAGTTTGTCACAGCTGTAAATTACAAAGGAAAGAAAAAAGCAAGAGGATAAACTTTTGATTTTTCAAACATTTCTAAATTCAACCTGACATCTGTAAACCTCTGTTTTCTTATTGACTTATCTGCCATTCACAGAATCATAAAAAATCAGTTAACATATTTCATTATAATTCTTTTGCCAATGCTGCCCATATAAGACAGTTTGGGTTCCTGACATTTACACAAAGAGATGAGGACTTAGATCTCCACATTAACTAGAATGCCATATTTTTCAATAGGGATGTAGTGTTTTGCTTCAAATTGCCATAATAGATCCAGAGACATGGAATCATGGAACAGACCATGGAATCTCAGAGGGAAAGCAGGTGAGTGGGAAGAAATCAACCAAAGAACTTGTATGCATATGTGCATAACCCATGGTCACAGACAATAGGGTGGTGAAGGCCTGGGGTGGGAGTTGGACTAGAAGAGGTCAATGGGAAGGGGAAAAGGGACATATGTAATACTTTCAATGATAAATATTTTTTAAAAGTTGCTATCTGTGGATGTTATACTTTTCCTAGGAACTGTATTCATAGATGCTGTATGTCATTCTTGGAAATGTTATTTATGGATATTCTACCTTCCCCAGAAATGTATTTTATGGATATTATACTTTGCTTTGAAATACTGTTTGTGGAGAGTGTACTTTACATTGGATACAATTTGTGTCTAAATCATCTCCCATGCTGAAGGACCCTTGAAAATGGTTCAACATTGATTTCCTCTTCAAAGCTGCCTCTCTTGTGCAGCTTATGAAGAACTGTATTAGTATAAACCTATGTTTTATGTTTTTGATATTTTGAGTTTGTAAGTTGACTATTGGCAAGCTCATTAATGTTTTCTCTAGACTGAATGAATCTCATTCTTAAATCTATGTTCAAGAAATATAATCTCTTGCACACTGTGCCCATTTTGGAGAAAAGGAAGAACATCAATCAGCAAATTGACCCTGGGCCAGGGAAAACAGCCCATAGCATAAAAAGTCTAACTTTGTAGCTAGGCAAAGCAAATGGCAATAGTTGCCTCTAAAAAAAGATGAAAACTGTGGAAGCACAAAACATATTTATTCTGTCAAAAACTCTTACATTGAAATGTCTTGGCATAATGTAGCCTGCACTGTGGTAAGTGAATTTTCACCTTTGGAAGCATAATGCTACAATTTTTTCAGAATATTTTCTATGACTAAAACATAATATTTCCATACATTCTATAGGAAGCCTCAAATCTAAATTACCCACTTTTCTATTTTCTTCATCTTCACTATTTTCCTTGGAATGAGGAATTCAAATTCCCTGTGGGTATGTGACAACATTCATTTATCCTTAACACCTATCTGTCTTGTCCCTGCTCCTCTACTCTTGCCAGCATTAGCATACCTGTGCTTATATACATGTTTGCTCTCTTACAAATTCATGCCCCTTATCTCTGCAGTCAGTCAGAATGCATTTTGTCCAAGCTGTACAGGTTAAAGAACAAGGCCATGTACGAAGGGATATTGGCTTTGGGGGACAGATCCATACAATTTACACAGAATACCTCCAAGAAGCATCCTGCTTAGTTCCTACAGCTTCATATTTGCTGCAATAAGGCTAGACAGGCAACAACAAAATAACTGTTGTGGCTGAATTATTTGTCCATGTCTTAAAGTGGACAAAAGAAGAAAGGTGAAGAAGTCACCAATTCAAAAATAGCTCTGTCCAATTCTTGTTTCTTTTCTTTTTTCATCACTGCTTTTCAGATAGGGGATTTAACTGTACTTAAGTATTCGGACCCTTGAGTGGTGATTAGTTTGTTTTAAATTTTTCTTTTTAATTAAACATTTAATTGGAGATAATTGTAGCTTCACTTGTTCTTATAAGAATCAGTACAAAGAGTCACTATGTATCCTTTAACCATTTCCCCCCGATGGTAGCATCTTTCAAAACTATAGCATAATATAACAATCAGAATATTGACATTAATGTGTTAGGTACAGAACATTTCCATCACAAGGATCCCTCATGTAGATCTTCTATAGACATACCCACTTCCCTCTTTCACCAACTTCCTTCTTAACCCCTATCAACCACCAATCTGTTCTCCATTTCTATAATTTTGTAGTTTCAGGAATGTCATATAAATGGAATCATATAGTACATAACCTTTCAGAATTGTTTTCTTCCCCACTCAACATTATCCTCTGGAAATTTATCCATGTTGATGTATGTATCAATATTTTGATCCTCTTTATGGTTGATTAGTATTCTATGGTATGAATATACCACAATTTATTTAACCATTCACATTGAAGGACATTTGGGCTGTTTGTCATTTTGAGTTATGAGCTATTAGAAATAGATCTGCCATAAACATTCATGTACAGTTTTTTGTGTGAACATAAATCTTCATATCTCTGGTGTCAAGGCCCAAGAGTGTAATTGTTGGATCTTGTGGTAGTTATATATTTAATTTTTTAAAGTAACAACCAAACTTCCCCACAGTGGTTGTACCACTTTACATTCCTACCAGCAATTTATCAGTGATTAAGTTTCTCCAAAGCATGACAAAATAATGGTGTTGTCATTATTTTTATTTTATTTTAGCTATTCTGATAAGCAATATCTCATTGAGAGTTTAGTTTGCATTTCCTTAATGGCTAATGATATTGGGATATTTTCAAGTACTGATCTACCATCTTTAATATATATTCTTTAATGAAATATATTAATATATTCTTTAATGAAATATATTAATGTCTTTTATCCATTTTTCAATTGGATTATTTCACTTGTTACTGTTGAGTTTGAGAGTTCTTTATATATCCTAGATATGAATCCTTTGTTAGATATATGGGTTTCAAATCTTTTCTTTTAGTCTATAGATTGTCTTTTCATCCTATGAAAAAGGTCTTTCACAGAATAAAAATGAAATTTTGATAAACTCTAATATGTCAACTTATTTTTATGGATTGTGCTTTTTGGTGTCGTCTAAGTAAATTTTTTGTTTGGCCCTAGGTTTTAAAGATTTTTATCCTATTTTTCCACAAAAGTTTTAAATTTTACAGTTTAAAATTAAGTCCACTACCCATTTGAGTTATTATTTTTTTCTAGAAAGAGTTAAATTTAGATATCTAGGTTGAGGTTTTGTTTGTTTGTTTGGTTGGTTGGGGTTTTTTTTGGAAATTGTTTGAAAGTTTCCTGCTTCTTGGTATGATGGGTGATTTTCAACTCAAACCTGTATATTTTTTATTCTATGTTATGAGGCTCTAGAGCTTATATAAACCTTATGTTTTAGTTGGCATTGTATAATATCATTCTAGCAGAAGGAATGGGGTACTGCCTCATTACTGCCAAGTGGAAGCAGAAGTCTAGGTTCCCCATTAGCCTCCATTGACATCTGAGGAAGGTAGTCTCCTCATTACTGATGAGCAGTGATGTGAGTTTCAACTCCCTACGTAGTCTCCACTGACACCTGATGGGGATGGCCTTGTTACTGCTGGGTGGTGATAACAAGTCATGAATCTCCACTACTGTTTCAAAAATTAAGGCATTTGATTTGTGTGCTTGTCCAGATGAAGTGTTAGCCTCCTCCAGGAGGGATTACATTTTCCTAGAAAAAGTATTTTGAATCTGTTTTAGTGACTTAGCTGTATTCATTAATATTCCAGATGATACCTTCCTAAACCACTTCAAACTCTACACACCCCCTCCCCTGAACCACAGCCTCAAGCTATACATCTCACCTGTCTTGTCTTGCAAACACAAGTAGCTGTAGGAGACATGGGTAGGGGATGTGGATTACTCTATAAAACCCAATCACTGAATACACACATTGTCCTGCATACAGTGGGTCAGCAGTCTATCACAGGTGAAAGCTGAATATTATAAGAAGCAACGGGCTACAGAGCTTCCCTAGATCTACTAGTACAGTTCTCCTTGAGATGAATTAAATTCAAAATTGAATCCTGACTATATCTCCGTCTATAGAACCTACTGTCTGGAATAGAAAATTGACCATTGTTATTTCTTTTAAGGACATTTGAAATATACCACAATTATGCCCAAAGGAACCATCATGCTGTAAGAAGTTTGTGACCCCAGCCCCTGTAAGCTTAAAAGTATTATATAGTTCTTATAATAGCCAGGATGCTACTTTTTAGCCTCAGAGCCCACTCTTGCTTTTTTGCGGGAATATAAATGGAAAGTTATCACATGAATGTTACTTGTAGAACTTGAACTGTCGAGTATATTAGACTCATACATTAGGAGAATGCGAACTAACAATAGGTTTCGCCAAAGAAGGAGAGCTGGAAAGAGAGCTTGTGGTAAATTAGGAAGATAAATGAAGGTTAAAGTCAAAGAAAGACAAGTACCATATGATCTCACTCATATGTGGAACCTAATGAACAAAACAGAGACACAGAAGCATGGAACAGACTGTAGAATCTCAAAGGGAAGATGGGGAGGGTAGGTGCGTGAGAAGAGATCAACCAAAGAACATGTATGCATATATGCATAACCCATGGACACAGACAATAGGGTGGTGAAGACCTCGAGTGGGAATTGGGGTTGGGCCGGAGGGGTCAATGGGGGATAAAGAAGGACATATATAATACTTTCAACAATAAAGGTTTTTAAACAAATCTCTATCTTGCCAAATAGAAAGGCTACTCATCCTAGGGACGCCCCTCACAGTAAATGACTCACATGATGCCAGGGAACTAATTTGGGGGAAAGAAGGCAGATTCTTAACTTGATCTCTCCTCTTCCAAGTGAACATAATCAAGCATCTTCTGCAATTTTACTTCCTCCCTCCCAAAGCTTCCATGATTGACCAAAGGAGCAAAGATGTATTCATTTACCTCATTCTGATCTGAAATAAAATTCCATGAAAATTCTTCCATTCTTCATCCAATTGTGCACTTGCATTTAATACTCTACCTGGCATAGTACCCAGCACTTAGCCACTGAGTAAACATTTGCTGTTATTTATTGAGTATTCACTATAAGCAGTCCTTCTTTCATTGTACTTAGCATAATTGCAAATAATTATTTGCTTAATGACTGTCTTCCTAACTAGACTGTGAGCATCACAAAGCCAGGGATGGAGTCTGTCTTATTCACAGCTGTCCTTTTAATGCTTACTGCAATGCCCCACACCTATTAAGAAAAATAAATAATAACTGACACACAGATGTTTCATAGTATTAGCTATTATTAGTAGCAGTAATCAAGTATTTTAATTGGTGTCTTAGAAGAGAAAGAAAGATTTGTAGAGTTTGCAACCCCATGTGAATGACAATGCTGAAATGGCAGCAGAGGTGTTCCCTGCTTGAAATTCGTGAAAATAAAATCTCTTCACCATAAGGTACTACTTTCAGGTAAATCAGATGATATGAGGTTGGCCATCTGGAGTCTGTCTTGATTTTATACGTGGAAAACTAAAAAATCTAAATGTAACACATTTATATTAGAACAACCCTATTTATTTGTACTGTCATTGCTAGTTTCCCCTGGTTAAAAAATTCTAAGGAAAAGACTTTAGAATCACAAGTCATGTTAATCTTTAAATAAATAGCAATGTTGTAACCTTGGGAGTTCTTGTCACACTTGTCACCATTTCAGGGTGGGGAGGGAATAACCATTCTATTTGTGAGAGGGAAGACAGTACTATAGAAACTTCTCTGGGCTTTCACACCACCCCTGCTTGCTCCTTGGCATAGGAGGAAGATTTACTTAATCTGATTAGTAAAATTAGAATAAAATAAATGCTCATGAATAGCTTAATCTCTGCATGCTGGCTTTCAGGTCAGAATGCCCTTCAGTTGAGATGACTGCTTTTCTTTTACAAAGTGAGTAGAGCTTAATTGGGCACAGGCACTGTTATCCACTAGCAGACTCACAGGCCCACCTTGCTTTTAATTTTCTAGCTTACAACTGAATTGTGACACAGGCCATCATTCTCAGTGACACGGGCAGGTTAAGTCGTCTGCTCTGAGGACTCGATCTTCCCCACAGGTAGGTATGAAGGTATAGATTTGGAGCTGGAGATGGTAGGAAGCATCATTAGAGCTTAGCCTAAAGCCACACTCTTCAATCCAGCTTTACTTATAATAAAACTGATAACACATTTTTCCCCCTCACATGGATTTTTGTGTTAGTTCTCAGTTTGATGCAGAATTGGGAGAAGAAAAGCACTCACACTCTCAAACCCTAACAAGTAGCAACAGTAACTGTAAGAATAATATCTGAGTTTCTAAAACACTTCATTTAACAGATGTAGCAATTTGATTTGGCGTGGTCAACACACAATACAATATACTGATGATGCACACTTTATAGAATTGTGTACTTTGAACCTATAAATGTTATCAACCAATTTAACCCTAATAAAGTCAATGAAATAAAAATGAATTGACAGATGTGGAAATTGAGGCTTTAAAAAAGTTTTCTGTGATTTACCCAGGGTCAAAATAATAACAACTAGTGGTATACTAGTACTAAGATTATAGTCTTCAGTATTCTTTTTACTGTATGTCTGAATATGCTCCTTTCACTAAGGTCATTGAGGTCCTTACAAACCCCAAGGTCAAGAATGACAGCAGCTTTGATAACTTTACTAAAGTAACAGGAGAGAAAAACAAAATCTAAGAATCCTCTTACTCTGAATTTGAGATTTACTGACCTAAAACATATTTTTTTTCATATAAATCTTACCTAAAAATTGAAAGAAATCATTAGGTGATATTTGAAAGAAAGTTTAAATCACAGATAAAATATGGTTATAATTTTATTGCTATCTAGCCGAGACTGGTTTGGCTCAGTGGATAGAGCATCGGACTGCGGACTGAAGGGTCCCGGGTTAGATTCCGGTCAAGGGCATGTACCTTGGCTGCGGGCACATCCCCAGTAGGGGGTGTGAAAGAGGCAGCTGATTGATGTTTCCCTCTCATCGATGTTTCTGACTTTCTATCCCTCTCCTTCCGCTCTGTAAAAAATCAATAAAATATATATATTTTAAAAATTTATTCCTATCTAGATGGAGTGGCCCTAACATTGGGATTGGATGGGTAACAGAAACTTTCCCCTGACAATAAGCAGGTGTTACAAAGAGTTTCTTCTGTGATTTGCTGAGCTGTTGGAGTTTAGCTCCACAGAAGCAATTCCTTCAAAGGTGTTTCCCAGTCTCAAACTCCATTTCTAGCTTAAAATCAAATGGTCTTCCCCTGTGTAACACACAGAAGAGATATTAGAACACATATACACCTGGGCTATCATGCTACAATCATGGGATCCTATTAGCATGAGAAAGGAAGCTCATCTAGGATATACATACACTTTCTGGAGTTCAAATGAATCAATCACATGCCAAAGTGCTTGCCAAATTGAAATGATTATATAGGTCCAGTAATAATTAGTTCTGGTTCTACCACTAATTAATCATGTGACTTTACACAAGTTCCATCTCTGGGTCTCAATTTCTTCATTTGTGAAAATTATGAGGTTAGACAAAGCTACCTTCAGTTCTACAATACTATGATTCAACATCTAGCAAAAGACTCTATATTACCAACACATTAAACTGACTCACACTTTGAGTCTGCTGAGAGAAGACCTCCTAAAGACTTAGGTGGAATGAAGTCATAAAACCATTCCAAAGCCATGCCATAGTTGGAGTAACTTAATAGAAAGTATTTGTATTTTTCTATGCTGCTTCTTTTGTGCCACTCTCAGTCACCTCTCCTACTGAGAGTTCTATTTTAAATTTGATTTATTGTTTAAAATATTACAAATAGTAGGACATATATCTAATTTTGCCGCTACTGATCTCCCTTGGTCTTCCCCCATCCACCCAGCACATGCCCTCACACCCCTAATGTCTGTGTCCATTGGTTATGCTTATATGCATGCATACAAGTCATTTGGTTGATTTGTTATCCACCCGCAACCCTCCCCTGCCTTCCTACTAAACTCTGACAGTCCATTCGATGCTTAGTCTCTGTATTTATTTTTGTTCATCAGTTTATGATGCTCATTATGTTTCACAAATGAGTGAGATCATGTGATGTTTATCTTTCTCTGACCGACTTATTTTTCGCTTAGCATAATGCTCTCCAGGCCCATCCATGCTGTTGCAAATGGTAAGAATTCCTTCTTTTTACAGAAGCATAGTATTCCATTGTGTAGATGTACCAATGTTTTTTAATCCACTCATCTGCTGATGGGCACTTAGGCTGTTTCCAAACCGTAGCTATGGTGAATTGTGCTGCTATGAACATAGGGGTACATATAGCCTTTCTGATTGGTGTTTGTAATTTCTTGGGATATATTCTTAGAACTGGGATCACAGGGTCAAATGGGAATTCCATTTTTAGTTTTTTTGAGGGAACTCCATACTGTTCTCCACAGTGGGTGCACCAGTCTGCATTCCCACCAGCAGTGCACGAGGGTTCCTTTTTCTCCGCATCCTCACCAACACTTGTAGTTTGTTGATTTGTTGATGATAGCCATTCTGACAGGTGTGGAAAGGTACCTCATTGTCGTTTTGATTTGCATCTTTCAGATGATTAGTGACTTTGAGCATGTTTTCCTGTCTTTTGGCCTTCTGTATGTCCTCTTTCGAAAAGTGTCCATTTAAGTCCATTGCCTAATTTTTTATTGGATTGTTTATCTTCCTTTTGTTAAGTTATATGAGTTCCCTGTAAATTTTTGAGATTAAACCCTTATTGGAGATAACATTGGCAAATATGTTCTCCCATGCAGTGGGCTTTCTTGTTGTTTTGTTGATGGTTTCTTTTGTTGTATAGAAGCTTTTTATTTTGATGTAGTCTCATTTGTTTATTTTCTCTGTAGTTTCCATTGCCCTAGAAACTTTATTGATAAAGATATTGCTAAGACATATTTCTGATATTATGCTGCCTATGGTGTCTTATAAGATTTTTATGGTTTCTCATCTTATGTTTAAGTTTTTTACCCATTTTGAGTTTATTTTTGTGCATGCTGTAAGTTGGTGATTTAGTTTCATTCTTTTTTTTTGCTTATATCTGACCAATTTTCCAACAACATATATTGAAGAAGCTGTCTTGACTACATTATATGCTCTTGCCTCCTTTGTCAAATATTGATTGAGCATAGCGGCTTGGATCAATTTCTGGATTCTCTGTTCTGTTCCACTGGTCATAAAACCATGTCTGTTCTTGTGCCAGTACCAGGCAGTTTTGAGAACAGTGGCTTTGTAATATAGCTTGATATCTGGTACTGTGATCCCTTCAACATTGTTCTTTTTTCTCAAGATTGCTGCAGCTATTCAGGGTTTTTTAATTTAACTGAATTTTTGGAGAGTTTTTTTGTAGGTCTTTGAAATATGCCGTTGCTATTTCAATGGGGATTGCATTGAATCTATAGATTGCTTTGTGTAGTATGGACATTTTAATAATGTTGATTCTACCAATCATGTTGATTCATGAACACGATATATTGTTCCATTTGTTTATGTCTTCCTCTATTGCTTTTTTTCAACAACCTGTAGTTTTCCAAGTACAGGTCTTTTACCTCCTTAGTTAAGTTTATTCATAGGTAATCATTATTGGTGTATAGAAAAGCTATAGATTTCTTGGCAATAATTTTGTATCTTTCTCCATTGCCAAATTCATTTATTAAGTCTAGTGTTTTTTTTATTGAGTCTTCAAGATTTTCAATGTACAATACTATGTCATTTGCGAATAATAACAATTTTACTACTTTTTTTCCAATTTGGATACCTTTTACTAGTATTTTTCCTTCTTGTCTGATCGATATATCTAGCACTTACAGTACTATGTCAAACAGGAGCGGTGAAAGTGGGCACCCCTATTTTGTTCCTGTTCTCATGGGAAATTGTTTTAGTTTTTGCCCATTGAAAATGAAGTGGGCTGCAGGTTTGTCATATAAGGCTTTTATTATGTTGAGGTATGCTCCCTCTTTTTCCACTTTGCTGAAGGTTTTTATTAGGAAAGGGTGTTGGATTTTGCCAAGCCCCTTTTCTGCATCAATTGATATGATTATGTGATTTTTGTCTCTCAATTTGTTTATGTGATTATCATGTTCATTGCTTTGTGGATGTTGTACCAGCCTTGCAGCTTGGAATAAATCCCACCTGGTCATAGTGTATGATCTTTCTAATGTAATGCTGGGTACTATTTGCTACAATTTTGTTGAGGATTTTACCATCTATATTCACCATGGATATTGGCCTGTAATTCTCTTTTTTTGTAATATCTTTATCTACTTTTGGGATAGGGTAATGCTGGCTTCATAGGAAGAGCTTGGAAGTGTGCCTTCCTCTTGAATGTTTTTGAATAGTTTGAGGAGGACAGGTTTTAGTTCTTCTTTGAATGCTTGGAAAACTCCCCTGTGAAGCCATCTGGTCCAGGGCTTTTGTTTGTTGGAAGTATTTTTTTATTATTATTTCAATTTCATCAGTAGTTATTGGCCTCTTCGGGTTCTTTGATTCTTCCTGAGTGAGTTTTGAAGGCTTGTATTTTTCTAGGAATATGTCCATTTCATCAAGGTTGTTCAGTTTGTTGGAATAGAGTTGTTCGTAGGTTTTTTTTTTTTAAAACAATCATTTGTATATCTGTGCGATCTGATTTACCACACCTCTTTCATTTCTGATTTTGTTTATTTGGGTCCTCGTCCTTTATTTCTTGGTGAGCCTGACTAGAGGTTCATCAATCTTGTTTATGCTTTCAAAGAACCAGCTCTTGGTTTCATTGACCTTTTATATACATACTAGAGGCCCGGTGCACGAAATTCATTCACAGGGGTGCGGGAAATATCCCTTAGCCCAGCCTGCACTTTCTCCAATCTGGCCCCCTTGAGGGATATCTGACTGCCCGTTTAGGCCTGACTGGGATTGGGCCTAAACAGGCAGTCGGACATCCTTCTCAAAATCCAGGACTGCAGGCTCCAAATTGCTCACCTGCCTGCCTCCCTGATTGCCCCTAACCGCTTCTGCCTGTCAGCCTGATCATCCCCTAACCACTCCACTGCCAGCCTAAATGATATCTAACTGCTCCCCTGCCAGCCTGTTTTCTCCTAACTGCCCTTCCCTGAAAGCCTGGTCACCCCTAACTGCCCTCCCTTCAGGCCTGGTCCCCCACAACTACTCTCCCCTGCAGGCCTGGGTCACCCCAAACTGCCCTTCCCTGGAGGCCTGGTTGCCCCCAACTTCCCTCCTCTGCTGGCCTGGTCACCCCTAACTGCCCTCCCCTGCAGGCCTGGTCCCTCCCAACTGCCCTCCCCTGCTGGCTTGATCACCCACAACTGCCCTTCCTTGCAGGCCTGGAACCTCCCAATGGCTCTCCCCTATTGGCAACCTTGTAGTGGCCATCTTGTGTCCACATGGGGTCAGAATCTTTGACCACATGGGGGCAGCCCTCTTTTGTGTTGGAGTGATGGTCAATCTGTGTTATTACTCTTTTATTAGATAGGACTAGAGGCCTGTTGCAGGAAGATTCCTACAAGAATAGGGCCTCTTGTGGCCACCTCCACTGTTCCACCTGCTTCCATCCTTTTTCCACCACCCTGCCTGCTTCCCTCCCTTCTTTGCAGCCCCACCTACTTCCCTCCCATCTCATACCCACCCCCACTTGCTTCTCCGCAGCTTTGCTCTCTTATGCAGCCCTTGACTTCCTTCTACCCTGTCTTCAGTCTTTGCTCTGCACTTGGATATGCAAATTAACCGCCATGTTGGTTGGGCTAATTTGCATACTCACTCCTGATTGGCTGGTGGGCATGGCTTGTGGGCATAGAAGTATAGTCAATTTGCATATTTCTCTTTTATTAGAGTGTGTATATATATATTTGGTCTCTATGTTGTTTATTTTTACTCTGATCTTTATTATTTCCTTCCTTCTGCTTACTCTAGGCTTTTCTTATTGCTCTCTTTCTAATTCTTTAATTTGTAGGATTAGATAATTCATTACCATTTTTTCTTATTTTTTGCAGTAGGCCTGTAGAGGTATGAACTTACCTCTCAGGACTGCTTTCACTGTGCCCCATAGATTTTGGATTGTTGTGTTTTCATTGTCATTTGTTACCAGGATGCTTTTTATTTCCTCTTGTTTAATTGCTCCACTTTATCTCTTGTTATGGCCTTCACTTTGAGGTCTATTTAATCAGACATAAGTATTGCTACTCCAGGTTTTCTCTCATTTCCATTCACCTGAAAAAAGTTTTTTTTCCCATCCCTTCATTATCAGGCTGTGTGAATCCTTGGTTTTGAGGTGGATCTCTTGTAGACAGCAATTTATGGGTAGTTTTCTTATCCATTCATCTACCCTATGTCTTTTGACTGGAGCATTTAATCCATTTACATTTAAGGTTACTATTGCCTAGAGGCCCAGTGCACGAATTTGTGCACTGGTGGGGTCCAGCTGGCCCCAATGGGAGCCATCAGGGGCAGGCTGGCCAGGGCAGGGGACTAATCAGGGGTGAGGCCAGCATGGGGGTGGAGCTGCGAGCAGTTTGTTGGCCAACCCCACCCCTGATCAGGTTTGGGGTGCTTGCTGGGGTGCGGAGCCATCCAGGATCTAGGGCCCCAGGTGGTTTTCCGGCTGGTCCCACCCCTGATTGGGGTTGAGGGATATGTTGGGAGGTGGGGCTGGCCCAGGTGAGGGGCTGTGGGCAGTTTTCCACCGTGCCCCTCACCCAATTGAGATGGGAAGACCCACTGGGGGGTGAAGCTGGGCAGGGCTAGGGGTCAAAGGCATTCTAGTCATTCTGCCATGGGCCTATTTGCATATTACCCTTTTATTATATAGGATGCCTATGTTCTTTCTTCCCTTCCTGTTTCTTCTATTTACAGCACTCCCTCTACATTTATTGCATTGCTGGCTTAGTGGTAATAAACTCCCTTACCTTTTTTTTTTTTTTTTTTTTTTTTTTGGTCTGTGAAGCTCTTGATTTCACCTTCAATTTTGAATGATAGCCTTGCTGGTTATAATATTCTTGGATTCAGTCCCTTGCTTTGCATCACTATATATTTCATTCCATTCCCATCTGGCCTGATGAGTTTCCATTGACAAATCATTTGATAGTGTAATGGGAGATCCCTTGTAGGTAACTTTCTGTCTCTCTCTGGCAGCCTTTAGTATTCTTGTTTTGTCACTGATGTTTGCCAATTTAATTATGTGTCTTGATATTGATCTTTTTGGTTTCATCTATGTGCTTCTTGGGCTTGTGTGGCTTTTTTTCTTCCCAATGTGAGGGAAGCTTTATGTTATTATTTCTTCAAACAGGTTTTCTATTCCTTGCTCTGCCTCCTCTCCTTTTGGCACCCCTATTATGTAGATGTTGTTTTGTTTTGTGTTAACGCAAAGCTCTCTTAGGCTCTCCTCCTGCTTTTGAAGTTTTCTTTCCAGTTTCTGCTGTGGTTGTGTGTGTTTTTCTATCTTGTCCTCTAGCTCGCTGATGCACTCCTCAGATTCTACTAGTTTACTGTTGAATCCTTCCATTGTATTCTTCATTGCAGCTATGTTATTCTCCATCCCCTTGGATTCCTTTTCATGTTGGTGACATTCTCATTCAGCTCCTCATAATTCTCATTGAGTTGTATTTGTCTTCCAGACATTTCAATATCCTTATATCCATTACTCTTAATTCTTTCTCTGTCCAGTTACTTGCCTCTATTTCATTTAATTCCTTTTCTAGTGATTCCTCTTTTTCTTTCCATTTGGGTTTTTTTTTTTTTTTTTTTGTCTCTCCATTAAAAAAAAATTTTTTTTTTGCTCTACTGTGTTAATTGTTTCTATGTCTTATATCCAACTGCTTTGTGACCCAGATTTTTGGGGGATGATTCTATGTAACTGGTGATTTTGGGGACCCAGTGGTGCAGTCTTGCATATCCTCTGAGCTTGGCAATCCAGTGGAGACCCCTACTTGAGCTACTTGTGTTCTCCTGATGTAGGTGGGTTTTGATTGTTGGTTTCTTGTTTGTGAATGACATCTCACCACGGATTGTCTGGCAATGTGATTCACCCCAGGTTTCATTGTGCAAGCTGTTGTGGATGTAATAATGGTTTTGGCTCTTGTGGAAAGGTTGTCTGAGGTCTCACTGTTATGTGTTCACTGTGATTTCCCAGAGTTCTTGACCGGGGAAGAAGATGTCTCTGGGGCTGAGGCTCAGGTACTGTGACTTTGGCCAGTCTGTGACTCTTGCTGGGGTAGTGTCACTGTGAAACTCACTATGAGGGTCCTGGGGCCTATGATTGTGAGGGTCAGCTGTCTCATAGTCTGCGGTTGAGGCAGTGGGACTCTGGCCAAAGTGATTTCCTTCTGCAAATTGTGAGGGGGTCCAGGAGCCAGAAGCTGGGAGGTGGTAGTCTCAACATCTGTGTCTGAAGCCGTGTGACATTATCCAGGAGGCAAGTCCTCAGTAACTCAACTAAGGCATCCAGAAGAAGGCAGCCCAGAGGAGGAAATTGTGGATCCTGCTGAGGGGGCTGTGCGCCCTTGATTGCAAAGGTGTGCACCTAGTAGCAGCTCACAGAGGGGCCCAAGATCTGCCTGCTGGAATGGTGGGCTCAAGGGGCCTGTGTACTGGGGTGGTGTGACCATAAAGATAGGATGCCGGTAGCCAGGGAGGTGCAAGATTCAGTTTCTGCTGCAGGAGCCCTGCACCCTTGGTTGGGTATGCTTGTGCCTTGCAACAGTTCACAGTGGTACCCAGGAGCTGCCTATTGAGGTGGCAGGCTACAGAGGGCCTGTGCACTTCAGCAGCACAACTGTGGCATCTGAGGTTGGCAGCTGGGGTGGGGGAAGTCTGAGTTTTTGCTACAGGAGCTATGTGCCTTTAGTTATATGCGTGTGTGTCCAGCGGCTGCTGCTAGAGGTACCAGGAAACCTCCTTTGGGAAAAGGGAGTCAGGGAACCCCCAGTACACACACTGGTTCTGTGTGACTGTGGTGTCCAGAGGTTGGCAGCCAGAGTGGGGGAAGTCCCACTTATTGCTGTGGGAGCCATGCACCCTTGGAATTAGATGTCCTAGGGTCTGCAATTCTGTGGGCCAGGCAATAAAACTTTGGCTGGTGTGGCTGCAGAGTCCCAGGCATAGTCCAAGGCCAGTATAGGTGATGGTCATGATGATTTCCTAGAGGAAGCCACTTTCTCATTCAAGACAGTGTGGGTTCTGACCCCAGAAGTCCAGGTAATTCCCACAGCAGTGGCAAAAGAGCCTATCCAGGAGAGCCTGGTCTTTCATCCCCTGATATTCCTGCAGGATCTAACTGTCCCTCACTCATTCACACACACACCATACACCTCCACACACTCCCCTTTCTCTCACTCACTTAAACCCTCTCCATCACCTCCATCCTGCCACCTGCCATCTTTTTAGTCTCCTGATAGTTCTTGAAGATGAAAAAATTCACAGAGTATCTATCAGAGTTGAGAAAGAAAGAAGTCAGAATACCTTTTTGGTCATCTAGCTATCAAAATATGGCTTTATTTGAGACTGTAATAAGATAAAAATGTCCAAAGAGTAAAGAAAATGAGTAGGGCTATTAGTCTATCTACTCTTTTTCTTATTTTAATTTGATCTGAAGGAATAATAGGTCCTTCTTGCCTTTGCCAATATAATAATTCAGCTTACAGTCTATAAATAGTATACACCAAAATATAAAATGTTGACATTTTTCTCACTTTAAAAACAACATTTTCATTTATGGATTTCAAAGTACATCTATATATATAAAAGCCCAGCGACCAGAATGGTGGAAAGACCAGAACAACTGGAATAACCAGTGGCTGTTATGTGCACTGCGGCAGCCAACCAGCCTGATCTAGGCTTTGATCACCTCCACCCACGCTCCTACTGGCCCAGCCCCCAATCAGCCCCTAACACCCTAACTGGGGTCAGGGCAGTTGGCCAACCACCTGTGGCCCTCCCAGCTGACCCCATCCCTGGTTGGCCCCCAACACCCTGCTTGGGGGTGGGACGAGCCAGATAACTGCCTGTAGTCCAGCACCCCCTCTGGCCAGGCCCGATGGGCCCCTATCAAGGCGAGTCAGCCAGACCCCACCCATGCACAAATTCATGCACTGGGCCTCTAGTGGAAAATAAAAGTCTCAGCTTTGTGATTCTGACTTAAATCAAAGGGCTGTATGTATCACAGAGAAATTTCTGGGTTCACTGTTCCTCTTTTAGGTAAAAAAGGAAACAAGGCCAATGAATGCTCATCTCATTTTTATATTTCTCTTCCAAGTGGATTTAAACAACTTCTCCTGATAACTCATTTCAATATAATTCTTCCTTCTGTCTGACTGAAATTCTCCATGCTACTCTGCTGTCCCACTACCTTTTATTAATCTAGCATCAGCAGTACTGGAATTATTCATTGTCTTTCATATTGTCAAGTCTCATTTTGAAATGCTAAAGGAAATCTTGAGAACTGAGTTAGGAGTCTATAATCAAGTTTAGATACAACCTAGAGGTCCTTATATCATAACATTCTAGGTGATGCTAGTCCTCCTTATCAAAATCATTTCTCCTCTCTGGTTATTAGTACCTCATCTGTAAAATGAAATTAATATGAAAAGAATCAACATACCAATTAAGAGAGTCACCACAACAATGAAAATTATCATTGCATTAAAAGGTCTTCCTGCAGATATTTAACTCTTGGGATTCAATCATTATTACAAATTGAAAATGGTTGAAGATCCCTCTTTTCATACTTTACAATTCTGCTTAGTACTAGGTATCATGCATTTAAGTGAAAACTTATCTTTTAATACAGGGCTATGAGAGAAGACAACATAAATAAGACTATATTTACATCTGGATGATTACTCTGGTATCATAATTATCCCCATTTTAGTTGCCCCTCTTTAAGAGAATTGACACCTTTTTTGAGTATTACTGATGTTGCTTAAAAGAATGTATTCAATTTTAGTCATCATCTGGTTGGCCTCATGGATTCTTCCACCTTGTGTGGAAGTATTTGAGAAGAGGGTTGATATCTCTTATTCCTACAAATCCATGTGGAGATCAAACCGGAGACAGCTCAAATCTTATGGACAGGGACTTAGCATTACAATTTGATAAGGGTTTAACAATCTTCTACTCTTTGGCCATAAAGTATCATCTGTATGAGTGGGATCGTTTCACTCATTGACAATTTGTGTAGCTGCAGCATCACTGAGGAAAACTTTCAATGGGGAAAAAAGAAATTTAAGCAAATACACTTTGAAGAGTTCTGAGCTTACCTTAAGATAAAAGCTGCAAAGCAGCCAGATCCACAAAGAAAGAGATTATGGTAAAATATTGCAGTAATATCTAATCCAGATTACAGATATACTTCACAGAGGGCTTGGGACAGGACACCCAAACTCTACCTATCAGATTCTCTTGGCCACTCATGAAGTTTCATCTAGTAAAGAACCAACGATCCCATTAGGGTCAGGTATTCTCTTCACAAGCACCATATTTGATTTGTGGCTGCTCCAAGGATGTAATTTCACAAATGTCTGAAGTTTGACCTTTAGGGAGAAGTGATTCAGTCAGTTAATCAACAATAGATAGCAAGTGCTCAGTTTTGCAGACAGCTCCACCTTGGGAGTGACAAGAGAAGATTAAGGCAAAGAGAAAACAATTCTTCAGCCAAATATGTGATCAATCAACAAATATTTCTTGAGCATCTATTGTGTGCAAGACATATGAGTCAGGGTTTTCTAATAAGGGGCTCAAGACTGAGTTGAAAGACTAAAACATATTTGTATGAACAGAAAACCAATAGTTCAAGGTGGTCTATAATCAGTAT
This sequence comes from Antrozous pallidus, assembly GCA_027563665.1. Classification (NCBI taxonomy): domain Eukaryota; kingdom Metazoa; phylum Chordata; class Mammalia; order Chiroptera; family Vespertilionidae; genus Antrozous; species Antrozous pallidus. Next base: position 38,037,855 of record CM050509.1, on the reverse strand, counting down.
TAAGTGATTGGTATGAATATAATGATCAAGGGGTTTCAGAGGTACAAGTGAACAATTCACACTATGATGATCAAGAAGGCTTCCTGCCCAGTCTGTGTGGCTCAGTGGTTGAGTGCTGACCAAACTATGAATCAGGAGGTCGGGGTTTAACATGCCCGGATTGCAGGCTCAATCCTTGGTAGGGAGCGTGCAGGTGGCAGCCAATCGATGTTTCTCTCTCATCATTGAGGTTTCTCTCTCTCCCTTCCTCTCTGAAATCAATAAAAATATATTTAAGAAAAGAAGGGTTCCTGGAGATGGTAGGACGTATACCAGGTGCTGTCAGTTTGACAGAATTTTCATAGGTGAAAGGAGAGGAAGGGCATGCTAGGAAAAGGAAATGGCATGAACGGGTACTGTAGTAAGCAGGCACAGCGCCTATTTGAAGAAAGTAGCAGATAACCTTGGGTGAAATAGACTAGTTTAGATGATTAACAGAGAGGGTGGGGAAGCTGAATTAAAAGAACAGTGGCATCTAAGCATTTTGAGAGATCTTAGAAATGATCAAATCCAAGCTCTGCTCACTTTATTCTCACATAAACATAAATTTCCCTATTGTGACACCAATGTTTAATTTGTAATGGATCCAGATACCTAATATCTACAGACATAGTAATTATTGCATAACTAGAGGTTCGATGCACGAAAATTCGTGCAAGAGTAGGCCTTCCTTCCCTGGGCTGCTGGCACCAGCTTCCCTCCAGCACCCAGAACCCAGGCTGGCTTCTCTCAGGCTGCCCGCAGGCTTGCCTCAGGCCCTGGCTTCATCAGAAAGGACATCCAGAATGATATATAGTCTAATTAGCATATTACCCTTTTATTATTATAGTTAGAGATAGGCTTTGGAGTTGGAAGCCAGGCCAACGTACTTGCTATGTGTTCATCTTTGGGTATTACTTAACCCTTATTTCTTCTCCTATACCTATGGATAATAATACTTAAAGTTCAGGCAGGAAGGGAAGGAGAAAGAATGCTTGAAGGAGACAAAAGAAAGATAATTCTGTAAAGCGTATTGCCAAGAAAGGCAGAAGTAGAGAGAATTCAAAGGAGAGATTAATAGCATCAAATTTAGCAGGCAGGTCAAGGTGGTTGAGACCTGCCAAAACGCCACTTACTTTGACAATTTGGAGGTCACTTAGTGACCTTTAAGAAATTACTTTTAGTATAAAAGAAGAGAGGCAGTTTGCAAAAAAATGTAAGATAGAAGGGAAGGGAAAGGAAGGAAAAAATGTATAGTGAATGACTGGAGCTGCAGGAAAAGACTCCTCCCAAATTTGCAGTGACGATAGAAAGGGAGAGGGGGAGGGAGGGGGAGGGGAAGGGGGAGGAGGAGGAGGAAGAGAGAGGAGGAGGAGGAGGATGGGGAGAGGGATGGGTAGGGAAGGGAGAAAGAGGAGGGGGAGAAGGACAGAGAGAAGGGCTTTGAGTCCAATGGCTACATGTATATCTCAGCTTAGAACTGAAATGGATTATAGCTCCTATAAGAGCTTGCAAGCCTAGTTTTCCTCCTTGCCAAGGTGCAATGAATGGTGACAAAGGAAAAAGGAATTTCTACTTACAAAATATCTTTCCTCTTTCTTTTCTCTAGCATTACATAGGAAGAAAATACTATTATAAAGCAATCTGCACATTTATGATTCCATGGGATTGCCAACTGAACTCCCTGTATATTAAAACCTCATTAATTTGGGCTACAGTAATTTGAAATTTGTAGTAATTTAACCTGGGCAAGTTACCTTTGTTCAGTAAACAAATAGTGTGAAAAAGATTTACAGGGAGCTAATTTTGCCTGCCAGGGGCCCATTTCGCCTATTTAAAAGAACATACTATTTTTTAAGAACTTCAGCCTATTTATTATTTGAATGCAAACTGATTATGCTTATTATAGACTAGAGGCCCAGTGCACGGAATTCATGCATGGGGAACAGGGGGTGTCCCTCAGCCCAGCCTGTACCCTTTCCAATCTGGGACCCCTTTAGGGATGTCCTACTGCCCATTTAGGCCCGATCCCAGTAGGATCAGGCCTAAATGGGCAGTCAGACATCCTTCTCACAATCCAGGCCTGCTGGCTCCAAACTGCTCACCTGCCTGCCTCCCTGATTGCCCCTAACTGCTTATGCCTGCCAGCCTAATCACCCCCTAACCACTCCCCTGCCAGCCTGTTTGATGTCTAACTGCTCCCCTGCCAGCCTGTTTGCCCTCAACTTTCCTCCTCTGTTGGCCTGGTCACCCCTAACTGCCCTTCTCTGCAGGCTTGATCGCCCCCAACTGCCCTCCCTTGCAGGCCTGGTCAACCCTAACTGCCCTCCCCTGCTGGCCTGATCGCCCACAACTGCCCACTCTTGCAGTCCTGGAACCTCTCAATGCCCCCCCCCCTGCTGGCCATCTTGTGGTGGCCATCTTGTGTCCACATGGGGGCCAGATCTTTGACCACATGGGGGCAGCCCGCTTGTGTGTTGGACTGATGGTCAATCTGCATATTACTTCTATTAGATAGGATAGAGGCCTGATGCATGGGTGGGGGCCAGCTGGTTTGCCCTGAAGGGTGTCCTGGCTCAGGATGGGGGTTCCCTTAGGGCATGGGGTGGCCTGGACATGGTGGTTTACAGGCTGGCCATGCTCCCTAGTGACACAAGCAGAGGCCCTGGGATCTGGGATTCATTTATGTTCTATAATTAAAACTTTGTAGCCTGGAGTAGACCAAGCCCTCTGCTTGCTCTGTGGAGACAGCCATTTCTGTTTGGGTTCATTTAAATTCTATAATTGAAACTTTGTAGCCTAGAGTGGAGGCCTATGTGCCAGGGCTGCAGAAGTTTGGCTTCCTCCATCACCTGGGCAACCCTTGCCTCTGCTCTCTCCAGCTCCATGGCTGCCGCCATTTCTGTTGGATTTATGTATCTTCTATAATTGAAACTGTGTAGCATTAAGTGGAGGCCTAGACCGACAAGGGCAGGCAGAAAGCTTGGCTTCCTCCATTGCTGGGGAAACCCAAGCCTCTCTCCTGCTCTTAGTGGCCACAGCCATCTTGGTTGGGGTTTATTTGCTCCTGATTGGCTTGTGGGCATGGCTTGATCGGAGGTATGGTCAATTTTATTAGATAGGATTAGAATAATCTACTGCTAAAATCCAATATCAGCAACAGATATTTTGGAATATGCTCATTAGAAATAAAACTGCAATTGTTTAAAGTTAGTTCACGGAACAGATTAATGCATATCCACTTTCCCCACCCTCATGAGTTAAATACAGTTCAAGAGGTATTACTCTACCACAGTGGTCAGCAAACTGTGGCTCGTGAGCCACATTTGCCTCATGAGCCACAGTTTGCCACTCTGTTGACTAATGAGTTTGCCGACCACTGACCTAGAGTCTCAATTCCAATAATTACAGACTGTTGTTGTTCCTTGTGATTAAGCCCCTATCACCAAACTCATTAGTCAAGAGAGTGACAAACTGCAGCTCGTGAGCCACATGTGACTCATGAGCTTCAGTTTGGCAACCACTGCTCTAGCTCATCACTTACCATGAACACAGTGGATAAACTAATAAGTGATCAAAAAAGGTCTTAGAGCACCCAACACAGATGTCTTAAATTCTGTAACTCTCTTCATAGCAAGTTATCTTACAACTGATTTAACTCTTAACATATTAATCTGTCACACTACCTCGGAGAGATTGTGGGTTGTTCTTTTTTAAGTTCCTAACTGATTAAGAGAAAACAAGCTGCTACTTGAAAAGACATGGAGAGAAATTAGATGTGACTGCAGACTACAGAAAGGAGACAGGACATGTATAAAATGTGCCTGTTAATAAATAAAAAACAGCAGTCTAGGACAATTTCGTGTAGAGTTACAAGACTATATTCCTTACAAAACCCTGAAAACTATAATAGAGTATTATAGTGCAGTACAATAGCTAAGAACTAAAATTATGCCTTGAAATAATCAAGCAAAATTTAGATTTTGTTAAACATATGCTTTAAAAAATCATATAAGTTTATAGTAGGGTGATCACTTAGTAAGGTATATAAATGTCTAATCACTATATTATACACCTGAAATTAATATAATACACTGAGTGGCCAGATTATGATCTCTGAATGCAAAATAATCTGGCTACTCAGTGTATATCCTATATAATAAAAGGCTAATATGCAAATTGACAAAACAGTGGAACAACCAGTGATGTGCACTGACCACCAGGGGGCAGATGATCAATGCAGGAGTTGCCCCCTGGTGGTCAGTGAGCCAGAAGCCAGGCTCATGGCTGGTGAGCACAGCAAAGGTCCCGTCACCATGGCACCACTGGGAGCAGGCCTAAGCTATCAGTTGGACATCCCCCAAGGGCTCCTGGACTGCGAGAGGGTGCAGCCCAGGCTTAGGGATCTCCCCCGAGTGCATGAATTTCATGCACCAGGCCTCTAAAACACATGCGCGTGCACACACACACACACACACACACACACTAGAGGCCTGGTGCATGAATTCATGCATGGGTGGGGTCTGGCTAGCTTAGCTGGGGGGAGGGGACATGGGCGGATAGCCAGCCTGCCTGCTGGTCGAACTCCTGGTACAGGGGACAATTTGCATATTAGCCTTTTATTATTTAGGATATACACTGAGTGCCAGGTTATTATGCGTTCAGAGATCATAATAATCTGGCCACTCAGTGTATATGTCAACTGTATTTGAAAAACACATTTATTTTAAAATGGCAGATATGTTTATACAAACATACATATAATTTGTAACCATAATGGTTCACCTGGAAATGTTAAATGTGTTGATATTTAAAAAGATGAAGTTCATAATATTATCATATAATAATCACAAAATAAAAGCAACATTTATGCAGTGGTTAATATGTGCAGATATCATGCTAAGCTCTTTTCCCGCATAATTTCATTAAATTCAACTAATAATGCTAAGAGGTAGCTTTTATTTTTATTTTCACTTTTTAAAAATTAAATTATGGGGGTAGCATTGGCTAATAAAATTAAATAGGTTTCAGATGAACAATTCTATATCATTTGTATATTGTATTGTGTGTTTACCACCCAAATCAAGTCTCCTTCCATCACCATTTATTGCCCCCATATCCTCTTCTACTTCCACCCATCCCTCTTTCACTCTGGTAATCACCATACTGTTGTCTGAGTATGAGGTTGTTGTTTTTCTCTTTAATCCCTTCACCTTTTTCACAAAGCACAGTAACACCCTCCCCTCTGAGAACATTATACTAACTCAAATAAGCCAGTGAAGAGAAAGTAAGTACCATATAATTACATTCATATGTGGAATCTAATGAACCAAATAAACTAACAAACAAAATAGAAACTGACTCATAGATTTCTTTTAAAGTAGGTTTTAGTAACATTTCTACTTTCGAGTTGACGAAAATGAATTTCAGAGAGATTAAGGAACCAAACCAAAGCTACAGAGATATAGACCTAGGATTAGAACTCAGGCCACTTCCTTGGCTATACACTATGACTTTCCAGTGGTCCAGAAAATACAGCTCTCTAAGAAACACTCTTTCTTGAGGTCTCTAGCTCACTAATGTTTTACTGTATTTTTGTTTTCCAAATTTCTATTTAGCAAACATCTTGATTTATACCTTGGTACAGGCACAAGAACAGGTATATAGATCAGTGGAACAGAATAGAGACCCTAGAAATCGACCGATGCCATTATGGTCTATTAATATTTGACAAAGGAGAAAAGAGCATATAGTGCAGTAAAGATAGTCTCTTTAAAAAATAGTGCTGGAAAAATTGGACAAGTATATGTAGAAAAAAAAATGAAACTAGATCACTAATTTATACCATATATAAGAATAAGCTTAAAATGGGTAAAAGACTTAAATGTAAGTTGTGAAACCATGAAAATCCTAGAAGAAAGGATAGGTAGCAAAATATCAGACATCTCACACAGTAGAATTTTTGCTGATACATCACCTAGGGCTGTAGTCGGCAAACTGCGGCTCACCACATGTGGCTCTTTGGCCCCTTGAATGTGGCTCTTCCACAAAATACCACGGCCTGGGCGAGTCTATTTTAAAGAAGTGGCATTAGAAGAAGTTTAAGTTTAAAAAATTTGGCTCTCAAAAGAAATTTCAATTGTTGTATTGTTGATATTTGGCTCTGTTGACTAATGAGTTTGCTGACCACTGTCCTAGGGCAAGAAAAACAAAGGCAAAAATAAACAAATGGGACTACATCAAACTAAAAAAGCTTCTGCACAGCAAAAGAAACCACCAACATAATGAAAAGGGAATCCACTATATGATAGAACATATTCACCAATGATAGTCCTGATAAGGGTTAATTTCCAACATATATAAAGGACTCATACAACTCAACAAAAAGAAGAGGAACAATCCAATTAAAAAAATGGGCAAAGGACTTAAATAGACACTTCTCCAAAGAGGACATACAGACAGCCAACAGACATATCAAAGAATGCTCAACATCACTAACCATCACAGATGCAAACTAAAACTATATCCCTGCCAGAATGGCTACCATCAATAAATCAAGAAACAACATGAACTGTTGGCGGGAATGAAGACAGTCCAGCCACTATAGAAAAGAGTACAGTTTCCTCAAAAAATTAATGATGGAACAGTCATTTGAGCCAGTGATCCCACTTCTAGAAATACATACTAAGAATCTTGAAACACCAATCAGAAAGAATATATGCACTTCTATGTTCTCAGCAGCATTATTTTTAAAAAAATATATTTTATTGATTTTTTACAGAGAGGGAGAGGGACAGAAAGCCAGGAACATCAATGAGAAACATCGATCAGCTGCCTCCTGCACACCCCCCCACTGGGGATGTGCTCGCCAACCAAGGCACATGCCCTTGACCAGAATCGAACCCGGGAACCCTCAGTCCGCAGGCTGACGCTCTATTTACAACAGCCAAGATATGGAAGCAGCCCAAGTGTCCATCACTAGATGAATGAATAAAAAAGTTGTGGTACATTTACACAATGGAATACTACATAGCTGTCAAAAATAAGGAAATTTTACCATTTGTGAAAGCTTGGAAGGACCTAGAGAGTATTATGCTAAGTGAAATAACCCAGTCAGAGAAAGACAAATATCACATGACCTCACTTATATGTGGAATCTAATGAACAAATTAAATTGATGAACAAAATAGGTTCAGAGGCATGGATGCATGGAAAGACTGACAGATGTCAGAAGGGAAGAGGTTTGGGGGAACAAGAAGAGATTAACGAAGAAACTTATATGCATATATGCATAACCCATGGACACAGATAACAGTGTGGTGAAGGTCTGATTCCTGGTCAGGACACATGCTTGGGTTTTGGGCTCAATCACTGGTAGGGGGCATGCAGGAGACAGCTTATCGTTGTTTTCCCCTCATATCGATGTTTCTCTCTCTCTCTCTCTCTCTCTCTCTCTCTCTCTCTCTCTCTCTCTCTCTCTCTCTCTTTCTCTCTCCCTCTCCCTCTCCCTCTCCCTGTCTCTCAAAAATCAATTAAAATAATTTTTTAAAATCTTGATTCATAAGTAGAAAGACCTATGATCTAAGAGTCAGATTTGTTATATGTATGTAAACATGTTTCATGTTGTAAATTGAATGTAAAAATAATAGTAAATAGTGCTGGCTGGGTGGCTCAGTTGGTTGGAGCCTTGTCCCATGTACCAAATGACTGCAGGATTAGAGTCAGGGCACATACTTAGGTTAAGGGTTCGATCCCTGGTTGGGGCATAGGAGGCAACCAATCAATGTTTCTCTCTCACATTGATATTTCTCTCCCTTTAAAATCAACAAAAACATATCATTGGGTGAGAATTAAAAAAAATTAATAGTAAAAAATACAGAACAAAACAGAAACACCATGAATGAGCCCATCCCAAATTCTCAGATCAGTCTCTATATAATAAGGATACTATTTTCAAATGAATAGTCAAGCAACAAAGATGAAATTTTAAAATATCAATTCATCAGTTAAGATCTGGTTCTCTTATTGCTTGCCCCTTCATTTTGGAGAATTTAACATGAAAACAGGCCATTGGAGCCTGAAGAAGAGGAAAGATTGCAGGGGTAGCTATTATGGAGGTTCCAGGAAAATCTGTTCATCAGCTGTTCTAAGAGAGCAATGAGGGCATAAAATGCATGCAGGCATAGTGTGTACCAGGAGAAAGAGAGGGAGGGTGGGGAGAGGCAAATGTCTTCATTAGAAGTAAAAGTGAGCATAGCCTGCCACATGTACATATAAAGAAAAATGTATAGTGAAGCCATTTACTCATACAATTCCTTCTACCTAAATCAATGTTCTTTACTTACCTCTTCCTATCTAAAGCCATATCATTCAAGGGCTACAAATGTCACTTCTGCACGATGCCAATAGTTTTTTCCCCCTTTTATTCATTTATCTCACACTGATAATTTTTATTAGTTATTTATGTATGTGTCCCTGCTTCCCCCATCTCACCATGAGTTCCTTGAAAGCAGGGGACTCTCTCATTTTTGTAGTTTCTACAAATTCTAGCACAAGGCCTGCCATATATTAGGCTCCAGGAAAATGTTGAATCAATAGCACTGGCTTCAGAGAGTGCATTATCACCTAGCTTACCTGAAGGAGCATTTGTTCTCTTTCTTTTCTTGCTTGACTCCCCTCCATTCTCAATGAGGCCTTCTGTGACCAGAGGGCCACTGGCACTAGCAAACTGCAGGGGTTCGTTGTTGTTGGCAGGGTCAAAGGGCAGCTGGTTCAATCCTAAAGAAGAAAGAGAAGCCAAATTCCACACTCTATTAAGGACTGGGATGTCTCCAGATTTTATTTTATGAACCACTAGAGGAAAACTCTATATCTTGAGAGTCTAGGAGTAATCAGTGAATTCCTGAAACTAAATGCCCTCTATAATTTTTATAGATCTTATTGACAATTAAAATTAAAATAAAGGTTTTTTTGCTCTAGCCTGTTTGGCTCAATAGATAGAGAGTTGGCCTGCAGACCAAAGGGTCCTGGGTTCGATTCCTTCGTTTTAGGCTCCTCCCCAGCCAGGCCAGCAACCAATGTGCTTCTCTCACATCAATGTTTCCCTCTGTCTTTCCGTCTATCTTCCAATCTCCCTAAAAATCAATGAAAAAAATATCATTGGGTGAGGATTAACAAAAAATCAGTAACAACAACAAAAAAAGATTCTTATAAAACTGTGGCTCTGTCATTTGTAAGATCCCTCCTGTTCCTTGGAAATTAAAATGTTTGTTCAATTATCTTCTACCTTCTCCCTTAAATATATAGGATCCTCTTCAAATGTGGCTATATATAGTTGGACTCACTCTTTCTTAGGAAAAGCTTAGCCACACATATCTTATATTATCTCTTGAGATTTTCCCATGTTTTCATTACAAGGGCTGTTGAATTGATGCAGATAAACTCATTACATTATCCTCTTACAATGAGGCTTTGACACCAGGATAGTGTCAAATTCCATGGAAGATTGAATGGTATAGTGGAAACATTATGTGCTTCAAAGTCTGATATATCAGAGGTTTCCAAAAAAGAAAACCATAATTACATAGCAAATGAGAAAATGGAACAAAGACATAGACCTTGCAAAGAGGGATTATTTAGTAGATGAAGTGTTGCGGAGTTATGACTCAGGTTTGGGGACTGTTAATCACATCCTTTTCAAATGATGTCAGAAGCATGATCACTTTACTAGTAGCTGTAATATCACATAAAATGGCAAAAGGCATTTTCTACTCTGTAAGTCTTACATGATTCAGCCAGGGATGAACAGAGATAGTTTGTTACTATTCTGCCTGAATTCTTAAGTGCTTCAATTTAAAACTCCCTGCAATGTGGAATCAAAAGCTTTGTTAAAGCCCAATGTTAGGGTATCTCTCCTGAGCCTTTTATTCATTGATTCTCTAATCCTATCAGAGGAATTAGGTTGGCCTGTGATGACTCATTCTTTAACCCTCAATATTTCTATGACCCAGAGCTATATAATAATTCTCGAGGCAATGTTGTGAAATATCCATACAATCTTGGGATCCAGTCAGGTAAATGTCAATCAAGTTCCAGTAAAATGAATGCTAAGGTTCTAACAAAATGACTTTACATTATTGTATTTAATAAAAAGTATCTCTATTCTAATGTTTCAGACCACATAACAAGTACTATTTCTTCAGCAATCAGACCACTTGGACCACCTCTGTTAAATGTCTTGTGGGACTTGTCAAATATTCTGCCTTTATATCATCTGAGTAACTAAGTGAAATAATGAAAATTTGTGTTTGCATCTTAAGTCAACTATTCACTGCATCACATCTATATCCTATTAAATTTTTACCATGACTAGAATTAAAGAAACAAACACCAATAACTTTGTATTAGAAAACATTCAGACCATAACTATTTTCAAAGAACACTAGACATTTATATAATTTACAAATAAAGATGTTTCCTTCACCCAAGTAGTTCCAGAGTCAAATATGATTAGTGTACTATTCCACACATTTCTCAATATTTCTTTCTGGAGTATCATGCTAACAGAAACAAGTTCCATGGAAGATTGAATGGTAAAGTGAAAACATATGTGCTTCAAAGCCTGATATATCAGGGTTCAAATACTGGCTCTGTCCTTTACTAGTTGAGTAGTTTTTGGCAATTCTTATAATTTTACTTAGTCTTAATTTTCATAATGTATAAAAGGGGATTTATAACAATGCATAGGGTTGTTACAAAGAAACATATTATATACATGTATAATGCTTTGTATAACATATATACATATTTAAAGTTATTATTATCTTATTATTCTAAGTAAATTAAAAAAGATTCTCTCTCTCTCTCTCTCTCTCTCTCTCTCTCTCTCTCTCTACACACACACACACAAACACACACACACACACACACACACACACACCTGTATCCCTGATGCCCAGTACCATGCCTGCCACATGAGAGTGTTGAATGAATGAATACTCAATATTGTCAGGAGAGATGACTCATTCTGTTAACTCATGTAGTAAGAGTAAAGACTTGATGGCTGATAATCAAGATTAATGCCACAATTTAAAAGTTCTGATGCTGATTATATCAACATTACTTGAAATAATTAGATTTCAAATGCATCTTCATCACTTGAATACTATACTGCAGGATGGTAAAATCTTGATCAAAAGGAATGTTCAGGAATTAGGAGGTTCTGATTAATAATGGTTAATCAGGGAATGTTTTGTAATTTTGCATATGATAATTTTACAGAATAATATATTAATTCATTTCTCAAGCTTATTAAGTAGACGAATAAGGATCTTATAGAGATTCAGAGCCAGATCCATGATCTGTAAAAGGAGGTTAATAGCAGTACCTTACTCATAGGACTATTAAAAAGATTAAATTAGACCATGTACACTAATATAGAACAACATTCATCAAATTGGGCATATAGCAGATGTTCAATAAATATTAACTATTATTATAATTTTGATTTCCATTTTTAATTTATAGAATTGTTGTCTAATATGAGGAGATTGATCTGAGTTGGTATATACTGATCTAAGGATATACTCTACCTTCCTCATTAAACCTCTTCATTGTTGTTTGTACCTTTTTAAAAATATATTTTATTGATTTTTTTACAGAAAGGAAGGGAGAGGGATAAGAGTTAGAAACATCAATGAGAGAGAAACATTGATCAGCTGCCTCCTGTACACTTCCTACTGGGGATTTTCCCTTGACTGAAATCAAACCTGGGACCTTTCAGTCCACAGCCCTACACTCTATCCACTGAGCCAAACCGGTTAGAGCTGTTTCTACCTTTTTCTAAAGGTTAAAGGAGTCCAGGAAAAAAAATCTGATGAATTAAAAGTATTCAGTTATAGACACTTGACTATAATCATTCTTGCCTTTTACTTAGTCCCAGGGATTTTGGTATTTTTTTGGTATTTACAGAACTTTTGTTAGGCACTGAATAAGATTTTCAAGTACCTTCTGTGTATCCACCCCATATATGATACAGATCTTAATGATTCAGCATAACATCTCAGGCCTTGGTTCTTATAGGAGAAGATCTCATATCAAGGAGAGAGAGACATGCCACTCAGCTGATTCATTTCATACAAATCCATATTTTATGTTGTCCAGGACCCAATACAGTTTCCAAAGATTTGCGGTTGGAGAACAAGGGCTAGAGAAATAGCAAAATCATAAGATAATGATGCTTCCCAGTTACTTTCATTTTATTGTTTCATTCCTCCCTTAGGACAGCACTAAATAAACCAATAAATCAGGAAATCAATAGGTACTAATAGGATCTTTTCTGTGTCATGTATATGTGATTAATGCTGAATGTTAGTTTAAGTAAAACTGCACCATTAAAACTATTTAAATTCTAAAAAGAAAACCACCACTTTAATTCCAAGAATCCTTGTTGCTAAAATTTCAATAATGATTTAAACTTAGAATATTATCAATTATATTGTACTTCTCACTCAAACTACAGAACTGATCTTTAAATCTCTTATGGTAGCTATTTCTACCATTTTCTACATAACCTCATGATTTCAGTTACATGATGAAACAAAACATATTAGATTAGGAAAAAAACTTTTGAGGTTATGTAGTTCATTTTTCCATGCAAAACAGGAATCATCTATGAATTCCTGACAGGTCTAATTCCAGGGGGCACCTCTTAGCCTAGGGATTCCTTGCAATGCTCCTGGGAATTCAGCTTGCTTTCTTTAACTTTGAAAAAAAAAAAAACTACCACCTATTCTATTTTGAGGGATCCTTCCATCTTCTAAAAACTGCCTAGAATGCATTTTGTTTAACTGTTAACTCACTTGCAATCCTTAAAATGAGCACATGAATGTCTAAATTTTTAAGGGTTCTACTGCAAGCAAAATAAATGAGGAGTCACAAATAATTAACAAAGTTTGAAATTTTCTAAATTATTATATATTTCTCACAGTCCTTGCTTTTATTCCTGGGGATAAAGTTAACAACACTTTGAACCTTGATCATTCATTCCTCATCTCTTGTGCCCTCATTGCCAAAGCCTACAAAATGTAGTATTCTAAAGAGAAGCACAAATTGATATGATAAAGGAAAATGGGCAATAAATATTAGTGTTATAGGTTTCTGTATCTTATTATGTTCACAATTAAATAAGTCTATCTGATAATATAATGTTATCTAAAACCAGGTAGACCAGTTGTTATTTTATGCCATGTCAAAATACAAATTATCCGAGTTAATAACACATTTGAAGCCACCTTAGAAAGTACCATCTATTCTATTTTGAGGGATCCTTCCATCTTCTAAAAACTGCCTAGAATGCAGTACTTTATGTATATTAGAGAAGGATGGGGCTGGGGACTTGGATAATGACATTCCTTATCCATTATTTTATTTTCCAGTTATTATTCCCACTTTAAGATCTCAGAATGAAGTGTGGTTCTCAGTGAATCCTCCAATCTGCAGGTCAAAGAGTTCATAAGCAGTGATATCTGCAATATAGATGCAAATTATTCCTAGGCTTTGAGGAAAGCACTGAAGAATTTTTATGATTCTTGTGAAAGATCAATGATCTCTTTGTGCCCAGCTGCTATAATAATTAATGTCACAATTCACTTTACAGAGCTTTCTACTATCAGGTCAAATTAGGACTAACCTTCATGATGGAATCTAACACTTTTAATGACTGCCCCAGGTTATATTACAGAAATGTGACCCTGAGGGTCCCTGCCACATTTCATTTCCATCTGTGGCCTACAGACTTAAGATGGTATATCCTTAGGGAAAAAAAAAGGCACACAATTCTACTCTGGATTAGTTCCATTCCAAAAAAATGGTAAGGTCCTGAGAAATCTGGTAAATTCAATTCAAAGCAGAAATCTCCCGACAGATATTTATGTTGAAAAAATATAATAATTTTTGTGCAAAAGGAATTATTATAAGTAATTTGTGTATAAAATAAACTTACATAATGTGAGTCCTATTTTCCAATTGACTTCAGTTTAAAATCAGGTATGGGACTCCATGGTAAGGGGAATAAGAGGGTCTCCAACTTAGTTTTTTAATTCACAATGCTTATTTTTGGAGAAATAAGCTTTAGGATAATGGCCAGGTGCTTAATGTACTGGAAGAAGCTCTAATAAGATTTATCTATTTCTGGGAGCCCCTCCTCTTTCCTCAATCTATGCAGGAAAAACTCTGATTCTCTATTTTCAGCTCTCACTACCCAGTGGCTCCACCTGCTATTTCTGAGGGAATATTTATAATGTCTAAAAGAGTTGGACTGCAATATCACTTTCTAGCCACAGAGGTTAGTGGCCAAAACAAATAAACATTTCTCAGTTCCAGGTCTGAGCTGATATCAAACAAATGAAACTTACTTTGTCAATTTCGTGAGTTTAATATTTCATATAAAATGTTTAGCTGCAGCCAGGTTAAATTGTAAAAGATTAATGGGTAAGTGAAGGTGAAGGGAAGTGATGAGCCACAAAAGGGCCAAAGTCCTCTTCTACTAAGAGGCTTGCTTGAATGGTGTGAACATAAGACATTCAGAGCAAAATTTACGCTTAAGTTGCCTTTTTTAAAGTGTGATCAGGTCATGGTGGATTTCACTGACAGTGATTTTTGGCAACTTTTAGTGACTCCTCAAATTATGGAGTCAGGTATTCAAGTCCTTCATAATAAAGCTCTATGCATTTCAGGCCTTGTCCCCTACCTTGCCCCAGTTTGTACTCTACCCCAACACTTCTTGAACTTTAATACATGCACATGTTCCCTGGGGATCTTATTAAAATGCAGATTTTTATTCAGCAAGTCTGGGTTGTGGTCTGCTTTTCTAACAAGTTACTAGACGATGCTGATTCTGGTGGGAATCACACTAGAGTAGAAAAGGCTGACACTTTAGTAAAATGGGACTACCTAGAATTCATCTAATCATTATAGTACTTTCCTATCTCCACACCTTTAGCTCACAATGATCCTCTACCTTCTTCTTGATTTCCAACCTTCAAAATACTACCCTTCCTGCCCTAACTGGTTTGGCTCAGTGGATAGAGCATCAGGCTGAAGACTGAAACGTCCCAGGTTCGATTCTGGTCAAGGGCATGTACCTTGGTTGCGGGCAAATCTCCAGTAGGAGGTGTGCAAGAGGCAGCTGGTTGATGTTTCTCTCCCATCAATGTTTCTAATATTCATTCTCTCTCTCTCTCTCTCTCTCTCTCTCTCTCTCTCTCTCTCTCTCTCTCTCTCTCTCTTCCTCTTTGTAAAAAAAATCAATAAAATATATTTTAAAATACTACTCTTCCTTTAGGGTTTATCTCAGATGCTATTTCCTTCATGATGCCTTTCTTTATCCATAGCCACCCAATCTAACACATACACAGCAATGGGGCAGGGCCACTGGGGAACTACCATTCACTGGCTATTAAAAACTAGAGGCCTGGTGCACGAAATTCGTGCATGGGGTGTGTGTCCATCAGCCCAGCCTGGGTCCTCTCCAAGCTGGGACCCCTCAAGGGATGTCCGACTGTCTGTTTAGGCCCGATCCAGGTAAGATTCGGCTTAAACAGGCAGTTGGACATCGCTCTCACAATCCAGGACTTCTGGCTCCCGACTGCTTGACTTCCTGATTGCCCTTAACTGCTTCTGCCTGCCTACCACTACCCTGACAGCCTAATTGATGCCAAACTGCTCCAGTGCCAGCCTGATTGCTCCTAACTGCCCTCCCCTGCAGGCCCAGTTGCCCCCAATTTCCTTCTTCTGCCAGCCTGGTCATCCCTAACTGCCCTTCCCTGCAGGTTTGATTGACCCCAACTGCCCTCCCTTGTAGACCTGGTCCCTCCCAACTGCCCTCCCCTGTTGGTCTGATTGCTCACAACTGCTCTCCCCTGCTGGCCATGTTGTGGTGGCCATCTTGTGTCCACATGGGGACAGCCATCTTGTGTGATGGAGTGACAGTCAATTTGCATATTACTCTTTTATTAGATAGGATTTGCCCTGTTTACATGCATTATCCCATTATTTTATTTTCCAGTTATTCCCATTTTACAACTGCATCTAGAAACCACATATATGGATCTTCTCTTAAAAGGTCTATGGACACAAGGTTCAGATTCCTGCATTATAAATTTCAGTCAAGAAAAGGCAATCCCTAGAGATGTACCATCTAACACAGTTGACTTATCTGCATGTAGCCATTTAAATCTATTTAAATTAATTGAAATAATACAAAATGAAAAGGTCAATTCCCCAGTTATACTAGCCACATTTCAAGTCCTCAATGGCTACATGTGGCCAGTAGCTACTGTATTAGACTGCACAGAATAGAATATATACTTCCATCATCACAACAAATTTTACTGGAGAGCATTTCTCTAGATTCAAATCCAAATCTACTACTTATTAGGTATGCTGCTTTCAAGGGGTATAAAACAATTCACTTGAAATCTCTGAGACTGTTTCTGTACTGTAAATGGGGATGATAATGCCCCCCTCCCCGCCTTATAGGGAAGTGAGAAAAATTAAATAAGAATGTATGCTTAGGGTCTAGCACATACTATACATTAAATTAATGCTAGCTCCCTCATAACTCAGTCAGGGAGTTATATGAATTTGCCTCAAAAATGGAATAAGAAAATGTGAGCAGTGTGGCTTCTTAGGCCCCCAGACTAAATCCTATTTACAGCTTGGAAGTTGCTAGCTTTGCCTTAGTTTTATAACTTTTTCTTTCAGATAATATGCACTCACTAAGGCAAAACATCAATAAATAATGCTGGGAGTAGTCAGTGATTGCTTTTTGATTGTACTATTTTTAGGAGAAGAGATTATATTTGTCACCACCTTGAACTTTTCAACATGAAAGAACCACATTTTCCCCTTATAACTGAAATGCCTCCCCCCAAAGCTTTAATCAGTGCTCAGTTTCAGCCGTTTTTTAAATTATTTATTTATTTTATTGATTAAGGTATTATATATGTGTCCCCATCACCCATTACGCCTTCCGATCCCCTCCTCCCCCCATCACCACTTATGCCCTCAGCCCCCTGGTGTCCGTGTCCACTGATTAGGCTTATATGCGTGCATAAAAGTCATTTGGTTGATCTCTTTCCTTTACTCCCACCCTACCCTACCATCCCTCTAAGGTTTGACAGTCAATGCTTTTCTGTCTCTGGATCTGTTTTTATTCATCAGTTTATGGTGTTCATTGTATTCCATAAATGAGTGAGTTCATGTGATACTTATCTTTCTTTGACTGGCTTATTTCACTTAGCATGATGTTCTCCAGTTCCATCCATGCTCCAGTTTGAAGCAGACATCTTTTTCTTGTTCTTAAAGAATACCTTTCAGCATTTCATATAATACTGGTTTGGTGTTGATGAACTTCTTTAGCTTCTTCTTATCTGTGAAGCTCTTTATCTGACCTTCAATTCTGAATGATAGCTTTGCTGGGTAGAGAAATCTTGGTTGTAGGTTCTTGCTGTTCATCACCTTGAAAATTTCTTGCCACTCCCATCTGGCCTGCATAGTTTCTGTTGAGAAGTCAGCTTCCTTGTAGGTAATTAAGTGTGTTTCTCTTGCTGCTTTTAATGTTCTCTCTTTGTCCTTTGCTCTTGGTATTTTAATTATGATGTGTCTTGGTGTTGTCTTCTTTGGATTCCTTTTGCTTGGGATTCTGTGCGCTTCCTGGACTTGTAAGTCTATTTCTTTCACCAGGTGGGGGAGGTTTTCAGTCATTATTTTTTCAAATATGTTTTCAGTATCTTGCTCTCTTCTCTTCATCTGGCACCCCCATAATTCTGATGTTGGTACATTTGAAGTTGTCCCAGAGGCTTCTTACACTATCCTCAAATTTTTAGCTTCTTTTTTCTTTTTTTCATTTTTGGTTGAGTGTTTTTGGCCTCTTGGTATTTCAAATCTTTGACTTGATTCTTGCATTCCTCTTGTCTGCTGTTGGGTTTCTGTAAAATATATATATATATATATATATATATATATATATATATATATATATATATATATAATTTCAGTCAGTGTATGTTTAGTTTCTAGTTGGTCCCTTTTCATATCCATGAGGGTCTCACTCATCTCCTTGAGGGTCTTGTTCATATCCTCGAGATTCTCACTGAGCTTATCGGCTTTTTCTAGGAGCCTCTTGAAATACCTTATCATTGTGGTTTTGAACTCTATATCGTTGTTTTCCTCCATTTCTTTTGTTTGCGATCTTTTTCTTTCTTTCCCCATTTTCACTGCTTCCCTGAATTGGTTGGGTAGCTTTGTGTGCTAGGTGTCTCGACCTCCTCTGTTACCTGAGGTGTACACTCTTGGTGCACCCCTTTGTGGACTGTGTATACAGCCTTGTTGCAGATAAGTCTTGTTTGTTGTTGGTATCACTGTGAGGAATTGACCTCCAGGCCAACTGACTGTGAGGATCAGCTGTGTCTACTCTGGGAGACAGCCTTCAGCATCTGGACTTGCAAACTTGCCAAAGTCTCGGTGCTAGGTTTGGATGGTGTGGAGTTTCTGGGTGGGGTGGAGTTTCAGGGTGGAACCAACAGCCTTGGC
The DNA here is from genome assembly GCA_027563665.1 of Antrozous pallidus. Taxonomy (NCBI): domain Eukaryota; kingdom Metazoa; phylum Chordata; class Mammalia; order Chiroptera; family Vespertilionidae; genus Antrozous; species Antrozous pallidus. Next base: position 38,019,243 of record CM050509.1, on the reverse strand, counting down.
TTCCAGTAAGCCCCAGCCCACGAGGTCGCTGGGTCCTAGCATCTGCAGGCAATCACTGCAGCCACCTCTGTGAGAAAGGTGTTCTCACGCTCTGCCTGGCACCAGAACGTCCAGTCCCCAATGGATCCGGATTCTCATATTTTTGCCTGGCACCTGGGTTCAGTGCAATCGGAACTCCTTTTTCCTTCCACCAGACACCAGCCACACAGTCAACAGAACACCCTCACCGTGAGCACCAGTGCAGGCCCCCAGAGTTCTGCCTCTGGCTGGAGCTCCCCTCTCCTAACAGAGGCAGCCAGTGACCCGTTTGTCCCCTCTGTGCACACTCAAGTGCACACCTACAGAGGTCCACCTCTGGCTCTTCCCCTGGGATTTCGCCTGCAATCCAGGTTCTCCCCACAAGGGCTTGGTTCCCCCGGGGTTTTGAGTGCAAACTGAACTGGGTTCAGCGCAGCCTGGAGCCCCTGTCGCCTTTCCGCCAGAGCACTCCTGCCAGGCTCAGACACCTTGTCCTCTCGCGTGTGCGAGTTTCCACCTTACTTGGGATTTGCAGAGGCTCTGATTATCCGTGTGCACTTCTCTGTCCCTCCAGTTTCAGATCTTCCAGTCAGCCAGCCTTCCTGTAGTTCTGGACAGTGTCCCTTCTGTCCTTCAGTTCTATTCTTGTAATTGTTGTGTGGGGCAAAAGCCTAGGTGTTTACCTATGCTGCCATCTTGGTGTTTTTTTTTTCTCTCAGCTGTTTTTTTTTTTTTTAAATAATTAGAACACTGCTAACAGTGACACTAGAGCCAGAATGGAGAAGGAATATTTCTAAGTCCATATTTTCCTAAGCTCAAACTGTTCTCTGTGTTTTCCTATGGGACTGAAATATCCAAGCCCTGAAAAAGGTGAATTGTTTCAGAAAAATCTAAACTAAATCTGTTAAGGTATTTGAGTTCCATGAGCAGAAAAACAAAATACATATTTCCAACTTCAAGAAGAATGCTTCAGACTCTTTTCCCCATACAATTCAAGGCTTGAAAAACAAAGCACAATCATATTCCTCAATGAAAACAAAGTTCAAAAAATGTTGATTTGATAGAAGTTCAAAGTGACAGATGGTAGACAGGTGATGTATCATTTCCTTAGGATAAAGTCTGGCAGTCTTCAGAGGAATCGAGAAAGCCTTATTTTTCTGTAGTTTAGCCCTGAAAACAGTTATAGCAACTCCTCTCCTCTATATCATTGGGGGTGGGGGACTAAAGAGATGGTTTTTCATTAGTGCCTACTTTGTGCTGGTTCTATGGCATGCTGCAATTCCTTTTGGCCAATTTTCCATTTGAGTGACAGGAATAGGGCAGGTTCCTAACACACTGACCATTAAGTTATCTGTTTACTACTTGTATGAGAATGTGCCCAGAGGTATTGTATTATGGGTGTCTCTGTCTAAATAAAATAAATAATTGCAGATTTCAGAGCCTGAGGACATACAATTGTTCTGGTATTGAAATTGGAGTCTATCTCTTCAGATCTGTAATGAGGTCTTCCCTTCAGGCTGATTGATTTCATAAAGCTGAAGTAATTATCAAAAGCAAGCATAGTTCTCCCTGCAGAAACCACTCCACTGCTTTTGAAAACTAGGTAGTCAGCTGGATTGGGTCAGGAGCCTAGGCTGAGCCAGCCATTTCAGTAGGAACAGTTACACAAATACAAAATATAGCAACTCACTGTAATACATTCTTAAGACAGTAAATAAGTGTTAAATAAGGTTCAGCAAAATAATTTCATATGCTGTGAGTAGCAGTCAGATAAATCTGAAATTCAGTGCAGGATGCTTTAAAGGGGAGAACAAGAGCTGGAAATCTTTTTGGTTTTGGAGAGTTAATTTTATGAATTAATGCTAGGATAACTGTGTATTCTTTAAGACTGTTGCACTGCACTACATGAATAACATTTGTATCTTTGCTTTCCCCCAAATGTACACAATAATTTCACCAGATTTCCTTTTTTCATTCATTCAGCCTTCATTAACTATTTATCCAATCACTGTGCTACAATTTTAATTATCTTCTAATTAACCAAAGAGTTTGTAATTTAGCAATCCCTAAAGATAGCACTGCATAAATACAGTAAATCTTCATTTACATGTTCAAAAATGCTATGCTCCCTCCTGTTCCCACCCCATTAATTTTGCTATACTGTATCATTAATGTTCTGGAGTTATGCTTTCTGCATTCCTAATCTTAGATTCCTATTTAGACTAGTTTTTCAAGAATGTATGATAAACAACTCTGCTTTTGGCTATGAAATTAAACATGCAGAAGGAAACAGAGATTCCTATAATATACCAATGCATCTTTGTAGATCTGTATCTCCCTTATAATAATTTTACTTCAAGAGTATCAATATAGGGAACTGACAAGTGATTAACTTATTTAGAGAGGTCCTTGGGCTGAAGTCAAGCTACTACTGAAGAGAAAGTTAGAATCTACTTGAGAAGACATGTGACTGTAAAGAAAAAAACCTGCAAAAAAAGAATTAATCTGTATTTAAAACAAGTCTTACTATTAATATGTAGGATCTTAATTTTGCTCCAGGCTGGAGTCTAATTGACTATTCAATATGTACTGGAATAAATGAATCAATGAAATAAAATTGACAGGTAGTCCCTCTCCTTATTCATCCAACTCATTCAAACAATTCTGTGTACCTGACAGTATGCTAGGCCCTCAGTTTTCAAGAGTTAGCAAAGATACAACTTTCTTTCAAAAGATCACAAAGGAAGGCATAAAAATATGCAGAAATTCTGGCCCAAATTATTTTATCAGCTTTATCTCTTGTACCTTCCCCCAAATGCCATTTACTTCATTCCTACCAAATTTCTCAAATTCTTCAAATACACTATGCTTTTTCATGTCTCGGTGCTTTGAAAAATTATCCTAATATATAAAAAGCCAGGGGCCATCACGACTGAATAGCAGGCTGTGTGGGGTCACTGGGCTGGCAGGGGGGTTAGTGAGGGACAACCAAATGACTGAACAGCAGGCTGTGTGGGACGACCAGGCTGGCAGAGGGGGGTCAGTTGGGGTCAACCAGGCCAGCAGAGGGGGGCAGTTGGGGGTGGCCAGGCCTGCAGGGGGGGTGATCATGCTGGCAGGCAGAGGTAGTTAGGAGTGATCAGGCTGGCAGGTGGCAGTTAGGAGCTAGCGGTCCCAGAATGTGAGAGGGATGTCCAACTGCTAGTTAGGCCCGATCCCTGGGATAGGGCCTAAACCAGCAGTCAGACATCCACCAAAGGAGTCCCAGATTGAAGAGGATGCAGTCTGGGCTGAGGGCACCTCCCACCCCTAGTTTATGTGATAATCATACTTAACATGAGATCTACACACTTAACAAACTTTTAAGTATATAATACAATATTGTTAACTAAAGGCATGATGTTGTATGGAAGATCTCTAGGATTTATTCATCTTGCAGAATTCAAATTTTATGGCCATTGATTAGCAATTTTCCATTTCTCCCACTCCTCAGTCATTGGTAACCACCATTATATTCTCTCATTATATAAGTTTGACTATTTTAGATAACTTTTGTGTCTGGCTTATTAGCATAATGTCTTCAAGGTTCATCCACACTCTTGCATATTGCACAATTTCTTTCTTTTTTATGGCTGAATAATACTATTGTATGTACATACCACATTATTTGTATCCATTCATCTGTTGGACATTTAGGTTGTTTTCATATCTCAGCTATTGTGAATAATGCTGCAATGTACATTGGGTGCTAATATCTTTTTGAGATTCAAACTTCAATTCTTCAGGATAAGTACTCAGAAGTGGCATTGTTGGGTCATACTGTAGTTCTACTTTTAAGTTTTTTAGGAACCTCCATATGTTTTTCATAGCAGCTATACAATTTTGCATTCTCACCAACAGTGTACAAGGCTTCCAATTAATCTATATTCTCACCAAAAGATCTATCTAAGCATATAAAAGCTTAAGTGACTGAAAGACCGAATGACCAAACAACTGAACAACTGGTCTACCAATCGCTATGATGTGTACTGACCACCAGGGGGCAGACACTCAATGCAGGAGCTGCCCCCTGGTGGTCACTATATTCCCACAGCCAACCTCCCATAGCTGGCCAACCTTCCGCGGTCCCTCCCCCTAGCTGTCTGACCCCAATGGCCCTGATCAGACCTGCTGGCCAACCTCCAATGGCCCCTCTCCCCTGCCAGCCAACCTTACACAGCCCCTTCCCTCCCCCAGCTGGCCAACCTCCTACGGCCCCTTCCCCTGGCCAACCTCCCGTAGCCCTGATCAGCTCCAATTGCCAGCCAGGCCGAGGGACTCCACCTGTGCACAAATGCGTGCACTGGATCTCTAGTTTTTTATAATAGCCATCCTCACCAGTGTGCTGATATCTCATTGCAGTTTTGATTTGCATGTTCCTGATGATTACAGACATTGAACATATTTAAATACATGTTGGCCATTTGTATATCTTCTTTGGAGAAATATCTTTTCAAATCTTTAGCCCATTTTTTCAAAGTACGTGAATAGATATTTCTCCAAAGAGGACATACAAATTCAAATTGAAATCCCAAAGAGATATAACTTCACACTTGTCAGAATGGCTATCATCAATAAATCAACAAACAAGTGTTGGCCAGGATGTGGAGAAAAGGGAACCCTCATGCACTGTTGGTGGGAATGCAGATTTTTGGTGCAGTCACTATGGAAAACAGTATGGAGATTTCTCTAAAAAATTAAAAATGAAACTGCCTTGTGCCTCAGTGATTCTACTTCTGGGTATATATCAGAAGAAACTCCAAACACGAATTCAAAAGAACACATGCCCCCCTATTTTCATTGAAGCATTATTCACAATAGCCAAGATATGGAAGCAGCCCAAGTGCCCATCAATGGATGAGTGGATAAAAAAGCTACAGTACATATACATAATGGAATATTACTTGGCCATAATGAATGAATTTTACCATTTTCGACAGCATGGATGACCTAAAGGGTATTATGCTAGGAGAAATAAGCCAGTCTAAGAAGGAGAAATACGATTTAAATTTCACTTATATGTAGAATCTAAAGAACAATATAAACAAATAAACAAACAAACAAAAACTAGACTAATAGATACAGAGACCAGCCTGATGATGGCTAGAATGGAGGAGGTTTCAGAGACTGGGTAAAAAGGTGAATGGATTGAGAAATACAGATTGGTGGATACAAAACAGTCATTGGGGACATCGAAGTACAGCATAAGAAATATAGTCAATAACATTGTAATAATTATGTATGGTGCCAGGTGAACAGTGTAAATATTAAGGGGAACACTTTTTAAAGTATATTATTGTCTAACTAGTGGCCTGATGCATGAAATTTGTGCACATTAAAAGGGAATTAATTAGAGGAAATATTTTAATATTGCTATTTGCCCTTTCTCTATAATAGAAGTGTCAGAGATGGAAGAAAATTAGTAAAATGTATATAAAAATATAACTCCTGTCAGAGTCTGGGGCACACTGCGGGACTGAGTCAAGTCCCTGCTCCCCCCAATGTGTGCCTCAAAATTGTGTGAGACCCAGACCCGGCCCATCCCGCTCCTGTCAAGCCCCACAGGGCAGGGGGCACAACCTCAGGTCCCTGTCAAGCCCCACTGGGCAGTGGGTGCAGCTTCAGGTCCCCTGGTGCAACTTCAGGTACCCCAACTCAGTACCAGGGTAGGTGGCACAGCCTCAGGTCCCCCGAGCCCTGGCGTGCAAGGGTGCGAGAACTATTTGGCTCTTTATTATATAGGATACCTATGCTGTATACTTGAAACTAACATAAAATAATATTGAATGTATACTGCAATTTTAAAATAATTAAAAATCGTTAACCCCTTTGGGTTATTAGAATCTTTTGTTTTCTATTGAGTTATAGGAGTTCTTCATATTTTTTGGAAATTAACCCGTTATGTTTTCTCCCATTCAGTAGGTTGCCTTTTCAAAATTGTTTACTTTGCACTGCTAAAGCTTTTTACTTCAATGTGATACCACTAGGCTATTTTTGCTTTTTGTTGCCTGTGCTTTTGATGTCATATCATGAAATCACTGTAAAGAGCAATGCCATAAAACTTTCTATGTTTTCTTCTAGGAATTTTAAAATTTTAACTTTTACAGTTAAATGAGTTGATTTTTTCTGTATGGTGTAAGATATGGACCCAAATTCATTTTTTCCTTTTTGCATGTAGATAGTTTTCTTAACACCATATTTTGAAGAGACTATCTTTTTCCCATTGTGTATTCTCGACATCGTTGTTGAAGATCAACTGAAAATATATGCATGGATTTATTTCTGGGCTCTCTATTCTGTGCTTCTGTACATACCATCCTCTTGGCTTAAGGTACAGTTTTCCATTTTTCTGCACGAAGAACTTTTAGTCATCATTCAAAACCCTGCTCAAATGTCACTTGTTCAGTGAAATGTTTCCTAATCCCCAATGGATCTCTCCCCAGAGACTTTTTATCAGAGCACTTATTGCAGGACCTCAGCATTCATTCTGGATGTTTATGGATTTGTTTGTGTTCTGGGTGTGGGGAGGGGTTTGTCGCCATCTGATCTGTGCACTAGAGATCTCACACTTATGGCAGAATAAAGAATTCATTGGAGGTGACAAGGCACCAGAGGCAGAAAGGCCAGTTAGAAACCACAGTAATACAGTGGATAGATAACAACAGTGTCACCTGAGACAGTGGCAATGGTTGGAAAGAAATGAATGGATTTGAGAAATACTCATGAAGTGGAATCATCTGTATTTGGTCTCTGATTGCATTTAGAAGTTGGTGGGGGGAAGCAAAGTCTGAAATGACGCAATTTTAAAACTCAAGTCACAATCTTGAATGTCTCGCAAGGTTTGTAGGCTTTGGTATGAGAAAACTACAGTCCATTGGAAACATATCCACAAAGCAATGAAGAAAAATGAAACTGCTTCCAATCTCTATTTGGCATGACATAAAGGCTGCCAGGAAACACCAGCAAATGGTGTACACTCGACCTTTACTATGTATTCTTTAAAAAGCCTGTCAAAAGATAGAAATTTCTCTGGAAAAAAATAAAGCATAATCATCTCAGAGTCAGGATAACATACTACTGGGCTAAGGAGAGAGAAAAACATTTTAATAATAGGTCTCAGCATTCACTGACAAAAGTGTCTTTGAAGGTCAGGAATACTTAATAGATTCATTCCCTTTCTCCCTTCATACCTTTTCCTTTTCTCCTCTTCCTAAACAACTCCTTAAAATAGTCTTATTAGAAAATCTTGCATCTTAATATCAGTTGTCTTTTGGTTATTGTAGTACGTTAGATTACGCTGACAATTCTCCTTTTAACAACACCCGAAGAAAGCTTGGAAAAATTTATTTGTCTCCTGGAGAAGAAGCACTTTAATAATCTTAACTTTAAAGTAAATTCATTTCAGGAACATGCTTCAAGACAAACAATTGACAAAGCAAATCAGGGCTGCTAGGGGATTGTGAAGTAATGAACTGAGTAGAAGATACCCCTTCAAATCCATGAACATTTTAAACTTGAGTTTCTCTGCAACAAAATAGCATTGTATGGGAATTAGAGTCACTGTATATCGTCGGATAAAGGTTTTAAACATTGCACAGATACCTAAGAGTTCGGGGCACACCAGAGACAGCAAGCTTACAACCCAATTATTCAAGTTAAACAATAGAGGAAGCTACTGTGCCAGGTGAGTCAGATTGTGAAAGCATAGCAACTTTCCAAAACTGTCTTTTAGTACAGTTCAGGACCAGAAAAGACCTAAAAATCATTTCAATCCAACTAATGATACTGGAATCTTGGAATAGATTCCAAAGGCCAAAGTATTACTCTTATTTTGAAGATCACTTCAACTTTCATGCCCTTCCTAATTAGAATTCAACTCTAACTTCCATTGTACTTGTTTTATTATTTTTGAGCCCCTCCCCATTAGGTTTAGAGAAATGCATCACTTCAGAACAGATTTTGATTGTTGAGTTTATAGCCTTGGGAAATTACAGGTTCAAAATGTTCTGGATATTGGGCACTTGCCTAGCATGGTGGCGTAAGGAAGAAATGGAATAGCAGTGAACTAAGGCCCTAAATATGTGACCAAGCAGCCTAATCTGGGCAGATGAGACGCATGAATATGTAGCTGTAGTGGAGTAAACACATTTTATTTAGGAGTCCTCCTTTTTGCTTCTAGAAGGCAATTATTTTCTTTAATACACATGTGACTCAAATGTGATTTTCTATAAAGGGAACAGTGCCATATGCAGCTCCCTTATTTTTTTGTTCTTCACCAGCTATTGCCTGCCTCAACCAGACCTCAATCTCACAGATTTGTTAGGAATGTCTGCAGAAGAGAATGAGATTTTAGGGCAGTGTGTCTAATCCCTGACTACACATTAAAACCAGCCAAAGAACTTTTTGAAAATACAAATGCCTGGGCCCCATCCCCTCCCCCCAGAAATTCTGATTTAATTGCTCAAGGTGAATCCTAAGCATCTAGTTTTTAAAAACCACCAGGTGATTCTAATATGCAGCCAGGACTGAAAACCACTGATGTAAATGAAGCAAATGAGTATGCATGCACTGCCCAAAAGTTAACATCAGGTAACACTTAGAGGGTAAGTTCATTTACTCATTACCTACAATATGCAGGGAACTGTATTAGTTGTGTAATATAAATAGTTTAGAACTGAACTTATCCAGTTTATGATGCCTCTCTGGACAAGACAGAAAGATTATTAGGGTTGCTGGCAAAAATAAAAAAAGCCCGAGGTCTTAGAAAAATTTAGGCAAATTATAATTACAAGATTATGTTCCTTTCCTTGATCATCAGCAGATATCAGCTAAAATACTTCAGAAATATTGTGTCTGCTTTCTTATTTCCAGAGAGTTTCCAAACTGCCTTTGGGATTGGCCACAAATCCCACAACACTTGGGATCCCAGGCCAGTCACCCCGGCCCTCAGGGAGATTATTAATTACTCCACTACATGTACAATATCATGAAGGATGTTGAGAAGCAGTCCATCTAAACGACAACTACATTTAATAAAATTGGTCTGCAATGTGGTTTACCTATGTCACCTGTCACCTCATTGATTCCTCAGTGATTCCACTGAACTTTAGGAAGGATCTGGTAAAATGTTTAAAATGCAAACGAGACAGTTAAGCATAGTGGAAAAACAGGCCACAAAGACACAGGCTCTTTGCTCTGCTCTTCCATCAACCCAGTGGGGAAACTCTGGCAAGTCATTCTTTGTTGAGGTTTTTTTCAGCTGAAAAAAAAAGAGACTTGAATCATATGATCTCTAGCTCTGAGCTTAAGAAAACAACAAAAAGTCTAGAAGGAAAGACAGTAATAAAATCCAGATATTAAACTTAGTAATGGGGTAAAAAATGAGAGAGGAGGGAGGCCTGAAAGAATGTTTTCCTACTACCACCTACTCAATACTTATTTCACTGTCAGTAAATGATTTAATAGTAGTACAGTTAAAGTATCCTGAAAAAAATCAAAGAATTTCCAATACTGCTCCAAAACATCTTCTTCAGAACTTTGCTAATTATAAACCAGAACTTGGAAAGAAGTACACAAAGTTGTTTTTTAATAAGATGTTCAAATACCAATATATGTTCTCAGTAACTTGTTATCAATTAATATTTAGAGCACAAGTATTGTGAAAGTCAGAATAAGAATCTAATGCTGAAATGCTAAAAGCATGTCCTGCATGTTAGGAATAAATTACCTTAACTGACCAAAGATTTGTTCACATGAGACCTTTCAAAATGTAATGATGCACTAACAAATCTTCCTGTCTCCCTCTGCTATAGCTGTAGGGAATGCTATTAAATCTAAGCATGGTATTTGTGTACATATAAGAGCAGGCAACAATTACAATCTAGAGATATTTTAAGTTTAATTTTTATTTGTTAGTATTGTTATACAGCAGCGAACATTCAGGAAAAAAAACAAAAAACAAACACACACACCCACACATGTGCACACAAACACACACACACACACCCCTAATCAGTGTGCATTATGCAACAATCAGACAAAATACTCCTAATCCTCTGTCATTCTTTTACCTTGGCCCCTGGGTACTCATTAAAAGTTAATTTATTTAAATCTCTCCAACATTCATTACAATCTACTTTAATAAACTAACCAATTTTTGGAACTTTGCTTAATCAGTTTGTTTTCTATTTTAATGCATCTACAAAATGTCTTTTTTTTTCTAAGCTCATTCTTAATAGTTATCTACCCTCTTGGAATGGGGTTGTGCTTCAGTAACAACCTGATTTGAGCAATTGGTGACACACAACCTCATCCAACATACAGATAATGGCTGTGGCTTGCCTAATGTCCTTAAATACAGTTACCTTTTAGAGCAGGGGTGGGGAACCTCTTTTTCTGACAAGGACCATTTGGATATTCATAACATCATTTTCAGGCCATATAAAATTATGAACTTGAAAGTTAGCCTACTAATATTGGGTCAAACATTTAATTAACTCAACCCTAATGCCCTGGCAGGGCCAGATACAAATAATTTTGAAGGACTTTCTGGTCATTGCAAACCAAAGCAATGCATTATATATTCCATGTGGATTGACAAATACAAGTGAAGTTTGGAGAAGTTTTCAAAAGAATAGGACCATCCAAATGGAGTCTAAACTTGTACCTTACCATCTGTTTAACTATTATATTAAACTAGTGGCCCAATGCATGAAATTCGTGCATGGAGTGGGGTTCCCTCAGCCCAGCCTGCACCCTCTCCAATCAGAGACCCCTTGGGGGATGCTTGACTGCCGATTTAGGCCAAATCCCTGTGGGACATCCCTCTCACAATCTGGGATCGCTAGCTCTTACCACTCACCTGCCTGCCTGATTGCCCCTAGCTGCCTTTGCCTACCTGCCTGATTGCCCCTAACCCTTCTGCCTGCCTGCTTGATCACCCCTAACCTCTCTGCCTGCCTGTCTGATCACCCCTAACTGCCTCTGCCTGCCTGCCTGCCTGATTACCCCTAAATGCCCTCCCTTGCTGGCTTGATATTGCCCCCAACTTCCCTCCCCTGCCGGCCAATTTGGTTCTGATTGGTCAGTTTCTATGCCAGTTTACGTCGAAAGCTCCACCTCCTAGACTGCCATTGGCTCCTCACAGTTCACCCAGATTTGGTTCTGATTGGTCTGTTTCTATGCCATTCAGCATTTCTGGGCCTATCTCCAGGCCTTATCAGAGAGGCAGAGCTGATCAGCAGCCCCTGCAGAGGCCCAGAGAGAAACAGAGGCACAACTGCTGGCAAAGCTGGGAGAGAAAGAGAGAGGCAACAGCTGATCAACAGCTGCCATAGAGGCTTCAGATCAAACCCTGCCTTTCTGGGCCTGATCCACAACCCTCTCGGCAGTTAGTGCTGGGTTTCCACGACAACCCAGCACTGACTGCAGGACTGACTTCTGGTGTTCGGTCGAGCCTTCAGTCATTTTGGACATTATGGACCCTGGCTCTTTATATATATAAATAGATTTTCTTTAATGGTAACTTTGAGATATCTTTTATATTATGATCTTTAACTTAAATGTTCTCAGGGTGGTATCCAACACTCAGGAACTCCACTCCACCCTCTGCATCAGAATGCCAGAAATTAAAGTCTTAGAGCATTCAGACATTATTTCTAACTCCTTCCCTAACATAACTAAAATTATTATAGAATTTTACAGCTTACCAAGTGCTTCCACAACATTCAAAATATGGGGGAAGGGTTACAAAATTACAGCTTAGAGGAGCTTCAGTGATTTACCCAAAGTTATAACATGTGTGTGGGAGAAAGGAATCTAGATCTTCTGACTACAAAATCTCGCCCTGTACCATGTTACCTCACCTGTAGGTTTGTGTTGGGATTAATGTTTTTACTGATGCATGATTCACAGCTGATGAAAGGAAACGTATAAAGGTTGCCTCCAAGATGTTTTGGTAGGAAATAAATCAAATTTATTAAAAATAAGTATGATAAATTATCCAGCATAACTTATCCTATCTAATAAAAGAGTAACATGCAAATGTGACCGTAGCTTGGCTCCTGATTGGCTATGCTACCAGCCAATCAGGAGCGGGGGGTGGGGCCGAGCAACACGAGGAAGGGGGCAGGGCTGAAGCGCACGGGAGGCCGGTGGGGGCAGGGGGGTACGGTGCGTGGGACGGGAGGGGCTGACCTGCACACCTCTTGGGATGGGAGCCACGCGGGATGGGAAGGGCCTGTGGGCAATGGGAGGGGCCGGCCTGCACACTGGACAGGAAGGGAGCCACACAGGACTGAAGGCGCGGGATGGGAGGGGCTGGCCAGCACACTGGGAGGGATGGGAGCCGCACAGGATGGAAGGGGCAGGATGGGAGGGGCTGGTCAGTGCACTGAGTGGGATGGGAGCCGCGTGGGACAGCAGACACGCAAGACGGGAGGGGCGGGATGGGTGGGGCCAGCCGGTGCACCACGTGCACGGACAGGAGGTAGGTGAGGCCGGCGAGTGCAGCTGCTGAGTGTGGGTGCCCCCGGGGCTGGGCAGTCACCACTGGGGCTAAGGCCAGGGCTGGGTGGGCGGGCCAGGGCAGAGCCAACCAACAGCCTCATTCCAGGGTGATGGCTGGGTGCCCAAGGCCTAAAGCTTCGGCCAAGGGTGAGGGTACAGTAGGACATCCCCTGAGGGCTCCCAGTATGTGTGAGGGGGCAGGTTGGGCTGAGGGATTACTCACCCCCAGTGCACAAATTTTGTGCACCAGGCCCCTAGTATCTTTTTTTAAAAATATATGTTTTATTGATTTTTTACAGAGCAGAAGGGAGAGGGATAGAAAGTCAGAAACATTGATGAGAGAGAGACATCGATCAGCTGCCTCTTGCACGTCCTCTACCGGGGATGTGCCCACAGCCAAGGTATATGCCCTTGCTGGAATCGAATCCGGGACCCTTCAGTCTGCAGTCCAATGCTCTATCCACTGAGCCAAACCGATCTTGGCCCCCTAGTATCTTTATAACAGAGGCATTCACTGAGTGTAACTTCACATATAAGAATGAGTCCTAAATTTTAAAATTATCTTTCATTTCACATAGAAATTAATGAAAATAATAAATGTATTACCCACTTTGTACTATATTTCAAGTATTTAAATTTTTAGTGGAAGTAGATGCTTGACCCTAAGTTATATGTTAAAGGTTTTCAAGTTGTCGCCTCTGCTTTTACAAATAAATAGTAAATTCAAGAAATTGCCTTTCAAAATTCATTGTTCGTTCATTACTTGTCTGTCCACCCAGTCATTCATCCATTCATTGAAATAACATTTATGGAATGCCTACTTGGAGCCAAGTAACAAGACAGATGTATATTCTGTCTGAAGGTCCTGCTGCTGCCATACTTCCTTAAACTAAGAACTCGTTGAAGACAGGAATCCTGTTATTCTACACAGAACACAACCAGTTCTATTTGCCAAAAGTCACTTAAATTCTTTTTTAAACTGAGATTTCTGGCTCCCCTGCCACCTTCATGCCCCTCCAGACATGAGAGTTATGGAAGAAATAACACAGTCTGCTTATCAAGTTTGACCTTTGGATGATGATCACAGTTCTCCCCTCTAAGCTTGCTGTCTTTCTGCCTTGTGGTCAACAAATTGATTTGGCTCAAAATGGCAATATATCTGTTGCTGCTTCTCAGATATCTTCTAGCTAAGCTACATTTTTTTAAATGGTTGCTTCTGCCCATCAGTATAGTAGTGAACGGTATCACCACGTATACAGTCTATATGATTCAGTAAGAAGTTAGAACTTATAGATAAGGTGTAGATAAATTTGCAAAAGCAGGAAATTTCCCTCACTGCTATCAATATGTAGATGCCTGGTTTTCCTATTCTAATAATAACATACTTATAAACTGCTACTACCTTCTCTTTTTAAAAATATTTTTTTAATTTTTCAATGAAAATTGACATATAATAGTATGTTAGTTTCTAGTGTGTACCTCAATGATTAGATATTATGGAACTTACTAAGTGACCATCCCAATAAATTTTGTACCCACCTGACACCATACATAGTTATTAGAATATTTCCTATGCTGCACTTTACATCCCTGTGACTATTCTGTAACTACCAATTTATACTTCTAACCCCTTCACCTTTTTATTTTGTTTTTGAGATTCAATTGTTGATATGTATTTATTGCCATTTTATTGTTCATATTTTTTAACCTTCTTTTCTTCTTCTTCTTAAAGAAGACCATTTAACAATTCATGAAATACTGCTTTGATGGTGGTGAACTCCTTTAAGAGATTGGCAAGAAATATTCAAAATAATGAAAAACAAGGATCTACAACCAAGATTACACTATCCAGCAAAGCTATCATTTAAAATTGAAGGACATATAAAGAACTTCCAAGACAAGAAAAAACTATTACCTTTTCAACTCTCCTTGACATTAACATCACAACTAACTTGTGAAGTGACCAGAGAAACTCTAAGATTCAGAACACTAAGTTAAGTTGTTCAAAGCTTCACAACAAGCCAGTGGCAGTGTTGGGTCTCCCAACTACCACTCCAGGGATCAGGCTATTAGGGCTCTTAGTCATCAGGAGAATTGTATTTTTAAGAATTACTTGGAGTTGAGAAAAACTAATCAGTTACCTCAGTTTGTGCCACTGCCTAGTTAATGATTTAGAAATGATTTCCTAGAAATAAGAAGGTGGAAGACCATCATTGTAAGCAGGAAATTATGAAGAAGAAACTTTTTTCAAGCAGACTGAGATTTAATTGCAAGTCTTCCAAATTGAACATTAATTAAACTGGAAAAAGTAGGATTTAAATAAAGAAAAAAATGGGCCCTGACCAGTTTGGCTCAGTGGATAAAGCGGACTGAGGGATCCTAAGTTCGATTCCAGTTAAGGGCATGTACCTTGGTTGTGGGCATATCACCAGTAGGGAGTGTGCAGGAGGCAGCTGATTGATGTTTCTCTCTCATCAATATTTCTAACTCTCTATCACTCTCCCATCCTCTCTACAAAAAATCAATAAAGTATATTTAAAAAAGAATAATGGCACAAATAGTTTCTGTGTATTAAAATACTTTTTTTATTCTGTAAGAATGAATCTAATTATGCCTTGATAAATATTTTACTCACAAATAATGAAGACATGGCTAATATAACTTATGAGGCATTTCTGTTGTTTCTAGATGCCTTCTACAATATGAGTATTGGCTTCATGTAAGTTTGACACAATATTTTGTTGGTGCATATATAATATTATTAAAAGTTGAGAATTTATTTTATTAACCCTGAATGTCTATTATTATCATTTTATTTGATTCTTTAAAAGTTTGGCCCAATACAGTTTTTAAAATGTTTTATTAAACATAATTACACTTCTTCATCTTTCTAATCCTTCTCTTCTTGAAGATTATCTAGGATTTTATTAACTAAAGGCCTGGTGCACTAATTTGTGTACCAGTGGGGTCCCTCGGCCTGGCCAGTGGGATTGGGCCAAAACCGGCTCTCTGACATTCCCCCAAGTGGTCCAGGATTGTGAGAGGGCACAGGCCAGGCCAAGGGACGCCACTGGTAAATGACTAGGGCCAGGGAGGGATGCAGGAAGTTGGCCAGCTGGGGAGAAACCACGGGAAGAATCCAGGCTGTGTCCAGCTCATCTCGCTCAGTCCTGATCAGCCAGACTCCAGCAGGAAGCTAACCTACTAGTTGAAGCATCTGCCCCCTGGTGGTAAGTGCCCATCATAGCAAGTGATTGAGTGGCCTTAGTATATCATTAACATATTATGCTTTGATTGGTTGAACAGCTGACCAGACAACTGTACACTTAGCATGTTAGGCTTTTATTTATTTTTAAAATTTTATTTATTTTTTCTTTGTTGATTAAGGTATCACATATGTGTTCTCATTCCCCCAATGCCCCTCCCACTCATGCCCTCATCACTCTAGTGTCTGTGTCCATTGGTTAGCCTTATATGTATGCATACAAGTCCTTGGGTTGATCTCTCCCACTTATCTACACCCTTCCCTACCTTCCTTCTGAGTTTTGATGGTCTGATTGATGCTTCTCTGTCTCTGGATCTGTTTTTATTCATCAGTGTATGTTGTTCATTATATTCCACAAATGAGTGAGATCGTGTGATATTTCTCTTTCTCGGAGTTATTACACTTAGCATAATGCTCTTCAATTCCATACATGCTGTGGGAAATGGTAAGAATTCCTTCTTTTTTACAACAGCATATTCTATTATGTAGATATACCATAGGTTTTTTTAAATTTTATTGTTTAAGGTATTATAAATAGTAGTACATATATTTGTTCTTTTTTCACCACTGATCTGCCCCCAGCCTCCCCTACCTCCAGGCATGTGCCCTTGACCCCCACACCCAGTATCTTGAGTCTGTTGTTTGTGCTTATATGCATGCATACAAGTTCTTCTGTTGTTCTCTTACCCCCCAACCTTCCCCTACATTCCCACTGTAGTTTGAAAGTATATTTGATGCTTCTTTGCCTCTATTTTTGTTCAACAGTTTGTAATGTTCTTTATTATCCATAAATGAGTGAAATCATGTGGTATTTATCTTTCACTGACAAGCTTATTTTGCTTAGCATAATGTTTTCCAGGTCCATCCATGCTGTTTCAAATGGTAAGTAATCCTTCTTTTTACAGAAGCATAGTATTCCATTGTGTAGATGTACCACGGTTTTCTAATCCACTCATCTGATGATGGGCATTTAGGCTGTCTCCAAATTTTAGCTATTGCAAATGGTGCTGCTATGAATATAGGGGTGCATATATCCTTTCTGATCGGTGTTTCTTTTTTCTTGGGGTATATTCCTAGAAGTAGGATCACTGGATCAAATGGCAGTTTCATTTTTAATTTTTTGAGGAAACAACATACTATTTTTCCACAGTGGCTGTACCAGCCTGCATTCCCACCAGCAGTGAAGAAGGGTTCCTTTTTCTCAGCATCCTCTCCAGAACTTCTCATTTGTTGATTTGTTGATAGCTGTTCTGACAGGTGTGAGATGGTACCTCATTGCTGTTTTAATTTGCATCTCTCAGATGATTAGTGACTTTGAGCATGTATTCATATGTCTCTTGGCTTTCTGAATTTCCTTTTTAGAAAAGTGTCTATTTAGGCACTTTGCCCATTTTTTGATTGGATTGTTTATCTTCCTTTTGTTAAGTTGTATGAGTTTCTTGTAAATGTCGGATATTAAACCCTTATTGGATATAACATTGGCAAATATGTTCTCCCATTCAGTGGGCTTTCTTGTTGTTTTGTTGGTGGTTTCTTTTGCTGTGCAGAAGCTTTTTATTTTGATGTAGTCCTATTTGTTTATTTTCTCTTTAGTTTCTACTGCCCTAGGAGCTGTATCAGTAAAGATATTGCTACAACAAATGTCTGCTATTTTGTTGCCTATGGCTTCTTCTAAGATTTTTATGGCTTCCTATCCTACATTTAAGTCCATTATCTATTTTGAGTTTATTTTTGTGTATGCTGTAAGTTGGTGGTCTAATTTCATTTTGTTTGCAAATATCTGTCCAGTTTTCCCAACACCAAGACATTCTCCATTGTATGCTCATGCCTCCTTTGTGAAATACTAATTGAGCATACTGGCTTGTGTCAATCTCTGTTTGTTGTTCTGTTCCATTGGTCTATATGTCTGTTTTTGTTTTAGTACCAGGCAGTTTTGAGAACAGTGGCTTTGTAGTATAGCTTGATATCTGATATTGTGATCCATCCAACATAGGTTGTTAATTTTCTCATCTATCTGGGGTATGAACTGTACAACCATTACTCTTAATTCTTTTTCTGTCATGTTGCATGCTTCCATTTCACTAATCTCCTTTCTTGGAGACTCCTCATTTTCTTTCCTCTGGGGATTGTGTCGTCTCCCCATTCTGACTATCACCAGAAGATTCAAACATCGAGTTGCATGGGCCTGGACAGTGTGCAATGGAAGCTTTGCACCACCCAAGTGTCACCGAAGAGCTTTGACAGCAAGATGTGTGGCTGCCGTGGGTTAGTGGGAGCCATGCTTGCCCAGGATCAGAGTCACTGGTGCTCAGTGTGGCCTCATGCACACACCTAGAATTGAGGACACTGCCTGCACCACACTGAAACAGAGACCCTGCTGGCATGTACGAAAATCAGAGTCCCCTAGCACACGCCAGGAGTCAGAGTTCCCCTGTGTTTGCACCAAGAATTGAGTATCAGAGTCTCTGTTGCTTGGTGCAGCCTCGAGCCAAGAATCAGGGTCCCTTTGTGTGCATGCACCAATAATTGGAGTCACTGGCTTTAGTGTGAAGGCACTGGGAATCAGGGATCCCAGGAGCATGTGATGAGGCACAGAGTCAAGTCACTCTCTCAGAGAAACTGGTCAGTTTGGAGGACCAGTTGCACAGTAGCAATGTGCCTGCAGGAGGTCCACTCTCGCACTGCAGAAAACAGACTTCTGTATGCACTTGCCCATAATCAAAGCCAGGTGGCACTGCCACCCTGCATGGGTGTGGGCATGGGGTATGGTCACCCAATTACATTGCAGGGAACAGATTCCCAATGTCTGTGCTCAAATTCCTGTAGCAGCACTGCACCAGTGCAAGGGGCAGGTCTAGCAGTTCCTATGATGCTACCGTGAGCCTGCGGGGAGGGGAATCAGCTCTGTGACTCACAGAAATCTGCAGCAGGGATGTCTGGATTCTTGGTGTCTTGGGTCTGCAGTTGTGGTCACAGGTCTCTGTCCCCAGTGGCTCCAGGGTCCCAGTTTGTTTCTGAGATCAGACTGGGTTGTGCTGAGGCCAGTATCCTAGTCTCAAACAGCTGTTTTTCAAGATGGTGTGGTCTCTGTCTAGGCTTTTATTATATAGGATTTTTTTTTTTACCCTCTGCCTACTTTTTCCCTTACCATAAGTAAATCATAAGCTATATTGCACATGTACATTTATTGAAATAAATGTCCACTTGTGTTGCTTCCTGGACCACCACAAAGGATAGCCCTCTGTGATCCACGTCAATTTATTGATGCTGAAAACCATTTTATTTTCTAAAAACACATATGTTCATATCAGCACAATTCACCATAGCTAAGATTTGCAAACAGCCTAAATGCTCATCAGCAGATGAGTGAATTAGAAAACTATGGTACATCTACACAATGGAATACTACGCTGTTATAAAAAAAAGAAGGAATTCCTACCATTTGTAGCAGCATGGATGGAACTGGAGAGCATTATGCTAAGTGAAATAAGCCAGGTATTGATAGAAAAATACCACATGATCTCACTCATTTATGGAAAATAAAGAACATTATAACCCGATAAACAAAAAGATAGATACAGAGACAGTAAAGCATCGAACAGACTATCACATTACAGTAGGAAGACTGGGGAGTGTTGGGGAGAGGGGAAAAGTGATCAACTGAAGGACTGTATGTATGCATATAAGCACAACCAATGGACACAAGATATTGGGGGAATGGGATAAGGGCATGTGACAGGGAGTAGGCGAGGCTGGAGGAAGGGCAATGGGGGAGAAAAAGGAGATATATGTACTACTATATGTAATACTTTAAACAATAAAATAAAATTTTAGGAGAGAAAAAATGGCGGCAGAATAGACGGACGCGTTCTGAATCTTGTCCCAGGGTAGACGGAGGGAACAGCTGAGGGTTGCACAGGAAGTGTTTGCTGGCGAGTTGGGGGACAGATATGCTCCAGGAGAAGGTAGGGGACTACTGGACTGGCCTCCCCTGACAGAGCGGCCCCAGTACTGCTGGGTTCTCTCGTGGAGCCACTGGCTCGAAGGCAGACCATGCCATCTTGAAGGGGAAAATATACAGCTGCAGTACCCACTGGACGGCCGAGACTCCCAGAACACCGGTGCCTAGTTGGTGTAGACACGTAGATTCTAAGGAGCTCTGCACTCCGGCACAGAAAGGTCAGATTTCCCCTGGGCTTACTTTGGGCATGAGAGCGAGGGAGCTGGCAGAGCCAGGCGATCTGTACCTGAAAAAAAAGTCTGTGGCTGTTGGAGCTGATAAACGTGGAAGAGGGCCCTCGGAGCTGGTAGCAGAGGGGATTCCTAGAAAGCAACCCATTTGGACCTGACAGAGGAGGGAAGCACAAAAATTTTGGAGGGTCCTGGCTGCTAAACCCAAGGGAGAAAGGGTATTTGCGCAGACATACGTGCTGAACCTGAGTTCACACACTTGCATTTTTTCCTCTCCTAATCCAAGCTTCTAAGTACTAAACCAGGAACATGGGATCACCTGGTGGGGGGTAACCTGGGAGACCACAGGGGAGAGCTGTTTTTCATACAACTTAATAAAAGGAAGACAAATGATCCAATAAAAAATTGGGCAATGGACCTAAATAGAATTTTTTTTGAAAGAAGACAAAAGGAAGGCTCAGAACATATGAAAACCTGCTCAAAGTCACTAATTATCCGAGAGATGCAAATCAAAATGACAATGCGGTACCATCTCACATGGGTCAGAATGGCTTTCATTAACAAATCAACAAACGACAAGTGCTGGCAAGAATGCGGAGAAAAAGGAACCCTCGTGCACTGCTGGTGGGATTTTAGACTGGTGCAACCACTGTGAACAGTATGGAGTTTCCTCAAAAAACTAACAATGGAGCTCACATTTGACCCAGTGATCCCACTTCTAGGAATATATCCCAAGAAACTAAAAACACGAATTAGAAAGGATATATGCAAACCTTATGTTTATAGCAGCACAATTTACCATAGCTAAGATTTGGAAACAGCGTAAGTGCCCATCAGCAGATGAGTGGATTAAAAAATTGTGGTACATCTACACAATGGAATACTACGCTGCAGTAAAAAAAAAAGGAGCTCCTACCATTTGCAACATGGATGGAGCTGGAGAGCGTTATGCTAAATGAAATTAGCCCGGCAGATAAAGATAAATATCACATGATCTCATTCATTTGTGGAATATAATGAACGACATAGACTAATGAATAAGAACAGATTCAGAGACTGAGAAAAGTCCATCAGAATGTTAAAATAAAAATTTTTAAAAGAGAAATATGCAAATTGACCATACCTCTGCAACATCCAACAGCCAATCATGAGTGAATATGCAAATTAACCCAATGAAGATGGTGGGTTAATTTGCATATGCAGGCATGGAGTGGACGGGCGGGGCAGGACACCTGCTTTGATGGGGAGGGTGGGAAGAGGCAGAGGGAGCTACTTGAATGGCACTCTGGCTGGGGCAGAGAAGAATGAAGGCTCCAGCCAGAGTGAACACTAAAGGCTCTGGCTGGAGCTAAGGCCTGGGTCCAGGGTGCTAGAGGAAAACCAGTGCTGGCAGCCAGGGAAAAGAAGGCCTATTACACGAATCTCCGTGCAATGGGCCTCTAGTGTATTATAACATGATTAGATCTGTACTTCATAAACAAACAAAAAATGACATATATGTCTTAATTACCAACTCCAAATAATTAGTGTGGGATATGGAAATAAATGAAATGGAACATAGCGCAGTCATCCTAGCAAAAGGGATTATAGATTGAAGCTGGGGTTACTGTGAGTTATCAAACATATATGATAGTGCTAATGAATATAAATCTTATTGGAAGTGAGTCAGAAAAATAAAAAGTGACCACTGCCACCAAAGAAATAAAATACACATATATTTATTGTAAATGTCACATTAAATTGTTTAATTTCCACATGCCTCCTCCCCCGAAGTACTGATGGAAGCTTTCTGGTATAGCAGATTTTCTAGCCTAATATAGAGACAAAAGGACCTGAAAAGAGAACTTTCAGTACTTTCTTTAAGGGGCTGACTTGTCTCTCTTGCTGGGGAATTTTTGCCAGAAGCTATTCAATTTATTCACATTTTCACAGGTATAGAGCTTGTGAAAAGAATGAAATTTATATAGTTCTCAAACCTCTCATTTTGGCCCCTGGTTTCTGCTTCCTTCCCTATCAGAGTCTTCACTAGAGCATTAATAGGTAGCAAAATTGGCTGATAAAAGTGTCACTCTACTATTCCTTCCTTGACCACCCTCCAGTAAAAGAACTAATGAGCAGCAAAAGTACCAAAAGGCAGACAGCAGAATGGAGAATAAAGAATACCAAGGACATCGATAACCCACAAATCAGTTAATCAGCTCCTGAATAATCAAGATTTGACTAAACCTCAATTATTTCTTACTTAGCATCTTAAACAGAATTATAATTTATCCCTAAGTCCTTGTTTAGACGAATGAAGACAGGGAGTGATGGCCAAACTCTGGTACTGGGATCATAGTAGAGTCTCTTGACACTTCCTCTGTTGTTTCCCTTATCTCGGGCACCCAAATATATTGCTAACCTTTGTAAGTGTTCTGAACAATGTAAGAGATGGTTTACAACTAGAGAAGTACCTCTTCTTCCATTAAGCAAGGGTGAGTGGATTCACTAATAGTCAACATTTCAGGAACATCAGTATATTGGTATATTGACTAATTGCCTTTTAAGAATTAAAAATCAGATTTCCCTCTTAATGCGAATATAGACTTATGCTGTGGAATATCTGTTCTTTTGCATTCACCAAAAATACTTTTCATTGATTTTGCTTTAAAGCTTTTTTCCTTCTTCTACATCTCATTCCTTAATGCACAAAGTACTATGTATCCCTGCTATTAAATAGTTGATTTCATCTTTAGCATTCATGTTAATCTATGGCAGCCTTCCTACTTTATTCATTTCTCAAATACATGTTCTCAAATCCTGTTACATAACCCATTAACATCTTTATTCCCAGAGATCTCACACTTCCTGGTACAACTGTCTGTTCCACTACAATGATTTGTTTCAATGCAGCTTTGGACTTCAAAAATGTTTTTTCACATTTTAAAAAATGTTCTTTTTACAAATAATGCCATCAGTAAAAGGAAAAGTTTCTTCTGGAAATTTAATCTGAATACGGTGGAAGTGCAAGGAATAATAGTCCCAGATTCCTTAATTTATAGAAGTGCAGATTCTTATGGAAAATATCTGAGATGGCATCAGTAACTAAGTGTTTCTTATGACCATGCCGACCCTATTAGGAACTTTTACTACCCTGACTGCCCATTTCATGTCTACCTGCATCCCTTTTCATTTTATAATTGTTGCCAAATCATCCTATATAAGTAGTTTCTTTCTCCTAAAGAGATGATATTTTGCCTGCTCCCATGCTCCCAAACCCAGCACAGGTGTCCACATACACACTCACACATTACATCACACCACATTCAATACATGCCTAATGACATGTTTTATAATGGTTCTTTGGACACATTTTCCTAGTAATAATTCCTTCTCTTCCTACCACTCCTTATTGTCATTTCCTTAGAGACCTGGAACTAAGGTAGACACAGTGAATGGATTTACTGTCTCCTTCACTTAGGGAGAAATGTCAATGTTAAAACGCAAAGCAGAGTTGTATTTTGTGGTGACAATTATTCCTGCTTACAGTTGAAGGGGAGGAGAAAAAAAACAAACTGGAAATTTGCTTTTTACTGTAAAGAAACAAGAAATTTCATAAGAAACAAGTGATCCATAATTTGCCATACATGAACTGCAGTAATATGTTTAATGGTATATTTCACATAGACATACTGGCATCTGTAGATGATTCCCTTTACCAGAATGGACAAGGTGTGGCCCTCCAGTACATCATTATTTTTAAAAAGGATGTTAATGTGTTACAGTGGATAGAACCAGCCGCAAACAAATTTTCGCTGATATTTAATCTTTGCTATTGGAAGAAGAAAAATTTACAACTTGTCATGCCAGCAGCCTATATCACAGTTACTTATGTCATTCACTTTTCTACTGTTACAGAACATCACCATTGTTAATACTGCCATTGTGTGACTGCCTGGGAAATTGTTATCTATGACTTACTGAAAAAAGCTTCTTCCACTTAATGGATTTAAATAAATTTAGCACCATGTACAAACTAAACAAACATAATTAAAAATACATGAATAATGAATGCATAAATGCACAAATATTTCTATTATTCCATGGGGGAAAGAAGATCAATGAGTAGTCCATAAAAATGTTAAAATATTGCCCTAGCCATTTTGGCTCAGTGGATGGAGCGTCGGCCTGCAAACTGAAAGGTCCTAAGTTCGATTCCGGTCAAGGGCACATGCCCGGGTTGTGGGCTTGATCCCTAGCAGGGAGCTTGCAGGAGGCAGCTGATCAATGATTCTCTCTCATCATTGATGTTTCTATCTCTCTGTCCCTCTTCTTTCCTCTTTGAAATCAATAAAAATTATTTTAAAATATTAACAATACATCATAAGGATTTTTTAAAGAAGTCTTTCCAAATCATCAAGGGATACATATGGGTACTCAATATTTGTTGACTGACTGATTAAACGAATCATACTATCTCCCCTCACCACTTTTTCTCATTTACAAACAGTGCTATTGCTACAATCCAAAAAAGTTGACAAGGTCATTTACTTTTCAATAAAGGAACAGAAAAACATCGTGAAGATTAATGCAGCCATGTATTTGGTAGCATAAGACTTGTCAGCTGAAGAAATACAAAATTCAATGTCCAGCCATTGTGAAGTTTGGAATAGAGTTGGTGAAAATTTTGTAGGGTGTTTAAAAAATGATGAACCGACTATCATTATGTTGTGGCAATGGGAATTTTCAACAAGACTGAACAGGAAAAGTAAAAGTTGGAAAGGCATTTGAGCTCTTGATATGAATGAAAGTAAACAATGCCTCTTAATTTTTATGCCTTCCATTCATTCACAGTCAGAGAAAAGAAGTATTAGGGTTGGCAGGAGTCTTGACAATCACCTGATCTAACCCCCACAAACTATCTGGGGTAGTTGAAAGGGAAGTCATGGCTCATTAATGGCAGATCTAGGACTAGACTCATCTTACTGAAAGACCTCCTAATGAAAGTTGTTGGAAATCCTAACTTCTCTCCAAGTGTCCTCTAAAGAGATTTCCTGAATTCTAAAGTCTTTCCCTAACCAAGATGACCATTTTATAGTCCTACTTGCGAACATATGATACCCTTAGAGTACCACATAAGTGGTAGCAGGTTATATTATAGATAAAAGCTTCTCTAGCCTTTCCAGAAGATCAGAGTAGTATGGTAGAAAAACAAAGACTCTGGAGTCAAATTGTCTAGCATAACAAACCAACCCTGCTACGTACTGACTGTGCAACTTTGAGCAAGATAACTAGCTCCCTGAACATTAACTTATTTATCTGTAAATGGACTATAACCTACTTCAGAGAGGTTTTGAGATAACCTAGTACAGTGGTCAGCAAACTGCAGTTCGTGAGCCACATGCGGCTCTTTGGCCCCTTGACTATGGCTCTTCCACAAAATACCACAGCCTGGGTGAGTCTATTTTGAAGAAGTGGCATTAGAAGAAGTTTAAGTTTAAAAACTTTGGCTCTCAAAAGAATTTTCAATCATTGTACTGTTGATATTTGGCTCTGTTGACTAAGAGTTTGCCAACCACTGACCTAATAGAACATAATAAACAGGGGATGTGAACTAGAGCAAATTACTCAGTGAAAATGAGTTAGTAACATTTTACTCACTTTTCTTTATTTGTAGTTACCTTAGCTACCTAAGCTAACATTAGCCTCAGTGATACTTGGATAACTTTTTTTTCATTCAATTAAGATATTTATTGAGCAATTATTATTTACTAGGCTCTGGAAAAAAACAGTCAACAAAAGAGATAAAAGCTCCTGCCCTCAAGGAGCTCACATTCTAGTAGCAGACATAGAAAATAAACAAAGTAAACAAGTAAAATATATTGTATGTAAAAAAGTGATAAAGTGTTTTGTTCAAATATAGGAAGCAAATTAGGTTAGGTGTATTAGAAATACATTGACTAGGAAACATTTGGTGTCTCTTGACTTCTTCACTTGTTTTTTGCTTTTTTAAGAGTAGGGTAACAAAAAGCTAACACTTATTAACATACTCCCTTTTAATCTTGAAGTGTAAAAATGAATGTGATAGCATATGAATAAGTGAATTATATTTGTGAACAGATTAGAAAATGTTTCTGGTGCACTGAGTTAATAAGAAAGCAGATTCCAGTATGTAGCCATAAAATTGGAATAAACAAAAATGTGCACAAAACACCATCAATTATGTATAAAAAAGGGCATATGCAACTTTAGAGATAAATTTCAAAATTTGTTAACATTTGCAAAGCTCTCAGCTCTCTGCTTTTTCATTGTAGCAGAAAGGGTAGATCCCAAACTTTGGCAAATATTATTTGGGTGGCAAAGTAAATAGCTTAAAAGGATGGAAAAAAAGCCTTCTGGAAATAATCTTATATCATAAGAACCCTGTATCATAATTTTTATTCTCTAAGTACTTGCAGGTTCAATCACTTTACTGAGCGGAGAAATGTTCAATTTTTGTACATTGTTGCCCACTTCGCAGAACTAGAAACTAAACTATTGTTACAAAAGATATGACAGGTCCAAAATAAAGTCACTTTTGCTAGGCTCCACATCACCAAACCAAGACTGAATACTTAACCTATTTCAGCTTCCAAGGAATGCAACCGTTAGCCGATCAGCATGGAGTTACCTGGTCAGTACTAGTGAGATAATCTACCCAAAGATCCATTCTGTTCTCCCAAGAATCCTGACTCTTCCTGAAATAATTCATTCTTTGCTAATCCTCCCTCACCCACCCCCACCCTTCTTCTCCTTTCTGCCTTTATAAACCTTTCATCTTCTACAGCTCTGTGAAGCTCCTTTCTATTTGCTAGATGGGATGCTGCCTGATACATACATGAATGGCTGAGTAAGGCCAATTTGATCTTTAAATTTACCCAGTTGAATTTTATTTTTAACTAGAGGCTCAGTCCACAAAATTCATGCACAGGAGTGGGGGGGGGGGCTGTCCTTTAGCCCATCCTGCATCCTCTCCAATCTGCGACCCCTTGAGGAATGTCCAACTGCTCGTTTAAACGGGAAGTCAGACATCCCTCTCACAATCCAGGACTGTTGGCTCCCAACTGCTCACCTGCCTGCCTTCCTGATTGCCCCTAATTGCTTCTGCCTGCCAGCCTGATCACTCCCTAACCAATCCCCTGCCAGTCTGTTTGATGTCTAACTGCTCCCCTGCCAGCCTGTTTGCCCCCAACTTTTCTCCTCTGCTGGCCTGGTCACCCCTAACTGCCCTCCCCTGCAGGCTTGATTACCCTCAACTGTCCTCCCTTGCAGGTATAGTCCCTCCCAACTGCCCTCCCCTGCTAGCCTAATTGCCCACAACTGTCCTCCCTTGCAGGCCTGATCCCTCCCAACTGCCATCCTCTGCTGGCCATCTTGTGGTGGCCATCTTGTGTCACATGGGGGCAGGATCTTTGACCACATGGGGGCAGCCATCTTGTGTGTTGGAGTGATGGTCAATCTGCATATTACTTTTTGCTTAGATAGGATAGAGGGCTGGTACACAGGTAGGGGCCAGCTGGTTTTCCCCAAAGGGTGTCCTGGATCAGAGTGGGGGTTTCCTTGGGGCGTCAGGTGGCCTGGGCGAGGGGCCTGTGGTGGTTTTCAGGCTGGTCATGCCCTCTGGTGACCTAAGTGGAGGCCCTGGGATCTGGGACTTATTTATCTTCTACAATTGAAACTTTGTAGCCTGGAGCAGAGCCAAGCCTTCTGCTCGTTCCATGGCTGTAGCCATTTCTGTTGGGATTTATTTAGCTTCTATAATTGAAACTTTGTAGCCTTAAGTGGAGGCCTGGGCTAGTCAGGGCTGCAGAAGTTTGGCTTCCTCCATTGCCATGGGCAACCCTAACCTCCTGCTCTCTCTAGCTCCATGGCTGCCACATTTTCCATTGGAATTTATTTATCTTCTATAATTGAAACTTTGTAGCATTGAGTAGAGGCCTAGGGCCACAAGGGCAGGTAGAAAGCTTGGTTTCCTCTATTGTTGGGGAAACTCAAGCCTCTCTTCTGCTCTCAGTGGCTGCAGCCATCTTGGTTGGGTTTATTTGCATATCCACTCCTGATTGGCTTGTGGGCATGGCTTGTGGGTATAGTGGAAGTACGGTCAATTTGCATATTACTCTTTTATTAGATAGGATACTACCAATTTTATACCTCTCTTAGCATACCATGGAATGCACAATTATGGTAGGTTCCTAATTGTCCTGGTGTGTGATATAAAGATAAGCAAGTTTTTAGTTGTTTTTGATTATCTAAGACTGGCTAATATTTTCTCCAGAATTCCCTACCCTTGGAATTCCTGTTATGTTCCTATTAACCAACAAGAAATGGTGATAAAGGTGACAAAAGAAGCAAGTGAAAATATTCATGAGACTTTTACGTTTATTAAAGGACACATACTACTTTAGTTACCTAAAGATATCACAAAAGTATAATTTGTTTCATCTTTATTGGTAGCTGCAGTAGCTATCCCATTAGAGAAGGAATTGATTTATGTGCAACTGTTGCAAACACAATGAAGCAGTCACCACAATTTTAAGAAGTGTTGATACTGGAATACCTACTTCAGATAGCATCTATAACACTGTCATGAGGAAAGTTTATAGTAAGTACACTACCTAAAATAATGATGCTAGTTCTACATTTGCCAAGATTGGCGTCACTGCTATAGCACTGGGTTCTACTGGAGTGGCAATGAAAATTCATTGTTTCATGGTCATTTAAATAAGGCTAAGGCATATGTCCAAGAATGCTGTTTTTTATTTTAATTCTCATGTTATAACTTTTATACCATTTGGATAGGGCTAACATGATTGTCAACAACTAATCACTCCTTATATTTGTCCTCATTTTCTCATTCTTTATGTATTAAAATTGGGAATAAAACAATTTACAAGGAAGATCATAGTTACTATTAGGAAACAAGTACATTTTTATTACAAGTGGAAATTAAGTCTCCACCCGTAAGAAGTTTACAGAATATGTGCAGTGTGTGTTGGTAGACCTGCAGAACAAATGTAAACAAGTGGTTTTAATACAATGTAATGAGTATTAACAAAGTTTCCCAAAATGGAGTGACTAATTCTTTGGTGATATCTTCACTTAGTCATACTTGAGCTGGTTCTTAAAGAATAAGTAAAGCAGATGGGAGAAGAAAAAAGAGAGAATATTTAATGGAAAAGTGCTGGCTGGAGCAAAGACCCAGGCTGCAGAGAACGCAGAAGTAAATTCAAGAAAAAGTTAGGGTCCTGTGGAGCTTGATTATAATATAAAAGGATATTGAGGAGCAAAGCAACCGCACCTATCTTTTTATTTTGCTACCAGACTTGGATACTATCTGATTTTCTTGCATAGTTATATTTGAATCATTCTAGAAGTGTTACAGAAGAATTTAACACACACTAAGATTCTTTAATGAAACCAGGCTACTGGCAGATAGACAAAGGGGTAGAAAAACTGTGAAGGGAAAAGGAATCAAGAAAAAGAAACTGGAAAATGGAAGTAGAATGATTTAAGGATGCTCGGATCAAACACACCTGAGACATTATCGGTATGTAGCAGCAAATCTTAGGGATAGGATGGTTGTTTCTGAGTCAGGATTTGGGATGAGAGTAACAAAAGCACAGTCACATAAAAAAAAAATCTAGTAGTAGTGTTGGCTTCAAATCAGGGGCTAGTTTTCACATTGAAGTAGCATCTGCAAAAGGTAGTCATTTGTCAACAGAAATCAGTAGCCATGATAAGGGTAATCTTTAAATATCAAGGGCAGTGCTTTTTAAATCAGATACTGCTGATGAACGCATTTGACCAAGATCCACATGTTTGACCAGTTCACTTCTACATAGTAGGCCTTGTGTTCTTTATCAAAGTAAAGGCATTTTGTTCTGACTTCTGGAACAAAGGAAACCAAATGATAGCTTTGGTGTTACAGAATACTCCTGAGGCTTCCCCTACAAATACACATCTCACTAACTTCACTCTCTCTTCCTTTTTTTGATCTTCTATAACTTATCTTTTCTTTTTATTCTTTTCTCTTCTCTTAGCTTAGATCTTCCAAGAGCATGTATGGGAATTGTTTTAACATTATCAATGCTATATCTAAAGTCCCCAGGTTCAAAAGGGACTACAGGTGTGTACTAGAACGCCTGCAAGAAATACTAGGGGAATTATTGAAAATCTGTATAATCTGAACTTAGGAAAATCAGTGGATACACTTAAACCATTCTTTATTTATACATACCATAGAATTTTTAGAGCTGGAATGGATTTTAGAGACCATATAATACAACTTCCTCACTTTATATATGAAAAAAATAGAAGAAAGCTGAAATAACTTGTCCAAGGAATAGAGTTATTGATAAAGGAACTAACACTTAGATTTCCTATAAAATTGTTGTCTATAAGGCTGAAAAAAATGTAATAATTTGGTTTCTTTATATTGTGACAAAAACATTTAACATGAAATCTACTCTCTTAACAATTTTAAGTGTACAGTGCAGTATTGTTAATTATTATACAACATATATTCTTAGCAGATCTATAGAAATTCTTCATCTTGCATAACTTTATCAAGTTTCTTTAATGGTCTGTTGAAGTTACATTTTGAGTTATGGAAACTCCTATGTATTTCTATATAATCTCCCAACTTTACTTTATATGAAGTCATGTAAATATAATCTAGTATTTTACTTTAAGTTGCTTCACTTTCATTTAATAGACACACAAGGTTGTTTGAAAATGATACTCTCTTCCACACAGCTTCATAGTTAAAGAACAGGGACCTTGGTAATTTTTATTCAATTAAAGTTTTTAAAACTTCTGTTCAACAAAGGCAGCATAAGAAAACTTAAAAGACAAGATGCAGGCTAGGAGGTGATACTTACAAAGCATAAAGGAATAGTATGCAAAATAGGTAATTCCTTCAAGTCAATAAGAAAAGACTAACAACCAAGAATAATAATATGAAATGATATAAATAGGTAATTCATAGAAGAAGAAACCTACATGGCCAATAAACAAATGGAGGGTTATTAAACCTCATTAATAAATGAGAAAATGAATATTAAAACAGTGAGGCATCATTTCATACCCACAGAATTGACAAAATATTTTAAGTCTGACAATACTGAATGCTGGAGGATGTGGAGAAGCAGGAACTCCCATACACTACTTGTCACAGACTGAATGTTTGCTCCCGATTCATATGTTAAAATATTTACCCCCAATATGTTAGTGTTAGGAGGTGGAGCCTTTGGAAAGTAATAAAGACCTAAAAATAGAACCCTAATCAATGGGATTACTGTCCATAGAGAGCTCTCTAGCCCTCTCTTCTGCCAGGTGTCTGAAAATTGGAAGAAGGCTCTACCATGCTGGCACTCTGATGCAGACTTTCAACCTCCAGAACTATGAGAAATGAATTTCTCTTGTTAATGAGCCACTCAATCT
The DNA here is from genome assembly GCA_027563665.1 of Antrozous pallidus. Taxonomy (NCBI): domain Eukaryota; kingdom Metazoa; phylum Chordata; class Mammalia; order Chiroptera; family Vespertilionidae; genus Antrozous; species Antrozous pallidus. The sequence goes on along the minus strand of CM050509.1, from coordinate 37,987,763 downwards.
GTGGTTCTTCATTATAGAAGACCAAGCTATAAGACAGTGGTATGATAATGACATTTCAATGTGAAATATATTGCACAGGTACACAGAAGCAGACATGTACAACAATGTGTCTTTAGAGTACTTTTTGAAATAGAGAAAAATGAAAACATCTAAAATGTCTATCAACAATGAAATAGATAAATGTGTTGAGAAATAGTCATTCATAAAATGAAATACTGTACAGCAATTAAAATGAAAAAAATGAATAAGTATATATGTCAATAGAGAGATATCTCAGAAATACTAATATTTAGTGAAAAAATCAAGTTGCTTCATTATAAACATAATTATATACAGTACAATATAAATTTTGTAAACATTAAAACTATGCTAAAGGAGAAGCCAAGATGGCGGCATAGGTAAACACCTGTACTGCTGCCTCCCACAACAATTTCAAAACTACAACTAAAAGTCAAAAAGTACATCATTCAGAACCACAGGAAGGCTGGCTGAATGGAAATTCTAAAACTAGAAGGAAAGAGAAAAGCACACTGAGACTCAGAGGACCTGCAGGAGGCAGACATACTGAGACTTGTGCACAGAGAGGACTGGCAACTGAGTGCATGGCTGGCTTTCTTTCTCAAGCAGGAGAAAGACAATAGCTCCTGAATGCACTGAACTCCAGTTCCAGGCGAAATTCTGGGGACCCAGACTCATTCGGGGAGAAACTGGACTGTCTGGCAGCAGGCAGAACTCTAGGGCGGCTTTCTCTCAGAGGAGCTTGCAGTGATTACCACGGGACATTGAGACACGGGCCTATCAGGGCAAGGCTGATGAAAAACGAATACTGTCTGCACTGTGCTAAGACTCCACCCCATCCAAGCTGAGCACAGAGGCTTTTGCAAGTCTTGTCTCATAAGGTGTCTGTCTCCAGCACAGAAGTTCTCCCAGCGTAGACACAGCTGATCCTCACAGGCAACTGGCCTGGAGGTCAATTCCTCCCAGTGATACCAACAGCAATCAAAGCTTAACTACAACAAGACTGTGCATACAGCCCACAAAGGATTGCGCCAAGAGTGTCCACATCAGGTAACTGGGGGAGTTTGAGCCACTCATCCCTATAGGACACCTAACACACAAACTCAGGGAAGCAGCCAAAATGTGGAGAAAAAGAAACAGGTCACTAATGAAAGAAATGGAGGAAAGCAAATTAATGGCTATAGAGTTCAAAACCACGGTTATAAAGTTTTTCAAGAATTTTCTAGAAAAGGCTGATAAATTTAGTGAGACTCTCGAGGATATGAAAAAGGACCAACTAGAAATTAAGCATACACTGACTGAAATAAAAAACAATATTATACAGAGATCCAGCAGCAGACTAGAAGATCGCAAGAATCAAGTCAAAGATTTGAAATACAAAGAAGTAAAAAACACTCAACTAGAAAAGCAAAAAGGAAAAATAATCCAAAAATATGTAGTGCAAGGAGCATCTGGGACAACTTTACGCATAGAATTATGTGGGTGCCAGAAGAGAGACAGCAAGAAACTGAAAACCTATTTGAAGAAATAATGACTGAAAACTTCCCCCACTTAGTGAGCAAAAAGACTTACAAGTCCAAGAAGTGCTGAGAATCCCAAACAATAGGAATCCAAAGAGGACCACACCAAGACACATCATAATTAAAATGCCAAGAGCAAAAGACAAACTGAGAATATTAAAAGCAGCAAGAAAAAAACAGTTAGTTACCTACAAGGGAGCACCAATACGACTGTCAGCTGATTTTTCTCAACAGAAACTATGCAGGCCAGATGGGAATGGCAGGAATTATTCAAAGTGATGAATAACAAGAACCTACAACCAAGATTACTCTATCCAGCAAAGCTATCATTCAGAACTGAAGGGAAGATAAAGAGCTTCACAGATAAGAAAAAACTAAAGGAGTTCATCACCACCAAACCAATATTATATAAAATGCTGAAAGGTATTCTTTAAGAAGAGGGAGAAGAAGAAAAGATAAAGATTATAAACAATAAATACATATCTATCAACAAGTGAATCTAAAAATCATGTGAATAAAAAAATCTGATAAACAGAATAAATTGGTGAATATAATAGAATCAGGGGCATAGAAAGGGAGTGGAGTGACAATTCTTTGGGGGGAAAGGTGTGTGGGGAGTATGGGAAGAGACTGGCAAAAATCATACACCTATGGATGAGGACAGTGGGCGGGAAGGTAAGGGCAGAGGGTGGGGTGGGAACCGGATGGAGGGGAGCTATGGGAGAAAAAAACCAGGAACAATTGTAATAATCTGAACCATAAAGACTTATTAAATAAAATAAATAAATAAAACTATACTAAATACTGTTTCTAAGTGCATATATGTGTAGAGACATACAAATGGGACACATATCAACCTCAAAATGGTAGTTTTCTGGGGAGAAAGGGAGGAAAGTGTGACCACAGATGGGCAAAAAGTAAACTTCAACTACTCAACCATATCTGCATTCTTAAAGGACTGGAAATAAATGTAGAAATATTAATATTTAGCAAATCTGTTTGGTGAATATAACTGTATACAATGTTTTTCTCTATATTTGAAGTTTTTCATAATACAATACTTTTAAGAGAGAATAAAGAAGTTCATTTCCTTTACAGCTATCAACGCTCACATTCAACAACTAAAGTTAGCCTTATGTTACACAATATGTGGACTCTGAACCCTTTTATGTCAGCCAGCAGCTTATGCAGTCCAAACTGAAAGAGCTGGACTTAGATTTTCTTTTTTATTTTAGACAAAATACCACAAAGAGATAAGCTATGTAATTACATATCATAAAGTTTCACTTTATATACTGTCAAGTGCATACCAAAATTACATTTTTAATCATTTGTTATGCTTCAAAAGTGACAGTTTACACCTGTCAGAATGGCTATCATCAAAAATTCAGCAAATGATAAGTGCTGGTGAGGATGCGGAGAAAAAGGAACCCTCCTGCACTGCTGGTGGGAATGCAGACTGGTGCCGCCACTGTGGAGAACACTATGGAGTTTCCTTCAAAAACTTAAAATGGAGTTCCCATTTGACCCAGTGATCCTACTTCTAGGACTATATCCAAAGAAACCAAAAATACTATAGCAGCACAATTTACAATAGCTAAGATTTCGAAAAAGTCTAAGTGCCAATCAGCAGATGAGTGAATTAAAATATTTGGGTACATCTACACAATGAAATACTATGCTGCTGTAGAATGGAAGGAACTCTTATCATTTGCAGCAGCATGGATGGTCCTGGAGAGCATTATGCTAAGTGAAATGAGTCAGTCAACGAAAGATAAATATCACGAGATCTAACTCATTTGTGGAATATAATGAATAACATAAACTGATGAACAAAAAGAGATCCAGAGACAGAGAAGCATTGATCAGACTGCCAAACCTCAGAGGGAAGATAAAGAAGTGTGGGGGTAAGGGGAAGAAAGAGATCAGCCAAAGGGCTCATATGCATGCATATAAGCATAACCAATGGACACAGACACCACGGGGTCAGGGTATGAGCTGGGGGGGGGGGGGAGGTAGGGAAATGAGGGGATAAGGACACATATGTAATAACTTAATCTATAAAGAAAGAAAAAAAAGTGACAGCATCTGCAAGCATATTCAAACCAGGGAAATGAGTTACCATGCCCTTTGTTAATTACACACAGATTCTCTACTTTCAGGTGAACTTTGCTGTTCTTGAATTAGGTCCAGACATTAATTTGGACAATAAACAGTTTTTAAATTGAGGCAAACACAAGGCAGTGGCCTGATGCTTTGCAAATGGTGTAGGAAAATTCTTAAAAGTCAACAAGAAATAGTTCAAACATACACAATTGAAAGCTCTTTAGTAGCCAGAACTCAATGAGGAAGAAAATCCTGGAAAGTGTGAGAGGGAAATGGTTTCAACTAATTTAGAAAGTGATATACATGGTCTTAAAAATGGTTTATAAATAAATGGTCACTATGCAAATCACAGGCTAATGATTTCTGAGTCTATGTGAACATCAGAAAATTATACATGCTTGATGGGTCTTAAATTGATAAGACAGACTGTGTGTTGATGGACACAACTCTCTACTCATAGACTAGCTCAGCCAAAACGCAGACACTCATTAAAAGCATTTAAATTCATTGTAAATGCAAATGTGCAACTATCTGCAATTGTGGTAACCAAAACAAACAACACTCAGAACCATAAAGAGGCCCTAATAAGACAATTGCAATTGAGAACTTGACTTTCAGGAATTAAAAATATAATCGAAGAGCAAAACTAGTTCATGCTAGGACAGGGTTTTATTCATGCAGCACAGCCAGGAATAGAGCCAATAATCCACAAGGTTCAAAAAGCCATGAAATTCCACCAAATTTAGGCAGAGACACAGCTACTTATAAATGGGACGAATTCTAAATGTGGACACACACTCCAAAATACTGAAAAGCTTTGTAGTGATATTGTCCCCTCTGAATGGAATACTCTTTGTCACTCTTCTTTGCTGGACTATAATTAATCATTCTTTAAGTCTCAAGATGAACATCACTTCCACAGGAAGTCTGCACCTTCTCCACTCTCCACATCTCAGGTTCAGTACCCTGCTAGTTATGCTATTATACTCTGACAATCACTCATTATAGTACTTAAACTTTATTTTAACTGAATGTTGTCTTCCATATTTGATCATAAGCTTGCTGACCAAGAATCAGTCCTGTCTTGATTACAATAGTTTTCCCCCAGTTCAGCACAATACCTAGAACATAGTAGGAACCTGACAAATATCTGTTGAATATATTATTGAATGAATGCATAAACAAATATAAGTCCATTAATGTATTGATCAAATTCTACACAGCATGTGTTTCTTTAAATTTGATGGTGATGAAGTGTATTATGCACATGTTTATGAGAGGGAGGGAGTTTCTGAAAACATAAATACCAGTATACCTAAATAATTCCTTAGGAGTCATAATATTTAGATTTATATGTTTATGCTCAAACTGCTTCCATCCATGTTTTATTTATTCTTACAACACCTGAGTAAAATAAATAAGGACAGATATCATTTTTTGAAGGAGAAATGGATTGAGAAGTGATATGAACTTGCATAACTGCAAATGATATCCCAATCTCCAAGTTGATGCTTGAGCCACTCGAAGAGTGCACCCTGGTAGACTCACAATTATTATCACCATCTTTATAGAGTGGTAGAAACAGATGTGAGCAAATATCTGAGACAGAAAGAAAGCCCATAATTCAAACTGACTAATCTGTTTTGCAGGCTTTAGTAAAGGTAATTCAGGGTCTGAGTTCAAGTTATTTTACTAGCATGTGTAAAGGAATATTAGGGCTGATGTGAAAGTTTATAAAATTTCTACCAACATCAGTGATTTAGTTTAGTAGAAGATATCAGCAATCTGGTAATATTAAATGCATTTAAGAAGAATGAATAAGATTTCAGCTAGAAGAATTAAATCTAATATTTTTTCTGAAATATAATAAATAAGAAATTTTTGATGCTGATTTATCTTTGTAATTAATATCATGGAAAATAACACTGAGATTATAACAATCTATAGCCCTAGATGGTTTGGCTCAGTGGATAGAGTGTCGGCCTGCGGACTAAAGAGTCCCAGGTTTAGTCCGGTCAAAGGCACACACCTTGGTTGCAGGCTTTTCCCCAGTCTGCGGCCCTGGTGGGGGCTCATGCAGGAGGCAACCAATTGATGTGTTTCTTTCATACTGATGTTTCTCTCTGTCTTTCCCTCTCTCTTCCACTCTCCTTAAAAATCAATGGAAAAATGTCCTCGGGTGAGGATTAAAAACAAACAAAAAACCCATACCAATCTATAGTAATTGAGCTCCTTATTGAGTCCTATATGTTCTAGTTTGGTTACCATTCCTTAAAAGCATTAAAATGAGCTGCCCTCTTCCATATTTATTTCCCTTAAAAACACACACACACACACACACACAACAACAATACAACTCAATAGGGTGTTTTCAAACCCAGGAAGCAAAGTAGGTGTGGCTCCCAAATCAGTTGCTATGAATGAGATTTTATTATATTTTTAGACTCACATGATACCTTTCCTTCAAGGAGCTCAAGGGCCTCATGGGAATGACATTTTCCCAGAGCTTGATCAGCAGGAACCCAAGGAAGGTGCCTTTGTCCAAAAGTGAAAGGCAATGGTGACCTTAAACTGAGAGTAAAGAATATCGGGCATATTATTGCCTTAGGCGCTACTGAGCCGTTTTCACTGGAAGGCAACATTTTAACTCTAACAGAAGATTTCAATTTTAAAAGAAATCTATGTGTTTACAATATTTGTAACAAATCACAATATACAACTCTTTATTCTAGCCTTTCTAGCTTTACCCCGTCTCTAATACACTGTCTGTCTGATTCTGCTATTTTTTCAGGTCTTTGTCTCTTATGGGCTATTTATTGTTCCTCTGTACTCCAGGAAAATAACAAGTAACAAGGACAAAGTTGCCTGTAAGTCAAGAACTGATATAGAAAGTAAATATGAGAGCAGGTACTATAACCATAATAATTATTTTGATTAAATGCCCAATTCGTGCCAAACCCTGTACTATCAGGTACTTTAAATGCACTGATTTAATTTGTGCCACAATCAGATAAATATTACTACTGTCCTTGTTTTATAGAAGAGAAATTTGAATATTAGCTCGTTAATTATTTATCCAAGGTCTCAAGGCACAGCAGATTCAGAATATAAACCAAAGTTCCTCTGGTTCCAAAAATCACTTTTTCTAAGTCACACTACGAAACCTGAAGCAAAATGATGTACTCTAAATGTGGTGTCAAGTGGTATGTATGCCTTCAAGCAGAAGAAATGCCAATCTTTCAGATGTTTTATTGCCAAAGGGATGATGTAGAACCTGAGATAATAATAATGCCTAATATTTTTTTGAGGGTGCAGTATAGGCACTGTTCTAAGAGCTTCATAGGCATTGGTTGATTTAACCCTACAACAACCTAATGAATAAGGTATTTGGTATTTTAATGTCCATTACAAAGATAAAGAAAGTGGTAGTGAAAGGTGAAATGACTTACTAGTACTCAAAGTCACACAGCTGGGGAGTGGTGAAACTAGAATTCAAATTCCAGTGGTATAGCTCCAGAGTCTATACTTATCCACAACACTATATTAATAAAAAAAAACAAAAACTGGTTGCAATTAGGAACGGGCCCAAGAGGAAAAAAATAAGCATGTAGCTTTAGATCTGGAAAGAATCTTAAAGATTATTTAATCTAATCTTGTTTTATCAGTGATAAAAAGGGAAGCAGAATAAGGTTAACTTGCCAAAGGTCACATGGTTTGCAAGTAACTTGAGCCTGCATTACAGTCCAGGTCTTCTAAAACCTAGTCAAATGTTTGTTGCATTATATCATATTATGCTCTCCCAGATATACTCATATGGGAAAATATGAGTAGGATGCAGTTAAATTGCTATTTCAGGGCCTGCACCTGAGCTATTGAACAAGGCTGGAAAAATTTACATAGCTGAGTTGATGGGCTTCACTTTCACTTAAAGTATTTATGATCACAAGCCTCAACTGAGTACTCATCTTTGCCCAGCAATGCTGCTTCTGCATTAAACTTGCTTTCCCACTCTTCAAAGTGACTGAATATCTTCACCTTTCTCCTCTATCTTACATTTTCCCCAGTCCTCTTCTACTTCCTGCCTTTAGCTGATGACTCATACTTTAAGGAGAAAACAAAAGCCATCAGAAAGAGCTCTCTCATTTTCCCACCACAAAATCTACAAACTGGCCTACATCTTTATCTACAGGCTCTTTCTTTTTTTCTGTTAAAATGAAAGGAGTGTCCCTGAATCCCACCCTCTCTTGCCTACTCAAAGACATTGCTCTTGCAAATATCCCTTTTCTTTTGTATCAACATTTTTCCCTTTTTACTAGAAGTCAGCCTCAGCTTCTACTTTTTCAACATCCTGTATTTCCCAACCATCAGCAAATCCTGCCTTTTGATCCTAAATTCAAAATACATCTTGAATCTCTCCATTACCCTTCATTTTTGCTAACCTCATCTTTATCCACATCACCATTTTCTCTTATCTAAATTCCTGCAATAAATAAATAGCCTACTAATAGGCTGTCATTGTACCATTTTTGCCCACTTTTAAATCATTCTCCACAGAGGTTCCAAAGTAATCTTTACAAAAATATAAAATAATTTATATTACTCCCATGCTTAAAACCTTCCTATGGATGCCCACTACTTTTATTTTATTTTTTAAATATATTTTATTGATTTTTCACAGAGAGGAAGAGAGAGGGATAGAAAATCAGAAACATTGATGAGAGAGAAACATCGATCAGCTGCCTTTTGCACATCCCCTACTAGAGATGTGCCCGCAGCCAAGGTACATGCCCTTGACCGGAATCAAACCTGGGACCTTTCAGTCCGCAGGCCGATGCTCTATCCACTGAGCCAAACCGGCTTTGGCGGATGCCCACTGCTTTTAGAATAAAATTCAAACTTACTGAGGTCAATAAATCTTGTATGATTTGGCCCGTTTTCCTCTCCCAACTTGTTCTCATGCCATGTTCTCTTTCACTCAACTATGCTGGCCTTTCCACTGTTCTTATAACACCCTCAGTCTTATCTTGCCTCATAAACCTGTGCTTGCTCTTTCCCAGGCACTTTGTGCAACAGATGCCTTCTCATTCATCATATCTGAAATGCATGTTTTTGGAGAAACCTTCCTTTCATGATATCTAAGTAGGTACTGCCTAATTTTCTTATCCATAGCTATTCTAGCAATATACCATATACCAACACCATTAAAAATTTTATGCATGCATGCATTTAATTTGTTCACTTGTCTGCCTCAAAACTCAATGAGGACAGGGACCTTTGTATATTTTTTCTTCATTGTTGTGTTTACAATATCTAATGGATTATCTGGCATCAAGCAGGTGCTCAATATACTTTTGCTAGATTATAAAGTGAATTAATTCCTGGATCCCTTTGAAAACTATCTGAGACAATGGTCAAATGAGGATAAGACATAGGCCTTGGAACACATTTTTAAAAAAGGAAGAAGTTGCCTAGCTGGTTAGGCTCGGTGGTTGAGCGTTGACCTATGAACCAGGAGGTCATGATTCGATTCTTGGTCAGGGCACATGCTTGACTTGGGGGCCTCATCCCAAATAGGGGTTGTACAGGAGGCAGCTGATCAATGAATCTCTCTCCCTCCCCCTTCCTCTCTGAAATCACTAAAATATATAAAAGAATTAAAAAGAAGTCTATAAGTGCCATCCAAAATATTCACCAGGGAGTTCTTCTTTAGGTCTCCTAAATCACTTATCAACACACTGATATAAAATAAAAACACTCTTATCAGGGGAATAAAATTCTGACTTCTTTAATAAAAGAATCTGGTCAATTTCATAATTCAAAACCTTTTGCCAAAATATAATCAGCAAATGAGATATCCTTCTGTGATGGTGATCTCTTTTGGAATAATAATAAAAAAAGAATATTTGCAAAGTTGACCCAGATGAGGAATAGGACCTTGAGAATAACTATTTAAGGCTTTCTTTGTCAAATATGCTCTCTATACACACTTGAACAGAAAGTAGGAGTTACATTTTACTCTGTTATTTTTACCTCAAGTCATTTGTCTCTCTGCTAAGTACTTTATTGATTCTTTAATATCAATTTAGATAGCTAGAGTTTACAGCACTCGCATCAGAAATCTTTTAGTGCTCAAAATGAATGTCTTGCCCAAACAATACCATGTCAGTTGTTAAAGATGTAACTCAGGAGAACAAATGCACCTAAAGACAGAAACTAAATATAGATACCTTATACACACACAGTTGAGTTATGATCTTTCTAAGAACAAAAAAAAGAGAGAGAGAGAAATCTATAACATAAGAAAAATCACTAGTATAAGAAGTCTAATAAGGAAAATGTTAGAATTCAGCAAAGGTTCCATAACAGTTATTTCAAACAGGAAACATAAAGTTGCCAAATGTTCTTGTTCTACATTTCCTGTACAAATTTCACATCCTACACATCTACTGTAGTGTTAAAAATATTATCCATGATATTTCACTTCCTGGCCTCTAGATCAGGAGCCTTCAAGGCTTACCTATAAACCTTTTGAGATTCAAACTCCAATTTCCATCCTGTAGAAAGGACAGCTACCTACACATATCACCCTCTTGTAGCAAAATGTTGCCTATGTTCAAATACTTCAGGATTAGGAGTAAGGAAGTATTGAATTACATATCTAAATATAATCCATTAATTGATATACTAGAGAAAGAAAAGAAAGATACAACTGTTTTAACAGTGTCATCCCAAGTGTAAGTATTCATGTATAATGACATATACACCAGCACTAAATTTCTTTTCACCCTATAAGGAAAGCAGGTGCCAAACTTTCTTCTGTCTTCACATTGAACATTTAAAATAGCTACTTTACATGTTGATTTGAAGTTGTGATTCATCTGACACTTAGAGAATTGCAAATTGCACTGGAATGTGAGTGTGGGGGAGATATGTCCCTCAGCCCAACCTGCAACCTCTCCAATATGGGATCCCTCTCACAATGCAGGACTGCTGGCTCCCACCTGCTCTCCTGACTGTCTTCCTGATTGCTCCTAACTGCTTCAGCCTGCCAGCCTGATCACCCCCTAACCACTCCCCTGCCAGCCTGTTTGATGCCTAACTGCTCCCCTGCCAGCCTGTTTACCCCTAACTGCCCTCCCCTGCAGGCTTGGTCACCCCTAACTGCCTTCCCCTGCAGGCCTGGTCAACCCTAACTGCCCTCCCCTGCAGGCTTGATCACCCCCAACTGTCCTCCCTTGCAGGCCTGGTCCCTCTCAACTGCCCTTCCCTGCTGGTCATCTTGTGGTGGCCATCTTGTGTCCACATGGGGGCAGGATCTTTGACCACATGGGGGCAGCCATCTTGTGTGTTGGAGTGATGGTCAATTTGCATATTACTCTTTTATTAGATAGGATAGAGGCCTGGTGCACGGGTGGGGGTTGACTGCTATGCCCTGAAGGGTGCTCCGGATCAGTGTGGAGATTCCCTTGGGGCGTGGAGTGGTCTGGGCGAGGGGCCTGTAGTGGTTTATAGAGCTGCCACGCCCCCCAGTGACCCAAGTGGAGGCCCTGGTATCTGGGATTTATTTGTCTTCTACAATTGAAACTTTGTAGCATTGAGTGGAGACCAAGGTGGGCCAGGGCTATAAGAGCTTGGCTTCCTACATTGCCAGGGGCAATTCAAGCCTCCTGCTCTCTTCCGCTCCGTGGCTGCTGCCATTTTTGTTGGTATTTATTTATCTTCTATAGTTGAAACTTTGTAGCCTTAAGTGGAGGCCTGAGCCAGCCAGGGTGTGCAGAAAGCTTGGCTTCCTCCATTGCCGGGAAACCCAAGCCTTCTGCTCATTCTGTGGCTGCAGCCATCTTGGTTGGGTTAATTTGTATACCTGCCCCAGATTGGCTGGTGGGCGAGGCTTGTGGGTATAGCGGAGTGACGGTTAATTTGCATATTACTTTTTTATTAGATAGTATTGTAATTATTTTCCATTCATTTTCTTCATTTTCCTAATAATTGCTCTCCCTGATATAGCCCTATGTTCTTTGGGAACTGTAGAAAGAAGTCTAACACACTGGATGGTCTTTCAAAACAATATGAACAGGCAGAGTCATTCATTCAATAAATATTATATTAAGTGCCTGCTAGGTGCCAGGTACTGGTTTAGAAACTGGCATAACAAGCCCACGAAGGGATTGTATAGGTTTAAATGAGCTTAATATAGTAATGAGGAGAGAGGGAGTTCTGATTTCTAAAGGTGTTTTTGTTGTTGTTGTTGTTGTTGTTGTTGTTGTTGTTTTGACTTTAATCAGGCAATGGATCAGTACCTGCCATAGGTTGTCAGTAGTCAAATAGGGAGTCTCCTCCTCAGAGCAATTTGAGTTCCGCTTACCTCCTTTCTAATTTTACTACAGCACACCTCAAGCTCCAGGGAAAGGAGATCTGTAAAATGAAGGCACTTTTGTACTGAATAATTGAGACAAATGGAACACTCTTTAAAGGCAGTTTTCCAAACCATCCCTGCCCTGAGCCCAGGTCTCCACTGTCTCTTGCTTTACATTTTGGGTTCAATGTCCTTCTTTACCTTTTCTCCCCATCACTCCAATGCAACACATGAAGGCAGTTCAAGTACACAATGATCTTCACTAGGATGGGAAGAAAACTTAAAGTAAGTTTACTCATTCATTCAACAAAAATTTAGTGAGTACTTACTATATAACCCAGGGATGGCTTTTGGTGCTGGGGATACATCAGTAAACAAACAGATAATATGCTATACTCTCATGGAGTTTACATGCTAAATGGAAATTGTTAAGATAAGTCAGTCAATCTTGCAATAATCACAGTTTTATACTGGTCTGGGTGATTAAAAAATCCCTACCTGTTCCTCCTTTCTCAAGTTGGTACTCTATAGGCCAACCTTTGGGCCTATATCTTCTTGATACTTTTGATGTTTCTATACTCCTCTTCCACTCCTAGGTCTAGCCTTTATGCTCTCTTTAGGCTTCCGTTGACTCCACTTCCCTCTCAGGTCCTCAGGTATGCTCCCTTTAGTTGTGATTATCCATAATGAATGGAGTTCCCTTTACAACGATACCCCCATTTTTCTTAAATCCTGGTGACAGCAATTTGACCAAAACCACCAGGGCATTGGGCTTTGGATTCTGGTCTTGGAAATCTCTAAGTAATCTTTTCTTAGCCTCTTAGCTGAGCCTCCAACTCCATTGACAAATCATTGTTTTCCTTAATACCTGCCTATTCTTTTCTTTTTGCTTACTTTTGTAGCTCTATTTCCCCATTCCCTCCAAAATATTTCTCAACAAAGGTGAGAAAGGGAGATAGTTCGAAATATGAAAGAGCAGGGTTCAACTTAAATAAATATATTTGTCTTAAAAATCCTGGATTGTCAAAGATGATTTCAAAAAGAAAGCTTCTGGGGCAAGGTAATATATATATACTAGAGGCCCAGTGCACAAAATTTGTACACTCAGTGGGGAGTTCCTCAGCCTGGCCTGCACCCTCTTGCACTCTGGGAGCCCTCGGGGAGCAGGGAACAGGCCTAAGCTGTCAGTCGGACATCCTTAGTGCTGCCACAGAGGTGAGAGAGGCTCCTGCCACTGCCACTGTGCTCCAGCCATGAGCCTGGTTTCTGGCTGAGCATCAGAGGGCAGCTCCTGCATTGAGTGCCTGCCCCCTGGTGATTAATGCGCATCATAGCGACCAGTTCTGCAATTCAGTCAATTTGCATATTAGCCTTTTAATAGATAGGATATATATGGCTAAAATGCAAAGTGTCCCCTCAGGAGTTTGACCGACAGTTTGATCACTTACTGTGATGTACACTGACCACCAAGGGGTGGCGTGGAACAAAGGAAGGCCCCAACAGCCAGCACCCAGGAAAGGGAGGCTCTGGTCAGCAGCCAGAAGGCCACAATCAGCCCTGATCACCGGCCAGGCCTAGGGAACCTACCCATACTCTAATTTTGTGCACTGGGCCTCTAGTGTGTTCATAAGACTTTAATATCATATATACACTGTTGTTTCCTGTGGAATTTCTCCAAGCTATTATTTAAAATAATTGTGTTGTGTGTTTCTAAGGTTCTTATGGGGTTTTAACATTTTGAAACCACTAGGGCAAACAGGAAAATCTTAAAATGTGATTACTCAGGAGTCAAATTAAATGTTATAAGACATTTTTTCCATCTTACCCACTATCCATTTTCATCCCACCTGAATAGAAAACAAATTGAAAATATTTCAGTCCAAAGGATAATTTTGTGAAAAAGACAAGCACATAGGAACAGAGGCTTATAATGGAAGTGTCTCCTCTACCACAGAACACCACCAATGTAATTCAATAAACTTTATAAAACCATCCCTGCCAATCAAAATCCAAAAAAGACAATTTCCGGTTTATGGAAACAGATGTTATACTGAACAAAACCAAATCAGAATGCAATTAACTTAGAAACAAACCTGATATGCTAGATTCAGGTTAGATAGAAAAATGTTGCTGTATTTTAACACATTTGCATACTAGTTAAATAAAATTAAGATTTCCAAGAGACTTTTTATCCTAGGGAATGGGGAGGGGGAACTGAATGAGTTATTCAGAAAAAAAACTACAAAATAAGAATAGCTATCATTCATGGAGAGTTCACTATGTGCAAAGTGATATATCTTCTCATTTAATTCTCACCATAATTTTAACAGATGGGTGTTCTTATTATCTCAGTTTTACAGATGAGGCAAATGAAGCTCAGAGATTGTTGTATGTATAAATTAGAGGTAAAATTCAGACCTACTTTTTTAATATATATTTTTATTGATTTCAGAGAAGAAGGGAGAGGAAAAGAGAGATAGAAACATCAATGATGAGAGAGATTCATTGATCAGCTGCTTCCTGCATGCCCCCCACTAGGGATCAAGCCTGCAACTTAGGCATGTGCCCCAACTCGGAACAGAACTGTAACTTCCTGGTTCATAGGGCAACACTCAAACACTAAGCCATGGTAGCCAGGCCCATGTTTATTCTTAATTGGTAGATATGTTGTTGCTTATCCTATATAATAATCCCATATAATAAAAGGATAATATGAAAATTGATCCTAACAGTAGAATGACCAGAATGACCGCTCAACCGGTCACTATGAGGCACAATGACCATCTCTCAGTCCCTCTTCCCGGCTGGTGAATGGGGAACCAGAGGTGAACGGTTACAGGGGGAGGGGCTGGCTGTCAACAGCTGGGGAAGATGGTCCTGATCACAGGCCAGACCTAGGGACCGTACCCACACAAAATTTTGTGCACCAGGCCTCTAGTAGAATATAAAATAGAAATATCTATGTCATATATACTGATATACAGTCATGTGTACAATGATGGGGATACATCCTTACAAATGCATTATTAGGCAATCTCATCATTTTGCAAACATCATAGAGTGTACTTACACTACATGGTATAGCGTAGTTATACACCGAGGCCAATTCATTATTGAAGAAAATATTTTTTAAATTTAGTATAGAATAAATGTACAGTATCTATAAAGTCTACAGTCTAGTTATACACTTAGGATATATGATATAGCTTATTGCTCCTAGGCTATAATAAATAATTTTTAAAAACCACGTTAGCCAAGTTATTTAAAAAAAAAACACACAAAAAAACCCCAGTATTGTGATTATAAGAGGGAAATGAGACTGGAAGAAGGTAGAAGAGGGTAAAGGGGGGATAAATGGTCATTGAAGGAGGCTTGACTTGGGATGGTGAATATATAATACATATACAGATGATGTTATATAGAATTGTACATGTGAAACATATATACTTTTATTGATCAATGTCACTGAAATAAATTCAATAAAAATGTTTCTAGTAATATAAGCCTCATACATTGTTTCTGAAATATTATGGGTGCTTTAAGTAAAGTTGCATTGAGAGAAGGGCTAGCTGTGAAATGAAACCACGGTTAGGCAATTCCCCTCGTTACGGCATTGAGCATCTGGGAATTTTATAAAAACTTCATATAACTTTGGAAAGACACCTGGACTCACAATCAGTGTAGGCTGAATCTAACTTTTGATTCTTAGTACAATGCACAATGCCAAATTCATTAGGGAGTCTCCAGAAAGAATGGGCACATTCAAAGATTCAACTGGCCTACTACAGGGATTCCAGCCACTTTGAGGAGTAACTGATTGAAAAAGCTTAAGCTTTTATGTTTGTATTTCTCCAGAGCAGTTCTTGACTAACTTCTCTCTGCACCATTGCCTTGCAAAATGATCCACCCACTGTCATCTTTGCCATAGGAAGTAGTGATAAGCCATGCTAGCTGCCTTTCAAATTCTCTCAAGGGTCACTAAGAAAAGGAGTTAATAATAGTGTCTTCTCACTTCTACCAATGGCAGTAACAGAATTCCTCAACAGTTAATTTTTCTCTTGAAATACTTTATTTTTTTAGAAAGGTAGCCAAAGAAAGGCTGAGGAAGAGGGAGAAAATATTAGCTATTTAGCTATATCTGTGGGATATTTTCCTTGTGACATGGTATTTTTTTAAATTAAATGAAATCCTTTGTGCTGTAGGTAAAAATGCTATATAAATCACAGATGGCTTTTATAATAGGCCAACATTATAAATACAATGGTGTATGAATGAACAGATAAATGACATTATCACAAGATTGAGAGGAAAGAACTATATGGCAGGTTAATGCAAGGAATTTTTATGATAAAGTGAAGGAGTTGGAATTTGAACGTGGGTACTAAATTCATTTATATTATAAATTCTTACAATTAGAAAGAGAATCCTAGTGACTAATCAATTTTCATTAACAGATTTCTTTTAACCTTTTCCAGTGATTTCTAAATTTGTTCTTGCAACGGATCCTTGGAATAGCTTCTCTCCATTTGATGGACCAGGGCATAAACTCATACTTCTCTGCTAAAAGCTTATATACATAATAAAAAAGTGAACCTTGTCCATCTATGAGATATGAGTACCCATCTAAGTCCCTAAAAGGCCTAGAAAGAGCACAACTGCTTGCAAACTAGTAGATGTGCCAACTTAAATTCATATTTTAGAATTGAAATTGGCCTCTGAGTTTATCTTACAGTGAAGAAATCTTATGCACGGCGTGCCTAATAGTATCTAGACACTGATTACTTAAGCAGGTCTAACTTAATCAGAAAACTACTGTACTGCCTGCTATACAATTTGAATAGAAAGGTTTTCTCTTTGTGTTAGTCTAAAATCTGCCTTCCTGCCTGGCTGTTGTTGCTCAGTGGTTGAGCGTCAACCAATGAACCAGGAGGTCATGGTTCAATTCCTGGTTGGGGTACATGCCTGGGTTTCAGGCTTGATACCCAGTAGAGGGTGTGTAGGAGGAGGCAGCCAATCAATTATTCCCATCATTGAAATTTCTGTCTCTTCTCCCTCTCTCTTTCTCTTTGAAATAAATAAAAATATATTAAAATCTGCCTTCCTATGGCTACCTCATTTAAGGTTGGATGCGTTACTTAATCTGTGCTTCAGCTTCCTTCCACGTAAAATGGAAAAAAAATAATACCTATATCATAGGATTATTTTTAAATATATTTTTATTGACTTCAGGGAGGAAGAGAGAGGGACAGACAGGGATAGAAACATCAATGATGAGAGAGAATCAATGATCGGCTGCCTCCTACATGCTCCTTACTGGGGATCAAGCCCACAGCTCAGTCATGTGTCCTTGACCAAATCGAACCTGGGACTCTTCAGTCTGCAGACCAATGCTCTATCCATTGAGAAAAACCAGGGGGGGCATTGAAGGGATTAAACATATTAATATAAGTCAAATGCTTAGTATAATTCCTGACACAAAATAAGTGCTCAATATATGTCAGCTATTATTTTTATTGATAATGCTATTTTTACTTTTATAATTATTACTATCATGACCACATCAACCCTCAATCCTCTTATTTATATCAGCTCTTAAAATATTTGAAGACTCCTATTTAAAGCATGAGCTTTAGAGCTGTGTTTCAATCTCTGCTCCTTAGTAACTCTATAATAGGCAAGTTATCTGATGCGTTTAAACCAGATACCTCCAAAAAAGGTAATAGATAAGTATTACATGATCTCACTCACACTTGTAACCCAATGAAAATAAACTGATGAACAAAATAGATCCAGAGACATAGAAGCATAGGATAGACTGCAGAATTTCAAAGGAAAGACAGAGAAGGGGGTTGGGAGGGAGAGATTAACCAGGGAATTTATATGCAGATATGCATAGCCCATAGACACAGACAATAGTGTGGTGAAGGCCTGGGAGGAGCGGGTCTGGGGTGAAGGGGGTCAATGGGAAAAACGACAAAGGGGATATCTGTAATACTTTCAACAATAAAGATATTTTTTAAAAAAAGAAACATCATCCCAACCAATGTGGTTCAGTGGTTGAGCGTCAACCTGTGAACCAGGTGGTCAGGGTTCAATTCCCAGTCAGGTCACTTGCCCGAGTTGTGGATTCTATCTCTAGTGTGGCGGTGTGCAAGAGGCAGCCAATCAATGATTCTCTCTCATCACTGATGTTTCTGTCTCTCCCTCCCTTTCCCTTCTTCTCCGAAATAAGAAAATATATTAAACAAAAGGAAACACCAAAAAAGAGAAAGTTAATATCTCCTGCGTAGGATGGTATGAAGGTAAAATGAGATAATATATGCAATGTGCCTGACACACAGTAGGTACTTAAAAATATATCTGTTCCCATACCCTTCTTCATGCCTAAGTTTTCCCTCTCGCAGGTATTAAAAACCCCAATTTCTAACAGTTCTTTATATAATAGTTTGCTAGTCTCTGACCATCTTTGTTTTACTTTAGTTTGTTAAGTGTCTTTTTTTAAATGTAGTATCCAGGATGGACAGGCTTATTCTAAATGTGTGACCTAAGTATGTCATGCAGAGTAGAGTGGGACTTAAATCTTAAGATTCTTTAATCTTGGGAAGATACAGCTCAGCTAAAGGCATTTGTGGGCAAGACAAGGATTAGGTACATTCTCTTATCCCCATGATTTTTTTGCTTATTGATTTCCTTTTTTCCTGGCTCACAGGCTAATGAGTGATCAATTCCATCAAAACTTTAAGTTACTTATTGAATTAGAGCAGTTGTCCTGGCCCGCTCTAGTAGCTCTCTCCCAGGAATCTGCCTTCTTAGCAGCTTGCAATGCATGCATAATGCAGAGAGTCTAATTCCTGCCACATATATTGAGGGGCATTACTGCCAAAGTGTCTTTTCCAATCCATTTCATGTGGTTGCTTTCCAAAGCAAACTATTGAATTAAAAAGATAATTTCAATCTTGTTGGTTGGTACTGATTAAGTATCTTTAGGCATGTAGAGCGATATAATACATGCTTTGAAAGTATAAAGAGATAGTCCACCTTTCCAATTTTCTGGAGGCAATATAGAATATTGAGATCACTAAGATTCAAGATATCTAAGATAGAGCCCTATCTACGCCACTAATTGTATGATTCTGGATAAATCACTTGGCCTATTTAGATCAGTTTCCTTATCTGTAAAATGAGAGGGTAGGATTAAATTTTAAAATCACCTCTGGGCCAAACAATATGTAGTTCTATTATCAAGCTTTATAGCTAACTAAATGATCATATTTTCCACACCACATTTGCCTTTTTAAATCAGTTACTGCTGAGTAATAGCCCAGACAAAATGGGATATTTAAACAAATTTTGTAATTTTAATAGAAAATTAAAACAGTTGAACACTTCTTTTCCCAACCTCTTGCTTATATAATTTTAAAGCAGTTAATTAAATTGGATTTTACAAAGATTACCATGATATATCCAAGCTGAAGGGAAGAGTACAACATCTATAACTGAGGTACAACAGAGAGCTGCATTGAGCAAGACGTATTAACCAGAAAAAATAGCTTGAAACCTGACCTTGAGTATACACAGATCAATTTAGTGATATTCTGTAAGAATGCCTGGGAACATACATCATCCATGACTTTTCATCAGCAATCATACACATTTAAAAATGTTGTTATTCATTTAACTATAAAAGTAGTAGTCAAAATTACTGTGAAGCAATGCTTTTGGCCCCTAGTGCATATAAAATTATTGGTTTACTAGTATAAGAGGTTTTCATATGCAGACTTATCTTTCAAATAGGTACACTCTTTTATGCAATCCTTTAAGAAAACAGTCCATTAAAGATCTTACTGTGAGTGAACAAAATCTATAGCTACATTACCAACAGAAGTCTTAAGAGTCAATGTCACTGGTTATATTTATTAGTTAAAATGTCCCATAAGCCGAAACTGGCTTGGCTCAGTGGATAGAGAGTTGGCCTGTGGACTGAAAGGTCCCAGGTTCGACTCAGGTCAAGGGCACGTACCTTGGTTGCAGGCACAGCCCCAGTGGGGGGTGTTCAGGAGGCAGCTGATTGATGTTTCTCTCCGATTGATGTTTCTAATTCTCTAGCCCTCTCCCTTCCTCTCTGTAAAAAAAATCAATAAAATATATATTTTTAAAAATGTCCCATAGGAGGAGAACCAAGATGGCGGCATAGGTAAAACACCTATCTTGCCGCCATACACGGCAATTTTGAAACTATAACTTAATGAGAGAACCAAGATGGCGGCATAGGTAAACACCTATTGTTCTGCCCTGTGCAACAATTTAAAAATTACAACATAACAACAAAACAAACATCACCCAGAATCACCAGAAAGCTGGCTGAGTGAAAACTCCACAAATAAAAGTAAAGGTGGGACACTGAGACTCAGAAGAGCAGCGGGAGCGCAGCCTTGAAGATCGTGGGGAAACAGGTTAGGAGCCATCCTGGTCACGCGCGTGGGCGAGGGCTGGGGGAGCAACCCCGGCTGGATTTCGCCAACGTGGAGGGTGGAGACATCCCACTGCACGGATTCCCCAGCGCCAGGGGAGGTCCGAGATCCAGGGTACGTGGAGACATCCCACTGCACAGATTCCCCAGTGCCAGGCGAGGTCCGAGGTCCAGGGGATGCACCCTGGAAGCCGGGCACGGCAGAGGTCTCCTAGTCTGAGGAGAAACCCGGTGCTTGAAAAAGAAGTTTGGGGGCACTTAAACTGTGCCACAGCACAGATGCGTGACTTGCTCCCTGAAAACTTGTCTCCTGGTCCCGGAAACCACATGTTTTACAACCCTGGGCAAGACTTTGGGTGTGCAGACTCATTTGGGGAGAGGCAGAGTTGTCTGGCAAGGGGAAGAGACTAGCGGCTTTCTCTTGGAGGTGCCTGCAGCCATCCCCATCCAACAGAGACCCGCGCGCACGAGTGCCGCATAGAACGTAGCTGACACTGAGGCTGCCTGCTCAGCTCAGAGACTCCGCCCATCCAACCTGAACACAGTCTCCCTTCACAACCAATTGGCCTGGAGGTCAAACCCTCCTAGGGCTAACAACAACAAGCTGGGTTTAAATTCAAAAATACTGTACAACCCATAAAGGATTGCAGTAAGAGTACCCACCTCAAGTAACTGGGGAGGCTGTGCCACTGACCCTTAGAGGACATCTACCACATAAAGCAGCCACCATGCAGAGATATGGAAAGAAATCAGGTGTGAAAGAAATGGAGGAAAAAAGACGACTAGACAGAGAGTTCAAAACCACGGTTACAAGGCTTTTCAAGAGGCTCCTAGAAAAGGCCGATGAACTTAATGAGAACTATGAGGAAATAAACAAGACCAACCAAGAAATGAATGAGACTTACAAGGAAATGAATGAGACCCACAAGGAAATGAACAAGACCTCTGAGGATATGAACGAGACCCTCACGGATATGAAAAAGGACCAACTAGAAATCAAGCATACCCTGGCTGAAATAAAAAATATTATACAAAGTCCTAAAAGCAGTCCAGACGGCTGCAAGAACCAAGTCAAAGATTTGAAATACAAAGAAGCAAAATCCACTTGGCTGAAAAAGCAAGAAACAAAAAGAATTCAGATAATTGAAGATAGTGTAAGGGCCCTCTGGGACAACCTCAAGCATACCAACATCCGAATTATTGGGGTGCCAGAAAAAGAGAGAGAGCAAGATAATGAAAACCTACTTGAAGAAGTAGTGACTGAAAACTTCCCCCACCTGGTGAACGAAACTGACTTAAAAGCCCAAGAAGTACACAGAACCCCAAAATATAGGAATCTAAAGAAGACCACACCAAGACATATTATAATTAAAATGCCAAGAGCAAAAGATAAAGAGAGAATATTAAAAGCAGCAAGAGAAAAACAGTTGGTTACCTACAGGGGAGCACCCATACGATTGTCAGCAGATTTCTCAATAGAAACGATGCAGGCCAGATGGGAGTGGCAAGAAATATTCAAAATAATGAATAGCAAGAATCTACACCAAGATTAGTCTACCCAGCAAAGCTATCATTCAGAATTGAAGGTCAGATAAAGTGATTTGCAGATAAGAAACAGCTAAAGGAGTTCATCACCACCAAACCAATATTATATGAAATGCTGAAAGATATTCTTTAAGAAGAGGAAGAAGAAAAAGGTAAAAACATAAATTATGAACAACAAATACACATCTATCAACAAATGAATATAAAAATCAAGTGAATTGATAGGCTGATGAACAGGATAAATTGGTGAATATAACAGAATCATGGACATAGAGAGGGAATGGACTGACAATTCTTGGGGAGAAACGGGTGGTGGGAAGTGCAGCAAGAAACTGGACAAAAATCTTGCAACAATGGGAGAGGACAGTGGGGAGGGGGAGGTAAGGATGGAGGGTGGGATAGGTACAGGGTGGAGGAGAGCTATAGGGGGATAAAAAAGGGGAAACAATGTAATTAATAAACTGAACAATAAAGATTTAAAAAAAAGAAACTACAACTTAACGAACAAACACCATCGAGAATAACTGGAAAGCTGGCTAAGTGAAAATTCCACAAATAGAAGTGAAGATAAGACACTGTGACTAGGAGGAGCGGCTGAGGACAGAGTTGAAGATACGCGCGGAGAGAGGTTTGGAGGAGCACGCGCCAGCGGATAGGGCGGGCGGCTGAAAACCAGCCAGTTTTCTTGAACGGGGGAGACAAAGATGTTCCACTGGACTGATTCTCCAGCTCTGGGCAAAGTCCAGTAAACCCACTATCATAGGGGGTAAAAACTGGACAGTGGGAGGGCACGCTGAAGCTCGGGTGCTGCAGAAGTCTGCGGGCTAGTGGAAAAGGCGAGCTTGTGCAGAGTGTGTGTGAGCTTGGGAACAGCACAGCTGCCTGACCGCGCAGAGAGCGCTCGTGACTTGCTCTTTCATTTGGGAAACCATCAGACTGCACTGTTTTGCGACCTTGGGTGAGACATTGGGTGTGCAGACTCAGTTGGGGAGAGGCTGAATTCTCTGGCAGCCAGTGGAGCTCGGCAGCGGCTCTCTCTCAGAGACCCTGGGGTCGTATAGGGTGCAGCTGACACTTTCTGCTTGGCCTGGAGACTCCGCCCATCCAACCTGAGCACTGCTGAATGTCACAGACAATTGGCCTGGAGGTCAACCCCTCCAAGTGCTAACAACGATAACCTGGGCTTAACTTCAACAAGACTATGCAACCCATATTCACCTCAGGTAACTGGGGAGGCTGAGCCACTATCCCTTGTAGGACATCTACCACACAAAGCTAATTGACCAACTCAGGGAAGCAGCCACCATGCAGAGACATGGAAAGAAATCAGAGGTGAAAGAAATGGAGGGGAAAAAACGACTGGACATGGAATTCAAAACCACAGTTATAGGGCTTCTCAAGAGGCTCCTAGAAAAGGTCGAGACCTATAAGGAAATAAGCAAGACCGACAAGGAAATGAACGAGAACCTCAAGGATATGAACGAGACCTGCAAGGAAATGAGTAAGACCAAAGTGGAAATGAATGAGTCCTACAAGGAAATGAACGAGACCCTCAAGGATATAAAGGAGACTCTCAAGGATATGAAAAAGGACCAACCAGAAATTAACCATACACTGACTGAAATAAAAAAATATTATACAAAGACCTCAAAGTACTCTAGAGCACCCCAAGAACCAAGTTAAAGATTTGAAATACAAAGAGGTAAAATACACTCAGCTGAAAAGGCAAGAAACCAAAAGAATCCAAAAAATTGAAGATAGTGTAAGGGGTCTCTGGGACAACCTCAAGCATACCAACATCCGAATTATAGGGGTGCCAGAAAAAGAGAGAGAGCAAGACAATGAAAACCTATTTGAAGGAATAGTGACCGAAAACTTCCCACACCTGGTGAAAGAAATAGACTTAGCAGTCCAAGAAGGGCACTGAACCCCAATATATAGGAACCCTAAGAGGACCACACCAAGGCACATCATAATTAAAATGCCAAGAGCAAAAGATAAAGAGAGAATATTAAAAGCAGCAAGAGAAAAATAGTTAGTTACCTATAAGGGAGCACCCATACGATTGTCAGCGGATTTCTCAATAGAAACGATGCAGGCCAGACGGGAGTGGCAAGAAATATTCAAAGTGATGAATAGCAAGAATCTACAACCAAGATTACTCTATCCAGCAAAGCTATCATTCGGAATTGAAGGTCAGATAAAGTGCTTCGCAGATAAGAAAAAGCTAAAGGAGTTCATCACCACCAAACCAATATTATATGAAATGCTGAAAGATGTTCTTTAAGAAAAGGAAGAAGAAAAAGGATAAAAGTGTAAATTATGAACAACAAATACACATCTATCAACAAATGAATCTAAAAAGCAAGTGAATTAATAAGCTGATGAACAGGATAAACTGGTGAATGTAACAGAATCATGGACATAGAGAGGGAATGGACTGACAATTCTTGGGGAGAAAAGGGGTGTGGGAAGTGCAGCAAGAGACTGGACAAAAATCATGCAACTATAGGAGAGGACAGTGGAGGGGGGTGAGGGCGGAGGGTGGGATGGGTATAAGGTGGAGGGGAGCTATAGGGGGAAAAATGGAACAATGTAATTAATAAACTGAACAATAAAGATAAAAGAAAAAAAATTCCCATAAAATACTGATAAAACTTGTGTGTTTTTTTTTCCCTTGGCTTCTAACTTGAGAAATACCATATTGAGTCATGGCTATGAATTCTGGTATTTGGACTCTGACAGTGGCATCATAGGACTGTTTTAGAGAGCATTATTCTTTCCCTCTATGTGCATGCTCCTTAATTTTAATTAAGAATGTGACACACACACACTGTTGGGATAGGAGCTCATAGAGTATTTTGCAGAATATATTCTATTTGCTATCATCTATTTCTCCTTCAGACTAAAAGGGCAGCATACAGGAAAACAAGAAAATATTGAAAAACATCCATTTTTTATATTTTGGCATTCCTCACTTAGATTCATGCAGTGGCTGAAAGAAAAATCTAAAATAGTGGGGGTGGGGGGTAAAAAATAAAATAAAATAGTGGGAAAGATAGAAACATTGGTTCACCACAGCATCATTTATGCTATTCCTAAAGGTGAAATAATTTAGATCCCTGCTCACTTCCAATCATTAATTTACTCCAACATGACATTATATTTCCATGATGACAGTTTCCTAATAATTTTACCCATGGCTGGAGGAGAGGAAACAGCATTTTCCAAATGCCTATGATATTACTATGCTTTTCCCAGATGGGATCCTTACTGTTGTCTTGAACTGTGACTGAGAGACCACTACATAGCAGATGGTAAGAAAAGAGGACCAAAGTTTAAATGAACAACCATCACCACCAACATTAAGCCTTCCTTTGAAGCAATAGGAACTGTGAAATCTGGGTCTACATTACTGTTGAATATAACAAAGCAGGGCCTTCTTAATAGAGACAGGGTTTACTGTCTTTCTTAGCATAAATACACCAAGTAAAAATACATCAAGCAGAAAATAATAGGGCGTCCCTAATTCAATAATTGTCATAGGACTCTTTCCTTCTCCTTAATTAAACAGTATACAGGGAGCTGGGATTCACACAAAGAAATTCACTCCTCCTGCTGTCTTTCCCAGTTTGATTTATGCATAGCCCCTAGAGACACAGAGTAATGTCTTCATAGACTAAAAGCCCCAGCTGTTTTCAGAAAACCTATGACAAAGCTTAACTAAGGTTTACACATGCAAACATAAAACCTCCACAATTACTAAACTGGGTATTACAAAGCTGGCTCTTCAATCAAGGGTCTACATCCAGCCTTATTGCCTCTCTCATCCCTAGCCAAGCTGACCTGAATACACCTATAGTGCTAATTTAATATTGCCTGAGGCATTGTGGATTCTGGGTAGATAGACACTTTAGTAAAAAGCTGAGAAAGAGATATAGAACTCTAAGGATTTAAAACAAGTCATTGTTTATTAATATCAGACTGAAGCATTGGAACTATGGGAAATTCCATTTTTATGGACCTGATTTCTTTATTTTTCTTTTTCTAGTGGTAAGAAACCAGAAAATGGCAAGACAAGTTAAAAGAAAATCCTGAAAGATCTCAACATCCTTAGTTTGGTCTTAAATGAACAAAAGACTTCATGGACTTCTCTTCCTGTACCCATTTCTTTAATTCTAGTGTTTCATTTTTATGTCTCTTTTCTTCTATTTCACAACCAGGGGTTCTTAATCTAAACATCATAAGGGTTCACAGATATGCTTCAAGAACTCTATTAGCCTTCTGAAATTGCAGGCAAAATTGCATATGTATATTTCATGGGGAGACAGTCTATAATTGTCAGATAATTAAAGGAGTCTAAGGACAAATAAATTGTAAGGTAATTTCCTCAGACTTGCTCTGAATAATCTCGTGACTTCAAATCAAATCTTTACATATGCTGATAACTCTAATATCTATACCTTCAGTCCAAATTGTTCTTAGTCTGGGCATCTCAAGGGTACCTCAAAGTTAACCCAGGTCAGTAAATGGCACATAACCCACCTAGCTGCTCAGTCCAAAAGCCTGGGAATTATCCATATTTTTCTCTCTCCCTCATTATCCACATCCAGTAACCAAGATCTACGCGCTCTACTTCCTAACTCAAATATGAACCATTCGCTTCATCTCAACCACTATCATCTCAGTACAGGTAGATTACTACAATAGCCTCCTCACATGTCTTTCTGCCTCAATCAACTCTTCAGTTATAGAGAAAAATATGATCATGTCTTACCCTGACTTAAATTTTTTTCAATAACTTTTTTATTGATCTTAGACCACTGAACTTCAAATTCCCTGACATGGTAAATAAGGTCTTTTATGACCTGGCTCCTACTTAACTCTACAGTAAACACACTACAGTCTCCTTAACCCACCCCCTAGCCACCCTTTCCTTCAACCTTTAAACTATGCTATATTCTCCAGCCATACTGAATTATTTTCAATTCTTGCCTCAGGGGTTTTCATATACTTTAACATGAACCTGGAACACTCTGCCCCATCTGGGCCGATAACCTGCCAGGAAGCTATCCCTAGCCAACTAAAGCTGGGCTAGGGAGCACCTATTATATGCTTTGCTCATTCCTATGTGTGCTATGGAAAGATATGATTCTATGTTCTTATTGCCTACTTCTCTATTTCCAACTAAAGTTTGGTGAATAAACTATAGCTCCTTGAGGTCAGGGGCAATATGATATCCTGAGTACCTAACACAGTATCTGGCACCTCATATTTGGTCAACAAATACATGTTAATTAATTGAATTAATGAATGGATGGATGGCAAATGCAGGACTTTGACATTGTACCATATATCCCCACAACCTTTGCCTTCAGCTTGGTGTAGGAAACAAAATCGTAGTCCTCAGAGAAGTCAGCCAATTTAGGCATTAATTCCCTGGGCCTCATTTTCCTCATTTGTATAATGGAGGAAATGTTCTCCATGATCATGACTTGGGAATTTTCGAATTCACTGCTTCCTTAGCATATCTGATTATGATGCTCCAAATTCCACTTCAGGTCCTCCACTCCATTTCCTACATGCTCAATGCCATCCAAATGGCACCATGAATATCTGGTTTGACATAAGGCCAGTGGTGTGTGTGTGTGTGTGTGTGTGTGTGTGTGTGTGTGTGTGTGTGTAGAGGAAGAAAGGGAAGGAATGAGGGATGGATGTATGGAGGGGAAAAGGGAGAGGAAACAGAGATATGTTGAGACAATTCCTTGACATCCTTCTATTCCCATTTCTATCCTTTGTATAAAACAATAGTAGGTTTCAGTGACTTAATTTTAAGATGTTAAGTTATGATATGGTAACAAAATTCTTAAAATTGCTTAAGAATACTCAGAATAGGAAAAAAAGGAAATAAAATATGTTAGATAGGGACAAGTAGACATAAGTTATCTTAAAAAGACTCAATCCCAGTAACTTGACATAGTTTGGTAGAATAAGTCTTTCCAAAGGAAACCTCCTTTGAAATGAGATATAACCTGAACGTTTCTGGTCAAGAGAAGTGGAAGAACTATGGTTGCAGAAGCATTTGAAGTTACCGCAAAGCGATGCAAATATGTAACAAAAATAACCAGCACTAACACTATAATAATAGAAGGACCAATTCTCTACTGGTCCCTGGGGCAGGAACCAGATGGCCTAAAATACCAATTCTCATCTCTTCATTTCTTTGACTGATAAGAATGGATACGCTTCCATTTAGTTCTCATAAATAGTGACCTCTTCTCTCCTCTGTAGATAAAGTTAATACACTACCATTTTTGCTTCCAGATATTAAACTCATATTTAATGATATGTGTGCTTGGTAATGTATGAATCCAAAAACTTTCACTGACAAGAATGGCCCTGCATTTATCTATTTGTCTTTCAGTTGCTATACACAAATGCAGCAGGGAAGTAGAGAATTTAAATGCACAGCAGACAGCTGATGTATTTCTCCATAAAGTAGTCTACGTATTATAGCAAAAGTAGAAGCATAGAAAACCTCAGGTGAATTCTTCCTCATAAAGTGGCAAATGAAGCCAAGGGGCAGAGTAGTAAGGAGGAAAATAAAAGGCTAAAACAAGATTACTAGTGCATTAAAAACAAATCAAAAGTACCATTATCCTTGCCAACATTGGAGATGAATTAAACTCTTTCAGTGCAAAAAATGAGTGTCCACTTTTCATTATAAATAAAACCAATAGCATTTTCAAAACTGTTAGATGTTATTTCATTTCAGAAGTAGTTACACTTCAGTAGTGAACAGAGTTAGTATGTAATGTAAAAGGTTAAGAAGCAAAATAAGAATATTTAGAATAAAGAGCAACATAGAGAAATAAAATAGAAAACTCTAGCAATATGGACAATATGGATCTCCTGGTCTTGGAGATCATGGAACTTGAATAGGTAAATTCATATGTTTGTAGGGCTTCTATACAAATTACTGCTATATCTCACATATAAATACACTGAGTGGCCAGATTATTTATGACCACCTAACATTTGTAGGCAAATTAGCCATACACTGCATGATATGGGATATGGAAGCCGAAAGCCTGTTCAAACACCTACGCTGTCTGCAGTAACCAAGATAAAATGTCTCCAATTTACACAGGAACACAAGGATTGGACAGTCGAGCATTGGAAAAAAAGTCATGTGGTCCGATGAATCACGTTTCCAGTTGCATCATGCAGATGGCAGAGTGAGAATTTTGCGGAAACAGCATGAAAGCCTGCACCCCACATGCATAAGTACAACTCTTCAAGCTTGTGGGGGCAGTGTTTGGTTTGGGGCATGTTTTCCTAGCATGATTTGAGCCCTTTAATTCGTGTGGAACAATGTTTTCATAGCACAACATACCCGATATCATTGCTGATCAAGTTCATTCTATCATGTTGATGGTGTATTCCAATGGAGATGGTTTCTTCCAATAAGACAATGCGCCATGCCACGGTGCTGTATTGTGCAGGAATGGTTTCAAGAACACGGGGGAGACTTTACCTTGCTCCCCCATCACCAGATCTCAATCCAATTGAGAATTTGTGGGATGAAGTTAAAAGAGCCATCAGGCAGCTGGTTCCACAAACATCAAATCTCACAGAATTGGACAGTGCTATTCATCAGGCATGGTGCCAGATTTCTCCTATCACCTTTCAACATCTTCTGGAGTCAATGTCAAGAAGAATCGCTGAAGTATTGAAGGCAAAAGGTGGTCCAACAAAGTACTGATGGGATGGTCATAATAATCTGGCCACTCAGTGTATATAAGTATATAATTATTTTTATATGCATATATGATAGCTAAGCAGAGATCACGGAGCATAAAAGTACACCTGAATCACTGAACTAATGAAATTGAAAGAAACCACAAGATACTGTGCAAGATCAGATTCAGAAATCAGGCTTTAACAAAGAGGTCATTCCTTCATAAACTCTATGTGAGGTTACAGAGTATAGGTGTGCCCTATTTTAAGAAAACCCATTATTCCCACCCATATCAAATCTAAGGTTGCACATTTAAGTAAGATTTGTTTTTAAAATATGGAAGTTACCTATTCAGCTTCTTAGAAACATATTTTTCCTTTTATTGGGGTGACATTGGTTAATAAAATTATATAGAATTCAGGTATACAATTCTATAATACCTCATGTGTATATTGCATTGTATGTTCACCACCGAAAGTCAAGTTTCCTGCCATCACCATTTATCCCTTCTCTACTCTCTTCTAGCAGCTCCTCCCGCCTTTTCCTCTGGTACTCACCATGCTATTGTTTGTGTCTATGAGGCTGTGTTTTTTTTTCTTTTACTTAACCCCTTTTTTATTAAATTCATTGAGGTGACTTTGGTTAATAACTTCATATACTAAGTTTCAAGTGCACAATTACATAATACATCATTTGTATATTGCATTGTGTGCTAACCATTCATAATCTAGTCTTCTTCTGTCACCATATATTTAACCTCCTTTCCCCCTTCATCTTCTGTACCCCCATTTCCTCAGAAGCACATTTAAAAGAATAAAGTTAGGTATCCCTATACCACCAAGCTTCAAGTAGACTTGCTTTTGATTTTTCTTTTTATATTTTAATATCGGCATACTGCATATCCTTAAAGCTTGGAATGCCTAAGCTTTGCACTGTAGGAGGCAGGCAGAGAAAGAAAATTAGTAATCCAATACTAGGATGCTGAGATTATGTTCAACAAGTCACTGTCCCTATTGAGGAAGTAGAGTTTCAAGACAAAAGTGAATTAGAAAAGATTCTTGAAACATTTTAAAGACCTGAGGACAAATGCAGGAGAATATAATAAAGTTAAGTTCTCTAAAAATCTTCTGAAAAGGGTGGATATTATTGCCTATATTTAGAAAGACGTGTGTATTCACATATCATTTGAAGAAGAATCTCTGTGAGAACTCAAAGTGAGGTTTGTACTGAGGTCTAGTTTAATGAAAGATAAAGTGTTTTTTACACTATATCTAAATATAGGTCTGACATACTTAAGATGTGTGAATAAATAAATAAATACAAATAAGATTGTTTTTGAGGAACCCCTGAGTCTGTCCTTAATTTTGTGTGTGTGTATATATATGTGTGTATATATATATACATACACACACACATGTATATATATATAATATACACACACACACACACACATACAAGTATAATCTCTGGTTGTGTGTGAAGCTGGTGGCTTCTATCTGAATACAGTATTTTTTAAATGTCTTAAGTTTTAAAAAATATATCATTTACCTATACAGAGAGAACACTTACATATTAATTCCATTTGTGATATACTTTTTCTTGAGTACGTTATAAAAAGTAGTCAAGCTGATGCATTAACAAAATGGTATTTATTAGATGATCTCTAAGAAATAAAGGCCAGAAGACAAAGTATCCTTAGAAAAATCATAACTAAAACCCAGGCAGCTGCCTATTCTTTTGCCTAACCCAGACACATATCTCAAAGTATAATCTATTTAGCCTGGCCGGCTTGGTTCAATGGTTGAGAGTCAACCTATGAACCAGGAGGTCATGGTTCAATTCCAGGTCAGGGTACATTCTGAGGTTACAGGCTCCATCCCCAGTGTGGGGTATGCCAGAGGCAACTGATCAATGATCCTCTCTCATCATTGATGTTTCTATTTTTCTCTCCCTCTCCCTTCTTCTCTAAAATAAGTAAAAAAATATTTTTAAAAAGAATAATCTATTTACATAAACAATATAAAATCTTGAATTAGTAATAGAACACATTTAAACCAGCTATTATAAAACTAATATCTTAACTCTGAAGATGAAAGGTCATAGATAATACATGTTTAGGGAGTGGATATGATAAATGCAAACTATTATTTTACATTATATAATGTTCAAGAACTCCATTGTGTTAAAGATAAAAGCCATTCTAAGTAAATCTTAGTTTCAGCGTGATTCTAGGGTAGAACTTCAGCTTTTAGTCTGATAAACCACCCAAGTTTGTAACTCAGTCATAGTTTCATAACTTTAAATCATCAAACAACCCCAGTTTCAAATATCTTCTAAAAAATACCTGGGTCACCATCTATCTGGAAATGGTGAAACTAGTTCGGGTTTCTCCAAAACTCATGATTTAAAAAATGATAATTACAATAATTACAATTAAATATATCTAGAAGATCTTATCAGTATAAGATAGCTCTACTTATCAATATCACCACTTAAAAATGAACACCTGAAAAGGCTGAATTATAAACTTGATCCATAATATCAAAATCTACACCACAATACATACACTGCTCTATGAAAATCTATGCATTTAAAAATAATGGGCAAGGATAGGATGTACTCGTTATTCACTATAACAAAGTCAAGCCCAAGGCAAAAAAAAAAAAAAAAAAAAAGTAGAGAGCAAAGAAAACTTGGAAAGTAGCCTTAAATTAAATATTACAAACTTAGCATAAACTTTTAAAGTGGAGTTCCTATTTTTTTTTTTACCAAATAAAAACTGAAGTTCTACCTTTCAATTATAAACTTTTGTTATAATGCTTTTCTCTATTATTACAGTGCTAATAATAAAGAGGTAATAGAAAAATGGAAATGGGTGATAGATGGACAGAGGGAAAGGGGAGTGGAGGTAGGTGAGGTGGGCAAAGGGGACATAAATGGGAATGGGAAGAGACTTTGCTTTAGGTGTGCCTATCACCTAAAGCAAAGTCTCTTCCCATTCCCATTTATGTTTTGTTGTTGTATACTTGAAACCTGCATGATTTTGCAAACCAATATCACCCCAACAAACTCAATTATAAATTAAAAAAAGAAAATAAGAAAGAGGCAACAGCATCCAAAAGTAAAAATAAACTGGAATAACAAGTAAAACCCAATTCTGTCTGGCCACTAAGCCAATTTACTATTTCCCATTGCACTGGCAATAGCAATAGCAGCAGTGGCTGGTGGCAGCAGATTCTCTCTCCCTAAAGCACTCTTCATATCTGTTTCAGAGAGGAAACATTATGGCCAACCTGGATATAAAGGATCTGTCTGCAAAATGTGAAAAACTGTAATCCTAAGTAACCTCCCTTTAAGGAAAGTTCAAAATCCTTGTCAGTAATATTGGTAATCTAGACTGGAGAAAGCAAGCAACTGAAAAACAGAGTGAGCAGGCAACAGTGTAAGCAAAGTAAGAAGGAATCAACTAAATCCACAAAAGTAGAGAAACTACCACAAAAAGAGCTAAAAGCACTAAATAAATTTGCATTTGTAGAGATGCTGTGAGGATAAAGTAAAATGATGATACAACAATATTTCAGTTTTAAAACAGACACTCAACCTAACTCTCAAAAGAATTTTTAGTAGTCCAACTCATGTTTTACAGTCACTTATTTATTTTCTTAATCTCAAGAATAGGCAACTATTATTTTTTGCATAATTAAACATGTAAGCTAAACGCCTTTCAGTGGTAGCTGTGGTTACAACCAGTTTCCACACCAGTCCACCCCAAGCACTGCAGTCAGAGAACAAGAGCAGGAAAGCAGTTTGAAGGAATGGTGGTGAGGTAGGGCTTGGGGAGAACTATAAGAACAGACTAAAAGGATTAGAGTGCATTAATCTGGAAAGAGGAAACAATCAATCATGGATAATCACCACCACTACAATTCCCACCATTAAGCATTTACTATGCTAAATGCAGAGATATTGAGCTATGTCCAAGGATAAATTAAGTACTGTCAGTTTAACATTCCTTCTGTCAGTTATATCATCTATGTGTTAAGCATTGCATTTATTAGTTCACAGTTGTGAACTAATAAACAGTAAAATGACATAGAAATAATCTCAGACTGGAAATTAGAAGGCTTAAGTTCTAAGAATGTTAACTTTATCTGTAACTTTGAACAAATCACCTAACCTTCTTAGGCCTATCCAAAAGATCTTTAAAATGGGGTGTTAGATCGATCAGTGGTTTCCAGGTGTTTTTAAGTTGTCAACCCATTCTTCATAGTTGGGATGCCCTACATATAAAGAGGTTAAAAGTGCAAATCTTATGCTTGAATCACAGTGGTCATTATAGTCCCACAATTCTTCTCCAGGGCCTCCCCCATTCTCTGGAAATAGCTCTATACAGATACTAATATATTTTGAAAATCTATGGGCAAGATGGTCTTTTTAAGGTCTCTTATAGACCTAGCATTTTATGATTGACTCTAAAATTTTCCTCACTTATATCTTCAAAAATCTTTATTTAATTTAATCCAACAAGTATTTGTTGAATGTACCAATGTAACATAATTTCTACTCTGGAAGAGCTCACCATCTTGTGGTGTTAAACAAAATAAATAAAATGAGGATGCACTTCAAAGGAAGAGTGTTTTAAGGATCCAGACACAACCAAGCGCCCTTTAGAATAGAAGATCAATTTCTCTATTTTTTGTATGGCTGTATCATCAATTCTTGTGGTAGCAGGTGCTTAACATATACTGGATAAATGAATGGAGGTACGAATAAATGGATGAATGGATAGATAAGGCTGTTATCATACTCATATTCATTGAAATTCAACCAAATTATATATTTAAAAGTACTTTCCATATGTTAGAGATTTTTTTCTTAATAAGCACAGTGTTAAAAGAAAAGCAGCCTGATTTCTTAATGATTCACTCTACCATACACTGCCTATAATTAGTTATGAATGATGATATCTTATTAGAATAAAACCAGAGCAAAAAAAGTGCACACCATTATGGCAGGCCCCAACTAGAGTCAGCAGAGCAAATAAAGGCAACTTCTATCTAACCATTTTAAATATAATTTTGTGCGATCAAATAATGACACTAAATTTTTGCTTTGGCAGGAAATCATTCTTTCAGTGAGCCTGTTTTTATGAAGGTCATGCATTTGCTGCAAGTAAGCAAATCTCCAAATAGATAAATCAAGTTAGAAATGAGGGCCATTTTCTCTCTCCTTCTCATCCCCATTAGTACTAGGAAAAAGCAAGGGAGGTCAAGAAGAAAGCAGTTTCTCTTTTTTCATCCCAAGCTTAAATTCTGTCATGTAAGATATGCTTTGTCTTTTTAGAGTCAAAGTCAGCCAGCAGGCACTTAAGTAAAATTAAGGAAACTGCACCAATGACAGAAAATTTGATAGAAAGCTTGTTGGAGACAGCTCATTTATATAAAAGCTTTGCCTATTCAAAGAACGATATAATTTCTGGAAGAAATCTTTCGGGAAAAGGCCAGGTGGCTCTGTAGTTTTATAGCTCCTGTGATATCAGTTACCCAAGACAAGTGTTATGTATAAAACTTATGTTCTTCAAAACTGAATTGTGTTTCCCTAGAAGGCTATTACATTTGAAAGGACATTACAGTGGATTTAAATTCCATTTTTGTTTTAGCATAGCAATAATATTTTATTATGGTATACTATTCCTATTCTGAATATGTCTTATGAATAGACATATATTTATAAACATCCTGGGAAGGTTTAAAATGTATGTTTCTTTTCAATCTATGGCAATTGATACCTGAGTTGCTTAGAGAGATATCAAACTAATAGATTAAGTGAAAAATATATCCCCCCTTTCTAGTCTTCCTTGAAGGTACAATAATATATTGGGGAAAAAGTTGTATCCCTTTCTCTGCTATAAAAAGTAAGACCCCAATCTATGTAGGGCTCCATAAGTAGCTGCAATGAAAGTCATATTGAAGAGAGAAATATGGCAGGCTTTGACCTCACAGAGATTACATAACTGCTTTCTTCTTTTCGTTTCAGCTATTTTCTGTAAAAGCTGGATTCAATTCAAGGTCTTAAGATTCATTTAGAAGACTGGCATTTGGAATGAGTCCAGTTACTCCAGGGACCATGTGAGTTTTAATGTACCTACGACAGCTGGCACAACTGTCATTTGCTTCCATCATCTAAGCAAAATGTGGAAATCTCTAGTTAGGAGTGTTCAACTTTTGAAATTACCATTTTCCAACAGAGGGCTACCACTGTCAACTTTAGAAAGATGTTGCTCCTATGCGAAAGTATTTCCATAGAACAAGTAATGTGACATACACTGAGTGGCCAGATTATTATGATCTCTGAACATATAATAATCTGGCCACTCAGTGTATATCCTATATAATAAGAGGCTAATGTGCAAACTGTCCCCTCAACCAGGGGTTCGACCAGCAGACTGGCCAGCCAACTGCCCATGTCCTCTCCCCCTGGCCATGCTGGCCAGACTCCACCATGCACGAATTCATGCACTGGTCCTCTAAAAAAAATAAATACACACACACACACACACACACACTCTCTGAGTAGCCAGATTATTATGCGTTCAGAGATCATAATAATCTGGCCACTCAGTGTATATATATTAGAGGCCCAGTGCATGAATCCGTGCATGGATGGGGTCCAGCCAGCCTGGCCAGTCTGAGGGAACATGGGTGGTTGGCCAGCCTACCTGCTCGTTGAACTCCTGGTCAAGGGGACAATTTGCATGTTAGCCTCTTATTATATAGATATATACTGAGTGGCCAGATTATTATACATTCAGAGATCATAATAATCTGGCCACTCAGTGTGCTTGAGAGGTGAAAAAAAGAAAAAAAAAATTTCTTCCACTCACACATTTTGATCTAAGTTTGGTGGTATGTGTCTACTCTGGAGATTACTGTCTGGTACCATACAAGTTAGTTGAAATTCTTCAGACTAAGCATCCATAATTTTTTGTTCTATCCTCTACTTTTGCCCAAATCTATAGTGAAGTATTTATTCATTCAACCAATCAGTTAAAATATTTATTTAGAGTCCACTATATGCCAGAGACTTCTCTAAGTACTAGAAATACAACAGTGAGCAAAATGCATCCCCTGCCCTTATAAAGCTTTTATATTTGGGGGAAATGAATAAATACATAAATATGAAATATCAGCAATAAGTGATTCAAAAATATAAAGTGGAGTAAGTATGCATAGAATGATTATGAAAGGCCACTTTGAAGGGGTGACATTTGAGTACAACTTTGAATGAAGTGAGGACTAGTCTTGGTTTACTATTGATTAGAAAAAAATCCAGGAGGTCACTAAAATTACTGTGGTCAGAGCTGGAATTAAGAACAAAGAGCTAATGAATTTGGGAAATATCATTGGAATATTCAAATAAGTCATAAAGAGCAAATAAAGGCAACTTCTATCTAACCATTTTAAATATAATTTTGTGCGATCAAATAATGACACTAAATTTTTGCTTTGGCAGGAAATCATTCTTTCAATGAGCCTGTTTTTATGAAGGTCATGCATTTGACCAACCACCCATGTTCCCTCAGCTAAAGATCACCCACTGAAGGTCAATTAAATGATCCAAGGGATAAAAGAAGGCTGAGAGAGGACATAATTGAAATATATTATTTTAATGACCATTATGAATGGGAGTCTGTAAGCTGATACATTCAATTCTAGAAAAACACTTTACAAATGGTAAATTAGAATAATGACAAGCAGATATGAGTTTCTGGTTCTAGTATGAGTTAAAGAGATGTACTTCTCCCTATTTCTCCCACTAAATACAATAACAAAAAAAAAAAAAACAACAACTGGGAATTATACCTAAAACAAAGAGAAGACTCTGAAAGGTAGAGAAAATAAGGCAGACTGAATAGGGATTTTAGGACCCAAGGAATGACAAAGTTATATAAATCTTCTTTTACTTTATATACCCCTGAAGCCAACACCCAGAGATGCCAATGGACACAGATAAAACGTTTCAAGGAAGCCTGTTCCCCCTAACCTAAAGGGCAAACAGCAATTCAGAAAACTTTTAGACAATAACCACCCTACTGTACCCAAACAATATAGGAAAAACTTGGGCCTTACTCTGACCCCCATGAGCAAAGGCTAAGTGGGAAACCTAGACTTCCACCTTCTCCAGACTCTAATGAGGTGCCCCAACATGTCTACTGTATTGGTGTACCAGAGAAGGCCAAATGGATCTTTCATTCCCAACCAGGAATGTCAATAGAGGCTATGTGGTGAGCAGGAATCAGGCACCCCTTCTTCTATCAGCTCGGGGTAATGTCAGAAAAAGGACTAGCGGAAACTTCAATTTCTACATCAACCAGCAGTAATAAGGTTCCCCTTTACTTCCCTAGTATGTCAATGAAAGTTGAGTTGAGAACCTGGACTTCTACTTCCATGTGGTAGGAATAAAGTGGTAACTACTTCCCCCACCAGCATGATGTCAGAGTAGACCTACTAAAATGGGAGATTTAAATAAGATCCAGAGTCTCATAACATAATATCCAAAATGTCAAGGTTTCAATAAAAAGTCACTTGTCATATGAAGAACACAGAAAATCTCAATTTAAAGAAGAACAGACACCAACTTCATGACACAAATGCTGGAATCACAGGGCAAGCGTCTAAATGCTTAAACACATAATTATAAACATGCTTAAAACAAATTAAAAAAACACACTGAAAGTTTTGGCAAAGAAACAGAAGATAAAAAGAACCAAATGGCTCTGGCCAGTAATATTCAGAGCTTACAGCATTGGCCCACACAAAAGGGTTGCGAGTTCGATTACCTGGATTGTAGATTTGAGCCCCTACCCTGATCAGTGCCTGTGCGGGAAGCAACGATGTTTCTCTCTCACACTCTTTCACTCCCTTCCTTCCACTCTTTCTAAAAATCAATATAAAAAATATCCTCAGGTGAGGATTAATAAAAACAAACAAATAAACAAACAAAACACACACACACACACACACTAAAGAAAAGAAAAGAAAAGAAAAGAAAAGAAAAGAAAAGAAAAGAAAAGAAAAGAAAGAAACAGAAGAACCAAATAGAACTTTAAAACTGAAAAACACATCAAACAAAAAGTCAAAGGATAGGCTCAACAGTAGAATGGCAATAACACAGGAAAGAATCGATGGACTTGAAAATAGAATAATGCAAATTGCCTAATATGAGCAATAAAGAAAAAATAGACTGAAAAATATAAACAGATCCTCGGGGACTTGTGGGATAATAACAAAAGATCTAACATTCGTATGATTAAATTTCCAGGAGAAGAGGAAAAGTGTATATTCAGAAAAATAACGGGTGAAATTTTCAGAAAGTTGACCAAACACATAAACCTACCAAATAAAAAAGCTAAGATAACTCCAAATAGGACAAAAAAAGTCCACAC
Organism: Antrozous pallidus; assembly: GCA_027563665.1. NCBI lineage: Eukaryota > Metazoa > Chordata > Mammalia > Chiroptera > Vespertilionidae > Antrozous > Antrozous pallidus. The sequence continues at coordinate 37,948,562 of CM050509.1, read as the reverse complement.
TAACATTCATAATAATTTTTAAAACTAGTGAGAAAGAACACTGCTGGACAAACAATAATGATAGCAGATATATAAGTAGAATTATACATCATGTCCATGTGAGGGGCTATTCTAGGAATGCTGGACTGGTTCAATATTTTAAAAATCAATTAATAGAATCCATTATATGCTAAAGAAGAAAAAATCATATAATCATATCATTTGATGCAGAAAAAAGCACTTGAAAAATTTAACAGCAATTCATGATTTTAAAAAAGTCTCAGAAAACAGGAGTAGAGGGAAAGTTCCTTGACTTAGTAAAGAGTATTTACAAAAACCCTACAGCTAACATCTTACTTAAAGGTGAAGGACTGTATGTGTTTTTCCTATTATTAGGAACAAGGTAAATATATATTCTGAAACCACTCTTATTTGACATAATACTGGAAGTTCTAGCTAGTAAAAAAGCAAGAAAATGAAATAATAGGCATAGAAACTATGAAAGAAAAAATAAAGTTGTCTCTATTTGAGATAACATGATGGTCTATGTAGAAACTCTCCTATCAGACAACAAGCCAGTCAAAGAAAGACAAATACCATATGATTTCACTTACTACATGTGGAATCCAGTGAACAAAGTAAATTAATAAATGAAATAGAGACAGATTCATAGATACAGAGAACAGACTGACAACTGTCAGATGGAAGAGGGAAGGAGGCTGGGTGCAAAGATGAAGGGATTAAGAAGAAGAAAAAAGAAACCTCATACACAGTACTTTGATTACTAGAGGGAGTGGGAAGTGTGGGGAGGAAGAAGAGAGGAAAGAAGGCAAAAATGGTGATGAAGGGAAATGTAACTTGGGGTGGTGAACACACAATGCAATATTCACATGATGTATTATAGAACTGTACCCCTGAAACTTAGATAATTTTATTAACCAATGTCACCCCAATAAATTCAATAAAAAATAAAATTTAAAAGGGGATAAAAGGGGAAACCTCTTAGAACTATTTTGGAATTCAGAAACATCAGCTAATATAACAACAGACAGAAATCAAGTGTATTTCTATATACTAGCAATGCACATTTGAAAATCAAAATTAAAATTATGTCATTTACAATTATTCAAAAACAAAAAAATGTATAAATCTAACAAAATGCATATATGACTTATATGCCAAAAATTATAAAAATGATGAAATAAAAGAAAATATCAATAAATAGAGACATCAACTGTGTTCATGGATTAAAAGACTTAGTATAATAAAGAGGTCAGTTCTCCTTTAAAATGAATGACATTTGGCTAGATATAATGCCTGTCAAAATTTCAGCAAGATTTTTTTTTCTTTTCTTTTTTTTAAATTTTATTTACAATATAACTTATATTTAATAGTACATATGTTTTCCTCCCCCCCCAATATCCTCTCCCCAGCCTCCCTTACCCCCCAGCACATGTCCCACCTGCCCTCCTCCCCACCCCAGAGTCTTTCATTCATTGGTTGTGCTCATATGTATGCATACAAGTCCTTCGTTTGATCTCCCCCAGCATCTGCCTCCCCTCCACTCCAGCCTTCCCCCTGTAGCTTGACAGCCTGTTCGAGGCCACCCTGCCTCTATATCAATCACTCTCCCCTGTTTCTTTTCTTCAAAAATATCTTCAGCAAGATTTTTTCTAGGTATAGACAAACATCCTAAAATTTATATTAATAGACAAAGGAACTGGGAAAGCAAAATCAATTTTGGAAAAGAAGAATAACGTAAGTGAAATTGGTCTATCCAATTTAAAGATTTATAAAGCACCAGTACTCAACAAATGGTGCTAAAGCAAGTAAATATGTATAGGTTTAAAAAATGAACCTTGATGTAACTCTGACATATTAAGCAAAAATTAATTTAATTTGGATTATAAACTTTAAATGTAAAATTGTAATTAAAAAAATACCTTTATTGCTGAAAGTATTACAATGGGTACAAAAGGAGATAACTGTAAAACTTTTAGAAGAGGGGAAAATCTTTGGGCTTGGAAAAAACATCTTAGATACAGTGTCAAAAGTAAAACCCATAAAAGAAAAAAAAGTTAAATTATATTTCACCAAAATTTTAAACTTTTGCTCTATAAAGGCTATTAAGCAGATGAAAAAACAAGCTACAGATGGGCAAAACACAAATATGTTCAAAGCACATAGCTGACAAAGTATTCATGTGCACAAAATATATAAAGAACCCTCAAAGCTTAACAATAAAAGCACAAATAATCCACTTAGGAAAAAAGAAAAGTCAAAGGACATGAAGACATTTTACCAGAAAGAATATGTGAATGGCAAATAACCAGATAAAAAGATATTCAACATAGCTAGCACTTAGGGAAATGCAAATTACTATCACAATGAGATATCACTCATACCTATGGAAATAGCTAAAATAATAAACAGTGACACTGCCACATGCTACCAAGAATGCAGAGGAATTGGATCACTCATATTGCGAGTGGGAAAGTAAAATGGCATAACCACTCTAGAAAGTAGTTTGTCAGTTTCATAAAAACGGATGGAATAACTATCAACTATCATGGTATCTCACATAGAATCCCTTTTAATCAAGGAATTTATTCACAACAGATGAAGATGGTAATAACCCCATGCTCCTGAGGTTCATTAGTTTTAAAATATTCCCCACCATATGGTATGCTTCAGACTTGCTACAGTGGTGGAATGGCCTTTAAAAGACTGAACTACACAGTACTAATTTGGTGGTGATGCCTTCTAGGATACAGTATGTTCTTTAAATCAATGTCCAATATATGGTGTCATTTTTCAAATAGTTTAGATTTATGGCTCCAGGAATAATTTTACAGGTGAAAATGGGAGTGGTTTGGCTCACAATTATTCCTGGTAATTCATTAAGCAAATATTTTGCTTTCTGTCCCCATGACATTAGGCTCTGCTAGTCAAGAGATCTTCTTAGTTTTAATGGAAACTAAGGTCACAGTTCCTAGAATATTCTCCATGATAAAATATATTCAAGTCCATAAAACAAGTCTCAATAAATTTTAAAACTACTTCAATCATATAGAGCATAGTCTTTGACAAGATGGAATTAAATTAGAAGTCAGTAACAGAAAGATAGCTGAAAATATAAATAATACATGTGTCAAAGAAGAAAGCACATAATATATTAAAAGTATTTGAACTGAATATGAAAATAGACCATATCAAAACCAGTTCTTGGAGTGGAATATATAGAATTGACTACTTACATATTTATAGGAGACTTACTCATAATAGACAAAATTGGAAATAACCCAAATGTACATAAAATGGTGTGTGGATAAGCAATTGTATTTAATTCATACAATAGATTACTTAACAATAAAAGAAAAATACTACTAATAACAGTAGAATGGATTAATCTAAAAAATTAAAATGCTGAGGAAAAGAAGCCAGACACCAAAGGACATAGTGTATGACTCTACTTATGTGAAGATTAGTAACAAACAACTAACTTATGGCAATAGGAGTCAGAATAGTGGTTGCCTGTGTAAGTTGGAGATGGCATGGAAGGGGTTATAGATCATCTTTCTCATATGATGCAAATTATTTATGTCTTCATTATGGTGATAATTACAAGTGCATGTGCATTTGTTAAAAATCACCCAAGTATACACTTAAGCTTGTGTATATCACTATGCAAATTTCATCTCAATATTTAAAACCCCTTTTTTGTTTGTGTGTGTATGAAAGGCTAAGGTTCAAATTTTTTAAAAATCTTTATTGTTTGGATTATCACAATTGTTTCTCTTTTCCCCTCCCCCCAGAGGTCCCCTCCACCCGGTTCCCATCCCACCCCATGCCTTTACCCCCACACACACACTGTCCTCATCCATAGGTATATGGTTTTTGTCCAGTCTCTTCCTGCACCCCCACACCCTTTCCCCCCCCCCCCGAGAATTGTCAGTCCACTCCCTTTCTATGCCCCAATAATATTATAGTCTCTAGTTTATTCTGTTCCTCAGATTTTTTATTCATTTCATTTTTAGATTCACTTGTTGATAGATGTGTATTTGTTGTTTAACATTTTTATCTTTACCTTTTCTTCTTCCTCTTCTTAAAGAATAATACTGGTTTGGTGGTGATACACTCCTTTATCACATTCTTAAATGTGAAGCTCTTTCAATTCTGAATGATAGCTTTGCTGGGTAGAGTAATCTTGGTTGTAGATCTTACTATTCATCACCTTGAATATTTCTTGCCACTCCCTTCTGGCCTGCATAGTTTCTGTTGAGAAATCAGCTGACAGACTTATGGGTGCTCGCTTGTAGGTAAGTGTTTTTCTCTTGCTGCTTTTAAGATTCTGTCTTTGTCTCTTGCTCATGGTATTTTAATTATGATGTGTCTTGGTGTGGTCCTCTTTGGATTCCTTTTGTTTGGAGTTCTCTGTGCTTCCTGGACTTGTAAGTCTATTTCTTTCACCAGGTGGGGGAAGTTTTCATCATTATTTCTTCAAATAGTTTTTCAGTATCTCACTCTCTCTCTTCTTCTGGCACCCCCATAATTCTAATGTTGGTATGCTTGAAGTTTTCCCAGAGGCTCCTTACACACTCTTCATATTTTTGGATTCTTTTTTCTTTTTACTTTTCCAGTTGGGTGCTTTGTACTTCTTTGTATTTCAAATCTTTGACTTGATTCTTGCGATCCTCTAGTCTGCTGTTGGATCTCTGTATAATATTTTTATTTCAGTCAGTGTATGCTTAATTTCTAGTTGGTCCTTTTTCATTAAATTTATCAGCCTTTTCTAGGAAATTCTTGAAAAACCTTATAACTGTGGTTTTGAACTCTATATCCAGTTGTTTGCTTTCCTCCATTTCTTTTACTTGTGACCTGTTTCTTTGACTCCACATTTTGGCTTCTTCCCTGAGATGACAGAGTGGCCTTGTGTGCTAGGTGTCCTATAGGGCCCAGTAGCTTAGCCTCCCCAGTTACCTGAGGTAAACACTCCTAGTGCATCCCTTTGTGGGCTGGGTATACATTCTTGTTGTAGTTAAGCCTTGATTGCTATTGGCATCACTGGGAGGAATTGACCTCCAGGCCAACTGCCGGTGAGGATCAGTTGTGTCTACACTTGGAGAACTTCTGTGCTGGAGACACCCTAATGAGACAAGACTTGCAAAAGCCTCTGTGCTCAGCTTGGATGGGGCAGAGTCTCAGGGAGGAGGAGACAGCAATGGCTTCCTATCAGCCCTGCCATAAGAGGCCACTGTGTCTCAGTGTTCCGTGGTAATTGCTGCAAGCACCTCTGAGGGAAAGCTGCTCTTGAGTTTATCCTGCTGCCAGACAGTCCAATTTCTCCCCAAATGAGTCTGGGTCCCCAGAGTATCACCTGGAATTGGAGTTCAGAGCCGTTGAGAGCTTTTGTGTCCCTCTCAGTTGAGAAAGCCAACTGGGTACTCAATTGCCAGACCTCTCGGTGCACATGATCCTGCAGCTCCTCTGAGTCTCCGTGTGCTTTTCTCTTTCCTTCTAGTTGTAGAATTTCCATTCAGCCAGCCTTCCTGTAGTTCTGGATGATGTCCATTTTGTCTTTTAGTTGTAGTTTTAAAATTGTTGTGCAAGGCAGCAGTTTAAGTGTTTACCTATGCCGCCATTTGATTTCTCTCTAAAAACCTTTTTAAATAGCAAAATGTAAGTAGAGAACTCTTTTGTCTCAAATGTGGAAGTAAAAAAAAAATTACAAATTAAAAATTCAAATAATTGGAGATAAATTCACATACAATATATTCATAATGGACTACCAAAAGAAATTATTTTTTCCTCCCAGGGAGACATATGATTTCCTAATAAAGAACTCTCAGAAACAGAGTAATGTGCAGGTTGGATAACAGATATGCCTCATCAAGAAAATTTTTACGTTTCTACTAATGAATTAAAGTCTACTAATGGAAAAAAATCTAGCTTTATCCTTTTAGCTTATGATAAATGAGTAATAAATACCCTTTAAAAAGTCCATGATGGCAGTACCGATTTTTTTTTCTCCCCAAAAGTACAAATTTCAGTCTTCCCATAATAACTTATTTTACAAAGTAAAAATATTCCGGATCTAACTGGCGATGACTGGCTGTACTACAATAACACAGATGTATATTGATTACTCTGGGGGAGATGATATCCCAACACTATCAAACCCACAGCATACTGCTATTTGGTATGTTGCTCCTGCTTCTGAGATGCAAATCAGTTATTCTGTTCCATAACTAGCAATATTAGAAATATAAATGGAAGAATTGGAAACAATTCCAAGTTGTAGAGAAAAATTTATAACTCCCTAAACTGAAACTGACATAAAAAGTGACCACTCATTCATCTCAAGTATTTATTAAGTGCCTACCATATGTCAAACCTGTGCTAGATGTCCAGCATTTAAAGATGGGTAAAGTAGCATCATTGCCTTCTAAGAAATAATAGCCTAAATGAGAGAAACAAATAAATGAATAGATAATTATAAAGTAGTATCATCACAGCAATAATAAAAATATGAACAAGACATAACCAAAGTACAGAAGAAAGTCCATGGAAGGTTTTCTGAATGAGATAGTAACTGAACTGACTTTGAAGGATGAGTAGGCATTAGCTAGGTAGGTGATGAGAAAAAGTAGAGAGGGCCTTTTAGGCACAATGCACTACATAATCAGAGGCAGAGGCATGGAGGAGAGAAGCAGAATAAGCTACAAATAGATTAAGCATTTTAAGAAAGAGAGTGACAGGATCCAATTTTAAATAAAAAACTCTGGCAATGTGAGGGATGCATCAGAAGGGACAAAAAGGGAGGCAAGAAGAGCCAATTAAGAGATTGTTGTAGTTTAGACAAGCAACAATGTGATGTTGAACTAGGGAGGGCAATAGCAATAGAGAGAATAGAGCAGATTATGGTCAATGGTAAATTTAATTAATTTGGCTTTCAAGATGCCATACTCTCTTGATTTCCCTCCTACCTCTCACTGGCCTTTTTTTTTTTCAGTTTTATTTGCTGGTTTCCTCTCTTTTCCCCAACTTTTAAAAAAGAAGATTAACTTAGGACTCAGTCCTTCAATCTCTTTCTATCATCACTCTCTTGACTTTAAAAACTATGTATGTGCCAAATGATGGTTCATGCCCAGATATTTCCATCACACTCCAGACTCATATACTCCCTTACCGGCTTGACATTTTCACTTAGATGTCTGATCAACAACTCAAACTAACATGACCAAAACTGAACTCCTGCATGTCAGGCTTATTCTAACTATAGTTCTTCCCATTTTTATAAGTGTGCCTCCTTTCTCAGGCCAAATAACTTTGAATTCATCCTTGACTTCTTCCTTGCATACTTTATATCTGATATACCAGCAAATCCTGTTTATTGTACCGTCATAATATATCCTGAATCTATCCAATTCTCACCATCTAATACTGTTTCCACCCTGCCTCCAGACATCATCTTCTCTTGTTTGGAATTTTACAGCAGCTTCCTATCTGGTACCCCTGGTGCTACCTTGCCCTTACACTTATAATCTCTTTCCAAGATAGGAGCCAGCACAATGCTTTGAAATGCCAGATCATAAGACTGTTGTGCTCAAAATCCTTGTAAGTTTTTTAGTTTTATTCAAAGTAAAAACCAATGTCCTTACTATGGTCGCAAGGCCCTATAATATCTACTCTTTTGTCCAAGTATTCACTTCTAAATTAACTTCCTATCATTCCCTTGCTCATCTGCTCTATCTAGCCACACTAACTCCTTGACCAATAGTCCCTTGAACAACCCAGACAGTCTTGACTGAAGGTGTTTGTGCCAGTTGTTTCTTCTGCTTGAATATCCTTCCATCAGATAGCCACTCCCCTCCAATAAATTTTTTCCATGTCCCTTGTCAATGAGGTTATCCTGAACATCTATTTAAAATTGCAACCTGCATCCCACCAGTACTCTCAATCCTCATAATTCTCTGTTGCTTCCATAACACTGACAACATATACATATATAAAACCAACCAGGCCTTATCCTATCTAATAAAAGAGTAATATGCAAATTTGACCATACCTTCGCTACGCTACCAGCAGGGCCCTGCGGGGAGACAGTACAGGCACCACAGGCCGGCCGGGACCACCAGCGCAGCATCTGTTCCCCAGGCCACTCCACAGGGCCCTGTGGGGGGACGGTACGGGAACCACAGGCCAGCCTGGACCACTGGCACAGTGTCCATTCCCCAGCCAATCAGGAGCGGGGGGCGGGGCCGAGCGGCACATGGTGCCACCCCTCGCACCGCTGCTCCACAGGGCCCTGCGGGGGCAGAGTACGGGTGCTGCAGGCCAGCTGGGACTGCCGGGGCAGCGTCCGCTCCCCAGGCCACTCTGCGGGGCACAGAGCAGGTCCGCAGCGCAAGGGGTGGGGCGGCGGTACAAGGGGTGTGGTGGCTGCCCTTTCCAGCCCTGAGTTTAGGCCGCATGCCCTGTGGTCCTGGGTGCCTGAGGCTACCTGTGGCTGTGGCTGGTCTGAGTGAAGCTGGCCCAGGTCCTGGGTGCCTATAGCTGGCCGAGGAGGGAAGTCTGGGTCCCAAGTGTGGGACAAGGCAGAAGCAGTTAGGGGCCATCAGGCCAGCAGGACGTTCAGGCAGGTAGGCAGAGGTGGTTAGGGGTGATCAGGCAGGCAGAAGTGGTTAGGGGCGATCACGCAGGCAAGCAGAGGGGTTAGGGGAGATCAGTGAGGCAGGCCATGAGCAGTTAGGAGCCAATGTTCCTAGATTGCGAGAGGGATGTCCGACTGCCAACAGTCAGACATCTCTGACTGCCAACTGTCAGACAACCCCAAAGGGGTCCCTGATTGGAGAGGGTGCAGGATGGGCTGAGGGAACCCCCCTCCATGCACAAATTTCGTGCACTGGGCCACTAGTCACCATATATATATGCATATATCACTGTGTATGTATGCGCATATGAGTGTGTGTGGGAGGGAGGGAAGGAGGGAGGGAGAGAGAGAGAGAGAGAGAGAGAGAGAGAGAGAGAGGGGGGGGGATCTGAAGGATCAACATGAGAGAGAAACACAATTGATTGACTCCTGCATAGGCTCCTTCTACCAGGACTGGGGAAACTGCAACCTTGACTGGGAATCAAACCTGAGACCCCTCAGTCTGAAGGCTCTAACCACTAAACAAAACCAGTCAGGATAAGTTTTCATAAACACATATCTTCAAGTAACCCAAACTTCTATCCAAAACATAAAGCCTTTCCATCACACTGAAAGTTGCCTTGTGTTCTTTTCCAGACAATCCCACCCTCATATCCTAGAAGGAAGCACTTTTTTTTGTTGCTGTTGTTTTTTTAGAGTTGATTTTTAAAAATTCTTTATTGTGTTAAGTATTACATGTAGTATTAAATATGTCTCCTTTTTTCTCCATTGACCTCACCCTGGCCACCCCTAACCCCCAACACATGCCCTTATCATCCTACTGTCTGTGTCCATTGATTATCTTTATATGCAAGCATACAAGTCCTTTGGTTGACCTCTTATCCCACACATCAGGGCTTTCCCTCTGAAGTTTGATGGTCTGTTCCATGCTTCTATGTCTCTGGCTCTATTTTTGTTCATTAGTTTACATCGTTCATTAAATTCCACAAATGAGTGAGGTCATATGATATTTACCTTCCTCTGACTGGCTTATTTCGTTGAGCATAATGCTCTCCATGTCTATCCATGCTGGGGCAAATGGTAAGAGTTCTTTCTTTTTTACAGCAGCATAGTATTCTATTGTGTAGATGTACCACTATTTTTTAATTGACTTATCTACTAATGGATACTTATGCTGTCTCCAAGTCTTAGCTATTGTGAATTGTTTTGCTATAGACATAGGGGTGCATATGCCCTTTCTGATTGGTATGTCTGATTTCTTGGGACATATTCCTAGAAGTGGGAATACTGGGTCAAATGAGAGTGCCATTTTTAAGTTTTTGAAGAAAATCCATACTGATTTCCACACTGGCTGCACCAGACTGCATTCCTACCAACAATGCACAAGGGTTCCTTTTTCTCAACATCCTCGCCTGCACTTGTCAATTTGTTTACCATAGCCATTCTGACAAGTGTGAGATGGTATCTCATTGTCATTTTGATTTTCATCTCTTGGGCGATTAGTGACTTTGAGCATGTTTTCATATGTTTCATGGCATTTTATATGTCCTTTTTTGAAAAGTGTCTAAGTCTTTGCCAATTTTTAAATTGGATTCTTTATCTTCCTTTTGTTAAGTTGAATGAGTTCCCTATGAATTTTGGAGTATAACCCCTTATCAAATGTAACATTGGCAAATATGTTCTCCCATGCAGTAGGCTTTCTTGTTGTTTTGTTTTTTTTGCTATGCAGAAGCTTTTTATATTGAAGTAATCCCATTTGCTTATTTTCTCCTTAGTTTCTACTACCCTAGGAGCTATGTCAGTAAAGATATTGCTATGATATATGTCTCATATTTTGCTCCCAATGAATTCTTCTAAGATTTTTATGGTTTCTCATCTTACATTTTGGTCCTTTATCCATTTGAGTTTATTTTTGTGTATGGTGGTCTAGTTTCATTTCTTTTTTCATGTATCTGTCCAATTTTCCCAATACCATTTATTGAAGAGACTGTCTTGACTCCATTGAAAGCTATTGCTTCCTATGTCAAATATTAATTGAGCATAATGGTTTGGATTGATTTCTGGGTTCTCTGTTGGGTTCCATTGATCTATATGTGTCTTCTGTGCCAGGAAAAGGCAATTTTGAGAACAGTAGCTTTGTAATATAGCTTGAAATCTGGTATTGTGATCCCTCTAACTTTGTTCTCTCTCAAGATTGCTGCAGCTATCTGGGATCTTTTTATTCCATATGAATTTTTGGAGAGTTTGTTCTAGGTCTGTGAAATATGCCATTGGTATTTTAATGGGGATTGTATTAAATCTATAGTTTGCTTTGGGTAGTATGGCAATTTAATAATGTTGATTATACCAATCCATGAACACAGTATATTCTTCCATTTGTGTATGTCTTCATCTATCTCTTTTTTCAATGTCTTGTAGATTTCCGAGTACAGGTCTTTTGCTTCCTTAAAGTTTATCCCTGGGTATCTTAATTTTTTGGTACAATAGTTTATAGGATTGATTTTGTTGTTCCTCTTTTTGCAAGTTGTGTATAAAAAAAGCTGTAGATTTCTAGGTGGTAATTTTGTATCCTACTACATTGCCAGATTCATTTATTAAAGCTAGTAGGCTTCTTATGAAGTCTTTAGGGTTTTCTATGGACAATATCATGTCATCTGCAAATAATGACATTTTTACTTCTTTTACAATTTGGATGTCTTTTATTTCTTCTTATTGTCTGTGCGCTATGGCTAGTACTTCCACCAGTACTATGTCCAACAGAAGTGGTAAAAAGGGTATACCTGTGTTGTTCCTGTTCTTAGGGGAAATGGTTTTAATTTTCCCCATTGAGGATGAGGTTGGCTGTGAGATTTTCATATATAGCTTTTATTATGTTGAGATATGATTCTTCTATCCCCACCTTGATGGGTTTTTATCAAGAAAGAATATTGGATTTTGTCAAATGCTTTTTTCCGCATCAATTTAAATGATTGTGAATTTTATATTTCTGAATATGTTTATGTGATGAATCACGTTTATTGATTTGCAGATATTGTACCATCCTTGCATCCCTGGGATAAATCCCACTTGGTCATGGTTATGATCTTTCTAAGGCAACGCTGGATCCGAGTTGCTAGAATTTTTTTGAGGATTTTAGCATCTATGTTCATCATATATATTGGCCTATAATTCTCTTATTTTTGTGGTGTCTTTATCTGGTTTCGGAATTGGAGTAATGCTGGCTTCATAGAAAGAGCTTGGAAGTGTGCCTTCCTCTTGATTTTTGGGGAATAGTCTGAGGATAAATTTTAGTTCTTCTTTGAATGTATGAAAAACTCCCCCTGAGAAGCAGTGTGGCCCAGAGCTTTTGTTTGCTAAACTTTTTTAAAATTATTACTTTTTCAATTCCCTATATAGTTATCAGCATATTCAGATTTTTAAACTATTCTTGATTGAGTTTTGGAAGGTTGTATTTTTCTTGGAATATGTTCATTTCTTCTACATTGACCAGTTTGTTGGAGTAAAGTTATTCATAATACATTTTTTAAATCCTTCGTATTTATTTGGGGTCTGTTGTTATTTCACCTTTTCCATTTCTAATTTTGTTTATTTGGGTCCTCTCTCTTTGCTTATTAGTGAGCCTCTCTAGAGGTTTATCAATTTTTTATATCTTTTCAAAAAACCAGCTCTTGGTTTCATTGATCTTTTATTTTTTTTTGTCTTTGTCATTTATTTCCACTCCAATCTTTATTATTTCTTTCCTTCTGCTTACTGTGTGCTTTTCTTGTTGCTCTCTTTCTAATACTTTAATTGTAAAGTTAGAACATATATTACCAGTTTTTCTTGTTTTTTTGAGGTAGGCCTGTAATGCTATGAATATCCCTTTCAAGACCGTTTTCACTGTGTCCAATAGATTTTGGATTGTTGTGTCTTCATTGTCATTTGCTTCCAGAATGTTTTTATTTCTTCCTTGATCTCTTTGGTAACTCAATCACTGTTTAATAACATGCTATTTAGCCTCTAAGTATTTAACTTTTTTTCATTGTTTTTATTGTAGTTTATTTCTAGTATTATTCCATTGTGATCTGAGAAGATGCTTGATATAATTTCAATCTTTTTTAATTTGAAGAGACTTTTCCTGTGTCCCAGTATGTGTTCCATCTTTAAAAATGTTCATGTGCACTTGAGAAGAATGTATATTCTATAGCTTTGGGGTGAAATGTTCTGAAGATGTCAATTAAGTCCATCTGATCTACTGAGTCATTTAGTATTGCTGTTTCTTTGCTGAATTTTTGTCTGGAGGATTTATCCAGTGATGTCAATGGGGTATTAAAGTCCCCTATTATGATTGTATTGCTGTTGATAACCCTTGATATCTTCCAGGAGTTTTTTATGTATTTGGTGCAACTTCATTTGGTGCATATATGTTTACCAGAGTTATAACCTCTTACGAGATCAATCCCTTCAATCTCTTGTTATGGCCTTCACTACAGGGTCTATTTTGTTAGATGTAGGTATTGCTACCCCAGCTTTTTTTATTTTTTATTTCCATTTGCCTGGACAGTTTTTCTATCCATACACTTTCAGTCTGTGTGAGTCCCTTGTTTTCAAGTGGGTTTCTTGCAGACAGCATATGTATGGGTCATGTTTTCTTATCCATTCAGCCACTCTATGTCTTTTGATTGGGTCATTTAATCCACTTACATTTAAGGTTATTATTATAGGTAGTTTTTTGTCACCATTTTTATTTTTATGTCCGTGTTCCTTCTTTCATTTCTATTTCTTCCTTTTACAGCAGACCCTTTAGCATTTCTTGCATTGCTCTCTTGGTAGTGATAAACTCTTTTATCCTTTTTTTGTCTGCAAAGCTCCTGATTTCCCCCTCAATTTTGAATGATAGCACTGCTGGATAGAGTATTCTTGGATTCAGAACCTTGCTTTGTATAACTTTGTATACTTCATTCCATTCCCTTCTCGCTTGATGTGTTTCTGTTGAGAAATTATTTGATAATCTAATGGGAGATCCTTTGTAGGTACCTCTCTGCCTCTGTCTTGTACCCTTTAATATTTTCTCTTTGTCATTAATGTTTGCCACGGTAATTATGACGTGCCTTGGAGAGGGTCTTTTTGGGTTCATCTTGCTTGGGGCTCTGTGCTTGTGTGAATTTTTTCTTCTCCAAAACAGGGAAGTTTTCTGTCATTATTTCTTCAAGTAGGTATTCTAATCCTTGCTCCTCTTCTTGTTCTTCTGGCACCTCTATTATATGTATGTTACTTCATTTCAGGTTGTCCCAAAGCTCCCTTAGGGTCTCCTCCAGTTTTCTAATTTTTTTCTCCATTTACTTTTCAGATTGGATGTGTTTTCCTGCCCTATCTTTCAACTTACTTCTTTGGTCTTCCACTTATTCTAGTCTACCATTGAAAGCCTCCATTGTGTTTTTTATTTTAGCTATATCATTTTTATTTCCTCTTGACTCTTACATAGCTTGTTGATTTTTTCATCCATCTGGTTTATGAACTGTAGGACCCTTATTTTGAATTCTTTTTATGACATACTGCATGCCTCCATTTCATTTTGTTCCTTTTCTGTCATTTCCTCACTTTTCTTTCCTTTCTGAGTTGTTTCTTTGTCTCCCCATTTTTATTGTCTCTCACCCTCAGCTCCCTGGTTGAAGTCCAATCAGTTTAAGCCACTAGCAGTCCAATGGCCTTGTACTCACTAGCCCCAGGTGCTGGGTGTGCCTTGAGTTTCACACCCTTATTGCTTCTTCTCTGAGTTGTACCCCCTTCTCAAATGTTTCTGGTCTCTCAGTTATCTGTTTCTATTGGTTAGTTGAGGGGGGTGCACAGTTTCTCTAGTGTGTGAGTCTCTGTAAGGGCATAGAGCCCTCTGGCATGCAATTTGCTATGAAGCCCCAGCCCCTAAGGAGGGATAGTGCCCTAGGTCCCTCTGGTGGTGCACTTAGTATGATCCTGGGACCTGAGGTTGGGTACACCAAGGTGCACCATCAGCTCTGACCTGGAATGAGGGTAGGGTGCATGTAGGGTGACAGCTCTGTCTGTGCTGGGGATGGGATATGCACAAGCCTAAGGCTCTGTCTGTGCTGGTGGTAGAGCATCCACTGGCCCAAGACTCTGTCTCTGCTGGGGGCATAGCACACAATGGGCTGTAATTTTGTCTGTGCCAGGGGAAGGGTGCACACTAGCAAAAGGGTTTGTCTGTGTTGGGGGTGGGGCACTTGAATAGCAAGGGCTCTGTCTGTGTTAGTGGCAGAGCTCTCTCTGTCTACTCCAGGAGTGGGCTGCTCACCTGGCAAGGGCTCTGTCTGCACTGGTGGTGAAGTGCACTTTGTCTGTGCCTTGGGTGGGGAGTACAGCATGCACCTGGCTGCAGTTCTGTATTGGGATCAGGGACGGAGTGGGGAGTGGAATACCCATGGCTTGCACTTACAGAATGGGGACCTGAGGCACAGGATCCTGGGATGCTGGGTTTGGGCTCTGGCTAGGAGGCACCACTAAGGAGGTCAGTTTGGTGCGCTCCCAGTGCAGACAACTGGGACCCACATTCCGGTACCGTACTGCTCACTGCTGGAGCATGGTGGTGATTCCATGCATGTTATGGCTGGCAAGTGGTTCAATGCATGAGGCCAGGAATAGTGACTGAGGTCAGTCTAGATGTTGGTGTGGCAGCACTCCTGCCTCTGTTGCTCCCTGCTTTAAGATGGTGTGTGTTCTGTACCAAAGCTGACTCAGCCTGGGTCCCTTTGGTGGTAGCAGGGATTTCCTGTCTAGGAGAGGAAACCCCTGTGATCTTCCACTCCCTGGGACTTCTGAGATATCTATCTGTCTCTGGCTCACTCACACACATACCACTCACGTCCACACACTCCCCTCTCACTTCTGTACTCTGTTACACTTTCTCCCTCCCTGCCATCCTGTCGGCTGCCACGTTCCAACTCTCTCTTTTCCTTTTTACTCAGATGTTTCCAGCATCAGGACCATGCCTATTACGTAGTAGGCATTCAATGATATTTGATGAGTAAATAAATGTGTCTAAATAAAAACCTATGGGTGATGAAAAATGTGGAGCAACTTACCTTACTAAATAGGAGAATGAAAAATTTTAGAAGAGTCTATTTGAAGAGAATTTCCAAGGAGCACAGAGAAAAGGCTAATCACAGCTACCCTCTTATTCTAAAGGATTCCTGAACTGCAGAGACTACAAAGGTGATTTGTGTCTATAAAGGAATTAACTACATTTTCTAATAGGACCCAAAATGAATGAGCATCCTATTTCAAGGTACACAGCATTGCCCCACTTCCTTAACCTCCAAGCCCAGATGCACTGCGCACACATGCTTGTGCACACATATACACACACAGAAACATATTTGGCAGTGACTATAATAGTTTAGATTAAAGTGAGGTTTAGGAATGATCTAGAGATTTGAATTATGTATGTTATCTCATTCTCCTTAACACAAATAACCAAAACTTATACCTAAAATGTATAATCTGAACATGAACTCACAGAATGTTAAAGCTAGGAGGAAACTTCAAAATCATCTAATCCAAACTCTTTCACTTACTATTTTCCTTTTTAAGAGCAAATGTATCTGTTGTCTCTCCAAGTAAGAATGGACTACTTCAAAGTCCTGAGACTGACTTATCTTGGGAGGGGGGCAAGAAGAGAAAAACCAAAAAACTTATATACTTACTGGAGGCCCAGTGCATGAATTCATGCATGGATGGGGTCCCTCGGCCTGGCCAGCAATCAGGGCCAATTGGGGCTGTCTTGCCCAGTTCTGATTGGGCCAATCAGGGCTGACTTGGGGGAGGGGCCACAGGAGGTTGTCTAGCCATGGGAGGTTGGCTGTTGGAGCACACTGACCACCAGGAGGCAACTCCTGCATTGAGTGTCTGCCCCCTGTTGGTCATTGCACATCATAGCTACCGGCTGGTCATCCTGTCATACTGATCACTTAGACTTTTATATATACAGATATGCATAGTACATGGACACAGATCTAAGTGGGGATAGGGGCTGGACAGAGGGAGAAAAAATGAGAGACATGTATAATATTGTCAACAATAAAAATATACTTTAAAAAGAATAGACTACTTTCTTACATATTTTTAGGAATGTATTTCTTTTGAAACACATATACATAAACACATCTCTTTAAATATTATACATATATGTTTTTCCTTCCTCAGTTTTAAAGAGGCATCTGATTTTGTTGTGACTAATAAAGCACCTTTCTCGCTTATCTTATTCCTTTGTCTCCGTAGACAAGAACAGGCTTATATCTTTTATTTGGAGTAAATGGGATATGGTTCATGA
This sequence comes from Antrozous pallidus, assembly GCA_027563665.1. NCBI lineage: Eukaryota > Metazoa > Chordata > Mammalia > Chiroptera > Vespertilionidae > Antrozous > Antrozous pallidus. The sequence goes on along the minus strand of CM050509.1, from coordinate 37,931,607 downwards.
ATCTAAATGATTACCTATAATTTCTGGACTCAGATAGAAAAACCTACACTTCATGAAATTAATTTAGATAAAACTGAATTTAAAGATCTGCTGTAAGACTGCATTGTTTTGCTTCCTGCTACATTATCATTTTGTCATAAAAAATATGTATTTTCACAATTTCAGTTATTAAACTAAAATGTAATCAAAGTAAAGAAAATGTAAGATGGATAGTTCTGACATATGAACTATGAAAAAATCTGTAATATCTGTTTTTAAAATTGAATTTCTCACTTGTTTACTTTTATTATCTCTGCCTTGAAATATGTCCTCAAATAATATATAGGGCTACATTTAACTATAGTTTATATCTTATTCTATATTAACATATACTAATTGAATTATAGCACTAAAATTAAATCATAGTTACAGTTAATGTCAAACATTTTCTGGATGGTTTTATAATTGTAGGAATCACAGGTAAATTTTACCTTTTGATGTTAACTTTTGTTCTCACTTGGCTTTTCAGTTTCTTCTTGTACTGTTTCAATAAACACAATGTCTTTAGAACTTATATGTGTATATATAATTACATAAATTAATATTACATGTATTTAAGTTTTGACATTTTTCTAAAACTCTTTAATTATGGAAGAAGATATAAATTTTCATACTTTAAGAGATAGGCTATGTTCTTGGTTTCATAAATAAAAAGTTGGCTTTAGCTCTGTACTTTCCCTCTTTGTACAACTTCAGTCGTGTCTTTTGAAGATAAAACAGGTATCAAAAATATGTAATAGGATGTTTCTAAGGTGACTTCCAATAGTCCCTGCCTCTTGATATTCACAAACCCTTCTGCAATTAGCTCCCCTTGAATTTGATATAAATATATTGACTTCTCATAATTATATGGCTGAAGTGATGGGATGCTACTCCTGAGATTATGTTTCAAATGACTGTATTAGGATATAAAATGAGCATTCTTCCTGAGGCTCTTGGATTGCTCTCTCTAGGGTAGCCAGCTGCCATGTCATGGGGCAGCCCTGTGGAGGCACATGTGGCTAAGGGTGTGATTGGCTAACAAGCATACAAATGAACTTGAAAGCAAACCCTCCGATCCATCCAAGCCTTCAGATGAGACCACAGTCTTAGCCAACAGACTGACTACAGCCTCATGAAAAATCTTGAGCCAAAGGAATCTAGCTAAATCATGTCTAGATTTCTGACCCACAGAAATGGTGAGATAATGTGTTTCTGTTTAACATGCTAAGTTTGGGGGTAATTTGTTACACACAAGTTGATAACTAATGTAAAAGTCCAAGCTCAATAGTCATTACTATATAACTACTTTATGAGGAAATCCACAAATATCAAATAACTTATTTTCTCCAGTAAAATCACTTATATTATTCCTTGTAGTAACTTATGCAAAAAAATTAAATACAACTATTTTAACCATCAAATTGAACGTAGTCTTTTCAATCCAACCAAAACACTGGTCTTCTGAGGGATTTGAAACTAAAATTTATGAACCAAGACCAAAACAAATATAAACTAAATCAAACTTCTTAAAGGCTATGATTATGATTATTTAAATTCTAAAGTTGTTATCCATTTAGATGGAAAATTATTGCACCAGACACCATCAGTAAAAGAATATATCCTGTACAGGTTAATAGCACATCCTAATAAGACTAGAAGGTAAGGTTATCAGTAGTGTTTTGGTCTATAGAGTTCTGCAAATACATATACATCATTTAACTCCCTCTGGCTGCCTCACATGCAAGTCAGCAATGCTAAACAATCCAACACCATTTTCAATGTGCATATCTACAACATTATGCTAGCTTCCAATAATAGTGGCTGAGAAGCATTTAGAGAGAATCGTTATATCTGGAGCTGTTTGTGTCTGAAGATATGGATCATTATTTTACTTCAATGTGTTTATATTTATAAAATTTGCAAAACTTTTAGCAGCATTAGCCAAACAACCTTCATTAGTTATTGATCACCTATTATGTGCCAAGTACAATTCTAGGCACTTAGGAGACATTGAGTAAAGCATACAATACAAAGATTCCTGCTTTCACAGAGCTTGCATTACTTTTTAAAATCTCTTTTCTATGAAATGTGACATGGTTGATTTTCATCTCCTTCTTGAAACTCTATCCTCCCTTGGCTTCTGCAATCTGAAATTATTTTGTTCCCCTAATAGACTTGAATTGTTTTTTTTAGTCTTCTTCACTTGCTCCTCCTATCAAAACCGACTAGCTTTAGATCATAAGGTTTAGTTCCTGGGCTTCTAATTTATATCATTTGTTCCTCAAAAATGCATTAATTTCCTTAAGCCCAGTGATCATGTCTCTCATCTAGCCTCTCAAGTTTATAGTTCTTGTCTAACTTCTTATCGGGTGAGTCTTTATGTATACATATTAGTATTTCTATTAGAATAATCCCACATCTTCAACAAAGAAGTTAATAACATAGTAATCTATTACTTAAAATGGATTTTCTTATGCTCTTTTATAATTCATCAATGACAGCACTATTCTTTCTGTCATCTAGTCTTAAAACGAATCCCCCCTTTCTAATCAAGTCCTGTTCATTTTGCCTTTATAATATCTCTTATAGCCATTGTTTATTTTCCATTTCCATGAATAGGTCCTCATCACTTCATGCATGGATGGCCATGATATTGTCCTAATTGATTTCTATACTGTTTCCCCGAAAATAAGACAGTGTCTTATATTAATTTTTACTCCCAAAGATGCACTGGGTCTTACTTTCAGGGGATGTCTTATTTTTCCATGAAGAAAAATATGGTACACATTTATTGTTGAACAACAAAAAAAGGAAATTTATTACCTGTATACGGTATGGTAGTAGTTGTCATCACAAACCAGCATAACCAGACAAACTGTGAATCCTACGGTATCAAGAATTTCTTGTTACTACCATTATTTCCAGGTACAACAATCTATGGTACATTTACTGATACTGATATTTACCGGTATGAACAGAAAGTAAGATTTATTCAGTGACAGTCATGTCATCGTCTTCTGGAACATCATCATAACAATCCAAACCCTGAATTTCCTGGTCAATTTCTTGTGACTCCATTTCTTTCAGAATCAGTGGACCAAATCTCTCATGTTTAGCAATAGCACTGTCTTTAAATGAGTACTTCTTGTAAGGTAGCCTGCCCGTAATGCATTTGCAAAGCAACTGACAGTGATTTTCTCCCATGAATTCTTCACCCAAGTCACACCTCTTGCAGTTTAGGTTTCACAAAGTTTCCACACTGCTTTCTCTCCATTCTATTTTCAATGTAGTCATTAATTTCCATACACAAATTGTCCTTTAATGGCTTGTTTATTGCAATATCAAGAGTCTGGAGATAGGCCGTCATTCCTGCGGGAATCATTATTTGATCTATTTTTCTTTCATGAAGAAATTTAGGTCTTATTTTCGGGGGGTGCCTTATATTACAGTGAGAGGCAAAACTGGAAGTAGGTCTTATTTTCGGGGAATGTCTCACTTTTGGAGAAACAGGGTAGTATTTCTATTTCCAATATTATCTTTACATTACCTCTACATTTATTTTCATAAAATATCACTTTTATCATGCCATTATCCTGAATCACAAATGTTTACTACTTTCCCATTGTCCATAAATTCTAAATTCCTCATCCTCACATTTAAAGCTTTATAATCTGGCTCTAGTCTATTTATACAAATAATTTCTTGTTATTCACCAGTGAAAACTATTTACTCCAGTCAGGATGACCTCTTTATTGTTCCTAGAGCATGTTATACTTGCTTTGTCCTCTAGAATTGCTCATAATGGTCAGAAAGCTTGGAAAGTGTTTTCCCCACTCTTGTTCTACAAAACCCTAGCTATGCTTAAGTGTCTCGTTTCAACAAATTCCTTACCACTTTAGTTCACACTCTACATTCTTATGGTTTAGTGCTTACTGTCTATATCATTTGCTTTGGTACTTAGTCATATTTTCCCATTTTATGTTTTTCATTATTTCAGTTTCCCTTACAGGAAGAAATAAAGTGTCCTCATTTGTTCTCCCCACCATTTTTTAAATCCTATATAATAAAAGAGAAACATGCAAATGTGATCGGACCTTCACTCCTGATTGGCTAAGCTACCAGCCAATCAGGAGTGGGGGCGGGGCCAAGTGGCACAAGAGCCAGACACCGGGGTGGAGATGAAACAGCAGTGGCAGTGAGCACCCAGCCCCCCCGCGCTGTGCGGGGAAGTGACAGCAGCGGCGGCAGCAGCAGCGGTGGTGGCAGCAGGGCACTGTGAGTGGAAGTGGTGGCGAGCGCCCAGCCCCTGGGGCCGGGTGGTGGCAGGAAGCCGGGGCTGAGCTGAGCAGGGCAATGGCTGGGTGCCCAAGGCAGGCTGTGTGGGAGCCATCAGTTGGATATCCGCTGAGGGCTCCCAGTATGTGAGAGGGGGCAGGTTGGGTTGAGGGACCACCCACCCCCAGTGCACGAATTTTGTGCACCGGGCCCCTAGTAGTCCATAATAGCAGTTCCAAAATTTTTTGGTTAAGATGCCTATAATTTCTTGAAAGTATTGAGGATCTCAAAGATTCTTTGATTTTTATCAGTTATATCTATCAATACCTTATACTAAAATTATATCTGTGACTTTTTTAGAGTATTGTTTAATTCATTTAAATATAATAATAAACCTAATAAAAGTTAACATAAATGTTTAGAAAATAACTATATTTTCCAAAACAAAATTTAAAAAAAAGTCTTTGCTTTAGAAATTTGCAAATCTTGAGGAGAAACCAAGATGGTAGCATAGGTAAACACCTATCTTGCTGCCCCAAACAACAATTCCAAAACTACAACTTAACAACAGAACAAACATCATCCAGAATCACCAGAAAGCTGGCTGAGTGAAAATTCCACAAATAAAAGTAAAGATAGGACACTGTGACTCAGAGGAGCAGCGGAGTGCAGCCTTGAAGATACGTTTGGGGCCAGAGGTTTGGAGGCGTGCGTGTGCGCACACAAGCAGAAAGGGCGGGTGGCTTCAAACCCAGCCAGTTTTCTCCAACAGAGAGGGCAAAGGCATCCCACTGCACTGATTTGCCAGTTCCAGGTGAGGTCCGGGGAAGGCCCGCTGAAACCCAGGAGCAGCAGAGGGCGAGCTTGTGGAGAGTGTGAGTAAACTTGGAAACAGCAGTTTGTGTGTAAACTTGGGACAGAAGTGCACGACTGCACAGAGAGTACTCATGACTTGCTCCCTCGTTCAGGAGACCACCGGACTGCTTGTTTTACAACCCTGGGCAAGACTTTGGGTATGCAGACTCAATTGGGGAGAGGCAGAGTTGTCTGGCAGCGGGTGGAGATCGGCGGCGGCTTTCTCTCGGAGGTGCATGCAGCCGTTACCACCCGGCACAAAGACCCACGCACCTCATAGGGCAGAGTTGACGCTGCCTGCTCAGCCCGGAGACTCCGCCCATCCAACCTGAACACAGATTACTCTCACAGTCAATTAACCTGGAGGCCAAACCCTCCTAGTCTAACAATAATAATCTGGCTTTACCTTCAACAATACTGTACAACCCATAAAGGATTGCAGTAAGAGTATCCACCTCAAGTAACTGGGAAGGCTGAGCCACTGTCCCTTAGAGGGCATCTACCACACAAAGCTAATCGACCAACTCAGGAAAGCAGCCACAATGCAGAGAAATGGAAAGAAATCAGGTCTGAAAGAAATGGAGGAAAAAAGACGACTAGACAGAGTTCAAAACCACAGTAATAGGGTTTTTCAAGAGACTCCTAGAAAAGGCCGATGAACTTAATGAGAAGTACAAGGAAATGAACAAGACCTATGAGGAAATGAATGAGACCTACGAGGATATGAAAAAGGACCAACTAGAAATTAAGGATACACTGACTGAAATAAAAAATATTACACAAAGACCTAAAAGCGGTCCAGAGGACCGCAAGAACCAAGTTAAAGATTTGAAATACAAAGAAGCAAAATCCACTCAGCCGGAAAAGCAAGAAGCCAAAAGAATCCAAATAATTGAAGACAGTGTAAGGGGCTTCTGGGACAACCTCAAGCATACCAACATCCGAATTATAGGGGTGCCAGAAAAAGAGAGAGAACAAGATAATGAAAACCTACTAGAAGAAATAGTGACCAAAAACTTCCCACACCTGGTGAAAGAAACTGACTTAGAAGCCCAATAAGTGCACAGAACCCCAAAATATAGGAATCTACAGAGGACCATACCAAGGCACATCATAATTAAAATGCCAAGAGCAAAAGATAAAGAGAGAATATTAAAAGCAGCAAGAGAAAAACATTTAGTTACCTATAAGAGAGCACCCATATGATTGTCAGCAGATTTCTCAACAGAAACTATGCAGGCCAGATGGTAGTGGCAAGAAATATTCAAAGTGATGAATAGCAAGAATCTACAACCAAGATTACTCTACCCAGCAAAGCTATCATTCAGAATTGAAGATCAGATAAAGTGCTTCGCAGATAAGAAAAAGCTAAAGGAGTTCATTACCGCCACACCAATATTATTTGAATTGCTGAAAGATATTCTATAAGAAGAGGAAGAAGAAAAAGGTAAAAATATAAATTATGAACAACAAATACACATCTATCAACAAATGAATCTAAAAATCAAGTGAATTAATAATCTGATGAACAGGATAAACTGGTGAATATAACAGAATCATGGACATAGAGAGGGAATGGACTGACAATTCTTGGAGAGAAAAGGGGTGTGGGGAAGTGCAGCAAGAGACTGGACAGAAATCATGCAACTATGGGAGAGGACAGTGTGGGGGAGGTGAGGGCAGAGGGTGGGATGGGTACCGGGTGGAGGGGAGCTTTATGGGGGTAAAAAGAAGAACAATGTAATTAATAAACTGAACAATAAAGATTAAAAAATTAAAAAAAAATTTGCAAATCTTTTTTTACAGAAGTTTCCTAGAAGTCCACTCTACATTCAATCATTTGTGCTATGTTCGTTGGTATATGAAGAAAATCTGGCCTCCTGTAAATATGTAATTGAAAATTGGAGAGTACTTAAATACTCTTTTCAGGTAATTGTGGATATTCTTCTTTAATACTGCACCAAAATTTGACAATGATAGTGTCTTTAAAATAAATGGAATGGGGAATCTGAATCCACATTCATGAACTTCTGGAACTTTGTTATATTAAAATACACTGGTCAATCTTGTACTTTTATTAGATCTTTTATCCAGGTATGATTTTACAACACTGATCATTTAACAAATAGTGTTTCACTGAGTTATGCAGATCTTCCAATTTCTCCCATATGATATTTTAAAAACCACATAAGTTAATATCATTGCTGATCTTATCAGAAAAGCCTGTAAGTATTGGTAAGCTCACAAGTTTATGGTGACAGATACAAATATTTGAAAATTCTAATTTTTACTTTAAATCTCAAATTTCATCATTAACAACAAATACTGTCAGTTATTTTTCTTAAAATAATGGACTTACTCTATTTTTCAGAAATGGCTGCCAAACAGCGAAGTCTGAATAACCATAGTTCATCAGTTGTTCTTTCAAGAAAATTGGAGTTCTATGTAAAAAGGTGTTAGTTCAATTTGCAACTCAATCATGCAAGTGCTTTATCTTAAGACACTATCATGCTTCAATATGTATAAAAACTGCTTTATATATACTTCCCATTGAGGCATACATTATTTTTAAAATATATGAACTCATCAACTTGTGTACATTAAATGTGTATAGTCCTTTGTATATCAATTATTCCTCAAAAAAGGTGTTAAAAAGACATGTACACAAGGGTCAAGATTTAATGAAATTAATAATATTTACTGTTTTATCAAAGATATTATTAAGTGAAAATGTCTTTCTCTTTTAACTGTGAGTGTGGTGGTAAAGAATATAATTATTAACTAGTAGTTTGTTGCCACTCCCTTGATTTTTACCAAGACACCAGCAGTTTTCCCATCATTCTCTTGCACCATTAGTGAAAACGTCAACACAGGGGAAATGGCAAGTAATATAGAGGTCATCCTTAACTCTTCCTCACTTTTACCCATAAAGGGCCAGCCAGGTAACATCAAATTGTGAACATATTTTTGATCTCTCAGATTCTCTGACAGTCTTTTTTTCTTTATTGATTAAGTTATTACATATGTGCCCTTATCCCTCCATTGGTCCCCATCCCCCAACTCATGCCCTCACCTCCCTGGTGTCTGTGTCTTGATTGGGCTTATATGCATGCATACAATCCTTTGGTTGATCTCTCCCCCCTTACCCCCACCCTCTCCTACCTTCCCTCTGAGATTTGACTGTCTAATCAATGCTTCTTTGTCTCTGAATTAGTTTTTGTTCATCAGTTTGTATTGTTCATTACATTCCACAAATAAGTGAGATCATGTGATATTTATCTTTCTCTTAATGGCTTATTTTCCGTGAGGATACCAAGGGGTATGGATACATACTGGAAACCACTCACAGTGGTTCTACACTTGAATCTACACTTTGAGGTTGACACTATATCTGGAATTCTTTTCTTCTTCAGCATTCCTTCTGGTCACTCCACTGGTTTCTTGTTGAGCTCAACTCTCTTCATAAGTCTATGAGTGATATCATTTACTTAATGGTTTTAGTTACCACCTATGAACTAATGATTTCACCAAATCTATATCTCTAATGCAGATTTGTCTTCTGTTCCACAGATCTATATTTCTGATTAATATCCTGTGGATACTTACAACTTGATATACTCAAAACATAATTCATTTTTTTCTTATAAATTCATTTATATTCCTGGATTTTCTATCTAGGCTGTTAGCACCTTTGTTCTTTTAGTCACCCAAACTAGAAATATAGAGGTCATCCTTAACTCTTCCTCACTTTTACCCATAAAGGGCCATCCAGGTAACATCAAATTGTGATACTGTGATAACATCAAAATTGTAATACAATAGGGAGTGGTGAAGCATACATCAAACTAGAGAATGCCTGTTCCATTTAAGAGACATTCTTATTCAAACAGTGCATGGGCCAAACAAAACATTTGTTAGTTGCCAGCTTGTGATACTTGTTAACTCTGAAATATCTTAATTCAGCACCTGTCTTTCCATTTCCACTGCTATTTTTCTAATTTAGATCCACATCATCTCTTGCATAGGCTATTACAATAGCCTTATAATTGATCCCTCTGGCTCCAATTTCTACAAATACGTCCCCTTGCTGAATTATCCAGATTTATCTTTAAGGAGGCAAAGAGAGTGGTCTAACATGCAAATCTGGTCACTTATTTAAAACTCTAGCTTAAAATCCTATTATAGTTCCCAATCACCTATAAGAAAAAAATACATATTCCTTAGCACAATGTTAATCTATAATCTGTTTCCCTTCACTTACTACTTCAATTTAGCTTTTCTCTATTTTTCAATTCTTATCTATAGAACTAAGACTTACTAATTGGTTCTTATATGCCAAGCACCGTTCCAAATTACATATATTGACTCATTAGTCCTCACAACCATAAATATATGTATCACTATGAAGCCCATTTTACAGATGAGGAAACTGAAGCACAAAGTTAAATTGAACCATTGGGAGTTCATCACATGTTCTTTCGGGATTCTGTGTATCTGCTATTCATTCCGACTGAAATGTTTTTTGTTTTCTAACAAACTTCTACCACCTTTCAATATTTTGATCAAATGTCATCTCTTTGAGCTAATCCATTCCCCAGGTAAAATTAAGTACTAGGTGTACCAATTAATAATGGGGATCTTTTCAATAGATGGAGTTACACATATGTTGATATACCAGTATATGAGATTTATTTTTATGTATGCTATTTTGTTGTATTGACAGCAAGCTTCAAAATTTCATGTCACATTTGCTGAGGGTGTTAACATCATAGATATTTTTACACTTAAAATGTTGAATTTCATGCCAAAAAAAAGAGCACTTGCAGGAAGTTTTAATTCATTTACTTTATTTTGAAGAAAAAGTTATTGTATACTTTGGGAAGCTTATGGTGAACATGCTCCATCTCAAGATACTTGTGAACGCTGGTTTAAATACTTTAAAAGTGTTGATTTCGATGTGAAAGGCAAATAACGTCCAGTTCATCCGAAAAAGTTTGAAGACCAACAATTACAAGAATTATTGAATGAAGATGCGTGTCAAACTCAAAAACAACTTGCAGAAAGATTAAGCGTTGCTCAGCAAACAATCTCTCATCATTTACAAGCAATAGGAAACATTTTAAAGGAAGGAAAAGGGGTGCCACATCAACTGAACAAAAGACAAATAGAAGTTCAAAAGTCATCAATAAAATGTTGCTTCAACAGCACAAAGAAAGTCTTTTTTTTTAATTCAGTTTATTAACTACATTGTTTCCCTTTTTTTATCCCCCTATATCTTTCCTCCACCCTGTACCTATCCCACCCTCCGCCCTCACCTTCCCCTCCCGAATGTCCTCTCCCATTGTTGCATGATTCTTGTCCAATCTCTTGCTGTACTTCCAACAACACCCTTCTCCCCAAGAATTGTCAGTCCATTCCCTCTCTATGTCCATGTCTCTGTTATAGTCATCAGTTTATCCTGTTCATCAGCCTATCAGTTCACTTGATTTTTATGTTCATTTGTTGATAGATGTGTATTTGTTGTTCATAATTTTTATTTTTACCTTTTTCTTTTTCCTCTTCTTAAAGAATATCTTTCAGCATTTCATATAATACTGGTTTGGTGGTGATGAACTCCTTTAGCTTTTTCTTATCTGCGAAGCATTTTATCTGATCCTCAATTCTGAATGATAGCTTTGCTGGATAGAGTAATCTTGGTTGTAGGTTCTTGCTCTTCATTATTTTGAATATTTCTCGCCACTCGCGTCTGGCCTGCATCGTTTCTGTTGAGAAATCCGCTGACAATCTTATGGGTGCTCCCCTGTAGGTAACCAACTGCTTTTCTCTTGCAGCTTTTAATATTCTCTCTTTATCTTTTGCTCTTGGCATTTTAGTTATGATATGTCTTGGTGTGGTCCTCTTTAGATTCCTATATTTTGGGGTTCTGTGTACTTCTTGGGCTTTTAAGTCAGATTCTTTCACCAGGTGGGGAAAGTTTTCAGTCACTATTTCTTCAAGTAGGTTTTCATTAACTTGCTCTCTCTCTTTTTCTGGCACCCCAATAATTCGGATGTTGGCTTGCTTGAGGTTGTCCCAGAGGCCCCTTACGCTATCTTCAATTATCTGAATTCTTTTTGTTTCTTGCTTTTCCAGCTGAGTGGAATTTGGTTCTTTGTATTTCAAATCTTTGACTTGGTTCTTGTGGCCCTCTGGACTGCTTTTAGGACTTTGTGTAATATTTTTTATTTCAGTCTGTGTATGCTTGATTTCTAGTTGGTCCTTTTTTTTATCTGTGAGGGTCTGGTTCGTATCCTCAGAGGTCTTGTACATTTCCCTGAGGGTCTCATTCATTTCCTTGTAAGTATCAATCATCTCCTTGTAAGTATCATTCATCTCCTTGTAAGTCTCATTCATTTGCTGGTTGGTCTTGTTTATTTCCTGGTAATTCTCATTAAGTTGATCGGCCTTTTGTAGGAGCCTCTTGAAAAGCCTTATAACCGTGGTTTTGAACTCTATGTCTTGTCGTCTTTTCTCCTCCATTTCTTTCACACCTGATTTCTTTCCATGTCTCTGCATGGTGGCTGCTTTATGTGGTGGATATCCTCAAAGGGACAGTGGCTCAGTCTCCCCAGTTACCTGAGGTGGGTACTCTTAATGCAATCCTTTATGGGTTGTATTCAGTATTTTTGAATTTAAACCCAGCTTTTTGTTGTTAGCCCTAGGAGGGTTTGGCCTCCAGGCCAACTGGCTGTGAAGGGAGACTGTGTTCAGGTTGGATGGACGGAGTCTCTGGGCTACGGGGCAGCGGCAGAGGCAGCAGCAGCTGGGTCCTATGCGGTGCTCGCACGTGCGCGCGTGTGTGTTGGGTGGGGATCGCTGCAGACTCCTCCAAGAGAAAGCCGCTAGTCTCTTCCCCTTGCCAGACAACTCTGCCTTTCCCCAAATGTGCCTGCACACCAAAAGTCCAGCCCAGGGCTGTAAAATAGATGGTTTCCGGAACCAGGAGACAAGTTTTCAGGGGGCAAGTCGCGGGTTTGCGCGACCCTTGGGACTAGGAGCCTCTGCCACGCCCTGCTTCCTGGGTGCATCTCTGGGATCTCGGACCTCCCCGGGTTCCGGGAAATCTGTGCAGGGGGACCTCTTCCCGTACCCGGGATCTCGGACCTCGCCCGGCTCGGGAAATCTGGGTAGTGGGACGCCTCCGCCCTTCCTTGTCGGAGAAATCCGGCCGGGGGTCGCTGCTCCAGCCCCAGCCCGCACGCGGGACCAGGGCGGCTCCTAACCTGTTTTCGCCTGAAAGGCTGCGCTCCCGCTGGTCCCGAGTCTCAGTGTCCCACCTCCACTCCTATTAGTGGATTTTTCATGCAGCCAGCTTTCTGGCGATTCTGGGTGCTTGTCTGTTCCGCTATTATGTTGTAGTTCCCAAATCGTTGCGCGGGGCAGAACAATAGGTGTTTGCTTATGCCGCCATCTTGGTGTTCTTCAAGAAAGTCTTTTTTCCATCAAATTGTGACTGGCGAGGAAAGGTGGATTTATTTTGAGAATCCCAAATGCACAATCTCATAGGTTGATCCAGGTCAACCATCAACATCGACTGCAAGGCCAAACTGCTTCAGAAAGAAGACAATTCTATGTGTTTGGTAAGATCAGGAAGAGCTGGTGTATTATGAGCTTCTAAAACCAGGTGAAACTATTAATACTGATTGCTACCGACACCAAATAATCAATTTGAATCATGCTTTGATTGTGCAACAACCAGAATGTGCCAGAAGATACGGCAAAGTAATTTCGTTTCATGATAATGCATCGTCACAAACTTCAAAACCAGATAAAGACAAGTTAAAAGATCTTGCCTGGGAAGTATTAACTCACCAGCCGTATTCACCAGACCTTACTCCTTTAGATTACCACTTGTTCCGATAGATGGCACACTTTCTGAGCAGCACTTCAAAACACACGAAGAAGTGGAAAATTGGGTCTCTGAATGGTTTGCCTCAAAACAAGAAAAGTTCTATTGGGATGGTATCCACAAATTACCTGAAAGATGGGGGAAATGTGTAGCTAGCAATGGACATTACTTTGAATAAAGCACTTTTGATTTTTCTCTTGAAATTAACATGTTTTCTTTGATTACAAAATCTGCCATTATTAACTGGTACACCTAATATTCCTTCATACCTTTGGCAATATAAAGTACATATTACAACATACCAAAAATAAACATCTGCCCAGCACATAGTACAGCAGAACAATAGATTACCAGGAGCAGATAGTCCTTTCTGTAAACAGTACACTATAATTTCTACTTTTTATGAAAAAGTGAGAACAAGGTAAGGATAGTTTTGTTCCTGCACCTCATTCCCAACCTCACTCTTCTGTAATCCCTACCACACACCCCATGACAGATAATCCTTTAGATGACTTGAAGCAAAAGTCGTAACTTTTACGTATTGGATAAGCCTTATCTGGGGCCTCACAATCCAGGAGGCATAACCCCACTACATAATCCCTCAATCAGGTGATATTTATTTGTATAACTGGAACTGTCAAAAAACAATAAGAAATGTTTAAAAACAGTCATGACAAGACATTCTGAAATGAGGAAAAGGATATAAGTCACTGATTACTATGATTTTACAGAGAAAGCTATATAGTCTTTCCTAAATTGAGCATTAAGGTATAAAAGCTCCTTATTCTCTAACACATTTAGAGTTTGAACACATGTATTCTAGCATCTTCCACTAGGCAGGAATTTAATGAACATTTTGTGAGAACATCTGTTTGTTATTTATCTTTGTCTCATTTTACACATCACAAATCCCTTTTTACCACCAGGACAGAATAAAAATCACCATTTTATTATATAGTGTTCATAAATTTAAACTTCAACTAGTTAAAGAGAAGCAATCGTCAGCACTGTATTATACCTGATGTTACAAGGAAGTACAAAAGTGAGGAAATAGAGGGAAATGATTGAATATATAAATCCTTTTAATACACACTCTGCCAATGGCTACTATGTTTTACTGTTCCATCTATTGCTAATAAGAATTTAAAGCTGCTCTATCTTTCTATAAGGGTATTCTTTTTTTGCCCTCTTGAGTCCATGTCCAAAAAAAAAAAAAAGAATGGTTTTGCCTTAACAACTGTTTTTATTTTTCCTCTATGTTCCACAGAGAGAAATTTAACAAAGAAACAACTGAGATTATCAGGTATTGATCTTTCACCAAAAACTTTGAGATATAACTGACATACAACATTCTGTAAGTTTAAGGGGTATAATGTGATGATTCGATATATGTGCATATTATAAAAAGAATGCCACAATGAGTTAACACTTTGAAAATCTGGGAAACAAGAGAGAGCTACTACATTTTCTTCAATACTTCTATCATATTTTATGAAGCTACTGAATGGAATTTCTAAGTGCTCCCACTACTCATTTTTGAGAAGGAACCAGAATCAAGGCCTTTGTCATCAGGAATGGCCAGTGTCATGAGCTGAGGCTAGTGCAAAGCTTAGGTAGAGTGTCTACAGCCATTTCTGGAAATATATCCATCATAACATCTACCTGAAAATGTTGTGTGTTTTAAGCTAGTTAACAACATAGAATAAAATCTTCAGTAAAACAGTAGTTAGAGTTGATTTTCCCTAGATTCAAATATACTATCCTATATGCTACGAAGAATAATAAAGTAAGGAATAAGAAAGGCACAGTCCTTGCCTTGAAGAACTTATAATCATTTCCTTCCAATATCCATTTATAATATACACACATCACCAGTTTTATATAAGAAGAACAAATATAGCACATGTAAACTCACTAAAGAATAGGGGGAGTTATAACACCCAATCAAAATTGATTTTGATGGCACAACAAATAGTATTACAGATCATAAAAGGGAAAAATCATTGTATGCTAGCAGAAGAGGGTTGCTTTCTGTGATGCATGGAATTTGAATTTGGTAAATTGGATGGGATTTAGAAAGATAAATGTGGAGGACAAACTAATCATAAAATTAATCTATATCATTAATTCCATCCCAACACAAGTTCTTTACTACAGAAGTGTTTTGAAAGTCCCTCCCTATAATACCATCAAATAGGTAAGGAACGTGATAAGAAAGTGCACACATATTCCTTTCTAAGCCACTGGGGAACAAAAACCTCAGATAGGAATTGATATGAATATATGATTAAAGTGACTGATGGTAAAATATGATTGAAGCTTAATCATTCCATGAGACATTTGTATCTTAAAAGCAGAGATTGTCAACCAATACAGAATTTCTAATTAGTATAAATTTTCTTTTTCTTAATCCTCACCTGAGCGTATTTTTTTCCATTGATTTTTGGAGAGAGTGGAGGGCAGGGAGAGACAGAGAGATAGAAACATTTATGTGAGGGAGACATATTGATGGGTTCCCTTCCACACACTCCCGGACCTGGGCCAAGGATCCAGATGCCTGCAACTGAAGTACATGCCCTTGACCTGAATCAAACTGGCCCGTCAGCCCACAGTTTGATGCTATAACCACTGAGCAAAATTAGCTAGGGCTCTAATATTCCCCCACAGTGGCATATCCCCTATCTATTTGATTTCAACATCAGCCTATACTTAATACTTACCAACTATTACCTACCCACATTTCCAGCCTATCTCTGCCTGTCAGATCATCATACAAACAGGGGCAATGAAGAAAGGAAAGAAATGACAAGCAGGGAGAACTTATTTTAAAAGCTAGATGAAACCTGGACAACCAATATGGCGGCATAGGTAAACACCCATTGTTCTGCCCCGCGCAACGATTTAAGAACTACAACATAACAGCAGAACAGACATCAACCAGAATCACCAGAAAGCTGGCTGAGTGAAAACTCCACAAATAAGAGTAAAGGTGGGACACTGAGACTCAGAGAAGCAGAGGGAGCGCAGCCTTGAAGACGGAAACAGGATAGGAGCCGTCCTGGTTGCGAGCGCGGGCTGTAGGGCTGGAGCAGCAACCCCAGCTGGATTTCACCAACGGGGAGGGCAGAGATGTCCCACTACACGGATTCCCCAGCATCAGGCGAGGTCCGAGATCCGGGGTACGTGGAAACGTCCCACTGCACAGATTCCCCAGTGCCAGGCGAGGTCCGAGGTCCGGGGATGCACCCTGGAAGCGGAGCGCGGCAGAGGTCGCCTAGTCTGCGAGAAACCCAGAGGCGGGGAAAAGAAGTTTGCGCGCAAGTGTCGCACAAACCCGCGACTTGCCCCCTGGAAACTTGTCTCCTGGTCCCGGAAACCATCTATTTTACAACCCTGGGCTAGACTTTGGGTGTGCAGACACATTTGGGCAGAGGCAGAGTTGTCTGGCAAGGGGAAGAGACTAGCGGCTTTCTCTTGGAGGTGCCTGCAGCCATCCCCACCCAACAGAGACCCGCGCGCACGAGCGCCTCATAGCACATAGCTGACACTGAGGCTGCATGCGCAGCTCAGAGACTCCGCCCATCCAACCTGAACACAGTCTCCCTTCACAGCCAATTGGCCTGGAGGTCAAACCCTCCTAGGGCTAACAACAACAAGCTGGATTTAAATTCAAAAATGCTGTACAACCCATAAAGGATTGCAGTAAGAGTACCCACCTCAGGTAACTGGGGAGGCTGAGCCACTGTCCCTTTGAGGATATCCACCACATAAAGCAGCCACCATGCAGAGATATGGAAAGAAATCAGGTGTGAAAGAAATGGAGGAGAAAAGACGACAAGACATAGAGTTCAAAACCACGGTTATAAGGCTTTTCAAGAGGCTCCTAGAAAAGGCCGATGAACTTAATGAGAATTATGAGGAAATAAACAATACCAACCAGGAAATGAATGAGACTTACAAGAAAATGAATGAGACTTACAAGGAAATGAATGAGACCCTCAAGGAAATGTACAAGACCTCTGAGGATATGAACCAGACCCTCACGGATATGAAAAAGGACCAACTAGAAATCAAGCATACAGACTGAAATAAAAAATATTACACAAAGTCCTAAAAGCAGTCCAGAGGGCCACAAGAACCAAGTCAAAGATTTGAAACACAAAGAAGCAAAATCCACTCGGCTGGAAAAGCAAGAAACAAAAAGAATTCAGATAATTGAAGATAGTGTAAGGGGCCTCTGGGACAACCTCAAGCATGCCAACATCCGAATTATTGGGGTGCCAGAAAAAGAGAGAGAGCAAGTTAATGAAAACCTACTTGAAGAAATTTTGACTGAAAACTTCCCCCACCTGGTGAAAGAAACTGACTTAAAAGCCCAAGAAGTACACAGAACCCCAAAATATAGGAATCTAAAGAGGACCACACCAAGATATATCATAACTAAAATGCCAAGAGCAAAAGATAAAGAGAGAATATTAAAAGCAGCAAGAGAAAAACAGTTGGTTACCTACAGCAGAGCACCCATAGGATTGTCAGCGGATTTCTCAACAGAAACGATGCAGGCCAGATGCAAGTGGCAAGAAATATTCAAAATAATGAAGAGCAAGAATCTACAACCAAGATTACTCTATCCAGCAAAGCTATCACTCAGAATTGAAGATGAGATAAAGTGCTTCGCAGATAAGAAAAAGCTAAAGGAGTTCATCACCACCAAACCAATGTTATATGAAATGCTGAAAGATAGTCTTTAAGAAGAGGAAGAAGAAAAAGGTAAAAATATAAATTATGAACAACCAATACCCATCTATCAACAAATGAACATAAAAATCAAGTGAATTGATAGGCTGATGAACAAGATAAACTGGTGAATATAACAGAATCATGGACATAGAGAGGGAATGGACTGACAATTCTTGGGGAGAAAAGGGTTGTGGGAAGTACAGCAAGAGATTGGACAAAAATCTTGCAACAATGGGAGAGGCCATTGGGGAGGGGGAGGTGAGGGTGGAGGGTGGGATAGGTACAGGGTGGAGGGGAGATATAGGGGGATAAAAAAGGGGAAACAATGTAATTCATAAACTGAACAATAAAGATTAAAAAAATAATAATAAAATAAAATAAAATAAAATAAAAAAGCTAGATGAAACCTATAAAACAAGCTTTCTAGTTAAAATCCTGATTGAATTCACTTTTGTCTAAAGGACTGGCTTCTCTCCTCCATAAGTGTTTGTCATGGTCTAGAAAGGTAAACATTTTTACATTTGTAATGGGGAAACACAATCTGGCACTTTTTGCACCATCTGAGTCATGGAGTGTAAAAGAATTAGAAAGGCTCTATAGAACAACTGACACTTTCCTAGTAAAGTTTGGGAAGAAAGGACAAAGGCTAATAAAGCAGCACAGCAAAATTGGCAGCATAGACAATTAGAGCAGTGCACGAAGGTAGGTCAAACAATGGACATAATATAGATCTACATCTCAAGAACCAAAAAGAAAATTTAGAAACAAGTGTCAAGGAAGGGAATGAAGTAAAATAAGGAAAGCAGAGAAATAAAAGACATATTATAAAAACCTGGTACAGGTGGGAGGGCCAGATTCATGTGTAGCTTTGAAATCTCAATAAACTTATTTGTAACACTCTATTCCAGTTTCAAAAGGTATCAATACTAGGGTTCAAAAGCAAAAACAAAACCAAAAAATCAACAACAATACACACATACATACACATGCATACTTGCATACATACAAGAATATGCACTTTATAACAGAAATAAATGCACAGACTCATGTACATATCCCCTCAGCACACACATGAATACACACACACACACACACACACACACACACACACACTACACATGCATGCATTCCAGTGAACAAACAAGAGGAAACGATCTCTGACTTAGGTAATTTTCTCCTTCACCTTTGTTTCTTGGCTTCTTCACTTAAATAGGAATAACCCTAATCAATGCATTATATGTTTTGGTCTATAAAGAGGGCTCTTCATTTTGGTTGTCATATATTACATATTTACACCATGAGGGTTCTGGCTACTTCAGAAATAAAAAGGTAGTTGTAAAAAATATAGGCTTTA
The DNA here is from genome assembly GCA_027563665.1 of Antrozous pallidus. Classification (NCBI taxonomy): domain Eukaryota; kingdom Metazoa; phylum Chordata; class Mammalia; order Chiroptera; family Vespertilionidae; genus Antrozous; species Antrozous pallidus. Next base: position 37,912,474 of record CM050509.1, on the reverse strand, counting down.
ATTCTGAAGTGGCATTACTGGTGAAAAAAGGTATATGGAAATTATATATGGAGTCCACCCCCCCCTCATTGGGTCCCATTCTAAGTGAGGTTTGTGCCTTCTAAAAATTAGTAATCTATAGATTCAATGCAATCACTTTCAAAAGCCAAGCTGGCTTTTTTTTTTTTAAAGAAACTGATACACTGCCTGGTCTGTGTGGCTCAATGGCTGAGTGTTGATCCCTGCACCAAGAGGTGGCTGGTTCAACTCCCAGTCACAGAACATAACAGGGTTTCAGGCTAAATCCCCAGTAGGGGTCGTACAGGAGGCAGCTGATAGATGTTTCTATTCCATCAATGTTTCTATATGTCTCTCCATTTCCCTTCCTCTATCTCTCTAAAAAAAAATCAATAAAAACATAGTGTTTTAAAAATAAATGGACACACAGATTCTGAAATTCATATGAAAATACAGACAGTCCTCGGGATACATCAGACTCAATATATGTCGTTTTCTGGTTAGGTTGCCATCTCCCATCCTATCTAATAAAAGAGTAATATGCAAATTGACCATAACTCCTATCAAACCACGCCCACAGGCACGCCCATCAGCCAATCAGGAACAAATTATGCAAATAAACCCCAACCAAGATGGCTGCCACAACTGAGAGCAGGAGGGAGGCTTGGGTTTCCCTGGAAATGGAGGAAGCCAAGTTTCTGCCTGCCCTTGCCAGCCTAGGCCTCCACTCAATGCTACAAAGTTTCAATTATATAAGATATATCCCAACAGAAACGGCAGCAGCCACAGAGCTGGAGAGAGCAGAGGCTAGGGTTGCTCCAGGCGATGGAGGAAGCCAAGCTTCTGAAGCCCTAGCACCTAGGCCTCCACTCTAGGCTACAAAATTTCAATTACAGAATTTAATTAAAACCAAAGAGAAATGGCTGTAACCACAGAGTGAGCAGAAGGCTTGACTCTGCTCCAGGCTACAAAGTTTCAATTGTAGAACATAAATCAATCCCAGATCCCAAGGCCTCTGTTTGGGTTGCTGGTGGTGTGAACGGCCTACAAACTACAACAGGCCCCTTGCCCAGGCCACCGCATGCCCCAAGGGAGCCCCCACCCTGATCCGGGACACTCTTCAGGGCAAACCAGTTGGCCCAAACCCAGGCACCAGGCCTCTATCCTATCTAATAAAAGTGTAATTTGCAGATTGACCATCACTACAACACACAAGAGGGTTGCCCTCATATGGTCAAAGATCCCGCCTCCATGTGGACACAAGATGGCCAGCAGGGGGGCAGTTGGCAGGTTCCAGGCCTGTAAGGGAGGGCATTTGGGGCGATCCAGTCTGGAAGGGAGGGCAGTTAGGGGTGAACAGGCCAGCAGAAGAGGGAAGTTCGGGGCAAACAGGCTGGCAGGGGAGCAGCTATACATCAATTATGCTGGCAGGGTAGTGGTTAGGGGGTGATCAAACTGGCAGGCAGAAGCAGTTAGGGGCAATCAGGAAGGCAGGCAGGTGAGCCGTTTGTAGCCAGCAGTCCTGAATTTTGAAAAGGATGTCCGACTGCCCTCGAGGGGTCCCAGATTGGAGAGGGTGCAGGCTGGGCTGAGGGACACACTCCGCTCCCCGTGTACAAATTTCATGTACCCGGCCTCTAGTTTATTCATAAAAAAGAAAAGTTTCATTATTTTGATGTATGTACATATGGTGATTTATGTTTTTTATTATTTATTTACCATAAAGTCAAGATTTGTTATCTTTCTTTTAATTTATTTTTTTTACTGTTTCACTTCATTACTACTGTGTATATGCTCCATGTGAGTGATGTAGGTGCTTATGAAGGTGGGTTCTACCTTATGGCAAAAATAACGTTATGTCAGGAGAACCAAGATGGCGGCATAGGTAAAACACCTACCTTGCCGTCATACTCAGGAATTTTAATACTACAACTTAATGAAAGAACAAACACCTTCCAGAATCACCAGAAAGCTGGCCGAGTGAAAATTCCACAAATAAAAGTGAAAATAAGACACTGTGACTCGGAGGATCGGCGGCGGACAGCGTTGAAGATTCGCCCGGAGAGAGGTTTGGAGCGTGCGCGAGCGGAGAGGGCGGGCGGCTGAAAACCGGCCAGTTTTCTCGAACGAGGGAGACAAAGACGTCCCACTGGACTGATTCTCCAGCTTTGGGCGAAGTCCACGGAACCCACTACCATATGGGGTGAAAACTGGACAGTGGGAGGGCACGCTGAAGCTCGGGTGCTGCAGGGTTCTCCCGGCTTGTGGAGAAGGCAGCTTGCGCGAACAACTCAGCTGCGTGACCGTGCAGAGAGTGCTCTGCTACTTGCTCTCTCATTCAGAAAACCTTCAGACTGCTTTGTTTTACAACACTGGGTGAGACATTGGGCGTGCAGACTCATTTGGGGAGAGTCTGAATTCCCCGGCAATTGGTGGAACTCGGCAGCGCCTCTCTCATAGAGGTGCCTGCAGCCATTGTCCCCGGCACAGAGTCCCTGGGGCCACATAGGGTGGAGCTGATGCTGTCTGCTTGGCCCAGAGACTCCGCCCATCCAACCTGAGCACAGCTAAACTTCACAGACAATTGGCCTGGAGGTCCACCCCTCCAAGTGCTAACAACGATTAACCTGAGCTTAACTTCAGCAAAACTGTGCAACCCATATCCACCTCAGGTAACTGGGGAGGCTGAGCCACTGTCCCTTGTAGGACGTCTACCACACAAAGCTAATTGACCAACTCAGGGAAGCAGCCACCATGCAGAGACATGGAAAGAAATCAGATGTGAAAGAAATGGAGGAAAAAAAACAACTGGACATGGAATTCAAAATCACGGTTATAGGGCTTCTCAAGAGGCTCCAACAAAAGGTCGAGACCTATAAAGAAATATGCAAGACCACAAAGGAAATGAATGAGTCCTACAAGGAAATGAACGAGACCCTCAAGCAAATGAACGAGACCTGCAAGGAAATGATCAAGACCAACATGGAAATGAATGAGTCCAAGGAAATGAACGAGACCCTCAAGGATATAAAGGAGACTCTCAAGGATATGAAAAAGGACCAACCAGAAATTAAGCATACACTGACTGAAATAAAAAATATTATACAAAGACCTAAACGTGCTCTGGAGCACCCCAAGAACCAAGTTAAAGATTTGAAATGCAAAGAGGTAAAATTCACTCAGCTGAAAAAGCAAGAAACCAAAGAATCCAAAAAATTGAAGATAGTGTAAGGGGCCTCTGGGACAACCTCAAGCATACCAACATCCGAATTATAGGGGTGCCAGAAAAAGAGAGAGACCAAGACAATGGAAACCTATTTGAAGAAATAGTGACTGAAAACTTCCCACACCTGGTGAAAGAAATTGACTTAGGAGTCCAAGAAGCGCACCGAACCCCAATATATAGGAACCCTAAGAGCACCACACCAAGGCACATCATAATTAAAATGCCAAGAGCAAAAGACAAAGAGAGAATATTAAAAGCAGCAAGAGAAAAACAGTTAGTTACCTATAAGGGATCACGCATACGATTGTCAGCGGATTTCTCAACAGAAACGATGCAGGCCAGACGGGAGTGACAAGAAATATTCCAAGTGATGAATAGCAAGAATCAACAACCAAGATTACTCTATCCAGCAAAGCTATAATTCAGAATTGAATGTCAGATAAAGTGCTTCGCAGATAAGAAAAAGCTAAAGGAGTTTATCACCACCAAACCAATATTATATGAAATGCTGAAAGGTATTCTTTAAGAAGAGGAAGAAGAAAAAGATAAAAGTGTAAATTAGGAACAACAAATACACATCTATCAACAAATGAATCTAAAAATCAAGTGAATTAATAAGCTGATGAACAGGATAAACTGGTGAATGTAACAGAATCACGGACATAGAGAGGGAATGGACTGACAACTCTTGGGGAGAAAGGGGGTGTGGGAAGTGCACCAAGAAACTGGACAAAAATCATGGAACTATGGGAGAGGACAGTGGAGGGGGGTGAGGGCGGAGGGTGGGACGCGTACCAGGTGGAGGGGAACTATAGGGTGAAAAAAAAGGGAACAACGTAATTAATAAACTGAACAATAAATAAATAACGTTATGTCACACCGTAGGAATGGATCTCTGACGTAACTTTAGGGCCTACTACTGTATAAGATACCCAAAATAATCCTGAAAAGGAAGAATAAAGTTGGAAAACTCACACTTTCCAACTTCAAAAATTACAAAAACTATAGTATTCAAGACAATATGGTACAGGCATAAGGGCAGGTATGAAGAACAATGGAATAGAATTGAGTGTCCAAAAATAAAATCATATTTGCCATCAGTTGATTAGTGACAAGAATGCCAGAATCATGCAAGGGAGAAAGAATAATCCTTTCAATGAATGGTACTGAGATAACTGGACTTAAATATAAGTTGTAAAATTATTAAAATCTTATAAGAAACAATAGACAGCAAAATCTCAGACATCTCTCGTAGTAATACATTTTGTGATACATCTCTTAGGGCAAAGGAAACTAAGGAGAAAATAAACAAATGGGACTACAGCAAAAGAAACCATCAACAGGATGGTGGCATAAGGTATACACCCGTATGTGCTGCCTCTCACAACCACACCAAAACTACAATTAAAAGACAAAACGACTATCACCCAGAACCACGGGAAAACTGGAGGAGTAGAAGTTCTACAACTAGAAGGAAAGAGAAAAGAGCATGGAGACTGGGTAGGACATGCAGAGGCTTGGAAAAGCAGAGATACAGAGGCATGGGTTAATCGGGTTTGCGATTGAGTGCACTGTTTTTTTCAATCGAAAGGAGACAGAAGGTCCCAACTGCTCTGAACTCCAGTTTCCAGCAAGACTCTGGAGACCCAGACTCATACGTGGAAAAACTGAACTGTCTGGCATCAGGTTAGAAAGTGAGGGTGGCTTTCTCACAAAGGTGCATGACAGAATCGTTGCAGAGATGCAGAGAGGGCTGACTGGTAGCCATTGCTGTTTGCCATGCCCTAGTGCAATGGTTGGCAAACAGCAGCTCATGAGCCACATGCGGATCTTTGGCCCCTTGAATGTGGCTCTTCTACAAAATATTACAGCCTGGAAGAGTCTATTTTGAAGAAGTGGCATTAGAAGAAATCTAACTTTAAAAAATTTGGCTCTCAAAAGAAATTCCAATCGTTGTAATACTTACATTTGGCTCTGTTGACTAATGAATTTACTGACCAATGCCCTAGTGCAGTGGTTCTCAATCTTCCGAATGCCATGACTCTTTAATACAGTTCCTCATGTTGTGGTGACCCTGAACCATAAAATTATTTTTGGTGCTACTTCATAAATGTAATTTCACTACTGTTAATGAATCGTAATGTAAATATCTGTATTTTCCTATGGTCTTAGGCGACCCTGCTAGTGGTTCTCAACCTGTGGTCTTAGGCTCTATACCCACAGGCTAAGAACTGCTGCTGAACAGGGGAAGTCTACACCTGAAAAAACTCCATGGTTGTTGGGGCTGGCAAGATCCATGAATGCGGAAGGGGGTCCTAAGAGCTGAAAACAGAAGGGATCCCTAGAAAGCAGCCCATTTAGAGCTGATGAAAAGGGGCAGCCTAAAAATTTGGGAGTGTGCGGGCTGCTTAAACCCAAGGGGGAAAAGGGGACTGTGCAGACATACATGCAGAACTGGAGTTCGCACACTTGCATTTTTCCTCTCTAAATCCATGCTTCTGATGACTAAGCCCAGAGCATAGGATGACCTAATGGGGGACACCCTGGGAAACTACAGGGGAGAGTTGTTTTTCTGGAACCTGGAGATCACAGCAGGAAACCACCATTAGAGAGCCAGCTCTGGGGCAGCACAATTCCATAAATTGGTATCCACTGCCACAGGTTCTTACTTCTGGCTAGAGAGGGCCAAGAACCTGGAGGTCAATCCAGAAACATTGCCACCCAGAGGCTGAATCACAAATTGACTCTTGCGTAATACAAATCAAGAAATCAGTTTTATTACTATTATTTTACCTTTTTTTTTAGTGCCATTTTATTTTCTCTTTATTCTAGTTTGGGATTAGTGCTCTAGAGTCTATTTTCATGTTTCCTTTGGAATCTTTTTACTCTAACTCAACTCCACCTTTCTGCCATCATGCTCTTGCTAACCTTTCCCCATTTGGCATCCTGCTTCTCTTACCCTTTTCCTGCTTTAGATTTTCCTTCTTCTTTCTTTTAACCATTAAAATTTCACCCTATTATATATTTAATTTCCAACCCCCTGCTCCAAGTCCATACACACTTCTCTCTTCTCGGTCTTCACTATCCTAAATTGTTTTTCTTTCTGTCCTTTTGTTCTTGTTTGCTTGAATATTGATTATATTGATTTTTTTTTGCTTGATTGTGAAATTGTTTTCCTTATTCATTTCTATTTGTTTGTTTTATGGCTTTTTTGTTGTTTTTGTTTATTTGTTTGTTTGTTTGCATTGCTTTTGCTTCTGTTTTCCCTCGCCTCGCTTGTTATAAGCTGTTGTTTATACTTTGTATTAACCTCCAGGTACTTGTTGCTGGCATTTGTTGGGATTAGTGACTGTCCTATTGGAGTTTCCTCCCCATATATATATATAGTTTGTTCCCCTTTTCTTTCTTATTCTCTTATTTTCTCTTCCCCCCTTTTTCCCAATTTCATTTTGGCATTCCTATATTTCTATTGTGTGACACTGTGTGTCTATGTGTGGTGTGTATGTGTTTTCTTTCTATCTCTATTTTTTTACTCAACTATCCCCTAATTTGCCTTTCTCTGGTGATCACCTTTATTTGGGGTTACGAATATCGTGAATACATTCCTGTTCAGTGACTGGTGCATTGTAACTGGTTGTGTTGAATTTTGTGCCTTTAAATCAATGCAGAAGAGAGAGAACTGCATAACCAGACACTCAGAAAAGAGAGACTAGGGGAACACAAAGAAACAGCCTGCATATGAAAGAAAAGTAAGCCTCACCAGAAAAGGAAGTAAACGAAATGGAGACAAGCAACTTCTTAGAGAAAGAATTCAGAGAAAATATCATAAGCTGGCTGAAAAGATTGGAAGGCATATTTGACAATATCAGTAAGAACCAAGAGGAAATGAAGAAGAGATAAGAAGAAATGAAAAATGACATCCCTGCAGTAAAGAACTAAATAGAAAGCATCAAGAGTAGACTAGATGAAGCAGAGGACTGCATCAGTGAGGTAGAAGACAAGGTAGGAAAAAATACCCAAGTAGAGAAGCTTCTAGAAAAAAATTAAAAAGCAGGAGGAGAGCCTAAGGGAACTTTGAAACAACATGAAACAAAACAACACTCGCATAATAAGGCTTCCAGAAGGAAAGGTAACTGAGCAAGGAATAGAAAACGTGTTTGAAGAAATAATGACAGAAAACTTCCCTGATATAGGAAAGAAAAAAAAAAACCCACACAAATCCAAAAAGCTCACAGAGTCTCAAGCAAAATGAATCCCAAAAGACTGATGCCAAGGCACATTATAATTAAATTGGCAAAAAACAAGAAAAAAGTAAGAATCTTAAAAGCAGCCAGAGAAAGACAGAAAGTGACCTACAAGGAACCCTCATCAAACTAGCAACTGATTTCTCAAAAGAAACTCATCACGTAAGAAGGGAATGGAATGAAATATACAAAGTCATGCAAAGGACGGTGCTGAATCAAAGAATTCTGTACCCAGCAAGGCTATCAATCAAAATTGAAGGTCAAATCAGGAGCTTCACAGACAAAAAAGGACTAAGGGAATTCATTATGACCAAACTAGCAATGCAAGAAATGCTAAAGGGTCTGCAGTAAAACAAAATAGGTAAAAAATAAAAATGGTGACAAATAAGTACCTATCAATAATAAGTTGAAATATAAATGGATTAAATGCTCCAATCAAAAGGCATAGAGTAACGGACTGGATAAGAAAACACAATCCATATATCTGCTTAAAGAAACCCACCTCCGAAAAAAAGACGCACACAGCCTGAGGGTGAAAGGATGGAAAAAGTTTTTTCATGCGAATAAAAATGGAAAAAAAGCTGGAGTAGGAATACTTATATCTGATAAACTAGATCTCAATGTGAAGGTCATAACAAGAGATAAGGAGGCCAATTCATAATACTAAAGGCAGCAATCCAACAAGAAGATATAACTCTGGTAAACATATATGCACCCAATACAGGAGCACCCAAATACATTAAAAAAAAAACTCCTGGAGGATATCAAGTGAAAGACTGACAGCAATACAATCATAGTGGGAGACATTAATGCCCCACTATCACCATTGGACAAATCCCCTAAACAAAAAATTAGCAAGGAAACATCAATCCTAAATGATTCACTAAACCAGATGGAATTAATTGACATCTTCAGATCATTTCACCCCAAAGCCACAGAATATACATTCTTCTCAAGTGCACATGGGTCATTTTCAAAGATAGACAAAATTTTAGGTCATACAAAAAGTCTCTCAAAAATGAAAAAGATAGAAATCATACCAAGAATATGCTCAGATCACAGTGGCATAAAGCTGGAAAATAACTGCAATAAAAACAATCCAAAAAAATCGAACAAATGGGGACTAAACAGCATGCTATTGAACAATGACTGGGTTACCAGAGAGATCGAGAAGGAAATAAAAAACATCATGGCAACAAATGACAAGGATAACACAACAATCGAAAATCTATGGGACACAGTAAAAGCAGTTTTGAGAGGGAAGTTCATAGCTCTACAAGCCTACTGCAAAAAACAAGAAACAGCGGAAATAAATTATCAACCCTACAACTCAAACAGTTAAAAAGAGAGCAACAAGAAAAGCCCAGTGTAAGCAGAAGGAAGGAAATAATAAAGATCAGAGCATAGATAAACAGCATAGAGACCAAAGAAACAATACAAAATATCAATAAAATCAAAAGCCAGTTCTTTAAAAGGATAAACAAGATTGATGTAACTCTAGCAAGAATCACTAAGAAGCAAAGAGAGAGGACCCTAATAAATAAAATCAGAAATGAAAGAGGTGAAATAACAGACCCCATCAAAATACAAAGGATTGTTAATAATTACTATGAACAACTCTACTCCAACAAAGTGGACAACCTGGAGGAAATGGATATATTCCTAGAAAAATATAACCTCCCAAAACTCAATTAAGAAGAATCTAAACAGATCAATAGACCAATAACTATGGAAGAAATTGAAGCAGTTATCAAAAAGCGTCCAGCAGATGAAAGCCCAGAGCCAGATGGCTTCACAGTGGAGTTTTACCAAATTTTCAAGGAAGAATTAAAACCTATCCTCCTCAGACTACTCCATAAAATTCAAGAGGTAGGAACACTTCCAAGATCCTTCTATGAAACCAGAATCACCCTAATACCAAATCCAGAAAAAGACAACACAATGGAAGAGAATTACAGGCCAATATCCCTCATGAACATAGAAGCCAAAATCCTCAACAAAATTCTAGCAAATCGGGTCCAGCAGTAAATCAGAAAGATCATACACCATGTTCAGTAGGATTTATCTCAGGAATGCAAGAATGGTACAATATCCGCAAATGCATAAGTATTATACATCACATAAACAAATTGAGAGATAAAAATCACAGTCATATCAATTGATGCAGAAAAAGCATTTGACAAAATCCAACACCCTTTCTTGATAAAAACACAAAACAAGGTAGGAATAGAAGGACATACCTCAACATAATAAAAGCTATCCTCCTATCTAATAAAAGAGTAACATGCAAATGTGACCGTACCTTGGCTCCTGACTAGCTATGCTACCAGCCAGTTGGAGCAAGGGGTGGGGTCGAGAGGCATGGACGCCAGGCCCCAGGAGCAGGACATAAAGTGGTGAAGGCATCAAGCGCCCGGCCCGGGCGCGGAGACCAAGCGGAGGCAGCGATGGCGGCCAGAACTCACCACAGCTGAGTCAACTGAGGCGCAGAACGAGACGGCGGAGGCTGCGGGGAGAAATCACCACAGCTGTGTCTAACTGTGGCCCAGGGCGGGGCCCGGGCGGGGGCAGAGAACTAGGCAGCGGCAGTGGCGGCAGTGAGAATTCACCACATCTGCATCTGAGGCCCCTGCATTGCTAATGTTTTACGTGTAGCTTCAGCTATATGCCAGCAAAAACAGAAGGCAACCACCAGAAGGAAGGCCCTGAGTCCCAGCTTCAGCATCCCAGCTGAAACTGACAACAGGTCGGAGGAAGTCCCACCCCCACAGAATCTGTCCAAATCAGCCTTTGGTCACACTGCTGAAAGGCCTGTCATTCTCCTCTATCTCAGAACATGGCAATAGAGAGGTGAGACTATGTCCAAAGAAAAACTGTTGAAGTTTGCTCAACTCTATATTTTGGATACAGCCGAAGCTACCCGTAAAGGATTAGCAATCCCAGAAAACCAGGCCTGCTAAGAAAAAAACCTCATGCATGAAATAAATGAATTAACAGAATCGTACAAGATGCTACATGAGGTAGAAAAGGAAGCCCAATCTGAAGCAGCAGCAAAAGGTATAGCTCCCACAGAAGTAACTATGGCAATTAAATATGATCATAATAGTGACCCAGGTAGATATAATTCTCCCTGTGTAACCGAGGTTGCTGTCATATTCAGAAACGAAGATGGAGAACCTCCTTTTCGAAGGGTATTGCTCATTCATTGTAAACCAGATCCCAATAATCCAAATGCCACTAAAGTGAAACGAATCAGTATCCTGTTTCCTACATTAGATGCAATGACATATCCTATTCTTTTTCCACATGGTGAAAAAGGTTGGGGAACAGATATTGCATTAAGACTCAGAGACAACAGTATACTCAACACTAATACTAGACAAAATGTAAGAACACGAGTCACCCAAATGCAGTATTATGGATTTCATCTCTCTGTGAGGGACACTTTCAATTCTATTTTAAATGCAGGAAAATTAATTCAACAGTTTATTGTGGATTCGTATTCAAAAATGGAGGCAAATCGGATAAATTTCATTAAAGCAAACCAATCTAAGTTGAGAGTTGAAAAATATAGCCGTTTGATGGATTATCTCAAATCCAGATCTGAAAATGACAATGTACCCATTGGTAAAATGATAATACTTCCATCATCTTTTGAGGGTAGTCCCAGAAATATGCAGCAACGATATCAGGATGCTATGGCAATTGTAATGAAGTATGGTAAGCCTGATTTATAAATAACTATGACATGCAACCCTAAATGGGTAGATATTACAAACAATTTACAACACTGGCAAAAAGTTGAAAACAGACCTGACTTGGTAGCCAGGGTTTTTAATATTAAGCTGAATGCTTTCTTAAATGATGCATGTAAATTCCATTTATTTGGCAAAGTAATAGCTAAGATTCATGTCATTGAATTTCAGAAACGTGGACTGCCTCACGCTCACATATTACTGATATTAGATAGTGAGTCCAAATTACGTTCAGAATATGACACTGACCGTATAGTTAAGGCAGAAATTCCGGATGAGGACCAGTGTCCTCGACTTTTTCAGATTGTAAGATCAAATATGGTACATGGACCATGTGCAATACAAAATCCGAATAGTCCATGTATGGAAAATGGAAAATGTTTAAAGGGATATCCGAAAGAATTTCAAAATGTGACCATTGGAAATATTGATGAATATCCCAAATACAAATGAAGATCTGGTAGTACCATTTCTATTGGAAATAAAATTGTCGATTAATACTTGGATTGTCCCTTATAACCCATATTTGTGCCTCAAATAAAACTGTCATATAAATGTTGAAGTCTATGCATCAATTAGAAGTGTCAAATATCTATTTAAATACATCTATAAAGGTCATGATTGTGCAAATATTCAAATTTCTGAAAAATATATTATCAATCATGACGAAGTACAGGACTTCATTGACTCCAGGTATGTGAGTGCTCCTGAGGCTGTTTGGAGACTTTTTGGAATGCGAATGCATGACCAATCTCATTCAATCACAAGATTAGCTATTCATTTGAAAAATGAACAAAATATGTATTTTCATACCAATGATTTTGTTGAAGTTTTAGATAGGGCTAAAATATATAACTCAACTTTAATGGTTGGGGGACCATGATCACAGGCACAAACCTGGCCCCAAGTCTGGCAATGGCAGCACTGGGGGTCAAGGGGGTTGCAATTTTTATATATGAGGATGATTATTCAAATGTATATAGACTCTTGCTCTTTTTCTACTTTCTGGATTGCTTGGGGGTCCTAGGTGTCCTGCCTCCGAGATCCATGTGGTGCAGAGCAGGATCCTTGGCTCTGGCCCACCTTTTTGGGTAATTCATCACGGAGTCCCAAGAGGGATGGGCAGGGCTCCTGCATTGTGACAGGGTACAGGCCAGGCTGGGGGACCCATCCCCCCACCGAGTGCACAAATTTTGTGCACCGGGCCTCTAGTATGTGATAAATGCACAGCTAACATCATACTCGAGGGGAAAAAACAAAAAGAATTTACCCAAAGAACAGGAACAAGACAGGGATGCCCACTCTCTCTACTCCTGTTTGACACAGTACTGGAAGTATTAGCCATTGCAATTACATAAGAAGAAAAAATAAAAGCTGTCCTTATTTTCAGATGACATGATATTGTACATAAAAAACCTGAAAGACTCCATAAAAAAAACTACTAGAGTTAATAAATGAGTTCAGCAATGTAGCAGGATAAAAAATTAACATCAATAAATCTATTGCATTTCTATAAACTAATAGTGAATTTACAGAGAGACTAAAAAAGCAATCCCATTAACCATCGCACCAAAAAAATTAAGAAACCTAGGAATAAACTTACCTAAGGAGGTAAAAGACCTATTTGCGGAAAACTACCGGACACTAAAAAAAGAGATAAAGGAAGATGTAAACAGGTGGAAGAACATACCATGTTCATGGATTGGGAGAATCAACATCATTAAAATGTCCATAATACCCAAAGCAATCTATAAATTTAATGCACTCCCTATTAAAATACCAATGGCATATTTCACAAACGTATAACGAACTTTTAAAAAATTCATCTGGAATAAAAAAAAAAGACCCCAAATAGCCAAAGCAATCCTGAGAAAGAAGCACAAAGCAAGTGGGATATCAATACCAGATTTCAAGCTGTATTACAAAACCACTGTTCTCAAAACAGCCTGGCACTGGCACAAAAACAGACATATAGACCAATGGAATAGAATAGGGAATCCAGATATCAACCCAAACCACCATGTTCAATTAATATTTGACAAAGGATGAATGAACATAAAATGTAGACAAGACAGTCTCTTCAAAAAACGGTTTGGAAAAATTGGACAGATACATGCAAAAAAAAATGAAACTAGACCACCAACTGACACCATAAACAAAAATAAACTCAAAATGGATACAGAACTTAAATGTAAGACAGGAAACCATAAAAATACTAGAGAAATCCACAGGCAGAGAAATCTCAGACATACGCCAAAAAAAGTCTTCATTGATACTGCTTCTAGGGCAATGGAAGGTAAAGAGAAAATAAACAAATGGGACTACATCAAAATAGAAACATTTCCACAGGAAAAGAAACCCTCAATAAAACAAGAAAACCCACTGTATGGGAGAACATATTTGGAAATGTTATCACTGATAATGGCTTAATCTCCTAAATCTACAGGAAGCTTATACAACTTAATAAAAAGAAGATAAATGGTCCAATAAAAAAATGGGCAAGGGACCTAAATAGAATCTTTTGGAAAGAAGATAAAAGGCCAAGAGACACATTAAAACCTGCTCAAAATCACTAATTATCTGAGAGATGCAAATCAAAATGACAATGCTGTACCATTCCACATCTGTGAGAATGGCTATCATCAACAAATCAACAAATGACTAGCGCTGGTGAGGATGCAGAGAAAAAGGAACTCTCGTGCACTGATGGTTGAAATGCAGACTGGTGAAGCCACTGTGGAGAACAGTATGGAGTTTCCTAGAGAAAACTAAACATGGAGCTCCCATTTAACCTAATGTTCCCACTTCTAGGAAGATATCCCAAAAAACTAGAAACACGAATCAGAAAGGATATATGCATCCCTATGTTCATAGCGGCACATAGCTAAGATTTGGAAACAGCCTAAGTGCCCATTAGCAGATGAATGGATTAAAAAACCATGGTACATCTATACAATGGACTACTATGCTGCAGTAAAAAAATATAGCTCCTACCATTTGCAACATCATAGATGGGGCTGGAGAGCATTATGCTAAGTGAAATCAACCGGGCAGAGAAAGATTAGTATCACATGATCTCACTCATTTGTGGAATATAATGAATGGCATAAACTGATGAACAAGTAGAGATCCAGAGACTGAGAAATGTCCAACAGAACATCAAACCTCAGGGTTTGTGGGGGTCAGCGGGAGTAAGGGGGAGAAATTAAAAGAGGGACTTGTGTGCAAGTAGTATATGAGCCTAATCATTGGACACAGACAACAGGGGGGTGGGGTATGAGTGGGGGGTAGGGGTAATGGGTGAATAAGGACACATATGTAAAAAATAAAAATTAAAAAATTAAAAATATATTAAAAAACAGTATAAAATAAAATATTAAATCTAATCCATACTAATGGTTACCATAACCTTAAGAGAAAGGATTGTAACTGAAAGTCAAAATATTTGACCTCTTGTACTAAGGTAATTTGTGTTTTTACCTCCCTGACAAAGTTTATATAAAGTTACAAAAAAAATTGGCAGCCAGTTTGAAATTGAATTGACATGGCCTAGAGCAAAGTATATCCTTACATTATATTATTCTACAGTGTCATTATAATTATTGATATTTTAAAGCAGCATATTGTACAATGACCCCAATGAAACATACAAATTAATTCTTTGAATGTTTGGCAGCAATATAAAAAAGGACAGGAAAGAAGTTAATCCCTTTCAGAAGGAATTAAGGCACTGGGAATGCACTTGAACATTCTATATTGGCCCCTCTTGCCCTTTTTGCCAAGAGGGACACTCTTCTTACTATCCAATTGCACACAGCTGTTGACTGAGCTTTCCGTTCAAGCAGAGGTTGAAGCATCGTGGTGGATGGCACCATGGATCTGTCTGTTGCCCAATGGTGTAAGCTGGGCCTTCCCTGGAGAAGAAACCTGAGTCTCCTAAGGTATGTGATCAGTACCGGGACCCCGCCAGCAGGCGAGGGGACCCCAAGGCAGGTGCTTGGTGTAGAGGCCGCAGGGGGCATAGACTACTAAGGAGACAGAAATGAACCTCACCATCACCCTACTTGGCCCCAGAAGATGGCTGGTTAGCCAGAGACGGGTAAGATTCCTCAGGGAAGGAACAACCTAAGACAGGCACAGTCACAGAGGGGCCATCAGGATAGAACTTGGGGGTCCACAGAGGTTGGGCATGGACCCTCAGCCCCCTAACCTTGCAGAAGCCTGAACTCTCACCCCTGCTGAGGGCGGTCTCCTGCCCCCATGGCTGCTTCGCCTCCCAGGCCCAGCTCAGATTGGGACCCAGGTAACAGAGACTTGGCTGGCAGCAGCTGCCCCATATCTCAATCTAATATAGCACTAGAAATGCTCAGGGCCTACTCAAGAATGCAAATAATCTTTTCCACTAATATTTACAGGGTAAACTAAGATTATTGTTTGAGTATTAAATTTCACAGTAAAATAGTAATCAAGTTTTCAGATTAATTAAATTGGTTAATTAAAATAAGTGAATACTCAAGAAAATTTAATTGTACTGGACAAAAAGCTATTCCTAAAATATTAATTAAAATTTCTATTCATAGTTCATCTCATTGTAAAATTGTTTAACATGCAATGAACCTAAAGCAGTCATATTTTTGTGCAAAAATTAAAATTTAAAGTTATCAAGACTGCACTATAAAATTTCCAAAAGCTTCCATTATTTAAAAAAAAGAGGGGGTACTAGGGTAATATCACATAAGGATAAATATCTTGTAAGTAAATTACATTGAGAAAATTCTTCCTCCAGAAAATTAATTTCCATTTGTAATGCTAACAGCAAGATACCCATGAACAACACATATGGTGTCAAAATAAGCCAAAGGAAAATCATTTGGGCAAAAATTAAAAGGATCCCAAGTCTAATTTATAGTAAATATTCCTTTATTAACTTTTGGTTAAGAATGTTTGAATATTTTCAGAAAACAACTCCAAGACCACATGGACTCTTGAAACAGAGAGGAACTGACAGGTCTGCTCCAACCATGAAGACAGGAGGAGAAACAGTCCAGAGATGGAAGATGCCGAAGCCTCCTTGCCATCCTAGCAGTCAGCAGCTGTGCATCACTGCAGGTTACCAGGTCCAAACCAGAGAGGGTGGGACCTGCATTGCCACCATTTGTCCACCATCCAGATATCATTGCTGACATGTACACATAAGGAAATATTTGACACTGAATCTGGGACTCAGAACTGTTGGACACTGAAATTGAGACTCAAATATTTTTTGTTCTTATATGTTTATTTCTAGTATGCAGATGCAAGATTTTTTAAAGAAAAGTAACGGGGGGATTGATACAGAGGCAAAGAAGCATTAAACAGACTGTCAAACTACAGTGGGAAGGCAGGAGAGGTTGGGGGTCAGGGGCTATAAGAGATCAACTGAAGGACTTGTATGGATGCATATAAGAATAACCAATGGATACAAGACACTAGGGGGTGCAGGTGAGGGCATGTGCTGAGGGTAGGGGAGGCCGGGGGGAGGTCAATGGGGGGGGGGAGGAAACATATGTACTACTATTTGTAATACTTTAAACAATAAAAAATAATAAAATAAAATGAAATATGAGGAAGCAAAAAACACCCAACCAGAAAGAAAAAAAAAGAAAAAAGAATCCAAAAATATGAAGATAGTATAAGGAGTCTCTGGGACAACTTGAAGCATACCAACATTTTAATTATGAGGGTGCCAGAAGAAGAGAGAGCAAAATACTGAAAACCTATTAGAAGAAATAATGACAGAAAACTTTCTCTACCTGATGAAAGCAATAGCCTTACAAGTCCAGGAAGTTCAGTGAAACCCAAACAAGAGGAATCCAAAGAGGACCACACCAAGACACATCATAATTATAATGCCAAGGGCAAAAGACAAAGAGAGAATCTTGAAAGCAGCAAGAGAAAAAGTTATCTACAAGGGAACACCCATACAACTGTCAGCTGATTTCTCAACAGAAACTATGCAGGCCAGAAGAGAGTGGCAAGAAATATTCAAAGTGATGAACAGCAAGAACCTACAACCAAGATTACTCTACCCAGCAAAGCTATCAATTAGAATTTAAGGTCAGATAAAGAGCTTGACAGACAAGAAAAAGGTAAAGGAGTTCATCACCACCAAACCAGGATTATATGAAATGCTGAAGGAAAGAGGAGGAGGAGGAGAAGGAGGAGGGGGGGGGGGGGAAGGGGGAGGAGGGGGAGGAGGAGGGGGGAGGAGGAGGGGGGAGGAGGGGGAGAAGGAGGAGGAGGAGGGGGAGGAGGGGGAGGAGGAGGAGGAGGAGGAGGAGGAGGTAAAGAAAAAATTATGAACAAAGTGACAACAAATACATATCTATCAATATGTGAATCTAAAAATGAAGTCAATAAAAATCTGATGAGCAGAATAAATTGGTGAATATAATAGAATCAGGGATATGAAAAGGGAATGGACTGACAATTCTGGGGATAAAGGGGGCATGAGGGGTATGGGAAGAGATTGGACAAAATTCCTACACCTATGGATGAGGACAGTGGCGGGGTTATGGAGATGGGGTTGGGAGGGAATCAGGTGGAAGGGAGCTATGAGGGAGGGAAGAGGAACATCTGTAATAATCTGAACAATAAAGATTTATTAAAATAAAAATAAATAAATACATACATACATACATACATACATACATACATACATATCCGTGGGTCCACCTGTGCACTGGGGAACAGGTATGGGAAGTTGTGTATTTCAGAAACTGTAAAAGTTAACTGATACTTGCAACATTGCTTGTCTCAAAGACTGAATTCCAAAGGAAAAAAAGTATCAACAAAATGAAAAGAGAGCCAAATATGTTGAGAACATATTTGCCAATGATACATCTGATAACATGTTAATTTACAAAATATATAAGGAACTCAAACAACTTAACAACAGGAAGACAAACAATCCAATTTAAAAATGGGCAAAGGACCTAAATAGACAGTTCTCCAAAATGGACATAGAGAAGGCCAAGAGACATATAAAAAATGCTCAAAGTCACTAAGCATCAGAGAGATGCAAATGAAAACAACAATGCGGTACCATCTCACACTTGTCAGAATGGCTATCATCAACAAATCGATAAATGACCAAGTGTTGGTGAGGATGTGGAGAAAAAGGAACCCTACCACACTACTGGTGAAAATGCAGACTGGTGCAGCAACTGTGGAAAACAGTATGTAGTGTCCTCAAAAGATTAAAATGCCACTTGACCCAGTGATCCCACTTATCGGAATATATCCCAAGAAATCAGAAACACCAATCAGAAAGAATATATGCACCCCTATGTTCATAGTAGCACAATTTACAATAGCTAAGTTTTGGAAACAGCCCAAGTGCCCATCAGAAAATGAGTACATGAAAAGCTATGGTACATTCACTACGCAGCTGCATAAAAGAAGAAACTCTCACCATTTACAACAGTATGGGCGGACCTGAGAGCATTATGCTAAGCAAAATAAGCCAGTCAGAAAAAGCCAAGTATCACATGGTCTCACTCATATGTGGAATCTAATGACCAAAATAAACTGATGAGCAAAGTAGACCCAGAAACATAGAAGCATGGGGCAGATAACAAATTTCAGAGGGAAGGTGGTGGTGGGGTGGGGAGTGATTAACCAGGGAACTTCTATGCATATATGTGTAGCACATCGATATAGACAATAGTGTAGTGCAGGCCTGGGAGGGGTGGGTACTGGGTGAAGGGAATTAATAGGGGAGAAAAAGCAAAGGGGACATCTGTTATACTTTCAACAATTAAGATAAATTATAAGAAAAAAAGAAAAAGGTAAAACTTTTAGAGGAAAACATAGGAGTAAGTGAACCTTTTGATAGGCAATGATTTCTTATATATGACACATAAGCAACAAAGACAAAATATATAAAATGGCTTTATCTGAATTGGAAATTTTGTATGCTGCAAATGATACTATCATGAAAGTTAAAAGACAGCCTACAGAGTGTTATAAAGTATTTGCAAAACCATGCAATACCACTTCACACCTATTAGTATGACTTTGAAAAAGAGACAATTAAGTGTTGACAAGATTGTGAATAAACTGTAAACGTTACTCATTGCTGATGATATTATAAAATTGAGTGACCACTTTGGAAACAATTTTGAGGCTCTTCAAAAAATTACACATAAAGTTACCGTATGACCCCAGAATATACTCCTAGGTATATACCCAAGAGAAATGAACACCTGTGCCCACACAAAAACTTGTACATGAATGCTCACAGCAGCATTATTGACAATAGCCAAAAAATGAAAATGATCCAAATGTCCATCAACTCATGAGTAGGTAAATATAGTGTGGCACAGCAATACAATGGCATGGCATGCAGTTTTAAAAAGGAATGAAGTACTGATACATGCTACAACATGGATGAACCTTGAAAACATTATGCTAAGTGAAAGAAGTCAAATACAAAAGGACATAGTTTTCATGATCCCATTGATATGGAATGTCCAGAATAGGCAAATCCATAGAGAGAGAGATCAATGGTTGCCTAGCTGTGAGAGATTGTGATATAGTGGCTAAGGGGATCAGGGTTTATTTATTTTGTGGGTAATGATAATGTTATAAAATTGGAGTTTTTATTATGATTGCACAATACTGAATATATTAAGGTCATTAAATTATATACTTAACATGGGTAAATTGTATGAAAATCATGCCCTGATAAAGCTGTTAATAAAAAATCAGTCACTCGGGAAGCACATAATGATTGTTTCCTAACATTTGAGGGGTTACCATATGGAAGTGGGAAGAGTTTGCTTGGTGTAAGCCCTAAGGGGTGAATAGAATCAGGGCCACCACACAATACAACTCCAGAGGGCTCAATTCATACTGTAGTTTGTGTGAATGGTACTATGCCTAAGAGTAGAAGCAATAGGTGGAGACTGAAGGGAGAAATATTTGGGCTTATTTATGCAAACATTCAATAACTAGAGCTATTAAAAATCAAATTGCTACCTCATAAAATAAAGTGCAAAATTATTAGAAATATTCAAACATAATCCCATGGATGACCACTTGAGAACGGAGTAGACAGTTTTACATAATATACTAAATATGTATATGATAGAGGGGGGAAGATGAGACTGGATAGACTTTAAGGTTTCTTATAACTCTAACATTATATTGAAATGCATATATTACAAATATTCATTGTAAACTGTTTCCTATTCATAATAATTTCCTCATTAGCCAAGAATAAATGAGTACTTACATATTCCCAGTAGATTCACAAGTCCCAATAGTGATAGTCAAAGAAAGAATAAAACTTAATGCTGTGGTTTAGGCCATTTCTATTTATATGCTGTCTCTGGTTCAATCATTTAGCAATGGGCTTACATTTTCAATTACTCTTTTTTTGTAGATAGCTTTGAGGGTAAGCACGTAAAATATTAATAATAACAGAATCTTAAATTGTTCTTAATACTGATAATTAAGTTATTGAATACAAATCATTCCAGACTTTTTTTTTTTTTTTTACAGAGAGGAAGGGATAGAGACAGAGTTAGAAACATCAATCAGCTGCTTCCTCCACATTCCCTACTGGGGATGTGCCTGCAACCAAGGTACATGCCCTTGACTGGAATCAAACCTAGGACCTTTCCGTCTGCAGGCCGACACTCTATCCACTGAGCTAAACCAGTCAGGCCCATTCTAGACTTTCTTTTCTCCCTTTCTGCCCTCCTCTGTCCTTTAATCAGATATGGACTATGCAGGCTGCTGATTTTTACAAGTTGCTTCCAAAGCTCCATCCAGAATAAACCTTTTGACTGAAGGTTTTTAATATTTTGGCCTAAGTCCACAAATGCCATAAGAAACTGGAACTCCATTCTGCAATGCTTTTCTCTCTGACAGTGACTTTAGCTTAGAATCATAAAGTGGAACCATTTGTCAGGTGGTCCATTATGCTCTAGATTAAAAAAAAACCTCATGGGGTATCAGCCCTCTACATTTTACATTTTAGAACTACTGGTAATGATTACATACTAAAAAAGAGAAGTTCAGATACATTAAGAAAATGTGCTATCCATCATCATTTCACAACAGCAAGGATCAGTTTAATATCCTGAGAGGGGGAGCTTATCAATAGACAAGTGTTCATAAATGGCTAAATGGATTCAAATCAAGTACCTCCCTTATTGAACTGGTCAAGTACAAGCAACACATATAGCAGGTGCTAGCTAAGTAGCGTTGACTGACTTATCCTGGCTGTTACCTATCTTAGGCATATATGAAAACCCTATACCGAAAATTTCAAATGGAAAGCATCTGCAATAAAATTATATTCATTGTCTAGCTAGTAGTACACTGGAGCCTTAACATAAATCTCAATCTCAGGCTTCATGCCTTGGAACTGTGTACTAATGTTCTAATATAGCCTTTCTATTACTTCCAATAATAAAGCCCCATGTAGAACTTCCAAGAAGGGCAACGCCTTGGATCATATTCCATGTTAGAGTGAGGTTCTTCTCCACAGCTTATGTTTCATTGGGTCTTGATGTGAGGCCAGCAAAGGAAATGTTTTTGGAGAGTTTGCTGTGAGGAGTGGGTTCTTTTTATTCCAATAGCTGTAAAGATTTGATGAACAATTATGCCTTTGTCACTTTAATTTCTTCAGACCATTTGTTCCCAGACCATTTCTTTCTCTTCTTATTAAAAGCCTCCCAAAGTCCATGGATAGGCAGGGCACTCGGGAAACGCTACTTGGGAGGGAGAAAGATACTATTGGAGTCCCAGGCTCATTCCTACAATGGACATATTTCTGTATAGGCTTATCCCTTTTTCTGCCAGATTGTGCTCTTCATTGCTCAGACCACTCAAAATAGCCATGAGCGCCAATATTCAGAACTACTCATTCTGTCTTTTTGTGTTTACATTGTATCCCACCCTTATAAACTACTCGCCCTGATCCCTTAAGTACTTCAATTGCTCTTTTCAATTTCAAGCATTTCAATTCCTGAGAAGGGAAACTTTGGCATAGTCTTATTACCAATCAAAAGGAGATTGTCACTACTTTTTTTCTAAAAAGTTATTTGTCCATATTCATGTCAATTATTAAAAAACATACTGGCTTTTTTAATGTTACATCATATTGTATACTCTTAATATATTTTACTGCCTCCTGTTAGCTATAGATTTTTAAAAGCATGAATCAAATTTACTTTCAATGATGACCTATTTGTATGATATTTATAACCAAGAAAAATATGTCCAGCTTTTCTGGAATAGTCTAATTTACTTAGAGAATATTGTAATTTTATTAATATAAATTGTCACAATTATTTCATATTCTTTATGCTCCTTACCACAAATTTAGGTGGATGCAGACTATACAACTTCCACTGAATAAGATAGGCAAATATCCTTGACTAAGCAGAGCATAAAAGAGTTGTAGCTCTTTACAGTTTCCCCCACCTCCAAACCAAAGGGCAGAGTTTGGGAAAATGCCAACTATATTTAGCAGAAATAGTTATAAGAATAGGGTACAGCATGGGAGTGGCAATGAATAAAGTGTATAAAGAATTTAAAGAAGGCTTTCTTTACAACCTCTTCATCAGAAGCATCAACTGTACATGCCCCAATTCCTATTCTCCACTGACATAAGAAGCATTTTCTTTACATTCTCCCACTGTACACTGATTTAAGATTTTTGTGAAGGAACACCCTAGTGATGTGAAACCCTCCCCTTTCTCACACAGAGGTGTGTGTGTGTGCGCAAAAAAAAAAAAAAAATATATATATATATATATATATATATATATATATATATATATCGAGAGAGAGAGAGAGAGAGAGAGAGAGAGAGAGAGAGAGAGAGAGAGAGAGAGAACAACCATACAAACATTTGGAGTCTGGATACAGAGCTACAGACAAATTAGTGGTACATACAACTTTGAGTAGGAAGGGCAACCAATATTTATTGAAAGGTCTAATGAGAATTAAATGAAATAACTTATATAAAGATCCTACCATAGTCTTATAATATATCTTTAAAATACATTTTCCTTCGTTTTCACCCTGGCTTGAATTATGAAGGGTCCTGATCACAGTGAGCTTTTTCATTGAAAGTAGAAATGTCTAGCTTCCTAAAAAAAATTAAAATGTTACTGAAAATTGTAGATGCAATTTGGAAGAAGACAGAGGTAAAGGGTTTAAAATTTATTTTAGATCCAAATGGGTTTTGTCTTTACACATTTCTGGAAACTCTAGCTGTGGTACTATTAGTCCTCAAAAGAAAAGAACCTATTTTTAGAGTGCTCCAGGATGGCTCTTCAAAACACCAGTTTTGAACTCTAGACAGTTTGGTGGGACTGGATACAACAATAGATTCTGGGAGTGAGTTTGAATGGTACAAAAAAGAGGGGGTGGTTTGCTGTCCATTGAAAACAGAAAGCAGAACCAAAGAATGTGAAGGGAAAGGAGGGAATTTCATGATGTACTAAAATTTTTAGCAACTGAAAAGAGTACAAACAACTGGGATCTAGGTAAGAGAGGGTAGGTCAAGCAGGTATAATTATTTATCATATAGTTTCTACAGATAGCAGTAATCAAGTACATTATTCTAACTATGTGCTTTATCCAATATTATCCTATATAATAAAAGAGTGATATGCAAATTGTCTGTACCTCCAATCAAGCCATGCCCACCAGCCAATCAGGAGAAAATTATGCAAATAAACCCCAACTAAGATGGCTGCGCAACTGAGAGCAGGAGGGAGGCTTGGGTTTCCCCGGCAATGGAGGAAGCCAAGCTTTCCGCCTACCATTGCCGGCCTAGGCCTCCACTCAATGCTACAAAGTTTCAATTATAGAAGATACATAATCCCAACAGAAATGGTGGCAGCCATGAAGCTGGAGAGAGAAGAAGCTACGGTTGCCGGGGTGATGGAGGAAGCCAAACTCCTGCAGCCGTAGCCTAGGCCTCCACTCTAGGCTACAAAGTTTCAAACAGAAATGGCTGCTGCCACGAAGTGAGCAGAAGGCTTGGCTCCACTCCAGGCTATAAAGTTTCAATTGTAGAACATAAATTAATCCCAGATCCCAGGGCCTCTGCTTGGGTCGCTGGGAGGTGTGGCCAGCCTGCAAACCACCATAGGCCCCTCGCTCAGGCCGCCCCACACCCCAAGGGAACCCCCACCCTGATCCAGGACACCCTTCAGGGCAAACCAGCTGGTCCCCACCCATGCACCAGGCCTCTATCCTATCTAATAAAAGAGTAATATGCAGATTGACCATCACTCCAACACACGAGAGGGCTGCCCCCATGTGGTCAAAGATCCTGCCCCCATGTGGACACAAGATGGCCACCACAAGATGGCCAGGAGGGGAGGACAGTGGGATGTTCCAGGCCTGTAAGGGAGGGCAGTTGTGGGCCATCAGGCCAGCAGGGGAGGGCAGTTGAGGATGATCAAGCCTGGAAGGGAGGGCAGTTAGGAGGGTGACCAAGCCAACAGAGCAGGGAAGTTGGGGGCAAACAAGCTGGCAGGGGAGCAGTTAGACATCAATTATGCTGGCAGGGTAGTGGTTAGGGGGTGATCAGACTTGTAGGCAGAAGCAGTTGGGGCAATCCGGGAGGCAGGCAGGCGAGCAGTTTGGAGCTAGCAGTCCTGGATTGTGAGAAGGATGTCCGTCTGCCCATTTAGGCCCAATCCTACCAGGATCGGGCCTAAATGGGCAGTTGGACATCCCTCGAGGGGTCCCAGATTGGAGAAGGTGCAGACTGGGCTGAGGGACACCCCCCTATCCTCCACCCCCATGCAAAATTTTGTACACCAGGCCTCTAGTAGATCATAACACTGGGTTCTTTGTAGAAAGAAACCAAAGACAACTAATACACATGATGAACTCCACACAATAAAACAGAGTGCCTATATTTATGTCTCTTTATGTAAAGACTACAACCCATTTCTGATTCTAAATCTTCCAAAGCATTAATACTATTTTAAATAATGAAATCATCCATAAAAGGTTACACTATTGGTTCAAGAAAGATCTCTCAGAGAAAGAAATGACAGCTGAAGAGTAGTGAATAATGAGTGGCTAAGTTACCTACTGATCAACCCAAAAGAGAGTTAAGGTTCTATGAGAGCGAAAATGTATAAAGGTGTCTATGAACTAAACATTGGAGCTAGGAACTTTTTCTTCTGATTAACTCAACTTTCTTATTCCTAACTCAGAAATCAAGGCTTAATAGTCACCTCTTAAAGCAAGCCAGTATGATTAGAAAAACAATATTTATGAGAAATGCAGAGCATAGGTCTCATTTAAATTTAATTAAAATAATAATTTGTTAAATTACTTCTGAATATAACTCACTTTAGGCCATTTTTTAAATGGAAATTATTCAAAATAAGAAATGCAGTTTTCTATATGCCAAAGTAAGTAAGGTTCCTATTTTATTTCCCATAAGATACAATGATCACTGTGGCCATCCAGACCACTAAGAAAATTATGCCTCTGAACAGTCAAGGTTTCTGGCCTTGTACTTCCAATACTGCATCCAATAAGTACTTTTTAATCTTAAGTAACTATTTTAATCTTAATTTAATTAAACTCAAATAAAATAAAAAATTCCACTCCTCAGTTGCAGTACCACATTTCAGTGCTCAATAGCTACATATGACTATTGGTTCTGTTTTAGACAATGAAACTATAGAATATTTCATCATCACAGAACATTCTATTGGATAGCATGGGGTTAGACACCAGGAGACCAAGATTTTCAGTTTCGGATAAGAATATTCAAACCATTTTATTGATAGTTTTCTACAATGTTATTAATATTAATATCAATAGACAATATAAATTAAACATCTTATTTTTTACGTGGAACATGATTTTCAAAGGTCAGTTTTACAGAATAATCATCTGGGGAGTTTTCTTAATGCAGTTAACTTAGAGAGTGATTCAGTAGGTCTGAGATGGGTGACCAGGAATCTGCATTTTAAGCATATGTCCTAGGTAATGATAATATGGATAGTCCCTAAACCACATTTTGAGGAACACTGTGATTATACATCAAAAAATTCCAATGAGCAGTTTACACTCATATATATATGAACTCCACACAATAAAACAGAGTGCCTATATTTATGCATTCTGATTCACTTTCTTATATGGATAAATGTTGTTTATATAGGCAAACCCTTATCTCTCTAAAAGTGAAAAGTTAGGCAGGGGAGGGTGGGGGGTAAGAGATCAACCAAAAGACTTGCATGCATGCATATAAGCATAACCAATGGACACAGACAGTAGGGGGTGAGGGCTTGTGCTGGGGTGGGAGAGGCTGGGGAGAGTTCAATGGGAGAAAAAGAATTTAATTTTTTAAAGTGTTCCATAAAAGCAAAAGGAGCTTTCAAGATATAATCTGATCAAGGATGAAAATAGAGGAAAAAATCAAGAAGACAGTTACACTAGAAACAAATATTTCAACATAATATTCCAGAATATCTATGCAGGGCAGAAGCTAGCTAGTTATTCAGCTTCTAGAACTCTCATACTATAGGAACAGCTTTGAAATTTGAGCTAGCAGGAGAGAAAAGGAAAAAAACTCTTTGATGGTACAGTTTTTGAAGTGCTGAATATTGCATGTAAATGCTGAGTATGTACAAGGCACTAGGCTGAGTGCTAAGAGACAAATATAATAAGGATTTTCATTTAATGGAACTCAGTCTAGTTAGGGAAGACAGACCAAAAATAAGTATAGTAAAGTAGAAGGTTTCATTTGAGCTTCACCTCAAATCTTGAGTAGCTCTAGGGTTGTTGGAGATGTGGAAGAATATAAATTAAAATGTAGAGAACAGCATGAGGAAAAGCATAAGAGCTGGACAATTTGGGGTGTACCTAGTGACCTATCTTCCACCATACAACCTTCTGTAAAACCTATTTACCAACCACTCTAGACCACTTCTAAGTTACCAGATAACTTGAAAATTCTACTTTCTTTGTCACCCACATTGCTGGTACTCTCTATTGCCAGAGACAATGTGGATCACTGCATCTCCAGCAGCTTCTGAATACTGCCAATACTCAGGTTTTTTCTTCAGATTGTCAGCCTTTAAAAAAATTCTCTTTCATATTCCATTGCTTCTCTTTCAATTCTTAGCTTCCTGCAAGAACAAACATTGCCAATCAGAGTGTGGTTTTTCTTTCATGCAGCCAAATGGTCAAATCATAGCACATCTTTCCTGCATCTACTCTCTCTCCATTCCATTTTATGCCTAGCTATTAGAACATTCTTCCTAAATGCAGACCTTTATATATTACTACTCTCCTCAAATACTTTCTCAAAAAAATTTTTTTTCAGCCCTGGCCAGGTGGCTTGGCTAGTATCATCTCATACACTAAAACTTGGCAGGTTCAATTCCAGGTCAGTGTGGAAAGCAAGTGATTGATGTTTCTCTCTCATGTCGATGTTTCTTTCTCTTTCACCCTCCCTCTCTCTCTAAAATCAACTTACTTTTTTCCCCCAAACAGTTTCCAAGCCATTCATGGTCTTAAACCCTAGCCAGAACTCTACACTGTCACTGTCTATGTCTTCTGAAGGCATGGACAATGGGATATCTGCTCCAGGAGGCAGACAATTGGGCAAATGGCTTCTTTCAGTGAAGTAGCCTTAAAGGCATCCAGCATATTATATTCTGGTTAAGGACAGAGGTTCTGGAGACAAACTTCCTATGATTAAATTCTGTTTCTGCTACTTAGTATAAAGTTACTTAAACTCTGTGTCTCAGCTTTTCCTTTTTTTTAAGCCTCATCCAAGATTATTTTTCCATAGATTTTTAGAGAGAGAAAGACAGAGATAAATATCAATGTGAAACACATTAATTGGTTGCCTCCTGCATGAGCCCTAACCAGGGCCCGGGCTGGGGAGAAGCCTGCAACTGAGGTACATGCCCTGGACCGGAATTAAACCTGGACCCTTCACTCTACAGGCTGATGCTCTATCCACTGAACAAAACCATCTGGGCTGTGTCTCAGTTTTTCTATGCTCAAAATGAAAAGAATACTACCTACCTCAAAGGGGTGTTGTGAAGGTTTATGAGTCCATACAAATAAGGTATTTATAAGATGTCTGACACATAGTAAGCACTCAATAAATGTTAACTATTACATATGTACTAGTGGCCTGATGCACAAATTCATGCACATTGAAAGGAAATTAATTAGAAAAAAATATTTTAATATCGCTATTTGCCCTTTCTCTATAATAGAAGTGTCAACCAAATCCATGATTGACCATGACAGATCAGAGCACACACATGCAATTGTTGCTAGCAAGAGTTTTATATGTGTCGCACATGCACGATTCAACTTAGCCTTTTACAGACAGAATAAACTTGCTTAATTAGACCTGCTTTCTGATTTAGCTAAACGTTTTCCAGTCCAGTGAAGCACCCCAACTTCTCTTTCAGGTAATTGTCAGCAACACAGAAGTAAATATCAACATGAAGCAGATTATTATTGTAGCTCACACAGAGAGAAGGGGTAAGATATTTAACTGCAGAAGTGTTTGACTATATTCTGTGCAATGAAAAAACCTGAAGTCATTTTCAAGGTCCACCATTTCTTACTTCTTTTCAGTTGGGTCAAGCTTCCAAACTTTCTAAATCTCCATTTTCCATGCCGAAACTGGTTTAGCTCAGTGGATAGAGCGTCGGCCTGTGGACTGAAAGGTCCCAGGTTCAATTCCAGTCAAGGGCATGTACCTGGGTTGTGGGCACATCCCCAGTAGGGGGTGTGCAAGAGGCAGCTGATTGATGTTTCTCTCTCATCGGTGTTTCTAACTCTCTATCTCTGTCCCTTCCTCTTTGTAAAAATATCAATAAAATATATAAAAAAATAAATCTCCATTTTCCAGCTAATGAAAAGAAAATAGGTTCCACCAAGTCTCCTATCTACATACTCCAGGACTTCAGTGAGGATCAAATGAGATGAGGCACGTGAAATGCTTTTACATGGGGGGAGGAGTGGGTTAATAGAAGGATAAGTACACATATGTAATACCTTAATCAATAAAGAAATTTAAAAAGAAAGTGCTTTTACAGAAATTTGGTTAAAGTGTAAAATGTTTCCACCTAGCTATAAAGAAAGTCATGTTCCTGGGCTGAAGAAAGACAGAGGCTAGTTGGTAGGAAGAGGAAGCCTGATGTTGCTGCATGACATCATTACCCAGTGCCCACAGCCACCATTTCCTGGTTGGGCTGGACTGTGGAATGCATTTTGGGACATGGGTCTTGGCAGTGTTGGCTGCGATTTGGTGGGCTATCGCTCTGGGGTGGTGGCAGGGCCTGTGTCCCACTTGGGGGAAGCCGAGTGTTGATTTGTGGGCACCAGGTCTGCAATGTCGTTTCTCTGTAAGTGGCCAGTGTGCATCACAGCAGCTCCTACTTTGAGCATCTGATCCCTGGTGGTCAGTGTGCATTATAGCGACCAGTTGGAAGGTCAAACACTTAGCATATTAGCTTTTATATATATACTAGAGGCCTGGTGCATGAATTCATGCACGGGTGGGGTTCCTTGGCCTGGCTGGCGATCAGGGCTGATGGGGCCTTCTTGCCCAGTCTGGGGGGGAGGTACCATGGGAAACTGGCTGGCCAGGTGGGGGGTAGGGACCATGATAGGTTGGCCGGCCACAGGAGATTGACTGTGGGAGTGCACTGACTACCAGGAGACAATTCCTTCATTGAGTTTCTGCCCCCTGGTGGCAGATCATAGTGACCAATCATAGCAATTGCTTAAGCTTTTATATATATAGACCAGAGGCTCAGTGCATAAAATTTCATGCATCGGGGGGAGGGGGTTGCCCCTCAGCCCAGCCTGCACCCTCTCCAATCTGGGATCCTGCAGGGATTGGGCCTAAACAGTCAGTTGGACATCCCTCTCACAATCCAGGTCTGCTGCCTCCTAACCACTTGCCTACCTGCCTGCCTGATTGCCCCCTAAATGCTCCTCTGCCAGCCTGATTGATGCCTAACTACTCCCTTGCTGGCATGATTATCCCCAACTGCCCTTTCCTGCTGGCCTGATCGCCTCCAACTGCCTTCCCCTGCAGGGCTTAGGGGACTGGAGGACTCTGGCTGGATGAGGCAGGGCTGAGGAAACTGGGGGGACTTTGGCTGGATGAGGCTGGATGCTGAGGGGACTGGGTGAGGCGGGGCTGAGGGGACTGGAGGACTGAGGCTGGATGAGGTGGGGCTGAGGAGACTGGGGGACTGAGGCTGGATGAGGTGGGGCTGAGGGGACTGGGGGACTGAGGCTGGATGAGGTGGGCTGAGGGGACTGGGAGACTCTGGCTGGATGAGGCGGGCTGAGGGGACTGGGTGTCGCCATCTTGTGGTGGTGTGTGCTGCCATCTTGTGAGGGTGTGATGTCCAATTAGCATATTCCCTCTTCATTAGATAGGATAGATATGTGGAAGACACACTTAATTGTGCTATGTTCCATAACCATTGAAGACATTAGTACTATATCTAAGGGATGGCAGTTAGTATAGTGTAGTAGCCCTTGGGGCATCTGTAGTATCTTGTTCTGCATAGATAGCATACACTCACTATTACTCATACTGAGTACCCTAAATACTTTAACAAAAAAATACATACAGTAAATTTTTAAATTTGTAAATATTCTTAGTGATTCACTTCAGTAAGCTAGATTAAGCTGGCTCCAGCACACCACTGGCAGGTGTATACTACCCCTTACTGCCCTCCCATCCCCCAATCTCTAAGACTTGCCTTTCACTCTCCTAAAACACACTCAGATGTGTACTGCAGGGAATACAAATAATCAGAAAACCAACTTCAGTTTACCCTAAACAACCAAAACCTAGAACTCTCCTCCCTCTAATTTATCTTGGCCTCAAACAAAAACATGATTTTGCTGATGAAAGACTTTTTCTTTCACCAGTCAGAAAATGTCAATCTCTTTAAAAGACCAAATATGATTTTTTTTATCATTTAATTTTAGAGTGTCTGTTCCCAGAAAAAGGAATATAATTG
Source organism: Antrozous pallidus (assembly GCA_027563665.1). NCBI lineage: Eukaryota > Metazoa > Chordata > Mammalia > Chiroptera > Vespertilionidae > Antrozous > Antrozous pallidus. The sequence goes on along the minus strand of CM050509.1, from coordinate 37,881,192 downwards.
TGATGGAAGGAGACTTGACTAAGGTGAACAAACAATACAGTATACAGTTGATGTGTTGTGAAATTGTGCACCTGAAACCTATATAATTATTAACCAGTGTCACCCCAATAAGTTCAATAGAAAGGAAAAATGAATGAAGGGTGTTAGCCAGAGTTGCCAACTGAAGAGGAAATTTGCCACCTGAAACAAAGTTTAACATGAAGCTTCCACACACATGCCTAATTCTCCCAGTTGTCTTCCCTCTAACTCTGACCCATTCCCCAAAGTTCCCTCCTGTATTTTTTTAGTGTCAATTTCCATTTAAGTCTAAAGAATGATAAAAGGGTTTATATCATCATCCTTTCTTTTTGGCTAGAAGGAATAATAAAAGAATAGCTTTATTTTAAGATATGTTAAAGTATAAGGATCTTAGACAAGGATAAATTCTAATTACATGATATCTGAGACAAAATATCCATTACCAGCTTTCTAAAAGTCTCATAAACAGGTCATAACAATATCTATCCCATCTTTGGCACATTTGGTTGACAGTGTTCTCAAATATTCATTGTCAAATGCTGAAGAGTTACCTATGGTGTGAGCATCCAGTCATTTCCCCAGAATCTGAGGATACTTACTAATAAATTCAGATATAAGAATGACTGCTTAAAGAATGTTACCTGAAGAGGTTTTAAAAGACATTTTCCCAGAGAACTAATATGAGCTATGCATTTATCTGGGTTCATCTGCTGAAATGATAATATAGTTTTAAACAGTATTCCTTTCTTCAGTGGTACAGAAAGAGGTTTTTATCCCCCTTTTGCCTAATGAGAAACCATTGTAGTTGAAAAAAACCATTTGAGAATTTACAAAGATGGGAAAGCTGGAGGGAAGGAGAAGGGGAAGAGGCAGAAGGGGAGGGGGAGGGGAAAGGAGAGGGGAAAAGGAGGGAGAGGAGGAAAAGAGGGGTCGGGGGGAGTGGGAAGGAGAGGGGGAGGGGAGAAGAAGGGAGGGAAAGGTGTGAAATTGAGCCTATATATTTTTTTCTGTTTATCTGGATAAAATACTCAAATTTTAAAACATACAGCGCCTCCCATTTATAGCCAGTGTATTTAAAATTCACATACTTTTATGAAAACAATCATATACTTTTTTTTACAGAATATTAAAAACAAACTAGCTTGTTTTAGAAGGAAAATATTCCAATTAACCTTTTGATTGGACATTTTACTTCCCAATAACTTCACAAAGCTCTCCCTTCACTCATATTGAATTAAAAATTATTCATTCAAACTACTAATGTTTCTTTATATATTTGTAAAATTAATCTGGAAAGAACTCATATATTAAAATGTTGGTTTAAAAACAGCTTGAAAAAATCTCTAAAGTTCTATAAATAGCACATTTCTTAGTAAATGAATGAATGTAGTCTTTCTGACTAGCAGCTTAAGTCAATTTACCCTGGTCCATCAAGTGAGGGTCAGCCTGATGTAAGGGGGAGAAAATGCTCAGATTATTGAATCAGATTGTCTAACCTATGAGTTCGACCTCTGCCACTCATTAGATGTGGGACTTTTGGCTAGTTACTTATCCTTTGAGTCTCAATTTTCTTACCTATGATATGGAGATCATAATGCCACTGACCTTACACAGGGTTGTTATGAAGATAAACTAATTAAGTATATGTTAAATCACTGTATACATGTTTTATACCACATATCCTATGAGTCAATAATCAATAACTATACTGCAGTTGTAAAACTATAAAGAAATTAAACATGTGTTCACTATTAGCATACAAATAAAATGTAGTCATAAAATCCATCTAGTTGGATTTGACATTACTCATTAGGTCACTCTGGAATTGAGATATGGCAAGGAGAAAATGTCATTATTTTTTAAACATAAACACTTTTATTAGAATAGACCAGTTCTTCCCAGAGATAGTAATTCCTATAGCATAATAAAATCCAACGTTTTTCACTGCCAGAAATTTAAACAAGTAACACTGGTTCGTGAGAAACCTCTATTTATTGAACAGAGCAATATTTTTCTATGAAAACATATCTATTTACTTTTGTAGTGGATAAAAAGAGTCATTCTCTGGTTTTAATCCAAAGACAAAACCACAACAACTTCTCACATTAAAAATGTACACAGACCAATCTTCTAGAGCCAAGCAAGCACTGGAGTACGGGAAAAACATCCAACAAGCACAGCTCTTCAACATTTAGTGAAACAAACCATCCGCGACCCAAAGAAGAAACTGAAGCTATAAATTCAAATAAATGGGCTGTGGGGAGACTACACAAACCTGCTGTTGCTTTAATTGCGGACAATTCAATTCAGCAGCTGTTGGTCCAGGCACTAAGGTTCACTGTATGCTCTTCAGCATAACCTTGAAATATTGTCACTCACTTCTCCACATCATCTGCATGCTGTCCAATTAATGAGGAGCGAAATCAACTGTCAAACCACGCATCAAAACAGAACATGATCTTTTAGCTCTTAAGAACAGGAGCACAATATTTTAAGGACAATAAAGCAAGAATGGAGGTGAAAGTCCTTCACAATAAATTAAGAGTCAAACTTATTAAAACGTGATTGTAGGAACTAAGCTTCTGCTCCGTTCAGCAAGAAAGTGAAACTTTCTCAAGGGTTTTTTTTTTTTCCCCATTTGGAAGGATCCTTTCTGTCTCATGCTATAAGTATAAGAAGCCCTTTAAACAACATTTACCAAAACCTGATCAGTCTTCAATTTCTTCATTAGTATGGACCAGTATATTTCTAAAAGCTTAAGAAATACTGGAACACTTCTGGTTCAATGATATTTTACAATACAAATGATTTTGAGATGGCATTTCACCGTTGCTGTTTCTAGCACTTTTTTTTCCTATCAGAAGGAAAAAAATAATAATAAATAATGTTCATCAACTTGAGTTAAATAATGAAAAAAAATTTGCTGGAAAAAATATGTTCTGGAATATTTCCTATTTGAGGTTTCCTTACTCGTAACAAATCAAGACAATCAATTAAGAAATATAGGAGTTAATAAATTCAAGGAAAACACAACATATTGAGTGTTTAAAAATTGCTTTTTTTTGCTTCCAAAGCACTGTGTCTTCTGTAAAAACACCCTAGGCGCTATCACATACTACCAGTTGCAGACATAAGACTGGAGAAATTCAATACAAGAATACAGCAGAGAAGCGTGCACAATTAAGGGATCGGGACTACTAATTTAACAGAAACCCCAGATTCCACACAGCAATCTGCTACCAACATTATAGCTAGGGGAAAGCATGTTTTATGCAGATATTTTATTTAGCTAATTAGAATCTTATTTGTCCTTCAGTATAGTTGAACTGGATGCAAAAAAAAAAAAGGAGAGGAATGCACTTTTAAACAAAAGGTAAATTTCAGATTAAATAAAACATACTATACCTGTATATTGAACCAGGAACATCGTGATACTCTTCAAGAAACTGTTTCACGTTGTATCCTACCGTGAGTTATTCTCCTTTTACCCTCTTCTCTCACAAAAAGAAAAGCCAAAGCACCCTAACCCCTCACTACATACTACCCCTAAACCCAGTTGAGGGGGGAAAACAGCTACAATTCAGCTCAGATCCAAAGCTTCTGTTTAGCTCAGCTCCAGCCGAGCAACTGAGCTCTAGCAACGGAGGATAGGGAGGTGGATTCTGGTGCCGGTAGCACTTCCATCCACTTCACTTACACAAAAGCAGGCAGTGGAAAATCCAGGAGCCTTGAAGACAGGGGCTGGAACGGGCTTTTATGAATTGCTATTACTGCATGTGTCACCATCCATCTCCACTGACGGACACTTATAGGCTGAATTGGGAGTGGAGGGGGTGGGGTATAAGAGGTTGGAGAGCAGGTGGAGAAGCAATTAGCGGTATGTTCATTGGACTATTTGTTCAGGATTTCATACATCAGTGCCTAAAGAAACAGCATGCAGTTGACAAATCAGAACTTTACGATTTGCATGCCTTAGAAGAAATCTTAGCTCGCAACACCAAACAAAATAATGCTTGCCCATTCTTATAGAACATGGAAAGTCACCCCTCTGCTTTCTCTTTTCTTCAGCTACCCTAGTTCCTGAGGAATCAACATTCAAAATGAATATTTGCTAATTTTCCCTAAAGAATTACATTTAAAAGACTGGAAGCAAAGGAAGTATAAAGAAATTAAATTCTATTGAACATGACATCTCTTAACAAAAAGGCAAGAAGCTAATTTTTTTAAGTCAACTTTTCATCTTTAGTCCAATTCCCTAGGTGCATCTTTCACACCTATAATCAGTGGATCACAGAACTTTTGTGCATGTATTTAGAACTGAAACACAATCTATATATACCTAAAAATAGTTTAATTAAAGGTCAAGGTGAAAAGCTAAAAGCTATGTACAGGACTCTCCAGGTGACCTTAAGAAGACACTTCACCTGTAAGAGCATCAGTTTTATTCGTCTGCTAAACTGAAGCATATTTTTCTAAACCAATATCAAAATTAATGATGAGTATAAACAAAAAGGAAACATCACACAATTGAAGGAATACTTGGGATGAATATCAGGAAATCTGGATTTAAGTTCTACTTCTATAACTTTCTAGCTGTGTTACCCTAGATAAGTCACTTAACTTCTCTGAGCACAAGTTTCTTATTGGACAAAATATTACCTCCCCGTACAGCTTCATGGGATCACTATGAAGAGCTAATGAGATCATAGAAATGAAAACCCTTTTGTAAACTGTAAAGTGCTATTAAATTATATGGGCTTATTAATGTTATACCCCAAAACAAATCTTGACTGAATTGAGTCATCTCTACTGCATAAGGAAAATAAAAAGAAAGGATCAATATAACCTTACAAAACATTCTCTAATTTTTCCAGTTTTAAAATTAGAAGGAAACACTGTTTACTCTTAAAATTCCACAGAGGATATTTTTTGAAAAGAAAAAAAAAACTGATATATAATACATCAAAAGTTTATTAAAGAGGCCAAAGTCACTTGATTCCTTCTTTACTTTCTGAGAAGTTGGTCCATTTGTATTTATATAATTGAATATTATATCCCATCTAAAATGCAACTCCTGAACAATATGCATCTACTTTTGTTAAATCTTTTAACCTGGTACATCCTCACTGCCCAGTGCGAGAGGAAGAATTCAGGCTGATTAGCTAAATCTAAATACACAATGTAAAAACCCAAAGTAATGCTTTATGAGTCTCTAATCTGTCTTGATATTATATATACAGTAACCAGCTGGCTTAAGCTGGGACACACTCTTAGCACATGAAGTCCTGGGGTGGCCACACCTGGGGCACTAAGTGATCCAGGCAATGTTTGGGGATGTTTGGTTCAGCCAAATCCCACATGTCCTTATTTCCATTTGTATGGTGGTTACCCAAGTGTGTGCCTGTCCACATGGCCAAATCTAAAGCAGCCAAAAGAAAGGTGGGAGCGATAGCAGAAATATCAGATGTCACTTCTCTTGGCCCTCCCCGGTACCATCTGTGTCTTCAAACAAATGCCTAGCCCACTTCCTGTGAGAAGAAAGAAAACTTACTAATTGCCCCTTCTAATGTCACCACCAGTACTAAAATGACAGTAAAGTCTATCAAATAAAATCTATGATAATCAATGGGGAAAAGGGATATTATAAGTGAGAAAGAGTTAGGTGACTGGTAGCTAAGAGCAAGTTAGCTATTAAGAGAGAAATGGGAAGGAGAGGATTGGAATGGGAGAAGAGAAACGGGAGGATAGAAGAGAAATAAGGAAAGGGGTAGAGAAGGGAGGAGAAAAAAATGAATCTAAAGTGAGAACATTTGGAGAACCAAGATGGCGGCATAGGTAAGTACCTATTTTGCTGCCCACGCAACAATTTCGAAACTACAACTTAACAACAAAACAAACATCATCCAGAATCACAGGAAAGCTGGCTGAGTGAAAATTCCACAGATAAAAGTAAAGGTGGGACACTGTGACTCAGGAGGAGCAGCGGTGCACAGCTTTGAAGATGCTGTGAAGATACGCGAGGAGTGAGGTTCGGAGCCTTGCGCGAGCGAGCAGTAAGGGACAGGAGGCAGCAAACCCAGCTGGTTTTCTCCAACTGTTAGGGCAGAGTCCTCACACAGCACCGAATCCCCCAGTTCCAGGCGTGGTCCCAGGTCTGGAAAAGGAAGACCCTGGGTGCAGCTGAGGTCTGCAAGTTTGGGGAGAAGGTGCACGTAAATTGGAACAGCAGTTCCTGGAGTCCGCGACTGGGCAGAGGACGTGTGACTTGCTCACTCGCTCGGAGACCACCGGACTGCTTTGTTTTTCAACCGAGTGAGACTTTGGCTGTACAGACTCATTTGGGGACAGGCAGAGTTGTCTGGCAAAGGGGAGACCAGCAGTGGATTTCTATTGGAGGGGCACAGCCATTGCCACCCAACACTGAGACCCGCAAGCCGCATAACTGATGCTGACGCCGCGTGCTGCATAGCTGACGCCGCGTGCTGCATAAGGAAGCTGAGCCACTGTCCCTTAGAGGATACCTACCACACACCGCTAAGGGACCAACTCAGGAAAGCAACCACAATGCAGAGAAAAGGAAAGAACTCAGCTGTGAAAGAAATGGAGGGAAAAAGACGACTAGATATAGAGTTCAAAACCACATTAATTAGGTTAATGAAGAGGCTACTAGAAAAGGCCAATGAACTTAATGAGAACTACAAGGAAATAAACAACACCTACGAGGAAATGAACAACACCTACGAGGATATGAAAAAGGACCAACTAAAAATTAACCATACACTGACTGAAATAAAAAATATTACACAAAGACCTAAAAGCAGTCCAGACGGCCGCAAGAACCAAGTCAAAGATTTGAAATACAAAGAAGCAAAATCCACTCTGCCGGAAAAGCAGGAAGCCAAAAGAGTCCAAAAAATTGAAGACAGTATAAGGGGCCTCTGGGACAACCTCAAGCATACCAACATCCGAATTATTGGGGTGCCAGAAAAAGAGAGAGAGCAAGATAATGAAAACCTACTAGAAGAAATAGTGACCGAAAACTTCCCCCAGCTGGTGAAAGAAATTGACTTAAAAATCCAAGAAGTGCACAGAACCCCAAATTATAGGAATCTAAAGAGGACCACACCAAGGCACATCATAATTAAAATGCCAAGAGCAAAAGACAAAGAGAGAATATTAAAAGCAGCAAGAGAAAAATAGTTAGTTACCTATAAGGGAGCACCCATACGATTGTCAGCGGATTTCTCAACAGAAAGGATGCAGGCCAGACGGGAGTGGCAAGAAATATTCAAAGTGACGAATAGCAAGAATCTACAACCAAGATTGCTCTATCCAGCAAAGATATCATTCAGAATTGAAGGTCAGATGAAGTGCTTCACAGATAAGAAAAAGCTAAAGGAGTTCATCACCACCAAACCAATACTATATGAAATGCTGAAAGGTATTGTTTAAGAAGAGGAAGAAGAAAAAGGTAAAAATATACATTATGAACAACAAATACACATCTATCAACAAATGAATCTAAAAATCAAGTGAATTAACAATCTGATGAACAGGATAAACGGGAATAGAACAGAATCATGGACATAGAGAGGGAATGGACTGACAATTCTTGGGGAGAAAGGGGGTGTGGGAAGTGCAGCAAGAGACTGGACAAAAATCATGCAACTATGGGAGAGGACAGTGGGGGGAGGGGAGGTGAGGACAAAGAGTGGGATGGGTACTGGGTGGAGGGGAGCTATAGAGGGGAAATGTAATTAATAAACTGAACAATAAAGATTTTTTAAAAAGTGAGAACATTTATTTCTAAACAGAAACAAATACACTTGCTGGAATCATCCAAAATCTCATCTCTAGACAGCGGTCGCCAACCTTTCGGACCTCACAGACCACCAGTGGTCAGTTGACCATCGGTTGGCCACCACTGCTCCAAAGGTTTCCTTGTGCTTTGAGTTTCTAGGAATGACCCTTTTACCATCAAGCTGTAATTCTACCCTTCCAAACAGTCAAGAGCTTGAAAAAAAATCATTGACATCTCTAGCACCAGAACTTACTTTCCTTTGACACGTGGAAAGCAAAGCAGGTAGGATACCATTCCCTAGGGGCTTTATCACTCCAACCCACCACCACAGGCTTACCTATGGTATGTCTGGCCACAAATAACGCTGTCAACCCAATTTCAGGTTCTGCAAAAAAGGCCTGCCTGATTTTTAAAACCACATTGGAAAGAAAGGTACAGGGGCTGTATTTCAGAACCAGGCTGTTCTGCCTTTCAGCATTGCACCTAAAATGCCTCACATATTTAAGCTTAAAATTCATATTCCCCAAGTTCCTCAAAAGGGGGTCATTCAAAGTAAATGGGGTAAGAGAGGGAGGTGATTTTTGTTGTCTCCAAGAGTGAAAAGATGAGAATCATATCAAGAATATGCCTGACATTGTGTCACAAAAGGCAATGGGGTGAGAGTTATCAATTTCAACCCAGATTAGCAAGAACAGAAATGAAAGCATCAGAGAACCCTGAAAAAAAAAGAAACATACAAACATATATACCAAAAACCATTACAATGTTTTCATTATCCTAATCTCAATGTACAGAATGTAAGCACTAATGGTTCCCTAACCAGCTGAGTTCCTTTTCAGCAGCCATCACCAAGCCTGGATGATCTTTTCAAATGAATTCCCATTGTTAACTACCTTGGATTCTGAGTAATTCTGTCCAAAACAAAAATGCCAATGAAAGATTGTATAGAACCAAAAATTTGAACCAAGTTGTGAATCTAAACAAAATTAATTTGTTAAACCCCAAACTGAAATGTTAACAGTTTGAAAGGAACTAATGAATCAAATTGAATCAGAACAAAACTTCATATTTTCTGAACCAATCAAACTTGTACCAAACTCTGCAAGTCCAATAAATTCAAGCTCCTGAGAAGAGCACCCACTAAGCCTTGGTTTCACCAGTCTTAGAGCCTACAAAGGAACCACAGAATCAACACTAGATAAGAAGTTGGCAAAACTGGATTCTCCTGAATTTTATGCTGTTTGTCCTTAAACAAGTAACTTACTCTTTTAGCCTCGTTTTGCTTGCCTTGAAATGTCTGGAATTACCAATATCCCAGGTCTAATAGTCTATGCCAATTGTGAAATTTGGTCTAGTGACAAAATAGATGATGTCACAATTTGGCCCTAATCTCCAGAAGGCAGAGAGATGAACCACTCCAACTCTCATAAGGGTTCATGTTTCTAGTTTATTTTGAAATAAAATTCACATAAGAATTAGGAAACTATCCTTGCTCATCCTTGGGGATAGTCAACCTAATACTATTTTGCAGAATAATTCTCTTCAAAATAATGTTTCAGGAACAGTTTGTTTTCTTCAAATGAAAGATACAGGTGAGTGGTCTGATCCTAAAAAGGAAGAAGGAAAAGAAAGTGATCTAGAATATGCTGAGCACCTACCGTATGTCAGATATGGCATGATACTTTACATTTTTTTATTAGTCCTCACAACACAGCTATGTGGTAGGTATTATCCTCATTTTAGAGTTGAAGAAATTGAGACATAGATATGTTATGTGACTTTCTTACAATCACTCAACTGGTAAGTGATGAAACTGGGACTTAAACTCAAGCAATCTCAATCAATTACTATGTCAATATTTAATGATTACAGTATGAATAACTAAATTTCTCCTTAAGTCAGTGATTCAATTGAACTTGCTTAGTGAATAAATCAGTGAAAGTTAACTTCCTTGAATTTATGGTTAGTTGACAATTTTTTTTAAATTTTCTTCTGACAATGTGGTTAAGCCATTGGTCTCTGGAGTCATACAAACCAGAGTTTCTTGAAACTGGCTTATACACAAGGTACTTAATCATGCTGTCTCAAGTTTTCTTATCCGGCAAATGGGGAAAGAAGTAGTACCTACCTTATTGAGTTATTGGAAAGAGTTAATGATGTGATAGCAGCTAGCACAGTGCTTGGCACAAGATAATTATTCAATCACTGCATATTAGAACTAACCTCGCATTCATAAGCAACAGATCAAGAAATAAAATGTTATAAATAAAAACAAAAGTAGGATTCATTGAACTCAAGTACTCTTTTGTCTGTAGCCCAGATTTGGTTTGAAAGAAGTTTCAGTAGCTCATCCATACCCACTAAAACTAAGCCCCACCTTGCAGTAGATAAGCATATTCATGAAGCAACATGAATATAATAATTGGTGGTGCCTAAGCAATAGCAGGAATAGTTGTCATGAGCTCTGCTGAGTGGCAATTGTTCCTAATTTCCTAGAAACTATACTTTTAAAGATAAGGATAAAAAAAAGATGTAGTACATTTACACACTGGAATACTATACAGCTATAAAAAAGATATCTTACCCTTTGAGACAGCATGGAGGGACCTGAAGAGTATTATGCTAAGTAAAATAAGTAAGCCAGAAAAAGACAAGTATCACATTATCTCACTTACACAAAATAAACTGATAAACAAAATAGATCCAGAGACATAGAAGCATGCAATAGACTGAGGCTCCTCAGAGGAAATGGTGGGGTGGGAGGAGGGAAGAGATCAACCAAAGAACTTATATGCATATACTAGTGGCACGATGCACAAATGAAGATTCATGCAAGAATGGGCCTTTGTTCCCTTGGCTCCTGGCACCACCTTCACTCTGGCCAGAACAGCCTTTCCACTCTGGCCCAGGCTGCCTTTCTGCCTTCCCACACTGCCCAGAGGCCAGGAGCAGCTGGGGGTGGTGCGGAACGCCTGCATCTTTGGCGATGATGCAAGCATCCCTTCCCATTCCTGGCTACTCGGTGCCTGTGTAAGCAAATTAACACACCATATCTGTTGGATTAATTTGCATACTTGCTCCTGACTTGCTAGTGGACATTGCAAAGGTATGGTCAATTAGCATGTTACTCTTTTATTAAGTAGATGAATAACCCATGGACACAGACAATAGTGAGGTGAAGACGTGAGGAGGGGAGGGGAGTAAGAAAGAGAGGGGTTAAGGGAGTGGAAAAGGGGGACATCTTTAGTACTTTCAAAAATAAAGATAAATTTAAAAAGAGAATATTCAGAAAAAAAGTTTAAAAAAATAGAAGGTTGGAAAGTAGCAGGTAGAAGTACTGCTAAAAGTACAAGGTGGGCTAAGTAAAGCCCCCCTTTCCACAGTTCTTCAAGCCTTAGCTTTCTTTCTGCCAATTACTTGTGGCCCTCTTCTCATATATACACCACCTTCCTCAATTTAATCTAGTTTTATTGTGATTCTTCTCCCTGGCTCTAGCTCTGTTTCTGCTCATCAGCATCAAGTGGTATTTATGGAATTGTGTGTCTGGCACTGTATTAGAGGAAGTCAAGGAGCATCCAAAAGTTAATCAAATAGACATGTGTTCTATGACCAAACACATAGAAAATACACAGGTAAACCAGAGTTTTACAAGACAGTAAATGCAGATATAATTGGATGATTTGGTTGATTACAGAGCACAAAATAGTTTGTTTATCTAGTTAATGATATGCATACTAAATAAGAAGTATATAGTTGTCTGCAACTTAATTTGAAATGCATGAAAGGATGGATAGGTGATAAAGCAAGTTAAAAAAACTGTTAATTATAGAATCTAAATGGTATGTATATGGGTATTGACTGTACAATTCTTTCAACTTTTTAGTATATTTAAAATTTGTCATCATAAAATGTTGAAGAAGAAATGAGAGGGGTAAGAGATACACATTTTTCAGTCTCAAATGTTTCAGAACAAAATAATGGTATTTATATAGAGAACTAGAAGCCCGATGCATGAAGATTCATGCTAGAATGGGCTTTCCTTTCCCTGGCTGCCGGCACCGCCTTTCCACTCCAGCCCAGCTCCTTTCTGCTCAAGCCCCAGAGCTGCCTCTTTCCACTCCAGCCCCATCTTCCCACACTGCCCAGAGGCCCTGAGAGACTGGGGGTGGGGCAGAACACCTGCACTGTCGCAATGAAGCAAGCATCCTGCCCCAGTCACTTGGCGCCTGTGTATGCAAATTAACTGCCATCTTTGTTGGGTTAATTTGCATATCACACCTGATTGGCTGGTGGCGTAACAGAGGTATGGTAAATTTACATGTTTGTCTATTATTAGGTAAGGTAATAAGTCACATAGGAATAAATGTTAAAAATTTATAATTCTGAGTGAACAGTATATGAGAGTCCTTACATAATTATTTTAATTTTTCTATATTTAAAATGATTTCAAAATTAGAAGTTAAAAAATAGTTTGTTGAACGCTGACCCCTTTCACCTAGTGTTGCCCTTTTAAGTAGATAGGGTATTAGGTCAAAGAGTAATAGAGAAATTGGAGAGAATTGGGGGAACAATAATCAACCAATATGTATACCTTAGGTGCCTACTATATGCAAGACACTATGCTAGGCACTTGTGGGGGATTCAAACAGGTAAACAAAACATAGTCCCTGCCCCAAAAAGGCTTATAGAGTAGGTGAGAAAATGCTAGAGCAGTGTCTGAAAGAATAATTGGCTAGAGCAGAGAAATTTTGTAAGAGAGAACTATGAAAATTAGAAAGGTAGATTAGAGCCAGACTTCAGAAAGAAATGAATGCCAGCTAAAGAGTTTGGACTTCATCCTATGGATAATGGGAAGCCATTTATGGTATCTGAGTTAGAGAAAGAACATGTTCTAAAACTGGCTAGATAGTACAATTTGTTTTGGCATACATACCTTCAATATGCATTTGTTTTATATCATACTAGTGTTGCAGTACACAGATTCAAGCACACTGAAAGGAAATTATTAGAAATATTTAATATCACTATTTGCCCTTTCTCTATAATAGAAGTATCAACCAAATTCACAATCGACAATGATGGATGGAAAAGTACACAGGCGACTGATGCCAGTGAGAGATTATATGTATTGTACATGCGTGAGTCAACTTAGCCTTTTATAAATATAGAACAGACTTGCTTAATTAGACCTGCTTTCTAATTTAGCTAAACCTATAGGAAGCTGGGCATTGGTATGTGATATTATTACCCAGTGCCCACAGCCATTGCTTCCTGGCTGGGCTGGGCTGTGGGACACATTTTGTACCATAGGATCTTGTCAGTGTTGGCTGCAATTTGGTGGGGTGTTGCTCTGGGGTGGTGGCATGGCCTCTGTCCCACTTGGGGGAAGCCAAGTATTGGTTTGTCAGCACCAGGTCTGTGGTGCTGTTTAATTTTAAATGGATAGTGTGTGTCATGGCAGCTCTTGCATTGTGTCTGCCCCTAGTGGTCAGTGCGTGTCATAGCTACTAGTCATGTGGACATTTAGCCTTTTATATATATACATGGCCAGTGCACATCATGGCAGCTCCTTCATTGAGCATCTACCCCCTGGTGGTCAATGTGCATCATAGATAGTAGTCAGACAGACACTTAGCCATATATATATATATATATATATATATATATATATATATATATATTTAGTTAGTTAGTTCGGCTTCATCTTTAGTTCCCATATGTGGATATGGTCTTTAGGGGTTTCTAACATTCTGGATGCAACTGTAAAACTTCTTGCCATCTTTTCAGCCTCTGTCATTTTCCTTCCCCAGCCCCCAAAGGGAGCTGACCAACAATCACGTTAGCCCTGCTGACTCAATAAGCAATAAATAAGCTTCATATCTTATATAATAAAGAGGTAATATGCAAATTGACCATCACTCCAACATACAAGATGGCCGCCCCCATGTGGTCAAAGATGGCTGCCTCCATGTGGACACAAGGTGCCTGGCAGGGGAGGGCAATTGGAAGAGACCAGGCCTGCAGGGGAGGAAAGTTGGGGGAGGGGGGACGCAGGCCTGTAGGGGATGGCAGTTGGGGAGGACCAGGCCTGTAGGGAGGGGAAGTTGATAGGGACCAGGCCTGTAGGGGAGGGCAGTTGGGGACAACCAGGCCTGCAGGGGAGGGCAGGTAGGGGTGACCAGTCTAACAGTGGAGGGTAGTTAGGGACAATTGGGCTGGCAGGGAAGAAGTTAGGCATCAATCAGGCTGGCAGGGGAGTGGTTAGGGGGTGATCAGGCTGGCAGGCAGAAGTGGTTAGGGACAATTAAGCAGGTAGGCAGGTGAGTGGTTGGAAGCCAGAAGTCCTGGATTGTGAGAGGGGTTCCAGATCGAAGAGGGTGCAGGCTGGGCTGAGGGACACCTCCCCCATGCATGAATTTCATGCAACAGTCCTCTAGTAGTTTAACTAAGCTGCTATGCTTTGAAAGTCTGATTTTCTTCATGATAATCAAGCCCACAATTCTACTAGGATCATTGATTTTGAGCTTGAAAGAATGAATATTCAGCGAAGCAACATGAAAAAGAGCACAGGAAGGTGTGTCCCATCTGTAGAAGGAAACAATTGTTCAAAGTGATCTTTGCATGCTAAAAGAAAAGCAAGCAGATATGGCACTGCTGAATAGCGTAGGACCTCTCAAAGACTGCCAAATTAACAGGTTGACTTTTTCTGTCTCCAGTCTTCTCCCCATAAAGTCCATCCTCCAGTCCAATCCTGTTATTCACCCATTTTAAGCCCTGTGTTGGCTCACCCCTGCCTAGAGGATAAAGCCAAGCTCCTTAACAAGCAGACTTCTTCCAGTAACTAGTCACAGGACACCTTTCCAGATTCTTATTCTCTCCCCTATCCCACATTCCCAGCGGTTTATACACAATACATTGCTTTTTTCTGAACTATCCATTTTTACATGTGACTGCCTTACTTGTGTTGGTGGTAATCCTTGTCCACCACTTCTTTATTCACCAATATTCTAGGTAATTCCCAGCCATCTTTTGTGATTCAGCATAATTAGACTCCAGCCTTTAAATTACCCACACTTAGCAGTAATTCCCTCCATCATGATCCCAGGGCACCTTATACATACCTCTTTCTCTAAGTACCTTCCCTACTTTATATAATTATTGGTTTGGGTGTCTATCTCCCACACTTGACTGTAAGCTACTTAAGGGCAGCCAGGGACTACTTCTACTTCATCACTATATTCCCAGCACTTAGCATAGGGTCTGGTCCTGTATATGTGCTCAAATGACTTTTGAATAAATGAACTTGAATATTAAATGCTCCTTGAATTCAAACTCAGCATCTCTTGAAAGGTGAAAATTATATTATGTGACCAAAGTAATCCTAGTTAAGTGTGTTGGAGGACTTGACTGAAGAACTGGTAGGAGGGCATATTATGGGACCTGAGGGATAGTTTCAACCCTAGGAAGCTAAATGGTGATTGTTGCTGGCTTAAAAGAAGAGCAGCTGGAGCGAGTAAAAAGGGCCCTTACTGGGGATTTCCCTATCATTTTATTTCACAGTTCACCACTGAGACTACGTTGTTTATATAACATTCTCCACAAAGCATTTCAACTATTCTGCATCACAGCCAAATTTTCATTTGTGCTCTGCCTACAGATAGGTACCTTTGGAGCAGCCTTGTTAATGGGAAATCACTGAAAGTTCTCCAGTTCTTAGTCTCAATTATCATTATTATACCAAAGAACAGCATTTTGTGGGTAAGGCACCCTTGAAAAGCTGAGCCAAAAGGGGGCAGGGTGGAGCTAATAAAAAATATTTTTTCCCTCCTAGATTGCCAATATATTTCACTACACCTCCTGGCCTACATTGTTTTAAACTATGTGGCAGTAAAGTCAAAAAAGGAAAATGAATAATGTAACAAAAGTTTACACTTTGTAGGCAAGTAAAAGAGGAAGCAACGGGGAAGCCTGGAATATGAATCTATAGACATATGATTAGTCACCAATTCTGGAAAGTCAACATTTTGGCTATTTTAAACAAATAGCAAAAGCAATTAGCTTTGTTTGTAGACTAAACTGAGGTGTATGCTGAATTAAAAAAAAAAACGGAGTCTGTTTTGATCTTCAAAAATGTCAAACTGGTAAACACTTCACTTTTTTGTACATATAAATCTAAGAGCCAAGTCTAGCTTGAGAAAGATTTAAGACACATAAAATTTGTCTAAGGTGTCTGCCAAATCTCTGTAGCAGAAACAGAAACCCTGGAAAAGCTGTCAAAGTCGTAACTCTCATAACATCATAAGTAGGCTTGTGTAGGGCTGGACACACCAAAAGTCACTGTTCCATCTCTAACACTGTTTTTAAACAGAGAAGTAGATAATTTGCTTATCAGCTATCTGGTAGCTCATTTGTCCTATATATCCCACAGAGAAAAGAGACAGATCAAAAATAAATAAATAAATCCCTCCTGGCACATATCCCAATTTTCACCTGGATAAATTTTCATTTGTAGAAAAATGAAATGTCTTCTTTTTTATTCATTTATTTCTCTTGCACACTAATTCTTGTATGTATACTAGATTCATATTCTCTCTCTCTCTCTCTCTCTCTCTCTCTCTCTCTCTCTCTCTCTCTCGTTATTAAAGGGGGTGTTAGTAAATATCTAGTACAATGCCTAACAGAGTGCTTTGAACATGGTAAGCCCACAATAATTCATCAAATGAATTAAAATTCTACCTTTAATTTCTACGTGCAATTTATTCAACCATGGAATAGGAGAAATATAAATTTTTTTCTAGAGTATTTAAAAGTGATCATCACAAGGTAATGTTTTATTCAGATGATTCATGCTTAGGACTTCTGTCCTTTAACGAGCATCCTCTTTTTTTCTCAATGGGGATTGTATTTATAAGGAAAACGTAGGAAAGACTATGCTGAAGGTTCCTTAATGACAATGAAAACTGATAAATTTTTGTAGAGAAAATCAGATATCCCATATTTACTTGATTTATGTCATTATGGTAATCCACTACATATGTCTAAGATCACTTAACAATGCACGCATGGGCTGCACTCAGTAAATAGGATTAATAGTCGAATTCAACCTAGGACTTTTCTGGGGACAGATTGCTAGAAAAACATCTACATGACATTTAAAATAATAAATTAACCAATGACATTGGTTCCCATGAGACACATTGTTTCTTGTACATTCAATTCTATCATAGATTTCTGTAGCTCTCTGCTGACATCCCCATCCCAAAAGACATAGAATTTCAAAACAGAAAGAAAAACATAGCATTTGGAACTATTCCTTCTCTCCTGCATGAAGTGTTATGTGCACAAAGAAAATAACTCTGTACACATTATTAGCACAATGTGAAGAGTGCCATGGTGAGGTCATGTCAGTCTGAACTGTGCTTTTCACACTGTGGTCACATATAACTTGCTCAAGGGAAAGAAAAAGTCTCTTTCCCTTCAAAATGACAAAGACTGGCAGGAGCTTCAGGAAAATAAGGAGAGCTGTGTTATGGCAAATGGTTTGGATTTTTCTCTTAAAAATGTTTTTTTTTCCCCCCTTCCCACTATTTATTTAATTTTCCTCATCTGTAAAATAAAGATAACTTTTATGTGTTTTTAACACTTTTACTCTGAGGATGAACTGAAGTACTAGTGATTGCCTGGCACATAACACTTAACCCATACAATCCATATCGACATTTGGCTAGCATTTAATTAAACACCTATAATGTGGCGAGCAGTGGCCTAAGACGCCAAAAAAAGGTAAATTGTAGGAGAAAGAAGTGATATTGGAGAGAAAAGCAGGGATCCTATTTTCAACAGTCTAAGAAGTTTGGATTTTATCTTGAGGACAATGGGCAGCCTTTGAACTATTTTATAAAGCCAAATAGCTTCAGATTTGCAACTGAGAAACATCATTCTGTCAGCATTGGTGGAGAATGCATTGAAAGGGAGGCAGGCTAGAGGCAGTAGAAATCCAAACTGTAAGTCATGCGAATGTGTGGGCACAGTCCCAAACTAAGGCAATGATAATAAGGATGGACACAGGGAAAGTATTTTTAACTAACATTTAAAAATTAACCAATGTATAATTATAACAGATTAGAAAATAAAATTTGCAAAAGGTTAAAAATAGAATTCATGTAATCTTAAGATTTACAGCAAACTTCTATCAATTTTTTTGTTTCACATTGCAGGATTTTTCTTATTTACGCATGCAAAGATGTGTGCATGTATGTATAGTGCCCATATGTGTATGTGTGATATGTGTGTGTATTTAAACTGGGACCTGTTATCACCAATAAGGGTTTAATCTCCAACATTTACAGGGAACTCATACAACTTAAAAGGAAGATAATCCAATCAAAAATGGGCAACTGACCTAAATAGATACTTTTCAAATGAAGACAGAAGGAAGGCCAAGAGACATATGCAAACATGCTCAAAGTCACTAATTATCCCAGAGATGCAAATCAAAATGACAACACGGTATCATCTCACACCTGTCAGAATGGCTGTCATCAACAAATCAACAAACCACAAGTGTTGGCGAGGATGCAGAAAAAAAGGAACCCTCGTGCACTGCTGGTGGGAATGCAGACTGGTGCAGCCACTGTGGAGAACAGTATGGAGTTTCCTCACAAAACTAAAAATGGAACTCCCATTTGACCCTGCGATCCCACTTCTAGGAATATATCCCAAGAAGCTAGAAACACCAATCAGAAAGGATATATGCACCCCTTTCTGATTCATAGCAGCACAATTCACCATAGCTATTGTTTGGAAACAGCCTAAGTGCCCATCAGCAGATGAGTGGATTAAAAAACTGTGGTACATCTACACAATGGAATACTACCGCTGCAGTAAAAAAAGAAGGAATTCTTACCATTTGCAACACAATGGATGGAACGGGAGAGCATTATGCTAAGTGAAATAAGCCAGTCAGAGAAAGATAAATACCATATGATCTCACTCATTTATGGAATATAATGAACAACATAAACTGATGAACAGGGACAAATCCAGAGACAGAGAAGCATCAATCAGACTTTCAAACCTCAGAGGTAAGGTAGAGGATGGTGGGGGTAAGGGGGAGAGATCAACCAAAGGATTTATATGCATGCATATAAGCTAACCAATGGATACAGGCACCAGGGGGGTAAGGGCATGAGTAGGGAGAGGTTGGGGGGTTAATGGGGGAGATGAGGACACATATGTAATACCTTAATCAATAAAGAAATTTAAAAAAATAAAAAAATAAATTGGGATCTGACAACTTTATAAGCTAAGTTTTCTCTTAATGTATTATAAACAATTTTCTACACCATTAAATATTTTTTGGTAATGGCAACTTACATGGGTAATTAGTAATTCATTGTATAGATGTACTATAGTTGATTTCATTTAAACCTTTAGTATTGGACATTTAAAATGTATTTTTCTTTTAAGTTTTTGCTATTATAAACATTTTTGTTTGCTTGTTCTTGCTTTTTTAAAAATATCCTGAGAGCTAAATTTTTGGAAAATCATGTCTATTTCCTCAATAAAGAACCCTATTAAGTTGAAGTGGTAGGTTGAAAGCTATGTTAAATTTTAATTTTTTTGACACATATTGACAAATTGCTCTCCTGAAGGACTGTATAAAATTACAGTTCCACTAGCAGTGTCTACAACTAGGAAGACACCCATTTGAGAGTAATTTCAAGGATGGAGTAAACAAGACTTGGTGGGTGTTGAAGAGGGATGGATCCTTGGCAGAGTATCAGGGCAGGAACAATGTGAACTCTGTCAAGAGGAGAAGAGCAATGTGTAGGCCTAAGGAACAGACAGATGGGTGTATAAATGATAAGGGAAAAAAGGTAACTATAGGAGAGTGGGTCAAAAAATGAAGAAAAAAAAAGAAATGTGTAGTGGAGTTGTGCGTTCAGGTCACTTAATTTACTGCTTTATTCAGCAAAAGTAGCAAATGCAGCAAACAGCTAATCTTTTTTGTAGCACTTGGTACTACAAGGTCCAGAGTTATATTCATGTGAACATGTTGGTCCATTCTTTTCAGCCAATAATCATTTATTAGGTGTCTACCATGTGCCAAGTGCTGTTTTGGATGCTATGGGTATGGAGATGAATGAGAGCTGTTCCCTCCTTTCAAGGAGCTCACCATGTAGGGGGAACACAGATATTCACAGACTGATACACTACACTGTGGTACAGACTAGGACAGAGGTAAGTGCAGGGTCCTATTGAAGTCAGAAGCCTAGCATTGCTTGGTGTATGCATACATGTGTACGGGGGGCGGGGGGGGGGGGCAAGTTGGGGAGTTGCAAGGAAGGCTTAACAGAGGTATTGATATTTGAGTTGAGTCTTGAAAGACAAGGAGTTCCTCAGATCACTAAGAGTCACAGATCATACTCATATTCCTTACCAACATCTTGAATATTTGTGCTACCACTCTCAAGGACACTTGAGATTCTTGTGTGCAATCCAAACCCACTTATGACAATAGTTTCCACTGTTATCTTAATGAATATATGTACACAATCTGTTTGGGCAATACTATGGTCATCTTAGAATATGAAATTAACAAACAAATGGCATACCGACTTTTAAAATCATTTGATGACACTGATAGAATAATGATATTCATATCTACCAAGTCCTATTAATTCTACCTCCTAAATGGCTGTAAAATCTGTTCCCTCCTTTATGTTGCTCCCTCGGATCCTGAGCACCAGCCTCCTAACTGGTGCATTCAGTTTTATCTTTTATAAGACACATTAGTAAAATTTAAAATATTTGTGGGAATTCAACATAACCACTGATGGTAGATGCCCTACATTTTGAGAAACACTAGCCTGTGAGACCACATCCAAACCTCTTAGCCTTGCATTCACGGTTCTTCACAAATCAGTCTCAACCTATCTTTCCAGACTTTTCTACCATTATACTTTCCTTTTCTCAAACAATTTGCACCCCGGTCATGCTATAGTCCTCAATATTGGATGGCTATGCAGTGCTCTTCTTAACCGTATGTCTCTTAAAGACTGTTCCTTCTATCTGAAATGCTTCCCCTCCACTCTTCTCTGGGGAAGCCTTCTGCCTAACTCTCTCTTACAGTTAGTCACTCCTTCCTCTATCCTTCCAGAGCACTTCATACCTATCTCTATTATACTACACACTACATTATCTCAGAATTATGGACCTCTATTTCCCCAACTAGAACCAGGGAGAGCTTACACCACACTTCATGTGGGCAAAGGTCATGGAGGAAACCTAGTGACCCAGGTCACTTAAAATAAAAGCAAAAATAAAACCTAAAGTCAGTCCAGGCCCAAAGAGCTTAAAGGAATGACGTTTTACAAAGAGAGTCATCTTATTCAGAAGTAGCCATACTAATTATAGTTTTGGCAGACAAAATTAGCTAAGGCTACAATAGCAGTGAAGCTAATTTGGTTTTGCAGCTACTTTCAGCAGACATACACTGACATAGAAACTAATAGTGAATCATTTGGGTTTCCGCCAAGATAATCAACTATAACTCACAATAATTTCTCCTTACCACAAGCAGAAAATCAAGAATAAAGTGAACAGCCTGACCAGCAAAACATGGTAGACAGAGCCTGGGCTCTATAGTCAGAAATCTATACACCCAAACCCCAAATAAATTCATTAAAATCTACATGGCTTTAGGTAGGTTGTTTAACTTTGCATTTTAGTTTCCTCTTCTTGAAAAATGGGAGGAATAGTACCTACTTCATAAGACTATTAAAATAATGCAAGAAAATGCTTGTGACAGTGCCTGGAGCATTATTATGGGCTCAATAAACATCAGTCATTATTGTAACCCAATGAAATGATTACAATTCAAATAATGTGGTACACAGAATAGTAAATGCATTAAAAATAAATAAATAAATATGAGCCCTAGCCAGTGAAGTTCAGTTGGTTGGAACGTCGTCCCATGCACCTAAAGGTGGTGGGTTCGATTCCAGGTGAGGGCACATACCCAGGTTGTGAGTTAAATCGCCACATGGGGCATATGGGAGACAACCAATCGATGTTTGACATCAATGTAGTTTCTCTCTCTCTCTTACAGTTAGTCACCCCTTCCCTCTCCCTCCCTCTCTCAAAAATTAATTTTTTTTAAAGAAATTTGCCACCAGGCTTTAAAACTGACAACTATAGAGTGTAGCTAGCCACAAACAAAACAATGTATATGACAAAGTTCCTCAGGTGTTTAAACTCATACCTAGAACACACCATTGCACTTCTTTGTGTTCTCCAAGAATTGACCTCAAAACAGGTTCCCCTAGGACAGTGATAGTCAAACTGCAGCTCATGAGCCACATGCGGCTCTTTAGCCCCTTGAGTGTGGCTCTTCCACAAAATACCATGTGTGGGCGCGCACGTACAGTGTGATTGAAACTTCGTGGCCCATGTGCAGAAGTCAGTTTTTGGCTCTTAAAAGAAATTTCAATTGTTATACTGCTAATATTTGGCTTTATTGAGTAATGAGTTTGCCGATCACTGCCTTAGGACAGTGGTTGGCAAACTGCGGCTCACAAGCCACATGTGATTCTTTGGCCCCTTGATTGTGGCTCTTCCACAAAATACCACGGCCTGGGCAAGTCTATTTTGAAGTGGCATTAGAAGAAGTTTAAAAAATTTGGCTCTCAAAAGAAATTTCAATCATTGTACTGTTGATATTTGGCTCTGTTGGCTAATGAGTTTGCCGATTACTGCCCTAAGATGAAAAAACAAAAATCGCCCAATCTTAATTATCTTTAATTTTGTTTGATACAGAATAATATCCAAAGTATCCTATTATTATGACCCCAAGATTTTAAATACCATTCCTTTCCCAATCTATCACTGCTGACACCTTTTTTAAAAAACTGAATTTATTTTGGTGTCACTCGTTCACTAAACCATTCTAAAGAGTCTGCTTTTGACCATGGGTGCACAATGCAGTGTGAAAATTATGTTTTGTTGAGTTGTACACTTGAAACCTCCTGACACCTTTTATTCCATTCAGGTAAGCCCACTTGTCATACAAGTGCTTCCTCTCCTACCTATCCTTCTTAGTTCCAATCCTAGTATTATGGGGAAGCATTTTCTCCCTCCTCTTTGGCCATTTCAAATTTCATCTGGAGCCCAAGTTAAATTCGCCTTCTTCACAAAGTCTACCAGAATTGATCTGAAGACAGGTAAGTTTCAAACCTTCAACACTTCCAGGTTTGGCTTGACAGTCCATAGGTCAGCCCTTACCCTCCAACCCATTAGTATACCCTTCCACTAATGCCTCAGAACTTTTTTTGCATTTGTTATAATAAAATCATTAATAGAGTCTGTTTCGCACCGCCTATTTTATTCTGTAGTTGGTGTGCCACATACAAAATTGCCCATTTAGTGCTATCATTCCTTGCTGGAAACTCCTAAAGCATGGTTTTAAAAATAGGTATATGGAGAGAAGATACTAACCAATGAACTTATATGCATATATGCATAACTTATGGACTGATGATAGTGAGGGGAAGGCCTGGGGAAGGGAAAAGAGTGGGGTGCAGGGGGATATTGGGGGGGAAGGGAGACATCTGTAATACTATCAACAAATAAAGGTAAATTTAAAAAATAATAAATATAAATAAATAGGTCTAACTTGCCCTTTACTCTCATCAGAATATTGCGTTGAATCTTAAACACATATCTTAAAAGTGAGATTCCTTTCCTCTTCTGTTCCCTATCCCTTCTGAGAATTAAAAGGAAACCCTTTCTACTGCAAAGATCTGGTTAGGGAAGGGGAGGGTGGCTGGAGGAGACAAAAAAGAGATTGCCACTACCTTTATTTCACCATCAATGAGACAAAAAGTGAAAATTTGACAAAAGTAACATCCTGGGCGTGGCAAGGAATTCCCCCGCCTCCAGAGGAAATGTAAAGTGTGTGCCTTGGGAGGGATGTGTGCCCAAACCTTAAATATAAGTAGTGCAGTGAAGGCCTGGAAAAGGGGCGGGAGTGGGAAAAGGGGGTCCATGAGGGAGAAGATCTGTAATGCTTTCAACAATAAAGATAAATTTTGTAAAAATGTAAATTGAGGGAAAAGAGAAAAAAGATCACCCAATTCTTCCAAGCAGTAAGGAGGATCCAGACGCCACCTAAGGAAGACGCTGATCGAACCCTAACTTCACACATCTGGGGAGGCACAAGGCAGGAGTGCGGTGTGTGGAAGAAAAGAACAACAGAAGGAGACTTAGAGAGAAAAAGAGCGCGCTCCCGCGGCTGGAAGGAACTGACTTGGAGAGCTCAGAAGCCCACCCGGACTGGCAGTCCCAACGACCCCACCCCCGCGAAGGCGGAGCTGGGCGGAGTTAACCGCTAAGGGCAGCAGCCCCGGAAGCACCCTCCTCCCTAGACTCCCTCAGTCCCACAGTCCCCAGCCATAGCCACTCAGGCGTTCTGCCTCTCTGACCTCCAGTTCCCCAGGTACCGAAGCTACTCCTTATACAGCCGCAGAAAATCGGGCCGGCGGGGAAGCTCCTGGTCAGGAAGTGTCCTCGAAGCACCAAGCACCACGCAACTCTCTTCCACGCTCCCGGCCTCGCTCTAGCCGGCTTAGGCCGGACACTGGGGCCCACGGCTGGACTCTCACCTAATATGGCGTCTCCTATTGGTTACTGGTCACCAGAGAAGCGAGCCCCCAGTCGTTGTCCTCATGGGAAATGTAGTTTGAGGTCTCTTGAAGCTCTTTCCTGGAGAGGATCCAATACTGGCATTGGTGGAAAGACTTCAATGAAGTTAGAGGATTGTGGGAGATGGAGTCAAGACAAAGTTTCTATATATACCCACAATTCCCATCACCTCCCACCCCCTGGCTGTGATTATGCCCAGAGTTCAGAGAAGAGCATTCTGGGTATTGTAGTTTGGTGTGCACTGGCTGCAAAATCCCACTTCTTAGATTATGGGGTGGTACTTGTGGAGGCATTTGAAGGTTCTAGATTTATTTTGCTGTTGGCTAAGCTATTAGCATTTCGTGATTTGAAATTCTCATTAAGTTTTGATTCAGTGACTTATTTTTGCTCTGATAAGATTGCAATTTTAACTGGTCCTTTAAAATTGTCAGAAGTGTGTTCTGTGTGAACCATCTGCATTAGAATCATTTTAAAGGACCTGGAAAATATGTATGTATTTTTTCTAATTGAGAGTCATATTTTTCCTTTGAAATGGTGTTATACATAAAAAGTATAGAACTGTGATTTAAGCCCTAACTGGTTTGGCTCAATGGATAGAGCATCAGCCTGTGGACTAAAGGGTCCCAGGTTCGATTCCAGTCAAGGGCATGTACCTTGGTTGCAGTCACATCCCCAGTAGAGAGTGTTCAGGAAACAGATGATTGATGTTTCTAACTCTGCATCCCTCTCACTTCCTCTCTGGAAAAAAAAATCAAAAAATATATATTTTTTAAAATGTGATTTAAGCCATCCCAGAAGAAGCTTATTTAACCCATAATAAAGTCACATTGTTGCCATGAATAACAGTGGCCACATATACTGGTGTAATGCAATAATTTAGAACATATAAACAATATAACCCGAGTAATAAGAAATAACTACATTAAGAAGCTATTATTCTTTTTAGTAAAATTATGTTAAATGAAGTGGATAAAGAAATAGATGGAAACATCTAAGCACTTTTAAGTGATTTGAATGTTGAGAAAAATGGCTGTTTATTTGGGCTAATTTCATTTCTAACTTTTGACTTTTCTTTGATAAAGATGAATCCTTATAGCTGAATGGATCATTACAGTTGCTTTAGTACACTTCTACTGATAAGAACAACTGTTTCATTCATAAATGGAATGAAGAGAAAAAATAAATAAATTGCATTCTCCTAAGGTAATTGCATAAAATTTTTAAAAAGAGAAGTTAAGGAGGAAGGGAATTTAATAGATTCAATAGTTTATTCAAAACTGCTTTGTGAAAAGCACTGGGATAGGCAGTATTTACACTAATTGGAAAACAGTCCTTGTCCTCAACTACCTTACAAACTAAGAGGGGAGAAAGAATATACAATGTGAAAAGTGTTCTAAAAAGATCTACATAGTGTTCTATAGAACCATAGAAGAATAAGAACTAATTCCACCTCCGGAGGAATCTATGGTTGACTGATGAAACTTGAAGAACTAGTAAGATATTTGTCAGATTTGGGCCAGGGTGGTCAACCATATTTCATACAGAGAAATAAGTACATGAGAGAGTGCAGTGGACAAAAAAAAAGTTTCATATTGCCAGAACTAGATCAGGCAGAAATAGGGGACCATGCCAAGGATTTTAAAAAGGCTGGTAGGATCATACAGACTTAGTGATAATTTGGGTGTAGCAAGTGAGGGAAAAGAAGGAGTCTATTGTGACTCCAAGATTCTGATTTGGAAGACTGAATGTATAGTTGTACCATTCATTGAGATAGGAAACACAGAAAGAATTACAAATTGTGTAAGGGATAGGAGGAATCCAGTTTTGACAATTTAAAATTTGAGGAGTATGTGGAGTGTTTGGGCAGAGATGCCTGATAGGTTGCAAGGAAATGTAGATCTGAAGCACAGTAGAGAAGTCTGGGTTGGAACTAAACATTTGGGAGAAATCAGTTTATAATTGGTAATTTTAAAAGTAAAGATGGAGAGGAATCAAGATGGTGGCATAGGTAAACACCTATACTGCTGCCCCACACAACAATTTCAAAACTACAATTAAAAGACAAAACGGAGGGCTGGCTGAGTGGAAATTTCACAAATAGAAGGAAAGATAAAAGGACACTGAGACTCAGAGGAGCTGCGGAGGGCAGAGTTGCAGATACGCGTGGAGACAGCGGAAAGGGCGGGCAGCTGAATACCCGCCTGGTTTTCTAGAATGGGGAGGGAGAAAAAGGAGTCCCACTGCACTAATCTCCAGTTCTGGGTGAGTCTCGGGGAACCCAGACTCATAAGGGGTGAAACTGGACTGTAAGGAGGAAGCATGCCAAAACTCAGGAGCTGCAGAGGCGCACGAGCTGGCAGAGAGGGCACATGGTGGGCTCTCTAAAATGGGAGAAAAAAAAACTGCTGGACTGCTTTGTTTTCCAGTTCTGGGTGAGACTTTTGGGTGTCCAGATTCATTTGAGGAGAAACTAGACTGTCCGGGAGCAGGCAGAGCTCCAGACAGCTATCTCTCAGAGGTGCGTGCAGCCGTTGCCACAGCGCACGGAGGCCCTGGAGCCACTTAAGGCCAGGCTGACAGGAAACCAAGGCTGTCTGCTCAGCCTGGAGACTCTGCCCCATCCAAGCTGAACAGAGAGGCTCTCCCAATGTAAACACAGCTGATTCTCACAGTCAATTGGCCTGGAGGTCAAACCCTCCCAGTGATACCAACAACAATCTAGGCTTGACTACAACAAGATTGTGCAGCCCATAAAGGGGTGCACCAAGAGTATCCACCTCAGGTAACTGGGGAGGCTGAGCCACTGTTCGCTAGAGGGACACAAAGCTACTCGACCAACTCAGGGAAGCAGCCAAAATGCAAAGACAAGGAAACATCACATTTGAAAGAAATGGAGGGGGGAAAACACACACACACACACACACACACACACACACACACACACACACACACAAATGACTGGACATGCAGTTCCAAACTACAGTCATAAAGTTTTTGAGGAGTTTCTAGGAAAAGGCCAATAAATTTAACGAGACCCTCAAGGATATGAGAAAGACCATGGAGGAAATGAAAAAGGACCAACTAGAAATTAAGCATACACTGAAATAAAAAATATTATGCGGAGGCCTAAAAGCAGACTAGAGGACTTCAAGAATCAAGTCAAAGATTTGAAATACAAAGAAACAAAACCACTCAGCTGGAAAAGCAAGAAGCAAAAAGAATAAAAAAAATTGAAGATGAGAGTTGGAAATTCAGTCTGTGGTAAGATACTCAGTTTGTAAGCAGTTTAGAAGCTATAAGATTTGGGGGCTGAATCCTTAGCCAGTAATGGGACTCAGTATGTACCAGATTCAGTTGATTATTCCATGGTCAGATTTATGAACCCAGTACCTGTCCAGGTTTAGAACTTGGTCTTTGAACAGAGTTAAGTCTCAGTCTGTGGCTATATTCAGGGTTCTATCTGTGAGCAGGATTAGTGCATATGCTGTGGTCAGAATACAACCTCAAATTAGTAGATTTGGTTTCATTTTTTTTGGCCAGGATTAAGGAAGTCCTTGGCCAGTCTCTGTACATGTTTTTATCTCTGTATGAGGACAAGTTTAGTAGTCATTCTATTGCCAATGTTGGGATCATTTTGTGGTTAGTGCTAAGTCTGTGGATATTATAGCCGGGTTGGTTTCCAAAATCGTATCTCAAACTATCACCAAGTTAGAGACTCAGTCTGTGGTCAGGGTTTAGAACTCAGTATCTATGCTGAGCATTCATTTTGTGGTCAGTGATGGATATTAAATATATCCCAGAGTTAGATCACTCTTTAGCTCAGTCTTGAATCTCAGCCTGGGACAGGTTTAGGAGCTATGTCTGATGACATGTTTGATCTCGGTATCATGAATTAAGGGCTTATAAGTGGCCATAGTTAAGGTTAAATAGGACATCAGGGTTAGAGACTTTGGTCTGAGACCAGTCATAGATACTTCCTCTTTGACCAGACTTACGCAGTGAGTATGTAACTAAACGCTGGGGCTCAATTTAATTAGGTTTAAGACCTAAGAGTAGAAAGAGGCTCTGTTTATAAATACAATTAAATTAAGGTCTCCATACAGTGTTAGGGTTAATGCTTAGTTTGAAATTAGGGTTAAGTCTCTAAATCCAGAGTTAGGCACTCAGACTACATCTTGGCTTAAGTGTTTGGTTGGTGCCCAGGGTTAAACACAGGTACTGTATTAAGTGTGGGCAGCTTGTCTATGACCAGACTTAAGAGACCTGCTGATCAGTGATAGTAGTTTGTTAATTATAGTTGAATAAAATTGTCAAAGGGTTAAAATAAAGAGGATTCCTACAAACAAAATACCAGGGATGATTCAGAGAATGAATGATGGAAAGAGGCTTATTACTAAATAAGGGCCAGCAATGTCCTTGGTATCTCAGAATTTTATGCTTAGTAGGGACAGGGAAAGCCCAAAAAGATTGTGAGAAAAGAATTTGTGAACAGGGAGCTGATACCCTAGAGAAATAGGCACATGCTTCTTTAATATATCTATATCTATATCTATATCTATATCTATCTATCTATCTATATATATATATATATATATATATATATATATATATATATATATATATATTTGTTGTTGATGATGATTTCAGAGAGGGAGAGAGAGAGATAGAAACATCAATGATGCCAGAGAATCATTGAATGGCTGCCTCCTGCACATCCCCTACTGGGGATTGAGCTGAAATTTAGGCATATGCCCTTGACTGGAATTGAACCCAGGACCCTTCAGTTTTCAGGCTGATACTCTAGCCACTGAGTCAAACCAACCAGGGCAGCACATGATTCATGAGGGAGAGAAACTTGTACAAGTTTTCTACGTAGAAATAGTGAAAGTTGGAAAAATTTGTAAAGAATGAAACTCCCATTATTAAAAATCTTTCATTACATTCTTTGTGCCTATAATGGGCTTTTCTGTCACCCTTTCTAATGCATTCCCCTACACTACAGTGATCACCATGATATCATATGTTTAATAAATATTTGTAGAATGCAAACAATAGCATTTGTTTCCACTTATATTCTCTCATTGAATCTCATGATAGTCTTTTAGGATAAGTGTTCTTACCACCATTATACAAATGAGGTAACAACCACTGTCCTATATTAAGCTTGTGAGATTTACATTTGACCTTCACCTCTTGACTATAAACATTGTTGTATTTAATTCTCTCACAACAACCTTTTGAGGAATTTGTTATTATTATAATCATCCTCTTTTTACATTTGAAAAAAAAGTTTGAGAGAGGTTAAGTGATTTTCTCAAAGTTATACAGCTACTAAGTGGCAAAGCTGTCATTACAACCTAAATATATAGACTTTTCAGCTGAAGTTTTTTTTCCTGGTTTATCATGCTGCCTCAGAATACCTCAGCCTCCAACAACATAAACCATGAACAAAAACGGATCCAGAGTCAGAGAAGCAGTGCTCGGACTGTCAAACCTCAGAGGGAGGGTTAGGGAGGGTGAAAACAAGGGGGAAAGGTAAACCTTTCTGCATGCATATAGTCTCAACCACTGGACACAGACAACAGGGGAGTGAGAGCATGAGTGGGGGAGGTTGTGAAGTATGGTAGCAATCATCTCAGGTAGAAACTGCTGTTTGGGTTCTGTACTTTTATGCATGCATATAGTCTCAACCACTGGACACAGACAACAGGGGAGTGAGAGCATGAGTGGGGGAGGTTGTGAAGTATGGTAGCAATCATCTCAGGTAGAAACTGCTGTTTGGGTTCTGTACTTTTTTTGCTAAAACAATAGAAAGTTACTTTGATTTTCTGAAGTTATGTATGATTGAATACTATGGTTTAAATATCCCGTTGATTGTGATCTCACTGGTCATGGAGGCACATTCCTCTGGGAACCAGGACAGACAATTATTCCAATTGTCTGAGTAGTTACAGATAACTGGGTTTCAGTTGACTCAGTGGTCCTGGAGACAGAAGAGCGCAATTATCCTAAATTGCCTCAAGCAGCTACTGAGAGTGCATTCCTGTTTACTCAGTGATCCCAGGATCTGGACAGCACAATATTCTAGATTGCCCAAGTGGTCCCAGATAATGTGTTTCTGTTGATTTAGTGATTCTTAGATATGAACTTGCTCAATTTCTGCTTCTGTAAAAAATGCTTTTTTTGCGAGGCAGGTTCCTCATTCCAGACCCAAAGGTGTAATCAATACCTTTGTAATATTCTGTCAATATAAGCCAGATGCGTTAAGCCATCTGGGGCTGTGAAGTCTGGAGTGCTTTTGCTCCAGACCTCATATGCTGCCGGCTTTTTCTTAAAAAAAAAAAAAATGACTCCATAATTTGACTTTTTGAGGCGTTCTTTTGTAAGATAGGGGTACATCACAACAGTTGGAGGTTTAATGGGGCAATGAGGACACATATGTAATACCTTAATCAATAAAGAAATTAAAGATTGGAAAAATTCCAGCTATTTATCTTTGAAAAAAGAGTGTTATACAGAAGTGTAACTTTGGACCAAGCCTTTGTCTTAGACCCTATTTCTACTCTTATGGCTAGGGTAATTTATCTTAGAGCACTAAATGAGCAACCAGGAGACACTTTTTCTTTAAAGACAGGCCTTCTGGTCCAAATGCTGGAAAGGAGGGAAGATAGAAATACATGGATGAAAAGTATAGGTGGGCTGTTACCTGATTTATGGGCTTAGATGGTCCATGCATTGCAGTTTTGGCAGGCTTTAAACAAACAAAAAACAAAACTTCTGCTTTCACAAGAAAAATTTGTTTGGTTCTAGAGTTGTTTGAAAGCCCCTCAATTAAAAATCCTCTGGAGAGTTTGCACAGAGCTCAAGGGCTTCCCACATTCTCTGGTGCCCCCTGGTGGAGAACAATAAATAATAAACAGAATATAGGAAATTGGGTGGTTAAGTTTGGAGTAAAAGTATCAATAATGCTGTGGTGGGCAGCCACTTTAGGGGTCCAGGACACCCTAAAGATAATGGGTACCTGGTGAGGCTAGTGGGACATGAAAAGGGAGCTGAGGAGCGTAGAATGTTAAAAATAATATGTGTAAAGCTTCTGGCCTACAGACCTAACTGCATCAAAAGGCGCTTACCATATGCTGTAGCCAAGTTAAAAATTTTACATGTGTTTTAAATAATTTAATCCGTACAGCTACCTTTCACACTAGCCCCATTTTGAATACAAGTGAAGCGAGGAGGAGAAAGGTTAAGTAACTCACATAATTAGTTAGAGGTAGAGACAGTGTTTAAGTTTTCAATCATCATGTCACAAATTGTAGCAACTTCCAATGGAAATTAAATGATGTGAAATTAGAAAGACCATGGAGGAGCTTAAGTGCTTTGAGTTTGGTACCAGATTTAGGGAAGTGAAGGAGTACTATTGTACATACCACCTGCTCTATCATCTTTATCTTGAAATATGGGGAAACCAAACAGAGGTTCATTAGGAATTCCCCCACCCACTCTATCAATCAATAAGTACATTTTAGGCACCTGCTGTATCCAGGGCTTTGTGGGATACAAGGGCATATTTTCCTAGGAGTTTTGGTATGCTGGCATTACTTGTGTTTCTCATCTCACACACATTCTATGTCTTTTAAAGACCTCAGGTCAATGAATGTGTTGGTGTATCTTTCAGAAAACACTGTCTCATAGGGAACAAAAGACCAAAAGAAGATGTCATCTATATTGATCAGGAGATTAGGGAATAGCTTGGTAAAAAAGGAAAATAGGGAATCAGCAGGCACTGAGCACCTGCCATATGCTAAGTGCTTACCTGCAGAATCTTAGCTAACCCTCCCAACTTCTGTGAGGCAGGTTCTATAACTCTCCCTTTTTAAAAAGAAGGATAACCGAGGTTCAGAGAGGTTAGTCGAATTGTCCATATTCACAAACTAATCAGTAGGAGAGCTCTGTATGACTACAAAATTTATGCTCTTTTAGAATAAAGGGGTGTCTTTTTTATAATATAAAAGTTCACTCAAATGAAAAGTGGAGATAATAGTGTAATGAAATACCTTTTTACCAATAATTGAGTTTCAATAATTATTACTACAGTAGAGGCCTGATGCAAGAATATTCGTGCAGGAATAGGCCTTCCTTCTCCTGGCTGCCGGACTGGCTTCCCTTCTGCACCCAGAACTTGGGCCTTCACTCTGGTTGGAGTCACCTTCTGCATTCGCTACAGCCCTGCCTCTCTCCTGTAGCTCCCTCCACTCCCTGAGTCCTCCCAATAGCAGGCATCCCGCCCCGTCCCAGCCTCTCTATGCCTGCACACGTGGGCTACCCAGAGGTCAGGAGCGGCCCAGGCACCACCATCTTTGTCATGACAATTTGTATATTCCCTTCTTATTGGCTGTGGGCACTGCCATATATTTTGTGGAGTGATGATCAATTTGAATATTTGTTTTTATTAGATAGTATACTCAGCCTTATTTCATATGTACTCCCATCTATTGTCTCCCACCAAACTATATTTTTAAAAGTAAATTCCATATGTAATGTCATTTTATCCACAACATTTTCAGGATACACCTCTAAAAGCTATGGACTTTTAACAAAACATATTGTTCTCAACTCTGCAAATTAATACTAATTTTTTAATATGAGCAAATATACATGTTTGCAAATTTTCATTATTTTTTCATGTCTTTTTATTATTTTCTTATTTATTGAGATGTAGGTCAGAAATGGTAAAATGCAGAAATTTTGATTAGCTACATCTGCCTCCCATACACCCCAGCCTTCCCCCTGTAGCTTGCCAGCCTGTTCAATGCCTCCCTGCCTCGGTATCAATCACTCTCCCCTGTTTCTTTTCTTCAAAAATATCTTGCCTCTGCGTACTAGAAATAAATGTATAAAAACAAAAAATGTTTGAGTCTCAGTTTCAATGTCCAACTTTTCTGAGTGCCAGGTTCAATGTCAAATAGTTCTTTATGTGTACATGTCAGCAATGGTATCCAGATGGTGGACACATCGGGGCAATGCAAGATCCATCCTCTCTGGTTTGGTCCTGGGCCACCTGCAGCCATGCACAGCTGCCAACTGCTAGCATGGCAAGGTATGGTGAGTGTCCCCCATCTCTGGATCATCCTCGTAACTTGAACAGATCTGTCCATTCCTCACAGTCGCAGGAACTCACATGGTCTTGGAATTATTCTCTGAAAATACACAAACACCTTCTTGACCAAAAGTTAACAAAGGGATCCTCTCTGCAAAATAGACTTGGGATTCTTTTTTATTTTTGCCTAAATGATTTTCCTTTGGCTTATTTTGACACCATGTGTGTTTTTTCATGGGTGTCCTATAGTTGGTTTTACAAATGGAAGTTACTTTTCTGGAGTAAGAATTTTCTAGATGTATTTTACTTACAGGATATTTTTCCTTACATGATATTACCCCACTATCACCCCCCTTTTTGATTAATAGGGGCTTTTGGAAATTTTATATTGCAGTCTTGGTAATTTTAAATTTTAATTTTTGCACACAAGTATGACTGCTTTAGGTTCTTTGGATATTAGGCAATTTTACAGTGAGATGAACTACTAATAAATATTTTAGTTAATGTTTTAGGAAAAGCTTTTTGTCCAGTACACTTAGATTTTCTTGAGTATTCACTTATTTCACTTGGCCAATTTAAATTAATCTGAAAACTTAATTGCTATTTTACTGTCAATTTTAATACTCAAGCGGAAATCTTAGTTTACCCTGTAAGTATTAGTGGAAAGGAATATTTGCATTCTTGAGTAGGTCCTGAGCATTCCTGGTAATAGACTGAATTTAGATATAAGACAGCTATTGCTGACTGAGTCTCTGTCTGCCACCTGGGTCTGGGTTTGAGTTGTGCGTGGGAGGTGAAGCAGCCACGGGGGCAGGAGACCTCCCTCAGGAGGGGTGAGAGTTCAAGCCCCTGCAAGGTTTGTGGGTGAGGGTCTGTGCCCCACCTCTGTTGACCTTTTAGTTCTCTCTTGTTGGCCCCTCTGTGACTGTGCCTGTCTTAGGTTGTTCCTTCCCTGAGGAATCTTACCCTTCTCTAGCTAACCAGCCATCCTCTAGGGCCAAACAGGGTGATGTGAGGTTCAGTTCTGTCTCTTTTGTAGTCTATGCCCCCATGGCCTCCACGTCCAGCACCTGCCTTGGGGTCCCCTCGCATTGGGCGGGGTCCCGGTACTGATCACATATATCAGGGGACCCAGGTTTCTTCTCCAGAGAGGGCCCAGCTCACACCATTGGTGGAGAGACAGATCCCTGGTGCCAGCGACCCAGAGGCTTCAACCACAGCTTGAACTGAAAGCTCAGGCAACAGCTGTGAGTACTTGGATTGTAAGAAGAGGGTCCCTCTTGGCAAAAAGGACAAGAGGGGCCAATATAGAATGCTTGACTGCCTTCCCAGTGCCATAATTGCTTTTGAAAGGGAATAATTCCTTTCCCATCCTTTTTTAAACTGCTGCCAAACATTTAAAGAATTAGTTTGTAAGTTTCTTAGGGATAATTTTACAATATGCTGTTGTAAAATATAAAAAATTATTAAGACATTGTAAAATAATATCATGTAAGGGTATTATGGTGTGACAGGGGATTAAGGAGGGCCTAGCCTAAGGACTGGTGTCCATAGGAGATGACAAGCTCTAGGCTATGTCAATTAAATCTCAAACTAGCTGATAATTTTTTTATAACTTTATACAAACTTTGTCAGGGATGTAAAAACAGAAATTGCTTACTTTAGTTCAAGCAGTCAAATATATTGACTTTCCCTCTTACTCCCACCAACTCCCACTTACCCTGAGGTTTGACATCCTGATGGACTTTTCTCAGTCTCTGGATCCCTTCTTGTTCATCAGTCTATCTGGTTCATTATATTCCACAAATGAGTGAGATAATGTGATATTTATCTTTCTCTGCCTGGCTAATTTCACTTAGCACAATGCTCTCCAGCTCCATTCATGTAGTTGCAAATGGTAGGAGCTCCTTCTTTTTTACTGCAGTGTAGTATTCCATTGTGTAGATGTACCACAGTTTTTTAAACCACTCATCTGCTGATGGGTACTTAGACTATTTCCAAATCTTAGCTATAGTAAATTGTGCTGCTATGAACATAGGGGTGCATATATCCTTTCTAATTCGCGTTTCTAGTTTCTTGGGGAATATTCCTAGAAGTGGGATCACTGTGTCAAATGGGAGCTCCATTTTTAGTTTTCTTAGGAAACTCCATACTGTTCTCCACAGTGACTGCACCAGTCTGCATTCCCACCAGCAGTGCACGAGGGTTCCTTTTCCTCCACATCCTCGCCAGCACTTGTCCTTTGTTGATTTGTTGATGTAAGCCATTCTGACAGGTGTGAGATGGTACCTCATTGTCGTTTTGATTTGCATCTCTCGGATAATTAGTTACTTTGTGCAATTTTTCATATGTCTCTGGGCCTTCCTTTTGTCTTCTTTCGAAAAGATTCTATTTAGGTCTGTTCCCCATATTTTATTGGGTCATTTGTCCTTCTTTTATTAAGTTGTATGAGTAGCCTGCAGATGCTTGAGATTAAACTTTTATCAATGATAACATTTGCAAATATGTTCTCCCATACAGTGGGTTTTCTTGTTGTTTTGTTGATGGTTTCTTTAGCTGTGCAAAAGCTTTTTATTGATATAGTCCCATTTGTTTATTTTGTCTTTAGCTTCCATTGGCCTAGGAGTGGTATCACTGAAGAAGTTCTTTCAGCATATGTCTGAGATTTTTCTTCCTGTGGATTCCTCTAATATTTTTATGGTCTCCCATCTTATGTTTAAGTCCTATATCCATTTTGAGTTTATTTTTGTTTATGGTGTAAGTTGGTGGTCTAGTTTAATTTTTTTGCATATATCTGTCCAATTTTCCCAGCACCATTTGTTGAAGAGACTATCTTGCCTCGATTTTATGTTCACGCCTCCTTTGTCAAATATTAATTGAGCATAGTGTTTTGGGTTGATATCTGGATTCTCTATTCTATTCCATTGGTTTTTATGTCTGTTCTTGTGCCAGTACCAGGCTGTTTTGAGAATAGTAGCTTTGTAATAATGCTTGAAATCTGGTATTGAAATCCCACCGATTTTGTGCATGCTGTGGCTATTCGGGGTCTTTTTTTATTCCAGATGAATTTTTGGATAGTTCTTTCTAGTCCTGTGAAATATGCCATTGGTATTTTAATGGGGAGTGCATTAAATTTATAGATTGCTTTGGGTAGTATGGACATTTTAATGATGTAGATTCTCCCAATCCATGAACATGTTCTTCCACCTGTTTACATCTTCCTCTATTTCTTTTTTTAATGTCCTGTAGTTTTCCGTTAATAGGTCTTTTACCTCTTTAGTTAAGTTTATTCCTAGGCATCTTAATTTTTTTTGGTGTGATGGTAAATTGGATTACTTTTTTAGTCTCTCTTTCTGAAAGTTCACTATTAGTGTATAGAAATGCCATAGAATACTTGGTGTTAATTTTGTAGCCTGCTATGTTGCTGAACTCATTTATTAAGTCTATTAGTTTTTTTACGGAGTCTTTCGGGTTTTTTATGTACAATATCATGTCATCTGCAAATAAGGATAGCTTTAATTCTTTTGCAATTTGGATGCCTTTTATTTATTCTTCTTGCCTAATTGCAATGGCTAATACATCCAGTACTATGTCGAATAGGAGTGGTGAGAGTGGGCAACCCTGTCTTGTTCCTGTTCTTAGTGGAAATGGTTATAGTTTTTGCCCATTGAGTATGATGTTTGCTGTGGGTTTATCATATATGGCTTTTATTATGTTGAGGCATGATCCTTCTATTCCTACCTTGTTAAGAGTTTTTATCAAGAAAGGGTGTTGGATTTTGTCAAATGTTTTTTTCTGCATCAATTGATATGACTATGTGATTTTTATCTCTCAATTTGTTTATGTGATGTATCACATTTATTGATTTGTGGATATTGTACCATCCTTGCATCCCTGGAATAAATTCTACTTGATCATGGTGTATAATCTTTCTGATGTACTGCTGGATCCGATTTGCTAGAATTTTATTGAGGATTTTGGCATCTATATTCACGAGGGTTATTGGCCTGTAATTCTCTTTCTTTGTGTCCTCTTTATCTGGTTTTGGTATTAGGGTGATGCTAGCTTCATAGAAGGAGTTTAGAAGTGTTCCATCCTCTTGAATTTTCTGGAATAGTCTGAGATGGATAGGTTTTAGTTCTTCCTTGAATGTTTGGTATTATTCCCCTATGAGGCCATCTCGCCCTGGGATTTTGTTTGCTGGAAGCTTTTTGATAACTGCTTCAATTTCTTCCATAGTTATTAGTCTATTGAGCTGTTTTGATTCTTCCTGATTGATTTTTGGGAGGTTAATTTTTCTAGGAATATATCCATTTCCTCCAGGTTGTCCAGTTTGTTGGAGTAGAGTTGTTCATAGTATTTTTTAACAATCCTTTGTATTTCGATGGGATCTGTTCTTATTTCACCTCTTTCATTTCTGATTTTATTTATTAGGGTCATCTCGCTTTGCTTGTTGGTGAGCCTGGCTACAGGTTCATCAATCTTGTTTATCCTTTCAAAGAACCAGCTCTTGGTTTTGTTGATCTTCTGTATTGTTTCTTTGGTTTCTATGTCATTTATTTCTGCTCTCATCTTTACTATTTCCTTCCTTCTGCTTACACTGGGATTTTCTTGCTGCTCTCTTTCTAACTCTTTGAGTTGTTGGGTTAGATAATTTATTGCCGCTGTTTCTTGTTTTTTTTTTTTTTTTTTTTTTTTTTTTTTTTTTTTTTTTTTTTTTTTTTTTGCAGTAGGATTGTACAGCTATGAACTTCCCCCTCAAAATTTCTTTTGTTGTGTCCCATAGATTTTGGATTGTTGTGCTATCATTGTCATTTTTTCCATGATGTTTTCTATTTCTTCCTTGATCTCTCTGGTAACCCAGTCATTGTTTAATAGCATGCTGTTTAGTCTCCATGTGTTTAAAAGTTTGATTTCTTTGGATTTTTTTTGTAGTTGATTTCCAGCTTTATGCCACCATGATCTGAAAATATGCTTGATACAATTTCTATCTTCTTGAATTTGGAGAGAGTTTGCCTATGACCCAACACATGGTCTATCTTTGAGTATGACCCATGGGCACTTGAAAAGAATATATATTCTGTGGCTTTGGGGTGAAATGATCTTCATATGTCAATTATTTCCATCTGGTCTAGTGAGTCATTGAGGATTGATGTTTCTTTACTGATTTTTGTTTAGAGGATTTGTCCAATAGTGAGAGTGGGGCATTAAAGTCTACTACTATGTGTGTATTGTTGTCTGTCTCTCGTTGATATCCTCCAGGAGTTTTTTTTAATGTATTTGGGTGCTCCTGTATTGGGTATGTATATGTTTAAGAGAGTTATTTCTTCTTGTTGGATTGCTCCCTTTAGTATTATGAACTGGCCTTCTTTATCTCTTGTTATGTCCTTCACTTTGAGATCTAATTTGTCGGATATAAGTATTGCTACCACAGCTTCCCCCCCCCCCTATTTCTATTAGGCTGAAGAACCTTTTTCCCTCCTATCACCCTCATTCTGTGTGCGTCTTTTTTTCGGAGGTGGGTTTCTTGCAGACTGTCGATATATGGGTCGTATTTTCTTATCCCGTCCATTACCCTATGTCTTTTGATTGGAGCATTTAATCCATTTACATTTAAAGTTATTATTGATAGGTACTTATTTGTTGCCATTTTTGTTCTTTACCCACGTGTTCCTTATTCACTTCCTATTTCTTTATGCAGCAGACCCTATAGGATTTCTTGCATTGCTGGTTTGGTGGTAATGAATTCCCTTAGACCTTTTTTGTCTATGAAGCTCCTGATTTGACCTTCAATTTTGATTGATAGCCTTTCTGGGTACTGTATTCTAGGATTTAGACCCTTTCTTTGCATGACTTTGTATATTTCATTCCATTGCCTTCTGGCCTGATACTTTTCTGTTGAGAAATCACTTGTTAGTCTGATGGGGGTTCTTTTACAGGTGACTTTCTGTATCTCTCTGGCAGCTTTTAAGATTCTTACTTTGTCATTGGTGTTTGCCAATTTAATTATAATGTGCCTTGGCATAGGTCTTTTGGGGTTCATTTTGCTTGGGACTCTGTGAGCTTCTTGGATTTGTGGGTTTTTTTTCTTTCCTATATCACGGAAGTTTTTTTGTCATTATTTCTTCCAACAGGTTTTCTATTCCTGGTTCAGTTTCCTGTCCTTCTGGAAGCCCTAGTATATGGATGTTGTTTTGTTTCATGTTGTCTCAAAGTTCCCTTAGGCTTTCCTCCTGCTTTTTAATTTTTTTTTTCTCGAAGCTGCTCGACTTGGGTATTTTTTCCTACCTTGTCTATAGCTCACTGATGCTGTCCTCTGCTTCTTCTAGTCTACTCTTGATACTTTCTATTGAGTTCTTTACTTCAGTGATGTCACTTTTCATTTCTTCTTTGCTGTTCTTCATTTCCTCTTGGTTCTTACTCATATTGTCAAATTTGTCCTCCATTCTTTTCAGCCACCTTATGACCATTTCTCGAAATTCTTTCTCTGACATGCTCCTAACTTCCATTTCGTTTACCTCCTTTTCTGATGAGGCTTGCTTTTCTATCATATGTGAGCTGTTTCTTTGTTTCCCCATGATCTTTCTTCTCTGTGTGTCTGGTTATGTAGTTCTCACTCTCCTTCATTGATTTAAAGGGACAGAATACAACACAACCAGGTGCAATGCACCAGGTACTGAACAGGA
The DNA here is from genome assembly GCA_027563665.1 of Antrozous pallidus. Taxonomy (NCBI): domain Eukaryota; kingdom Metazoa; phylum Chordata; class Mammalia; order Chiroptera; family Vespertilionidae; genus Antrozous; species Antrozous pallidus. The sequence continues at coordinate 37,840,886 of CM050509.1, read as the reverse complement.
ATGTAGTCACAGTATTGGTAACTCCAAATAAAGGTGATTGCCAGAGCAAGACAAATTCGGAGATAGGTGAGAAAGAAGAAAGAGAAAACTCACACACACACACACACTCACACACACACACACTCACACACACACACACACACCCTCAAAAGAAAGGCATGCCAAAATGATATTGGGAATATGGGAAGAAGTAAAAAAAAAGAAAGAAAAGAAAAGGAAAGAAAGAAAAGGGGAATAAACTATAAATGTGGGGTGAAAACTCCTATAGGACAGCCACTAATCTGAACAGAAGCTAGCAACAAGTACCTGGAGATTGATACCAACTACATACAACTACTAATATCAAGGGAAGTGAGGGAACACAGAAGCAAAAATCTATAATAAAACAATGCAAACGAGAACAACAAAACAAAAAAACAACACCAAATAACCCCCCCACAAAACAAACCAAAATAAAAGAATAAGCAAACCAATCTCACATACCTTCATAAAAAATCGATATAATCAACAGTCAAGTAAACAACAACAACAGGACAGAGTGAAAAACAAATTAGGATAGTGAAGTCAGAGAAGCAAGAGGTATGTATGGACTGGGAGTACGTACTTGGAGATTAGATATATAAGTGGGGTGAAATTTTATCAGGGGGTAAAAAGAAAGAAGAAGGTAAATCTAAAGTGGGAAAAGTGTAAGGGAAACAAGGCTCTAAATAGGGAAAGGTTATCAAGATAGTGGTGGCATAAAGGTGAAGTTGAGGTAGAGTAGAAAGATACTAAAGGGTAGATGAAAATAGTGTAGAACACTAATCCCAAAGTAGAATAAAGAAAAAATAAAATTAATTCCTTAATTTGTGTTACACTAGAGTCAATTTGTGACTCAGCCCCTGGGTGGCAGTGTTTGTAGATTGACCTCTAGGTCTATTGACCCTCTCTAACCTGAACTAAAATCCTGCTCTCCCTGTGGGAATGGGCTGCCCCAGAGCTGCCTCTCTAATGGAGACTGCTGAATTTCATCTCCAGGCTCCAAAAATAGTTCTCCCCTGCATTCTCCCAGGTTATCCCCTACCAGGGGATCCCATGATCCTGGTTTAGCACTCAGAAACTCGGATTAGGAGAGGAAAAAATGCAAGTGAGCGAATTCAGGTTCTGCATGTATGTCTGCCCAAATCCCCTTCCCCTCTTGGGTTTAGCAGCCAGGACCCTCCCAAAATTTTTGTGCTTCCCTCCTCTGTTAGGTCCAAATGGGTTGCTTTCTAAGAATTCCCTCTGCCTCCAGCTCCAAGGGACCTCTTCCACGTTTACCAGCTCCAACAGCCACGGACTTTATTTCAGGCACAGATCTTCTGGCTCTGCCAGCTCCCTAGGTCTCGTGCCCAAAGTAACCCCAGGGGAAATCTGACCTTTCCGTGCCGGAGCTCTGAGCTCCTTTGAATCTGCATGTCTGCACCAACTGGGCACTGGTGTTTTAGGGGTCTCAGCTGTTCAGTGGGTACTGCAGCTGTATATTTTCAGGCCCTTCCCCTTCAAGATGGTGTGGTCCGCCTCCAAGCCAGCGGCTCCGTGAGAGAACCAAGCAACACCAGGGCTGCTCCATCCAGCAGTCCCTTATCGTCTCCAAGAGCACAGCTGTCCCCCAACTCGCCAACAAATACTCCCCGTGCGACACCCAGCTGCTCCTTCCATCTGCCCTGGGACCAGATTCAGATCTCATTCCTCTGTTCTGCGGGGATTTTTTTTCTCTCGCTGGGTGTTAATTTTGAATCCTGCTACATTGTCAAATTCATTTATTAGGTCTAGTAGTTATTAGATGGAATCTTTGGGGTTTTCTATGTACAATATCATGTCCTCTGTGAATAGGAACAGTTTTACTTCTTCTTTTTCAATTTAGATGCCTTTTATTTCTTCTTCTTGTCTGATCGCTATGGTTAGCACTTCCAGTACTATATCAAAAAGGATTGGTGAAAGTGGGCATTCTTGTCTTGTTCCTGTTCTTAGAGGAAATGAGTTTATTTTTTGCCCATTGATTATGATTTTGGCGGTAGGTTTGTCATATAACGCTTTTATTATGTTGAGGTATAATCCCTCTATTTCAATTTTGCTGAGAGTTTTTAAGAAAAGGTGCTGGGTTTTATTAAATGCATTTTCTGCATTTATTGATATGATTATGTGATGTTTGTCTCCTAGTTTGTTTATGTGATGTATCATATTTATTGACTTATGGATATTGGACCATCCTTGCATCCCTGAAATAAATGCCATTAGTCATGATGTATGATCTTTCTAATGTAATGCTGAATCCAATTTGCTAGAATTTTGTTGAGGATTTTAGCATCTTTGTTCATCAAGGATATTGGCCTGCAGTTCTCTTTTTTGGTGGTGTCTTTTCCTGGTTTTGGGATTTGGGTAATGCTGGCTTCATAGAAAGAGCTTGTAATTATGCCGTCGTCTTGAATTTTTTTTGAATAATCTGAAGAGTATAGGTTTTATTTCTTCTTTGAATGCTTGGTAGAATTCCCATGTAAAGCCATCTGGACCAGAGTTTTGATTGCTGGAAGATTTTTTATTGCTGCTTCAATTTCTTTGGTAGGTATCGGCCTATTTAGGTTTTTTATTCTTCTTGATTGAGTTTTTGGAGCTTGTATTTTTCTAAGAATATGCCCATTTCATCTAGAATATCCATTTTGTTGGAATAGAGTTGTTCATATTATTTTTCATAATTGATTGTATTTCTGAGGGATCGGTTGTTATTTCACCTTTTCCATTTCTGATTTTGTTTATTTGGTTCCTCTCTCTTAGCTTCTTGGGGAGCCTCGCTAGAGGTTCATCAATCTTGTTTATCTTGAAAAGAACCAGCTCTTGGTTTTGTTGATCGTGTGTGTGTGTGTGTGTGTGTGTGTGTGTGTGTGTGTATCTCCATGTCGTGTATCTCCACTCTGATCTTTATTATTTCCTTCCTTCTGCTTATCTGAGCTTTTCTTGTTGCTCTCTTTTCTAACTCTTTGAGTTGTGGATTTAAATAATTTATTACAATTTTTGGAGGTAGGCCTGTAGAGCTACGAACTTCCCTCTCAAAACTGCTTTCATTGTGTGCCATAGATTTTGGATTGTTGTGTTTTCATTGTCATCTGTTGCCATGATGCTTTTTATTTTTTCTTTGATCTCTTTGGTAACTAAATCATTGTATAATAGCTGCTATTTAGCCTCCAGTTGTTTGATATTTGTTATTTTTTTTATTGTAGTTGATTTCAAGTTTTATGCCATTGAGGTCTGAGAAGATGCTTGATATGGTTTCTGTCTTCTGGAATTTGAAGAGACTTTGCCTATGTCGCAATATGTGGTCTATCTTTGAAAATATTCCATGTGCACTTGAGAAGAATGTATATTCTTTGGTTTTGGAGTGAAGTGTTCTGAAGATGTCAATTAATTCCATCTGATCTAGTGACTCATTTAGGATTGTTTTCTCTTTGCTGATTTTTTTTGTTTAGAGGATTAGTCCAGTGGTGTTAGTGGGGTATTAACGTCTCCAACTATGATTGTATTGCTGTCAATCTCTTCCCTGATACTCTGAAGAAGATTTTTTTTATGTATTTGGGTACTCCCGTATTGGATGTATATATGTTTACTAGAGTTATACTTTCTTGTTGAATTGCTCCCTTTAGTATTATAAAGTGGCCTTCCTTAACTCTTGTTATGGCCTTCTCTTTGAGGTCTAATTTGTTATCTGTAAGTATTGCTATAACAGCTTTTCAAAAATTTCCATTTGCTTGAAAACCTTTTTCTATCCCTTCACAATCAGGCTGTATGAGTCCATTGTTCTGAAATGGGTTTCTTGTAGACAGCAGATATATTGGTCATGTTTTCTTACCCACTCAGCTATCCTATGTCTTTTTTTAAATCTTTATTGTTCAGTTTATCAATTACATTGTTCCCTTTTTCCCCCCTATAGCTCTCCTCCACCTGGTACCCATCCCACCCTCCACCCTCATCCCCCTCCACTATCCTGTCCTATAGTTACATGATTTTTGTCCAGTCTCTTGCTGCACTCCCCAAGAATTGTCAGTCCATTCCCTCTCTATGTCTGTGATTCTGTTACATTCACCAGTTTATCCTGTCCCTCAGCTTATTAATTCACTTGATTTTTAGATTCATTTGTTGATAGATGTGTATTTGTTGTTCATAATTTACACTTTTATCTTTTTCTTCTTCCTTTTCTTAAAGAACATCTTTCAGCATTTCATATAATATTGGTTTGGTGGTGATGAACTCCTTTAGCTTTTTCTTATCTGCGTAGCACTTTATCTGACCTTCAATTCCGAATGATAGCTTTGCTGGATAGAGTAATCTTGGTTGTAGATTCTTGCTATTCATCACTTTGAATATTTCTTGACACTCCTGTCTGACCTGCATCATTTCTGTTGAGAAATCCGCTGACAATCGTATGGGTGCTCCCTTATAGGTAACTAACTGTTTTTCTCTTGCTGCTTTTAATATTCTCTCTCTGTCTTTTGCTCTTGGTATTTTAATTATGATGTGCCTTGGTGTGGTCCTCTTAGGGTTACTATATATTGGGGTTCGGTGTGCTTCTTGGGCTTTTAAGTCAGTTTCTTTCACCAGGTGTGGGAAGTTTTCGGTCACTATTTCTTCAAATAGGTTTTCATTGTCTTGCTCTCTCTCTTTTTCTGACCCCCCTATAATTCGGATGTTGGTATGCTTGAGGTTGACCCAGAGGCCCCTTACACTATCTTCAATTTTTTGGATTTTTTGGTTTCTTGCTTTTTCAGCTGAGTGTATTTTACCTCTTTGTATTTCTAATCTTTAACTTGGTTCTTGGGGTGCTCTAGAGTACTTTTAGGTCTTTGTATAATATTTTTTATTTCAGTCACTGTATGCTTAATTTCTGGTTGGTCCTTTTTCATATCCTTGAGAGTCTCCTTCATATCTTTGTAGGTCTCCTTCATTTCCTTGTAGGACTCATTCATTTCCACATTGGTCTTGATCATTTCCTTGCAGGTCTCGTTCATATCCTTGAGGTTCTCATTCATTTCCTTGTAGGTCTTGCTTATTTCCTTATAGGTCTCAACCTTTTCTAGGAGCCTCTTGAGAAGCCCTATAACCATGGTTTTGAATTCCATGTCCAGTCGTTTTTTTTCCTCCATTTCTTTCACATCTGATTTCTTTCCATGTCTCTGTATGGTGGCTGCTTCCCTGAGTTGGTCAATTAGCTTTGTGTGGTAGACTTCCTACAAGGGACAGTGGCTCAGCCTCCCCAGTTACCTGAGGTGGATATGGTTTGCATAGTCTTGCTGAAGTTAAGCTCAGGTTAATCGTTGTTAGCACTTGGAGGGGTTGACCTCCAGGCCAATTGTCTGTGAAGCTCAGCTGTGCTCAGGTTGGATGGGCGGGTCTCCGGGTCAAGCAGACAGCATTAGCTCCGCCCTATGCAGCCTCAGAGACTGTGTGCTAGGGGCAATGGCTGCCAGCACCTCTAAGAGAGAGAGCCGCTGCCGAGCTTCACCAGCTGCCAGGGAATTCAGACTCTCCCCAAATGAGTCTGCACACCCAACATCTCACCCAGGGTCATAAAACAAAGCAGTCTGATGGCTTCCCGAATGAAAGAACAAGTCACGAGTGCTCTCTGCGAGGTCACGCAGCTGCGCTGTTCCCAAGTTCATGTGCACTCTGCACAAGCTCACCTTCTCCACAAGCCCGCAGACCCCTGCAGCACCCGAGCTTCGGCATGCCCTCCCACTGTCCAGTTTTTACCCTGTATGGTAGTGGGTTCCCTGGACTTCGCCCAGAGCTGGAGAATCAGTCCAGTGGGACGTCTTTGTCTCCCCCGTTTGAGAAAACTGGCCGGTTTTCAGCCACCCGCCCTATCTGCTGGCATGCACTCCTCCAAACCTCTCTCCGCGCGAATCTTCAATGCTGTCCTCAGCCGCTCCTCCGAGTCACAGTGTCTTATCTTCACTTTTATTTGTGGAATTTTCACTCAGCCAGCTTTCCAGTCATTCTGGATGGTGTTTGTTCTTTCGTTAAGTTGTAGTTTTAAAATTGCTGTGTATGACAGCAAGATAGGTGTTTTACCTATGCTGCCATCTTGGTTCTCCCCTATGTCTTTTTTTTTAAATAGTGTTTAAAGTATTACAAATAGTAGTACATATGTCTCCTTTCCCCCCCATTCACCTACCCCCGGCCTCCCCTACCCCCCAGCACATGCCAACACCTGCCCCCACCCCAGTGTCTTATATCCATTGGTTATGCATACAAGTCCTTTGGTTGATCTCTTGCAGCCCTGCTCCCCATCAATCTCCCTTGCCTTCCCACTATAGTTTGAAAGTCTTTTCAATGCTTTTTTGTTTCTGTATCTATTTTTGTTTCCCCTGTTTCTTTTCTTTAAAAAATCTTGCCTCTGAAGACTAGAAATAAACATATGAGAACAAGAAATATTCGCGTCCCAATTTCAATGTCTAATAGTTGTGAGTCCAAGTTTCAATGTCAAACTGTTCCTTATGTGTACATGTCAGCAATTATATCAGGATGGTGGGCAAATGTTGGCAATGCAGGTCTGACCCTCTCTGGTTTGGTCCTGGGCAAACTGCATTGATGTACAGCTGCTGACTGCTAGCATGGCAAGGCATCATCAGCGTCTTCCATCTCTGGACTGTTTCTTCTCTTGTCTTCATGGTTGGAGCAGACCCGTCAACTCCTCTCTTTTGCAGGAATCCACATGATCTTGGATTTGTTTTCTGAAAATATACAAACATATTATCAACCAAAAGTTAATAAATGAATATTTTCTATAAATTTGACTTGGGATTCTTTTTATTTTTATTTTTTTTAAATATTTTTTATTGATTTTTTACAGAGAGGAAAGGATAGGGATAGAAAGTTAGAAACATTGATCAGCCACCTCCTGCACACCCCTCACTGGGGATGTGCATGAAACCAAGGTACATGCCCTTGACTGGAATCAAACCCTGGACCCTTCAGTACACAGGCTGACCCTCTGTCTACTGAGCCAAACCGGTTCTGGCATGATCCTTTTTATTGCTCAAATGATTTTCTTTTGTCTTATTTTGACACGATGTGTGTTTTTCATGGGTGCTTGCTGTTACTATTACAAATAGATACAGAGACAAAAAAGCATTGAACAGACTTTCAAACTATAGCGGAAAGGAAAGGGAGATTGATGGGGGGCAGGGCTGCAAGAGATCAACCGAAGGACTTGTATGCATAACCAATGGATATGAAAATTAATTTTCTATTATTAGTGACTTTGAGCATTTTTCATGTCTCTTGGCCTGGAAGAAAATAAACTGATGAACAAAAACAGATCCAGAGATGTTGAAACATGCAACAGATTGGTGTATTTCAGGAGGAGGGGGGATGGGAAGAGATTAACATAGACCTTATATGTACATATGCATAGCCCATGGACAAACAATAGTGCAAAGAAGGCCTGGGGAGGATGTGAGAATGGGGTGGAGGGAGTCAAATTATTCTAATAATTTCAGCAATAAAGTGTTTTGTTTTTGTTTTTAAGAAATATTGTAGTCTCACTAGGAGCCTAGGAAACTGAGCAATTACCTTCAGCTTTCGTGGCAGAGCAGCAGTAGGTGGCAGCTGTATTCCAAAGATTCCCTATTATCTCTCCCTTCCTCCCTCTTTTCTACTTCCCCTGTGGTTCTGTCCAGGAGTGACAGACATTATGGGAGCACTGTCTGCTGTTTGGAGTTCCCCAAAACCAACATCTTGAACATTGCTGTATACACTTCATACAGAGGGCACATTAGTTTAGCATGTCTTAATTTGGTTCTCAGAGGAAAATTGTAAGACCAGGAGAGAGAATTAAGAACCAGCTGACATATGGGGCAAGAAGCATGATAGCAAAGGTGGCAGACAGGGCTACACATTTCCTGTAGTCTGCATCAGCCATAAGATTGACAGGCTAGATATGGGAAAAACAGCCAAGCTTCCAATAGAAAGACAGGATCATTAATTTTTCACAATATTTACACAGTAAATATCTGTCCATTCAGGGATATATTAGCAGAGTATGAAAGCAGTCACTTTGGACTTGTATTTTTGTTGGTTTCTTTAAAATGGATTTTTGGGAGAAGAGATAGTACTCTCCTTCTGGTGTCTCAGATGACACATGAATTCAGATAATGAGGCTCATGCACCAACTCAAGATATCCTAGCCCAGTGGTCGGCAAACCTCGACTTGGGAGCCACATGCAGCTCACAAGCCATGGTTTGCCGTTCTGTTGACTAATGAGTTTGCCAACCACTGTCCTAGCCCAATAATCTTCAGCATGAGGGCTGCAGACTCCTTATTGAAAGTAGCTGATGAATCTATACATTTGGATATTCTTTACTTTCATAGATGGGTAACCCAAACTTTTTAAAAATATGAATATTTTTATTGATTTCAGAGAGGAAGGGAGAGGGAGAGAGATAGAAACATCAATGATGAGAGAGCATCATTGATCGGCTGCCTCCTGCATGCCCCCTTACTGGGGATTGAGCCCACAATCTGGGCATGTGCCCTTGACCGGAACTGAACCCAGGACCCTTTGAAAGTCCGCAGACTGATGCTCTATCCACTGAGCCAAACTGGCTAGAGATAACCTAAATGTTTTGATATATCTTTTTTTTAATGTATTTTATTTTTATTTTTTATCTTTATTGTTCAGTTTATGAATTACATTGTTTCCCCCGTTTTATCCCCCTATATCTCCCCTCCACCCTGTACCTATCCCACCCTCCACCCTCACCTCCCCCTCCCCAAGTCCTCTCCCATTGTTCCAAGATTTTTGTCCAATCTCTTGCTGTACTTCCCACAACCCTTTTCTCCCCATGAATTGTCAGTCCATTCCCTCTCTATGTCCATGATTCTGTTATATTCACCAATTTATCTTGTTCATCAGCCTATCAATTCACTTGATTTTTATGTTCATTTGTTGATAGATGTGTATTTGTTGTTCATAATTTTTATTTTTACCTTTTTCTTCTTCCTCTTCTTAAAGAATATCTTTCAGCATTTCATATAATATTGGTTTGGTGGTGATGAACTCCTTTAGCTTTTTCGTATCTGCGAAGCACTTTATCTGATCTTCAATTCTGAGTGATAGCTTTGCTGGATAGAGGAATCAGTTTAGTGGGACATCTCCGCCCTCCCCGTTGGAGAAATCCAGCTGGGGTTGCTACTCCAGCCCTACAGCCTGAGCGCGCAACCAGGACGGCTCCTAACCTGTTTCCGTCTTCAAGGCTGTGCTCCCGCTGCTCCTCTGAGTCTCAGTGTCCCACCTTTACTCTTATTTGTGGAGTTTTCACTCAGCCATCTTCCTGGCGATTCTGGGTGATGTCTGTTCTGCTGTTATGTTGTAGTTCTTAAATCGTTGCTCGGGGCAGAACAATAGGTGTTTATCTATGCCGCCATCTTGGTTCTCTGTGTTATCTTGATTTATCTTTTTGAGGCACTTCTTTGAGAACCTTCATTGAAGTCTGTTATTATTTTTTTCTAAATCTACAATTATTGTCCTGATGATATTCAGCCCCTAGCTTTCCTATCGTAATCCCTTCCCTTCACTCTACAGCTTTCTCCATATTAAGACATTTGGGTCATCCTTGACACTCCCCCTTCACATCCCATATGCATCTGTCAGCAAATTATCTTAGTTCTACCTTCAAAATACTATATATCTGAAATCCAATTACTTCTCCCTACATACTGCTTCTACCTTTCTATTATAAGTCTAGTTGAATTCACCACCCATTTTTCTCCTATGTTTCTGCAAAAATTTCCTAATTGTTCTCTCTTATGTCACCCTTGCCCTTTAAAGTTTGTTCTAAACAGCCAAGTGATACTTTATTTCAATGGAAAAATTTATAGCTGTAAGTTTACTGGCAGTTGTAAGAAATAATTCAGAGACTCACTGACACTGCTCAATTTTCCAAGTGGTAGCATTTTGCAAAACTATAGTGTAATATTACAACCAAAATATTGGCATATAATTCACTGTTTTTATTCCAGATTTCTCAGTTTAATTTTATTCATCTGTGTTTGTGTATGTGTGTTAAGTACTATTCAATTTTATAATTTACTAGGGGTCTGGTGCACAGAATTTGTGCACTGGGGGTTGTTGGTCCTTCAGTCCAACTTGCCCCCTCTCACATACTGGAACCCTCAGGGGAAGTCTTACTGATGTCTCACCCCTGGCCTGCCCAAGCCTGAAAGCTCCTGTTCTTCGGGTAAATGGTTTTAGTTTTTGCCAATTCAGTATGATGTTGACTGAGAGTTTGTCATATATGGCTTTTATTATGTTGAGGTATGATCCTTATATTCCTACCTTGCCAAGAGGTTTTTTTTTTAATTAAGAAAGGGTGCTGGATTTTGTCAAATACTTTTTTTTGCATCCAATCTAATACAAGAGTAATATGTAAATTGACTGCACCTCCGCTACACACATAAGCCATGCCTACCAGCCAAGGCAACCAAGCCAATCAGGAGCAAATATACAAATAAACCCCAAACAAGATGATTTCGGCCACTGAGAGCAGGAGGGAGGCTTGGGTTTCTTTGGCAATGGAGGAAGCCAAGCTTTCCGCCTTCCCTTGGCAGCCTAGACCTCCACTCAATGCTACAAAGTTTCAACTATAGAAAATACATATATCCCAACAGAAATGGTGGCAGCCACAAAGCTGGAGAGAGCAGAGGCTAGGGTTTCCCTGGTGATGGAGGAAGCCAAGATTCTGCAGCCCTAGTGCCTAGGCCTCCACTCCAGGCTACAAAGTTTTAATTATAGAAATTAAATAAATACCAACAGAAATAGCTGTTGCCACCGAGCAAGCAGAAGGCTTGGCTCTGCTCCAGGCTCAAAGTTTCAATTGTAGAACACAAATAAATCCCAGATACCAGGGCCTCTGCTTGGGTCGCTGGGGGGTGTGGCTGGCCTACAAACCACCACAGGCCCCTCACCCAGGCTACCCTATGCCCCGAGGGAAGCCCTACCCTGATTCAGGACACCCTTCAGGGCAAACCAGCTGGCCCCCAAGGAAGCACCAAGCCTTTATCCTATCTAATAAAATAATAATATGCAGATTGACCATCACTCCAATACACAAGAGGGCTGCCCTCATGTGGTCAAAGATCCTGCCCCCATATGGACACAAGATGGCCATGACAAGATGACCAGCAAGGGAGGGCAGTTGAGAGGGACCAGGCCTGCCAGGGAGGGCAGTTGTGGGTGATCAGGCCAGCAGAACAAGGCAGTTGGGAGGGACCAGGCTGGTAGAGGAGAGAAATTGAGGGCGACTGGGCCTATAGGGAAGGGCAGTTGGGGGGGACCAGGTCTGCAGGGGAGGGCAGTTAAGTGTGAGCAGGCTTGCAGGGGGGGGCAGTTAGGGGCAAACAGGCTGACAGGGGAGCAATTAGAGATAAATCTGGCTGACAGGGGAGTGGTTAGGGGGTGATCAGGCTGGCAGGGGCAATTAGGGGCAATCAGGAAGGCAAGCAGGTGAGCAGTTGGAAGCCAGCAGTCCTGGATTGTGAGATGAGTGTCCAACTGCCCATATAGTCTTGATCCTACTGAGATCAGGCCTAAATGGGCAGTTGGACATCCCTCAAGGGGTCCAAGATTAAAGAAGGTGCAGGCTGAGCTGAGGGACACTCTCTGACCCTGTGCATGAATTTCGTGCCCCAGGCCTCTAGTCAATTGATATGACTATACGATATTTATTTCTCAATTTGTTTATGTGATGTAAGACGTTTATTGATTTGCAGATATTGTACTATCATTGCATCCCTGGGATAAATCTTACTTGGTCATGGTGTATGATCTTTCTGATGTATTGCTGGATTCAATTTGCTAGAATTTTGTTGAGGATTTTGGCATCTGTGTTCATGAGGGATATTGGCCTGTATTTCTCTTTCATTGTGTTGTCTTTATCTGGTTTTGGTATTAGGGTATTGCTGGCTTCATCAAATGAGCTTGCAAGTGTTCCTTCCTCTTGAATTTTTTGGAGTAGTCTGAGGAGGATAGGTTTTAGTTCTTCCTTGAGAATGTTTGGTATAACTCCCCTGTGAAACCATCTGGCCCCAGGCTTTTGTTTGCTGGGAGTTTTTTTTTTTTTATAATTGCTTCAATTTCATCCATCCATAGTTATCAGCCTATTGAGATTTTTAGAATCTTCGTGATTGAGTTTTGGAAAGTTGTATTTTTCTAGGAATATGTGCATTTCCTCTAGGTTGTCTAGTTTGTTGGAGTAGAGTTGTTCATAGTATTTTTTTTTTACAGTCCTTCATATTTCTGTGGGGTCTGTTATTTTTCACCTCTCTCGTTTCTGATTTTATTTATTAGGGTCCTCTCTCTTTGCTTCTTGGTGAGTCTGGCTAGAGGTTCATCAATCTTTTTTATCCTTTCAAAGAACCAGCTCTTGGTTTCATTGATATTTTGTATTTTTTGTCTCTATGTCATTTCTTTCTGCTCTGATCTTTATTATCCCCTTCCTTCTGCTCACTTTGGGCTTTTCTTATTGCTCTATTTATAAGTCTTTGAGTTGTAGAGTTAGATGATTTACTACCATTTTTTTTTTTGCTTTTTGAGGTAGGCCTGTAGAGCTATGAACTTTCTTCTAAGGACTGCTTTCATTGTGTCCCATAGATTTTGGATTGTTGTGTTTTTGTTGTCATTAGTTTCCAGTATGCTTTTAATTTCTTTTTTGGTCTCATTAGTAACCTGGTCATCCTATCTAATAAAAGATTAATATGCAAATTGACCATACCTCCAATCAAGCCATGCCCACCATCCAATCAGGAGCAAATAAACCCCAACCAAGATGGCTCTGGCCACTGAGAGCAGGAGGGAGGCTTGGGTTTCCCCGGCAACAAAGGAAGCCAAGCTTTCTGCATGCCCTTGCCAACCTAGGCCTCCACTCAATGCTACAAAGTTTCAATTATAGAAGATATATCCCAACAGAAATGGCAGCAGCCATGGAGCTGGAGAGAGCAGAGGCTAGGGTTTCCCGGGCAATGGAGGAAGCCAAGCTTCTGCAGCCCTAGTGCCTAGGCCTCTACTCTAGGCTACAATGTTTCAATTATAGAAAGTAAATGTCCCAACAGAAATGGCTGTCACTACAGAGTGAGCAAAAGGCTTGCTTGGCTCTGCTTCAGGCTACAAAGTTTCAATTGTAGAACATAAATTAATTCGAGATCTCAGGGCCTCCACTTGGGTTGTTGGGGTGTGGCAGGCCTGCAAACCACCACAGGCCCCTCACCTAGGCCACCCCATGCCCCGAGGGAACTCCCAACCTGATCCCGGACAGTCTTCAGGGCAAACCAGTTGGTTCCCACCCATGCACCAGGCCTTTATCCTATATACTAAAAGAGTAATATTCAGATTGACCATCACTCCAACACACAAGAGGGTTGCCCCCATGTGGTCAAAGATTCTGCCCCCATGTGGACACAAGAGGGCCACCACAAGATGGCCAGCAGGTGAGGGCCGTTGGGAGGTCCCAGGTCTGCAAGGGAGGGCAGTTGTGGGTGATCAAGCCTGCAGGAGAGGGCAATTAGGGGTGACCAGGTCAGCAGAGGAAGGGAGTTGGGGGCAAACAGGCTGGCAGAGGAGCAGTTAGACATCAATTAGGCTGGCATGGTAGTGGTTAGTGGGTGATCAGGCTGGCAGGCAGAAGCAGTTAGGGGCAATCTGGAAGCAGGCATGTGAACAGTTTGGAGCCAGCAGTCCTGGATTGTGAGAAGGATGTCTGACTGCCCATTTAGGCCCAATCCTACTGCCCATTTAGGCCCGAACCTGGTAGAATCGGGCCTAAATGGGCAGTCAGACATCCCTCGAGGGGTCCCAGATTGGAGAGGGTGCAGACTGGGCTAAGGGACATTCCCCCCATCCCGTGCACAAATCTCGTGCACCAGGCCTCTTGTTATTTAATAAGATGCTATTCAGCTTCCAAGTGTTTGAGATTTTTGAATTGTTTTTATTGTAGTTTGTATCTAATTTTAAGGCATTGTGGTCTGAGAAGATGCTTGGTATGATTTTAGTCTTCTTGAATTTGGGGAGACTTTGCTTGTGACTCAATATGTGGTCTATTTTTGAAAATATCCTATGGGCACTTGAGAAGAACGTATATTCCGTGGCTTTGGGATGCAATGGTCTGAAAATCTCAGTTAAGTCCATCTGATCTAGTGAGTAATTTAGGATTGGTGTGTCTTTGCTAATGTTTTGTCTAGAGGATATATCCAGTGATGGCAGTGAGGTATTAAAGTCCCCTACTATGATTGTATTGTTGTTGATCTCCCCCTTGATATCTTCCAGGAGTTTTGTTATGTATTTGGGTGCTCCTGCATTGGGTGCATATATGTTTTTTAGGGTTATATCCTCTTGTTATAGTGATCTATTTATTATTATGAAGTGGCCTTCTTTCTCTCTTCTTATTGTCTTCACTTTGAGGTCTATTTTGTCAGATATAAGTATTGCTACCCCAGATTTTTTTTAAATTTTTGTTTGCCTGAAAGATATTTTCCCATCCCTTCACTTTCAATCTGTGTGAATTTTTTGTTCTGAGGTGGGTCTCTTGTAGACAGCACATATATGGGTTGTATTTTTTTATCCATTCAGCCACTTGAGGTCTTTTGAATGGAGCATTTAGTTCATTTACATTTAAAGTTATTACTGAAAGGTACTTGTTTCTAGTCAGATCTATTTTTGTGTTTGTGTTCCTTCTTACTTTTTTATTTCTTCTTTTTACAGTATTACCTTTAGCATTCTTACATTGTTGGTTTGGTGGTGATAAACTCCCTTAGGCTTTTTTTTTTTGTCTGCGAAACTCCTGATTTCCCCTTCAATTTTATTTGATGGCTTGCTGGATAGAGTATTCTTGGATTCAGTCCTTTGATTTGCAACACTTTGTATACCTCCTTCCATTCCCTTCTAGCTTGATGTGTTTCTGTTGAGAAATCATTTGATAATCTGATGGGGGTTACTTTGAAGGTAACTCTCTGTCTCTCTCTTGCTGCCTTTAAGATTTTCTCTTTGTTGTTAATATTTTCCTTTGAAATTATGACATGTCTTGATGTGGGTCTTTTAGGACTGATCCTGCTTGGAACTCTCTGTACTTGTGTAACTTTTTTCTTCCCCATATCTGGGAAGTTTTCTGTCATTATTTCTTCAAATAGATTTTCTAATCCTTGCTGCTCTTCTTGTACTTCTGGCAGCCCTATTATAAGCATGTTACTTTATTTCATATTGTCCACAAGCTCCCTTAGGCTTTCTTCCGGCTGTTTAACTTTTTTCTCCAATTACTGTCAGATTGAGCTTGTTTCTGTACCTGATCTTCTAACTCACTAATTTGGTCCTCTGCTTCTTCTAGTCTACTGTTGAAACTTTCCATGGTTTTTTTCATTGTAGCTATATTACTTTTCATTTCTTTCTGATTCTTGCATAGGTTGTTGATTTTCTCATCCATCCAATGTATAAATTCCACAACCATTACTCTGAATTCTTTTTATGTCATGTTGCATGCTTCAGTTTCACTAATTTCCTTTCTTGGCGCCTCCTCATTTTCTTTTCTCTGGGTATTGTGTGGTCTCCCATTCTGACTATCACCAGAAAGTTCAAACTTCAAGTTGCATGGATTTGGGCCGTGTGCTGTAGAAGTTTCACACTACCTGAGTGTCACTGAAGTGCTCTGACACTAGGATGTGTGGCTGCCGTGGGTTGGTGGGAACAAGGCTCACTCTGGTCAGTATTACCAGCGTTAAATGTGGTCTTGTGTGTTTACCTAGAATCATGGGCCCTGCCTGCACTGTGCTGTTGGTGTGTGCTGAAAATGAATCCCCTAGCGCATGCTAGGAATCTGAGTTTCCCTGTGTCTGCACCAAGAGTTGAATATCAGAGTCTCTGTTGCCTCTTGCGGCTTCTTGCTGAGAATCAGTGTCCCCATATGCACATGCACCAAGAATTGGAGTCACTAGCTCTTAGTGTGAATGCACTGTGAGTCAGGGATCCCACGCGCACACAGTAAGAAACAGAGTCAGGTCAGTAGTGATCAGTGCTGCCTCTTTCCAGGAGAATCTGGGTTCCAGTCACCATGGGGCACTGGGTTGCACAGTAGCACTGTGGCGTGCTTGCACTGTGGAAAACAGACTTCCATGTGCGCTGCGGAAAACAGACTTCCATGTGCACTGCAGAAAACAGACTTCCATGTGTGCTTGTTCAGAATAGAAATCAGGTGGAAGTGCCGCCCTGTGTGGGCTTCGGGTTTGTTCGCCTGATTGTGTTGCGGGGAGCAGATTTCACTCTCTGTTTATGCGCAAGCTCAAATTCCCTTATATCCCAAGCTCAAATTTCTGTAGGGGCACTATGGCCCAAGCTAGGGGCAGGTCTATCAGTTTCTATGGCACTATCCGCGATCCTGCGGGGAGGGGTAAAAGCTCTGATTCACAGAAATCTGTGGCCAGGAAGTTGGTCACAGTTCTCTGTCCCCAGTGATTGCAGGGTCCTGGTTTGCATCTGAGATGCAACTGGGTTGTGCTGAGGCCAGGATCCTAGTCTCAAGCAGCTCTCTTTCTCAAGATGGCCGCCCAGAAGTGTCTGCTTTGTGTGTGGAACTGTGGCATCTAAGACTGCCGGGTTTGGCAGCCCCTTGGAGGACCTGAAGAATCTAACTATCCTTAGCTCATGCGCACACTCACCACACACATTTACACTCTCCTCTATGGTTCCCTCACTATCTTACACTCTCTCCCTCCCTAACTTCCTGCTTGTAATCATCTTCCAGTGGTGTGATTACTTTCTTATCTGTCTCTTTGACTACAGTGCTTGAGGGCACAGACTATGTCTGTTGTCAACTTTGTCTCCCCACAGACTTACAAGAGGTCAGACACAACAAATGGATGTACTGTCCCTTAAGTGATCTTGACTTTCTTCGTGCTCTTCTTTGTAAGTCTGTGGGAACCAGTTGAATAGTAGGTAATAGCTGGGACAGTGGATAAAGGACATGTGTCCAAGATGTCATGTTAACCCCTTTCAGCCTCACCAGAGCAACTCTTTAGAGTTCTTGTCTTGAAAGTCTGTTTGCAAGAACCAACAGGCTTCTTTATAAGATTCCATTTTCATAGCCTCCCACCACCAATTCAGTGAGCATGCATGTTGTGCACATATCCTTTCTCAACTCCCTCAAACAAACTAGAACCATGGTATAGGACTGGGGAATATTTGCTAATTTCTGACTTTACAAAATCCGATTTAGGCTTTGGGAAAAAGAAGAAAGTTATTAGGTAGCCCTGGAGTGTTACTCAATTGTGAGAGGACATCTTATGTGATTGGGAGATAACTACACTCCTAAGCTCTTTATTCAGGCAAGATGATAATGATTAAATATAACTTGCTAAACTACTAATGGCCCTCAGACAGCAGAAAAATCCAGCGGAACATTGCATGTCATGAAGTAGCCCCCATGTAGAAGGCATCAACAGTCCTGCTCGGTTAATCCTTGGAAACATAGTCAGAATTAATGGTGACTTGTTTAAAGTTGATCAACACATTTTGAAAGGTGAAATACTTTTTTGTTTTCATTAAGTGTTGTTAAGGTCATTAGCAGAAATTGGAATGGAGAAATATTACCTTTCATGTAGTAGATTCAAAAGCTGAGAAGATGGACGACATGGAAATGTACTGGCAGCATATAATAAGCACCTGGGTTGGGAATGATAAAGATTAAAAATTAACAAATGGGCCAAAGTGGAAGAGATCAAGACAGAGAGAGATAGAGTACAGTTGCATGTAGAGGTAAGGGAAAGGAATAAAAGTATCAATAGTCAGACAGGGTCATCCACACTGAAAATCAGTTATAAATTATTCAGAAAGTGGCTAGAATTTGCTAGGTGAAGAAATGTGGAGATTTTGTTAGGACATGAACAGATCGCTTTCCAGCTGTTGGTAGGAGTAAATGATTTAGTCTTTCCTGAGGAGTTAAACTACCAAAGAGAAATTCTCCAGATTGGAAGTGAAGAAGTCTTGAAATATCTGTTTATTCAAGTTTCAAAGTGGCTGAATGACTATAATATTCCTCTTCCTGCAGTTAGATTTATCCTTCCAAGTGAATAATGTAAAATTTCTTTGAAAGCTATCAAAGCAATACAAATGTAAAGAATTATTATCATGACCATCCAAGTGAATCCAGTGCAAAAGAATATTGCTTTAAGTATCTATGTGAAAGTTTAATTATTTCCTCTGCTAGAGGTGAACATGTTTACAGATAATGTTGAATAGCAAGTGCCCAAATTATTTATCTTGAGTTTAGAGACACACACACCATGATATTTTGATGGAGGAAGATTCAAGAATGTGGGGTGTGCATCAAAATAGAGAACGTGATTTTCAATTTCCCCTGCCATTTTGAGTTGGCTCAAATCATGATGCCCTGACAGTGGGAAGAAGTAGATCAGCAGTATGTAGTGATCAAATAGCCAGGGGCACTGTCTGCTGCAGAGACACATAAGAATCTTCAATCTAGCAGTGGCATTTCAAAGTTGGCAATTTCCCACTCATTGATCTCAGATGACATAATTAGATGAAGTCTTTCTCATAAAATCTGCTAGAGGCTGAGGCTTTGGATCATAGTTATTATTTGAATGTTGACTCTGTGTCAGGTACTGTGATAAGCATTTACCTGTACCATCTCATTTAATCTTCACAATCACCCTGTAGACTTAGATACTGTAATTATCTTCATTTTACACATAAAGAAACTTAGACTAAGGGAGATTAGTAACTTTTGTGAGGTTACATCTCTAGTAAAAGATAAAGCCTGGTATTAACCACCATTGCATCCATGGCTTGCACAATACTGCCATAGACACTGAGTAGCCAGATTATTATGGTCTCTGAATGCATAATAATCTCCCCCCTCAGTATATGTGTGTGTGTGTGTGTGTGTGTGTGTGTGTGTGTGTGTGTGTGTATAAGCCCAGTGCATGAATTTGTGCATGGGAGGAGTCTGGCCCTTCTGGCCAGTGGGAGGGGACATGGGTGGTTGGCTGGCCTGCCTGCTGGTCAAACTCCTGGTCGAGGGGACAATTTGCATATTAGCCTTTTGTTATATAGGATATACACTGAGTGGCCAGATTATTATGCGTCCAGAGATCATAATAATCTGTCCACTCAGAGTATACATATACTAGAGGCCTGGTGCATGAAAATTCATATTTTAGAGGGGGGCATCCCTCAGCCTTGCCTGCCCCCTCTCACAGTCTGGGAGCCCTCAGGGATGGGAGGTGGCCTAGCAATCAGGGAAAGGTGATGCCCCATCACATCTCTACTGCTGCCACTGCTGGCAGCACAATCCTCGGCCGGCCTTGGTTACCTGAGCCTTAGTTGGTCCTGGGGGGCTGGGCAGCTGCCATCCAAGGCTTGCCTGTACAGGCAAGCCCTGGGCAGCTGGGGGCCTGAGGGAACAGGAATACTCTGGAGGCAGGCACATGGCAAGGCTGGCCCCACCTGGGGGTGGGCCTGGCCTTGCTACGCACCTGCTGCCCTAGCAGGGCTGAGTGAACTGGGTGTTGCTATCTTGTGGCTGTGGGTGCCACCATATTTGAGGGTGTGAAATTCAATTAGCATATTCCCTCTTTACTGGCTGTGGGTGGTACCATCTTTGCAATGGTGTGAGAGTTAATTAGCATATTTCCTCTTTATTAGATAGGATTAATAAACCTGAGGCTTTGGGAACAAAATTAATGTAACCTGAGCAAGGTCACCAAACTATTTAGTGGGTCTACATCCATTTATTCTTGCAGTGAATCCAGTATGCTTACAGCCAGTGAATATTACAAAGTCTCATGTTGTAGATTTAGCTCAGGTCTTGTAGTAATGATGATGATAATGAGAGTAAAGACAACAGAAGCAGCAGCTATAAATTATTCAGCATCTATTATGTGATAGTCACTGTAATAGCAACTTTATATACACTCACTTATTGATTTATTGAACAAATGTTTGTTGGAAACCTGCTATAAGCAAGGCAATGTTATAGGAACTAGGGATACAGCAACAGACAAGACAAACTTGATGCCTACTCTTAGATGGAATCTTAGATATTTTAGATAAAATATACCAACTATAAGCATGAAAACAAATTATTCTGTTCAATTCAGTGACATACAGATGGTGATGGATTTATTATGGTTGTATTTATGATATTTTGACTTGATGATAGGGTGAAATGCATTCAGTAGAAACTGTACTTATAATTTTGAACTTTGATTTTTCTAGTGATATGTGGTATGATACTCTCTTGTAATGATGGGCAGTGGCAACAAGATGATTTTTCCCAAATGAAAGCTAATATTAGGGTTCTGAGTATGTTTAAGGTAGGCTAGGCTAAGCCATAATTTTTGGTAGCTTAAGTATGTTAAATGCATTTTCAATTTGTGATGGGTTTATTGGGATACAACCCTATCATAATTCAAGGAGCATCTTTACTTCTACATTGTTTGAGTGCATTGTGGGGATGAGGACACAGAGCTATATGTGACAGTATTTCTGTAGGCATTCTCAGACGTTTAGTGTGAAGGACCCCCTTGAAAACCTGACGGTTATGCACCCCCACTTAGGCATGAATTAACATGTGTGCACTTGTGTGTGTTCACACACACATTTTTATTGATTATTTCAGTTTTGTATCAGTGGTTCAAAAGGTTCTCAATAGGACAATATCATGCCTTAAATAGTATTTCAGATAGTGAGGGCCCTTATTGATACACTAGAGGCCCAGTGCATGGATTCATGCACTGGTGGGGTCCCTTTGCCTGGCCTGTGCCCTCTCATAATCTGGGACCCCTTGGGGGGATGTCAGCCAGTTTTGGCCTGATCCCATAGGCCAGGCTGAGGGACCCCACCAGTGGACAAATTCGTGCATCGGGCCTCTAGTATGCATTTAGGATCTTTGGTTAAT
This sequence comes from Antrozous pallidus, assembly GCA_027563665.1. Taxonomy (NCBI): domain Eukaryota; kingdom Metazoa; phylum Chordata; class Mammalia; order Chiroptera; family Vespertilionidae; genus Antrozous; species Antrozous pallidus. Next base: position 37,819,919 of record CM050509.1, on the reverse strand, counting down.
CTCTTCCTGACCCCATTCCATCTGAGATTCATCAGTCTGTTCCACGTTTTCATGCTTGTGCATTGAGCATCTGCCCCCTGGTGTTCATTGTGCATCATAATTACTGGATGGTTGGATGGTCGGACAGTTGGCAGGTCACTTAGGCTTTTATATATATAGATAGATAATATGTAGAATCCAGTAATATAATTGTAAGACAATTCTCACAATGAAAAATTCTATTGTGTGTCATAAGACTTTCAGATGTCCTGCTAGATATTTGTTTAGGTGAAAATTTTTTTATAAATGTTTAGAGTCTAGAATCAAAACCTGTTTTACATAACATAAATGGTTTTGATAGACAGAATTTTTCACTAACCCAACTACAATGTAAATTGAGATAGAATTGTAATTCTTTTCTTAGAAACTACACCGAGTGGCCAGATTATTATTATCTCTGAATGCATAATAATCTGGCCACTCAGTGTATATCCTATATCCCTGATGACTAACCTATGACACATGTGTCAGCACAGACACATGTATCCATTTTTGATGACATGTGGCCGCATGTGGTCGCATACAGAGAAGTATGGGGCTGCATGCCGAGAAGGATGTTTCATCCTCAACTACTGCATGGCTGGGTGAAGTAGCCGAGGATGAAACATTTGCTGTAGCATAGTGTAGACACTCTGGGCCGGAGGTCTGTAGGCCAAAACAACAGGCCTCCAGCACAGAGCATCTAGTTCTGGGACATCCTGTTAGGTTGTTAGGGGATCTTTTACCTCACTTCCGGCCGGTGGAGCAGGGAGCAGCAGAATGCCGTGGGAGACGCATCTCTGGAGTCCCTGGGATCCCCATTACCAGCAACCACATAACACTGCAACCATCATCCAATCTACTGTTCTAGGGTTTCATGGATTTCTATTTGATCATCATTACTGTGATAAGTGAAGGGGAGGCTGGGAGAGGCGAGGACCTGTGCTTTGAGTGCCATTTCTCACCATTAGAAATAGCAGCAGCCATCTTAATTTATATAAGGAACTCAATTTTGCAGCATAGTGGAGACTCCATTTCACCACTATTACTGTTGTGCATCCTTATTAACCCTTATTTCTACTTATTAACCCTGCCCTTTCCTAAAAGACAGTTACATGTGCCATCTTGTGGTCAGTTAGGCTAGTTAACCCCTAATTGCCTGCAGGGCTAACAGGCTATCTATAATTCTATCTTCTGTCACTGCCCGCTTGATGGAGAACCCAAAAAAATTAAAAACAAAGGTTAGTAAAGGAAGTGGTAGTAGCAGTAGTCGACTCTCAAGAGACATGGACCAAGATGTATGGCATTAGAGAAAAAAAATGGCAGATCATTTTGCGTTCTATGTACTGAAATGGCAGTAAGAAGAATGTGGAATATAAATAGACATTTGAAACTAATCATTCCCAGCTCTTGAAAAAAAGTGAGAATGAAAGGAAGGAATACATTTCCAGGCAGCTACACCTTTATAAGAGCCAATCTAATTCCATCCTTAAATTTATAAAAGGCTCTACCAATTTAACATCTGCAGGTTCGAGTATTGTTCACTCCATAGCATGGAAAAGCGCTCAGTAAGGGAGAATTTATTAAAGAAACTCTCTTAAGATGTGCACCAGTTCTATTTCACAATATGCAGAATTATGCACAAGATGCAATTATTAAGAGAATATCTGAGTTACCACTCAGTGGAAATATCATAAAAGACTGAATAATGAGACTGAACACAAATGTATAACATCAGTTAAAGAGAGACATAAGTAATTGTAAATATTTTTTTATCTCTCTTGATGTCACATCACATGCTCAGTTGGCCATTATTGGTCAATATTCTGATGGTCTCACGATGAGAGAAGAGTTGATAAAGTTAGTATCAGTGCCAACAAGTACATCAGGAAGTAAAATATGTAAGGTTGTTATACAAACATTCCATGACCTAAGCATTGATATCTCTAAAGTTGTGTCAGTGATGACACATGGGGCACCAAACATGGTGGGGGAAAAAGTCTGATTTGTCAAATTGCTTACGGAAGCTATTGGACATCCGATTGTGCCTTTTCATTGTATTATTCTTCAGGAGGTTTTATGTGCCAAGGCAGGATTCACCGACTTGAACGACTTAATGTCAGTTGTTACAAAAATAGTTAATTTAATAGCTGCTGGATGCCAAGACCGGTTTGGCTCAGTGGTAGAGCGTCGGACTGCGGACTGAAGGGTCCCGGGTTCGATTCCGGTTGAGGGCATGTACCTTGGCTGTGGGCACATCCCCAGTAGGGGGCGTGCAAGAGGCGGCTGATCGATGTTTCTCTCTCATCGATGTTTCTGACTTTCTATCCCTCTCCCTTCTGCTCTGTAAAAAATCAATAAAATATATTTAAAAAAAAATAGCTGCTGGTCCCCTTCACAAGCGAGAATTTTCTGAACTTTTACTGGAGGTTGATTCCACCTATAGTGAACTGCTGATGGACAATAATGTAAGATAGCTGAGCCGAGGCAAAGTGCTTGAGCGCTTTGTGGAATGCTTTGAAAAAATTAAGGTATTTCTTGAGGACAAGGATCTGGAAAACTTTTCTCAGCTCAATGATGATAAGTGGGCCAACACCCTGATATGTTTTACAGATGTCTCTGTTCATATTAATGAACTGAACTTAAAGTTACAACATTTTGGCACAAGTATTGACGTTATGTTTGGATACATAAAAGCTTTTGAAAGTAAACTTAAAATTTTCAAGCGAGATGTAGAAACTAAAACTTGTATTTTTCTCAAGTAACAATGTATTTTGGGAAGGTCAGTGCAGCTGTGCAAAATGAAATGGAACCCTTGTATATAAAGTACCAGCATGTTTTAGAGTTGTTACTTGACCAGTTCAGTGATAGATTTAATCAATTTAGAAGCCTAGAACAGACCATGAAAATAATTACATATCCTGATGTAGTAGTCTGCAGTAGTTTGGAATTAAATGGTTTCCAATGGATGCAAATTGATGATTTGGACATGCAACTTGCAGAATTTTAAGACAGCATCTGGGCTGAGGTGTTTGTTGACTTGAGGTCAAAGCTTGAGAATCTGGAATGGTGCCAATTGGAGAATCAAGAGGAGTGCCACTATGAACAGGAAATTTGAAGTGCCTGGAACTGATTACCAGACACTTTTATCACCCTGAAAAATATAGCAATGGCTTTACTCGCAATTTTTCCTCTACGAACTTTATTCTCAGCAATATATAATATCAAAACCAACCAAAGAAAGAGATGAACACATGAAGTTAGTATCACTTGCTTGGGCTTGAAGTGTACAAAATACCAACCTTCAATTGAAGGTTTAGCCAATGAAATTCAGCAACAAAATATCAATAATATGCAGGTTAGTAAAAAATTCCCCCTCCCCCTCCCTTGTCTTCCTTCACAACACCCCACACAAGTTAAATAATATCAAGACCAACAACAACAACAACAAAACCTACTGACAGATGAACAAAGAAGTCACTAAGCAGGTAAGTTAAATAATTAGTATTTGGCTTATTAAATACAGTTATATAAATTTCAATTATACATTTTTGTTATTTAAACTATAAATATCGTGATATAAGAGGAGAAACCAAGGTGGTGGCATAGGTAAACACCTATCTTGCTGCCCCACACAACAATTTCAAAACTACAACTTAACAACAGAACGAACATCATCCAGAATCACCAGGAAGCTGGCTGAGTGGAAATTCCTCAAATAAAAGTAAAGATAGGACAGTGTGACTCAGAGGAGCTACAGAGGGCAGAGTTGCAGATATGTGCAAAGTCAGAGGTTCAGAGCCATGCGCGTGCGAGTAGATAGGGCAGGTGGCTGCAAATCTGTCTGGTTTTGTCGAATGGGGAGGGAGACAAAGGTGTCCCACTGCACTGATTCCCCAGTTCTGGGCGAGGTCCCGGGAACCCACAGTCATTGGGGTGAAACTGGACAGTAAGAAGGAAGCATGCTGAAACTCAGGCACTGCAGAGGTCTATGAGCTTGTGGAGAGAGTGTGTAAACTTGGGAACTACAGAAGCATACGAGTGTGCAGAGAGGAGTTGTGACTTGCTCTCTTTTCTGGGAGAAAAAAAAAGAAAGAAGGGAAACCACCGGATTGCATTGTTTTACAACTCTGGGTTAGACTTTGGGTGTGCAGACTCATTTGGTGAGAGGCTGAATTGTCTGGCAGCATGTAGAGCTCAGCAGCAGCTTTCTCTCAGAGGTGCATGCGCCATTACCACCAGGCACAGAGACCCAGGTGCCACATAGGGCAGAGTTGATGGGAAATCAAGGCTCCCTGTTCAGCCCGAAGACTCCACCCTATCCAAGTTGATCCTCACAGGCAATTGGCCTGGAGGTCAAACCTTCCTAGTGCTAACAACAATAATCTAGGCTTAACTTTAACAAGACTGTGCAACCCATAAGGGCTGCACCAAGCATATCCACCTCAGGTAACTGGAGAGGCTGCGTCACTGTCCCTTAGAGGACATCTACCACACAAAGCTACTCGACCAACTCAAGGGAGCAGCCAAAATCCAGAGATATGGAAAGAAATCACATGTGAAAAGAATGGAGGAAAAAAAACCACAACTGGACATAGAGTTCAAAACCACGGTTATAATGTTTTTTAAGAGGCTCCTAGAAAAGGCCGATGAACTTAATGAGACCTTCAATGATAGGAACGAGAACCTCAAAGATATGAGAAAGGATGAACTAGAAATTAAGCATACACTGACTGAAATAAAAAATATTATACAAAGAACTAAAAGCAGTCTAGAGGACTGCAAGAATCAAGTGAAAGATTTGAGATACAAGGAAGCAAAATCCACTCAGTGAGAAAAGCAAGAAGCAAAAAAAATCCAAAAAGTTAAAGATAATATAAGGAGCCTCTGGGACAACCTCAAGCATACCAACATCCAAATTGTAGGGGTGCCAGAAAAAGAGAGAGAGCAAGATAATGAAAACTTATTTGAAGAAATAGTGACTAAAAACTTCCCTCACCTGGTGAAAGAAATTGGCTTAGGAGTCCAACCCCAAACTATAGGAATCCAAAGACGAGCACACCAAGACACATCATAATTAAAATGCCAAGAGCAAAAGACAAAGAAAGAATATTAAAAGCGGAAGAGAAAAACAGTTAGTTACCTATAAGGGAGCACCCATACGATTATCAGCGGATTTCTCAACAAAAACCATGCAGGCCAGACAGGAGTGGCAAGAAATATTCAAAGTGATGAATAGCAAGAATCTACAACCAAGATTACTCTCCCCAGCAAAGCTATCATTCAGAATTGAAGGTCACATAAAGTGCTTTGCAGATAAGAAAAAGCTTAAGGAGTTAATCACCGCCAAACCAATATTATATGAAATGCTGAAAGGTATTTCTTAAGAAGAAGAAGAAAAAATATATAAAAATAAAAATTATGAACAGCAAATACACATCTATCAACAAATGAACCTAAAAATCAAGTGAATTAAAAATCTGATGACCAGGATAAACTGGTGAATATAAAAATCATGGGCATCGAGAGGGAATGGACTGACAGTTCTTGGGGAGAAAAGGGGTTTGGGAGGTGCAGCAAGCGACTGGACAAAAATCATACACCTATGGAAGAGTAAAGTGCAGGGAGGTAAGGGCAGATGGTGAGATGGGTACTGGGTGGAGGGAAGCCATAGGGGGAAAAAGGGGGAACAATGTAATTAATAAACTGAACAATAAATATTACAATATAAAATAAAATAAACTATAAATATCGTGAAATTATGTTTTTTTTTCTCAAAGGGACACATCATCTGCGTTATGCTCGTTTTTTTGTTTTTTTTTTTTGGTGAATTTTGACACATCAAGCTCAAAAGGTTGCCCATCACTGTCCTATATAATAAAAGGCTAATATGCAAATTGTCTCCTTGACCAGGAGTTCAACCAGCAGGCAGGCCAGCCAACTGCCATGTCCTCTCCCCCTTACCAGACCCCAACCATGCATTAATTCATGCACCAGGCCTCTAATTCTATTTAATAAAAGAGAAACATGCAAATTGATCGTACCTCTGCTATGCCCACCAGCCATGCCCACCAGCCAATCAGGAGCTAATTAACCCAACCAAAATGGTGGTTAATTTGCATATCCAAAGAGCGAAGACTGAAGAAAGCACAGAAGGAAGCCAAGGGTTGCAGAAGTGATGGAAGCTGCGGAGAAGTAAGCAAGCAGGGCAGCAGAGAAGGGAGGGAAGCAGACAGGGTTGAAGAGAAGGGAGGGAAGCAGGAGGGGTGGTGGAGAAGGATGGGAAACGGGTAGGGTGGCTGAGACCACCATAGGAAGCCATATTGCAGGAATCTTCCTGCAACGGGCCTCTAGTATATATATATATGCATTCAGTGTATATAAACATTTCTCCATTTTGGAAAATCATATCCACAACATCAATAACATTCAAAATATTAGAGTCACTGATACTGCATACCTATAGCAGTCTGCATTTGTAACTGTTGTTTTATTGGTGATTTCATACTGACCATTTCATTTTATGAGCGAGATCTACATGTTATAAGAGGTCTGAGGAGTTGGCTGCGGGCTAGCCGGACTCCTGGCCACAGTGTGGGAGACAGCAGCTACCATGAAGCTTTCATCTTTCCACGGATCCACTTGGTGCAGAGGAACAGGTCTGAAATGTTCTGAAAAGAAAATTCTGAAAAGCTTCCTATATCCTGAACCAGTGATCAGCAAACTCATTAGTCAACAGAGTGGCAAACTGCAGCAAGTATATTTGTTATTTTTAGATAGAGTTGAATTCTCTGACTTTAATTTATACTCTGGAGAGAGAAAAAATGGCGGTGGAACAGAGGGATGCAATCTGAATCCGGTCCCAGGGCAGAAGGAGGGAGCAGCTGATGGTCACGCAGGGAGTGTTTGTTGGCGAGTAGGGGGACAGCTGTGCTCCAGGAGAAGATATGGGAATGCTGGACGGGCCTCGCCAGCCTGAGTGGCCGCAGGACTTCTGGGTTCTCTCGCTGAGCCAACCGTGTGGAGGCAGACCACGCCATCTTGAAGGGGAAGGACCTGAAAATATACAGCTGCAGTACCAGCTGGATGGCTGAGACCCCCCAAACACTGGCACCCAGTTGGCGTGGACGCTCAGAGTCTGAGCTCCAGCACGGAAAGGCGAGTGAGAACTACATAACCAGATACACAGAGAAGAGAGACCATGGGGAGACAAAGAAACTGCCCACATATGAAAGAAAAACAAGCCTCATCAGAAAAGGAGGTAAACAAAATGGAAGTTAACAACCTGTCAGAGAAAGAATACAGAGAAATGGTCATAAGGTGGCTGAAAAGAATGGAAGACAAATTTGACAATATGACTAAGAACCAAGAGGAATTGAAGAAGAACCAAGAGGAAATGAGGAAGACCCAGGAAGAAATGAAGAAGAGCCAAGAAGAAATGAAGAAGAGCCAAGGAGAAATGAAAAGTGACATTGCTGAAGTAAAGAACTCAATAGAAAGTATTAAGGGTGGACTAGAAGAAGCAGAGGACCACATCAGTGAACTAGAAGACCAGGTAGGAAAAAATAACCAAGTAGAGCAGCTTCTAGAAAAAAAATTAAAAAGCAGGAGGAGAGCCTAAGGGAACTTTGGGACAACATGAAACAAAATAACATCCATACAATTGGGCTTCCAGAAGGACAGGAAACTGAGCAAGGAATAGAAAACCTGTTGGAAGAAATAATGACAAAAAACTTCCCTGATGTAGGAAAGAAAAAACACACGCAAATCCAAGAAGCTCACACAAGTCCCAAGCAAAATAAACCCCAAAAGACCTATGCCAAGGCACATTATAATTAAATTGAAAAACATCAATGACAAAGTGAGAATCTTAAAAGCTGCCAGAGAGAGACAAAAAGTCACCTACAAAGGAATCCCCATCAGATTAACAAGTGAGCTCTCAAAAGAAAAGTATCAGGCCAGAAGGCAATGGAATGAAATTTACAAAGTCATGCAAGGGAAGGGTCTGAATCCCAGAATACTATACGCAGCAAGGTTATCAATGAAAATTGAAGGTCAATTCAGGAGCTTCACAAATAGAAAAGGACTAAGGGAATTCATTACCACCAAACCAGCAATGCAAGAAATGCTGAAGTCTGCTGTAAAAAGAAATAGGAAGCAAAGAAGGAACATGGGGTAAAGAACAAAAATGGCAACAAATGAGTACCTATCAATAATAACTTTAAATGCAAATGGTTTAAATGCTCCAATCAAAAGACATAGGGTTATACACATGATAAGAAAACACGACCCATGTACCTGCTGTCTACAAGAAACCCACCTCCGAAAAAAGACGCACATAGACTGAGGGTGAAAGGATGGAAGAAAGTTATTCACGCGAATGGAAATAAAAAAAGCTGGGGTAGCAATACTTATATCTGACAAATTAGATCTCAAAGTGAAGGACATAACAAGAGATAAAGAAGGCCACTTCATAATACTAAAGGGAGCAATCCAACAAGAAGAAATAACAATGGCACCCAATACAGGAGCACCCAAATACATACAAAAACTCCTAGAGGATATCAAGGAAGAGATAGACAACAATACGATCATAGTAGGAGACTTTAATACCCTACTATCACCATTGGAGAAATCCTCTAAACAAAAAATCAGTAAAGAAACATGAATCCTCAATGACTCACTAGACCAGATAGCATTAATTGACATCTTCAGATCATTTCACCCCAAAGCCACAGAATATACATTCTTTTCAAGTGCCCATGGGTCATCCTCAAAGATAGACCATGTGTTGGGTCATAGACAAAGTCTCTCCAAATTCAAGAAGATAGAAATCATATCAAGCATCTTCTCATATCACAGTGGCATAAAGCTGGAAATCAAATACAAAAAAAATCCAAAGAAATCAAACACATGGAGACTAAACAGCATGCTATTAAACAATGACTGGGTTACAAGAGAGATCAAGGAAGAGATAGAAAACATCATGGAAACAAATGACAATGATAGCACAACAATTCAAAATCTATGGGACACAACAAAAGAAGTTTTGAGGAGGAAGTTCATAGCTGTACAATCTTACTGCAAAAAACAAGAAATAGTGGCAATAAATTATCTAACCCAACAACTCAAAGAGTTAGAAAGAAAGCAACAAGAAAAGCCCAGTGTAAGCAGAAGGAAGGAAATAGTGAAGATTAGAGCAGAAGTAAATGACATAGAGACCAAAGAAACAATACAGAAGATCAACAAAACCAAGAGCTGGTTCTTTGAAAGGATAAACAAGATTGATGAACCTCTAGCAAGGCTCACCATCAAGCAAAGCGAGATGACCCTAATAAATAAAATCAGAAATGAAAGAGGTGAAATAAGAACAGATCCCATTGAAATACAAAGGATTGTTAAAAAAAAACTATGAACAACTCTACTCCAACAAATTGGACAACCTGGAGGAAATGGATATATTCCTAGAAAAATATAACCTCCTAAGAATCAATCAGGAAGAATCTAAACAACTCAATAGACCGATAACTGTGGAAGAAATTGAAGCAGTCATCAAAAAGCTTCCAGCAAACAAAAGCCCAGGGCCAGATGGCCTCACAGGGGAGTTTTACCAAACATTCAAGGAAGAACTAAAACCTATCCTCCTCAGACTATCCCAGAAAATTCAAGAGGATGGAACAATTCCAAACTCCTTCTATGAAGCTGGCATCACCCTAATACCAAAACCAGATAAAGAGGACACAATGAAAGAGAATTACAGGCCAATAACCCTCGTGAATATAGATGCCAAAATCCTCAATAAAATTCTAGCAAATCGGATCCAGCAGTACATCAGAAAGATTATACACCATGACCAAGTAGGATTTATCCCAGCAATGCAAGGATGGTACAATATCCACAAATCAATAAATGTGATACATCACATAAACAAATTGAGAGATAAAAATCACATAGTCATATCAATTGATGCAGAGAAAGCATTTGACAAAATCCAAAACCTTTCTTTTTTTTTATTTTTTATTTATTTATTTATTTTTCTTTTTTCCTTTTTTAAAAAAATTTTTTATTGTTCAGTTTATTAATTACATTGTTTCCCCTTTTTTATCCCCCTATATCTTCCCTCCACCCTGTACCTATCCCACCCTCCGCCCTCAGCTCCCCCTCCCCAATGTCCTCTTCCATTGTGCAAGATTTTAGTCCAATCTCTTGCTGTACTTCCAACAACACTTTTCTCCCCAAGAATTATCAGTCCATTCCCTCTCTATGTCCATGTTTCTGTGATAGTCACCAGTTTATCTTGTTCATCAGCCTATCAGTTCATTTGCTTTTTATGCTCATTTGTTGATAGATGTGTATTTGTTGTTCATAATTTATATTTTTACCTTTTTCTTCTTCCTCTTCTTAAAGAATATCTTTCAGCATTTCATATAATACTGGTTTGGTGGTGATGAACTCCTTTAGCTTTTTCTTATCTGCGAAGCACTTTATTTGATCCTCAATTCTGAATGATAGCTTTGCTGGATAGAGTAATCTTGGTTGTAGATTCTTGCTCTTCATTATTTTGAATATTTCTTGCCACTCGCGTCTGGCCTGCATTGTTTCTGTTGAGAAATCCGCTGACAATCGTATGGGTGCTCCCCTGTAGGTAACCAACTGTTTTTCTCTTGCTGCTTTTAATATTCTCTCTTTATCTTTTGCTCTTGGCATTTTAATTATGATATGTCTTGGTGTGGTCCTCTTTAGATTCCTATATTTTGGGGTTCTGTGTACTTCTTGGGCTTTTAAGTCAGTTTCTTTCACCAGGTGGGGAAAGTTTTCAGTCACTATTTCTTCAAGTAGGTTTTCATTAACTTGCTCTCTCTCTTTTTCTGGCACCCCAATAATTCGGATGTTGGCTTGCTTGAGGTTGTCCCAGAGGCCCCTTATGCTATCTTCAATTATCTGAATTTTTTTTGTTTCTTGCTTTTCCAGCTGAGTGGATTTTGGTTCTTTGTATTTCAAATCTTTGACTTGGTTCTTGCGGCCCTCTGGACTGCTTTTAGGACTTTGTGTAATATTTTTTATTTCAGTCTGTGTATGCTTGATTTCTAGTTGGTCCTTTTTTTTATCTGTGAGGGTCTGGTTCGTATCCTCAGAGGTCTTGTACATTTCCCTGAGGGTCTCACTCATTTCTTTGTAAGTATCATTCATCTCCTTGTAAATCTCATTCATTTGCTGGTTGGTCTTGTTCATTTCCTGGTAATTCTCATTAAGTTGATCGGCCTTTTGTAGGAGCCTCTTGAAAAGCCTTGTAACCGTGGTTTTGAACTCTATGTCTTGTTGTCTTTTCTCCTCCATTTCTTTCACGCCTGATTTCTTTCCATGTCTCTGCATAGTGGCTGCTTTATGTGGTGGCTATCCTCAAAGGGACAGTGGCTCAGTCTCCCCAGTTACCTGAGTTGGGTACTCTTACTGCAATCCTTTATGGGTTGTATTCAGTGTTTTTGAATTTAAACCCAGCTTTTTGTTGTTAGCCCTAGGAGGGTTTGACCTCCAGGCCAATTGGCTGTGAAGCTCAGCTGTGCTCAGGTTGGGTGGGCGGAGTCTCCGGGCCAAGCAGACAGCGTTAGCTCCGCCCTATGCAGCCCCAGGGGCTCTGTGCCGGGGGCAATGGCTGCCAGCACCTCTGAGAGAGAGCCGCTGTGGAGCTCCACCGGCTGCCGGGGAATTCAGACTGTCCCCAAATGACTTTGCATGCGCAATGTCTCACCCAGGGTCGTAAAACAAAGCAGACTGATGGTTTTCCGAATGAGAGACAAGTCGTGGTGCGCTCTCTGCGCCGTCACGCAGCCGAGCTGTTCGCACGAGAGCTGCCTTCTCCACAAGCCGGCAGACCCGGCAGCGCCCGAGCTTCGGCGTGCCCTCCCACTGTCCAGTTTTCACCCTGTGTGATAGTGGGTTCCCTGGACTTCGCCCAGAGCTGGAGAATCAGTCAGCGGGATGTCTTTGTCCCAACACCCTTTCTTAATAAAAACTCTCAACAAGGTGGGAATAGAAGGATCATACCTCAACATAATAAAAGCCATATATGATAAATCCACAGCAAACATCATACTCAATGGGCAAAAACTACAACCATTTCCCCTAAGAATAGGAACAACACAGGGTTGCCCAATCTCACCACTCCTGTTCGACATAGTACTGGATGTATTAGCCATTGCAATTAGACAAGAAGATGAAATAAAAGGCATCCAAATTTTAAAAAGAAGTACAGGTATCCTTATTTGCAGATGACATGATATTATACATAAAAAACCCCTGAAAGACTCCATAAAAAAACTAATAGAGTTAATAAATGAGTTCAGCAGCCTAGCAGGCTACAAAATTAACACCAAGAAATCTATGGAATTTCTATACACTAATAGTGAACTTTCAGAAAAAGAGACTAAAAAAGCAATCACATCAACCATCACACCAAAAAATTAAGATACCTAGGAATAAACTTAACCAAGGAGGTAAAAGACCTATTCGTGGAAAACTACAGGATACTAAAAAAAGAGATAGAGGAAGATATAAACAGGTGGAAGAACATACCATGTTCATAGATTGGGATAATCAACATAATTAAAATGTCCATACTACCCAAAGCAATCTATAAATTTAATGCACTCCCCATTAAAATACCAATAGCATATTTCACAGACCTAGAAAGAACTATCCAAACATTCATCTGGAATTAAAAAAAGGCCCCAAATAGCCACAGCAATCCTGAGAAAGAAGCACAAAGTCGGTGGGATTTTAATTCCAGATTTCAAGCATTATTACAAAGGCACTGTTCTCAAAACAGCCTGGTACTGGCACAAGAATTGACATATAGATCATTGCAATAGAATAGACAATCCTGATACCAACCGAAACCACTATGCTCAATTAATATTTGACAAAGGAGGCATGAACATAAAATGGAGTCAAGACAGTCTCTTCAACAAATGGTGTTGGGAAAATTGGACAGATACATGCAAAAAAATGAAACTAGACCACCAACTTACACCATACACAAAAATAAACTCAAAATGCATACAGGACTTAAACATAAGAAGGGAAACCATAAAAATATTAGAGGAATCCACAGGAAGAAAAATCTCAGACATATGCTGAAAGAACTTCTTCAGTGATAACACTCCTAGGGCAATGGTAGCTAAAGACAAAATAAACAAATGGGACTACATCAAAATCAAAAGCTTTTGCACAGCTAAAGAAACCATCAACTAAATAAGAAAACCCACTGTATGGGAGAACATATTTGCAAATGTTATCAGTGATAAAGGTTTAATCTCAAGCATGTACAGGCAACTCACACAACTCAATAAAAGGACAAATGATCCAATAAAAAAAATGAGCAACAGAACTAAATAGGATCTTTTGAAAGAAGACAAAAGGAAGGCCCAGAGACATATGAAAACTTGCTCAAAGTCACTAATTATCCGAGAGATGCAAATCAAAATGACTATGCAGTACCATCTCACACCTGTCAGAATGGATTACATCAACAAATCAACAAAGGACAAGTGCTGGCGAGGATGCAGAGGAAAAGGAACTCTAGTGCACTGCTGGTGGGATTGTAGACTAGTGCAGCCACTGTGGAGAACAGTTTGGAGTTTCCTCAGAAAACTAAAAATGGCGCTCCCATTCGACCCAGTGATCCAACTTCTAGGAATATTCCCCAAGAAACTAGAAATGCAAATTAGAAAAGATATATACACACCTATTTTCATAGCAGCACAATCTACCATAGCTAATATTTGGAAACAGCCTAAGTGCCCATCACCAGATGAGTGGATTAAAAAACTATGCTACATTTACACAATGGAATACTACACTGCAGTAAAAAAGGAGCTCCTATCATTTGTAATAACATGGATGAATTTGGAGAGCATTACGCTAAGTGAAATTAGCCAGGCAGAGAAAGATAAATATCACATGATCTCACTCATTTGAGGAATATAATTAATGACATAGACTGATGAACAAGAACGGATCCAGAGACTGAGAAAAGTCCATCAAGATGTGAAACCTCAGGGTAAGTGGCAGGTGCTGGGTATAAGGGAGGAAGTCAAAATATTTGAACTCTTGAACTAAGGTAAGTAATTTTGTTTTTATATCCCTGACAAAGTTTATATAAAGTTATAAAAAAAATAGGCAGCTAGTTTGAGGTTGAATTGACATGGCCTAGAGCTTGCCCTCTCCTATGGACACCATTCCTTAGGCTAGGCCCTCCTTAACCTCCTGTGACACCATAATACCCTTACATGATATTATTCTACAATGTCATTATAATTTTTGGTATTTGACAACAGCATATTATACAATTATCCCAAAGAAACTTACAAACTAATTCTTTGAATGTTGGGCAGCAATTTAAAAAAGGATAGGAAAGGAATTAATCCCTTTCAGAAGGAATTAAGGCACTGGGAAGGCAGTCGAGCATTCTATATTGGCCCCTCTTGCCCTTTTTGCCAAGAGGGACCTTCTTCTTACAATCCAAGTACTCACAGCTGTTGCCTGAGCTTTCAGTTCAAGCTGTGGTTGAAGCCTCTGGGTGGCTGGCACCATGGATCTGTCTCTCCACCAATGGTGTGAGCTGGGCCCTCTCTGGAGAAGAAACCTGGGTCCACTGAGATATGTGATCAGCACTGGGACCCCACCAGCAGGCGAAGGGACCCCAAGGCAGTTGCTGAATGTGGAGGCCATGCAGGCATAGACAACAAAGGAGACAGAACTGAACTCACATAACCCTGTTTGGCCCCGCAGGATGGCTGTTTACCTAGAGACGGGTAAGATTCCCTCGGATGGAACAACCTAAGACAGGCACAGTTGCAGAGGGGCCAACAGGAGAGAACTAAAAGGTCAACAGAGGTGGGGCACAGACCCTCACCCACAAACCTTGCAGGGGCTTGAAATCTTACCCCTCCTGAGGGAGGTCTCCTGCCCCCACAGCTGCTTCGCCTCCCACGCCCAACTCAGACCGGGACCCAGGTGGTAGACAGAGAATTGGCCAGCAATAGCTGCTCTATATCTTAATTCAGTCTATTACCAGGAATGCTCAGGACCTACTCAAAAATGCCAATATTACTTTCCACTAATACTTACACGGTAAACTAAGATTTCCGCTTGAGTATTAAAATTGACAGTGAAATAGTAATCAAGTTTTCAGATTAATTTAAATTTGCCAAGTGAAATAAGTGAATACTCAAGAAAATCTAAGTGTACTGGACAAAATCTTTTCCTAAAACATTATTTAAAATATCTATTAGTAGTTCATCTTACTGTCTAATTGCCTAACATCCAAAGAACCTAAAGCAATCATATTTGTGTGCAAAAATTAAAATTTAAAATTACCAAGACTGCAATATATAACTTCCAAAAGACCCCATTAATCAAAAAAGGGGGGCGGACAGTGGGGTGATATCATGTAAGGAGAAATATCCTGTAAGTAAAATACATCTAGAAAATTCTTACTCCAGAAAAGTAACTTCCATTTGTAAAACCAGCAGCAGGACAGCCATGAAAAAACACACATGGTGTCAAAATAAGCCAAAGGAAAATCATTTAGGCAAAAATAAAAAGAATCCCAAGTTTATTTTGCAGAGAGGATCCCTTTGTTAACTTTTGGTCTAGAATGTGTTTGTCTGTTTTCAGAGAACAACTCCAAGACCATGTGAGTTCCTGCGACAGTGAGGACCTGATGGGTCTGTTCCAGTCACCAGGATGGTCCAGAGATGGGGGACACTGACGACACCTTGCCATGCTAGCAGTTGGCAGCTGTGCATGGCTGCAGGCGGCCCAGGACCAAACCAGAGAGAATGGATCTTGCATTGCCCCGATGTGTCAACCATCTGGATACCATTCCTGACATGTACACATAAAGAACTATTTGACATTGAAACGGACTCAGAACAGTTGGACATTGAAACAGACTCAAACATTTTTTGTTCTTATACATTTATTTCTAGTATGCAGAGGCAAGATATTTTTGAAGAAAAGAAACAGGGGAGAGTGATTGATATAGAGGCAGGGTGGCCTTGAACAGGCTGTCAAGCTACAGGGGAAGACTTGGGTGGATGGGAGGCGGATGCGGGGGGAGATCAACTGAAGGACTTGTATGCATGCATATGAGCATAACCAATGAATGAAAGGCACTTGTGCGGGGAGGGGGGCAAGTGGGGACATGTGCTGGGGGGTAAGGGAGGCTGGGTGGAGGAACCTTGGGCACCCAGCCATCTCCCTGCTCAGCTCAGCCCCAGCTGCCTGTGACTCCCCGGCCCCGGGGCCGGGCGCTCCCTGCTGCTGCCACCACCACTGCTGCTGCTGCCACCACCACCGTTTCACCCCCCCCCCCCGGGGCCCAGCATTCATGCCATTTTGTCCCGCCCCTCTCCTGATTTGCTGGTAGTATAGCCAATCAGGAGCAAAGGTACAGTCAAATTTGCATGTTTCTCTTTTATTATATAGGACTAGAAGCCTGGTGGATGAAAAGCATGTACTTGGTGACCTCTTGCATCCAGAGAGCCCTTGGAAGATGTCCAACTGATTGCTTAGGCCTGCACCCTGTGGACATCCTTAGTGCTGTCATGGAGATGAGAGAGGTTCCCACCATGTCCATTGCATTTGCCACATGTGAGTCTGGCTGAGGGCTTCTGGCTAAGCAGCCCTCCCTCTGTCGGAGCACACTGACCACCAGGGGGCAGCTCCTGCATTGAGCGTCTGCCCCCTGGTGGTTAGTACATGTTAAAGTAACTTGTTGCTCTGCCATTCAGTTGATTTGCAAATTATCCTTTTATTATTAAGATTTCTTCACTTGCTGTATTGCTTTAGGACTTTTTTGAGAGGCTTTAAATGTTTTCTCAAAGATAAGGTTATCAATTATGCTTATTTTACTGGATGTGAAAGTCCTCATTATCATATACATTTTTATTTCTATTTATTTTTATTGTTTACTAGTGGCCTGGTGCACAAAATTCATGCAGGGTGGGGAAGTGGAGGGTGTGTGTCTCTTAGCCTGGACTGCGTCCTCTCTAATCTGGGACCCCTGTGAGATCGGGTCTAAACTGGCTGTTGGACAACCCCTTCACAATCCAGGACTACTGGCTCCTAACTGCTCACCTGCCTGCCTGCTTGATCTCCCCTAACCACTCTGCTTGCTGGCTTGCTTGCCCCAAACTGCATCCCCTTGCCAGCCTGATCACCCCCAACTGTCTTCCCCTCCTGGCCTGATCACCTGTAACCACCTCTGCCTCGGCCCTGCCACCATGGCTTTGTCCAGAAGGACATCTGGAACATCTCATGGTCTAATTAGCATATTACCCTTTTATTAATATAGATAGGATATGACATACTGCCGTAACTATAACATATCTACCAGTATTACCTATGAGAATACGTACTTCATGACATAGGAAGGCATCTAATACATTTCATTGTATGTGTTGTAAGTAGTAGGAAATATAGTATTTGTAGCAATATTATACACCCTGTGACTTCCCTTCCTGATCTGAGAATGGTTCCCAGGTCTTTGAACATTTCCTGGCACCTAATTTATTTTTATTGTTTCCATTCAGTGTAACTTTATTTACTGTTTATTGCACATGATTTGAGATCTTTAATTTCTGACCACCAAAGATTCAAAGGACTATTTTTTTCCATGAATTTTAACATTACATTAGTGAATTAGTGTATTCATGTGTTTTTATTGTAAACATCTAAGTTATTCACATTGTCATAGATCCTGAACTCATAAGCGTGGACCATGCACAGGCTGGCAGCAAGTCAGGAAGCCACTCTGCAAGCAAACTGATACTCTGTATAAGGAGAAAAGTCATAACATAACTTTTAATGTCCAACTTTAATTCATATAGTATCAGGGACTCAACTGCTTGCTTGGTGATGGGGTTGATTATTGGGAGGATTATTCCTGAAATAATTAAGGAAATGGGGGCTCAATCTTTCTTCTGGGTGGCTTGCTCCTCCCCAGCACCTTCATCTCTTTGGGCAGTTTCTTGGGCAGTTTTTCTTCACCTTCTCCTTAGCTTCTTGTACATCTTCTCCTTCTTCACCTCCGTCCTCCTTTGCATCCTCAAATTCTTTCTTGGCACCTTCTTCCTCTTCCTCTCCTTCCTCTTCCTTCCACTCCTCTTCAGCTTCTCCTTCAGAAGGAGGTTCATCCTTAGTTTCCTCAGATTTTGCAACCTCAGTGGTCTACTCCACCTCAATATGCTCATTCTGGACATGGTAGAGGTATTCAGAAGGGAAGGAGCGAGCAGACATCAAGTAGGAGCTAGTCTGTAAACCACCGTAGGCAGATCACCAAAGACCTGGGACTCTGGGAGTAGCCTCTGGCTATGCTTCCCATGCTGGTGAACTGAACAGGATCTCCTCACCTTCCAAGAGTGTTCAGTAAGCTGCAATGTCAATGTCCAAAGCCATCTTCACATTGAGGCGGTCCTGGTATTCTTTCAAATATCATGCCATTTCACTCTGTAGTTCTCAACTGATTTTCTAATTTGTTTATTGTGTCCTGCATAGTGTTAACATTGGACTTCTGCTTATCCTCCAGCTCTTGCAGCTGCTTCCCCAGTGCTTCCTTCATGCCAGGCATGTTTCCATCTCCAGGGTCTTGGCCTTGAGCAGTTGCTGGCCTGCACTGCATAGGTGTTCTTGGCAGAGCTCTCGGTCAGCATGGTGAAGTGGCTCTTGTACCATTCTTCGGCATTCTGCATGTTCTTGGCAGCCAGCTTCTCCTACTGGGCGCCGATGTCCTTGAGCATAGTGGGGAGGTCGGACTTGGAGAACATGCCTATCTCCACAGGGATTTGAGCATACTGGATCTGTGCCTGCATCTTGGTGATCTTCTCGTCGTGCACCTTCTTCAGAAAGGCGATTTTGTCCATCAGGCTCTAGATGCACTTTTTCACCTCAGAGCCTGCAAGAGCCGCCTCATCTGCACCTTTGTTCACCTCCATCAGCCAGTCCTCTGCATCCTCATGATTCAGCACCTCTTCCTGGTAGCATGCCTGCAGATTGTTCCCAGCCACTTCGGAGCCCAGGTGCCTCTTAACTGCCCACTTCACTCTCCTCTCCAGGAATAGGGCATGGTGGGGCGGGACACAGGCATCCCATTTTCATTAAAATGTTCAACCCAAGCCTGCTCCACCATTGTCCTCAGGCAGCCCAGGACCAGACAGTGATCCTGGAGACCCTACCACCCCTGCCACGGAGCCCCCAGTGACTTCAGGCGCTGTCCATGCTGTCTGCCTGATCCCGATTGCCACCTGGACCCCTTGGACAGCTTTAGGAGCTGCCTGCTGGAACTTCCTGGTCCCAATCACCATGTGGACCCCATGGGCAATGTCAGGAGCTGCCTGCTGGAACTGCCCGGTCCTGATCACTGCCTGGACCCAGCGGGCATTAGGTACTGCCTGCTGGAACTTCCCAGTTCCAATTGCCGCCTGGACTCCACGGGGGTAGGGGGGTAGCGTCAGGCGCTGTCCACGCCGTCTGCCTGGGTCCCCGATAGCTACCTGGACCCTGTGGGCGACACCAGGAGCTGCCTGCTGGAACTTCCCATTTCAATCACCACCTGAACACCTCGGGCAGGGTCAGACACTATCCATGCCACTTGCCCGGTCCCGATCAATGCCTGGACTTGGCAGGCCTTCCTGGTCCTGACGCTGCCTGGACCCCACGGGTGACATCAAGCACTGTTCATGATGCCTGCCCCGTCCTGATCACCACCTAGAGCCCATGGAAAATGTCAGGCACTATCTATGCTGCCTGCCCCATACCGATCGCTGCCTGCACCTCGTGGGCGACATCAGGAGGTACCTGCTGGAATTGCACAGTCCCTATCACTGCCTGGACATAGCAGGCAGCATCAGATGTTATCCATGCTGCCTGCCCTGTCCTAATCGGTGTGCACAAGGTCAAATGTTGCCTCCCAGGTCTGCCTGGTTCTGATTGCAGCCCAGACACCGCAGGCAGCGTCAGGCACTGCCTGCCAAGTCTGCCAGTCCCTATCGCTGCCTTGACTACCCAGGGGCATCAGGTGCTGCCTGTCAGATATGCCAGATCCATGGTGACCTGGACCCTGCAGGCTATATCAGGTGCTGCCTGCCCCACCTGCATGTGCAAATTTACTGGCCCTGGGCACCCTGTCATCGCCCTGAAATTGGAGCCACCATTGCTGGGTGGCCCTGCCCCCAGCCAGGCCCAGCCTGCCCAGGGCAGGAAAAGGCCTCTTGACTAGAGGCCTTTTCCGGACCTGGGTACCCGGCCATCACCCTATGATTGGGGGCCTGCCATCACTGGCTGGCTCTGCCCCCAGCCTGGCCTGCCCAGGGCACCTGGCCATCTCCCTGCCATTGGGGTCACCATTGCTGGGTGGTCCCGCCACCAGCCTGGCCCAGCCTGCCCAGGGCCGGAAAACGCCTTTCAGCTAGAGGCCTTTTCCGAACCTGGGCACCCAGCCATTGCCCTGCTATCGGAGGGCCTGCCATCGCTGGCTGGCTCCACCCCAGCCCCGGCCTGCCATAGGCAGCAGCCATATTGGTTGGGTGTTAATTTGCATATCACTCCTGATTGGCTTGTGGGCATGGCTTATTGGGTGTAGTGAAGGTGCGGTCAATTTGCATATCACACTTTTATTAGATAGGATAGTATTACAGATGTCTCCCATTCGCCACCCATTTACACCCCCTTCTCCTTACCCATACTCCTCCCAGGTCTTCATCATCCTATTGCCCATATCCATGGGCTATGCATATTAGTATATAAGTTCTTTGGTTTATCTCTTTTTGTCTCCCCAATTTAGGTATGTCAGTCTGTTTCATGCCTCTGTTCCTGGGGTCTTATTTCGTTGTTCAATTCATTTTTTTCATTAGATTCCACAAATAAGTGAGATCATGTGATATTTGTCTGTCTCAGATTAGTTTATTTCACTTAGGATAATAGTCTCTAGGTCCATTCATGCTGTCCCAAAAGGCCATATACGTTTTTGATGCCTGCTTTTTTTCTAAAAATTGAAAGGGGTGCTGAATTCCAAAAAAAAACAAACCAAAACCACTGTCATAGTTGTCAATGCTACATGTGTCTATACGATATCATCACTGGACCATGTGCTCAAATATATGTATTAAGTTCTTAGAGAAGAACAACTGGATTTATTACAACCATGACTCCAAGCATATTAGATGGGACTAAAGAAATCATTGAAAGAATGAATGCACAAATAATAGCTATATCTTCTATTTGAAAATGATCTCTAAAGTGGAGCATAACTACCACTCTTTAAATCTGAGTTTTGCATGTGATTTCCTTCCAAATAGTACATTATGGAAGGGGCAGGGGGATACAATGTGTGTTTTGTTTGCTATCTAACAAAATAGTTACTTATTGTGGAGAAATTTGTGAAACAGTATGTCATGCCATCTGATCAAGGTTAACATGAATGTTGTTATATTATTAGTGTATACTTGGTAAGATGTGATGAGAATGACACTTGACCTTTTACTTCTTCCTGCCAGAAACTCATTACCATAGTGTAATCATGAAAGAAACATCAAACAAATCCAGATTGATGGGGCTTCTACAAAATACCTAACTTCCAAGGTCATCTAAAACAACAAAACTTTGAGAAACTGCCAAAACAAAGAAAAACCAAAGGAGGTTTTATGAGGTAATAATGTTGTATTCTTGATGGCATACAGAAACAGAAATAAGACATTAGGTAAAAAGAAAATCTGAACAAATCATGGATTTTTTTTGTTATTTATAATGTCAAAATTGATTCACTAATTGCAACAAATGTGCCATACAAATGTACTATGTTAATAATGGGGGAAAGTGGGTTTTGGGTACATGGGAATTTTCTACACTACCTTATCAATTTTTAACCTAAAACCTAAAAATTTTTATGATAAAAAACTATTAAAAAATACCTGTTCTACAAAGAGGCAGACTTTGATCTGGGCAGAAAGAAACTCAGTCAGATTGAGGGAGACTCTTTCTTTAGAGGTCCCTTGTGAGATGGGATCCATGGATACTCAGCAAAAAAAAAAATTAGACAGGAGAGAATCATAATTATTGTTTGGCCCATTAGTTTTTTTTCCAATGAATGTCTCCTAAAGAGAAGTCAGATGAGTGCACAATTTCTACACAAGTATGATGGTGGCAATATAATTTGTGAAATATTGCAATATCCAAAATGTCCACACTGGGGCAGTTTCTCTCTATGTTTGTTCAATAGAGCATCAGTCTGAGGAGATGGGACACTTAGAAAAGGGACCCATGAACAAGCAGGAAATGCTAAATACCATATTCCCTTGGATAATCCAATACACGTTGATGTAATAAGGCTCTGAGATCAGTCTTGCTGAAAAGATACGTAAATTCCTTTTTGAACCAAGGTTTGAAAATTCATATGACCATGGATAGCTCTTTTTATAACATATTTAACCAAATGCTAATAGCATCTTCACACGACTGCTGCCTTGGAGGTTGGACTAAATAAATTATGGAATATATTTCTATTGGAATATAACAGAGCAATTATGTTTTTGAGAGTATTTAATGAATTGTGGAAGTATTCACAAGTTTAATATATATTTTATTGATTTTTTACAGAGGAGAAGGGAGAGAGGGAGAGAGAGTTAGAAACATCGATGAGAGAGAAACATCGATCAACTGCCTCCTGCGCACCCTCTACTGGGGATGTGCCCGCAACTAAGGTACATGCCCTTGATCGGAATTGAACCTGGGATCCTTCAGTCAACAGGCCAACGCTCTATCCACTGAGCCAAACCAGTTAGGGCAGTATTCACAAGTTTAGATAGCAAACAAAACACACATTGTATGCACAAATAATCCTGTTTAACTTTTTATATGCATAAGAAAGGACAGTAGAAAATTAATAATTGTTATTTCTGAGTTGTGGAGTTACAGGTGATTTTAAAGTTATTCTTTATACTCTTGTAATTTCTTGATGGTTTACAAAATAAAAATGTTATTTAAATAACCCAAAAAAAAGAAAACATGTCATAAAACAATGTATTATAAGCCAAATTGTTTGTCCCTCTCATGCATTCTAAACTTATTTACCTTTTATTATAAACTAGAGGCCCTGTGCACGAAATTTGTGCATGGGAGATGGAGGGTTTCCCTCAGCCCAGCCTTCACCCTCTCCAATCTGGACCCTTCAAGGGATGTCCGACTGCCCGTTTAGACCCGATCCCAGTAGGATTGGGCCTAAACGGGCAGTCGGACATCCTTCTCACAATCCAGGACTGTTGGCTCCAAACTGCTCGCCCGTCTGCCTCCCTGATTGCCCCTAACCACTTCTGCCTGTCAGTATGATCACCCCCTAACCACTCCCCTGCCAGCCTAATTGATGTCTAACTGCTCCTCTGTCAGTCCCCAAATTCCCTCCTCTGCTGGGCTGGTCACCCCTAACTGTCCTTTTCTGCAGGCTCGATCACCCCCAACTACCTTCCTTGCAGGCCTGGTTCCTCCTAACTGCCTCTCCCTGCTGGCCTGATCACCCACAACTGCCCTTTCTTGCAGGCCAGGAACCTCCCAATGGCTCTCCCTTGCTGGCCATCTTGTGGTGGCCATCTTGTGTCCACATGGTGGCAGGATCTTTGACCCCATGAGGGCAGTGCTCTTGTGTGTTGGAGTGATGGCCAATCTGCATATTACTCTATTACTAGATAGGCTAGAGGCCTGGTGCATGGGTGGGGGCCAGCTGGTTTGCCCTGAAAGGTGTCTGGATAAGGGTGGGGGTTACCTTGGGGTGTGGGGCGGCCTGGGGGAGAGGCCTGTGGTGGTTTACAGGCTGGCCATGCCCTCCAGAGACCCAAGTGCAGGGCCTGGAATGTGGGATTAATTTATGTTCTACAATTGAATCTTTGTAGCCTGGAGCAGAGCCAAGCTTTATGCTGGCTCCATGGCTGTGATATAATTGAAACATTGTAGCCTGGAGTGGAGGCCTAGGTGGGCCAGAGCTGCAGAAGCTTGGCTTCCTCCATTGCCCGGGCAACCCTAGTCTCTGCTGTCTCAAGCTCCGTGGCTGCTGCCATTTCTGTTGGGATTATGTATCTTCTATAATTGAAATTTTGTAGCAGTGAGTGGAGGCCTAGGCTGGCAATGGCAGGTGAAAAGCTTGGCTTCCTCCATTTCTAGGGAAACCCAAGCCTCCCTCCTGCTCTCAGTGGCTGTAGCCATCTTGGTTGAGGTTTATTTGCATAATTTGCTCCTGACTGGCTGGTGGGCGTGGCTATGGAGATGGCTTGATCGGAGGTATAGTCAATTTGCATATTACTCTTTTATTAGATAAGTATTTATAGTACTTTTTGGAAAATGCCAGATTATTTAAGAGCTGAGTAGGGAATGAGAGGCTGTCCCAAATGTACTTGATTGAATTAGTGTAGCATTATAAAAGTAGTTTTGTGCTCCTGTGTCCAGCAAGGTGATGGTTGTTTTGGCTAATGCTGGACTCTGCAATATAAGATAATATTCCTTTACCAATAAAACCTTTTTCTTTAGTTCCCTTGAAAATTAATGAACATATAATCAATTCCTTATGTCAATTGGGGCTGGGCTGGCAGCTTTCAGTGTCTCTTTCTACAGAAACCTTTGGTGCTAACCAATTGTTGGTGTCTGATATGGGGCTGAACACTAGTATTTGTTTTGTAGAACTTGTCAAATAAATGAGCTAAAACTGATTTTTAGGTCATAAATTTTCTTAATGGAAACTGCATTAAATGAATCTGGAATGTTATGATATGATATAATTTGCACAGAATATTATATGGCTGAGAATCAAACGCATGATGCTAGGGAATCAGGGAAGTTTGGTTTTCATCCAGGTTTGGTACCGATTCTTTGTGAAATATTAGACAGTAACTTCCCCTCACTGGGCTTTGATTTCACCAAGTGAAAAACAAGTAGTTGGAATATGAAATTTATTTAATTTATTATACAACTTAGCTTCTTTACATGGACACCAAGACCCTATATGATCAGGTCTCTGTATCCCTTTTTGCCCCATCTCCTTTCTTTTTCTTTTATTGTATTCCAGTTATATGTCAGGACCTTTGCATCATCTCTTCCCTCTGCTTGAGAGGCTGTCTAATAATATCTGGCCCTGGTTTTGTACTCAGGTCCAGCTGAAATGTCACCTTCTCATAAAGGCCTTACTTAACAACCCAGAGGCTAGGGCCTTTCATCTTCTTCCCATCACATTATCTTGTTTCATTTTCTTCCTAGAAATAATTATCTGATATTTGCTCTGTTTGTTTTATCATTGGCTTATTTATTGTTTGCCTTACCTTACTGTTAAGACTGAGCTTCACAAAAGTAGAGAATCATGTTATGCTTATTACCTACCACATAATAGGCAATTGATATATGTTTATGGAATTATTGAGGAATATTCTGACATTGACTTATTTAACAAACACCTATATAGATACCACTTACTGTAAGTGATTTATAAATTTTAACTCATTTCATCCTCATAACATCCTTATAATGTAAATACTATTATTCTTCCCATTTTTATAGACAAAGAAACTGAAAAGCTAAGTAACTTGCCAAAGATTATGCTGTAATTTACATGGGTTATCTCTTTTAATCACAAAACAACTCTGCAGTGTAGATGTTATTCCACACACCTCGTTTCGTACACAAGGAAACAAAGAGAGAAATTAAGCAACTTGCAAAGGTTACACAGTTGGGTAAGTGGCAGAAAAGGATCTCAAATCCAGAGGTTCTAATTTTAGAAACCTGTTTTCTTGTGACCGAATGTTATGGCTATTGCAGAACTTCTCTTCCTGCCTTTTCTGTACAAAGGGAAGAATGTCAGATGTGCAGGTCCTGGGTCCATAGAGGTCATGTAGCAAGCAAGATTGTATTGGAGTGAAAGGCTGGTTTGGGAAGAAGCTGTGGTTGAGCCACCTGGGAAAAAGCCGGAGTGGGTCGGTCTCCCTCTGACGCAGCGTTATATCTCTGTCTCCCATTGGAGGCAGTTCCTTTAAGGAGTCAAACCAAAAAAATGTCCCTAGGACCAAAGAATTCTGAATCTCAAAAGGAATTGTTGAGCCAACCCAAATCTTTTCCTACTCCAGGCTCAACATGGCCATTCTTTTTATTTATTATTTTAAAAAATAAATGTTTATTGTAGAAAGTATTACATATGTTCCTTCCTTTCATTGCCCTCTTCCACTCTCCCCCCAACCATGGCCACTCTTGGTTGTACGTCCAGCTGGAGAAACATCATAAAGGCCTAGGAAAGGTAGAGAATAAATTCTGAGGTATGTCCAATAATTCTGATTACTGACAGAACACTCTGGACACACTGACGAATTATAAAATTGACTACTCTGGAGGGATGATAAGTTTAAGTTGTATTGAGCAGAAAACTCTATCCCTCAGGCAGAACCATGGACTGGCCTGGATAGTCAGGCTAGATTCCAGCCAACCTAGGCAAGCCACACACTCTAGATAATGTATTGTTCTGCACATTGCATAACTACAGAGGGAGTCATTCATCTTGTGGTATATGTAAATGGTGCCCCTGGAGTTGTTACTAATGTATATGGTGGCTATGGTACTACAGTTTCACTTGTGTGTCTTGTTGTGGGTTCATTCATCTTAGGAGTTCCCTGCCTACTCCATGTTCAAAGCTTATAGTCCCAACTGTGATCACCGGGAGTCTCCAGAGTGCCATTGTCTATTTTCTTCTATCAAAATAAAATACTCAGATGTCTTCTGTAATGTTCAGCTAAATGATATTTTCACAGGTATCTTTAGCCAATATGTATGCTAAGCATCCAGTGGTTATAAGAAAATCAAGTCACTCAATTTATGAATGTTCATACTGACAGATTTCAGAAATGAGACTATAGGTCTTTCTGACCGTTCATTGTCTTACTTAAAAAATAAACCACGGATTTTCCTTATAATATGTAATGTTGAAATTAATAAGTGCATAAAAGCAATTGTTAGAGTTGTATGTGCTTCTGAATCTGGGTGAAGACGTTTGATAGAAAGTGCTTACACCTTTCCAATCCATCTTTTGTCCACAGATAGTCCTACTGCTCTCTCAGAAGTTTGATCGCTTGGAAGTTTGGTCATTGGGTTCACCAGGGATTGTATTGGATAAAATAAGATTGTTAATTTTGTTTACAATAAAGTGTATGAGTAAATAAATAAATATAGCCATTTAACATTTTGTTATTAATTATTAAGATCTGATAAAACAGGATATGTTATGTTAGGTGTGGCTGGTAATTAATAATAACATTTCATGTGCCTGTACTGTGCTGGAGTGTTTTATATACAGTCTCTCTTAATTTTCTCTGTGTCCCTGAAAGGAAGGAATATTTATTTGCATTTATAGATGAAGAACTAAAGAATCAGAAACAGGAAGTGACTTCCCTAAGATGCCATAGTTGGTAACTGGTAAAGCCAGGAATTAAATATTTCAGGTGCATGTCTATTTCATGATCTTAAATAACATATAAATCCAGATTAGAATGTTGTGCTACAACCGACACTCAATTATCATCAATTTAATAAAAATTCCTATGATTTTTGGGTGTCTTCCTAAAGTTTCTTACTCTCCTGCTTTAGAGATAGCAGGGCAGAAAGAGGTAGAAGAGGGCAGCCTTTAACATTCTGAGACATTAGGGCATCAAGAACTTGCTGCAAATGAGAGTCAGGGTGAGGGAATTGGTATAGGAACAGAGTATTGGGCTAGTGTGGCAGTCCTTAGAAACATGGTAGGTCCTTTTGTCATTAATGTCTGCTGTTCATCAGTAGCCTGTAAGGGAACCTGGAAACATTAGAGCACAGAGGCTTTGTGCTTCCCTTAAGCATAACTGGCCTCAGTTTTAACTTCAATTCTTCTTCCATATTTCCTTACTATATTCTTGATAATATCAGCATACAGCATTATGACATAGTGGAGAGAATGTGTACTCTGGAGAGACAGACACAACCCTGGGCTGTGTGATTTCAAGAAATTCATGTAACCACTCTGGTATTTGGTTCCTAATCTGAGTTGGTGAGGATTTAAACTAGCATCTAGTACATGAGTGTCTCAATAATTAATACCATTCTTATTCCTCTTCTGCTCCTGCATTTCCATCCCAGACTCTCCAACATTTTTTTACCAGTCATTTTCCACTTGAAATGAGCCTGGAGTCTTAAGTAATTGTGTCTCCACCAGGTGGTGCTAATTCCTCATCCCAACCACCTTTGGGGAGCCTCTGTTTAAAATCATATTTTGCTTCATTTTACCAGTCTAGGCCTGCCTGTCCCTTTATATTGATCCCTCCACACACATATGCACATACTTATACCATGCCCAGGTCAAGGTGGCATGGACATGGAAAAGGATGAAGAGCCCATCTCAACAAGATTAGAATCTTGATGTAGACTCATACTAAGACAACCCCTAACCAAGACAGGGAAAGAGTTCAACTTAAAGTCAATACCCCAAGCAACTATAGACAAAAAGCTATTTAAGAGCCCTTCTGCCACACCTAATATCTGTATCACTTCTCATTTTGTTGGTGTAGCATTCTTATCACTGCTAGTACTGTTGTTAAGAGCACCTCAGGAATCAGAGAAATCTCAGTTCAAATCTTGGCTTGGTTATGTACTAGCTGTGTGACTCTGGGCAAGTTAATTAACTTCTCTAAGTCTCAACATCTACCTCATTTATTTATTCAACAATATTTATTAAGTACTTAACTACACGACATGGGAGGTAAGCATGAATAATCATATACATAAATGTAAAATTGTAGCTTTTCAAAGAAGGAATAGAGAAATATGGTATTATGAAACAGCATCTGACATAGATAGGGAAGTAAATGGACAGGTTTTATTTGGTGATGGACTGAATGTGGCAGATAAAGTAGAGGAATTACTCAGAAATGATTCCTTGCTCTCTGGCTGGCAGCAGGTACCATTCATTGAGGCTGGCGGCAATTGAAGAGAATCAGGTTTGGGGACTAATTATGGCTGGAGGAGCTACACATGCACATGCATGGATACATAGAGATTGATTGAAAACCTCTGCTAGGTGTTGGGTACATTTACATATGTTGTTTCATTTAAGTAAATTGTGATGACAGCTTTATTAGGAGAATTACTATTCCTATTCTCCAGGAGTGGAATCAGACTGAGGATTGAAGTGACTTGCCCTGGATCTCACAGCTAGTTAGTGGTAGATCCCAGATTAACTTTTATTCTGTAGCCCAAATATGTGATTTCCCCACTACTTCACCCTGTGAGGCCCAGCAAAGATTTCATGGGAAGGGAAGGCTGGCTGGCCAAGGGAAAGGACTACAGGAAGGCATAAAAAGTGGTGGGCAAAAGGGAAATAAAGGGAACAGAGTGAAATAATTGTGGGCATAAGGGATTCTTTCTAGTGACTTGATTAAGATTTATTTTTTTGGAGACAAGTTAAACAGGCCAAACTGAGACTCATATTTCATAGCTCCCCGCTTCTACCAAAATCTGTCCCTGGACTCTGAGGAGGGTGTGGAGAGGGGAACAAATGAGAAGGCAGTTTCTGAAGTGGCCCAAGGCCCAGGGCAAAATTTGAAATTAGCATGGAGATTTCAGTCAGAGGAGTCAAGTTTCCAGAACCACAGCTAAGTCCAGCAACTGGGGCCCCATAGAAGGATAGAAAGCTGACTCTCTCTGGCTAACACTTTGGCCCCATCCTTCCTGTCACCTGCTCCATGTCCCTGGCGTTCTAGGAAACAGTGAGTCTCACTGTCCTGGTTAGAAGCAGCATTCTGTGCTGCTTTATGGGATGAAGACAAAGGGATCTGGGTCTGACAAAGGGTTGGGAGTAGGTGTAGATAGGGTGATGCTGCTCTTCTGTCCTCTTTCACTGCACTAATACCTTCTTCACTCAAGCTTCTCACATAGCCCTCTTTTATCCCAAGATACAAGATCAAGGTCAGGTGATACCCAATGTATGTACCTCATCATCTGAGTGTTACGTTCCTAGATCTTTTCTGGGTGACAGCTACTAAGCCAAAGTGTTTACTGCGCTCTGAAAAAGTGCAGTAAACACTGCACTTTAGAGAGTTTTTGGTGATAATTTTTAAATTATATTTTTATTACAATGAAAATATTAACTGGAGAGCATTATCCTAAGTGAAATAAATCAGTCAGAGAAAGATAAATATCACATGATCTCACTCATTTATGGAATATAATGAACAACATAAACTGATGAACAAAATCAGATCCAGAGACAGAGAAGCATTGATCAGACCATCAAACCTCAGAGGGAAGGTAGGAAAGGACAGGAGAAGGAAAGATCAACCAAAGGACTTGTATGCATGCATATAAGCCCAACCAATGGTCACAGGCATCAGGGGGGTGGGGGGCATGAATAGGGGGATAGAGGGGTAATGGGGGATGAGAAAAACATATGTAATACCCTAATCAATAAAGAAATTTAAAAAATAATAAAATATTAACTAAATGATATCAGCCTATTCTGTGTCATCCATCTGGATGGCCACCTTATAAAATGAACGGCAGCTATAAGATTTTTGGATCCTAATTTATATCTGCCTTGTTGTATTAAGATCAGATTAGGCTGCATATAACATAAAAAGAAGTCCAAAATGACAGTGATTTAAATAAGATAGAAGGTTAATTCTCTACCATGTCAAACAATTCTGGAGATATGTTTGAAGGTTTGTTGTGGTAGCTTCATGAAGTTTTTAGGGACTGCAACTCCTCCAAATTCTTTGTCCTACCATCTTTATGTGTGACCTTTGTCCTCGTGATTTAAAGGAAATTTTGTAGCTTCAGCTAATACTTGCTCATTCCAGGCAGTAATATGGAGGGAAGGGCAAAGAAAGACCAGTCCGTTTCCCCTTTAGGAGAGGTCCAAAAATCCCAAATACTTCCACTATGTCTCATTGGCTAGAGATTTGTAGTATGGCCACACAAGGGAGACTGTGGAATATAGCATTTCAGTTGGACACATGAGAGAAGGAAGGGGTGTTTTGTGGGATGGATAGCTATCAATTTCATCTACATTTTGTGTAAAAGATCCTATTTTGTGTAAAAGATCTTATTGTCCTACTTGCATTGTCAAGGACTAATGAGAAAAGAATATAGGAAGACTTAATACATAAAAGATAGCTTAGTCTCAGCAAAGGCCAAATGATGTCCCTGAGGGCTGTGGGAATGACAGTTTAACAGTGGATTTGATTGGGAAAAAAAGTTATGCTAGAGCTGAGTCATCGCCTGGCAAGCAGTAATATAGCACGACGAACTCAAAAGAACCTGTTTCCCAGTAGGCATCACAGTCACGATCAGAATGGCAATTTAATTTTAGAAAACAACATCATCCACCTTGTTAAAATCATTGTTTGTTCATTTAATTTTTATTGGTTTTGCAGTTTTGTTTACACTTCATTTTGAAGTTTGTTTCAGCTTTATAATTGTGCATCAGCCATAAGCATCAGGAGCTTGCAACTTGTTTTCACTTTGTACATAATTTAATACTGTAATGAAAAAGGAGTCAATCATTGGGAGATGTAGATATTTTTAAAGGGGTTACTGAACTGGTAAATGCTTCCTGAAACCACTGGGGACCACTGTAGCAAACAGGAGGACTGTGGGAGGTGGAACCCCAAACTAAAGCTGTTGGCTAGAATTTCAGGGTTCTTTTCACACCACCATCCCAGTGCTGGTGAGGAGGAGGCAGAACTGTGCTGTAAAACAGGTGTTGAACCTAAACATAGCATGTGATTAGAGAGTCTAACATTGGATGAGCTAATAAAGGTCACATGGCATGCCTCCTGCCTAAAGCTTGAGCCTCTCTATAAGCCAAGTGCCTGGGTCAGGAGGTGAAGATGAGGTTGGCAGTATAGAGTGACATAAAGATGCATTTGGGGGCAAGGTTGATTCAAACGTTATGTCTCTGACAAGAGTTATTGGGATATTTTATTAACATTTATGTGAACATTTGACAAGTGGAAAAGGTCCTAGGGACAAATGTATAAAAATGTGTCCCCTCCATTGTATGCAGTAATCGCCACTCCCCCGCCCCACCATCTGCCACAGTCCCTCCATAGCCTATAATGAAATGTACTCTCTAGGTTCTTTCACTGTATTGCACTTGGAGGGCAGCTTGTTTATCTTGGTGCAGAGGGGCTGGGACAGACAGTAAGGCCTCTTTTGAAGCTGGGTAGTTGAGGGGAAGGGGGTCGTTCCAAAGGACTTTTTCAGGCAATTTATAGATGGAGGTAAGAAGAGCTCCTCTCTTTCCTTCTCTGGCTGTAGTAAATCTTCCCAAGCTCCAGCCATTATCACCCCCTTCAAGCACTTTCTTAGCTTCTCCATCTGTTCTGAGGGAATTCCACAAGGTTAAAGAAACCCTAATAAAGACTCTTCTACCAGGGTGGGAAAATAAACAGTCAGGGGAGAAAGTGAGACTGATAGAGCAAGACACAATTAAGAGATAGACTAAGAGTAGATACATAGATAGGTAGATAGATGGATAAATGAGAGAAAGAGACAGAGATATAGAAATAGATGAGAGAGAGAGAGAGAGAGAGAGAGAGAGAGAGAGAGAGAGAGAGAGGCAGAGAGATAGAGGGAAATATATATTTATTGAGATATTCATTTATAAAGGGTGAATGAGATATAGAAACACAAAAAACAACAGAATCAAAGGGGGAAAAAAGAGGAGAAGGTGGAGGGAGAAAAAAGAGGAGAGAGTAGAAAGAGAAGTAGAAAAAATTAAGACCAATTCCAACATATAGAAAAGGCAAGTACAAGCCAAGGAAAGGCTTCTGAGTTCCTGTGTTGCTTCCAAGTGGTATAAATGGGGATGACAAAAGACAATGCTGTCAGTTACTGTGCTTATGCCTTCTGCATGGAGAGAAGTCCACCATTCTGATCCTGTTGTCAGGAAGCTTCCAGTCCAAACTGCTGATGGATCACTGCATTCATAGACTTAAAGACAGTGGAAGAGAAAAATTCATGACAAACCACAGCATATATTATGTCTGAAAGAGCTCAGGGTGGGGCCAATGTTATCTTGGGGACAAGATGATTAAAAGGGTAGCAGGTACTTGCACAGACAGTGTTTGTCATTGAGAATTCACACTGTGCCTAATTCAAGCAGGTTTTTAGGTGGGCAGTGAGGCCACTGTAGTGGGCCAACAGCTATACACAAAATAAGAAAATTAGCACTGAAGACCAATTCCAATGTTTCCAGGCTCCAGTCCACTCCCATTCTCTTACACTCAGTCACTGGCCTTTCTTTTCTTGTAGAGAACATCAAAGCTATCAGGCGAACATTATCTTTATCACCTCCTATTCACATCTACATCCTTTTTTCCTTTGAAGTATTTTACTTTTTAAAAATTTGTGTTTTCATTGTTGACCATATTATAGATGTCCTTTACTTTCTCCCTTTATCCCCTCCATCTAGCCCCAACCCACCCCAAGCCTTCACCACATTATTATCTGTGTCCATGTGATATATATATGTGTGTGTATGTGTGTATATATATTATTTGGTTTATCTCTTCCTGTTCCTCTTTCCCTGAGATCTGTCAGTTGGTTACATGCATCCGTGTCTCTGGACCTATTTTGTTCATCAGTTTGTTTTATTCATTAGATTTTATATATAAGTGAGATTATGTAATATTTGTTGTTCTCTGACTGACTTATTTTGCTTAGCATAACAATATCCAGATCCATTCATGCTGTAGCCAAGGGTAGGCAAGTCTTCATTTTTAGAGTTGCATAGTATTTCATTGTGTAAATGTACCACAGCTTTTTTACCCACTCATCTGTTGATGGGCACTTGGACTGCTGTTTTCAGATCTTAGTTATTATAAATTGTGCTGCTATGAGCATAGGGGTGCACATATTCTTTCTGACTAGTGTTTCTTAGGATATATTCCTCGAATGAGAACTCTGGGTCAAATGGCAGTTCCATTTTTAATTTTTTGAGGAAACTCCATACTGTATTCTATAGTGGCTGTACCAGTCTGCATTCCCACCAGCAGTGTGCTAGGGTTCCCTTTTCTCCATATTCCCACCAGCCCTTGTTTGTTGATTTATTGATAGTAGCCATTCTGGCTGGTGTAAGGTGATAATTTATTATCATTTTAATTTGCATCTCTCTGATAATGAATGCCATTGAGCATTTTTTTCACATGTTTATTGGCCATTTATATGTCCTCTTTGGAGAAGGGTTTAGTCAGTTACTTTACTCATTTTTAATTGAATCACTATTCTTCATGGTGTTGAATTGTATGGCTTCTTTATGTATTTTGTAAATTAAGTCCTTATCAGATATGTTCTCCCATGCAGTGGGTTCCTTTTTCATTTTGATAATGCTTTATTTTGCTGTGCAAGTACTTTTGATTTTGATGTAGTCCCATTTGTTTATTTTTCTTACCTTAGGAGATATATCTGTGAAAATTCTGTCATGTGAGATGTCTGCGATTTTGTTGCCTATGTTTTCTTCTAGGATTTTTATGGTTTCATGACTTGAATTTAAGTCTTTCATCCATTTTGAGTTTATTCTCGTGTATGGTGTAAGTTGGTGGTCTCATTGAAATTTTTTAATACACCTGTCTAATTTCCCCAACACCATTTATTTCAGAGACTGTCTTTACTCCATTGCATGCTCCTGCCTCCTTTATAAAATACTAGTATTAATTGATTGTAAGGGAGTGGATCAATTTCTGGGGTTTCTGTCTTGTTCCATTGATCTGCATGCCTATTCTTGTGCCAATACCAGGCTATTTTGATTACAAAGGCTTTATAGTAGAGTTTGATATCCAATATTGTGATCCCTCCAACTTTGTTCTTTCTCAAGATTGCTGTGGGTATTCACGTCTTTTTTGGCTCCATATAGATTTTTGGAATATTTGTACTAGATCTGTGAAATGAAATGACAGAGAATTAAGGAGGTTGAATGACTACCCCCAAGTTACATGGCTTCTAAATGGCCAAGCTAGTATTTGGCCCTTGGCCTGTGTGACTTTGTGACTCCAGATTTTGAGTTGTGATATATTCCTGAGCATGGAAATTCTAGAGCAGATGAGTGAGGGGTTTAATAGAGAGAATTGTCATCAATTGTATCATTAAAAAGATGGGGGGATTATTGCTGAACAATCTTCAGTGTCTAACTTAAATCACAGACTGGAGGGCAGTGGAGCAGTGACTTGAAGCCTCCACAGTGTTTGTCTAGTTATTAGATACTGTGAGGTCTTTGAGAGCAAGGCTGGATCTTATCCAATGATCTCCCCATTGTCTAACACTCAGTAGGTATTTAGTTACTAAAATTTAGTGATTGAATGAATGTTTCTAATAATTTTCATCTGGCTGGCTTGGATCTCTTCTAAATGCCAGGTATCTCCTTATACCAGATTGGCACCAACCTCCCTCTAGCAAATATGGAATATAGATGAGGGGCTGACCCATCTGTATTGTTCTGTTTGATTTCAGGTCATCTGTGGCTTTAAAACTCAGATTTTTACCACTAGCATTTCATACACTCATTTTCTGCAGTTCTGCTTCCTACAGAAAAAGTAAACATGTAGAATTATCACAATAATAAGTCAAGACTACAGCTAAAGCCAACAACAAAAAAGCTACATTAATAAAAATAGCACCACAAAATTATCTATATTCTAGGCACTGTTAGGCATTCATAAATACTAATTCATTTAATCCTCATAATAATCCAAGGACATATACACAATTATTTTTCCCATTGGGCAGACAAAGAGTGCTGGCTATACAGCTAATAAATGATAAAACTAGGATTCCAACCACGTCTGATTCCAAAGTCTCTGTTATTAACTGTGATGATAAACTCCTTATAATCATTACTATGAGACTTGTTGATGGATTAGCTTTAGAGACTGAGTGAGAGGAAGTAGCAATAACAACTACTAAGATAGGACTTGTGCAATCATGTGGTTGATGGTGTTATTCACAAAGACAACAGAACAAAAGAGGACTAGATTGGGATGTGTGGAGGAGTTATGAGTTTGACTTTTGGATAAATCAAGTTTGAGGTGTATTTGAGATATCCAATTGCATATGCCAAGAAAACAGGTGGATGTGTGGTTTGGAAATCTGAGCAGAGATTTGAGACTTTTCACCATATAGATAAAAATAGCTAACATTTATTAAACACTCACTATGTGTCAGTGCTGTTCTAAGAGATTTACATGGATTAACGACTGCACTTTAGTTCTCATGGCAGCCCTGTGAAGTTGGTGCTTTGTTATCTTCATATTATAGATGAGAAAACTGAGGTATACAGGTTTAAATGACTTACCCAGAATCATACAGCTGATAAATTGCAGACACAAATTCAAACAGAGTCAGTTCTGAATTCAGGTAAGGCTGCTCTGCTTTGAATACAATAGATGGGTGGAATTACAGAGAGAAGGAGAGAAGGGGAGAGAGAGAGAGAGAGAGAGAGAGAGAGAGAGAGAGAGAGAGAGAGAGAGA
Source organism: Antrozous pallidus (assembly GCA_027563665.1). NCBI lineage: Eukaryota > Metazoa > Chordata > Mammalia > Chiroptera > Vespertilionidae > Antrozous > Antrozous pallidus. The sequence goes on along the minus strand of CM050509.1, from coordinate 37,783,334 downwards.
GGATTTTGAATACAGGGGTTGGGAAAAAAGATCACATAGAAATTTATTGACAATTAAATAAGAACATCAAATAGGTATATTTAATGGCTAGGTAGAAGAGAAAGGCAGTAAAGTTATGAATTTCATTGTTTATTGTTTATCTCTCCTACTAGGTGGTCAGTTCCAAGAGCATAGACTGTTTGTCTATTTTGGTCAGTGTTGTATATGGCAGCTATAAAGGCATTCCTTGTAGATGCCATGCCTTTATTTTAATGAACAAATACATATTTAGTATGTACCAAGATTTAAAAATATTAGCTCATTTAATCCTTACCAACAACCGAATGTGGTAGGTACTATTATTATTTCCATTTTTATAGATGAGGAAATTAAAACACAAAGAGAATAAGTAACTTGCTCATAGTTATACAGCTAGTCAATGGCAGAGCTGAGACTCAAGCTCAGGACATCTGCTTCAGTCTGTGCACTTAACCACTATGCAATATTTAAGAAATACTTGTTAAATGAATGATGGAGAAGCAACTGGCCAAGGCTACTGAGAGATCCAATGATTTGTAGATTACAATATCTGCTGAATATTTTGACCTGTAGATCACCAGGGGCCTTAACAAATCTTCCTAGTCCAGCTTTAACCTAGAAGAAAGGTTGTCAGGGAAGTTATGAAAGATCTGCAGGCTAGGATTCAGCCTGTCCACATTTACTGAATACCTACCATGTTCCATGAACCAATTTATGGGCTTGGAATAGAGCAAGAAAACCAAATTCCCCATCTTCAATGAGCACAGAGTCTGGTAGGAGAGACAAACAATGAAACAAAATCATAATATCAACAGGAAATATAGAAAAGAAGGGTTAGGAGAGGACACTAATTTATTTATCTCAAATCTCACATTGATTCTGACACTACAGAATGAACAGTGCTTTGAAACTCTTTTGGGGTCAGCTTTGTCTCTGGAAAGATATTGTACAAGAGTGGTAAGAACATGGCTCCTCAAGTCAGACAGGCATGAGTTAGAATATTGATTTTGCCACTTGCTAGCTTTGTAAACTTTGGCAAGTTACATACTTTCTCAGTGCTTCAGTTTCTCATCTTTAAAAAGGGGATAATAATAGTGCCTGCCTCATAAGGTTTTTGTGAAAATTAAATGAGTCTAGATTAGTGCCAGGCAGACAAAAGACATGTAATAAATGCAATTTGAAAGTAAAGACAGTGACGGAATTTGCAGATGCTAATGACAATTTAAAGAAAAATATTATCCAATGGAAAAAACATGTGTTGTGGAGCCTGACAAATTCGGGTCATTCTATAGCTGTGTGGCCTTGGTCAAGTCATTTTATAGCTGTGTGGCCTTGGTCAAGTCACTTATCCTCTGAAGTTCAGCTTTCTCAGTTGTAAAATGGAAATAATAATTTCCACTATGCAGGATTTTTAGATTGAATATATAGTACTAGAAGCCCAGTGCATGAATTCATGCATAAGTGGGGTCCCTCAGTGTGGCCTACAGGGATTGGAGCAAAACTGGCAGTCCAAGGCCGCCTGCCACTCCTGCCGGTTGCTCCCACTCATCCCAGCCCCACTGCGCCTGCTGTGGGCTCGTGCCTAGTCAGGCCTGATCAGGAGAGGTGAGCGCCAGCCCTACATATGGCACCCATCCTGAGGGAAGTACGGGGTGGAGAAGGAGGCCCAGGATGCAGTCAGCCCTTTGGACAGGTGGTGGGGTGCCCTGGCTGGCCCAGGATCTGGATCCGTCCCACTGACATTCATGCCAGTTGTTGGGAGCCACCTGGAGGTCACTTTTATATCTTTTCTTTCTATATCATTTCTTCTTTGTGGAGTGTCTAGGGAGGGAAAGTGGCCATAGTGCCTGAGGCCAACTTCTAGAAGGCCAGTGGGGCTAGTCCGTTGGTGTTTCTCCAGAGATTGGACCTGCAGGACTGCTGAGGGAGTAATGGCTGCTGCTGGGCTGGTGGGCCACTGGGCTGGTGGGCTGCCAGAACAGGTCAGTCAGCTGAGCAACACTCCCACTGTAGGAGTACACTGACCACCAGGGGGCAGCTCCTGCATTGAACTCCTGTCCCCTGGTGGTCATGGTGCATCATAGTGACTGGTTGACACAACGCTTAGGCTTTTACACATATAGACATGTAAAAACTTGGTGTAGAGTAGAAATTTCACAAATTGGCGCTATTACCATTAGCAATACTTAATATTAAACTAGAGGACTGGTGCACGAATTTGGGTGGGGTCCCTTGGCCTGGCCAGTGATCGGGGCCAATCAGGGCCAGCCAGCTGGCCAGCCAAAGGTGGGGGGGGTAGGGACTGTGGGAAGTTGGCCAGCCGCAGGAGGTTGGCTGTGGGAATGCACTGACCACCAGGGGGTAGTTCCTGCATTGAGCATCTGCTGCCTGGTGGCCAGTGCATGTCATAGCTACCAACGATCATCCAGTTGTAACAGTTGCTTCAGCTTTTATATATGTACTTATCAATTGCTTAATTTTTAATGAAATACAATTATTATTGTAACAGGTGGGACCTATGGGTTTCCTGACTAGGTTTTCCTTCATTTGTTTTATTTTCCTTGAGATACTGAGCCTGAGCTCTTCGTTTCTTCTCTCAACTCCCTTTTAGCATTCTTGATTTTGAAACACATTAGATGCCCCAGATCTTTATTCAGCTTGACTCATTTTAAGGTCTTTATCTCAGTAATTTCATAATAATTCAGTGTTTTTCATAAGCCGGTCCTGCTGAGACTGTAAGTACCCCAGGCCACACCAAGTATCTTTGGCCCAACCAGGCAACTAGAATTAATGAAGAAAAATAAAATCTTCAAAACTCCCTCATTTACCTGCTAACACCACTCTACCCACAAGGTGGCACTCTCTCAATATAATCCTTACATTTTTGCTGCAGTGAGTAATTAAAAAACTGAAACAGTGACAGAATACTAATCACAATTAAGCATACCCTCAAATTTGTCTGAAGACCAATTGTCTGAAGACCCTCAACATTGACCACAGCTCCTGCCTTGTACACTGGCCTTGGGATGGGCCCTATTCTGAGGACAATACAGTGTAATGGTTAAGAGCATGGGTTTTTGAAGTCAACCTATTTAGGTTTTGATTCTGGCTCTAGAACTTCCTAGCTGTGTGTCTTCTAACACTCAGTTTTTTTTTTTTACTAGAAAATGGTATACCATTGGTTTTCTCAGGAAAACTACAAAGGACAAATGCTCAATGATTATAAAGAAAAACCTGCAGGCTAGGATTCAGATTTACTGTCCACATTTACTGAATACCTACCATATTCCATGATCTAGTGGCTGGAATCTGGTACATAATAAATGTTATCTATTTCAGCCCTTATTCTGGCTGCCAACTAAATTCAAAATCAGGTCACACACTGACCTCCAAATGCCAGCTACTAACTATCTTTCAACTGGCCATCTTACACTGCAAGGTCCTGGGAAGGATGGTGGGTGACGACTTAGTGAACCTAAATTCCAGCTAAGGTAGACCCAATTTCAGGTTCCCTGATGTCGCTCCCGCATGCCTACCCCATACAGCCCTCTGTCATGTGCACACTTATGGATTCAGGTCAGTGTGCTAATTTTGGATCTCAGCTCCCCTGCTAGCCTTGGCCTTGGAGACTGGCTTAGATTACACATTCCTGAATTGGAGAGCAACCTTTCCCTAAAACAAACAGGTACATGAACACCTCACACTGCCACACACACACACACACACACACACACACACACACACACACACACATACACACACACACACGACACACATACTGTACACATACACACATACGAGTACATACGTAGAGGTATCTTTCACCCAAACCTCAGGAGCAAATTCCTGCCCACGGGGAGAGAGTAAAAGATAATTGAGCCCTGCAGGACAGCTGGGCAGTTGGCTCAGTCCCTGCCAGGCACTTTCCCTAGTAAGGGAATCCTTTGGGAGACAATATCCAATTGAAGACTCAGCTCATAGGGAGCTCCATGACTGTTTCTCTTAGCCCCGCTAGCAATGTCCCCAGAACATTTTTGGGGGATTGTATTTAGAGATCTGTTGGCACTCAATGACCTAGTCAACCAGCAGCTGGTGCCTATCTTCCTGCCTCCCCACAACTCGCCTTCCACCCCAATAGCTGTAACTGTACCAACAGATATAAGTGATTCAAATGTTCCTAATCTGTGGTCTCCCCTAGTGCTGTATGTAGCCTAGGAGTGCCCTTCAACAGTGTTTGTAAACCTACATCCCCAACATCCTCCATGCCCTTTCAGTTGTTTTCCCAAGGGACTGGATGATTTTTAGTTTCCCAAGCTAGAGTATTGTATGGGTAAGTCCTTCAGGGTCCCATCTGTTTGTGAAGATTGACTTCCCTTGGGTATGATTCCAGAACATCCAAGTATTCGATTAATGCATATTTAATGAGCCCATAGTATGTGACACTGTTTTCAGTCTAAGAGATAGGAAGTCTTAAGGAAAAAAGAGAGAAGAAAGAAAAGAAAGCACTGACTGAATTATCTAAGGACTTTAGGATTCGATGGGGGTAGAATGCCAGTATTGTGCTTACTACATGTCAGGCACTATTCCGGATGCTTCACTATTAACTTATTTAATTTTCAAAATCTGAAACACAGAATATGAATCATATTATTATCACCATTTTATAGATAAGGAAGCTGGGACTCAGAGAAGTTTTATGATTATAGAAAGTTGATAACATCTGTCAAAATTTATGTCCACCTGGAGCTTTAGAATGTGAACTTATTTGGAAATAACGTCTTTGTAGATGTAATAATGTAAGGTTCTTGAGATTAAACAATCCTGGAATTAGGGTGGGTCCTAAGTCCAATGACTGATGTCCTTATAGAAAAAGAGAAGTCACACAGAAACACAGAGAAGAAAGCCATGTGAAGATGGATGCAGATATTGGAGTTAGTGTCTATACACAAAGGTACACTAAGGATTATAAACCAGAAGCAAGAAGAGGGACATAGAATGGTTTCTTTTTCACTGCATTGGCAAGGAAGCAACCCTGCCAATGCCAGTATTTCAGACTTCTTGCCTCTTGAACTGTGAGATAATAAATGTCTGTTGCTTTAAGCCATCCAGTTTGTGGCAGTTTGTTACATCAGCCCCAGGAAACAAATGCAGTGACCTACAGAGCTAAGATTTATGTGTGTGTGTGTATGTATGCGTGTGTGTGTATGTGTGTGTGTGTGTGTGTATATATATATATATATATATATATATATATATATATAAATAATTTATTTTTTGCAGTATACCTTAGATTTAATAGTAGTACATATGTTTTCCTTTCCCCCCATTGTTCTCACCCCAGCTTCCCCTACCCCCCAGCACATGTCCCCACCTGTCCCCCCCGCTCCAGTGTCTTGCATCCACTAGTTATTACAGAACTAAGATTTGAACCCAAACAGCAGGCTCCTGACTATCTTCTTAACCTCAGGGCAGGGATTTGATCCTGCAGTATAGATAGATGGAAGATACTAGTGTGTGTGTGTGTGTGTGTGTGTGTGTGTGTGTGTGTGTATGTGTTTGTGTGTGTGTTTGTTCTCTGTTGTCAAAAGTGGACAGGGCAGCTTGTCTACTACCTTTATACCCATTTGAGGAAGGTGGGTGAGGGCCTCCACTAGTAACCCCAGCTGAGTAATAGCCTGGCCCTCTCTGAGTCCCAATTTTCTCATTTGAACAATTAAAATTTGTGCTAACTGTTTTTTAAGGCTCCTTTTACTTGTCACATTTTATAAGCTTGTGATTCATTCATGGTATGGAGAGAGAGGTGGAACACTGACAGTAGTGAGAAAAAATTGTGGATGAAGGAATAAAGGATTTGCATTATATGCAATTGATTTTCAAAAGGCCTGTGGATAAAAACTGTTATGGAAAAATTTTCATTATCTTTCCCTGTGGTTCTCTTTTATGTCTATTTCTCTCAGGCTCCCCCTGCTCCCTCCCTCTTTTGCACATGCATATGCATCCCCAACCCACACACATGCCCAGAGATTCCTCTCCAACCTTGAAGAATGAATTTATATTTATGAATTTCAAACTGATGCAGAAAGAAAAGGCCAGGGTATGAGTACCCAGCATTTCCTGGCAAGGAGAAAAGCATTGTGGGGAGCTGGAGAAGAGCTCCAGAGACTTGGGACCATTATTAAGTATGCTCATTAATGATCCCAAAAAGGAAATGACTAATAAATTGATGGAAGGAGGCTGATTACACCAAACCATTTAATTAATTAAAACTGCAGCAGTCTTGGAGTGATTCTGAAAAGCCCCTGACGATAGAAGTAGTTGATAGGAGGCGAGTAAAGAATAAAGCCAAGAAAGACCATTCAAGAGTAATTGTTGAAGGGATGTCTCTTGCATGAAGATGTGTCTAAGAGTTGGAAAAGGCAAGCAGACAAAATACCTTCCCAAAAAGTCTTCCCTGATATATGTCTCCTAAATACTAAAAGCTCCCTTATACATGCATGCTTCTTTATAAATGGTATGATGCCTGTGTATGTTTCAGTCACCATAGTTGCTTTCTTAGTAGTCACTGGGAATGTGTCTGGGCCTAAGTCCAGAGCAAATGAGAGGAGCTATGGTGTCCCATGAAAGCCCCTGGACATTGTTTAGGTAAAAGGGCATCTGAGGTCTCAATTGTCAACAGCCAAGTGGCATAGAGCCTCCCAGGCTGGAGTATAACTTTTTTCAGATTATCCCTCAGAAGTTGTTCCAAGTGGAATGACAGGAAATGACTTTGGAAATTCATTTGGACAGTACCACTTTAGGTTCTGGGTGGCCATTTGAAGAACAATGATAGATACTTCATAGCTTGTATGCAGGTACCTATCTTTAAGGCTTTGTCTGGCTATCTTGGCAGAGTAGTAAAGTACAAATACTAGAAGTCTGGAGTCAGACTAGACTTGGCATGTCACTCAACATCTCTGGGCCTTAGTTTCTTCATTTATTAAATGGGAGTAATTATGGTGTCTACCTCATAGGGTTATTTCTAATGCATAACATGGTCTATAATTAACAGTACTGTATTATATACTTGAAAGTTGTTAAGAAGGTAAATCTTGAAAGATAAATATCACATGATCTCACTCACTTGAGGAATAAAATGAATGACATAGACTGATGAACAAGAATGGATCCAGAGACTGAGAAAAGTCCATCAGAATGTCAAACCTCAGGGTATGTGGCATGTGGTGGGAGTAAGGGGGAAAGTCAATATATTTTGAACTCTTGAACTAAGGTAAGTAATTTGTGTTTTTACATCCCTGACAAAGTTTATATGAAGTTATAAAAAATTGGCAGCTAGTGTGAGATTGAATTGACATGGCCTAGAGCTTGTCATCTCCCATGGATACCAGTCCTTAGGCTAGGCCCTCCTTAACCTCCTGTGACACCACAATACCCTTACATGATATTATTCTACAATGTCATTATAATTTTTGATATTTGACAACAGCATATTATACAATTATCCCAAAGAAACTTACAAACTAATTCTTTGAATGTTGGGCAGCAATTTAAAAAAGGATAGGAAAGGAATTAATCCCTTTCAGAAGGAATTAAGACACTGGGAAGGTATCTGAGCATTCTATATTGGTCCCTCTTGCCTTTATTGCCAAGAAGGACCCTCTTCTTACTATCCAAATACACACAGCTGTTGCCTGAGCTTTCAGTTCAAGTTGTGGCTGAAGCCTCTGGGCACCATGCATCTGTCTCTGGACAAATGGTGTGAGCTGGGCCCTCTCTGGAGAAGAAACCTGGGTGCCCTGAGATATGTGATCAGTACCAGGATCCCAAGGTAGGTGCTGGACGTGGAGGCAACGGGGGCATAGACTACAAAAGAGACAGAACTGAACTCACATCACCCTGTTTGGCCCCGGAGGATGGCTGGTTAGCCAGAGACGGGTAAGATTCCTCAGGGAAGGAACAACCTAATACAGGCACAGTCACAGAGGGGCCAACAAGAGAGAACTAAAAGGTCAACAGAGGTGGGGTACAGATCCTCACCAACAAACCTTGCAGGGGCTTGAACTCTCACCCATGCTGAGGGAGGTCTCCTGCCCCCACTGCTGCTTCGCCTCCCACGCACAACTCAGACCGGGACCCAGGTGGCAGACAGAAACTCGGCCAGCAATAGATTCTCTATTTCTAAATTCAGTCTATTACCAGGAATGCTCAGGACTTACTCAAAAATGCAAATATTCCTTTTCAGTAGTATTTGCAGGGTAAACTAAGATCTCTGCTTGAGTATTAAAATTGACAGTAAAATAGTAATCAAGTTTTCAGATTAATTTAAATTGGTCAAGTGAAATAAGTGAATACTCAAGAAAATTTAAGTGTACTGGACAAAAAGCTTTTCTTAAAACATTAACTAAAATGTTTATTAGTAGTTCATCTCACTGTAAAATTGCCTAACATCCAAAGAACCTAAAGCAGTCATATTTGTGTGCAAAAATTAAAATTTAAAATTACCAAGACTGCAATATAAAATTTCCAATAGCCTCCATTAATCAAAAAGGGGGGGATAGTGGGGTAATATCATGTAAGGAAAAATATCCTGTAAGTAAAATACATCTAGAAAATTCTTACTCCAGAATAGTAACGTCCATTTGTAAAGCCAACAGTAGGACACCCATGAAAAACACACATGGTGTCAAAATAAGCCAAAGGAAAATCATTTAGGCAAAAATAAAAAGAATCCCAAGTCTATTTTGCAGAGAGGATCCCTTTGTTAAGTTTTGGTCGAGAATGTGTTTGTGTGTTTTCAGAGAACAACTCCAAGACCATGTGGGTTCCTGCGACAGTGAGGAACTGACGGGTCTGTGCCAGTCAGGAGGACTATCCAGAGATGGGGGACACTGACGACACCTTGCCATGCTAGCAGTCGGCAGCTGTGCATGGCTGCAGGCGGCCCAGGACCAAACCAGAGAGGATGGATCTTGCATTGCCACGATGTGTCCATTATCTGGATACCATTCCTGACATGTACACATAAATAACTATTTGACATTAAAACTGGGACTCAAACATTTTTTGTTCTTATACATTTATTTCTAGTATGCAGAGGCAAGATATTTTTGAAGAAAAGAAACAGGGGAGAGTGATTGATATAGAGGCAGGGAGGCATTGAATAGGCTGTCAAGCTACAGGGGGAAGGCTGGGGTGGATGGGAGGCGGATGCTGGGTGAGAGCAACCGAAGGACTTGTATGAATGCATATGAGCATAACCAATGAATGAAAGACACTGGGGTGGGGAGGGGGGCAGTTGGGGACATGTGCTGGGGGTAAGGGAGGCTGAGGGGAGGATAATGGTGGGAAAAAGGAAAACATATGTACTACTATTAAAAATAAGTTATAGTGCAAAAAATAATAATAAATTAATTAGAAAAAAAAGAAAGCAAATCTTAAATGTTATCCCCACAAGAATATAGTAATTATATGTGGATATGGAAGTGTTAACTAACCTTATTGTGGTATATTTGGCAGTATAATGTGTCTTAAATCATCACATTGTGTATCTTAAACCTACATATATTTTATGTCAATAATATCACAATAAAGCTGGGAAAGTAGATAAAACTATAGTATCTAGGAAAAAACATTGATAATATACTATGCTTTTCAAGTTGAATATAAATGGCTGCCTTTGTAATTTTCACCTAGATATCTTTCATATTCTTCAAGCTTGGAATAACACATTATTCCTCAACTATATGTTCCTTATCTTGGTTAATGACATCACTATTAACTCAATTTCTTAAAATTTAAACTTCAGAATCATCTTTATCCATCCTTTCCTTCATCCTTCACATTCACCTAACAACCAAGGTTTGGTTTTTCTTCTCTATTCCTGTTGCCACATGTTGTCTCTATCTGAGTACATAACTTCATTGTTTGTCACCTGGATTGTTGCAACAACTTCCTAACTGGTTCTGATGCATGTCTCTCTTTCCTGCAGCCCATTCTTGGTGGTGTAATCAGATTATCTTTCCAAAACACAAATCTGATCATGTCACTGTGTTCCAGCTTAAATTTTTATATACTCCCCATTTCTTTAAAGATCAAACGCACACTCCTTATTTTGTCATATGACACTGGTCACTCCTCACACATTCTGCACTTGAACCTTATTGAATCTCTTTTACAAACATGCCATCCTGTTTCACTTCTCCTTCCCTTACATATGCTGTCATTTCTTTTCCCTGCTCTTACTTGTTGAATGCTTAACTCATCCTCAAAGCCAGGGTCAATTGTGTCCTCCTTTGGGAAGTCCTTACTAAGTATACATTTTGGTGGCTTCCTTATATTCCCAAAGTACCTATTTAGGCCCTATTTTCAACACTTCCCTTGCTGTCTAAGGGCTGCCTATTTATTACTCTTGCCTGAGTGATTCTCATCCCCCTGCAATAGTCAAACTAAGCTGCCATAGTTGAAGGAATATAACAAAAGCATCAGGCTTTGGCTGGTCTGTGTCCTGGACTCAGCTCTTCCTGTTTCTTAAAAAAAAAAAACCCTGTCACAGTCCCCCAAGGAACTTGAGAAACATAAAATCCAGGTGACAGGAACTGATGTTGAACAAGCTGGTGCTACTGGAAAATCTTCTCATAACAAGCTCTAATAAGCTTCCTGTCTTTAATATAAATGACCCCCACTGATGACTCTGCAATTAGCAGCTCTTTTAATTGAATATTGAGACCCTTGTTTTGGGAAAACTAGCAGCTAAAGCCCTCCCTACCCAATCTCTCTCTCTCTCTCTCTCTCTCTCTCTCTCTCTCTCTCTCTCTCTCTCTCTCTATATATATATATATATATATATATATATATTCTCTCTGGTCTCTATGCAAATTCAATGGACAAGTGGTATATGTCTGCCATATGCCAGCTATCTTACAAGGCATTTTAGAAACACAGCTTCATTTAAGCATCATAGTATGTCTGGCGGATATTGTTACTTCCGTTTGGAATATGATATAGAACATGATATGGACTTGCTCAAGATTACCCAGCTAATAAATATAACATACCATTTAGTGAGTTCTTACTATGTGCCTTGCACTTTGTGAAGTACTCTGTGAGCATTGTTTTATCTATAACTCTGGAAAATAGACATTATGATCTTCATTTTAGAGCTGGGGAATATACACTCAGAAAGATGACACTATTTGACCAATATTTCATGATTATTTAATTACAGAGCTAGGATTATGAATCAATATATTTCTGTCTTTAGGTCCAGTAATATTTCTACAATATCACTAGATCTCTTTTTCCATCATCAGATCAGAGTTCTTCAAGTAGAAGGACTATGTCTCCCATGACAAGGAGAGCCAATGTTCATAGTGCTGCTCAGTATGAGGAACAGACAAACTAGAGAAATAGAACCAGGCTGCCCAATCCAAACTTTAGGACCAGGTATTGGTGAGAATATGGTCTTTGAAAGAATCAGGCCACTTTGTTGCACATGGTCTTGCCTATTCACATCCCTGAGGTAAGCATCTTCAACTCTCAAGGTTCTGCAGAGAAGATAGTTCTCTGGGAACAAAGTGAGTTTTCAATAAGGAAACATATTCCTATCTCAAGCCAATTACTCTGAGAGACCTCCTTTGCTGAGGAAAAATGAACAGAAAAAGGAGCTAAAACAGCATTCACTTACATTTCTAGATGGCCCTTCTTTGGGAAACACATGGATGATGTAGCTGGAACATTTACTAAACATCTTTCCTAGGAGCCACTAGTTTGCTGTGTGTTCCTAGACTTCAATTTTTCATGAACCCAATGAGAGGATAAACCAGAAACCTTCTAAGCTAAGGTACTTCTAGTTCAAACTGTCTGCATTTCACAGTCCCCAAAGAAGCCAGTATTGATTGGCTGCTAACCTGCTGAATGTTGTGAATTTCCTGGGCCAGCTCCCATGTCAGTGTCAGCAGGGGTCTGTACCCCAGCAGTCAGCTTTGGATACAGCACCTCAGTTAGTACTTCATCTTCTTCCTGGCAAGTACTTCAAGTAAGTGGACTGATGGACTGGACAGGAAAATGATGACTCTGGAAGACTCAGTGAGATCCCTTATTTCCCCCACCACCATTCAGAGCCACAGCCAAATGAAATGACTCTTGGAACAAAACTGGCTCATTCCATTAAGAATATGAGAGTTAATATTAATTGGGAAGAAACTTTCAAAGGCAGAGTGATCAGCAGTCAAGGCCCATGGCTAAACACTGCTCTGTGGGTAGAACAAATAGGATTCTGCAGGCTTGATAATAATAGTTGGAAAGCAAAGAGGCAGCTGAGCTCAAATAGAGAATACCAACCTGGCAAATTTAGTTAACATTAGTTGAAGCTATCCTTTTCTACTCCTCACCCCTGCCACTTCTAATCCATTCAGCCACTCCAAACCTCAGCTCACTCATATTCTTATCTGAATTTTCCCTTTCTGTTTACATAATAGCATCTATTGTTTTGGATGCTGTGGAATATTTCAAGTACTGTAAAAAGCTCTCTCATTCTCCTTTCCAGTCAATATCCTCCTAAGTGGTAATCACTACTCCAGAATAATTTGGAGGACTTGTTAAAGCACAGATGACAAGACTCCGTATTCAGAGGTTTTGATTCAGTACATCTGGTTGGGGTCCAAGAATGTGCATTTAAAACAAATTCTCAGTATTGCTTGTGCTTTGAGAACACTGCACTAGTCTGACTTTTCCCCCATTTTTTTCTTTATTGGTTAGGTATTGCATATATGTCTTTGTCCCCTAATTGCCCCCCACCTCACTCCTGTTCATGCTCCTACCTCCCTGGTGTCTGTGTCCTTGAGTTAGGCTTATATTCATGCATACAAGCCTTTTGGTTGATCTCTCTCTCTTACCCCCACCCTCCTATACTTTCCCTCTGAGGTTTGAGCATCTGATCAATGCTTCTCTGTCTCTGTTTTCGTACATCAATTTATGTTGTTCATTATAATCCACAAATGAGTGAGATCATGTGATATTTATCTTTCTCTGACTGACTTATTTCACTTAGCATAATGCTTTCCAGCTCCATCGATGCTGTTGCAAATGGTAGAAGTTTCTTCCTTTTCACAGCAGCATAGTATTCCATTGTGTAGATGTACCACCATTTTTCAATCCACTCATCAGCTGATGGGCACTTAGGCTGTTTCCAAACCTTACCAATTGCAAATTGTGCTGCTATAAACATAGGGGTGTATATATCCTTTCTGATTGGTATTTTTGGTTTCTTGGGATATATTCCTAGAAGTGGGATCACTGGGTCAAATGGGAATTCCATTTTTAGTTTTTTGAAGAAACTCCATACTGTTCTCCACAATGGTACCAGTCTGCATTCCCCCAGCAGTGCATGAGAGTTCCTTTTTTCCACATCCACGCCAGCACTTGTCATTTGTTGATTTGTTGTTGATAGCCATTTTAACATGTGTGAGATGGTACCTCATTGTCATTTTAATTTGCATCTCTCAGACGATAAGTAACTTTGAGTATGTTTTCACATGTCTCTTGGCCTTCTGAATGTTCTCTTTTTGAAAAGTGTATATTTAAGTCCTTTACCCATTTTTTGATTGGGTTGTTTATCTTCCTTTTGTTAAATTGTATGAGTTCCCTGTAAATGTTGGAGATTAAACCCTTATCAGAGATAACCTTGGCAAATATGTTCTCCCCTGCAGTGGGCTTTCTTGTTGTTTTGTTGATGGTTTCTTTTGTTGTGCAGAAACTTTTATTTGTTAAAGCACAGATGAAAAGACTCCAACTTCAGAGGTTCTGATTTAGTACATCTGGCTGGGTTCCAAGAATGTGCATTTAAAACAAATTCTCAGTATTGCTTGTGCTTTGAGAGCACTGCACTAGTCTGACTTTTAACAGCATTTGTAAGTTTGTCTGTTCTTCAATGTACTCTTTTGTGTCTGCCTTCTTTTATTTATCTTTATGTCTATAAAATTCACCCATGTTGTTGAGTGTACCAGTTCTTTTTCTTTCCATTTTTTTGCTGTATTTGTAGTATTTAACTTGTGAATATAGCACATTTTACTTATTTAATATTGCTAATGGATATTTGAGCTATTTCCAGTTAGAACCTATTGTGAATAATATTACTCCTATAAAATTTCTTGTGCATGTTTTTGGTGGAGATATGCACTCTTTACTCCATATACCTATGTATAGAATAGCTAGATCATAGGGTATGTATAATTTTTTAAGCTAAACTAGATACTGCCAACAATTTTTCCAAAGTGATTATGCATACTTGTATCCCTACCAGAAAAGCATCAAAGTTCCAATTGGTTCTTATTTTTTGCCAACAATTGGTACTGATGTTCTTGTTTTAAATTTTAGCCATTTTGGTGTGTATGTGTAGTGTTGTCTCATTGTGGTTTTAATTTGTATTTTGGATAGCCATTTTAGATAGATTTTATGTGTAAAACTGGTAAGAGAGATGGGAATGCCCAGAGATGGAATTCACAACACAGGGCTCTCAAACCAGTGGCAGGTGAGCACTGTTACAAACCAAATCAAATGTTATGGTGGAATGCTCAATTGAGAAGGGATAAGAAAAAGTTAAGGGGAAAATCCAAGTTTCTTCACAATCTTTTTGAGCTCACTTTCTTCCATTCTACAAACAAAACAGTTCTCTCCCTGGAGTAAGAGAGGGAACTTAAAGTTGACATTTGAGCTTGGGAATACTGAGACAATACCAGTCCTTCAGATGAACATGGTGTACTGGAAGTACAGAAAGAAAGCCAATATGATTGGAGGATAGGAAAAAAGAGGAGGATATATATGATATTAGAGAGATTAACAGAGACCACCTTTTGAGGGTCATGTAGGCTAGAAGAAAATGCTTGAAGTTTATTCTAAGCACAATGGTAATCCAGAAAAGGGTTTTTAGCAGGTGCGTACAGGGTATGATTTATGTTTGAAATTATCACTTTGGATAATATGTAAAGCAGTGGTTCTAACAATTGGTTATGCATTTGAATCATTTGGGGGAGCTTTAAAAATACTGATTCTTGAATCTTACCTCCTGAGATTCTGATTCAATTGCCCTAGACTCGGAGTATAGTCTGGGTGTTGAGACTGAAGGCAGAGAGAAGTTGACAGATTTGATACATATTTTGTATGTGGAATATACTGGGTCTGGAGATTGACTATGGACTATAAGGAGAAGATAAAGTGAAATATGTGGGACTTGTAGTAGATGGTATTGCTTATATGGGACTTGTAGTAGATGGTAGTGCTATTCATTAAAATGGTAATGCTATTCATTAAAATGGAGAGCACTGAGAAAGGAGAAGCAGATGTGGGGGTGGTATTATGAATTTATTTTTACACATGTTGAGATGAAGGCAAATAGCTATTCAAGAAGGTAGAAAGGACTTCATAATGGGTTGGATACAATGAAGGGAAAGGAGAGGAAGAGACAGGGAAGATTTCCCCCTTTAATGTCCTGTGTTTCAGCATCTCCATGACTCTTGTCTTGGTCATTTACTCTCCTGTGGTTTGGATCCCATCACTGTGCTCTGGGAACTGATAAATTCATTTCTGAATATATGTTAGCTTACTCCATTCCATCTTCCCATCTGGTATCGTTATCCAGCTAAAATACACATGTACCATAGACTCTCAAAGAATGCCTCTTCTGGTGGGCATTTCAAGCTTCTGTGGCTTACCAATGGAGATTGAGAGAAATTTAGCTAAAATTTTACCCCTGTAAAATTTCAGTGAGAAGAACATGGCTTGAGCAAGATAAAATGGGGCAAGTTCTGCCTCCCTTTGGGAGAATGTAACTCTAAACTAAGAGTTTTATATTCATTGTCTCATTTAATAGTCCAAACGACTCTGGTTATTATTATTTCTATTTGAAAGTAAAAGAAAAACATAACCCACCAAGCATCAGAAAGATTAAGCAAGTCATCCAGAGTCATAAAACTAGTCACATGCAAAATCTGGAAGCATGTTTCTGCCATAAGTGCATTGATAATTTATTTATTGGTTTGTTTGTTTGTTTGTAGCTCTCTTCCAAAACCTGTCCTGCTACATACTCATCTTCTCCAAACCACTCACTACTTTCCATAGTATTTCTGGCCATCAGCTTTTTGTATTCCCTTTCTTACATCATGTGGTGTGTCTCTGGGAGCACATATGATCCTTCATAGAGACCTTCTGAGGAGCATCAATGGAGTAAAGAGGCCCTTGAAATAGAACTATATAGGTTGGAGTACAGTCACCATTTGTGAGCTCCATCTCTTGAGTCCTATCTTATAGTAATTTGCCGCCACCCTTGTCTATAAAACAGATATCCCAAGAGCTGGAAGTGCCTTCAAGAGCAAAGAGTCTCGTTCCAAATATGGGTAAACAGGGCAGAGAGAGGCACATTCGTTTGCCCCAAATCACAGAGCCAATCAGGGTAAGCCTCAGGTATCCTGAGCCTCTATCACCTTTATCCTGGAATTCTGATGGTTTTTCTAACAGCCCTTCAGACTCACATTTATCTTTACGTCCTGGTGATATATGGAGGAGGAAAAAGGGAGTATGTTGTTGGTGGAGATTTCCCAGGAGCATATAGCTCTGGGAAGATGTTTACTGAAGGAAGGGGAAAGGGCCAGGAAGTGCAAAGAACAGACAGAATTCTTCAGGCTGTAGCAGAGAACTCTGTCCAGAACCTCTGCAGTCACGTCCGACCCTGCCAGCCAGTCCTACAGCCCTTAGCTTGGGGCTGGATAAAGAAATAGGACAAGGTTCTTTAATGAGAACATTTGGGAACCCGGGAAGGCTAATGATCTGCAGCCTCAACCATTTGTCAGCTGCCCAGCCAGAGACAGTAAACACCGTTACTCATCTAATTAGCCAGGAAAGGTTGGGCAGGGGCTTAAGACAGGTCCTTGGGGATTACAATCTAAGTGTCCACCTGCTTCAAACTGTTGAAAGAGGCTACCAGAAGGCACAAGCTCCCATTCACAGAAGCGGCTGGGAGGGGTGCTCATGTGGCTCTAGTTAAAGGCTGTGGCAAAGACATGGAAGGGTATGGACATTGACTGAGGGCCAGGCATTGTGCCAGTCAGTCCTATACATATCATCTTATTTTGTCCTCCCAACAACACTGCAAGGTTCTTACATTTACTGAACACCTATTGTATGTTAGTCACTTTACATATATTTTCCATCTTTCAATCTTCTAAAATTCTTAGGAATTACTTGGTATATTGCTCATAATACAGGAGAGAAATGGATATTTACAAAGCATGATTGGTTTATTTTATGATTTACTTAACAAATGTGTAGAGTATGCCCACCCTGTGCCAGGCATTGTGCTAGGGGCTGAAAATATAATGGTAAAAAGACAGACACAATCTTAGCCAGTTTGGCTCAATGGGTATAGTGTCAGCCTGAAGACTGAAGAGCCCCATGTTCAATTCTGGTCAAAGCCACATGCCCAGGTTGTGGGTTAAATCCCCAGTGGGATTATGCTGGAGGCAGCCAATCAATGATTCTCTTTCATCATTGATGTTTCTATCTATCTCTTTCTTTCCCTTCCTCTCAGAAATCAATAAAAATAAATTTTTTAAAAGACAGGCACAGTCTTTGTCCTCATGGTGCACCCTGTCTAATGGGCAAAATAAACATTAAACCAGCAAGCGTCAATACTAATATTGGACCATGGCCTGTTTGGCTCAGTGGATAGAGCATCAGTCTGCAGACTAAAGGGTCCCAGGTTTTATTCCAGTCAAGGACACATACCTCAGTTTCAGGCTCCTCCCTGGCTCAGGCCCTGGTCTTGCCTGGTCAGGGCGTGTGCAGAAGACAGCCAATTGATGTGTTTCTCTCACATTGATGTTTTTCTCTGTCTTTCCCTCTCTCTATAAATCAATGAATAAATATCCTCAGGTGAGAATTAAAATAAATTCATAAAAAGACTAATATTGGGATCTGATGGTAGTGGGAAGCTGTAGGCAGAATGGTGAGGGGACTGAAGTGACAGGTACTTGTGGAAATCAGACCAGAATACCCTTGCTCATGGCTGGCCTACTGTGGCTTCAGAGGCCAGGTGCAGAAACAAATGATGTACTGCTGGGGGTGTTGAAGACCTCTCAAGATATATATATCTTGGAGATATATATATATATATATATATATATATATATATATATATATATATATTCATTTCACTGTGGGAGGTTCTTCTCATTTTGAGCTGCCATGATTTATTTCAGCTCCAAAGAGGAGGTATTGGGGTTAATATTAGCTTTTTGATTGCTGAACAGTAAAAGGGGTCAGCTAAGTCAGGGGAATAAGTGTTCTCTGAGCATCTGGTGTGCTCCCAACCTTATGTCAAGTCCTGTGAGGGGGTGCCATAGAGCAAAGAACCAGCTTTTTCCCCCAAAGAAGCATTTAATCTAGGTTAAAAATTGTGACTTAATTTTAGGAAAGATTAAGGATGACAGTCATTTGAGAGCTGAAAAGGGCAGTTCTGGCTGGTCAGCTTAGAAGTCTGAGTTTCTTGAGGGCTTTTTAGAAGAGAGAGAGGAAGGAAGGGAAGAAAGAGAGAATGTGCAAGTAAGAGAAAGGAAAAATGTGATAGAGAAAGAAAGAGAAACAAGGGCATACAGAGATGGCAAGTAGAGAAAGATATAGATAGAGAGGAAAGAGGAGAGTGCAAGAAAGAGGAATGAAATAGAGACAAACTATAAAGGGTGTAAGAAGACAAAAGTGAGAAGCCTGGGGCACGAAGTTGAATGGAGAAGGCTCAAATAGTGAGGTTGCCTCTTACCCACTTTAAGGCCCTAAAGACTGTGGAATTAGGCTTCAAATGGTTACCGCATCCTAAAAAAGCTATTTTTGCACTAATGATGAGCCAATGGTGATTAGTTTTCTCCACAGCTGAAGAGTTAGAAAGTCCACATGTACGTGTATCTGCATATGTGTGTGGACTGGATAGAAATCACCACATAGGCATGTGTATACACCTTTTACGCACTCTCACACTTAGAAGCCTAGCTTCTTGCAAAGTTGAACTTGTAAAGGGAATCATGTTTTCCCACTAAATTACATTCTCAACCCATTTAGGAAGATCTCCACTCAGAAATGTGTTCCTGTCATTTGAAGCATAAGCAAATGTTGCCCCAAACTGGAAATATCAGAAGACCTAGGGTCATAGGTAGGTAAAATCAGGACTTATCAATTTATTAGCTGTGTGACCATGAACTGTTTCATCAACTTCTCTGGGTTTCAATTTTCTCCCTAATGATGAAGTGGTTGTATTTAGTCCTTGGCTATTTTCCCATTTGAACACGAGCAAGAAACAGGTGTAGCCTGGGCCTCCAAGGAAATCTATCCTGATGACATTTAATTTGAAATTGTAAGGGGAGGGGAAGGGATCAGCAGATCAGATCAGAAGGCAGTGTGGAATGAAGAAGGGGTATAAATAAAATAATGCCTAAAACAGTCATCTGAGATGGAATGGACCCCTGAAAACACAAATCTGGTTCATGTTCTTTTGTACCAGCTATCTGGCTCAATGGAGAGGCCTTCCTCCTTTCACACTCTTCTTGTTTCCTGTCTGCCTCCCATCTATCCTCCACCTCCCTTCCACTTACATGTTTAGTAGGGATAATATAGCCTGCCCTGCATTAGGGAAACACTTCCATACACCATTTTTTTCTTAGTGGAAAATGTAATTTCTGTGCAATGGATTATAACAGTGTTGAGGACTCTATGAAATGCCAGGAAGGATTAATGGGGACTCCCAATTTAGAAACCAACATGCATGGATGGTAGGAAGGGGAGACAGAATACAAAGACCCAATATGGGTTTGGTTCTTTAGGCCATGTGAAGAGTGCCTTGGGGAAAGTGGCTATATCTTACTTGACTGGTTATGGGTAAGAACAATCCCCTCCTCTCTATCTACACACCCTCTGCTCAAACCAGCTCTTGTTCCTTGCTACTGAATTATTGCAAAAGCCTCTTTACAGGCTTCTTTGCTTTCAGTTGCCTGCCTCTTTTCTATTTACCACCTTTCACCTTTATCTTTCTACTAGAGGTCTGATGCATGAATTCAGGCACTGGTGGGGTCCCTCAGTCTGGCCTGCTCCCTCTCACAATCTGGACTCCGTCAGGAGATGTTGGATGCTGGTTTCAATCTAATCCTTTCTGGCCCCGAGGGATGTAGTTGTGGGGCCGGGTACCATGCCACTCCTGCTCATCCTGGCCCTGCTGTGCTTGCCACTGACACTTGGTAGTGTACTGCCACCAGCTGTGAGCCTGGCATCTGGCACCTGTCAGTCAGCTGAGTGGGGCTCCCACTGTGGGAGTGCAGTGACCACCAGGAGGCAGCGCCTACATTGAGCATATGCCCATTGGTGGTCTGTGTGCGTCATAGCAACCAGTCAAGCAATTATTTGATTTTTTGGTTACTTGGGCTTTTATATATATATATATATAGATATAGATATCTCAACATTGATTGTGTTTCTCCTCTTTGGTTACTTGGGCTTTTATATATATATATATATATATATATATATATATATATATATATATATATATATATCTCAACATTGATCGTGTTTCTCCTTTACTTGACTATGAGCTATGGGAGAAAAGAAATGTTTGTTTGCTTGTTTATTTAGTTTATCTTTATTATTGAAAGTATTACAGATGAGTCATCTTGTTAATTGACTAATTCTCTTTGCCAAGCACCATGTTTTTCATAGAAAAGGAGCTCAACAAATGTTTGGTAGATGAATCAGTGAATGAATAAATACCATGAGCCAGTCACTGTGTTTGTCATTTTAGCATGGTCCTATCATAGCCCATAATATTCATCCCTATCAAAGAATTTATCCCACAGTTTGGAATTTTTTGTTCACTAGACTGGGAATTCTGTAAGGATGGGGACCACATCTGTGAGGTTCATCTTCTCTTACATACCTTATACCTAGCACCTTGCACTGTTTTGAATGAATACATGATGAATTTTCCACTGGCAATGTATTTTTCCTCCATCTCTGACAATGCATTTATTGGACACCTATTCATGTGCAAAGCAGTGTTATGGGCATTGGAAATTTAGCAGTGAACAAAATAGACAAAAACTTCTGCTTTGATAGACCTTATACTAGTATTCTAGTGGAGAAAATAGCCGATAAATCAATGGACATATATTTATATAAGCAAATGTCAAGAAGTTATAAATGCTATGAAGAAAAGTGAAGCAGGGCAAAAAAAGGCATAGAATGATGAAGGGAGTTCCTATTTTATCTAAGGATTTTGAGGAGGATTTCTCTGAGGAGGTAACATAACCTGAATAAGGTGATGGATGAGGCATTCTAAGCAAAGGGAACTAAGAGTGCAAAGGCCCTGATATAGAAACATGCTTGGTAAGTTTCAGGAAATGTAATGAAATCAGTGTCTAAAGCATAGTAAACAAGGAACTGAGAAGGAGATAGGCCCAGAGAGCTAGGCAGAGGCCAGATCATGTAGGGATATAGAGACCATAGTAGAGTTAAGAGATTATTCTAAATAAAATCAAGCCAACAAAATATTTTTAAGTAGACTAATGACAACAATTAAGTGATATTTTTAATCTGTGAATTCTGGAGAAGAAAATTCATGAGGAAAGTGGGGAAGGAGAGAACACATAAGCCAAGTGACAAATGACTCCAGCTTGATCCAGGGTGTTAGTAGTAGAAGTGAGGAAAGAGTGAGAGTGGTTGGAAAATATATTTTTTTAATGCAGAGCCAACAGACCAGTGAATAGGTTAGATGTAGGGTATGAGAGAAAGAGAAAGCAAGTAATCAAGGATGAGGACCTTACCAGTTTAAGTCCTATTCTTTCTTTAAATTTATAATTAATTTTATTTATTTTCAATTATAGTTGACATTTAATATTATATTAGTTTCAGGTGTACAGCTGAGTGCTTAGACATTTATATAACTTACTAAGTGATCCCTCCAATAAGTCTAGTACTAACCTGATACCATACATAGTTATTATAATACTCGAGACCTGTTACAGGAAGATTCCTGCAAGAATAGGGCTTCCTGTGGCCTGAGCAAAGCTCCCTCCCTTCTCCACTGCCTCACTCTCAACCATCTTCACTGCCTCACTCCCTCCAGTTTCTGCTGCCTTGCTTGCTCTTATCTCCTCTTTCTCGCTCCCTCCCTTCTCCCCTGCCCCACTTGCTTGCTTCTTTGCAGCTTTGCTCCCTTCTGCAGTGCTTGGCTTCCTTCTATGCAGTCTTCTGTGTCAGGATATGCAAATTAACCACCATCTTGGTTGGGTTGATTTGCATACTTGCTCTGATTGCCTGGTGGGAATGGCTTGTGGGCATGGCTTGTAGATTTAGCAGAGGTATGGTCAATTTGCATATTACTCTTTTATTAGATAGGATTATTAAAGTGTTTTTAATGTTTTTATTGATTCTCAGAGAGAATAGAAAAGGAGAGAGAAACAGTGATGATGAGAGAAACATTGACTGACTGCCTCCTGCATGCCCTCAACTGGGGATCGAGCCTGCAACCCAGGCATGTGCCCTGACCAGGAATCAAACCAGAAACTGCTTGGTCTGTGGGTTGTTGGGCAACTATTGAGCAACACTGGCTTGGGTATTACAATATTATTGACTATACTAGAGGCCTGATGCATGACATTCATGCACTTGGCCGGGGAGTCACTCAGCCCGGCCTGCATCCTCTTGCAGTCTGAGACCCCCGAGGGGTCCTTAGTGCTGCTTCAGAGGCGGGAGAGGCTCCTTCCATCACTGCTGCACTTTCCAGTGGCTTCTGCCTGAGTGGCACTCCCCATCTGGGAGCACACTGACTATCAGGGGGCAGCTTTTGCATTGAGCATCTGCCCCCTGGTGGTCAGTGCGCATCTTGGCAACTAGTCATTCCACCATTGGGTTGATTTGCATATTAGCCTTTTATTACATAGGATTTCCTATGTTTTACTTACCTAGAGGTATTATGCTAAATGAAATAAGTCAATAGAGGATGACAAATACCATATTATTTCACTTATATGTGGAATAAACAAAACAAAACAAACAAACAAACAAACCAAACAAAAATAAACTCAGATACAGAGAACAAACTGATGGTTGTTACATGGGAGAAGAGTTGGGGGGCTGGAGGAAGGTGAAAGGATTAAGAAGTACAAAGAAGTACAAAGGGATAATTACAAAATAGTAAAGTCCCATTATCACGACTCATTTCAAAGCCACCTCTTCTGGGAAGCCTTCCTGGACACAATACCTTACCACTATTAAAAGAAGCATCTTCCTAATATAATGTGTTCATGAATTGGTAGAATCAACATCATTAAAATGCCCATGCTACCCAAAGAAATCTATAGATTCATTGCAATCCCCATTAAAATACCAACAACATATTTCACAAACCTAGGACAAACTCCAAAAATTCATATGGAATAAAAAAGACCCCAAATAAGCAGCAGCAATTCTGAGAAAGAAGAACAAAGTTGGAGGGATCACAATACCCGTTATCAAGCTATATTACAAAGCTACTGTTCTCAAAACTGCCTGGTACTGGCACAAGAACAGATATATAGACCAATGGAACAGCACAGAGAACCCAGAAAATGACCCAAGCCATTATGCTCAATTAATATTTGACAAAAGGAGGCAAGAACATACAATGGAGTCAAGACAGTCTCTTCAATAAATGGTGTTGGGAAAATTGGACAGATAGATGCAAAAAATGAAACTAGATCACCAACTTACACCACACACAAAAATAAACTCAAAATGTATAAAGGACTTAAACATAACATGGGAAACCATAAAAATCTTAGAAGAATCCATAGGCATCAAAATATCAGACATATGTCGTAGCAATATCTTTACTGATACAGCTCCTAAGACAACAAAAACTAAGGAGAAAATAAACAAATGGGACTACATCAAAATAAAATGATTCTCTACAGCAAAAGAAACCATCAACAAGAGAGCCCACTGGATATTTGCTAATATCATCTTCGATAAAAGTTTAATCTCCAAAATTTGTAAGACACTCATACAACTTAACAAAAGAAAGAGAAACAACCCAATAAAAATGGGAAAGGACTTAAATACACACTTTTTGAAAGAGAACATACAGAAGGCCAAGAGACATATGAAAACATGCTCAAAGTTACTTATCATCTGAGAGATGCAAATCAAAATGACAATGAGATACCATCTCACACCTGTCAGAATGGCTATCATCAATAAATTGACAAAGTGCTGGTGAGGATGTGGAGAAAAAGGAACCCTATTGCACTGCTGGTGGGAATGCAGATTAATGTAGCTACTTTGGAGAATAGCATGGAGTTTCCTAAAAAATAAAAAATAAAAATTGAGCCCCAATTGACCCAGTAATCTCACTTCTAGAAATATATCCCAAGAAATCAGAAACATCCATCAAAAAGGACATATGCACCCTATGTTCATAGCAGCACAATTTACAATAGAAGATTTGGAAACAGCCTAAGTGTCCATCAGTAGATGAGTGGATTAAAAAACGGTGGTACATCTACACAATGGAATACTACGCTGCTGTAAAAAAAGAAAGAACTCTCACAATTTGCAACAGTGTGGATGGACCAGTAAAGCATTATGCTACATGAAATAAGCCAGTTAGAGAAAGGTAAATATCACATGATCTCACTCATTTGTGTAATATAATGAACAATATAAAGTGATGGTCAAAAATAGATTCAGAGATATAGAAGCATTGATAAGACCATCCAACCTCAGAGGGAAGACAAGGGAGGGAAGGTAAAATATCAACCAAAAGATCTGTATGCATGCATATAAGCAAAAACAACCCATGGGCATAGACAGTAGTGGGGGGTGAGGGCATGTTCTGGAGGGTGGTAATGCTGGGGAGAGATCAATGGCAGTGGAGACTTATGTAACATTTTAAACAATAAAGAATTCAAATTAAAAAAAATTCTACAGGTTTCAAGTATACAACTCAAAAAAGAAAAAAAAGAAGCATCTTCCCCTCAATTCTCATGGAAGCTGTGTAATACTGATATGAGCATTCTACCTCTAGCAGAGCAGAGCTACCTGTATACATCCTCCTTCTCCACTTGACTTTGAGTTCCACAGGGCTTCTGTCATTGTCATATTGTAGTCTTCATTGAACCCAACAAAATGGCTTGTGCAGAATATGTTACCATAAAAGTAAGTTGACTAGATTAACTACATTAAAGGTGTTTATTATTGCTTCCAGTGTATGGTTGCAAACTTTCCAGGAATTAGAAGGTAAGCAGAAGAATTATTTCAACATCACCAGCTTTTAATTACTAGAGTCCATTTGATGAATGCCTCTGTTTGAATTATTGACATCATGAGATTTAAAATGTGGTTCCTTGAATAAAAGGAAGCTCTTTTGTTGAGTTAGGGGTGTGGAGGGCACTGAAGGGTGGAGTACTGAGTGGATCCTGTTCTTACAGTGTGCAAAATCAGCTAGGGAAGTTGTGAAGAGAAGTAAAAACTATGTAAAAAATAAAGCTGACATAAAAATGAAAGAAGTGAGAGGAGCCATAGCCAATTTGGCTCAATGGATGGAGTGTCAGCCTGTGGACTGAAGGGTCCCAGGTTTGATTCTGGCCAAGAGCACATGCCCAGGTTTCAGGATTGATCTCAGTAGGGGATATGCAGGAGGCAGCCAATTGATTATTCTCTCTTATAATTGACTAGGGGCCTGGTATACAAAATTTATGCACTGGGGAGGAGTCCCTCAGCCTACCTTGCCCCCTCTCACATACTGGGAGCCCTTAGGGGATGTCCTACTGATGGCTTTCCTATTTTATCTCTTGCATTTACTACTCTATGCCTGGCTCAAAGAGGGAACTCAATATGCAGTTGCCAATGAATAAAAAATCATTGTAATCTTACCAAATAATAGACAAACATGTAAATTGACCATACCTCCACTACGCTCACAGCCAATTAGAGTGAGTATGCAAATTAACCCAACAAAGATGGCAGTTAATTTGCATATGTACCTGGGTCCCAGGAACATCCTTGGCACCCAGGTCACTCAAGCCTAAAGCCTCCCAAGCTGGTGATTAGAGGGCCAGGGGCCCCTCCTCAAGCCTAAAGCCTCTGGAGAAATATTTAAGTTATTTCTAAGAATATGAGTAGGATTTCCCTACTCATGGAAAAACACAGTCTAGGAAGAGAAAATAAAAAGTCCCAAAGACACAAAAATCTGTTGGGAGCAGGCCTAACCTCAGCCTGGCCTCCTTTTGCAGGAGGCGACGGGACTGATCAGGAGAAGGCACAAGCCCCATCACCCCTCTGCTGCAGCCACTGCCAGTCACTGCATCCAGCAAGGTATTTTCATCAATACAGACTATAGTCCCTTCACCATAAAAAAAATGACAATTTTCTTTAGGCATTTTCAAGATGTGTCTTTCATAGGATATGACATTTCTTTATTTTTTTTTATCCTCACCTGAGGATATGTTTCCATTGAATTTTTCCCCCTTCCTTCCAATGACAGGCTCGGCTCCTTTCTGAGGCTTTAGGCTTGGGCAGAGCCCTCCCACCCCCTCTGATGGCTGACTCTACCCAAGGATTTAGGCTTGAGCAGGGGCCCCACCCCTCCAATCGTTGGCTCAGGAGGCTTTAGGCTTGAGTGACCTGGGTGCCGAGGATATTCCTGGGACCCAGGTACATATGCAAATTAACTGCCATATTTGTTGGGTTAATTTGCATGCTCACTCTGATTGGCTGTGGGTGTAGCAGAGGTATGGTCAATTTACATGTTTGTATATGAAGTGAGAGGAGTCAGGGAGTTTGGGGCCATGAGAGTTGAAGCATATAGACCTGAGTTCAAATTTCAGCTGCTTTCCCATTTACTAATCATGTACTCTAAGGAATTAACTTTCCAAAGTGATAGCTGATTTTAAATTGAGGTACAATTTATGTACAAAAATGTGCATCAATATTAAAGTGTACAACCTCATGAATTTTGCAGATGCATGCACATGTGCAAGCATCCTTCAAATCAATATGTTATAGGAGGTTCCCTCATGCCCCTTCACAATCAGTACCTTCTGGAGAGTTAGCTACTATTATAATCTCTATCAAAATATAGTGGTTTTTCCTGTTTTTAATATTCATGTAAATAAAATAATACATAATGCACTCTTTTGTATCTGGCTTCTTTCTAAGCAAGTTACTTAAACTCTTTAAACCTTGGTTTCCTCATCTATATAACTGGAACACTAATACCACTTACCTCATAGGGGTGTAAAGATTTAATGATATAAAGCATTATAAAATGCTCAAGATAGGGCCTGGGACATATTGTATACTGAATAAACATCAGTCCTTTCCTTTAAACCTAGATCTGTACTATCCACTATTGGTGTACAAGAGAAGTAAAACAAGGGGGGGGGCAGTTCATACCCTTAAGGAGCTTATAATCTAGGTAGGAGACAAGGATGTGAAGTGCTTGGTAAGAAGTAAAGGACAATATTAATATCAGATACTATTAATATAATTAATCTAATAATATCAATTACTAACTTCACTGCTAGTCAGAGAAGAGTCAGGAAATATAGTGAAATGGTTAAAAGTATAGGTTCTGGAGTTTGGGGACTTCAGTTCACTTTCCAGTTTCTTTACTTACCAACTCTGTGGCCTTGAAGATGTCACATAATGTCTCTAAACCTTAGTTTCTTCATCTATAGAATGGGAAAAATACTATTACTTACCTCAGGGGAATCCTGAGAACATTGAACACAACATATGTCAAGTGCCTGCCAGAAGGCTGGGAATATAGTATAAATTTACATTATCATATTTCCTAATGTTTTTTACTGCTTTGCAATAGTAAGATTCATAAAGATCCAGAAGTATCAGTTGACCAGGCTTAACTGAATGGTTTGCAAATCCTCACCTACTCCAGCTGAACAGATAGCAGAGCCCCCAAGATGACTGACTATTGAAGCTAAAAGGGCCACTTCTTTGTTTACTCCTCTACTTTTCTCTAGTAGACACTTAACACACTACCAGTAACCATTGGTATATATATTATTTCTGTGAAACCTAAGCATGCTCTTTTTTGTCCATAAGCCTTAACTCTTAGAGACCCAGGCCCCCAACTGAGATGTCTTTGTGAAAGGCTGTCTGGGCAGTATTCTTTCAGAGCCATGGTATGCTGGCCTCGGTCTAGCAGCAGAAGACGTAATTGTCATTGAGAAGTGCAATTTTCATGGCCATTTAAAATCAACATTTGGAAATCAAACTTCTTTAAACACTGTTTAGCATCACAGTGTTTAGAAAAACATTTTCAAAATGGTTTTATGCATTCTGCGTCCCACTGTTCAACTGTTTTTTAAAAAGATATTTAAAAATCAACATGCTTTGAAAATACTTTTTATACCTAAGCCAATGTCTCAAAAGCATTTTGCAGATATGATTAGTGAGATGATTCAGTCCCTGAGTATATTTTTTCTAATGTTGCTCTGATTATTGTATTTTTTTAAAAATCCCACAACCATTGTTTATTATAAAGGTGAACCCAGATGAGCTCATCGGTAAGATTTCTGGTAGCGAGCACGGGCACCAGGACCACCAAACTTTTTGGATTCACAGCGACGGGGATCAGCTACCAGCAGAGTCCGGTCATCCTGGATAAGGATGTCTTTGATCTCCTTCTTGGAAGCTTCATCCACATATTTCTGGTAGTAGGCCACCAGGGCTTTGGAAATGGACTGACGGGTTGCATAAATCTGGGCCACATGACCGACACCCTTCACACGTACTCGGATGTCCACGCCAGCAAATCTCTCCTTCCCAAGAAGCAGAACAGGTTCCAGCAGCTTGTATTGAAGCGTGCGCGGCTCGATCATCTCCAGGGGCCGTCCGTTCACCTTGATGAGGCCCTTGCCCTGTTTGCAGTGTGCCACGGCTGTGGGCGTCTTCTTGCGTCCGAAGACCTACACAGACTGTAGAGGACCCTTGGATGGCATGACTGCGGGTATACACGAGAGATCTGATTATTGTATTTTACAGACTTGATTTAGTCAGATTATAGTGTCAAAACCATATATATATATATTTATCTTCAGACTCTTCTACTGTAGTGGTGTCACCTCTTTCCTGATATTGGTAAATTGTGTCTCCCCCCCCCCCCCATCAATGTAGCTAGAGGCTTATAAATTTTATTGATCTCCTCAAAGACCTAACTTTGGTCACACTGATTTTCTCTAATATGTTTATATTTTTATTTCATTTATTTCTGCTGTTACCTTTATTACTTTCTCCCTTCTTAATGTGGACTTAATTTTTGTTATTTTTTACTTGTTTGTTTTGTTGACTTGATAGATAGAGGAAGGGAGAAGGAGGGAGGCAGGGAGGGGAAAAGAGAGAGAGAGAGAGAGAGAGAGAGGAAGGGAAGGGAAGGGCAGGGCGGGGCAGGGCGGGGCGGGGCGGGGAAGGGCAGGGAAGGGAAGGGAAGGGAAGGGAAGGGAAGGGAAGGGAAGGGAAGGGAAGGGAAGAAAAACATTTATGTGGAAGACATACATTGATTGGTTGCCTCCTGATCTGAGATCAAACCCCAAACCTGGGTAGATGCCCTAACTGGGAATCAAACCAGCAGACTTACATTGTATAGGACAATGCTCCAACCAACGGAGCCACTGAGCCAGGACTGGACTTAAATTGCTTTTACTTTAAAGTTTCTTAAGGTGAACATTTATGTTATTGATGTGAGACCTTTCTTGTTTTCTAATATGGCTTTTCATGGTATAAACTTCCTTCTAAGCACTGCCTTAGCTGAAATACACAAAGTTCAATATCTTGCATGATCATCTTTATCCAGTTCAAAGTATTTTCAACTTTCCTTGTGAGTTTTTTATTTGACTTATGCGTTATTTATAAATGTACTAGAGGCCTGGTGCACAAAATTCGTTCATGGGGTGAGGGGGGATGGTTTCCCTCATCTCAGCCTGCACCCTCTCCAATCTGGGACCCCTTCGGGATGTCCCAGGATTGGGCCTAAACCAGCAGTTGGACATCCCTCTCACAATCCCGGACTGCTGGCTTCTAATCACTCACTTAGCTGCCTCCCTAGTTACCCCTAACTGCCCCCCTGCTGGCCTGATCACCCATCATTGCCCCTCCCCGTCAGCCTGTTAGCCCCCAACTGTCCCTCTCTACCGGCTAGGGTGCTCTTAACTGCCCACCCCTGCAAGACTGATTCCCCCCATCTGCCCCCCTGCTGGCCTGATTACTCCCAACTGCACCCCATGTCAGCCTGGTCACCCCACACAGCCTACTGTTCAGTCATTTAGTCATCCTTCACTAACCCTCTGCTGGCCTGGTCATCCCACACAGCCTGCTTGTTCAGTCGTTTGGTTATTGTTCAAAAATCCACCTGCTGGCCTGGTCATAGGTAGCCATCTTGTGAGGGCATGAGGGTCAATTTACATATTACCTCTTTATTGTATAGGATTTTATTTATTTATTTATTTATTTATTTTAAATAAATCTTTATTATTCAGATTATTGCAGGTGTTTCTTTTTTCCCCATAGTTCCCCTCCACCTGATCACCCACACCCCTGTGCCCTTACCCCCACCACTGTTTTCATCCATAGGTGTAAGATTTTTCTCCAAGCTCTTCCCGCACCTCTCCCACTCTCTTCCCCCTGAGAATTGTCAGTCCACTCTATTTCTATGGCCCTGATTCTATTATATTCATCAGTCCATTCTGTATATCAGATTTTTCATTCACTTGATTTTTGAATTCACTTGTTGGTAGGTATGTATTTGTTCACATTTTGTTGTTCATAGTTTTTATTTTTACCTTTTTCTTTTTCTTCCTCTTCTTAAAAAATACCCTTCAGCATTTCATATAATGCTGGTTTGAACTCCTTTATCTTTTTCTTGTCTGTGAAGTTCTTTATCTGACCTTCAATTCTGAATGATAGCCTTGCTGGGTAGAATAATCTTAGTTGTAGGTTCTTGTTGTTCATCACTTTGAATATTTCTTGTCACTCCCTTCTGGCCTGCATAGTTTCTGTTGAGAAATCAACTGACAGTCATATGGGTATTCCCTTGTAGGTAACCAGCTATTTTTCTCTTGCTGCTTTCAAGATTCTGTCTTTGTTTTTTGCCCTTGGCATTTTAATTATGATGTGTCTTGGTGTGGTCCTTTTTGGATTCCTCTTGTTTGGGATTTTCTGCATTTCCTGGACTTGTAAGTCTATTTCAAATCTCACCAGGTAGGGAAAGTTTTCTGTCATTATTTCTTTTAACAGGTTTTCAATATTTTGCTCTCTCTCTTCTTCTGGCACCCCAATAATTCTGATGTTGGTACGATTGAAGTTGTCCCAGAGGCTCCTTACACTATCTTCATATTTTTGGATCCTTTATTCTTTTTTCTTTTTTTTTTTTTTTTGGTTGGGTGTTTTTTTGTCTCCTTATATTTCAGATCTTTGGTTTGATTCTTTGATCTACCATTAAATTTCTGTATATTCTTTATTTCGGATAGTGTATGCTTAATTTCTGTCTGGTCCTTTTCCATTTTCTTGGCACCCTTATTAAGGTCCTTGAAGGTCTCACTAAGGTCCTTGGAGGTCTCATCAAGTTTCTTGGCAGTTTTTAGAAGATTCTTGAGTAATCTTATAAATGTGGTCCTAAACTCTATGTCCGATAGTCTGCTTTTCTCCATTTCTTTCATTCGTTACATGTTTCTTTGCAAATATTTGGAGATTCTTCATATAGTTCTCTGTTATTGATTTATAATTCAATTCTATTTTGATCAGATAACATATTTGTATAATTTTAATCTTTAAAAATGTATTTAGATTTGTTTTGTGAGCCAGACCATGTTCTATCATGATAAATGTATATGTACTTGAAAAATTATTTATTCTGATTCTTTTTGGTAGAGTATTATATAATGTCATTTCATTGATTGTAATTTCACTGATTTCATGTCTATTTGTTTTGTCAGTTTTTGAGAGAGAGAGTATTGAAATCCTCAATTGTAATTGTAAGATAACCAATAGTTTTCCCTTCAGCTTTCTGTGTTTATATCATGTATTTTTGTTCTATGATATTAGGCACCTGATATATAAGGTCATTATATATTTAATGAATTGACTTCTTTGACATTTTGATATGACTGTCTTTAGTTTGAAATCAAGTTTGCATATATTGATATGGTCACTCAAGATTTCTTTGGTCTATTATTAGCATGATTAACCATTTTTTTTCAGTACTTTTAAAGATATTTTTCTGATGTCTTCTGACTTGCAGTTTCCAATAAGTAGTCTGCTGTCCTTTTTATTTTGTTCCTTTGTAGGTAATATGTGTTTTTCCCCAATTGGCTTTTGTTATGATTTTTTTCATCACCAATTCTAATCAATTAGATTATTTTGTGCATTGGTGCATTTTTTCATGCTTTTTGAACTTGGGATTTATTGAAATTCTTAAATTTGTAGGTTCATAATTCTCATCTAATTTGTAAAATGTCCAGCCATTGTTTCTTCCAATATTTTTTGCTCTCCCTCCTCCTTTTCTGTTCTATTAATGAGTATTCATTAGGCTGATTAAAATTGTCCTTCTAATCACTAACACTATGTTAACTTTTTCTTCTTTTCCTCTATTTGTTTAATTTTCAAAGGTTTCTAATGTTATGCCTTCAAATCTAGTAATTCTTTCTCTTCAGGTCTTGTTCCTCTAATAATGTCCTCATACACTAACTAGAGGCCCAGTGCATTAAATTTGTGCACGGGAGTGGGAGATGTCCCTTAGCCCAGCCTGCACCCTCTCCAATCTGGGACCCCTCGAGGGATGTCTGACTGCCCATTTAGGCCCGATCCTAGTAGGATCCTAGTGGGATCGAGCCTAAACAGACAGTCAGACATCCTTCTCACAATCCAGAACTGCTTGCTCCAAACTGCTCACATGCCTGCCTCCCTGATTTCCCCTAATGGCTTCTGCCTGCTAGCCTGATCACTCCTAACCACTACCCTGACAGCCTGTTGTGTGTTGGAGTGATAGTCAATCTACAAATTACTCTTTTATTAGATAGGATAGAGGCCTGGTGCATGGGTGGGGGCCAGCTGGTTTTCCATGAAGAGTGTCCCTGATCAGGGTGGGGGTTCCTTTGGGGCATGGGGCAGCCTGGGCGAAGGGCATGTGGTGGTTTGCAGGCTGGCCATGCCCCCCAGGGACCCAAGCAGAGGCCCTGGGATCTAGGATTAATTTATGTTCTACAATTGAAAAACTTTGTAGTCTGGAGCAGAGCCAAGCCTTCTGCTCACTCCGTGGATTCAGCCATTTCTGTTTGGGTTCATTTAAATTCTATAATTGAAACTTTATAGCCTAGAGTGGAGGAGGCCTAGGCACTAGGGCTGCAGAAGCTTGGCTTCCTCCATTGCCTGGGCAACCCTAGCTCTGCTCTCTCCAGCTCTATGGC
The DNA here is from genome assembly GCA_027563665.1 of Antrozous pallidus. NCBI lineage: Eukaryota > Metazoa > Chordata > Mammalia > Chiroptera > Vespertilionidae > Antrozous > Antrozous pallidus. Next base: position 37,749,831 of record CM050509.1, on the reverse strand, counting down.
TGCCACCATTTCTGTTGGGATATCTTCTATAATTGAAACTTTGTAGCACTGAGTGGAAGCCTAGGTCAGCAAGGGCAGGCAGAAAGCTTGGCTTCCGCCATTGCTGGGCAAACCCAAGCCTCCCTACTGCTCTCAGTGGCTGCGGTCATCTTGGTTGGGTTTTATTTGCATAATTTGCTCCTGATTGGCTTGTGGGCATGGCTTGATCGCAGGTATGGTCAATTTGCATATTACTCTTTTATTAGATAGGATGTTCTTCCAGGGACCTTTCCTATGGCACTTTTTCATCTCTCTCTGCATACTCAAATACTTCCAATTCTTCAATTACCATATGTGTTCTGATCATTAATAAAACTGTACCTTTAGTCCAGACCATTCAGTATTCCAGTATTTCTGACTGCCTATTTGACTTCTTCCACAGCTTGACCCAAAGCTACTTACACTCTCACAGAACTATTATCTCCTCCTGCATGTTTTATTATAGTAAGTAGCAACAGAAAACAACTATTTTATTGGGGGCAAAGGCAGGTTAGAAGGGGTCAATTAGGAAAATGGAGGGTCATAAGTAATACTTTCACCAATAAAAATTTAATTAAAAAAACTATTTATGAAAACCAGAAATATGGGTCTCATTAAAAAACACACCCTATTTGATGACTATATTTAATCAGTTTTATCTCCTTAACATTACTCAGTTTGTTCTTTTCTCTATTAAAACTGCCACCGCATTGGCTCAAGCTCCAGATCTTTCTCACCTACACTATCTGTCTTTATAAGCCTCTTCCAATCTTTCCTGAACTCTGCCTACTGCAGAATGATTTCTTATTCTGCAAATAGCAACAAGATACAGTTCAAATTTCTTAATATAAGATACAAAGACTCCCACAGTCCGTTGCCTACATCACTAACAAAAATGTTTTTTTTTAAAAAATATATCTTTTTATTGACTTTATAGAGGAAGGGAGAAGGAGATAGAAACATCAATGATGAGAGAGAATCATTGATTGGCTACCTCCTGCATGCCCACCACTGGGAATTTAGCCAGCAACCCAGGCATGTGCCCTGACCAGGAATTGAGGGGATTGAGCCATGACCTCCTGGTTCATAGATCAATGCTCAACCACTGAGCCACATGGCTGGGTTTATTTGGTCATTTTTTAAAACTCTAGCACACATACTTACCCTCTTTCATGCACTATCATTGTTCAATTTTCCACATGTATTTAAAGTAGAAGATTTTAAGACTAGAATTCTATAGCAGATATGGAAGTTTGTATTTGCCAACAATAGCTGCAACAACATCTTATATTTCACATGCTGTTCTGCAATGTCACTCTCCCATCAAAAGTTAGTCTATTTTCCCACTTCTTTGAATCTGCATGGGTCCTGTGAATACTCTGACCAATAAAATACATTAATGGTGATGATGTAACAGTTCTTGAAATATGTTTAAACTGGTCTGGTAGTTTCCACTTCTTACCTCTTTAAAACTAGCTAAAATGTGGCTACACTGACACCACTAATTCTATGTCATATGGAGAGGCCATGGAGGATGTGATGTCATGTTGAAAGAGAAGGAGAGGAAGAGCGAGAGGGACAGGGAGACGGAGAGGGAAGGAGGAAGAGAAAGAGAGAGAGAGGAAGGGAGAGGAGAGAGAGAGAGAGAGAGAGAGAGATCCCAAGGTGTCAGATTTTGTGGTATCAGACCTGTAGGTGAAGAAGCTATATTGAAAGTGGAGTGTCCTGTCCTAGCTCTTCATCAGATAGCATATGAATTACAGATAAACCACCAGCCACGGCCATCCCAAATTCCTAATTCATGAAATTTTGAATAAAATAAAACATTTTCTTTAAGCCACTAAATTTTGGGTGTTTATTTTTTACATAGATAACAAAAATGGAGTAGAGGGAAATATGACTAATATGTCTATCATCATGGAAGGCTTAGAGTAAAAACCTTCTTCCTAAGCTCCAAAATGCCAAGAGTAGGATGTCAACTTCAAGGCTGGAAAGAAAGATAAAGATAAATAGAGGTACTCTTTATACCTGTAGCAGGAAACAAATATATAGAGCTTGGTACCCTTTTAAGTATTGGAGAAAAAATATCAATTACTTCCAAACAGGCAGGCAAAAATGCTTGATTCTCAATAGTACAGATGACAAGGAGAACGGAAAGGTAGCATTTACTTTTATGGTTTAAAGAGAATGTCCCAAAGTCATGACAGGCTGGAATAATGAGTTAATCAGAGAAGATAGACTTTAGCAAATATTAATTAAACATGGTGTAATTGAGTACAGCATGCATTTGTATAAAAATAAATAATTAGTACAACCTGTGAGGTAATAATTCAGGTGACAAGAATTGCTCAGAGAGGTAATAACTTCCTTTATTTTTTACTTTATTTTATCTTGGTTTATTTATTTTTTAAATGAAACTTAACACCAAGATGAACTTAAAGTGTGACACTCTGACTTGAAATATATATCATGTTTCTTAAATATTTCTTTTTTTAAACATTTATTTTATTGTTTAAAGTATTACAAATAGTAGTACATATGTCTCCTTTTCCCCCCCATTGACCTTCCCCTGGCCTTCCCTACCCCCCCCCCCAGCACATACTCTTCCCCCCCCCCCAACAGTGTCTTGTGCCCATTGGTTAAGCTTATTGCATGCATACAAGTCCTTTGGTTGATCTCTTATCTCCTCTGCCAACCATCCCCAGCCTTCCCGCAGATAAGCATAACCAATGGTAGTAACTTCTTAAACCACATTATTAAAAGTGTAAAATTCTATATGAAGGAGTCTGATCATCCTTTTTTACTCAGAAAACACCTGAAAGATTTTCCTCAATTCTGTGAGCAATTGGGAGAATGAGAGGACTCAAAGACCTATCATGTGCAGGAGCAGTTGCACTTTTAGTCCCTGTCAACCTGGAGAGTTTTTGAATTTAAATTTGATGCATTCTTGAAATTCTGAAGTTCTCACACAATTCCTCAATACCACGTCCTGGCCTGGATCCACTGTAGTTGTGTTCTTTAAATCCAACTGCATAATCCTTTAACAAGATCTGGCTGGTAAGGCAGTGTCCAGAGGGAAAATTGCTTCTGAGCTTTAACATGGTGAGATTTGATTAAGTCAGACATTCCTGTAAAACCTCTGAGGTAGACTTGGGTGGGTATTTTTTGATGGCCCTGCTATCTCACAAACAGGAAGGATTTCAAATTTCCTACTTAGAAAGAGCCAGAAGGCATGGGGTCAAGGTCAGTTGGACATGACTTCACCAGAGTTTTGCCCCTGTGTGCTTTGTTTTGTGATATATGACTCATCATAATTAAATTTTGAGCTAGATTAACTATAATTTCTGCATTTATTAGGCAATCAGAGTTTAAAGCCCTTGTGAAAGAGGATGAGCTGTTTATTCTGGTATACAATTAACCACCCCAAAGAGTTAATATTTTATTTTAGGGAAGAGTAATTTTTGTTGTTAATTCTCACCCAAGGATATTTTTCCATTGATTTTTAGAGAAAGTTGAAAGGAGAGGGAGAGGCAGAGAGAGGGAGAGTAAGATCAATATCAGAGAGAAACATCAATTGGTTACCTTCCACACATGCCCTGACTGGGCCAGGTATCAAGCCTGCAACCCAGGTATATGCCATTGACCAACTTGAACTCTCAACCCTTCAGTCCACTTGCTCTTGCTCTATCCATTAAACCAAACTGGCTAGGGCGGGAAGAGTAATTTTTTATAATGATGCATTTTATTTTCCAAATCCCTGCAGCAGTGGGTCACGTCTTCAGTGAGAAAACCAAAGAAAAAGTGTAAATTCAGAACATTTACAGTGTTTTAAGGTAGATTAATATGGCTTCTCCCTTGAAGCTCACATCCCTATCCCTTGGGCACATATGTACCTCAGGATTCTCTACAGCAGTGTACACCTGGAAACATTTATGGAAGCACTGATCTCCCTTATCCTTATTTCCTCTTATAGAAAGCAGGCATAATATCAGCATTTCTAAGTGGGGTTTTGGGAGGAATATTTCCTTAGAACAATCAAAGAGAGCACTGGTTGGGAGGGATCAGGAAATGTTTCCTGGAAGAGGTAATATTTGAGAAGATCATAGACTCAAGGCCTGCATGAGAATTGTGGCAGATAGTTTGGGATCAAGAAAATCAGTTGGAAGGTTATTTTAGTAATCAATATGAGAGATCAGCAGTAGGGATGGAGAGAAGCAGATATATTCAGCCAATTTTAAAGAAATAAGAACTTAAGGAATTGCTGATTAATTGGATGTTTGTGAGACAGTGAGCAGGGAGTAAAAAAAAAATTCCAGATGCTTACTTTATGTGACCGAGCACATGATGGCAGATAAGATGGTAAAGTATGTTTTGTGGGGAAAGAATGTTTCTTTTGGAATGGTAGAAGAGATTTTGAGTTGTAGTTAACTGTGGCACATCATGGTAGAAATGTCTAATATGCAGATGGGTGTGTATCTGAGACTCAAAAGATAGAAGATGTAGATTTAGAGGTCATTGCCATAGCAGTTGTATCCATGGATGTGGACAGGGATAGGATGTTTTAATGAAACTTAGAGAAAAAGACCAAGGACTTAATTCTGAGATTAACTATAAAGGGATGAGTCAAGGAGGAACAAGGAAAGAGCCTGGGCAGAAACACCCTTAAGTGACCCTAAAGCAATAACCTGCAAGGGTGAATTGCATTTGATAATATTAAATATAACTTCAGATCATGAACAGGTTATCTTGTACTTTCTCAAGCTCACAGTTAAAAAAACTAAACTATTATTCTTTCATATTTTTTTTTCTCTTTTGAGTTAATTATTGGTCTTCAGGTATTTGACTGTTCTTAATATTTCTATAGATGACAGAATCTGAAAAGGAGAAGTCCTAGTGGAAAGAATTCAAATCTACCTATTTAATAAAGAGGGACTATACTAATTGACTCTCATACCATCACAAAGATGGAGGTGCCCACAGCCAATAAAGAGGGAATATGCTAATTGACTGCCATGTCCTCAAAGATGGTGGCACCCACAGCCACAAGATGGTGGTGCCCAGTCCCCTCAGACCTGCTGGGGCAGCAGGTGTGTGGCAAGGCCAGGTCTGCCTTCAGAGTCCCCCAGTCCTCTCAGCCCCCCAGCTACACAGAGCCTGCCTGAGGCATAGGTAAGCCTTGTATGGTGGTTGCTCAGATAACCAGGGTTGGCTGAGGCTTGCGCTGCCAGCAGTGGCAGCAGCAGAGGTATGATGGGGATGTTGCCTTCCCTTGACTGCTGAGTCGCCTCCCATCCCTGAGGGCTCCCGGACTGTTAGAGGGAGCAAGTCGGGCTGAGGGATCCCCCCTCCAGTGCATGAATTTTCATGCACTGGGCCTCTAGAATAAAATAAACTCACAGAAATATTCACCTACTGTTAGCTTATACTTATATTGAGGGACATGAAGTTGTGTGATGGCCACTGTTGGCTTAATCCACTGGGAGTTTATATCACTGAGAATCTTACATTAATGCATCATTGGACTGGATGTCTGGCATTGGAATGGATAAGATACAGATGATTAGGTAGTCAAAAGAGGGAAGAAGAGAGAATCTCTTTTTCTCAGATATCCATGATTTTATCCTATCTAAATCAATGGTTATATAGCTACTCATATTTACTTCCCAGATCAAAAATTAATTCCATAGTACACACCAATACTTCTCAATGTGTATGGTCCATGAACTGCCTATATCAGAAGTACCTAGTTGATGTCTGGGAATCTGCATTGTAAAAGGATCCCAGGTAATACAAATGTACATTAAAATTTGATACCCAATGCTCCAGGCCATGGATATCATGGTTAAGTTAATTTTGAGTTCAGTGCTTACTGTGTCCCCTTTTTGGGAGAGTCATAATGCTCATTAAAAGTTCTGAGAAGTCCTTCGATAAATATCTTATGTTCACTAATATAAGATTAAATGAATTATGACACAGTTACAAACAACTCTTATGTTATATTTTTTTTAGTGAGGTAGACTTCAAAATACTGAGAGGAAAGCAAGGTGTAGATGTTAAGAGCACAGGCTCTGGACCTAGAGAGGCCTGAACTCAAATCCAACCTATGTCATTTAATTACCATGTGATCCTGAGAAAGTTCTCTGAACCTGTTTTCTTTTCTCTACAATGGAGATAGTAATAATAATACCGACATCATGTGTCTATTGTGAGTTTTAAATGAACTAAAACATGATATGCTTTTTAGAATTTACTTGGCACATAGAAATGCTCAATAATTATTAGCTATGATGATCACTGACATGGGAAAATGTCCATGACATACTGTTAAATAGAAAGCAACGCCAAAGAACAATATGTATATCATGCTTTAATTTGTGTTAATAAGCTATATATATAATAAATAATTTCATAGAAAAACAAGTGTGGAAGGATATTATTCTGTTAACAAAGTTGTCTTTGGGGTTAGAGGTCAGGAGGGAGTCAGACTGCCAGTTTTTATTTATATACTTTGATAAGATTTTTTAAAAAAGAAAACACACATTTGAGGGATAAAAAGAATCTTGCCCATAACTGAACTTCAGTATAGTCTGGACAATAAAGAATACTCAAGTGGGAATATGATTGTGTCTTGCTTCTAAAAGAGGCATACTCTCACTCAATTTATCTTTTTTTTTTGACCAGCCTCACCACTCTTCTGTCTCATTGAGCTGTCTTCTTGTTGACTCCCTTGACTTTCTGCATCCTGATGGTTGCTAGTATATAAATCTGTCTTTGTTCATGTGAATTTTAGATTCTTAGTGCTGGACACTACGTATCACAGATATCAGCTGATAATCCAGTTTATTGACATTATTTTGAATCCTGATTCTCACATCCAGTCTGTTAGCTGGACCTTCTAGTTACCCAGCATCCTTACTCTCAGAGAGAATGTCATCTTGATCTTTGTGTGAATTGTGGATAAGAATGAAGACTTGACTAGGATTGATATAGAGATCAGTTACTTGTCAATAAAGACCCTGATTTACATATCAGCAATCTTCTGGAAGCTCTGGAGTCTTACCTGCAGCCTGTATTTCTTTAGTTGATCTACAAAAGGCTCATGAGAGCCTAAGTCAAAAGCCTTGTTAAAATCCAGATGCATCCTGTCTACAACATTCTCCTGATCCACAAGCCTTGTAACCTTATCAAAAGAGTAAATTAAGTTAGTTCTGCCATGACTTGTTTTCCTAAAGGCCCTACTTAGTGTTATTACTAAAAGAGATTTGATTTGAGCCCAATTGTGGTTTCAATTTAGACAGATTTACTGTATTTACCTACCTGCTCAGTGTCCTCTCTGTCCCCCCAAGGCCTTCCTGGTGGCTGCAGGTAATTAGATATATAAATTCATGCAAAAATACTAGTGGAAAACAAGGGCTTATCTGTACTGTTTGCAATGTAGTAGCAAGTAAGAATTATCCCAAAAGTAAAAATGTTGACATGTACATGTGAATTTTGGATTCCTAGTGCTTGACATTGCATTGTCATAAATGGAAAGCATATTTTAGGTAGAAGATCATTTTTATATTCTTCATACTACAACAAGAAGATCATCATTCTACCTGTGGCCTGAGTTTAGTAATGGAGGACTGTATTAGTTTCCTATGGTTGCTGTAACAAATTACCACAAGTGTGGCTCAACACAATTAGAAATTTATTATCTCACAATCAAAATATTGGCAGGGCCAAACTCTCTCTAGAAGCTCTATGGGAGAATTTGTTCTTTGCTTCTTCCAGCTTATGGTGGCTGCCAGCATTCCCTAGTTTGTGGCCACATCACTGCAATACCTGCATCCCTGGTCAGATTGCCTTCTTCTTTCCTTCTATATATAATCTGCCTCTGACTAACTCTTATAGGAAATCTTGTTATTGTATTTAGAATGCAGTGTATAATCCAAAACAGTCTCTCCATCTCAATATCCTTAACTTAATCATATCTACAAAGTCTCATTTAAAGTAATATTCACAGATTTTTGCAATTAGAATATAGATATTGAGGGTAGGGAAGTATTCAGCCTACCACAAAGTGTAATACCAAGTGACTATTTCTTTTTCTTGTCATACTTTACTCAACTCCTCAATTAATCTAAATATGAAGCACACAACTGGAATAGAGCAAAGCAAAGTATTGCAGAAGATGTCACTAGCTTTCTTTCCCTCTGTTGGTCCCTGGTGGTATGTCCAGTTATGTATCTGTTTATGTACTTGCCCATGTTCTGACCATACACACTTTGCTTGGGAATAATGCAGTAGAATCCACTTCCGAAATTCATCTTTATCAGTTTTACTCATTTGTGTGGCTGTCAACCTCCACAGCATAATCACTGACGCAGGTTGAAACTTTAAGGGGAGGGGAGCAGAGATTGATTGGCTCACCAATGACATTTGTCTTTTGGGCTGGCAGTGAGCATAGAGGAGCCATTTACGCAATCTAATTATTACGTCAATTGGGGGATGGAGTAATGTTTCCCAGATGCTATTTGGCACCTGGAGAGCTACAAATCAGCACTACAATATAAGAAACATTAATATAGACCATTGATTGGATTCATTGATTCTACCCTCTTCCCCTCCCCCCTTTGGCTTCTTGTTTTGGTTTGCAATAAAATGCAAAAGCTTTGTTTTAACTCTTCTAGCTGCCATGTTCACACAGGAGACTAGATTGATTAGATGTCTTTTACAATTAAATGTACTTAAGGAATGATGTGCATTTCTGAATTGCTGTCCCTTTTCCTGACCTGTGCAATTCAAAATTATTAGTGACCAGTGGGAGTGAGATCCAGGCTCTAAAGGAACCTGAAATATGCTGGGAATAGAGGGGCAGTGGAGTAAGAGTAATAGGCAAAGATGCATTTGTGAAATCTGTATCCAGGGCCTATAGAATATATACTCAGAACTTTTCACCAAACCCTTTGTAGTCATTGCTATATGAGCTCCTTGGTATTAAAGCATTATACGCCCCAAAGAGGATTTATTATTTAATCATTCTTTTTATTACTAACTTAGCCTTAAAAGAATGCAGGGCCCTATAGCCCAAGGAAAGAGGATGTTAGGATATTGGGGATATTTATTATATCCCATTTCCTTCTCATTCTCCTTTGCCAAGTATTCTCCTTTGTATAGGCAGCTCCCTGAAAATTCTTTAGCAAATGACAAATCCTTTCATTGCACAATTGGAGAAAAAATAGGCTTAAAATTTTAGCTAAGCCAAAGAGAAGGCACATTTATATTTAAATTTATACTAAGTAGTAAATGACTTCTACTACAGACTCCTTGATGATTTCTTAGATTTGTAAAGGACTTCACAGCCCCTAACCCCAACTCCTTATTTTAAGGAGGATTAAATTGAGAATTGATTTGCCCAAGGTCATACAGCAATTTTGGAGCAGAAGCTCTTCTGAAAGAAAGGTTTAATAAGAGAGTACCTTAAGAGTATTGAACACAGACATTTCTGATTGGTTTTACTAGAGGCCAGTTTTGGAGCATTCCAAAGCCAACTAAAACATCAGGTCAATCCCTAAAGAACATAAAGTAATCAATCACCAATGATTAAAACAAACTCGTCCCTTGGCCCTGCCCTGGTGGTACTCATCAAAACCTCTTATTCCTCTTTGACCCCTTAGCATCTAGCAGAGAGCTTTCCACATAAAAGGCACTTGGCAAATGTTTGATGAATGACTCCTGAAATAGGGAAGGCTTACACTGAACTCTCTATACTTTCTCATTCTGCCTCTTGGGTACACATTGATTAAATGGCTGCCTAGGTTTGTGGCTTTGCCCTTGAATGGCACTAACAATAGTGTCCGTGGTCAGCAAAGTGAAAGCTACCCAGTCTATTCAGGATTGAACCCACAGTCTTAGTCTTCCTTGAAGTATATAAGGAACTCATCAGACTATAGTCTGAAATATAAGAAACAACAAAGATCATGAGATCCACGTGTCCATGGTCTAGAGTCACCAAGTCTATCACTAGGCATTGTGAGCATCCTAAGGCAAGAAATATAACTTCCAGTTGAGAGCCAACACACCTTTCCCAGCAAACTTTTCATTGTCCTAGAAGAAAGTCTTTCCTGGCTTTGGCTTGGGGTACAGGTCATCAAGGGGGTTTGGAAAAGCCACTTAGATACTCATGGCTTGTGGGAAAGAAGTAATAAGAGTTTCTTCTATCAGGATCTGCCCTTAGCTTCAATCCTATAGTGCCTACTTCCACCAGTTCTACCTACTGTTCTTTCCCTTTGCTAGTTCACCTATACTCACCTGCAGGGCTGGGCTTGGGAATGGCTCTTGGCCCCCCAGTATGCCTGCCTCTTATCAGGCTGCCTTGATTAGGTCCCACTGCTAATGCCTTCTGTGCTTCAAAGAAAAAAAATCACTCAGGGACGACAATAGAGAGATAGGGAAGACCTTGGGCAAGGCTACCCATCAGCCTCAGAGGAAAACAGGATCCAGCAGCTGAACACACTCCTGTTGGCTGATGGCTCAGCATTGTTGAGAGTCCAGAGAGAGCCTTTAGTTGGCCTGAACCAATGAAAAGGAGCCAAATATGCACTCTCTATCTATTAAAGAGATATTTCCGCCTCTGATTGGCCCCAGAGTACTTCATCTCAGGGTTTTCCCATTGGCTTGGAACAGCATGCTGGCAGCCAGGGCACCCTGTGCTGAGCAGGCACCTACGTAGGCATGCAGTCAGGCACAGCCTGCTGCTGGGCACTCAGGGGAGATGCAGATAGAGCAGGAGGTATCAAGAGCCTCCCTCTGCTTAACTGGTGACTTCTTGGTGACCTTACCCACTTTTCCAATTTGTATCTTTCCCCTTGGGCTGAGACTGCTCTCTCTCCTAGTCCTGCTTCCCAAAGGACTTCGATTCCCAGGTATGGTGGTGACTGGCAACACAAGGGTAAGAAGTAGCCTTTTTTTCCAGGATTATTTTCATTGTTGTAGATGATTCTTGAAATCTGAAAGGTTCTGATAGTCCAAAGAAATGATAGATTCATAGACTTTTTGCTCCAAAATGGAACCTTGAAATTGTTCCCATTTTACAGATGAGGAAGAAAATTGAGGTGAACTCAGAGAGGTAATAGGGTTTGGTCAAAGTCATACAGCTAGTTAGTGGCAAGTCTCCTGACCATAGGCAAGGGCACTTTCTGATGCATCATAAATGTATCTAGAACTGTGGTATTTCATGTAAGGGCACCTTTCTATTGTTCTATATACCACATAGTTTCATTCCCTGAGAAACTCCTAGTCCCTCTGGGGAGTTCTTCAGACCACAGATAAGCATGATTAACTTTCTTAATGAGTTTTCAGCTGTGTCTTCAGTGGGTGAAGAAGGAGGTTTGCGCCATAGGCATTCTTTTCACTTCTCATTTGTGATTACTAACCCAAAGTAGTGAATTGACTGTTACCAGGGTTCTGGAATCAGGAGTCATGCAATCCGTTCTCTAAATAAGAAGTTGTCTAACTGGGGACTTTAGCCACCAGCACCATGACAATTGAGCCATTACTGTTCAACATGCAACATAGAAGCAAGTCAATTACTAAATTGAAAAAAGGCTGAACCTGAGCTACTGTCTTATTAATATGAGTGCTTTATTTTTATGCATTTATCTTCTAAATCCCCTTTAGGTTAGAGACCTGGGTTAATTTGTTCATATGTAAGATAAACTTCTGGAGAGTCTTGAAATACTGGCTAAGGGTAGCACTACTCTGTATCACCACCAACAAAACCATAAAGGGATTTTGATTGCTCAGTCTGGACTCCCCTCATTGCTTCTGTTTCTCTGATGTTTCTGACTTCCTTATTTTCCTTTTTCTCTACTTTGATAGGCCAGCTTAAGTCCTGTCTTCTCTGGGAGCCTTTCCTCATTATTGTTGTCCACATCAATCTCTTACTTCTTTGGATTCTTACTGTCTTTCCAATTTGTCTCAAGAAATGACATTTAATTCTTTCATTTTTTTACTTTTCACTAATGGTTTCATGTATATCAGTCTCATCTTCTCAACCAGTTGTAAGTTACCTAAGGGCAAGGTACACACTTTAGACTTTTTAGTGTGCCGCAAGATGTTTTGGGCACAAATCAGACTAGAATCAACTTGTGTAATGATTTGTGAAGTGCTCACAATATATTTAAGTGTATAATTCTAAATATAAAACACCCATAACAATTTTATAAAGAGATGGAAAATAAAAACAAGCAAGTAAAAAAGAAATACATTCAAATGTGCAAGGGTGAGAATGATAGATGAGTGTAAACTTTTCATATATTTACCTGGTTTTCCAAATTTTCAGCAAGGAACATGCATTACTTTTATGAGGAAAAATAAGCATTTTTAAAAGAAAATAATACCAGAGACCTATATAATTTTATTAACCAATGCCATCCTGATAAATTTAATAAGAAAATTGAAAAGAAAAGAATTGATTCATGGGTGGTGAAAATAGAGCAGAAAGAGATCATGTAAATTCTATCCCTTGTTTTAAGTTTGAAAGCCTAGGTCATTGCTATAGGAGATAGCAAGCTAGTAACTCCACCTCCACTTTCTGGAAGCAAACAGCCCAATACCCTGGAGCTCTGAGTCTGAGCCTTTTAACCTCTCATCAAATACAGCTTCCCACTTGGGTTTGCCTTCTATGCATTGTTATTTTCTCTGGTTTAATCTTCCCATGATTCCTTGGTGTGTCCTAGGTAGGGGATCCTGAAGGCTTGGCTTTGACTCATGCTTTAGTCCTTTGATAGTGTCTTCTGGAACCTCCTGCTTTGCCTCGGGAGCATCCCAGAAAAACAGGATATAAAATCCTTATCCCCAGGTGACTAGAAAAAAAACTCCTATCTTTATCCTTAACTAGTAATATAAACTCATTTTACTGAATACTTGCTATTTCAAACTCGCTGCCACTCAATATCTTTGCAAAGCCTGGTTAAAAGCAATTTTATTTAAGGAGGATCACCTGTAGATACATGCAGCCCATCCATTCATTTCACATTGGACCCAACAAAATAGACACAGGTATTTGTCATGCTCACATTTCCCTTCTAGTTAAGCCTGCTTCACCCATAGTCAAGAAAAAGCTGACTGTTTTATGCACATGAGTGGTCACTTGAAGCAAGGCAGGCCATTCACAATGAGGTAGAAGACTTATGTGGTGGATTTTACTAACAGTGTTCCTCTTGCCAGCAGTGGAATCTAATGTGCCCACAATTGGGAACTCTTGGTTAAAGCTTTGAAGACTCTTGTTAAATACAGTTTTGTCACTTATTTGGGAGGACAAACATACACAAAGCATTCCATCCATCCATGCTTCCATCTTTCCATCAAGTATTGGATTCCTAGTACAGGTTATCAATTCTTATTTGTACTTTTCAAAACACAAAGCTCTGAAAAAAACCTTTCTCACAAGTTTGATGCTAGCACTCATTTACACTTACATTAAAATATTGATAGCCTTGCCTAACCAGTTTGGCTCGGTGGATGGAGCATTGGCCTGCGGACTGAAGGGTCCCAGGCTCTCTTCCAGTCAAGGGCATGTGCATTGGTTGCAAGCATATCCTCAGTGGGGTGTGTGCGGGAGGGAGCTGATCAATGTTTCTCATTGATGTTTCTAACTCTGTAAAAAATCAATAAAATACATATTTAAAAAATATTGATAGCCTTTATTTTATTTGTTTCACTTATTATGAATATTCATGTATTTCATGACAGAAATATTAATGTATTTGGGGAACTATGGCACAACCAACTAGAAATATGTAACAAAGGCAAATACACAGGATTATCCTGATAAAATCCCCCAAATTTTGAGTTCTGAAACATATCTGGCCCCAAGAATTTGGATAAGGCCCTTTGGCCCTGTAACATGTGGGGTCAGTGTGAGGGTATCTAACCTACTTGAATCAGCCAGGAGCAGAGGAAGCTGCACAGTGAAGGGAATAGATATGCAAGTATTTGGAGAAAAAAGGGTTGTTGAGGTTCAAGCAAAGGAAACCCAGTTGGGTCACTCAGTCATTGGCTCAAAGGACATGAACAAGGCTGAAAATAGAAGGCAAATAAATGATTCAGAATAAAGATAAAATTTGAATGGAAAAGATATAGTTCAAGAATGGGAATAATGCAAAGGGGCCTAGTAGCAGCAGGCATAATATCTTTGACTCCAGTCAAATGGCTGATGACTGTTTAGGTACAAGTGTGGGTCAAACTGGCTTTATAGATGGAGAGTTGTGGCAGATGGATACAGAGAGGAATGAGACACATTAGTCTGAGACAAAGATTTGTTTTTTACTTTTTTCTACATTTGTATTTTTAAAATTTCCTTTGTGAAATATACCATACATAAAGAAAAGTGCATAAATTATAAATGTATAGCTTAGTTAACCATCACCCAGCCAAAATATAGAATATCAGCACACTTGATGCCCAACTTGTATCCTTTTCCTAATCACAACATCTCTCCTACCTCATATAGTTAAAAACAATTCTGACTTCTGCATAAATCACTTCTGTGTTTTTATTTATACTTGTGCTCCTTAGCATTCATCCCTAACCACTATAGTTTTACCAGTTAGTGACTTATATATAACTAGAGGCCCAGTGATGAAATTCCTGCACGGGGGTGGGGGGGGTGAGGGGGTGTCCCTCAGCTCAGCCTGCACCCTCTCCAATCTGGGATCCCTCAATAGGGTCAGGCCTAAATGAGCAGTCAGACATTCCTCTCACAATCCAGGACTGCTGGCTCCCAACTGCTGGCCTGCCTACCTTCCTGCTTTTCCCTAACCACTTCTGCCTGCCAGCCTGATCACCCTCTAAACACTCCCCTGCCAGCCTAATTAATGTCTAACTGCTTTCCTACCAGCCTGATTGCCTCCAACTTCCCTCCTTTGCAGGCCTGGTCACCCCAACTGCCCTCCCCTGCAGGCTTGATTGCCCCCAACTGCCCTCCCCTGCTGGCCTGATCACCCCATCTTGTGGTGGCCATCTTGTGTCCACATAGGGTCAGGATCTTTGACCACATGTAGGCAGCCATCTTATGTGTTGGAGTGATTGTCAATCTGGATATTACTCTCTTATTAGATAGGATAGAGGCTTGGTGCATGGGTTGGGGGCCAGCTGGTTTGCTCTGAAGAGTGTCCTGGATCAGGGTGGGGATTCCCTTGGGGCATGGGGCGGCCTGGGCGAGAGGCTTGTGGTAGTTTGCAGGCTGACCCAAGGGGAGGCCCTGATAGCTGGGATTAATTTATCTTCTTCAATTGAAACTTTGAAGCCTAGAGTGGAGCCAAGCCTTCTGCTCCCTCTGTGGTGGCAGCCATTTCTGTTGGGGTTTATTTAACTTCTATAATTGAAACTTTCTAGTCTTAAGCAGAGGCCTGGACTGCCAGGGTGTGTGGAAAGCTGGGTTTCCTCCATCGCCAGGGGCAACCCTAGCTTCCTGCTCTCTCTAGCTCCATGGATGCCACCATTTTAATTGAAACCTTGCAACCTGAAGTGGAGGCCTGGGCCCACCAGGGTGTGTGGAAAACTTGGCTTCCTCCATTGCCAGGGAAACCCAAGCCTCCCTCCTGCTCTCTCCATGGCCGTAGCCATCTTGGTTGGAGTTAATTTGCATACTCTCTCCTAATTGGCTAGTGGGCGTGGTTAGTGGACATGGCCTGTGGGTATAACACAGTTATGGTTAATTTGCATACTACTCTTTTATTAGATAGGAAGTATAATTCAGTATATACTCTTGTATCTAGCTTGTTTCATTCAACATTTTTGTGTGTGAGATTCATCCATGTTCTTGCATGAAATTTATTTTGTTCCTTCTTATTGCTGTATAATACTTCCTTTTGTGAATGTGTTACAACTTATTTATTAATTCTACTATAAATGAATATATGGACCATTTCCTGTTGGAGTTATGACCAACATTACTATGGATATTTTTGTTTGACTTTTGATGCACATGTGCATGCATTTCTGTTAGCAACAGAACCACTGAATCATAGGGGCTTCACAAGTTCCACTTTGGTAGATGCTGCTAAACAGTTTTCCAAAGTGTTATGTCAATTTACATTCTTCCATTGCTCCAAATTATCATCAACACTTAGTATTGTCAGCTTTTATAATTGTGATAATTCTGATGGGTATGCAGTGCTATCTCATAGTGGTTTTATTTGCATTTCTCTGGTGACTAATAAAGTTGAGCACTTTTCAATTATGTTTATTGGCCTTTTGGATAAACTGTTTTGTACAATTCCCATTTAAATATTTTGTCCAAATTTTTCCTGCCAGATTTCCCTTTTCTTATTCATTTGTAGAATTTCTTTATACATTCTTTTTTTAAAAAACTTAAACTTCTTTTTAAAAGAAATACATTTTATTGATTTTTTTTACAGAGAGGAAGGGAGAGGGATAGAAAGTCAGAAACATCAATGAGAGGGAAACATCAATCAGCTGCCTCTTGCACACTCCCTACTGGGATTGTGCCCTTAGCCAAGGTACATGCTCTTGCCCGGAATTGAACCTGGGACCTTCCAGTCTGCAGGCTGATGCTCTATCCACTGAGCCAAACCGGTTTCGGCTATACATTCTTTATAAATTAAATTTATTGGGGTGACATTGGTCAATATGAGCATATAGGTTTCAGGTGTGGGTTTCTATTTTATAAGATCTGTATATTACACCATGTGACCACCATCCAAAGTCAAATCTTATCCTGTCCCCTAGATGCAAGCTCTTTGTTTCTTATATGTGTTACAAATACATTCTCCAGCAATGCAGATTCCCATTTAATACTCTTGAGTCTCATTTTCTTCTAATTTCTATTAGGCTCCCCAGACCCAAATGACCCGCATCTTCCTAAATCTTAACAAGCTCACATATGTCCTAGGGTACACCTCTCTGATGCTGCAGGGCTGTTTCCTTCACTTTCCTTTCCATTTTCTGTCTATCACCCCACTTATCATCCTTATTTCCTTCCTTCCTTCCTTCCTTCCTTCCTTCCTTCCTTCCTTCCTTCCTTCCTTCCTTCCTTCCTTCCTCCCTCCCCTTCTTCCTTCATTCCTCTCTCCCCTTCTTCCATCTTCCTCCCTCCCTCCCTCCCTCCCTCCCTCCCTCCCTCCCTCCCTCCCTCTCTCCCTCCCTTCCTTCCTTCCTTCCTTCCTTCCTTCCTTCCTTCCTTCCTTCCTTCCTTCCTTCCTTCCTTCCTTCCTTCCTTGCCTGCCAAAGGGGCTACTTATTATTCACAGGATGGATGAAACAACCTTATTTCAGCCATTGTGCTAAGATTGTCAGATTTGCCATGTGCTATTCATACCTTGGGAAATCTTCACTCTGGAAAGCACTTGGATATCATGCAGTTATCTCTTTAATTATGAGAAATTTAAAGTTCAGAAAAAATAAGGGACTTGCCCAAAGTTACACTGCAAGTTCATAGCCAAACTAGGACTAAAACCCATGACCCTTGTATGCATGCCACAGAATTTCCACTCCATTATGTTAAGAAAGACCAAGGCACACACCTGCGCACTGTGTGTGTGTGTGTGTGTGTGTGTGTGTGTGTGTGTGTGTATTTCTGAAAATAAGTGCTGTCTGTGTCTGTGTAACATAATCAGTAGAGACTATGGCTCATGTCTGTCTGGACCTAGGTTGAAAGATCACATCACCTCTGCTACATTCCCATCTCCTGGCTGTCAAAGCCTGAAGGACAATAAATGGCTTGAGTAATGAGATGAGTTAAGATAGTGTCTCCCATGCTGAATTATGTGCCAGTTCCAGGACTACAGGATTCTGCCACAATCCATTTACACAAGAAATTAAATTGAAGATCACAATGTAATATTCATATATTAAATCCTGGCAGACAATCAAAGTAATTAAGGCCAAATGCTCTGAATCATCCTGTGGTGTCATGAACATTCTATTGTTGGATTTTTAGAAGGAATTACTTCTACAACCTAATATCTTGGAAATCAATAATATTCCTTTGGAATGTGAATAATTTGAAAGCCATCATAATACCCAGTACTACTCAACTCCTTTTGCCCCCATAAAAGTGGAATTCTGTTAGAAAGAGGTGTTATATGGACAAGGAAAGTCTGATTTCAAGACACTAGAGTTAGGGGATGGAAACCAGTCTCTGAAATTGTATCCTTTCATTGTATTTTTTAAAGAGCTGGCTACATTCCATCTTAAATTGAAACAGCCAAACTGATGCTGGCTTCTAGGCTACCCCTAGCCACAAACTGATATGCTTGTTGTGTAGTTCTGTGGCTATTACAAATACATGCTACTTATTTTAAAACAGAACTTGGGGAATGGAAATGGCTCCATGTATCCTCACAGTGCTGGATAGGACTGACCTTCAGACCTTCTCCCTGCCATGGGTCACCTCATCTCTCAAAGCTTCTCCAACTACCATCATCTCTTAGTCCTTGTTCTTCACAGCTTCCCTTTGCCCACACCTCTGCTACAGAATTCATCATAAAGTTCTCAAGTTATTTGTTGGTTCCTCTCCTGGAATGAATGTACCTCAAGAGAGCGGGGTTTAAGTCTCAATCTCTCCAGTGTCCCTACATCTTAACCAGTACATACTTTAGACAAAGTGCTTGATGTACAATTGATGGATGGATGAAAGACTAAATAAGTTAAAGAATGAATGAATAAGACAACAAACTTATACGACTGTATCTCTTTTAGGGAATTACAGGGTTAATGTCATGGCAGTATTAAAGAAAAGAATGAAGCTTCCTTTCTCTTCCAATAAATGCCTTAATTCTCTCCCAAAAGAAACCACAATGACCTAAACTATCACCAACAAATGAAACCCTGTCACCAAGAATGTGCAACTAAAAATTACCAAAAAGTATTAAATTAACTTACAGTTTTTAGAGTTCTACTTAGAAAATAATCATTATTTTACCTGAACTAATTATAAGACATTTATGCATCTTGAATACTACATACAAAGAAAGTCTCTGATTCATCAGTTTTGCCAGTGTGCCTATACAGTAAAATTCCTACCAAATTACTTATTTTTATAAATATTTATCCATAGCCTAAGCTTGTTGATTCTAAGCACCATCAATATTTCTGACTTTAGCTCAGATACTGCACCCTTGACTGTTCCATAATGGTGATTTACAAATGAGATATTTGAGAGACATTTAACTGTATCTTGTTTATATCTCTATCCCTAGCTATAGCACTGAGCTTGGTACAGAGAAAGCTCTTGCTGAAGAATGAATGAATGAATAATAAGTAAGACAATAGCTCTAAGGGATGTTTCCCATAATCAAAGTAGAGCTTTATAAGGACCTATATACTGAAAACAGCAGGCACTATTAAAAGATATTGAAAAAAAACCCACAAAGAAATTTAAAGATATTCCATGTTTAAGGGTTGGAAGAAACAACATAGTTAAAATGTCTATATTACTCAAAGCAATATACAGATTCAATGCAATCCCCATCAAAATCCCAATGGCATATTTTAAAGAAATAGAACAAAAAATCATCAGATTTGTTTGGAACCACAAAAGACCCCGAATAGCCAAAGCAATCTTAAGAAAAAAAATGAAGCTGGAAGTATCACACTATATGAATTCAAATAATACTACAGAGCTACAATAATCAAAACAGCATGGTATTTGCAGAAAAATTACTCACAGTCCAATGGAACAGAATTGAGATCCCAGCAAGAAAAACCTCATCTATATGGGCCAATTTTTTACAAGAGAACCAAAAAATACACAAAGGAGAAAAGAAAGGCTCTTCTGTAAATGTTGCTGGGAAAATTGAAAAGCCACATGCAAAATAATACAACTATAATTTGTCCCCATAAACAAAAATTAATTCAAAATGGATTAAAGACCTAATTATAAAACCCAAAACAATAAATTACATAGAAGAAAATATAGGTACTAAACTTATAGACCTTAATATTAGAGAAGATTTTATGAGTTTGATACCAAAGGCAAGGGAAATAAAGGCAAAAAATAAATTATGGGACTATATCAAACTAAAAAGCTTCTGCATAGCAAAAGAAACTGCCAACAAAACAAAAAAGCAACCAACCAAATGGGAGATGATATATGCAAACAACAGCTCCAACAAGGGGTTAATATAAAATATATGTATAAAGAACTCATAGAACTTAACATCAAACAAACAGACAGACAAACAAACAAACAATCCAATTAAAAATGGGAAGAGGACCTGAACAGACACTTCTCCCAGGAAGACATACAAATGGCTAACAGATATACAAAAAGATGCTCAACTTCACTAGCTATTAGGGGAATGTAAAACAAACAACAAGTGTTGGTGAGGATGTGGAGAAAAAGGAACTCTTTTGCACTGCTGGTGGGATTGTAGACTGGTGCAGCCACTGTGGAGAACAGTATGGAGTTTCCTCAAAAAACTAAAGGTGGAACTCCCATTTGACCCAGTGATCCCACTTTTAGGAATATACCCCCAAGAAACTAGAAGCATGAATCAGAAAGGATTTATGTACCCCTATGTTCATTGCAGCACAATTCACCATAGCTAAGATTTGGAAACAGCCTAAGTGCCCATCAGCAGATGATTGGATTAAAAAACTGTGGTATTTCTACACAATGGAATACTACACTGCAGTAAAAAAGGAGTTCTTACCATTTGCAACAGCATGAATGGAACTGGAAAGTATTATGCTAAGTGAAATAAACCATCAGAGAAAGATAAATACCACATGATCTCAGTCATTTGTGGAATATAATGAACAACATAAGCTGATGAACAGGGACAGATCCAGAGGCAGAGAAGCATTGACCAGAATGCTGGTCCTCAGGGTGAAGGTACAGGAGGGAGGGGGGAAGGAGGAGAGATTAACCAAAGGAGTTGGATGCATGAATATAAGTCTAACCAATGGATATGAACACCAGGGGGGTGAGGGCATGAGTGGGGGGAAGGTTGGGGGTGGTTAACAGAAAGATAAGGACACATATGTAATACCTTAATAAAGAAATTGTAGGAAAAAAGTACAATGAGAATCCATCTCACATCTGTTAGAATGGCGATTATCAACAAGACAGGTAATAACAAATGTTGGAGAGATTGTGGGGGAAAAGAACTCTCATTCACTGTTGGTCAGAATGTAAACTGGTATAGCCACTATGGAAAATAGTCTAGTAGTTCCTCAAAAAATTAATAATAGAGTCACCACAGGACTCAGCAATCCCACTTCTGGGTATCTACCCAAAAACTCAAAAACATGTATTCACAAAAATATATCCACCCCTATGCTCATTGCAACTTCATTCACAGTGGCCAAGGCATGAAGACAACCAAAGTGTGTTTTTTTTTAAATAAAAGTGTCCTTTATTATGCCATTGTGGTCTGAGAAAATTTTTTTTTATTTTTTTTATTTTTTAAAATTTCTTTGTTGATTAACGTATTACAGATGTGTCTTAATCCCCCATTATCCCTTCCAACCCCCCTCCCCACTCATACCCTTATCCCCCTGGTGTCCATGTCCATTGATTAGGCTTATATGCATGCATACAAGTCCTTTCGTTGATCTCTTCCCTTTACCCCCACCCTCCCCTACCTTCCCTATGAGGTTTGACAGTCAATGCTTCTCTGTCTCTGTATCTGTTTTTGTTCATCAGTTTATGTTGTTCATTATATTCCATAAATGAGTGAGATCATGGATACTTATCTTTCTTTGACTGGCTTATTTCACTTAGCATAATGCTCTCCAGTTTCATCCATGCTCTAGTTTGAAGCAGCCACCTTTTACTCCTTTTTCTTCTTCTTCCTCTTCTTAAAGAATACCTTGCAGCATTTCATCTAATACTGGTTTGGTGTTGATGAACTTCTTTAGCTTCTTCTTATCTGTGAAGCTCTTTATCTGACCTTTAATTCTGAAGATAGCTTTGCTGGGCAGAGTAATCTCGGTTGTAGGTTCTTGCTATTCATTATTTTGAAAAATTTTCGCCACTCCCATCTGGCCTGCATAGTTTCTGTTGAGAAATCACCTAATAATCATATGGGTGCTCCCTTGTAGGTAATTGTGCTTTTCTCTTGCTGGTCTTAATATTCTCTCTTTGTCTTTTGCACTTGGCATTTTAATTATGATGTGTCTGGTGTGGTCCTCTTTGTATTCCTGTTTGGGGTTCTGTGCATTTCCTGGACTTTTAAGTCTATTTCTTTCCCCAGGTGGGGGAAGTTTTCAGTCATTATTTCTTCAAATATGTTTTTAGTATCTTGCTCTCTCTCTTCTTCTGGCACCCCCATAATTCTGATGTTGGTACGCTTGAAGTTGTCCCAGAGGCTCTTTACACTATCTTCATATTTTTGGATTCTTTTTTCGTTTTGCTTTTCCAGTTGAGTGTTTTTTGCTTCTTTGTATTTCAAATCTTTGACTTAATTCTTCCAATCCTCTAGTCTGCTGTTAGATCTCTGTATAATATATTTTTTAAAATTTCAGTCAGTGTATGTTTAATTTCTAGTTGGTCCTTTTTCGTATCCTCGAGGGTCTTGCTGAATTTATCAGCCTTTTGTAGAAAATTATTGAAAAACCTTATAACTGTGGTTTTGAACTCTATATCCAGTTGTTTGCTTTCCTCCATTTCTTTCATTTGTGATCTGTTTCTTTGTCTCTGAATTTTGGCTGCTTCCCTGAGTTGACAAAGTGGTTTTGTGTGCTAGGTGTCCTATAGGGCCCAGTGGCTTAGCATCCCCAGTTACCTGAGGTGGACACTCTTGCTGCATTCCTTTTTGGACTGTGTACACAGTCTTGTTGTAGGTAAGCCTTGATTGTTGTTGGTATCACTGGGGGGAACTGACCTCAGGCCAATTGGCTCTGAGGATCAGCTGTGTCTTCGCTAGGAGAACTTCTGCTTTGGAGATACCCTTATAAGACAAGACTTGCAAAAATCTCTGCTCAGCTTGGATGTGGCAGAATCTCAGAGTGGAGCAGACAGCATTGGCTTCCCATCAACCCTGCCCTAATAGGCCCCTGTGTCTCAGTGTTCCATGATAATTGCTGCAAGCACCTCTGAGTGAAATCTGCCCTCGAGTTCTGCCCACTACCAGACAGTCCAGTTTCTCCCCAAATGATTCTGGGTTCCCAGAGTCTCACCTGGAACTGGAGTTCAGTATAGTCAGGAGCTTTTGTCTCCCTCCCAGCAGTGCACTCAGTTGCCAGTCCTCTCTGCATGTGCATCTCAGTACCTCTGCCTTCTACAGCTCCTATGAGTCTCAGTGTGCTTTTCTCTTTCCTTCTAGTTCAAGAATTTCCACTCAGCCAGCCTTCCTGTGGTTCTGGATGATGTCCATTTTGTCTTTTAGTTGTACTTTTGAAATTGTTGTTCAAGGCAGAAGTTTTGTTGTTTACTTATGCTGCCATCTTGGTTTCTCCAAGGGAAGCTTTCTTAACTGAGATGGAAACCTAGTGATTCTGACCAAGATTAATACCTGGCCTATAGCAACACATTGAAATCATATGTATCTCACTGCCAAACAGAAAAGACAAAATAGGAAGAACAAAAACAAACAATAAGCCATTTCTGGTACTCTGAAAGGCAAAAGTAAATGAATGGGACTATATCAACTAAAAAGCTTCTGCACAGCAAAATAAACTGTCAATAAGACAAAAAAGCAACCAGCCAAATGTGAGATGATATTTGCAAGTCTCTTCTAGGTTTCTCTAATTTCTTCATCTGTTTTTTCCCACCCAACCTCCCTTCCCCATCCCTTTTGTTTTTTACTCTGTCTCTTTATCTCTGATTTTTCTATCTTTTTATTATTTTTCTATTTTATTTCTCCCCCTTTCTCTTCATCTGTTTTCATGTTTTCTCTCTAGATTTATCTTTCACCGTATATTTTCCTTTTTAAAAAAACTTTTGTTTTCCCCCTTTATCTTTTTTTGTGCTTCTTTTTTATAGTTTATTATTTATTTTTTAAATATATATTTTTTATTGTTTAAAGTATTATAAATAATAGTATATATGTTTTCTCCCCCCCCCCACTGACGTTCCCCTGGCCTCCCCTAACCCCCAGCACATGGCCTCGCCTGCCCTCTCTCCCCCAGTGTCTTGTATCCATTGTTTATGCTTATATGCATGCATACAAGTCCTTCGGTTGATCTCTTACAGCCCCCATTCCCCACCCGCCCCTGCCTTTCCACTGTAGTTTGAGAGTCTGTTCAATGCTTCTTTGCCTCTGTATCTATATTTCCTCCATTTATTTTCTTTAAAAAATCTTGCATCTGCATACTAGAAATAAACATAAGAACAAAAAATGTTTGAGTCTCAGTTTCAATGTCCAACAGTTCTGAGTCCCAGTTTCAATGTTAAATAGTTCCTTATTGTGCTTCTCTCTTAATTTTTTTTATTTCTCCCTTTCCTCTTAGCTCTTCATTTTGGATTTATTTTTCCTCTTTTCCTCCTACTCCATGTGTATCTTTTTTGTAGTCCATTATTCATTTTCCTCTCCATCTTTCCCTGTCCCTTTTTTATCCCTGTCTCCATTTTTTTTTTACTTTTCCCCGTTTCTCTTCCTATGGCCTGTTCTTTTAATCTCTCTGTCAGCCTCTTTTTGTACTTTGTCTACTGCAAAGATGTTTCAAGCATTAAGAGTTTTCCTTTTCTAACCAGAGCTGGGCTATGGGTGGGTGGAGTTCATTGTCATCTCATTTAATGGTGGGTAGGGTTGTTGTTGTTCCTTGGAACCTAACCAAAACATCCTCACTCCCTGCTCCCAGGACCCTGTCTGCAAAGTCACACTGCAATTCCAGAGTGCCGCTAGCATTCCCTGCACGTCCCATGCAGAGCAATGAGCCCCCAGGTAAGGTAGGAGAATTCATCAGCTACCCGACAGGGCTAACAATTTACTCCTGAGAAATAATCCATATCTGAATAATGGATCACTCCAACTCCCTCAGACCATTTTTCTTGGCATTTAAATGGCACCAGAATCCAGGGGCAGAGCCAGGATTCCATCCCAGCTTTATTGGTAGATGAATAGGCTGGAATAGTAATATTAAGGATTATAAGGGACACTTTTCATTTGCTTGGTGCTTTTAAACTTTATAAATTTAGAGGAAATTAACCTTCCTCGGCTCATCACTTTAGAATCTCACCCTCTATGGACCCTGTTTGCAAATTCAGAAGCAGGGGCTTTTAAGTGACTCACAAAGTAATTTAGCCTTTTACTGGCTAAAATGAGAGGAAAACTTTATTTTTATGGCTTCCTGAGACTCTCTGAATGCTAGGTGGATTTCTGATCTCTGTGTCTTACTGTTCTATCTGTGAAATGGAAGTCTGAGAGACAGTAAAATATAGAGGCTCATTGTCAGACAGACCTGGGTTTGAATCCTAGCTGTGATTCAGTTAGCTGTGTGGTTTGGGGCTAACTAATTACTCACTCTGAACCTCACTTTCCTCCTCTATAAAACAGGGATCCTAATAAAACTTCCTCATAGGACTGTTATGAGGATGAAGAAAGATTATGCATGTAAAGTGCTTAATATAGTGACTGGCTCATAGTAAAAGCTCCATGAGTGCTTTTATTACTACTGCCTGTCTCTTTAAAGGGTTTTGAGCTAACTCATACAAATGCATGAGAAAATTGGTCTGGGGGAGGTGAAGAGATAATTGATGAGCCAGCTTCCACAGCGGTGTCCCTGAGGCTTCTATTGGGGGAAGGCACCTGGAAGGGTGAATTCTAATGATGGGAGGAGCTAAGGATTCTCCTTAGGTTAGGAGGACTGGGTGGCTTCTGGGATTCTAGAAACAGGCATAGAGAAGGGAAGAGGTTGGGGATTTGTGATCAGGTCCTAAATGTCTCAACAGGATGCTGCTTAGCAGGATCAATTGTCGGTTGTCAATTTCAGCTGCCTAATGTTCTCCTTCTCAGGGTCTCAGTTGTCAGCTTCCCTGTGTCAGTTCTCTTCCATAAAAGCTGTACAGAGGACCCCACCCCCACCCCATGCCACACACACATTTGGGGAATCTTGAAGCTGAAAGGATTTACAGAAGGCCAGCAAAAAATAAAACTAATGAAATCTTGTGCAGGAACTTTTTGTGTAAAAGGAAGTTCGCTGTACACATGTAAGAATGATTATTAATATCCTCAATAATAACATTAGCAATCAATCTTTAGAGCTTGTTCTATGGAGTGTGGCTGTTAGAGGTTGACACATCATCTCAGATGGCAACACACATTCCCAAAGTCCACCGGCATGCGGAATCACAGCCCACGTTCTTCTCCCCCTTTACTGGGACCGCATCTCCCAGAATCACGCACATAATTCAGCCTTCAGTGAAATGATTCTGACGTTATTCAGGCTCCCTAGAGATTGGATGCCGTGCGGAGGCGGGTAGTATGAGCTACTGGCTTCAAGCTCAGGGAAGGGGAGAAATTGATAAGTCTTCCAAGCACCAAGGGCTTGATTCCTTTGCAAATGAGAAGGGCTTTGTCAAAGCCTGATGGTTTATTAATAATTCTCTCAACTGAAGAGAGCACCGTGCTTATCAATTAACAAGTATTTAGTGAGAACCCTCTGTGGGAGACCTAAAGAGGTCTGGTTGAGCTGACAATGTGGTTGAGGAGACAGACCACAGACATAAAGATTATTGACAATATAAAGCAGTCCCTTCAACAAAGAAATGCAAGCAGCTGGAGTAAAGTGGGAAAAATGTAAGATACAGAGTCAGGAGAATTGATGCCACAATCTCTCCAAGCCTTGGTTTGCCTATCCTTTTGGAAAAGCAGTCTAGTGGCATTGAGAGAGTCAGACCAACCTAACTTAAAATTTCAATCACCTCACAAACGAACTGAGGGTCTTTGAACAAGTTACTTAACTACTAGATGCATAATTATATTATTTATAAATTGGGGTAGAATAGTAGCCCCAATGAAAGCACACTGGTAAAGCACTAAGAATGCCTGGCATACGGTAAGTGTTCAATAAACAGTTCCTATTATTATAAAATGCAGGGAGAGGGAAAAGTAGGGAATGCTTAGAAATGGAATTTCTAATTTTTCTTTAGCTCTTTATGTGCCTGACATTACATTTCAGAGCAATGCAAACTCAAAAAATACTTATATGTAAATAATAATTATGATATCACTCTGTGATATGTTTTATATTTCTCTCCAGTATTACTCACTAATTTTGGTATGATCAAATTTACAGAACAATTAAATAGCAGGGGAGGTAAATTATATATGCCTTGTGATCTTGAGTACCTCTCTGAACTTCAATTTTCTTAGAATGTGGCCAAGAACACCTACTTTGCAGGGTTGCTGTGAAAATCAAATTAAAATGTGTATTAAACACTTAGCACAGAATAACTTCATTCCCCTCTCTCTTCTGTAAAAATGGGAATAATAATAAACCTCACTGGGGTATTACCATGATGAAGTCAAGTAAATATACAGGAAATGTTTGTAAATCCCAACAACAACCTTTACAGAACATTTGTTGCCCAATTAACAAATGTTAATCAATTACATAAACATTTATTGTGTCCTATATGAAGTACTCTGTTTAAGGTGCTGTGAGTGATCCAGAGAGATCAGGGACATTAGAGTGGATAACCCCCTTCACGCAAAAACAGTATTAAGGAAAAGACCTTGAAGGTTGCTCCCATGCAGGATACCAGAGGAGAATGGAAACCCAGAAGGAGAACACTGATGACAACACTATCATGGCATTTCATCTTCAGAGCCAAGGGGAGAGTTTAATTAAAGGGAAGCAATTCATAATGTAGCATTTTGCAGAGATGGCAAATGAAATTAAGATATAGATGTGTCCCTTTGGATTATGGCTCCAAAAGAACACTGGTAGCTGCAGTAAAAGAATCTCAGTGGAGTGTGTGTGTATGTGTGTGTGAAGGGAAAAAGGCACCATCTTGATGTGGACTGGTAAATGAGTGTATGAAAAGAAGTGAGGAGACAAGTCTATACAGCTATGTGAAAGTATTAAGGAGTTTCTATTAAGGAGACTGAGAAAAATAAGATGGGATGATACCTGCAAGGGTCAGAGAAGGATTGTTTTCATATAGAAATGTTTGAACATTTTTGTAGGCTATGGGAAAGAATAAGCCCATAGGGAAAGAATGGAAGAATAAGCAAATGAAAGGGTTATTGAACAGGCAGAAGTCAGAGATGAGACCTGAGAGGTACAGCTAAGAGAAGAGCTAGTTCTGTGCTTGGGACTGTGACATTCTGATGGAGTCCTGAGGTGGAGCCCTGTGGAAGGGGATGTATCGTTGACACCTAGATTTTAGTATAGGCAGGTGGGGTGGCTACATAAGTAGGGGAATTTCCTCCCAGTTTGCATTTTCAAACTTTTAACATACAGTAAATTTGAAAAAAGGCACAATAAATGCTTGTACATACAAGTTGCCATACTGGCATACTCTCCTTCTGCTATAAATGCCCTCTCTCACTTTGAAAGTATTTTGCTGACATCATGATACTTCACTCTGAATTGCTTCAGCATATATATCTAAGAATAGGAGTTTGGGGAAACTTTGTAAGGGCTCTGGAATTCTCAGATAGGGTAAAGTCTCCAGTGCAAAGAGGGTCAGGAAATATATAAGGTCTGAAGACCAAATTCAGCTTGGATATGGCTAGTGTGAGAAGGAGCCAATTAGAAAGAAAGAGGCACAGACCCTGGTTCAAGTATAGGTTCCAAATAAAAAGAAGGAAGAGGAGGAGAAGAAGGAAAAAGAATAATGATTTCCTGCAAGTCACTTCACTTCCCCAAGCTTTAGTTTCTTCATCTATAAAATGGTTGCTATGCTAATCTATGTCCTACTAACCTCCCAAAACTGTATGGGGTTCAGATGTGGAAAGATATGAGGGCACATTGGTAGCTGCCACATTTAAACATATAAGAACAAATAATTTGCAGAGATGACTTTCAGGGTTAGTTTTTCTTCTTTCTGACATTTTTTTGTGTTCCCCCTTAATCTTTACTATTACCACCCCCCAACCTGGTTGAAACTTCTAGAGTTGGAAAATTAATCCTGCCTACCCCTAGCTTTACAAAATTAAGTGAGCATTTTTGATTTTATCATTTCATTCAACCAGAGGGGTATGTGTGTGGGTGATGCAGTTGTCAACTAAAAGCAGTTTTTCTGCCTCCTTGGGAACTGAAGCATAATCGTAGTTCTGTCTTCCTTGTGTCATAATGAAACTTGTATTTTCTGAGTGGTATCAGCACATTGACAGACAACTCCTGGGATCTAGGGAGGGGTACTGGAAAAGAACAGGCTGGGGAGGGGTGTGATTTGAGAGATCTGGAAACTGGTGTCAGTTCATCTGTCCTCCCATGGGTGACTTTGGACTAGTCACTTACTGTCTTTTACTTCAGCTTTTCATAACTTAAAAAATTGGAATAATTACTTCCCATTTCTACCTCACAAAGATGGTGCCAGGACCTTGTCAGGTTTCTGTGCAATGAAAATCTTTGGAAGTAATAGAGCTACGATCGCAGGGTGGGGAATGTATCCTAGGAATGCTAAGTAGCTGGAAAGGAACTTGAAGTTTTCCTTGTATAACTCCATTTGAGAAGTGATGAAACTGAGGACTTCTGAAACTCAGATCATCCATAATTTTACTATATGTTCACCATGAAACCAGATAAATCTTTCCCAAACAAAAAAGCAGGGAAGAAGTCTTGAGGTCCTAAGGCTTATAGCCCCTTTTAGAGAGCACATATAATCCCTTTACATATCACATGTACTGTTTGATAGGACTCCTCAAGAGGGGTTTAAGAGGCATGATTACTAATCTATTATTTTTTCCCATGGGCCTGGGAAAAGATTTTTTTGTTATCTTACTTCTGAATGTATGGAGAGCTTCATAACAACCTTTTGAGGGAGATGGGCATGGGGCAGGGAACTCCATTTCATAGAGAAGGAGCTGGGGGCTCAGTTTGGAAAGCAAACATACTTGCATTCATCCAGCCGGTCACTCCTTCTATTTTAACTTTAAATGCCTTGGTCTTTCCACTGAGCTTTAGCTGTTTCTTGCCTGATGTGTGGAACACAACAGATAGGAAGTTCAAACAAGGTAATCTGACTGAAAAATGCTATGTAGACATACACAGGATTCTTTAAAAATCCAAATGGAATATGCTTATTTTGAATACTACTAGCCCCTATTAGAAATCAAGTTTCCAGGTTTGCTCAAATTCTCATGCTATGTATTTACCCACATACCCAAAATAAGTAGAGTGGGGTTAAAGAAATAACCTAATAAATCCTGATGTCTTCCCCAGTATTCCTTGTAGCTGGAGTACAATGGGAAGAGACAGCGATGGAGGGTTTTTAGGGAAAGATGTCTTTTCTCTATGTTAGAATTTCTTTAACTTTATTTTATATTAGAACTTCCATAGGGAGCTTGCTAAAATGCTGTTTTCTGGTTCTTATGCCCCAAAAATTGTTGTTCAGTAAGTCTGGAGTGGGAGCATTGGTTACAGCACCATCCCAAATGGTTCTGATGTATCTGGCCCAATGGATCATACCTTAGAAAATCCTTATCCTTAACAAATTTTTGGGCCTTTGGATATTGGAATCCCCTGCAATTAGAAACTGTTTGCCTGGGGGACAAAAACTTTAAAAAAAACCACTTGAAACCTATATAATATTATTAACTAAGTACTTTTGAGTTTTAGGGGAAAAGGTAGGCAGGTTCGAAGCCTTCTTTTTCAGAGTCAACAAGCCTCCAGCTTGTCTTCATTATTGTGCCTTCTTCCAAGTGAAAACATGTTTTCTTCCTGCTAAAGACCTCATTGCAAACAATGACTCAAGTAAGGAGCAGGGTGGTTAGCTATTAATTGGTTTGCAATAAGATACCCTTAAGAGGCAGCAAGCTGTTGAGCTCTAGGCCTTGAGCTGTCAGGGTGAGGGCAGATATAACCAATATGCCCTTTGTGAACACTCACCTTAGGGTGAGGGGTTGCAGGTCCAGGCAAGCAGGCTCCTGGCTCCTCAGTTGGAGTGCTAGGGACCTCTGTATTCTTGGAGAGGAGGTGCCATAACTGATTATGTGTTCCTGCACAAGAAAGGAGCCCTGCACCATACCCACGGACCAACTTTTAGCTTTTTCTTGGTCATGAAAGCCAGCCCTAGTGCCTTGTAACAGTAGCACAACTCCAGCTTAAAAACCCTAGTCATTTATAAAGAGGCAAGGTTATAAATTTTCTATAGGTAGTGTTTTTTAACTCCAGAAAATGTTTAGTAAAGAAAATTTGAAAAATACTGAAACATGCAAATAATAAAAGTTAAAAATTGCCCGTAATTGCAATGCTCAAATAAAATCACTATTAAGATTCTGGTGTTTTTCCAGTTACTTTTCTTTCTATGCATAGGCTTATGATTTATTTCCACTGTTTATATAATAGTATGCATACATTTTGCATTTTGATTATTTTTTTAATCTTTTAATCTTCACCTCAGGATGTTTTTTTAAAATTAGAGAGAGAGAGAGAGAGAGAGAGAGAGAGAGAGAGAGAGAGAGAGAGAGAGATTGCTTGCCTCCCATATGAGCTCTGATGGAGGATCAAACTCAAAACCTAGGTATGTGCCCTGACTGGGGATCAAACCTGCAAACTTTCAGTGTGCAGGACTATACTCCAACCAACTGAGCAACTTGGCCATGACTGATTTTTTTAAATTATGCATTTAAAAATGTGCAATAATTCATTGAGAGAATGGACATTATATACATAGCTCAATATCTTGCACAGAGAGGACATTGAACAAATATTTGTTGAACGAACAAATGGATTGATGAGTGAATGCATTCCCTTACTATGTGACATTTGCTTAAGGGCAATATTTTCAAAGGAAACTTAACACTATGTAATTAAATGGTAGAAGTGGGCCAAAAAAAGGGAGGAGGAGAAACTGCTAAATTGACTGCTAAATAATTTTTTTGAGAAATTTATACTCTATTTCCCCTTCTCTCCCCCCCCCCCAAGAATATACTTTCGCTTTCCTAGAGCTCATTCATACTGTTAATATTCCCATTTTACAGTTGAGGAAAACCAAGCCTCAGAGAGGTTAAATAATCTTCCTATAATTACATAGCTAGTACATAGCAATATTGAGCTTCCAATCCAGGTCTGTGAGCATCTATGTTCCTTTGCTACGTCACACTCCTTGCAGAAAAGGCCAATGAAAAGGGTAGCTGTCATGAGTTTGTACCCTAGGTAGAACTACTCTGGAATCAGAGAAACTTCAGTTACTGAGAGGCAACTGAGCAACCTGGCCAGGGCTGATTATTTTTAATTTAATTATACACATAAAACAATTGTGCAATAATTCATTGAGAAAATGGGCATTATATACATAGTTCAATATCTTGCACAGAGAGGACAGATGGTGTTGGAATGGGCAGATAGTCTATGTTTTCAGGAACCAAAACAACAGCAACAACACATTCAACTGGGGGCAGGTACTGAGGCCATTATGAAAAATAGTGATGAATAAGCTCATGGGAAGAGGTAAGATCAAGGCCAAGATTGAAATATCCAGAGCCTGAAACTGGACATTTCTAGATGTCAGCCTTGTCTGGCTTGGAAGACTAGATATTTGTACAGCAAAAATTGGTAAAAGAGAAGGCCTGGTGAACGTTTGTTGTCTTTGATTGCTTTTAGAAAACAGAAAATTGGAAATGATTTAGAAATTGATGCAAAGGCAGAGAAGTAGCACGTTTCCCGGGTAGGAAGAAAAATGCGTCAAAGCCCTTTAAACTATAACTATAGCTCTACTTTGCTAAGAATTGCATGGCAAAATGCGGCCATGCAATTTTTCCATTTTATGTACCTCTTTTGCCACATAAATGCAAATACCAGTGGTTAGCAAAGGAAATGTAATAATTGCTCTTCCTGAAGGACCTGGGTTTGCAGCCTCCACTCTTTAGGCCTGGAAGAGGGATTTTCAGATTTCTACATCCTCACTAGCATTTTGATAGACGAGTCCCATGTTCCCAGTGGAGCAAAACAAGGCACAGAGTCATGCCTGTACAACTGCCAATGGAGAATTGAAGGGAGAAATTAATTTGGGTCCCTGAACTTAAACATAAAAGGAATTTTTGTTTACAAGCCTTTCTTGCCCAATATGTTTCAACTCTGTTAGCTGCTTCTACCCCAGGATTTGGGGGTATGCCTGATTTAACACCGTCAAATGCTCCAAACACGGAACCCATTATGGTATGTCCTCCAATGTGTACTTAAAATTTAAAAATACAAAGCCATGAAAACAAGTGTAATGAAATCCAACATAGTACCACTCCCAATTGAAATATCAAATTATTTCCCAAAATAAATGTTGGTGCCTCTCCTATGCCAGTGCCCTAAGCAAAAGCATAGATGGTGGAGCCCATACATCAGCAGATACTGATGTGTACCCCATATTCATGCATACTTTACACTGAGTTCTTTTATTTGGTAATCAATCTCCTCAAAACAAAAGTTCTCAGACAAGAAAGCATCTCCTTCTTCCTGAGGGATCAACAGGACCAGGGCAGTAAAATTACTCTCAGCTTTGGGGCCCCTTGGGGGACAAAACTCTTTTCTCCTACTCACATTCTTGGTTTTTCTAGAACAGAGCAGTTTTGTAAAATCACACCTGGAGCTACTAAGCTAGGGCTGAGGTGATGCCTTCCCCACAACAGGGAGTTCCCAAATACTAGGAGGTGCCTCCCCTTCCGGTTCAGAGCTCCCAAAGTAGACTCTGTTTTCAGCTTGGATTGGACCTCCTGAGGGCTGAGATGATGTCTCCGCTAAAGCGTAGGGTTTCTTAGGTCTGGGATACAGCCTCACCCTCAGATCTGAGGCTCCCTGGGACACGTGCGCCATCTCGTCCTCACATTCCAGCTTCTGGGGACAGGCCCACTCTTAAACGCCCTATTAGGTGTTCCTGGGGGCAGAGACCTCCCCTCCCTCTCAGATTCGGGGCTCACCAGGACTGAGATGGCGTCTCCCCTCAGACTCTGGGACCTCTGGGATAGGGGAAGGGTCCTGCCTTCAGTCAGAGCTTCCCCGGACAGGAGCTGTGTCACGGCCTCCCTTCGAATGGGGGAAGGGGCTGTTGGACCAGCGGCTTCCCCTCCGGCGGGGGTGGGGGTGGGTTCCCTGAGGCCCTGCCCCCTTCGTGACATGCCCGAGGTGTCCGGTGACCAAGACACTCTTAGCAGGGTGCAGGGTGCGGCTCAGGGCGTGGTCAGCGGGGGCTACTTAGGCCGGCCAGTGCTGGGGACGGCGTGAAAGCTAGTTTCCAGGCTGCCAGGCACTCAGCGAGGGTCATGGCGTGGATTCTGGACTGCCTGTTTGCTTCGGCCTTTGAGCCCCGCCCCCGCCGTGGTGAGTTGGGACCACCGAGCAGGGAGGGCTGGAGTTCTTGGCCCGGGGCGGCTTGGGGCTGCAGCCCCAGCTGGGAGCCCGGGGGATTGGCTAGCTGCCCCCTTGCCTCCCTTCCCCCTGGCTTTTAGCTAATTGTTCCTGGCTCAAGGGACTGCCCCGTCGAGGCCCGGGCATAAATCACCAGCTTTGCCCGGAATACCGAGCAATCCTGCTAATGGCTCGGCGGGACAGGGGGTGAGTATGGGGGCGGAGCCTTTGGCTCAGCCTTCCTCTGGGACAGAGGGAGAGAGCTTTGAGGCCAGATCTGCAAGAGCGCCTTCAGCAACCCAAGGGCCCTAAAGGCCCAAGGATGAATGCCCCTGGCAGGGCACACAGGACCCAGGGGACCGTAAAATGAGTGGGGGAGGGGGGAGAGCTTTTGCCTTGAAGCTTGTCCCCCTTGTCCCATTCTCAACTACAGAATATCAACATGGGCCACTTATAGTCGTGGAATTCAATGCCTTTAAGAGATGGTGGTGACACTGAAGCCCAGAGATTGGAAAGGCCCGCTCAAGGTCATACAAGGAGTTGTCAGCAAATCAGGTCTACTGAAGTTCTGCCAGCTTCCCACTGCTCCAAAATGCCCAATGATGCAGGCATAGGGTCTTCAGTCTGGTCCTTCCTTGAGTATTTGCGATTAAATTCTTGGTTCCCCTATCCCTGCAGAGTTGAGTATATAGATGTGCAAAGATCACAGCACTAGTACAATATGTGGGTGGCATTTCACCCGTTTCCTGGCACTGCTTCTGTAAAGTATATTTTGGAAACCAATTATTTTTTCCTCCTTACAGTTTCAGGAGATGGATATTTTCTTTTTGAGATTTCTCAGAACCCCCCCCCCCACACACACACACACACTGTCCTTCACTCCTCCTTCTAGGCCCCACCCTCTCCAGGCTGCCACCTGCCCCCACTGCCACCTGTTTCTCCATAGTCTCCACCTCCAAAATCTATATTGGTGATAGTGCGTCATTGGTCACCAGCCATAAACCAAACCTGGGGTTGTCTCTCCTTTCCTCTGCCCCATCACAGGCAGGGAGGGGAGGCAAGAAGAGGAGGAACTTCAGCAACTTAATTCAGTCCTAGTACCCAACTGAACCATCCCAGGTGCCTGACCTACTACTAAGGGATTGCAGCATGCTTAGCAAGTATAGTTGCTGACAGGCCCCAAGGTCTCTGAGAAGGAAAAAGATTCACACATACACAATTTAAGTTTTGTTCTGTATAATTTTTAAAAATGTGATCCTGGTGAGTGGGAAAAAAAAGAGGTAGTTATAAGATACCTTTTAAGACATTATGGCTCAAACATGCAACCCTCAAAAAAGGAGTAGAGGGAACCATTACACCCCTGCCTGGCCTAGTAGGCTGTCAAGTAATTCTAAAGAGATCAAGGATATGAAGGATTCTTTATGAATAACACCACCAGGAAAGGTTCAGTATCACACTAGGAAGTTCTTTCCCATCAAAAGACAGCCATGCCTATTAGAATTAGAAGACTTTTCCTTAAACTGAACCCAAATTTATGTCCTTGTCCTGGAATTGGCCTTCATGATCTTTCCAAGGGAATGGTGCCAGCCTTCCCTATTCCCCCAGAATCCTCCTTCTCTCTTGTTCTTATCCAGGCCAAATCTATCCAGTTCTTTATTCTGTTTAACATGTGACATGGTTACAAGGCTCCTATCCGTATCTAACCGCTCTTCTTTGAACGTGTTCCAAGTTGAGACTACCCAGTGACCTGGCCAAAAGAGAAGTTCCAGCTGTGCCTCTGTAAATATAGTCCTGACTTTCCCTCTTTTGGAAGCCCACATCGCACTCATATTACACAGATACAGAGCCATTAATACACACATATATACACATTCCCACACCCACACATGCCTATATACAAATCAAAATGAGCACATGTACACACACACTTGATATGTATCACATACTTTTAGCACACAGCACAATATACCCATTTGGCACAGGCATATGCTGCACACAAATCCCATGTACATACCATAAAGTTAACACAGCTAATTTATTTAGATTGGAAGTATTTTCAACTGAAGCTACTCCTTTCTTTTAGTTTTAAAGTAAACCCAAATTCTCTTCCGTTGTCATTCTGTATTTAGTTGGTGTTTGGACCCAAACACAAGACCTTATATCTCTATTTCATTTCCAGTCTGATGAGACCTATCCCCCCACATCTCCCACCATGGCTTACACCTGTTCTTTTACTCATACAATAGCAGCTAATATATGATTCTGGGCCTTAGGCTCATTCATTCCCATGTATGATCTCACTTAAGTCACACAGCATCATTTTGAAACAATTAGTCTTTTGGCACAGTTTTTTTTTTCTGACCAGGTAAGAACACATTGATTGTACTCCCTCTGATAAATGCTGTGCAACATGAAATAATAACTTTGTGAGCAATTACTGATATTCTTTAAGGCTATAATTGCCATTGTTACCGCTTTTTGAATGCCTTCCAGAAATCCTCAGAAGTCAGAGGTGGGGAGAAGTAGCTGGCTACTAACTGGCAAGAGTGAAAGAGGTATTCTAAATGTTCTATTATTGACCCACCCCCCTTCCTTGGAGATGGTTCATATGTCAGAGCAATCTTTTGAGGGTGACAATGGCAATGGATGAACATATGAAAACATTTGGTAGAAGCATCATTGAACCCTGGGAAGAATGGAGGCCCAAAGCGGTCTTCTTTCTTAGGGAAAGGGATAGCACGATTGACCCATTTGAAAATTCTCTTCCCATTTCACTCTTGGCATTGGATTTGGCCTCAGACAATTGGATTTCTGTAAAGAAGCCAAAACTTTAAAGGTGAAGAGACCCTTGAGCCAACTTTACATACAAATTTGATCTTTTCTTGGAGATGGGATCTAATTGATTTGATGGGGCCAGGTCTGGTTGAGTTGCAACAGGATTATTTTCCAGAGCTGAAGCGAGTTTGCCAATGAGACACTCCACTCACTTGTTATGGGTATCAGATAAGCATCCCCATTCACCAATTGCAGGACTTCCTGAAGTTACTTTGTAAATAACTTGTTTGCACGTCAATAACACATTTGCCATGAGTGGGGGGAACATGATACTGTAGAGTTTAAGTTTATAGGTTAGCCCACACTTTACCCACCATGAGGATAAAATACAGAATCTGTGTGATGAAAACTGGCAAAAAATAGTACCCTTTCAAATGTACTATTAAGAGCTGATATTCATCACACTAAATATCAAATGATGGAAAGCATATTGGGCATTGACAGAGCAGGACACAGGTCCTGGAAGGTGTTTATGGCAACATCATTCTTTTTTTTCACACTTATCTACTAAGACAGCCTCAATGTCCAACAATAATGGAATAGATAAATAAACTATGTGACATATCTACAACTATAAGGTTATATTTATGAGGATTAGGTAGCAACATGGAAAATTGTATGATTATAACTATCAAATATGCTTTTCTGAAACTTGAAGAAATTTCAGCAACAAGGTAAATAGAGTAAGAGATTCTGTTAAGTTGGTAGAACAATAGTGATTTTTTTCTCTTTCTTAAATTCTCTATCAGGTTTGTTTGTAAATCACTCTAATAATAATACAAGCTTTTAAAAAGTTAATTGAAGGCCGATGATATGCAAACATAAGTCCATACAATAATCTAGAATCCCACTGTGTACAATTTAATATGCAGGATTTTTTCTTCAAATTGTAAATTAGGTCAGCCATGTGTGATCTTCCCAATGATCATAAAGTGTTCCCTAACACTAGGCAGGAAGAAGAAGATTGGTTTGAATTCCAGGCCTTAATTTATAGTGTTGTTATGAGCAGGTTATTCAACCTTTCTTTAAATGATTTAATAATGCTGACATTTCCAGACTATAAACATTATTATTATTATTATTATTATTATTATTATTAGCATTATATTAAGTGCATTCAATGGTTCAGGTATCAAAAGATGCATCTTATCTCTTCTCCAAGTATTTACTATGAATCAGTCACTTTACATAAACAACCTCATTTACCTTACCTTTTGTAATAAGTCTCTGGTATTATTATCTTTATTTTATAGACAAAGCTGAGAGGTTTAGTAACTTGCTCACTGCCACACAGTGACTGAGCAAGGATTACAACTTCTTTGCTCTGATTTCAAAGCTTGAGTGAGATTAAAATAGATAACATTTCCAAAGCTCCTAGTACTATGCTGATATGCAGTAAAAATTGAGTAGGTGGTCAATCTGATGTTGATGGTGTGCCCTTGCCCACAATCTAATTTTGTTTTTTACCGCTATTTGATTACTTATAGATTCCTTTCTATGAAAAGGTGCACATTTAAACTGGAAGATACAATGCAGATACCACACATGTCCTCATCACTGGGGCTCTGAGTCACTAGGAAGTGATTTTTATTTCCTTCTGGCAGTATAATTTGTTCTCACATGTATCAGCAGAAGTAGGTAGATGGCATGTTTAATGAGCCTTGGCAGCTACTGTAACATCTCAGATACACCTCTTGAAATCCATGCAGCTTCCACAAGATGGGAACCCAATACTCAGCAACCAGTAAGTCCCTGTGCTCAGGAAAGCTTCTTAAATGGAGGGGGCCTGTCCTTAACCCCTACTCCAACTATAACTTGTGTGGTATAGCTGACCCTTAATTGATATTCCTCCTACTTCCCTCCTAAAAGTGGAGGCTACATACAGGACTTCCTCAGAAGCAGACATGGGTCGGAGCTGGAAAAGTTTTTCTAAATTCCTGCATCCTCAGAAGGACTATAGAATAGATTACCTTGCATGGTGGAGTGAGGGGTAGTATGCAGGAGGAAAAAGAGGGGTGAAGAAAAAGGAGGAGTTGAAAACATCTTCCATACACTTGAAACACCTGAAGCCCATCCTCTCAAAGCTTTTTCTGCCACGAAGCTCAATACTTCTCTATTCTGCAAACTTCTTCCTTCCTTCCTTCCTCCCCCCTCTCTTTCTCTCTCTCTCTCTCTCTCTCTCTCTCTCTTTCTCTCTCTCTCTCTCTCTCTCTCTCTCTCTCTTTCTTTCTTTT
Source organism: Antrozous pallidus (assembly GCA_027563665.1). Lineage (NCBI taxonomy): Eukaryota > Metazoa > Chordata > Mammalia > Chiroptera > Vespertilionidae > Antrozous > Antrozous pallidus. The sequence continues at coordinate 37,710,340 of CM050509.1, read as the reverse complement.
GGTCGAAAGTTTTACATATGTCTCCCTTTCCCCCTGCTCCCCATTCCCCTGCCCATTCCCACTTTGGGCAAGCCTCCACCTCCTCAGTGTCTGTGTCCATTGCTTATGCTAATATGCATGGATACACGTCTTTTTACTTGCTCTCTAACCCACCCTCTCCCCTGCCATTTGTCTCTGAATCTATTCTTGTTCATCAAATTATGTTGATCATTATATCCCACATATGAGTGAAATCATGTGATATTTATCTTTCTTCGACTGGCTTATTTCGCTTAGCATAATGCTTGATTAAACTGGAGAGCATTTGTCTGTAACCTTTTTATCCTTCCTTAAAATTATATCCACCCCTATCCTCAACTTCTTAAACTCCACACCAACTTCCTTCTTAAATACAGCTTTAGCTTTAGCTTGTAGTTACCTGTTTTTCTCTCCAGAGGGAGGCAACAGCATCAGGAAAGAAAGTGCACAGATTAGGGTCTTCTCTCATTTTACCATTTTTGTAAAGGGTAGGTTTTATTTTCTTCTAACTGAAAACAGATGAATAACAACTAATTGGAGCTGTATGTAAGGTGCTGCCAAGTATATATCAGAGAAACATCATCTTTTCCCTCATTGTCCCATCTACCCACCAAACTTGGTGACTGCTAGAAAAAGGGTTGCCTTGGGAGCACTTCTTGAGAAAAACAAAATGAGTTGTGGGGCAGATCAGCCAGGAAATATTCATGCAGTCATTCTCTTGAACACAATGGTACGTATTGAAGAGATCTGGTTGGGAATTGGAGTGGGGGGAAGTCTAGAAGGTAGTTTGAAACTTTCCTGTCTTGAGTATTACACCTGAAACCTGGCTCTCATTAACACTGCCAGGAGAAACTGCAGAGTGAGAACTGGACTTAGGGTCCAATTCTTCCGGGGCTGCATTAGGCTGATCAAAACATCATCCTAAAAGAAGAGATGCTATTTCAAGAGTGTCAGACAAACCAGTAATGAGAAAAATCAGCAACTCGATCCATTGGCTTTAACCCCTGAACACCTTGGTTGAGAAAATCTAAGCTATATGAGAAGGGGTGGGGGAGGGAGAGTAAAGTGAGGGATGGAATTAACTAACCTTTTCGTGAGCATTTGCTATATATATTAGCCATTAGGCTTCTGCTTTCCATATTTTACCTCCTTCAATTGTTTGAGCATTTCTAAGGCACATGCTAGCATCTCCAATTTAAAGATAAGAAAACTGAGGTTCTGAGAGATGATGCAACCTTCCCAAGATCACCTAGCAAGTAAGTAATGGAGCTGGGATAAAAACTCAAAACTCACTCTAAAGCTCCTCTGCTCCCATGCAAAAGATGAAGGTCCTGACCTTTAAAGGGTTTTACTCTCTTGGGGAAACCAAGATCTCCTTTAATAAAATTTACACTTTGGTGCCCTGTTCCTATAGGTCCTTGTTTTTAGGGTGAAAATCTTTGTTTAAATTTGGCAGTAATGTGGGTTATTAAAGCATTTTTCCGCTATAAGTTCCCCATATAATCCTCATGTTATGGGCTCTAAAGAGAGATACATGTAGTGGAGATTTTAAACTCCAAAGAAAAATGTGTGTGTGTGTGTGTGTGTGTGTGTGTGTGTGTGTGTGTGTGTGTAAGTGTTGACAGCGGTCCTGGTAGCCCTCTCCTATCCCACCATTTATATGGGTTTTGAGGGAGGAATAAGTATAACCTTCCATTATACTAATCTAGAGCCTCTGGTTCAGAACTGCAAGGGCTGTACAGCCACAGCCCTTGAGCTTTTTGCTTCTTCACAATTGAAGTTTGTTCCCCATTTTACAGGTAGGAGCACTGAGCTGGAGTAAACCAGAATCATTATAAATCCAGGTGGGACTTATGGGTGGAACTAAACAACAGGGTTTAGATAGGTGGTCCAGTGGTGTGGGGGTGAGGAGTGGGAGGCAGAGAGAGAACCTTCAAGTGAGAGAGGAGGTCTCACAGAGACTGTGTGGGAGTGGAAGTGAAGCTAGTATATTTAGAGGAGAGTGAGAAGTTGTCAGGCTGGCTCCATATCAGCAGGGAAGCATAGTTCCTGAGACCAAATCCTTGGAGACACCAAAGTTTGCATGAATTCTTTGCAGGAATTTACCAAGGGACTTCAGATAGTCTGTGCCCTGGGTGGCTTTAGACTGGCTTTTCTAGCCGTTTTCTTTTCTTTTTCAAAAGGAGACTTGCTGGTTACATAGTAGTTTAGAAAGATTTTTTCCCTCCCATCCAGAATGAGATGCTGACCTAGGCCCAGATAGGAGGAAAGTTTTATAGATGTTCCAGCTGCTTCTACTCTGCACACCAGGCTCATTTGTGCCAGGTGAAAGGGCACAAGAATAACAATAGCAATTTAAATCCTGCTTCTCACCTCCCCCTGAAAAAAGTGGTGAGGTGACTCACCACTGTTGAATTGTCTCTCTTGATCCACCTTCTGACTTCTTCACTGGAGTCTGACCTCTTCACCGGGGAGCTGAGCTGGAAGTCAGATTTTCCAGCGGCCCTATAGCTGTGACTGAGTCTGAACCCCTAAATAAATGTTGTCCCCAAAATACTATGTATTGTTTTAATTTGGATTTCTCAGATGAGACTGCTTTGAAGGCATTAGAGCAGCATGATCCCCATTAGACAAGCACAGTGCTCCCTCAATCATGAAAAATAAACAATGGGGCCCATTCACGATCCTTTTCCTAAGAGGTCTCTGCTTGTTTTTCCTGTGTAACATTTGAATTGGAGATGACTGATCTGCTTGAAATTGACCAATTTCTAGTGGTAATACTATAAAGAAAGGTCTGAGGGAGCTGTGAAATTATTCCCTTACTCTATCCTAACCCTGTCACCTCCATTACCCTCCATACCCAGTTCTCTTGACACTGTGGCTAGAAAATGCTCATTCTCTGCTTTCTTTCAGCACCAGCCTAAGAAGAGCTCCCAGAACTGGAGCTGGTGAGGTGCTTAGGAGCCTAGGGTAATTACAGATTTTGAGGTGTCAACAAAGCAAGTGATTAGGTGGCAAAGTTATCAGCTGTCTGAGAGACAAAGAAAGAAATAATGCTGAGCACTCTTGGCGCTGTCAGTAAACTTAAAATAAGTATTTGTTGGGAAGTGATACTGTTTCATAGGGACTTCAATGCCTAGAAGGAATCAGAGGACTCTTGGTGAAGCTGCCTGGTACAGAAGAAAGTTTTAGAGAGTGTGGCAGACCTGAGTTCAAATACTAGCTCTGCCTCTTACTGGCTGTATGACCTTGAGGAAGTTTCTTAACTACTCTGAGTTTGATATGTGATGTGTAAAATAGAGATAATCACTGCTTTATCTACCTCATAGGGTCATTGTGAGGTCTCAAGGTGATAATGTATATAAGAGCACTTAACACAGTGCCTGGTACACAGTAAGTGCTTAATCAATGGTAACATTATTATTAAGATCACTATTACTTTTTTTTTTACTGCATACCAGGCATTCTCTACAGGACCTCAGTTTAAAAGGAGAGACAAATAATTGCAGTTATGTACGATCATGTTATGAGAAATATGAAGAGTGTAACTATGTTGGCTGAAAGGAGAGAGTCCTCAATTGGGAGGGAGAGGTATAGTAATGTAGAGAAAATTTTGTGAGTCTTGAGTTAGCTTGGGAGGCCCAGGGGTTGGGGGGAGGGATTCCAGGCAATTGGATATGCCCACACCAAACCGAGGAGGTGTGAAACAGCCAGGACCAAGAGAAAATAGATGAGTACAACCTGAGATCTCCTGGGGTGGGGGAATTGACAAAGAATCTTTCCAGTTTACTCCCACCAGCCCCTGCCCCACGCCCTAGGCTTCCTACCTGGCTAATCACGTGCAGCACTCTCCTCTTCTTTCTTCCAAGCAGCCAAGTAAGCACACATCTTGCCCCAGCGGGCCACACACAGCGATGGGGTGGGCGGGGTCTGGGGGCAGGCTCAGATCCCGTAGATCAAGGGGGCAGATCCAGCCTGCAGGCGACCCTGCCCAGGTCGGAGACCCCTACTTCCTTCCTTCTGCCAATCCCGGCACAATGCCCCCAACCCAAATTAAAAACAAACAAAAAGCACATCAAAAATCCACCAGGCATATGGTCACCTGGGTTCTTTATATGATCCCAGTGCTTTCACACACCACTCACACACTCGAAAATCTCCCCCACAAGACGCACAGTTTCCAGCTCTCCAGTGCAGCATATACACTGCCCACATGCATCCCCACCACACACATGAGCACATCACACCCAAAGGTACATACAAACTGCACCCTCAAATACATAAACCTTTGAACACACACACCTTAAGTAGGCTAACATATAAAACTGCCTTACTCATGAACACACACACACCACAGCAAACACCAGCCATAAATCTACATTGACACAACACATCTAAGGGTAAGCACACACACCACGGTACGACCACCACCCCTTGCAGAAACATACCTTAAACACACCCACATCCAGACCACACCCACATAATCACATTATAATCGGACAGAAACACAACCTGCAAGCATGCACACACAAACACCACACTAGCACATGCTTCTTGTTCAAGCGTAAACCAAATACACTTCAAATCCCGTGCTCAGATTAAAACATGCACCGCACACACACCCCACACCCAGCCACACACCGAATAAACATACAGAAGTACCGCACTTGCGCGCGCACAAACACGCTAACATGCATACATACATACACACAGCCCGCCCCCTCCTTCCCTCCTGGCGGAAGAGAAGGGGGCGAGGAGGGGAGGAGGGGAAGGAAGGAAGGAGGATGGGCGGGCGAGGAGGTGCTGGCAGAGATGCTCTTTTCCTTTTGACCTGGGGTTTGTCTGTTCCCCATTCCCAAGCCAGTGGGGTGAGTTAGGTCCAAGCAGGGTTCAGTTGGAACCCAGGAAAACTGGGAAGTACTGGGAATCAGCTGGTGGGCGACTGGCGTGAAAGCTCGGCAGGGACCCTGATTCACTGTACAGTAGATCCCGCCAGAGGCTCCTCCTCCCTGCACCCTCCCCAAACCATTTACCGCCGTGACCTCTGCTCCCACCCTCGGGGATGGGGGAGGAGGGAGTTGCTTCTTCCCCCCTTACCAGAGAGATTGGGCAAGTGTTATGGGTGGAGGACTGGTTTCAACAAGGAGTTTAGATCTGCAGACAAGCTTTTTTTTTTTTCCAGAACAGTTCTAATCTAGCTTGAAGATTCTTAATAGAGAGCTCACTATCTTGCAAAGTAATTAATTTTCTACATAAAAGGCAATGGCTGTGAGAAATCACTGACACCGTGCTGGACACATAGTAGGGAGTTATAAATGTTCCTCCCTCCAGTTTATGTCACCAAATCTGTCAGGGTTTTCTTCAGCCCAGAACCAGTCCCAGAGAGCTTTTGAATAGTGGGTGAGCTTTTTCAGGGAGCCATCTGCGGTAGGGGGCGGTACAATCACCAAAGGTGTTTTGCACTTTAGGCGGTGTAGCGCCCTCAGGGAAACTCTGACGTACCCGCCCACTGCAGTGGGCTACAGGGTCACTCCAGAATTCTCCGCAGCCAGATGACCATCTGGTTCCTTCTCTTTTCTAGCCTCTTTTTTGTTGAGATGCACAGCGGGTGAAGGAGGGGGAGGAAGAGAACCACCCCCCCCACCCCCCCCCCACCCCCGCTTCGTCGCCTTGCATCGCAAAGGGCACAGGCTTCAGAGTCATTTTAGGTTCGAATCCCATCTGTGCCACATCGAGGCTGACTACCTTAGCGAGTCACTGTCTTAGATCGTGGAGTGGTTGTGAACTTTAAAGGAGGAAACATGTAAAGTGTGTCTCAGTTAAGATCCCAAAGATTTTTATTGCCCTTTCCTCTCCATCACCTTCATCAAAGATAATGATTGCATCTTGGAGAAGGAGGGATCAGAGGCTAAGATGGAGATGCCCCTCAGCTCAGAAAGGCAGCAGATGGCAGGGGTTCATTTAGCATTCAATATCCTGCTGTATTTAAAGGAGTGGCTGCACCAGTGATTTTAGCGATGGCATTCACTAGCCACAAGAAATTCCAGGTCACAACATAGTCTTTGGGACTGCAGTGAGGACATTCTTCTCATTACCTTCACCTCTCTCAGGGATTTTCTCACTCTCTCCCCCCGAATTCTTCTCTCCCCTCCCAAGTTTCTCATGTTATTTTTTAAAAAAATATTTGTAGTGAATACACATTGGGTGTTAGGGATATCTCCTATTACTTATGTCTCCCTAATGCCTAACACAGTGCCCTACACAGCACAGGCTCTGTATATTAGGCAAAGCAATGCCCTGGGTGAAATCCCTTGGAAACACTGAGACCAGAGGGCACAGAAGAGTTATTATTATATGGAATCTATACAGAGGTCTCACCTAGGTACTATGAGAATGAAGGGTAGTGGTTTTTGGATAGGGAACTGTACCATTGCTTCTCAAAGCTCTCAAGCTCGAAGCCTGCCTGGAAGGGCGTTGTCTCACTGCAGCTGAGGCTTCTGCAATCAATTAAGAAGAAAGCTGCTTTCCTGGAGGGCAGAGACCCTGGCCAGCTAGAGTGTGAGTCACTGTCTCATAGCTGGGCAGCAGAGGTTGCACTAAAGTGGCAATGAATCAATCCATGATGGCATGGGGAGATTACCTGAGTGATGATGAGAAAGGGGATGAGGCAGAAGCGGGAGCCCTTGAGACTGGGACTGTGATAGAGTATCTATATAAATCTGCATAGAGTCAGCTCCTAACACTCCTCCCCACTTCCACCCCTCACCAATTCTAGAAAGATAGCCCTGACAGCCTTCTCAGCAGAGGAAGTAGAGTGGAAAGCACCCTTCTTAGGGGGAGTGTTTGGAAGACTGGGTTCCAATGCTGATTCTGCTACTTGCTGTGTGACCTTGGCAAGTCCTTTTCCCTCCTGTATACAACAATAAAGGGAAGTTAAGGGAGAAAGAGGCTCTGTTCCAGGCCTTGTGCTATTTTACCATGCTTTCAACAATAAAGATTTTTAAAAAATAAATACTTTACTAATGCTATTCCACACACTTTTCCTCACACTGCTATGGGATGAGCATGTATCACCCTATTTTGTAGCTCAGAAAACTGAGGTTGAGTGATATTCAGTCATCCACCTTTTCTCTAATATATCATGCAGTCTTTTTGCGTTTATGTTACCAAGGCAATCACTGTAACACAAACCAACAACCTGCCAGTCCTCTGCCCATTGACTCCCTGTGCATTCAGGTTTACATCATGTCTCCCAACTGCCCCCAAAGCCAACTCATGTTGCTTTTCCAGCAAGGTAGCTGGCTACCTGGTTGAGTTTATGTTTTCATCTTCCATAATGCCTACCCAACCCCAACTCAAAATTTTCCCTGGTATATCAGTTTAAAATCTCACATTAGAAAATAAGCAGCACCAGAAAGATGCTCCCCAATATTAATGCCTTATCATAAGGGTGAGAGAAATGGCTGCAGTGAGGAAGGGGAGCAGAGCTGCCAGGGCCTGAAGGAGGAATTTCAGAAAAATCCAATGAGAGGGGGAGAGGGGAAGAGAATGAATGCCAGGTACAAATTGGACTGGCTTCAAACTGCCACTTTCTCCCTTTTCCCCCTTTCCATCATTTGGTGTTCTGTGAAGGGGCAGCACCAGCCCATTTTCAGTAGGAGGAGAGGGAGAGATCCTCTCCTTCAATGGAAGGGAAAACCACCCTGGCAATTCAAATTACATTACTGTGCTGGGTAAGACTTATCTAATTACTGTGGGTGGGGTAGAAAAAATGGAGGAAAGAAAGCAAGCATTTTCCTGGTAGTGATGGTGATAGGTACTTAAAGAGTGCCACCAATGCTGCTGCCAGAGCCAGAAGTTCTTTCCCTTTCTAGGGAGTAAGAGAGACTTGCTATTCTCTAGATCTTATTTCCAATCTAGGTCCCTGAAAGCTACATTTATGAGCCTTTGGTGAATAAGTTCATGTCTTTTTGGGCTGCCCCAATACCTATGTATGCCTGGAGTCAGCAGCTCAGTATGTCTCTAACCTTTCCCCTTCCTTTCCTTTCCTCTCTTTTTTGCCTACGCTCTGCTTCCCTCTCCTTCCCTCTGCCAGGCTCATGCATAGTCTTTGACATTCTTAACTATCTTTTCCATTGCTGTCCTTCTGTGTCAATAGCACTCTCCCTTTTCCCACCATTTACTTCACATAGGAGGGGAGAAAATTATATTGGGAAAGGGTATAGTTGTGTCTATGAAATTTTTCTCACTTGAGATCTTGCATTTTTAAGCCAGTATTGCCTTTGTTGTGTCAGAAAAGAATATTTAGTGCTTATGGATAATATTTTTTGTTTGGCTGAATAGTAGTCTGTTTATATGATTATCGGGCTGCAGATTAGAAGGCATTTTTGGAAGAGGCATTAGAAAGTAAGATGGTTGGGGAAGGTGTAGGTGGTTTTCTGACTTCTCCAGAGGCCAATAAGATAGGAAAAGAACTATGAAGGGTGTATAGGTTTGTGTGTATGTCATATGTGTGTGTGGTGTATGTCATATATGTGTGTGGTGTATGTCACATGTGTGTGTGGTGTATGTCACATGTGTGTGTGGTCTCTATACATCTGGATGAGACCATTCTCATCCAGATGTATAGAGAGCACTTTGTGATTAGTTTCTGTTTACTTTTGCTGCTCATTGAACTTTGAACAAAATGATACTTTTCTCTCTGAGGTTGGAAGAGCTGAGTACCTGGATAAGATGGGAATCAAGGAGCAGGAAGAGTAGGGCAAGGTATAAAGGGGTTGTTCCTTGTGTGCAAAGGACCAACAAGGGATGTTCCCTGCCCTCAAATGCCATACAAGTCAGAGAACAAGGGAAGAAATGAAGGGTAGCAAAAAGCGTGTTCAGCTGGGATCCAGGAATGACTGGCCTTCCTTTTGGCTCTACCACTAATTAGATCTGTATCCTTTTGTAAGTTTCTTAGCCATCTGCACCTCCAGGTCTGCTTTCCTTTACCTGTAATGTGAGACTATATGTCATGGCCAGGAAAGAGGAAAGTCGGAGCACTGAGAGGAAGAGATTCTTAGGCTGGATATTGAAGGAAAGATCAGCTATGAATAATGAGAGAGAAGCTTGTGGGGGTACAATGACAAACAGTGGGAGTATCCAAGGGAATTTAGCAAACAGGTATGCATAAGGCAATGAGCTGGCTGCCTCATTATGGAAAATTGCAATGAATCAGCCCCTGCCCTTTCAAGGAAAGCTTTACAGAGAATTGGGGAAATCTGAGCAGCAGAGCTAAGCACTAGCAGCGCTAATAGCACCAGCAGCTAATCACAGGACAGACTGTGGCCGCACCGCACCGCAGGGCTGACCAACAGGTAATGCCACCACTATTCCCTGGCAGATTAGGATAGTTGCCAAGAGGTAGTGTGGGGACAGGGCTCTACGTGCCCGAGTACAGCCTATTGAGGGGCTAGAGTGGGAGGTGAGGGCACTCCAACTAGACTTGGGGAAGGATGTGGGGGAGAGAAGAAGCTTGAAAGTGCTGAACAAGTGGCCCTGGTTTTGGGGCAGGCAAAAAAAAGAAAAAAAAAAGAAAAAGCAAATGCTTTAATTTTTAAAATTCTCCCTGGGGATAGGCTCGAAGAGTGGTCTTTGGTAGCTATGGGGCTTTACTTACCTTCAGGTTCTATGTTTTCTCAAGCCACTTAAGGGCAGGACATGCATGGCTGAGCCGGACTAGGGCCAGTTTGGCAGCCCAGGGGCAGTCAGGGGCCCATGACTACCCTCCCAAACTGAGAACTCAAAGTCATCTGCCAGGGGGTTCCTGCCCTTCTTCCCCTCCTCAATCCCTTCCCACTGGCACCAGTCAGGGAGCCCACCCCTACAGGGCTGTGGGGCTGGGCTGGGTCTCTAAGAAAGAGGGAAAGGAAGACTTGCTTAAGAATCTCCCCCCGCTGGAGGCCTGAAGCTTGTGGAGCAGAGACAGTGCTTTCTTTCCAGCTGTGGACAGAGTCAGAATGGCTCTGTGTCCTACAGTGGGCTAAATCCTATAGAAGAATTAAGGACTCTGCAGATATGAGGACTATGTTTCTACCTTGTTCTTAGATAGACAGGATAATAATAAATTACCCTGGTTGTGTTCAGAGCTTGGAGATGGTCTCAGACTTGCCCAAGGCCACTCAGCTGCTTAGTTACTAGGCAGGCTTCCAGTCTGACTCCTGGTCTAGGGCTTTTTTCACTTCATCATAGCCAAGACTGTGGTCTAATTTTTAAGAGGGATTGGAAGGTAGACAGTCAGGTTTTCAGGTTTTTAAAAATATGGTTATTTTAATGTTGTTTTAAAATACCGTTCCTATCATGAAAACTACTGGGAAAACATTTCCTGCAGTCCCAGTTCCTTTTGACAATCACTCAGATAGGATTTTGAAAAAAAAAAAAAAAGAAGGGGGACAGAAAATTGAATGCTTGTTGGGGAAGATACAATTCGTCAGAGAAGAGAGAAGTAGGTGGGGGTGCAGAAACAAAGATGGAGGAGGAGAAACACTCAGCACAGATTCTGAGAACAACTTTATTCTGAAGGTTTCCTTGACAGGCATCTGTCCAGATGGTTTATGGGAGTGTTTCCATTGGTCTTTTCTCTCTCATTTCCACTTTGTAGAAACCTAAGCTGTGGTCTTGGGGAAGGAGAGGGGAGGGGGAGAAGAGGGCAGTGGTGGTTGCATAAATGCTTGATAATCCTCCCTTTAATCCAGAGTATTATTTCCCTTTTTCTCTCTGTTATAGTGATTACATTAGAGAGATCTATTCTCTCTCTCTCTTTCTCTCTCTCTCTCTCTCTCTCTCTCTCTCTCTCTCTCTCCCTCCCTCCCTCCCTCCCTCTGTATAATTGCATATGTGAGGGAACATGAGGATGCATGTGTGCATAGGTATTTATCAGAGGGAATATGTGTGTCTGAAAGGGAGTGTGTTTTAAAGAGGGGCTTATAGGACCAAAGGAGTTGAGAAGATGGGTAAAATGAATGAAAGTTTACTGAGTTTATACTGAAAATCTACAACTGAGTAAGGGTCTGCTAAGAACTGGTGGACCCAAGGAAATAGTCAATTCTTAATATTCCTTAAAGGAACAAAGGAAAGAAAATGTATTTAAATTAGTTCAGGGAATGATGATGTTATGCCCATGGGCTATTCTCGACAGTCTTTCAGACTATTGATATTTATGAAACCTTCAAGTAGGTTGTAAAATCCCAAGGGCCGGAACTGGGGCTTTCCACTCTAGATTTCTCCCCCTTTCCTCCACCATGCTTGCATGGATGGCTTGCACACTGTGCTGAGGAAGCCAAAGGTAGGGACTAAATCTCTTTTGTGAGCCTGTTAACCTTTTTTAAATTCCAAACTCTATACTAATCCTCCTACCCCCACAGTTAGGTGACTTGTATATCTGATTATGAAACAGTTCAAGTCATCCTGCTAATAGGATGTAAGTACCCATTTTTGCATTCGAAAGTTGGTGCAAGGGCATTTTTCAATAGAGGCACTATCTGCCTCATTCCAGATAATAGCACTTTTCCTCAGTCTTCCTCTTAAATTTGACTCTAAGGTATTTTGGAGAGCAATTCCTCACCTTGCTACACTTGGGAGGATTCTTTAATTCCACTCTATCTTTTATTTAGTCTTTACCACAGCCATACCTAATAGGTATCATGATTCTTATTTTGTAAGGTAGTGAAAATGAGACTCAGAAAAGTGAAATAATTAATTTATCTAAGTCACTTGGTTGGTGAGTGTGAACTTACATGTGGTGAAGCCAGGATTTGAACCCAAGTTCTAGTCCATACCTCAGGACCTTTAACAGAATATCATACTGTCAGCTTGGAGTGAGAGATGTTGTGGGAGGAATACATAGGACTTTTGGTGCCTTTCTCCTTTATCTAATCCTCTCCTATATCTTTCATAATAGTCTTTTTCATAAACATTTATCTGTATCTTTATACTTCTGGGTTGGTATATCTACCTCTTTAACATCATCATCATCACCTATCTAATTTATCTACCATATCATTTTATCTAATTTATCAATCATCTACCTTTATTTTTATTTCCCAAGAATAGTGTGTATAAACAAGACCTCAAAAATCCAGTCACTTTTTCAGGAAAGAAGGTAATCTTGATTCAGACTGTCTCAGTTCCATACAGCAGGTGTTGGTGATGCATACCAAGAAATAACAGTTTGGTGGGAGGGGAAAGGCCAACCCTGAGTATACGTAGGAACAGCTGGTTCCCTGATCATATACCTCCATGTCATTTTTTATGCAACTTAAGGTAAGTCATAGCCTTTCCAGAGCCCTAGTTTGTTATTATCTGTAAAATGGGGAAACATAACACCCAACCTACATCCTTCTCAGGAGTTGGTATGAGAATAAAGTGGCATGATTCACTTATTCATGAATCATGAATAGCTGTTTTAAATATAAGATGGTCATATTCTCTCAAAACCCTCAGAGTTTATAATCATGTGATTACCCGACAAAATCTTGTTGAACACCTACTATGTGTTAGAGCAGTGGTTGGCAAACTCATTAGTCAACAGAGCAGCAAACCGTGGCTCGCGAGCTGCATGTGGCTCGTGAGCCGCGGTTTGCAGACCACTGTGTTAGGGTATGAAGATCATGGACATATGGAAAGCTTTGAGAACATGAAAAGCACAGGGAATTTAAAAATTTTTACCTCTTATTAGTGGGACATCTTACTTTTTGCTTTTTCTATCACAACATAGTAGAAGCAGCAGCCAAAAGGAAAAAAAAGATTAAATAGTGTCATAACCTGTGATGCCAGCACTATCATGCACTCTGACAAATACTGCAGATATTAGTGAGAATATCTAAATCTTGTAGTTGATGTCACATCCACCTGTTTATACTATCCTCTGGGATATTTATAATATAAAGACTGACTTTCACTATCCTGAATTTGAGCTGTTGCTTTAGTAAATAAAATTTAAAAGGGCATCCCACATTCTATAGAATGAATACTGTACTTATTTTACAAGCAAGTTGTAATTTGTGGTGGCTATCTGCTTTTGGATATGACCTGTCCTGGCTTATGGAATCAAGTTTTGATTATGTGTTCCTTTTTATTTTAATTATCTAGCTATGCAATGTTTTGCAGATATTAAAATCAAAGGTGGACAGGACAGAGGAAAGAGCTTTAGAATTGAGAAGAACTGGGTTATTGTTTACAATCTGTTGTCAGACTGCCATGTGACCTTGTGCAAACCCCTGTTCCTGTCTGAGCTTCAGGTTTCTGAACTGTAGACTGGAAGCTTTGGACTATGTGATAGTCATTTCGTTCATTCTGCTATCTTGCTGAAATGGAGGTTATAGGATAACAATTTAAAGGTTAACTCATTAATGCTCAGGGATGAATGAGTGATGTGACAGCAGACAAAATTGGTGCTCAAATGTTTTCATCTAGAAACATGTATCTTTTTCTCAAATTGTGATGATTTAATGGAGAATGTCTATCTATTGTCACAGCCTATAGACATTTGAATAACATAGATGCAATGCCTTCTGGGCACCCAGCCCTGTCCACCATCAATATCTCAAACTCTGAGGAGCTCCAGGAGCTTGGAGCAAAATTCTGATGATGGCATAAGATGACTAATTTATAAAGATTCAAACAATGGCATCAATATAGTCCCCCCTTTTTTTCTCACAGGGATTTACTAGTGAGCACTGTGCCATCCCTCACTATTGAATTGAGGTAATGGAGTTAATTAGTCCTCCAAATTGTGAAGGCTGTGGATTTATGCCTAGCTAAGGGCATTTCTGTCCTGGCAATGTCAAAGCAGGTGACCTTTCTTATGTTAATTTGTTACTCGATCTGTGACGTGCATTTCGGGAGGACGTGTTTCCCTTTTTTGAATTGCTGGAGACTTGATCTGGTTGTGCCTCTGCTCTTTGTTCAAATTCTCTCTCTTGTATCTGTTTATATCCCAGTCCCTTTATCGATCCAAATGAAATTATACATTCTTTTTTAGTGACAATGTAAAATTGGATGGTTTGAAAGAAATACATTTTGAGACATGTAAACATTTTACTAATCTGAATAATAGCCAAGAGACTATTGAAAACTGACTAACGCAGTTATATTTTTCTAAATTTTTAAAGATTTTTTTAATACTTGACCCTAATGCCATCAGAGATTTTTGATGAAGAAAGATTTATTCCCAACAATCTCTCAGGATCCTTTACTTGTTTTCATATAATTCAGATTTAGTACAGATAGATGAGAGTAAGTCCTTGGATGTATTTATACAAATTCTAATTTTTATATATTTACTTTTGAAACTTGATATTTTCTGATAAAGTCATGCCCTCTGCAAAAACCCCCTTCATTATCAATGTTTATTAAAAACCCATGCTAAATATCATGCATACATTATTTATTTAATTCTCACACAACTGCTAAAATGGGTACTGCAACATTTCCTCAAAAAAAAAAAAAAAAACCACACAGATATTTACATTACGATTCATAACAGTAACAAAATTACAGTTATCAAGTAACAAAAAAATAATTTTATGTTTGGGGGTCACCACAACATGAGGAACTGTATTAAAGGGTCGTGGCATTAAAAAGGTTGAGAAACCATGTATAGGGAGAAGGGGAAGACACTTTGGAGCAAGAGAGGTCTCTTGGCAATTAATTCCCTGTGAGGAACCTCCTTTTGTGGTCAGGTTAGCAAGTCAGGCCTGAGTGCAAGTATTCAGATTTCAAGAACCTGTTAAGCAAATCTCTCATAGTGTTAAGTCTGTTTACTCATCCCCCTCCCAACCCTACGCATCTGCTTTTTTCGGGGGCACATTGGCCTTCCTTACTCTGCTTCTGTCGTGTGTTCTTCTAGTGCTTTCAGAGAGTTGAAGGTAAGCAAGACAGTGTCAATTTTGCTGGCAAAATTGCAGCATATGATTGCTCTTAAGTTTAGCTCTGTATCTTTGAGCAGGAGGCAATGACAAACCATTTATTCAAGGCCTTTGATTTCCATCACAATTATAAGCATCTAGGCTGACTCATCTCTCAAAGGCTTTTCTCTCTCTCTTTTTGGTTGGTGTTGTTTTGAGGTTTTCTTTTTTTTTTTCTTACCTTATTTGAGTGGGAGAGAGAGATTGATTTTCATCTTGATTTTTCGGGTGAAAGAACCAGCTATACTCTTTGGAATACCAGATGTGGCAAGCCTCGGCAAGAAGTAGCTGCAACTACAGAACAGGTACAACAATATCTGAATTGGGATAAGCGGAGAGTGGGGCTCTGTTAGGAAAATGAAGCCAGAACTGGCTTGTATGTGTCTGGATAAGACCCTTGGCTAACAGGTTCTGGATCTGCTATTGTGAATGGGGGATTGCTAGAAGCTTACTCTGGATCAGTGGTTAGGTTATGTGCATGTACTTTGGGTTAAAATGGTCATTTTATGGATGCAGTTTGTTGATTGGGCTTAGGAATTCTCTTTGGGTTGAGGGGTTGGTGTTTTGAAGTTGAAGAGCCCTTCAAAAAACCTAGCGTAAGAATTAAAAATCCATTGAAAGACTTCTCATCCTTTCTCATACTGCACTTTAGTTATCCAGCCAGCATATATTTGTGTGGCTTTGATCATTAAGAAAAATGGGCAAATAGAATTTTGAAAATAAAAGTGGGGTGAAATTTTTTTTGAGTACAGATCATTTATATAGATTGTTGAATGATAAACTCCTACCTACCTTTTCTCTAGCAAAGCAACATTACCTAGTCTTTAGACTCTAAGCCCTATCCCCAATAATATATAGAATATTAGCATAAAAGTACATGGGAAAGATAATCTCATCTCAGAAAAATGGTATTTGACAATTTTTCTTCTTGTCAAAAAGGTTCCTCATGTTCCAAATTATCTTCTCTGTCAGGAACCAGCATGCACACACTCACCCAAATCATAAACTTCAGAGCCGTCTTAATCCTTTCCTTTTCATTATAATAAAACATCCCCCTAAGTCCTGTCAATTCTACCCATAAAATCCATCCTCTGGTCCAGCTCTAGTGACACTTGACTTGTGTCAGCATTTCTTGCCTCTTGGCTGATGTACCTACCTCAGGCTCTCTACCAAACCAGGAGCTTCACTACTGTGTGTGATTTTTCCATGCTGCAGCTCTGACTCTATCACTTCTCACTTAAAACCCTGCAGTAGTCCACTATTACCTGCAGGAGAAAGTCCAGCTCCTTAGCATGGCTAACAGGGCCATTCATGAGTTCCCCCCTGCCTATCTAGATTTATCTCCTTTATACAGCTTTAAGAATATAACAACCTCTCTCCCATCTCCTTGTCTTTGCACATGCTATTCTCTCTTTCTGGACCCCTCTCCCCTCGTGTCTCCAGGCAGACTTAGATATTTCCTCCTTTATGCTCTCACAATACTTTGTTTATATCTGGCCAATTACTTATCACAAGGTTTTGTAAACTGTTGCTAACCTGTGTATCTTTTTCACTGCGCAGTTAAAGCCTTTATGAAAAGGGTATTATCTTGCTCATATTTGAATTTTCAGTGTCTGGTACAAAGTGGGCATTTAATACAAGTTTATTTTATGGATAAATAAAATAGCAAAGGAGTTATAGAGGTGAAGATGTGCAAGAAAGGATGCTGTGTGGGGTCCAGGCGGATCGCAATGGGGGATCCTAAACAGCTTGGGTGCAGTATGAGATAGTGGGCATCATGAAAAAGGGACAGGTTTTCTAATACACTAAGACAAACTTCACTCTGATCACCAGTCCTGAATAGATAGTCTTACTAGACTTTTCCTGGAAATGATGTTTGTTTGTTTTGGTATAAATGGATGTTTTTTCATAAAAAATAATAGTATCAAGTTGCACAATTTTTGGTAAATAAGTAAAAGGCAAGCAAATTCCCACCATTGAATATAGATACTGTATGTTAATATTTGAGTACATTATTTCTTTCAGTCTTATTTTCATGTGTGTTTTTCTTCATATAACTGTAATCATAATTATTACAACTCTATAGTTTGTATTTTTGGTTTAAGAGCTCTTTGTAAACATCATTTCTGGTGATTAACAGAAGGAAAGAAGGAGAAAGGGGAAATAGGAAAGGGTATAGGGGGGATAAATGAAGATGGAAGGAGACTTGACTTAGGGTGGTGAACACACAATACAATATACAGATGATGTATTATAGATGTATGTAGCTTGAAACATATAATTTTATTAACCAATGTCACCCCAATAAATTCAATAAAAAACAAACAAAACACAATTTTAATGATTGCATAATTTCCC
The DNA here is from genome assembly GCA_027563665.1 of Antrozous pallidus. Taxonomy (NCBI): domain Eukaryota; kingdom Metazoa; phylum Chordata; class Mammalia; order Chiroptera; family Vespertilionidae; genus Antrozous; species Antrozous pallidus. The sequence continues at coordinate 37,693,019 of CM050509.1, read as the reverse complement.
ATACTGTGACCATTCCCTAATTTATATAATTTAAATTCATTTAAATTCATTGCTGGGAGAACTTTTTTCCCTTATTTTTTTTTTTTTACTCTTTATGGCTCATGTAAATATGGTTTTCTTGTATGTAGGACGATTTCATTAGGATAGATACCTAGAAGAGAGAATTACTGCTCAAAGGGACTGGGGATAATATTTTGGCTAAAGACTCATATATCCAGTTTGCTTTCTGGAAGAAATGTACAAACATACATGGTTTCTTAACCTAGATGAAAGTACCATTTTCAGCCAACCTGGGCAACATCAAGTATTATCATTAAAAATAAATTGAATCAGCATTTGAATTAATGAAAAACTATTACATTATTCTTGTGTCAATGTACATTTTAGAATTGCGAGTAAGCTCCCCCCCCCTCCAAATTAGGTTTTCTCTTTTCTGGACTGTCAGTTCAGGCTGATTTTTTTTAGTTGGATTTTTTTTTTTTTGAAAAAGCAACCAGAGGCAGCTCTGCTCCAGGGTGAAGCCGCCTCCCAGTTTTTCCTCCCCCTCTACCAACCTCCCCCCCCCCCCCCCCCGCCACAGTTCCCTCTACCAGGTCCAGTGACAATTGGATGATGCAGCCTTGATAATCATCCGATTCCAGAATGGGTGGCTGCACTCCTTTTCTGAAGGCAGCCAGGACACGGTGCCCCAGAATCATGCCCCTTTTGCTGTTGATGTCCGCCTTCATTTTTTTAGTGAATGTCCTGGGAGGAGCACCAGGGCACAACCCGGACCGCAGGACGAAGATGGTATCAATACACAGTTTCTCAGAGCTGGAGCGTCTGAAGCTGCAGGAAACTGCTTATCACGAACTCGTGGCAAGACAATTTCTCTCTGAATTCAAACCTGACCAAGGTAAGCAGTACTCCGGAGTCTGGCGTCCTCGCTCTTCCGCAAGTGGACCCTCCGGGGCAGGACGGGGAGAGTTGGGCGTCTAGAAGGATAGGAGGGGCACAATTCTGGTCTCAGATCTGGTGGGTTCTGAAGAAGGAGTTGAAAGGTGTTTGTTGAATTGCAGAAGAGATAAGATTAATTGAGTTGGGTCAAAGGCTGGAAGTTTGAGGGACACCAAGTCGGACCGGCAGTTGTCGGGGACAGACAAGTTGATAGAGCACAGGTGAAGAGACAGACACACCAGATGCGGTGGTAGAAGGAGTCAGAGTGGGAGCGAGGCGCAGAGAAACACTCCGAGAGAGGACTGGACAGACAGACTGCGCGGTTGAGAGACGGAGGGTAAGGGAGACAGCCAGACAGGGAGAGAAAGACACGCACCAATCTCTGCGTAGAGCAAAGGCGGGAGGTGCGCTAAGAGTGCAGCCCAGTTTAGCTGGCGAGGAGCGAGTGGGAGTGGACCCAGCAGTGGACGGGGTTCGAGTGTGCCTGTGCTTTCAGGGGGTAGGGGCTCAGATTAGCAGTTGAGGGGAAGTAGAGGGGGTCGCACCGGCGAGAGGCGCTCCTGCAGTAATGTAAACTCCAGAGACAGCAGATTTGGCAGGCGCGCACAGGGGACGCAGCCTGAAAGGAGCGAAAGGGCGAGGAGACCTCGCAGGCAGCCGTGGCTGATGGAGCAGGCTTGGGTGTTTCGGGGGTTGGAGCGTGGGGACAGCGTGGGTTGCTGCTTCTCCCGCCGCAGCTCGTGGAGCTGACGGCATCCCGGCATCACAGGCGTGAGAGTGTCCACAGTAACTTGGCAGCTCCTACAGCAGAGGTGCCACAGGCAGAGCCCTTCACCTACGCCTGTTGCACTGTCCTAATGCTCAGAGTTCTGGCATTTATGTTTTAAGCGTTGTGTTGAGGTACTAGTGGTGCATAACGACATGTGCCGTGCCACACGGGGCCTAAAATTGTCTGGTTTGGTTAAATTCTTGGAGTCTCCTACGCGGTATATAGGAATAAACCACTGTTAAATGGGGAAACTAAGGCTAGAAGAAAGCAAAACACTTTTCGAGGGCTGTATAGCGCTGTTTAACACCCCCCCCCCCCCATTTCTGTGGATCAATGCATTGCGGCGCTTTAGTCACAAGATCCCATTTGTGTGTGTGTGTGTGTGTGTGTGTGTGTGTGTGTGTGTGTGTGTGCGCGCGCGCGCGCGCGTGTATCTTTTCTTTTTTCTTCCCATAGCTCTCCCTGTTGACAGTCCAAACACCTTGGAGAACATGTTTCCGATTCAGAGAAGACAACAAAGGGGTGAGGAGCTCTTGTACATTCCTTAGGAAAGAAATGGGATGCTGCATCCCTTCTGTGTTGTGCCCCTGGCTACTGTAGACTGGGCGGTCCTCACTGCCCCTGGGGACACGCCCCGCCCCCCCCCCCCCCCCCCCCGGCCCAGAAATCGAGTAAGGGAAGATTTCAGGAAATGGAGCACTAACTGCAGGGGCGCTAGGGGGCAGTCCCATCAGATCTGCCTAAGCCTTTCTTCTTAAGATCTTAGGCTGATCTTCCTAAAGATATTTTCCTCATTGCTTCAAGGTAGTCATTCTCTGGCAAAACTTAAGGCAGGGATCTTGAGCTCCATGGGGTAGTTAAGTGGAGTCAAACCACTGCAGGCTCTTTTTGGCTCACTAATGGGGGTGGGAGGGGGGAGAGGGAAAGGGGAGGGGGGAACACTATGAGTCTGGAGGCATGGGGCTTGGCTTTCAGAGGTTGCTTAGAGGAGTGTTACACCCCCTGCAGTCCCTCCTGATTTAAGCACTGCTGGGCATTTTCATTTCTCTCTTAGGCTCCTCAGCTGTATCACTCAAGACATTTGGCATTCGTCTGGAAGAGGTGCTGTTGAATGAGTTTACCCGCAGCAAGCAACTTGAATTAAGAGCCGCGATGCAGATTGAAGAATCTACCAGTCAGGCTGCAGGCCGTCGCCGTCGTCGTCGGGGAAACATGGTGCAAAGGATGCTTGGCCGCATCAGTTTTTTCAACCGAAGACTGGAGGAGCCCTCCTTGCCTCGAGAGTTCACTCGCCGTGGGCGTCGAGTGAGTTAAACCTTCCAGGTTTCAGGCAGGGGCCTTTCCTGAGATGTTCAGCGTTGTGGGGCAGGAGGGTCAGGGCCTGTGTACCCTGAGGTAAGAGGAGCTGCACAAAACATGTTGTAGGGATGTACTTGGCTTGCCACAGAAAGAATGTCTCCTATTATGAATGTGATGCAATACTCAGGAAGGTTTGAAGCCTCCTCCCGGCTTCCCCATTTTAAAATACTTTGGGTTCTTCACAGGGTGCAATATCTGTGGATAACCTGGCTGAACTGGAGGATGGAGCCCTGCTGCTGCAGACACTGCAACTTTCCAAAATTTCCTTTCCAATTGGCCGTCGACTTCTGGGATCCAAAAGGGAAATGAGCCTCAATCCAATTGCTAAGCAAATCCCCCACGTTGTTGAAGCATGCTGCAGCTTCATTGAGAAACATGGTAAGGGGGGCAAAAATGATGGTTAAATTAAAGTAGAAAGCAATTAAAGGTAAAGAATGATGTTCTAGAAATAGGGAGAGAAAAGAGATAGCAGGATGAAGGGCTTGGAACATTCCCCTGCCACCAGTTAGGTTTGGGATGCAACTGGGAGAAGGGAAATGCCCTGGGAAAGGGGATCAGAGAATCTTAGCATACCTGCTCTTTTCTTTCAGGCTTAAACACAGTGGGGATTTTCACCCTGGAATATTCAGAAGAGAGAGTGCGTGAGGTAAATTGGCTTTGTTTACACTATTGTTTTTGAATAAGAAAAAGCAGGTGACATGGGAGCTCCCCAAATTCCTGAGGGGAGTTTCATGTAGCAGGCACAGAATATTGCCAACTTCCTCCACTGAAGCCTGAAACTTATTGAAGAAATGACCAGGAGGAAGCCTGAGGTGGGCAGCGCAGGCAGTCCATGGTATTCTCTCCCCCTTTATAGCTCCGTGAAGAATTTGATCAAGGACTGGATGTAGTATTTGATGACACTCAAAATGTGCATGATGTGGCCGAACTTCTCAGGGAGTTTTTCCGTGACATGAAGGACTCTCTGCTGCCAGATGATCTATACATGTCCTTTCTCCTGACAGCAAGTGAGTCTTCTGCTCTCATTTCTTGTTTGGCAAGGAAAGGAAATAGTACAGGGAGTGTGGGGGTGTAGGACAGAGCTCAGGCTGCAAGACCCTAGGAACTAAGACAGAATAAACATCTAAAGATAAAAACATCTCTTCAGATTACTTTCCTTGTATATCTTAATAGTCCATTATAAGTCTGCCTTTGGAAATTTCTCCAAAGTTTCTTAAAGCTGTGTGTGTCCTCTCAGGATGAAGAATAACCTATTTTCTGCAGAAGGAATTTGATTTTGATGAGAACCTTTCTTGTTTTGGGGGCTTCTGGGATCAAATCTATGGCAATGAGCACAGAAAAGATGCCTCCTGGACTTTCTCCACAGCCTTCAATGATTTTCAAGCAGAATCACATTTCTCTTGGTTTTAGGCTGCTGCCAAGTCTAGTTCCCTGAGCCAACCCTTATTTTCCTTCCTCTAGCTATGAAGCCACAAGATCAGCTTTCTGCCCTGCAGTTGCTGGTTTACCTGATGCCACCCTGCCACAGTGACACCCTGGAGCGTCTGCTGAAGGCCCTGCATAAAATCACTGAGAACTGCGAGGACTCCATTGGCATTGATGGACAGTTGGTAAAAAGCTCTGGGAAAGGGTAGTGAGGGCTGTGGTTGGGGACATGTGTGGGGGTATATGAGAAAGACAGAGCCAGAGGAAGAGGGAAACAAGAATTAAAAGATGTTTTCATTTGTATGACTTTCAGTACTACCTTAGAATCAACCACTTTCTGCCTTGTTTTACCTAGGTTTTTGGCAACCGTATGACTTCCACCAATTTGGCTTTGGTGTTTGGATCTGCTCTCCTGAAGAAAGGGAGATTTGGCAAAAGGGAATCCAGGAAAACAAGTCTGGGGATTGACCATTATGTTGCTTCTGTCAATGTGGTCCGTGCTATGATTGATAACTGGGATGTCCTCTTCCAGGTATTTGGAAATTTTGGACACAAATATTTCACAGCTCTCTCCTGTTCACAAGGCAGGTATAAGTTGTACATATGTTCCTGAGGATGACCAAAGGTACCTCAAAATCTCCCAGTCTAGAAGTTCTTCCCACATTAGGTGGTGCCTTCAATCCTGGGCAACTGATAGAAATTTAAAAGATGTATAATGAGACTAATTTGCTAATTTTATCCCCAGGTGCCACCACATGTTCAGAGGCAGGTTGCGAAGCGTGTGTGGAAATCCAGTCCTGAAGCCCTTGATTTTATCAGACGCAGGAATTTGAGGAGGATCCAGTGAGTGTTTTCTGGGTTTGTTTAGGCTTACTCAGAACAGAAATTTTTGTGGGGGTTTGCATTCCCAGATCACCTTTTTTGTTAATCTATCCAAATACACAAACTGATTTGCTTTTTCAAATTCAATCTTTCAGGAGTGCACGTATAAAGATGGAAGAGGATGCTTTACTTTCTGATCCAGTGGAAAATTCTGCTGAAGCCCGGGCTGCTGTTCTTGCTCAAAGCAACTCCTTTGATGAAGGTCAGTTCCCTGGTGGAGATCAGACCCTTGCTGAAGGTCAGTCCCTTGGTGAAGGTCAGGCCCTTCCTGAAGGCCAGGTACTTGCTGAAGATGAGCCCCTTGAGGAAAATGAGTCCTCTCAAGAAGATGTGACAGTTAATGAAGAACTAGTATTTGAATACCTCAATCAAGGAGTAGTCTTTGGAAAAGTCCAAGGTCTTGAGATACCAAATGACTTGGAGATTCAAGGTCTAAATCTTGAAGACATACCAGAGATTGATGGAGAAGATGATTATGACAATAATGATGATGATGATGATAATGATGTTGATGATACTGTGAATTTTGATGATCTTCCTCCTCTTGAGGATATTCTAGATTCTGATGATGAAATTCCAGAACTCATTGAAATCCCAGACTTTGGAGAAATACCATACTTTGGTATGGTCCCAGTCCCTGAAGGAGTCCCAGATGTGCAAGAAATCCCAAACCCTGGAAAAATCCCAAACCTTGACCTTGAGGAAGGACCAAATTTTGAAGCTTACCAAAATTTTGTCCTTGCAGAAGTTCCCTATCTTCATGTAATCCCAAATTATGAAGAATCCCCAGATACTGATGAAATCCCAGATCATGCAGATTCCTCAGATAATGATGAAAACTCAGATTCGGAAGACAACCCCAATCTTGAAGAGATTCCAGATCTTAATGAAATCCCAAATGATGAAACCTCAAATGCTGAAGATATTTCAGACCATGAAGAAGCCTTAGAAGTCAATGGAACTTCAGACTCTTATGAAGACTTTGATTTTGAAAAGTCCCAGCTCTTCATGTGGTCCCAAGCCCTGAAGAAGGCCCTGATGGTCATGAAATTTCAAATCATGAAAAATCCCCAGAGGTTAATGGACTCTCAGACTCTGAAGAAGATCCCAATCCTGCAGAAGTTCCAGCTTTTGATGGTGTCTCAAATGATGAAGAAACCTTAGGTACTGAAGAAATTCCAGGTCACAAAGAAACTCCACAGGTGAATGGGATTGCAGGTTCTGAAGAAGAATCCAACTCTGAAGAGTTTCCAGCTCTCCATGTGCTAACCAGCCCTGAAAATGTCTCTGATTTTGATGATATTCAAGATGAGGAAGAATCCTTAAATATGAGTGGAGTCCTAAACAATGAAGAAGCTTCAGATGCTGAAGAAATCCCAGGACATGAAGAAGCCTCTGATGTCAGTGGAATCCAAGACTCGGAAGAAAATTCAATTTTTGAAGAAGACTCAGTTCTTGGTGTGGTTCCAGAGCCCAGGGATGCTCAAATTCACAACAAAATTTCAGATTCTCAAAAATACCCAGACAACACTTTTGAAGAAGATGAAGTTACCAATGTGATTCTAGAGCCTGAAGATGTCTCCATTTTCAATACTATTCCAGACCTTCAGCCAGACCCTGCTGTCAATCTTGAAGAAATCATGAATATGGAAGAGGTACCAATGCCTAATTATCTTGACTCTAAAGTTCAGAATCCAAAAGCAATCCAGTTCTATAAAGAAGATGCCAATGTTACATTTCCTGTAGATACCACCCTGCTTAAAAACAAGTCTCAGACTGGTCAAGTAATGAACTAACTACAAGCCCTTCGCAGAGTCATTGAAGATCAACTCCTGCTTTCTCCCCTCCATGAAGTTCTGTAAGCTTCTGGCTCCATCCTTATTACTCATTTGCTTAGTTAAATTAGTTAGGCTGCTTGTAGGGTGGTGGTGGTTTGGAGGCCGCATTCTTCCCCACCTCCCAGGAGGTAATGTCTCTTTGCTCTAAGCATGGGGTAGCTGCCTAACTCTTTCTGTTCTCTAACCAAGCTCTTTTCCCCCATCCCCAGCTTCCACAGTGGGAATAGTTTTACAGATCTATATTCTGCTCTTAAGCTGCAGTTTTCTTACAATTCTAATGGGAATAACCATTTCTGCCCTAACTTCTTGCTTCATATTGTGTTTGAAGCTCAAAATTAGGTCCTAGTCCCTTGAATGCTGTGCAAAGTAAGAAGTTAACATTGTTACTATTTTCCAGGTTCCTCTGAGGAGCCAGCTGTGCCTCCCAGCACTGCCTGTTCCCATGACGATGAGGAAGGAGCGGGTAACCCCCCCATTCTGGAGCAAGACCGCCCATTGCTCCGTGTGCCCCGGGAGGAGGCCAAAACTGGCATTGGCTATTTCTTTCCTTAGATGTTTTTCTTCTATAAGGTGCCAGACAGGGGAAAAGAGTGGGAGATGTCATAGGAGACATTTAAAGAGTGTGTCTTGAAGGTAAAGATCTGAGGGTGAGGAGTTCCACCTGATGCTCGGGTCAGGTTGAGAAGTCCAAACACACTGCCAGCCCTTTCACTGGGGAAGTTTGGTCCTTTCAACTGGTAAAAGGAGAGATGTTTCTGCGTCATGCCCAGGCTCCCTGGTGCTACCTTGCCTTTCTCTTTTACCCCTGATCCTGGCTTTCCCACATTACAGCCTTTTCTTTAATTGATGTGATATTTGTGGTAAATGCCTGTTTCAGAGAAGCTCACAAATCTCGAGGTGCTTTCCCTTCCCCAAAGGAGATTGCATGTTTTTCCTGACTTTCCTACCCTACTCCCAAGAGCTTAATTGGAAAGGCCCTCAAGAGGCATGCTAGGATGTTAGGTCAGCCTACTGACAGCTGACAGACAATTAATGCTAAATCATGTCACACCAACTCATAGCCGTGTCCCCGCAGCAACTCCACCACCTCAGGATATTTCTTTCCCCCCAAATTATTTAGATCAATGGCTCATCAAACAGTCACTCCCCAAATTATGTGCAGTTTTGCTCAGGGCAATCTCAAGTATAAGTCTAGCTAGCTTTTCTTTGGTCAAAAGTTAGAGGAAAAATTTGATTTTGCCTTGATTTGTTTTATAGACAGCAGGCATTCACACCCTGTTGTCAGCAAAATGGTTAGATATGGATACATAGTTCCAACTAGTTCAAGTCACCTGATTACAGATATTCTTATCTATCTTCTCTGTAGTTCCTCTATGCAGGACAGCACAAATTTGGGGGGCATGCTTTGGTAACACACAGATATGGGTTACGTATGACATCCAAAATTATACCTGATATTGAGAGATAACAACTGCTAAGGTTCACAGAATGAATAATGTATTGTATTGAGGGATAGAAATTGATCACATATTGGGTAACAACCGCAGAACTCGATGATTTGTGATTGTTAAAACTTCTCTGACATTTAATCATTAATAAACATCTGTATTGTGACAACAGCATATTCATGGCTTACTGTGTGTTTTTTTTTTTAATTTGAAACACTGTTGGGAAGCTCTGGCTAGAGCTGAAGTGGAAGGAGAGGTGGGGAAGAAGAATAAAGGAGAAGAAGGTGATGTGGAATAAGGGAGAAAAGTGACATAGTATTAAGGGATGGAGTGAGTGGAATAAAGAGGAGAGGGTAATGTATAACAAAGGGATGGAGAAATATTGAATAAAAGGGGGGTGATGTGGACTAAAGAGGAGGGGGTGATTTAGAATAAAGGGGAGAGGTGATGGGGAATTAAAAGAAGAGGTGATATGGAATAAAAGGGTAAAATGGAAGAAAGGCAAAAAGCTGTAGTTGAATAAAGAAAATGGAAGGGTTAAAGTAGAATAAATGGTTAAAGAAGGGTGAAAGAAAAGTAGGGAAAAGGAATGAAGCTTAAGAAGAAGACCTTTAGCAGTTGGGGTTGGGGGGAGATTAAGCCAGGAATTTATGTGCATATATGCGTGTCCCATGGACACAGACAAATAGTTTTGTGAAGGCCTGGGAGGAGTGGGTGTGGGGAGGAAGGGGTTAATGGGAAAAAAGGGCACATCTGTAATATTTTAAATAATAAAGAGATAAAAAAAGAAGAAGGCCTCTAAAGAGAAAGGAGGGAGGATGGAGAGATTACTAGGTATCCTCAATTGAGAAAATCCTCAGGTTGGTGAAAAATAAAAATGTAAACATCTGGAGACATGATTTCCAAGGACAAGAGAAGAATATGTTGCTGTTTGATTGATGGACACTCCAGCCTTTCTTGAAAGCTTGAGACATCATTAACATGCTTGGAAATTTCTCACTAGGGGTAGAGCTCCAGAAAAGGGAATGGTGTGTATTATTTACTTTAATAAACTTTTCTTTAGGATATTTCTTATGGATAGATCTTTAGACAGCAAAAATACAATATTTGGTCCCTCCTGTAATAATTATAATGGTAATTAACATATTGAGTTTTTAAAAAGTGTCTGACACTGCTAAAAGCTTTACATGCATAATTTTTAAAAATATATTTTATTGATTTTTTACAGAGGAAGAGAGAGGGATAGAAAGTCAGAAACATAGATGAGAGAGAAACATCGATCAGCTGCCTCTTGCACACCCCCTACTGGAGATGTGCCCGCAGCCAAGGTACATGCCCTTGACCGGAATTGAACCCGGGTCCCTTCAGTCCAAAGGCCAACGCTCTACCACTGAGCCAAACCGGTTTCGGCCATGCATAATTTTATTTAATACTTACAACAATTCTACCAAATACATGCTACTGTCATCCTTATTTTTTTTTCTTGAGGAAAATTAGATGCAGAGAGGCAAAATAACCTGACTAAATTTCAAATGTGGTTTATGGAAAACAACTAATATCCAAAGCTGGAGACTTTAACCACTAGATTATACCAGCCCACCAATTTTAGGATTCTTCATTGACACAAAGATTCATTGTGATATCTGCAATCAATATTTTTTGGATAGAATTTGAACTTTTACAAAGTAAGCTATAGGTTCCTTCCTAATACTAGTAGGTCCTTTCTTCCCAGATAGGACTAATTGTAAGAGAATAACTATTATATAGCCTAGCAGTTGTATCTATAACCACTACATACTAAAGCCAACGAAAAATGTAGAGCTCATCCATTCCAACTTTCTTGTTATATGAATTGCCACACTAGTGCCCATAATATCTTACCTGCATTCAGAAATATGGATTAAGATCCAGGCAGACCTTTTTATTGCCATTCCAGGACTATATGGGGCCAAAATAGTAAAATATGTTTTTGTGCTTTTCCCACCCAACTTAAAAGCCAACAAATAAACCTGTTTCTGACAAACAGGAAATTGGATCATTTCAAAAATATTCCTTTCACTTCCTGGCCTTACCTGAAACCAGCTTTTCTCCCGATCCTATTGACTCCCCTATATTCTTCCCCAGTGCTGACTACTAACTAAGGGGTTGAAGCTGAGAGTGATGATAGATGTGAGTATTATCTTCACTGTTATCCATACTCTAAGGACCAGCTCAAAAGGCATGAGACTCCAAGTCCTGCTCTTATCTTAGGTGCCTTCAAAAGGATACACATGAAAAACCCATCCCATACATGCTGGCCTCACTTTCTCGCACTTTAACTTCTTAACCTTCTGACCACCCTCAGTCACCTGGCATCACTGAACCTGAGTTCACTTCTAAAAGACAATTCTAATATCCCATTGTCTAATATCCCAATTCTAAATCTCCTAACAATGGCTGGGTCCCATGTCATTTGCTTTTTAAAATTTCATTGAAGGGTTCAGTGCCTTCAAGTCTTCTCTTTTCTCTTCACTCCTTTCCTTATCTAGGCAGGATTTCAAGGCAAATTGATTTAAAACATCTTTATCCATGTGATCTCCAAATACATCATCTGCTTTATTTCATCTCAGTTTTGGGTCCCTCCAAATGTCTGATTTCTTCAATCTTATAATAGCCAATGTGAAAGAAAGTAATAGCACTCCAGATAATGTTGCATCTAATAGAATTTCCAACCTCAGTTGGGCTCTCAGACCAGTCAGCAATCATTTCACATGCCCCAAGTTATCTCCTTCTCTAATTTGCCTCTCATTTATATTTCGTTTCTATATAATTTCTCTCAACTAATAATCCCTTTCACTTGAATGGGCAAATATTGTCTCCCATTCAGTAGGTATGGAAGCCCCCTAGGTGTCCCTTGATAAAAAAATGGACAAACAAGTTGTGGTAGAAGTCTATACAATATAATATTATTCAGCAATTAAAAAGAATGAAATCTTGCCATTTGTGTCAAGATGGATGGATCCTGAGGGCATTATACTGAGTGAAATAAGTCAGAAGAAAAAGACAAATACAATATTATTTCAGTTATATGTGGAATCTAAAAAAATACAAATGAACAAACAGAACAAAAACAGATTTATAGATACAAAGAACAAGCTGATAATTTCCAGAGGGGATGGAGGTAGAAGGATGAGTGAGAATGTGAAGCGGAATAAGGAGTTAAAACTTTCAGTTATAAAATCCATAAGACATGGGGATGTAGTGTACAGCACAGGGAATACGTCAATCCTATTGTAATAACTTTGCACAGTGTCAGATGGTTACTAGACTTATTGTGGTGATAATATTGTAGGGTATATAAATGTCAAATCACTATGTTGCACATCTGCAACCAATATAATATTGCATGCCAACTACACTTGAAAAAAGAATGAAAAGTTCATATAATCATCTGAATAAATGCAGGAAACATTTGATAAAATTCAACATCCCTTCTATATAAAAACCATTGTCCAATGGGTATAGAAAGAAAATACCTCAACATAATAAAGGCCATATATGAAAAACCTATATTTAGTATTATATTGAATAGTAAAAGATTGAAAACTTTTCATCTAAGATCAGGAATAATACTTGGATACCCACCCTCACTACTCTTATTCAACCTAATGATGAAGTCTTAGCTAGAGTAATCAGACAATATCAAGAAGTAAAAGGCACTGAGATAGGAAAAGAAGAAATAAAATTGTCTTTATTTGACAATTATATAGTTTTTTTTGAAACTCTACATTTTTATTATGTAATCAAATATCAATATATTTTTCCAGTAAGAAGACTTACTGAAAAGTTTCCAGAATTACAAATTGTAAGAGAGAACTCTATTCCATAAAGGGAAACATCTGTCACAAAGTCTATGGATTTTATTACAATGTTATTAGCCATATTCCCTATGTCAGTCAGTCGTCAGCAAACTGCAGCCCACAAGCCGCAGTTTGCCGCTCTGTTGACTGATGATTTTGCCAACCACTGGGATAGGGGCTTACTCACAAGGAACAACAACAGCTTGTAATTATTGAAATTTAGAGTCTAAGTCAGTGGTTGGCAAACTCATTAGTCAACAGAGCCACAGTTTGCCCACCACTGCCCTATGCTGTACTTTATATTCCCATGACAATACTGCAACTACCACTATCTACTTCATAATCACTTCACCTTTTTCACAATTCTCTTTCACTTGGCAGCCATCAAAATGTCCTATGTATCTGTGTTTGTTTATTATTTTGGGGGGATTCCACATATAAATGAAATCAACTGGCATTTATGTTTATTTGTTTGAATTATTTCACTGAGCAAAATACTATCTAGGTTCATTCATGTTATTGTGAGAGCAAGATTTCATCCTTTTTGAATTGCTGAGTCATATTCCATGAAACTACTAGAAGAAAACATACGGGAAAAGGTCCTCAACATTGGCTTTGACGATTTTTTTGGGAATGTGACAGCAAAAGTAAACATGTGGGATTATATCAAACTAAAAAGTTTCTATACAACAACAGAAATAATTAGCAAAATGAAAAGGAAACCTACCAAATAGAAAATATTTCCAAATAAAATATCTGATAAGAGGTTAATTTTCAAACCATATAGGCACTCATACAACTGATCATAAAAAATTCTATTAAAAATTAGCAGAGATAACTGGCCAGGGTGGCTCAGTTGGTTGAACATCATCCTAATACACCAAATGTGTTGCCAGTTTGATTCCAAGCCAAGGCACATATCTGGGTTGCAAATTTGATTCCCGGTTGAGGCACATACAGAAGACAATCAATCAATATTTCTCTCTCACATCTCATATCAACATCTCTCTCTCTCTCTCTCTCTCTCTCTCTCTCTCTCTCTCTCTCTCTCTCTCTCTCATCTCTCTCTTTCATTCTTGGGTGAGGGTTAAAAAATATGAACAGAGGACCTGAATACACATTTTTTTTCAAAGAAGACATACCAATAGCTAACAGACATGTAAAGATGTTCTTTCTTGATCAGGGAAACACAAATCAAAACCACAATGAGATAGCACCTTACCTCTGAAAGAATGCCTATTATAACAAAAAGTCAACAACATGTTGGCAGGAATGTTAGTAGAATTATAAATTGGTACAGCTACTTAGAAAATGGTATTAAGATTTCTCAAATAATTAAAAATAGAATCATCATACAACTAAGCAATTCCACTTCTTTTTATTTATCCATAGAAATAAAAAATAATAATGCGAAATGATATATTCACCATATACAATAGTCAAAATCATTCATTTTATTAATGTAATGCTTATAAGGATGCTCTAGAAACTTAGTGAGAATTACAAGAAACTTAGTGTTAACTAAAACGGCATGACAAATAAATAAAAACCATGAATAAGGACAAATTGGAAATTAAGAATAGCATATCTGACATTAAGAATACACTGGAGGGAATTGAAAGTACATTGAACAAAGCAGAGGATTAAATAAGTGATTTGGAAGACAAGATAGAAAAAACACCCAATTACAAGAGCAAAAAGGATTAAAAAGCAGTAGGATATTTTAATGGGAATTTTGGGAGAACATGAAATGTAACAACATCCACATCATACAGAAACCAGAAGAAGAAAGAAAACAAAGAATAAATAACTTGTTTAAAGAAATAATAAGAAGAAACTGCCTGAACTGGTAAGGAAAAGGTCCCATAGGTTCAGGAAACAGAGTCCCACAGAGAGTCCCAATACAGATGAACCCAAAGGGACCCAAATCAAGACTCTCCAAAATTAAAATGACAAACACTAAAGACAAAGAATCTTAAAGGTAGCAGAAGTGAGACAAAGTTAACTACAAAGGAGTTCCCATTAGACTGTCGGTTAATTTCTTAACTGAAGTACTTCAGGCCAGAACGGATTGGCATGAAGGATTCAAACTAATGAAAAGCAAGGACCTAAATCCAAGACTACTCTATCCAGCAAGCCTATCATTTAAAAAATATATATTTTATTGATTTTTTTACAGGGAGGAAGGGAGAGGGATAGAAAGTTAGAAACATCAATCAGCTGCCTCCTGCACACCCCTATTGGGGATGTGCCCACAACCAAGGTACATGCCTTTGACCAGAATTGAACCCGGGACCTTTCAGTCTGCAGGTCAACGCTCTATCCACTGAGCCAAACCAGTTTCAGCAGCAAGGCTATCATTTTAAATGGAAGGCAAAATAAAGAAGTTCCCAGAAATAAAAATGACTAAAGGATTGCATTACCACCAAACCATCATTGCAAGAAATGTTAAAGGGATGGCTGTCAGAAGGGGAAGAAATAGAGCTAGAGAGAGAACATAGGTATGAAGAAAATAATGCCAATAAATAAACATCTATCAATAATAACCTTAAATGTAAGTGGATTAAAAGTTTAAATCAAAAGATTAAGGGTAGCTGAAGGGCTAAGAAAACATGACCCATATGTATGCTCTCTACAAGAGACCCATCTCACAACAAAAGATTCACATAGACTGAAAGTGAAAGGATGGAACAAAATATTCCATGCAAATGAAAATGAAAAGAAAAAAGCTGTGGTATCAATACTCATATCTAACAAAATTGACTGAAACAAAGGCCATAACAAAAGATAAATAATGTCATGGCATAATACAAATAGGATTGATGTAACAAAAAATATAACTCTTGTAAATATATATGCACCAGTATAGGGGCATATAAATATATAAAAATCTTTTCTATTTTAATGGAGAGATTGATAGTAATAATTTCATATTAGGGGGCTTTAATACTCCACTGACATCACTGGGTAAATCTTTCAGACAAAAATATCAACAAGGAAACAGTGACCTTAAATGACATACTAGATCAGATGGATTTAATTGACATTTATAGAATATTTCATCCCAAAGTGGCAGAATATATATTCTTCTCAAATGCACATGGAACAATCTCAAAAACAGACCACATCTTAAGACACAAAATAAGTCTCTATAAGTTCAAGAAGATTGAAATTATATCAAGCATCTTCTTAGATCACAATGTCATGAAAGTAGAAATCAACTATAATAAAAAAAAAACCCTGGAAAATACCAAAACACATGAAAGCTAAATAACATGTTATTAAACAATGAATGGCTTACCAATGAGATCAAGAAAGAAAAATACTTTATAAAAACAAATTAAAATGAATACACAACAACCCCAAATCTATGGCACACAGTGAAAACAGTGCTGAGAGGGAACTTCATAACATACAGGCCTATTTCAAGAAACAAGAAGATGCTTAAATAAACAATCAATTCCTACACCTAAAAGAAACAGAAAGAGAGCAACAAGAAAATCCCACAGTAAATAGAAGGAAGAAAATAATAAAAATCAGAGGGGAAATAAATGGCAAAGAGACAAAAAATACAAAAGATCAATGAAACTAAGAGCTTGTTCTTTAAAAAGATAAACGAGATTGATTAACCTTTATCAGGACTTATCAAAACACAAAGAGAGAGGACCCATTAAATAAAATCAGAAATAAAAGAAGTGAAGTAACAACTGACATCATGGAAATACAAAGGAATGTAAGAAAATATTATGAACAAACTATATGCCAATGAAATGGACAATCTAGGAGAAACTGACAAATTCCTAGAAACATACATCTTCCAAAACTCAATCAGGAATAATCAGAAAACCTGAATAGGAGGATAACATCTAATGAAATTGAAGTAGTAATGAAAACACTCCCAGCAAACAAAAGTCCTGGTCTGAATTGCTTCATAAGAGAATTCTGCCAAACATTCAAGGAAGAACTTGCACCTATCCTTCTCAAACTATTAAAAAAAATACAAGAGTATTTTCAGGAAGCTAGCATTATCCTAATTCCGAAACTAGATAAAGACACTATGAAAAATAAAATTACAGGCCATTATTTCTGATGAGCATAGATGCTAAAATCCTCAACACAATATTAGCACATTGGATTCAGTAATAAATTAAAAATAGCATTCATCATGACTAAGTGGAATTTATTCTGGGGATGTAAGACTGGTAAAATATTTGCAAATCAATAAATGTGATACTTCACATAAACAAAATGAAGTATGAAAATCACATTATCATATCAATAGACAAAAAATGCATTGGACACGATTTTGCAACCTTTTTTGGATAAAAACTCTCAGCAAAGTGGGAATAAAAGGATCATAACTCCACATAATAAAAACTACTATATATGACAAGCCTGCAGCCAATATCATATTCAATGGGCAAAAACTAGAAGTATTTCCCTTAAGATCAGTCACAAGACAGGAGGAAGGTCTGCTTTCACCACTCTTACTCAATGCTAGTAGACCTGCTCATGAATCTGTGCACCAGTAGATCACTGCTGCTTTCCTGTAGCTCTCTGCCCACTGCCCCACCCTCCTGTAGCTCCCTGCCCCCTCCTCCCTGTCCCCTCATAGCTTGCTGCCCTTTCCCCTCCTGCAGCTCCCCACTGCCTGCTTGTAGTTCAATGCCCCACTCTCCTGCAGATCCATGATCTGGTCGTTATGCAGTTAGTTGTTAAGCTTCACAGCATAATGGATAATTAGAAAATTCCTCTCTTATTATATAGGATAGCACTGGAAGTCCTAGCCACAGTGATCAGACAAGAAGAAAAAATAAAAGGCATCCAAATTGGAAAGGAGAAAATAAAACTATCATTATTCGCAGATGACATGCTGTTGTACAAAGGAAACCATAAAGACTCAGTGAAGCCAAAACTGGTTTGGCTCAGTGGATAGAGCATCAGCCTGCGAACTGAAAGGTCCCAGGTTCGATTCTGGTTATAGGGCATGTACCTTGGTTGCAGGCACATCCCCAGTGGGAGGTGTGCAGAAGGCAGCTGATCAGTGTTTCTCTCTCATCGATGTTTCTAACTATCTCCCTCTGTTCCTCTCTGTGAAAAATCAATAAAATATATATTTTTAAAAAGACTCAATAAAAAAAACCTGCTAGCCTTAGCTAGTTTGGCTCAGTGGATAGAGCGTCAGTCTGCAGACTGAAGGGTCCTGGGTTCAATTCCAGCCAAGGGCATATGCCTGGGTTGCAGACTCTATCCTCTATAGGGAGCATGCAGGAGGCAGCCAATCAATGATTCCCTCTCATCATTGATGTTTCTCTCTCCCTCTCCCTTCCTCTCTGAAATCAATAAAAATATATTTTAAAAACTTGCTAGATTTAATAAATCAATTGAATTATGTAGTAGGATACAAAATTAACATGCAGAAATCAATGTCATTTCTATACACCAATAATGAACTCTCAGAAAGATAAACTGAGAAGCAATTCAATTTACCATTGTAAATCAACAAAATGAGATACTTAGGAATAAGCAAGAATTTAAAGAGGAAAAAAGTACAAGTGTGGCAATGAAAAAAAATACCACATGATCTCACTCATTTATGGAAAATAAAGAACATTATAACCTGATGAATAAAAAGATAGATACAGAGGCAGTAAAGTACCAAACAGACAGACTGTCAAATTACAGCGAGAAGGTTAGGGAAGGTTGGGAAGGGAGGGAAATAGATCAACCAAAGGACTTGTATGCACGCATATAATGGACACAAGACACTGGGTGTGGAGGTGGGATGAGGGCATGCAACAGGGGGTAGGGGTGGTTGGGGGAAGGTCAATGGGGGAAAAAGGAGATATATGTACTAATATATGTAATACTTCAAACAATAAAAAAAGAAACCTAAGGAATAAACTTAACCAAGGAAGTAATAGACCTGTACTCAGAAAACTGTAGGACATTGTAAAAGGAAATAGATGAATATACAAACAATTGGGAGCATATAGTATACTCTGTTCATGGATTGGAAGAATTAACATAATTAAAATGGCCTTACTACCCAAAGCAATCTACGGATTCAATGCAATCCATATTTAAATCCCATCTTTCACAGATCTAGAACAATTATTCCAAAAATTTATGTGGAACCAAGAAAAATCCAGAAGAACCACAGAGATCTTTAGGAAGAAGAACAAAGTTTGAGGGATCAATATACCAGATATCAAACTATACTAAAAATCCATTGTAATCAAAATAGTCTGGTACTAGTACAGCAACAGGCATATAAATCAATGGAATATAGCAGGGAGCCAGAAATCAACCCACTCCAATATGGTCAACTAATATTTGACTGTGGAGGCAAGAGCAAACAATGGAGTAAAGATACTCTCTTCAATAAATGGTATTGGGAAAACTGGACAGGTACATGTTTATACCATAAACAAGAATAAGCTCAAAATGGATAAAAAGCTTAAGTGTATATTATGAAACCATAAAATCCTAGGTGAGTCTATCATCTATCTATCTATCTATCTATCTATCTATCTATCTATCTATCTAACTATCTATCTTTATTAATTTTTGGGTGACTTTAATTAATCTTAAAATTCTAGGAGAAAACACAGGCAATATAATCTGAGACAACTCATACAGCAGTACTTTCACTGATACATCTTTGAAGCAAGAGAAACAAAGAAAAAAATAAATGTGACTACATCAAACTAAAAAGCTTCTGCACAGCAGAAACCACCAACAAAATAAAAAGGGAACCCACAGTATGAGAGAAGATATACACCAATGATACATATAATTAGTTATTAATCTCTAAAATATACAAAGAATTTATCCAACTTGACACCAAGAAGAGAAACAATTTGATTTTAAAAGGGGCAAAAGTCTTGAATAGACACTTCTCTAAATGACTAATAGACATATGAAAAAGTGCTCAGGGTGATGCAAATTAAAATTACGACGAGGAACAACCTCACACCTGCCAGAATGGCTATCATCAATAAATCAACCAACAAGTGCTGGTGAGTATGTGGAGTAAAGGGAACTCCTATACACTGTTGGTGGGAATGCAGACTGTTGCAGCCACTGTGAAAAGTAGTATGGAGTTTCCTCAAAAAATTAAAAATGAAACTGCCTCATGACCCAGTGACCCCATTTCTGGGAATATATCCAAATAAAAATGAAACACTGATTTGAAAGAATATATGCACCTTTATATTCATTATTTATAATAGCCAAGATCTGGAAACAGCTCGTGTGACCATCAGTAGATGAATGGCTAAAAAATGCTCTGGTATATTTACACAGTAGAATACTATCCTGTATAATAAAAGCCCAGCAACTGAAATGGCAGAATGACCAGAGCCACCAGAGACCAGAACGACCATGGCTCCTCACCTGGCTGGCAGCTCCCAAGTTAGCAGTTAAGGGCAATCAGGCAGGCAGACAATCAGTTAGGATTGATCAGGGAGGGATACAGAGTGGTTAGGGCTGATCAGGCAGGCTAAGGCAGTTAGGGACAATTAGGCAGGCAAAGGCAGTTAGGGAGGATCAGGGAAGCATGCAGAGTGGTTAGGGGCAATCAGGCAGGCAGGTGAGCAGTTAGGGGTCAGCAAATAGGATTGTGAGAGGGATGTACGACTGCTGGTCTAGGCCCTATCTGGATCCCTGTGGGATAGGGCCTAAACCAGAAGTCAGATATTCCCTGATGGGTCCTGGATTTTGAGAAGGTGCAGGCCAGGCTGAAGAAACCCCCCCTTCCCATCCATGAATTTTGTGCACTGGGCCTCTAGTACAGCCATAAAAAGGAAGAAAATCTTACCTTTTGTGATGGCATGGATGGACTTGGAGATTATTATGCTAAGTGAAATAAACCAGTGAGAGAACGATAAGTACCATATGATCTCATGTAAATGTGGAATCTAATGAACAAAAGAAACTGTGGAACAAAACAGAAACAGAAGCATGGTAACATTGAACATACTGATAGCTGTCAGAGGTTAAGGATGCTGGGGGGCTGGATGAAGTAATATGAAAGGATTAAGCACAGACAACAGTGTGGTGATAGCTAGAGGGAATGAGGATTAGCGATACGTGGAGGTGTGCAAAAGGAAGATTAATAGGGATAGAAAGAGACTTTGTTTCAGCAAAGAGTGCATCATGCAGTGTGCAGATGATTTTTTTGTTGAGTTGTACGCTTGAAGCTGATATGGTTTTGTGAACCATGTTTTCCCAATAAATTCAATAAAAAATAAAGTCTGCCCATTTTTGTATTATTTTATTTGTCTCTTTGAGATATGAGTATTCTTTATAAATGCTGGATAAAAGTCTATCAGAAATATAATTTTAAATATTTTCTCCCATCCTACGAGTTGTCTTTTTCAGTTCTCAAATGATATACTTCATAGTATAAAAGTTCTTAAATTTGATGAAGTGTAATTTATGTTTTATGTTAGGTCACTTGTGATTCAGTTTCATGCTAAAGAAATGCTTTGTTGACAGCAAAGTCATAATGATTTTCTCCTTACTCCGGTACAAGTATCAACTCTTACATTTATGTATTCAATCTATTTTTAGTTTATTTTTGTCTTTGGTGTGGGGTAAGGGTCTAATTTGATTGTTACTAATGTATATATTTACATTAGTAATATCTACATGCAAAAAGTCTTTTTTTGGTCCTTCTAGTTAAATATTTGTTAATTTTCTTTTATCTGTATGAAGACCCAACATTTTCTTTTGTTTTTACTCCATGCTTTATTTTTTATCATTAAAATTTTGTTGTTGTTGAAAGTATTACATAGGTCCTCCTTTTTTCCCCCATTAACCTCTTCCAGCTTGCTTCCCCCATCCCCAGCTCTCACCATTTCATTGTCTGTGTCCACAGGTTATGCATATATGCCTATAAGTTCATTGGTTGATCTCTTCCACCCTCCCTTGCCTTCCCTATGAGGTTTAACAGTCTGTTCATGCTTCTGTGTCTCTGGATCTGTTTTTGTTCACTTTATTTGGTTCATTAGATTCCACGTATGAATGAAGTCATGTGATACTTCTCTTTATGTGATTGGCTTATTTCACTTAGCATAATGCTCCCCAGGTCCGTCCATGCTGTTGCAAATGGTAAGAGTTCTTTCTTTTTTACTGCTGCATAGTATTCCATTGTGTAAATGTATCACAGCTTTTTTATCCACTCAACTGCTATTGAGCACTTGGGCTGTTTCCAGATCTTAGCTATTATAAATTGTGCTGCTATGAACATAGAAGTGCATAGATGCTTTCTGATTGGTGTTTCAGGTTTCTTAGGGTATATTCCTAGAAGTGGGATCACTGGGTCAAATGGGTGTTCCATTTTAAAATTTTTGATGAAACTACAGTTTTCCATATTGGCTTCACCAGTCAGCATTCCCATCAGCAGTGTACTTTTCTCTGCAACCTCGCCAACACTTTTCATTTGTTGACGGTAGTCATTCTGACAGGTGTGACGTGATTTCCCACTGTTGTTTATTTTTTATTGAATTTATTGGAGTGACATTGGTAAATAAAGTTAGGTTTCAGTTGTACAATTCTAGAATACAACATCTGTATATTTTATTTTGTGTTCATCACCCAAAGTCAAATTTCCTTCTGTCACCGTTTATCCTTCTTTACCCTCTTCTACTTGCCCAACCCCACCTCCCATTTGCTCTGGTAATCACCTCTATTTATAATTAATTTATGCTCAAATCCTTATTTATTCTTTTCTTCTATCTGCTTTGGATTTTTTCCACCCATCTTTATCCATTTTCACAAGATGGAAGGGTAGGTTGTTCATTTTAGATTTTTCTTCTTTTTTTTTCTTTTTACTGTGCACTTTATAGCTCTCATTTTTCCTCTTAAGTATTGCTTTCACTGCATTTTATATGTTTTAGTTTACTTGCTGCACTATATTTTTATCAGTTTAACTTTATAGGAATAAGTGAGGGAAAAGTACAGAAAATCCATATATCCTTTGTCCCCTACAACTTTCCCTGTATTTAATATATCATCTTACTCTGGTACATGGTTTGTAATCGATAAGCCAATACTGTTATACTATTATTATATAAAGTTATTGTTTCTTTGAGGGTTCGCTTTTGTGTTGTACTTTATATGTACTTTTGACAAATGTATAATTACATGTATCCATCATTACAGTATCATACAGAATAATCCCCTGTTATAATATCCTACTTATTTATCTCTTCCTCTCTTCCCTGGAACTCTTGTCAATTACTGGGCTTTTTATTGTCTTCATAGTTTTGCCTTCTGGAATGTCATACAGTTAAAATCATATGGTGTGTAACCTTTTTAGATTGGCTTCTTATACTCAGCAATGTACATTTTAGTTTTCTTCATGTCTTTTCATGACTCAATAGCTTTTTTCTTTTTAACATTCCACTGTGTGAATGTAACACAGTTTATCCATTCTCCTACTGAAAGGCATCTTGACATAAGAATGAAAATTTTAAGACAACCAAATGTTAGAGAAAGACAAATAGCATATGATTTCACTTTAATCTAATGAACAAAATAAACTAAAAAAACAAAATAGAAACAGAACCATTGATACTGAGAACATACTGACAGCTGTCAGAGGCAAGGGGGATTATGGTTGTGTGAAAAAAGTTAGGGGATTAAGCAAAAAAAAAAAACACAAAAAAAGGAAGTGGCATATTTTAGATATTTGATTTAAAATCTGTTTCTAGAAAGTTCCATATTGAGGATCCTTCTTTTAATTGTTTTTTTCCTCTTGTGAATGGACCATAGTATTTTTTTTCTACCTTGTAATTTTTTTTGTTGAAACCTGTACATTTTGAATATTATCCTTTATAAACTCTTTCAAAAATGGAAGAGGAGTAAACACTCCCATGTAATTGGTTAAAGCCATGTTACTTTGATATCAAAACTAGATTAAGATAATGTAAGAAAATAAAATTACAGATCATACTTTTAATGAATATAGATAAAAATATAGAACAAAATACTAGCAAACTAAATCCAGTAACATATAAAAAAAGATTATACATCATGACCAAGTGGGATTTATTCCAAGAATTCAAAGTTTGTTTAACATACAAAAATCAATCTAATATGGCATGTGAATTGAATAAAAGAAGAAAACTCACATGGCCATGCTGATAGTTACATCTGACAAAATTCAATACCTGTTCAAAAGAAAAACACTCAACAAACAAAGAATAGAAGGAACATTCCTCAATCTGATAAAAGGTCATTTATTAAAACCTGCAGATACCTCATTTACCATAGAACTTAAGGAGAAATTTTCTTAGAGGTATTTTTCCTTGGTTCTCTTTGATATATTTCTAGCTGATCTACCCTTTAGTTTGTTGTTATAAGTATCATGGAGCTACAAATTTTCTCTTAATTGGAAAAATCAAATTGTTTTCAACAATGCTCTTGGTCTTAAACTTCCCCACACTTTTCTTTCTTTCTTTTTTTTTTCTTTATTGATTAAGGTATTACACAGGTGTCCTTATCTCCTCTTTGCCCCCCACCCACTGCACTCGTGCCCTCACCCCCCTGGGTTAGGTTTATATGCATGCATACAAGTCCTTTGGTTGATCTCTCCCCCTTACCCCTGCCCTCCCCTACCTTCCCTCTGAAGTTTGACAGTCTGATTGATGCTTCTTCATCTCTGGATGTGTTTTTGTTCATCAGTTTATGTTGTTCATTATATTCCACAAATGAGTGAGATAATGTGATATTTATCTTTCTCTGACTGGTTTATTTCACTTAGCATAATGCTCATCAGTTTCATCCACGCTGCTGCAAATGGTAAGCCTTCTTTTTTATAGCAGCATAGTATTCCATTGTGTAGATGTACTACAGTTTTTAAATTCACTCATCTGCTGATGAGCATTTACACTGTTTCCAAATCTTAGCTATGGTGAACATAGGGGTGCATATATCCTTTATGATTGGTGTTTCTAGTTTCTTGGGACATATTCCTAGAAGTGGGATCACTGGATCAAATGGGAGTTCCATTTTTAGTTTATTTTTTGGGGAAACTCCATACTGTCTCCACAGTGGCTGCACCAGTCTACATTCCCACCAGCAGTGCACGAGGGTTCTTTTTTCTCTGCATCCTCACCAGCACTTGTCATTTGTTGCTTTGTTGATGATAGCCATTCTCACAAGTGCATGGTGGTACCTCATGGTGGTACTTCATTGTCATTTTGATTTGTATCTTATGGATGATTAGTGACTTTTGAGCTTGTTTTCAAACATCTCTTGGCCTTCCTATGTCTTCTTTTGAAAAGTATCTATTTAGGTCGTTTGCCCATTCTTTTGTTTGGGTTGTTTATCTTCCTTTTGTTAAATTGTATGAGTTCCCTGTAAATATTGGAGATTAAACTCTTATCAGTGATAACATTGACAAATATGTTTTCCCATGCAGTGGGCTTTCTTGTTGTTTTATAGATGGTGTCTTTTGCTGTACAGAAGCTTTTTTATTTTGATGTAGTCCCATTTGTTTATTTTCTCTTTAGTTTCCATTGCCCTAGGAGCTTTATTGGTGAAGCTATTGCTTCAGCATATGTCTGAGAGTTTTCTGCCTGTGGATTCCTCTAGTATTTTTATGGTTTCCTGCCTAATGTTTAAGTCCTTTATCCATTTCGAGTTTCTTTTTGTGTATGGTGTAAGTTGGTGTTCTAGTTTCATTTTTTTTTTTGCATTTATCTTTCCAGTTTCCCAACACCATTTATTGAAGAGACTGTCTTGACTCTATTATATGTTCTTGCCTCCTTTGTCAAATATTGAGCATAATGGCTTGGGTCAATTTCTGGGTTTTCTGTTCTGTTCCATTGGTCAATATGTCCTTTGTTTTTCTTGTGCCAGTAACAGGCAGTTTTGAGAACAGTGGCTTTGTAATACAGCTGTATTATCTTAAAAGTCGAGTCTGTTTCCATATTGTCATCTATGGAACTTTTGCTTCTCATGTCTACTTTTTTTCCCCTGGGAAGAACATATGTACCAATGCAAGGAACTGCAGCATGCTTCTCATAGAGTGACATCTCTGCCCTTCTGGAATGTTGGGCCAGCTGTATTTCAGGGTAAATCATTTTTTTACTACCATGTTTGGAATAGAGCTTTCATCCTATGAGAAGGTACTTGATGAAGTAAGAAATACTGGGTCACTGTGACTGCCCAGAACAGAATTTCTGAATATGAAGCTTAGAATGATAAGCGATCTGGTGGTCATTGCTTCCCAGGTTAAAACTCTGATCCTAGACTAGGAACTAGATGGAGAGGGAGTTCATCTTCTTAACTGAAGATGCTTGGAGTAGTTTCCATCGCAGAGCTGATATTGGTGGTGATTTAAACATTTCAAGGCTCAAATGACACCAACTCTCATTGTTCTCACTGAATTTTAGGTAATTTTTTTGTTAAATATTTCATCATTTGCTTTGGGCCCTGAGAACATTTCCAGAATCTTTAAATGTCTTTAAAAATAACAATTTCTAATTGTTAAATGGTTTTTTTGCTATAGATAAAGTCTACTGTGCTTCTCAAAAACTACCATTCTGAAATCTATCCAAAATTGCTTTTTCCCTATGGATATTCACTTGATTCAGAGCTATTTATTAAACAAACTATTTTTTATGCAAAGTACTATAGTATATTATCATAAATCAGGTCAGCATATAGGTATGTGTGTTATTCTGGATTCTACAGTTTCTTCCATTAATTAGTTTGGCTATCCTTTTGCTTTTACTGTATCCTCTTTTTCAGTGAATTTATTTGGGTCTCCTTTCCCACCATTGACTCCCTCCTCTGAGCTCCTGCCCCATCCTCGGGCCTTCTTAACAGGTGGTGAATTCCTCCTCTTTGCAACTCTTCTACATAATCCCCATTATTCTTGGCCCTTTGAATTTCCTTATGAATTTTAGAATTACCTAGTAAATTCTCCAAAAACATACTGGGATTTTCATTGGGATTGGATTGAATCCAAATGCTAATTAGGGGAGATTTTACTTTCTAGCAATATTTAGTCTTCTGATAAATGATATAGCATATCTCTCATTTTTGTCTTTAATTTTTAAAAAATATAATTTAATTTTCAGTATAAATATCTTTCATATCTGTCACCAGATATATTTCTAAGCATTTGATTTCTTTTTTTAAAAATTATTTTTTATTGATTTTTTGCAGTATAATAGCAGTACATGTTTTCCTTTCCCCCTCCCCCTTATCCTCCCCCCAGCCTCCCCCACCCCCCAGCACATATCCCCAGCTTCCCCCCTCCCCGCCCCAGTGTCCTTCATTCATTGGTTATGTTCATATGCATAAGCATTTGATTTCTTATGCAATTGTAAACAGTTTAATTTCACTAGGGAGATGGAACAAGTAAAAAATAGAGAGAGAGAAGGGGAAGGGAGAGGGAGAGGAAGACCGAGAGGGAGAGAACAGTTTATGTAAATGGGGGAACTAGACAAGTATAACATCTATAGGCAGGCTGCTGACAGGCAGACTAATTGTTCAACACTCGCTCAAGTTGCAGACCACAGGCAGAACATCTTCAGAGAAACCTCAGTTCTGCCCTTATGACCTTTTAAGGGACTCTCCTTTACTTCAAGTCAACTGATTATAGATGTTTATTACATCTACAAAATACATTCACAGAAATATGTAGATTAGCATATAGCTGTGGACACAGAATTGCAGTCAATATCATTAAATTTCTTTTTCAATTTAAATGATTGTTGCTGAAATAAATAAAATTAATTCTTATATATTGAATTGCTAAATTCACTTCTTAATTCTAATAGTTTTGTCATAAGTTCCCTGGGCTCTTGGGTTATTCAATCTTGTGTGCAAGTAATGAAAATTTTATTTCAACCTTTCTAGTCCTTATTCTTTTAATTTATTTTTCTTATTTTATTGTGTTGATTTGGACCTACAGTTCAAATTTGGTTAAAAGTGATAACAGAGGTCATCCTTGTTTTTTATTATTTTTTTGTTTTACTAATCATGGTAAAATATTTCATTTTAACCATTAAACATGATTTTGTTAAAATTTTGGGGGAATGTATTGTCTCAGAGTCAATAAGTTTTCTTTCATTCCTATTTTACTACAAGTGTTTATCATGATCAGATTTTGAATTTTGTCAAATACCATTTCTGCTTCTTTTAAAGTGGCCCTGCATTTTCTCTGTTTAACTTTGGTAATATTGGAATCAAAATGTGGGGGTTGAGTCCAAGTTTGTTGCCTCACAAAACCGAAGAATTGATTCACAGACAAAAATGGTTAATGGAGGCAAAGTTTATTGAGAGAAGCCCATCCTGGAAAAAGTGCAGCTGGGGCTCCATGTTGCAGCTGGGTACAGTTCAGCATCCAAATGAATTATCCACACATGGCCATGGGACACGTGGACTCAGGGTAGCATGTCCTGCCATCAACCCAAAAATCTAGCATGCCAGGAAAAGAGAGAGAGATAGGGCTAGAGGAAGCTCACACACTTTTTCTTTTTTAGAGTTTATACTTTTATTTATTTATTTTTTTCAACTGGTGTGTTGCAGTACACTGGTGTGCCAGAAGTTTATTTTTATTTTAATTTTATTGTTTAAGGTATTCCAAATAGTAGTACATATGTCTCTATTTTTTTTCCACTGACCTCCGCCGGGTCTTCTCTACCCACCCCCTACCTCCCACTCTTGCCCTCGTCCCTCCCCCCGCCCAGTGTCTTGTGTCTGTTGGTTGTGCTTATATGCATGCATACAAGTCCTTCTGTTGATCTCTTACCCCCACAACCCTTCCTTACCTTCCCGCTGTAGTTTGACAGTCTGTTCCAGAGGGGTAGATACAGCTTTGCTAGTTCCTATTGATCTTTTTAAACAATTTTGTCTTAGCAACTTCCTTGGGATTGGTTTATATGTCTTATTACCTTGTGATGGGTTATCTGCAAGTTGCATGTCTCAGCAACAATCCATACATTTTAAAGCTCATGTCTCCTCCTTACAAACTTTCCAACCAAGTCTCATGCTTCCCCACATCGTTTTTAGTAAGATTTTTTTGTATCTATATTAATAAGAGAGATTTTTCTTTCAATATCCCTGTCAGATTTTTTGAAGGAAACTTATACTGGCTTCTTAAAAAGAGTTGGAATATCTTTCTTCGTATTTATGTCTGTGTATGAATTTTGTAATATTAATATTCTTTCTTAAAAATTGGTTCTGGAATTTCTTCATGGGAAGGTTTTAAACAATGGAGTAAATTTCTTTATACATATTACATGATTCAAATTACTTACATGTTATTATTTCAGCTTTGGTAAAGTATATTTCTCAAGAAATTTGTTGTTTTAGTCTGAATTTTAAGTTTAATTACATAAATCTATGTATATAAAAGACTAATATGCAAAGTGTCCCCTCAGGAGTTCGACTGGGAGTTTAATGGCTCTCTATGCTATGCATGGACCACCAAGGGGTGGTGAAGAATGAAGGCCCAGCCAGCAGCTGGCAGCTGGGGAAGGGAGGCCCTGACCAGCAGTCAGAAGGCCCTGATCAGCCCTGATCGCTGGCAAGGCCTAGGGAGCTTACCTGTGCATGAATTTTATGCACCAGGCATCTAGTATGTTCATAATAGCCTCATTATTTTTAGAAAATTTTAAGATCTCTTGTGATGTCCCTTTTTAAATATGATAAAATTTTCTGCTTCGTTTTTTCTTACAATTTTATTAGATATATCAATATTATTCAGCTTTTCAAATTTTGCCCCTTTTGTTTTTCTCTATTTTATATTTATTTTTCATTAAATTGATTTATAATATTTGTTATTTCCTTCTTTATAAAATTCTAAGGTTATGGGTCCCCTGAGATATGTGATCAGTACCGGGACCCCGCCAGCAGGCGAGGGGACCCTAAGGCAAGTGCTGGACGTGGAGGCCATGGGGGCATAGACTACAAAGGAGACAGAACTGAACCTCACATCACCCTGTTTGGCCCCGGAGGATGGCTGGTTAGTCAGAGAAGGGTAAGATTCCTCAGGGAAGGAACAACCTAAGACAGGCACAGTCGCAGAGGGGCCAACAGGAGAGAACTAAAAGGTCAATAGAGGTGGGGCACAGACCCTCACCCACTAACCTTGCAGGGGCTTGAATTCTCACCCCTCCAGAGGGAGGTCTCCTACCCCCACTGCTGCTTCACCTCCCACGCACAACTCAGACCGGGACCCAGGTGGCAGACAGAAACTCGGCCAGTAATACCTGCTCTATATCTAAATTCAGTCTATTACCAGGAATGCTCAGGACCTACTAAAAAATGCAAATATTCCTTTCCACTGATATTTACAGGATAAACTAAGATTTCCACTTGAGTATTAAAATTGACAGTAAAATAGTAATCAAGTTTTCAGATTAATTTAAATTGGCCAAGAGAAATAAATGAATACTCAAGAAAATTTAAGTGTACTGGATAAAAAACTTTTCCTAAAACAATAACTAAAATATCTATTAGTAGTTCATCTCACTGTCAAATTGTCTAACATCCAAAGAACCTAAAGCAGTCATATTTGTGTGCAAAAATTAAAATTTAAAATACCAAGACTGCAATATAAAATTTCCAAAAGCCCCCATTAATCAAAAAAGGGGGGGGGGGGACAGTGGGATAATATCATGTAAGGAAAAATATCCTGTAAGTAAAATACATTTGAAAATTCTTACTCCAGAAAAGTAAATTCCATTTGTAAAACCAACTGCAGGACACCCATGAAAAAACACACATGGTGCCAAAATAAGCCAAAGGAAAATCATTTAGGCAAAAATAAAAAGAATCCCAAGTCTATTTTGCATAGAGGATCCCTTTGTTAACTTTTGGTCGAGAATGTGTTTATGTGTTTTCAGAGAACAACTCTAAGACCATGTGGGTTCCTGCGACAGTGAGGAACTAATGGGTCTGGTCCAGCCATGAGGATGGTCCAGAGATGGGGGACGCTGACGACACCTTGCCATGCTAGCAGTCGGCAGCTATGCATGGCAGCAAGCGGCCCAGGACCAAACCAGAAAGGATGGATCTTGCATTGCCATGATGTGTCCACTATCTGGCTACCATTGCTGACATGTACACATGAAGAACTATTTGACATTGAAATTGGGACTCAGAACAGTTGGACATTGAAACTGACACTCAAACATTTTTTTTCTTATACGTTTGTTTCTAGTATGCAAAGGCAAGATATTTTTGAAGAGGGGAAGCAGGGGGGGAGTGATTGATATAGAGGCAGGGTGGCCTTGAGCAGGCTGTCAGGCTAGGGGGGGAAGGCTGGGGTGGATGGGAGGTGGATGCTGGGGGAGATCAACCGAAGGTCTTGTGTGCATGCATATGAACATAACCAATGAATGAAGGACACTGGGGCGGGGAGGGGGTGGAGACATGTGCTGGGGGGTAAGAGAGGCTGGGGGGAGGATAACGGGGCGGGGAAAGGAAAACATATGTATTACTATTAAATATACGTTATAATGCAAAAAAATCAATAAAAATATATTAAAAATAAAAATAAAATAAAAAGTAAACCTTTTACATTATTAAAAAAATAAATAAAATTTTAAGGTTAAATTCATTGGTTTTCTAACTTCTTGATATGTAAGCTTAAAAATTATTTTCAGTGTTTCCTCAATTCTAATGTGATTTTACACACACACACATATATATCCTATCTAATAAAAGAGTAACATAAAAATTAACCATCACCCCACTATACCCACTAGCCACACCCACCAGCCAATCAAGAGTGAGCATGCAAATTAACCCTAAACAAGATGGCTGCAGCCAAAGGACTAGCAGGAGGGATGCTTGGGTTTCTCTGGTGATGGAGGAAGCCAAGCTTTCCACATACCTTGGTGGGCCCAGGCCTCCACTCAAGGCTACGAAGTTTCAATTATAGAAGATAAATAACAGCTACAGAGCTGGAGAGAGCAGGAGGCTAGGGTTGTCCCTGGCGATGGAGGAAGCCAAGGTTTCCACACACCCTGGCCAGCCAAGGCCTCCACTCAAGGCTACAAAGTTTCAATTATAGAAGATAAATAAATTGCAACAGAAATGGCTGCTGCCATGGAGTGAGCAGAGTGCTTGGCTCCACTCTAGGCTACAAAGTTTCAATTGTAGAAGATAAATAAATTCTAGATACCAGGGCCTACCTCTGCTTGGGTCACCTGGGGGTGTGGCCAGCCTGCAAACCACCACACGCCTCTCGCCTAGGCCACCCCATGCCCCAAGAGAACCCCCACCCTGATCCAGAACACCCTTCAGGGCAAACCAGCTGGTCCCCACCCATGCACCAGGCTTCTATCTTATCTAATAAAAGTAATATGCAGATTGACCATCACTCTGACACACAAGAGGGCTGCCCCCATGTGGCCAAAGATCCTTCCCTGTTGTGGACACAAAATGGCCACCACAAGAAGGTCAGCAGGGGAGGGAATTTGGGAGGGACCAGGCCTGCAAGGGAGGGCAGATAGGGGTGCCAGGCTGGCAGAGGAGGGAAGTTGGGGGTGACTGAGCCTGCAGGGAAGGACTGTTGTGGGGGACCCAGGCCTGTATGGGCGGGCAGTTAGGGGTGACCAGGCCTGCAGGGAAGGGCAGTTAGGGGCAAACAGGGTGGCAGGGGAGTAGTTAGGCATCAATCAGGCTGGCAGGGGAGTGGTTACAGGGTGATCAGACTGGCAGGCAGAAGCAGTTAGGTGTAATCAGGAAGGCAGGCAGGCAGACGAGCAGTTGGGAACCCAGCAGTCCTGGATTGTGAGAGGGATGTCTGACTGCCCATTTAGGCCTGACACCCAGAGGGATCGGGCCTAAATGGGCAGTTGGATATCCCTCAAGGGGTACCAGATTGGAGAGGATGCAGGCTGGGCTGAGGGACACCTTTTTCCCATGCATGAAGTTCATGGACTGGGCCTCTAGTATATAAATATATACACTAATATCTGTTAAAGCTGTATACCACAAATATTGATATATTTATTGTATTTATTATATTTCCTTTTGAACTATTTTTACTTATGATTTCATCTTTGATACATTGATTATGTAATAGTATGTTATATAATATAGCCTATTCATTGTTTTGTGATTGGTTTCCAGGTTACTTCAACTACTGTAAAAAAAAAGATCTGAATGATTTCAATATTTATAAATGTGTTGGGGCTGTCTGTGTTGCCAAACGTGTGATTAAATTTTTAAGTACTTTCTATAAACATTTAAAAAAATGAATGCTGCTATTTAGGGTTGGAGTGTTCTATGTATGAAAATAAGGTCATGCTATTTCATTATGGTGATCATATTTGTCCTTACTAATTCAAATGTGTATGTTAGTATTGTATGTATTTTTTATGCAGTGTTTTTGGCAGGAGTGCTTATCCACCCCACTAGAAAGCAGAAGTCCCTCACTCCTTGTAATGAAATACCATCTGCACATTGTCAATTCCTAAATATATTTGCTTCCCAGAGCTTTTACCTGAATCCAGGCTCATATATTTAAATATCTACTGAGTATCTTCACATCTCTCAAATACTTCACATTAATGTTTAAATTAAAATGATCATCTTATACCCCACATTTCCCCTTTACCTTCCCCTTTTACAGAAATAAGTACCATCAATAAGTTGTTCATGTAGAAAAAAAGAGCCTAACTCTTCTTGATGTCCATAGAATGTGCAGAAAGTCCTTACATTCTACCTTTTTGACATCTATCTCCTCTCCATTTCCATAGATACTACTTTGTTATGTTCTATTGGAACTCTTTCAGAGATTTTGACTGGCTTTATTGCCCTCAGAAAGAGTCTTGCTCCAACTAATTTACCCTCCATGTAACTGCCAGGGTTATCCTTATAAATCACAAGTCTGACATTATCTGCTTAAAATCCTTAAACTACATCTTATTACCTGCAAAATATTTTTCAAAATCTAAGTTCTTGCAAAGGTGTATTTTTTTCTGAAACATCTTTCTTGTATTCTATTTCACCTTTTTGTGCAGTTGGAAAACATCTTTTCTATTTTGTAAGAATAAACTCAAGTATCAAGTTCTTTGCCCATCCTCCACTAGAATGGAATACTTCTACCATTTTTCCCTTACTAAGTCCAATATGGCTTTCTATCATAAAACTTATAAAATTTTATTTCACCTAATTTTACATGTCTGTGATACCCACTTATCCAAAGACTCTGAACAGCTCAGGATAAATAACCTTGACAGACTTATCTTTGTATAATTCAGTATTGAACTTGGCAGTTACTGGACACACAACAAATATTGGTTGATTGAGTAAATAAAAAAATTAGTCTACACACAAATTGCTATATCTTCACTCCTTTAATATTAAAATCTTATTAATGTTAACAATCTTAATCTATTAATGTAGTTATCTCCTTATTTGATCAGAAACAACCTTATTCTGTGCATAGCTCTATTCTGTTTGTCAAGTCCTAATTGCTGTAGGCTACGTCTGGTATTTCAATTAATCAATAAAGCTACCATAGGAATGAGTGAACACATAAATGATTTAGACAGAATCTTTAATGTGACATCTCCCATGAGAAATGCTTCTTTATTTTACCATGTTACAGAGCATAGTCCAATACCAACTATGTAGGGTGATCTGAGAATAATTCTTTAGAAATCCCATAGATTAAAGTTATCATCTTCCCTCAACAGGCTCCCTTTTAACATTGTCAATGAGTGACATTACCATCCATGTAGTTGCAAAATCAGACACCTTAGGATCATTTTTAATTTTCTCATTTCATTCATCCTACATCTTCTAATCCACTATTAAGTCCTTTTGGACTTACTTCTAAAATATATTAAAAATATGTCCATTTCTTTGCATTTCCACTGCCACCACTTTTGTCCAAAACACCACTGTCTTATAGCATATGTAATTTCTTACCATAATACTTATTGTATATTTCATTCTTCCATGTCTTTCAC
This sequence comes from Antrozous pallidus, assembly GCA_027563665.1. Taxonomy (NCBI): domain Eukaryota; kingdom Metazoa; phylum Chordata; class Mammalia; order Chiroptera; family Vespertilionidae; genus Antrozous; species Antrozous pallidus. The sequence continues at coordinate 37,658,564 of CM050509.1, read as the reverse complement.
CAATAGATTGTGAGTTCTCTGAGCAATGCATATTTCTTTTTTAAAAATATATATTTCATTGATTTTTTACAGAGCGGAAGGGAGAGGGAAAGAAAGTCAGAAACATCGATGAGAGACATCAATCAGCTGCCTCTTGCACGCCCCCTACTGGGGATGTGCCCGCAGCCAAGGTACATGCCCTTGCCAGAATCGAACCTGGGACCCTTCAGTCCACAGTCTGACGCTCTATCCACTGAGCCAAACCGGTTTTGGCAAGCAATGCATATTTCTGATACTCTTCCAGGAACATGTAGCCACCAAATATAAATGTGGGTATTAATATGTTACTTTTCACCAAGTATTTTATTTGCATTATAGCAATGGCTTTACAGAGATAATGCCTTAGAAAAATATTTCCCAAGTCTGTGGAACACTAGTCAGCTATTCCAGGTTAAATGGCTGGGAAAACTGCAAAATTTATCTCCTTCTTGGATAATTATAATACTCATTTACTAGATTAAAGATTTCCAAAGCATACAGCTGAATTGTATATAGCCCAGCATTTTTCATACTTATTTGACTAGAGAATCTCTTTTTTAATATTTTTATTGATTTCAGAGAAGAAGGGAGAGGAAAAGAGAGATAGAAACATCAATGATGAGAGGGAATCATTGATTGGCTGACTTCTGCATGCTCCCTACTGAGGATTGAGCCCACAACCCGAGCATGTGCTCTTGACCAGAATCAAACCCTGTGCCCTTGAGTCAGCAGGCTGATGCTCTATACACTGAGCCAAATCGAGTAGAGCTAGAGAACCTCTTTTTCATGGTATATCTATTAATGTCTGCTAAATGGTGAATTTTAGACAGTCTATAAAATGACTCCTAAAGGAGCAACTTCAGACACTAACTTTCCAATGCAGTACATTTATAAAGGGCAGGAGGAGCTTGGGTTATCCTGACGTTATTTTGGAAGGCTGATGATGTCTCCCAAATGATCTCTTAATAACTAGGTATGACTCTGCCATCCAAGGACCCACTCCTTAGTGCAACTTCTGGACTAAAGTTGCTTTATCTCAGAATATATGCATAGTCTTGGTGATTTTACACAATAATATGTCATTTTGGAATGGCAGGTGATCCATTCTGTTTATTTTTTCATAAAAATGAAGTTTTTTAAAAAAATCCTCACCCAAGGATATTTTTCCATTGATTTTCAGAGAGTGAAAAAGAGAGGCAAAGACAGAAAGAAATATCGATGTGAGAGAAACACATCATTTGGTTGCCTCCTGCATGTGCCCTGATCAGGAACCAGGCCATAGAGGGGCCTGCAACTGAGGTACGTGCTTTTGACAGCAACCAAAATCAGGATCCTTCAGTCCACTGAGCCTTGAAGGGAACTCTGGGTTCCTTTTCAATTTACTTTCTGATAATCTACTATGTTTAAGGCATTGGCAATCAGATCTGGAGATAACTGAGGAGTTAATTTGTCTCATGGGGAAAAATGTTGGTTAAATAAACAATTACAATACCAGGAGAGAATATTGTTACTGGTGGGATGTAAAACTTAGTTGATTTACAAATGAGAAGTAATTGGTCAAATGGGGATAAAAAGGATTCCTGCATGAGATGTCACCTGAGGTGAATCTTTTCAGTTGAATGAAAGTGGTCTTGTGAATGGGAGTGGTATAGTGTAGTTGTGGTACTTTTTATGGCCCTAGTAGATTACTGGAATATATACAGCAGGGAAACAGGATAGAGAGTGCTGGGGTGGAATTAGGGTTGCAATTTTACCTAGAGAAGTGAGGTAACATTTGAAGGAAAAATTTAGAGAAAGTGAAGGAGTGCCACACAGAGATATCTGAGGAAGAATTTTCCTGGCTGAAGAGACAGCAAATGCAAAGGCCCTGGGATAGAATTGTGCCTGGTAAGTTCAAGGAGCAGCAAAGGAAGTTAGGGTAGCTAAAACAGAGTAAGGCGAAAGTTAATAAATGGTAAACCAAATCATGTAGGGACTTTAAGATTATTGTATAAAATTTTGCTCTGAGTGAAATTGAAATGCAGCCACTGTGGAAAACTGTCAGTGTATCAACAAGTTAAACATTGAATTAGCATGTGATAATTTATTATCTTAACTTAGATATTTTGTAGCACTGAGTAATTACTGCTAATATTTTTGTTCTTATATTGCTACTAGAGGCCTGGTGCACAAAATTTGTGCACGGGGCGGGGGTTCAGGGGATGTCTCTTAGCCCAGCTTGCACCTTCTCCAATCTAGGACCCATCAAAGGATGTCCGACTGCCCATTTAGGCCCAATCGGGGTAAGATTGGGCCTAAACAAGCAGTCGGACATCCTTCTCACAATCCAGGACTGTTGGCTCCAAACTGCTTGCCTGCCTGCCTCCCTGATTGCCCCTAAAAGCTTATGCCTGCCAGCCTGATCACCTGCTTAACCACTACCCTGCCAGCCTAATTGATGTCTAACTGCTCCCCTGCCAGCCTGTTTGCCCCCAACTTCCCTCCTCTGCTGGCCTGGTCAACCCTATCTGTCCTCCCCTGCAGGCTTGATCACCCCCAACTGCCATCCCTTGCAAGCCTGGTCCCTCCCAACTGCCCTCCCATGCTGGCCTGATTGCCCACAACTGCCCTCCCTTGCAGGGCCTGGAACCTCCCAACCGCCCTCCTCTGCTGGCCATCTTGTGGTGGCCATCTTGTGTCCACATGGGGGCAGGATCTTTGACCACATGGGGGCAGCCCTCTTGTGTGTTGGAGTGATGGTCAATCTCCAAATTACTCTTTTGTTAGATAGGACAGAGGCCTGGTGTATGGGTGTGGGCCAGCTGGTTTGCCATGAAGAGTGTCCCAGATCAGGGTGGGGGTTCCCTTGGGATGAGGGGCGGCCTGGGTGAGGGGCCTGTGGAGGTTTTCAGGCTGGCCACACACCCCCAGTGACCCAAGCGGAGGCCTTGGTATCTGGGATTAATCTAGGTCTAAAATTGAAACTTTGTAGCCTGGAGCGGAGGCCTAGGCTGACAATGGCAGGCAGAAAGCTTGGCTTCCTCCATTGCCATGGAAACTCAAGCCTCTGTTCTCTGAAGCTCAGTGGCTACCACCGTTTCTATATCTTTTATAATTGAAACTTCGTAACATTGAGTGGAGGCTTAGGCAAGCAATGGCAGGCAGAAAGCTTGGGTTGCTCTGTTGCCAGAGCAACCCAAGCCTTCCTCCTGCTCTCATTGGTGGCAGCCGTCGTGGTTGGAGTTTATTTGCATAATCTGCTCCTGATTGGCTGGTGGGCATGGCTGTGGGCGTGGCTTGTGGGTGTGGCAAAGGCATGGTCAAATTTCCATATTACTATTTTATTAGATAGGATTATTGATACACTTATCTTTCCTTCCAGCCCCATCCAGACTACAACTCCCTCTTAAGAGCTAGGACTATTTCTGGAGACCTCAAAGTGTTTGGCAAAATGCTTAAAAGTTGTAGGTATTTTTGTTCATGTAGAAGTAAGTTATCTGATGCTTGATTGCCCAGGTATACATGAGCTTGATGAAATAAGTCTTGGTTTGTAAGTTTAAGTTATGCTCCCCTACTGACTTCCTAAAGGCATTCTTCATGTCCTTGCTGCAGGCTATAGATGATGGTGTGGTACATGGGTGTGATGATGCCATAAAAGATAGCAATGAACTTGTTTTTTTCTTGGAACACCTTTTAATGGGGTTTTAGGTATATAGAAATGGATGTGAAATAAAAAATGACCACCAGAGAAAATAGAAACCATAGATGGAAAACACTTTGAAATGCCAAGGTGCATAGTGGAGGCAGTCACAAGGGTCCATGGGATGTGACAATTAAGCTAAAGGGCCCAAATAGGCTTATAGTTCTGTTGCCCACCAGGCTGGTATAAGAGAATGTCTGATTTAGCACAGTCTGGAACTCAGGTAAAGTGATTGAAGATATTGGAGGAACAATGGAGTGGTGATGTGGTGGACATGAGGATTCCACAGAAAGTGTTTACTGTCATCCAGCAACTGACCACTAGACCCATGCAAACACTCTCTACATAAGTAACAGATTGTCACAGATGTCTATAGCCCAGGCTTAAGTCATGGAAGCCAGGTAGAAGCACTTCATAAGGCCAAGGGAAGATGGGTTTGCTATCTGGAGAAAACAGTGGGCCAGAAATAGAGTCAGGACAGAAATCAGACCATTGGTCAGTATGCCTGGGCTGCTACTATTGAAGAAGCAGGTTCAAGAAGGAGAGGTTGTTGATTAAAAGATACATAAGACTTTATAGTTGGTTAAGTCAGAGGGAGAATGAGGGGGACATTGCCAACCAGGCAGATAAGATAGACTAGCAGTTTTGTGCTGAAGAAGAGTACTTGTATTTTTGGTAATTGGATAGACCCAGGAGCAGTTACAACTATATAATTCCCTGTCCATTGTCTTCCCCAGGGTTGATTTCCTGGAAGAAATTATTATAAGATCATTTGGTGTTGTCTGGACTGATGATCTCCTAGAAACTGTCCATATACAGAACCCATAAAAATGGCCAGAGATTGGGTATCCTGAACATGGACTAAATCTCTTACTAAGAGAGTTGAATTCAATCAGAATTTGAAATGCCTTTGTTCACATATTTTCAAGGCTTTTTAAAAAACCTTGTTCTCTCCTACACAGATTTAGATACAATTACAGGAATTCATGGTGGATATGGTACCTCTCATAACTTCTTTCTCCCAGGACATTAAAGTGTACAAGAAGGGAATAGTGACTTGTTGAAATGAATATATGAATTAATTGATGCAGAAGTCTCTGAATTTTTAGGCCTTGTCTGAATTCAGATAAATTTTGAGCATAATTCATTATTATATAACTTCCATTTATCTTCCAAAGCCCACCAGCACTCCTGTTGTTATTTTTTGTTTGATTGGTAGTTTATACCTTCTATTTGGAAAATAGAAGGTGGTGAATAAAAAGGAATAAGAAGAACAAACAGATAACTGGCCAAACTGACTAGTTCAATCAAATTGGTACAAATAATTGTGTCAAGCTATTGAAAGTTGTATTTGATAATTGAGTGTTGTAATGTTATGAAGATATGCAAGACATAACCAAGGAATCAATAGTAAGGGCTTTTTTCTTTTATATTGAATTTATTGAGGTGATGTTGGAGATTATTATGCTAAGTGAAATAAGCTAATCAGAGAAAGAGAAATATCACATTATGTGTGGAATCTAATGAACAAAGTAAGTCCAGAGACATGATTGCTTGGAACAGATTGATAGATCTCAGAGGGAAGGGATATGGGATGGGGTGGGAAGAGATTAATCAAAGAACTTATATGTGTACTAGAGGCCTGGTGCATGAAATTCATGCACAGGGTGTCCCTCAGCCCAACCTGTACCCTCTCCAATCTGGGATCCCTGCAGGGATTGGGCCTAAACCAGCAGTTGGACATCTCTCTCACAATCCGGGACTGCTGGCTTCTAACCTCTTACCTGTCTATCTGCCTGAGTGCCCCTAATCTCCTCTTCCTGCCAGCATGATGCCCCCTAACAGCTCCCCTGCTAACCTGATCACCCCCTAACTGCCCTCCCCTGCCTGACTGATCACCCCTAACTGCCCTCATGCTTAACCACCTCTGCCTGTGGCTTTGTCCCGAAGGACATCTGGAAGATGTCCCAGTCTAATCAGCATATTAGCCTTTTATTAGTATAGATATGCATAGCTCATGGACACAGACAATAGTGTGGTGAAGGCTCTGGTGAGGCAGAGCTGGGTGGAAGGGGGTTAAGTGGGGGGGGTAGTGGCCATCTGTAATATTGTCAAAATAAATTTAAAAATTATATAGGTTTTAGGTGTACAATTATATAATATATCATCTGTATATTGTATTGTGTTCACCTTCCCAAGTCAAGTCCCCTCTATTACCGTTTATCCCTCTTCTACTCGCTTAAACCTCCCCAACTCTCTTTCCTTCTGGTAATCACCATACTGTTGTTTGTGTCTAAGTTGTATTTAAGGTTAAGCTTGCAGTCACCCAAGTAGCTACTCAATTCAATAATAAAAATGCCATCAAGCCGGTTGTAGTGGTGGGGTAAGGCCAGACTTGAAGAACTTGTCTTTTAGGTTGTCCTTGTGTGGTGTGGCTGGAATAATTACAATTGAATTGTACTCTTCTTGGGGCCAGCAGATAGCTAAAAAACTAGATTTATAAAACAAATGTACACCAAATCTTTCTATTATTAAGATTTGTTTTCTTGGCGTACTTTCAAAGGATTTGGTTTGTAAAAATAAAGCAAACTATGCACCACTTTTCACGGGGGGGAGCATGCTTGTTGCATGAAGTAAGAGGGTACTGTCACCTAGGAAATATTGCCAATGATCCACATTCCAGGGCCCAGTGGCCATTTTATGAAGACCTCAAACCTAAAGTACAACTTCAGGGCATCCTAAACCTTACAGATTGTGAAGAGATCTGGTGAAGGAAAATAGATATAACTAAAAAAGCAGTTACCTCAGTTGAAATCCCATGGTGTCAGTACTTTTGCAAGAGACCATAATAGTTTCAGAGGCAGGAAAGATGTTTATGTCAGGGGAAATTTAATACCTTCATAATTTTATTTTTTTTTTGCCTTTGTTATTTACTATATGATTTAAAAAAAATTTTTAAATTTTACTGCCTGGATATTACTTTCTTTTTTTTTAAAATGTCACCTAAAATTGAAGAAGAAAAGATGGTGGCTGGTAGGACAGAGATGAGTGAGAGGAAGTGAGTGAGGGTATGAAAAGAGAGTGTGTTGGTGTGTGTGGTGTGTATGGTGTGTGGTGTGTGTGTGTGTGTGTGTGTGTGTGTGTGTGTGTGTGTGTGTGTAAGGGACAGTTAAATCTAGCAGGAACAGCAGGGGCTGGCAGACCAGGCTCTCTTAGACAAGGAGAGAATACTAGCGCTGAGGGCACCCCCTGGACTGCAGGACTTGGGCACAGAGCCCATACCATCTTGAAGGGGAGAATGACCTTTATTAGAAAATCACTAGCACCACCACCCAGACAGGACTTTGACCCTGCCTGCTGCCCAGCAGCCACTCCAGCCAAAATCCTGCTACCCCAGCTCCAGACCCGCTGACCCTGGGATCTCCACCTCCAAAGGTGCACTGTTCCCACAGCAGTAAATGCATCTTTCCCCTCCCCAGTGACAGAACTCCGGACACCACTTTTATGTGTTTCCAGGCATCCAGGGCACGCCACTCTGTAGGCAGCACCTGGGAGCCCAGGGAACCCCTGCTGAGTGTGATTCTGTACATACAAGGGCGCACTGCCCCATAGTAAAAATTCTGAATTTCCTCTGCCTGAGTAACTGCTCGCAGACACCCCAGCTGTGAAACTTCAGTGCCAGGGCACTCAAAGTGCATCAGAACTCTGTGCCAGCAAACTCACTCCCACAGATGCGCATATTTCCAAAGGGCAAGTGCCCTGAGCCCATATATCCACAGGGTCCTCTGGGGAGCTGCTTTGGGCCCCTGCTGGGTGTGATTCTGTACAGACAAGAGTGTGCCGCCCTGCAGTAGAAGTTCTGAATTTCCTCTGCCTGAATAACTGTCCCCACACACCACCCCAACTGCTTAACTTCAGCACCAGGGACCCTCAAAGTGCATCAGAGTTCTGCACCAAATGCACCCCCTGTACTCACTTACATTTCCAAGAGGCAGGAACCCTGTGCCCATCTATCCACAGAGCATATGTGGGAGCTGCTGTGAGTCCTTGCTAGGTGTGACCTTGGGCAAATAGGGACACACTCCCCCTGGCAGCAGAAATTCTGAATTCACTCATCTCTGGATACCTGCACATAGACATCTCAATTATGTGGCTTCAGTGTCAGGGCTCTTCAGAGTACTTCAGCGCCCCTCACTGGCAAATGCACTGTGAGTGCCCCTGTGAGCCTCCGCTGGGAGTGTGTGCATATCCACCATAGGTGCAGCAGCAAAAGCTGAGTCTGCCCACCCCACAACTACAGAACTCTGGACACCACAGTCACACCTTTCCAGAATGTAGGCCTCCTGAGACCCATCACCCAAAAGAAGGCTTCTGGGTGCCACTGTGAGTCCCCACTAGACACGCATGATTTCAATCAAGGTGCAAGACAGCAAACATTTTGACATCTCCATCCATGGCTGCTGACTTCTAGACATCACAGTTGTACCTTTCCAGCTCACAGGCCTACATCAAGAGAACCCAACTAGCTCAAGTAGGGAGTTACACTATATAACCAAGCCCAGGAGACCTGAGAGATCACACCAGTAGCACCATTCCCAAACAACCTGAGTATCAAACCAATTGGACCTACAATTAAAATGTTACATCAGCTGAAATCGGTTTTGGCTCAGTGGATAGAGTGTTGGTCTGCAGACTGAAAGGTTCCAGGTTTGATTCCAGTCAAGGGCATGTACCATGTTTGCGGGCACATCCCCAGTGGCGGGTGTGTAAGAGGCAGCTGATTGATGTTTCTCTTCATCAATGTTTCTGACTTTCTATCCCTCTCTCTTCCTCTTTGTAAAAAATCAATAAAATATGTTTTTAAAAAAGTTACAGCAAAAAAATGGAAAGACAAAAAAGCAACCCCCAAAGGAAAGAAAAAGAGGAATCATCAGAAATGGAGTTAAATGAAATTGAGGCTAGCGCCGAGACCAGTTTGGCTCAGTGGATAGAGCGTTGGACTGGGGACTGAAGGGTCCCAGGTTCAATGCCAGCAAGGGCATGTACCTTGGCTGCGGGCACATCCCCAGTTGGGGGCCTGCAAGAGGCAGCTGATTGATGTCTCTCTCTCATCGATGTTTCTGACTTTCTATCCCTCTCCCTTCCACTCTGTAAAAAAAAAAAAAAAAAGAAAAGAAAAAAAGAAAAAAAAAGAAAAAAAGAAATTGAGGCTAGCAGCATATTAGAGAAAGAATTCAGAGTAATGGTTATAAGGATGTTTAAACAGCTAGATGACAAATACACACAACTCAATGAGAACTATAAGGACCTAAATGAGAATGTCACCAACATGAAAAGGAACCAAGAGGAGATGAAGAAGAACATAGCTGCAATAAAGAACACAATGGAAGGCTTAAATAGTATACTAGAAGAGGCTAAGGACCACGTCAGTGAATTAGAAGACAAGGTAGAAAAAATACACAAACACAGCAGAAATTGGAAAGAATACTTAAAAAGCAAGAGGAGAGCTTAAGGGAGCTTTGGGACAACACAAAATGAAATACCATTCTCAAAATACTAGTGCCAGAAGGAGAGGAAGAGAAGCAAGGAATATAAAACCTGTTTGAAGAAATAATGACAGAAAACTTCTCTGATATTGGCAAGAAAAAAAACTATGCAAGTCCAAGAAGTACATAGAGTCCCAAACAAGTTGGGCAGATCAAAATTAAATTGGCGAACACCAACAACAAAGTAAGCATCTTAAAGGCTGCCAGAAAGAGACAGAAAGTTACCTATAAGGGATCTCCTATTAGAATATCAACTGATTTCTCAACAGAAACACACCAGGCCAGTAGGGATTGGAATGAAATATACAAAGTCATGCAAAGCAAGAGACTGGATCCAAGAATACTATACCCAGCAAGGCTATCATCCAAAATTGAAGGTGGAACTCTGGAGCTTCACAGACAAAAAAGACTAAGGGAGTTTATTGCCACCAAACCAGCATAGCAAGAAATGCTAAAGGATCTGCTGTGAAAAAATAAATAAATAGGGAGCGAAGAAGGAACACAGAGGTAAAGAATAAAAATGGCAACAAACTAGTACCTATCAATAATAACTTTAAATGTAAATGGATTAAGTGCTCCAATCAAAAGACATAGAGTAACGGATTGGATAAGAAATCATGACCCATATATCTGCTGTCTACAAGAAATCCATCTCAGAAAAAAAGATTCACACAGACTGAGAATGAAGGGATGGAAAAAGGTTTTCAGGTGAATGGAAAAGAAAAAAAGCTGGGGTAGCAGTACTTATATATCACAAATTAGATCTCAAAGTGAAGAATATAACAAAACATAAGGAAGGCCACTTCTGCTGGAAACCAATCCTTGTCTCACTAATAGAAAGATGTAGACAGGAAGCCCAGAAGACTGGTAAATAGTCTAATTGATCTGAAAGGTCAGAGCTAAAACATTGTTAACTGAAGCAGCCTCCAGCTCTGTTTGTTTTTTTGTATATTTCTGTTATTGGAATTTCCTGCCTAAAGTTTATGGGCATATCCTATAGTCTTAACAAAAGGGATAGCCAGGCCAGAGCACAGTGCAGTCCTTCCACTAGAGATGGGCAGCTGTCTGGCCCCTAGTAGTCCCAAATTCATACTTTTCTAGTCTCTTTTCATTGGTGTGTGGCCTTCTTCAGAACCTGAACCCTGAACTGGAACCCTGAACCAACTGGTACTTGAAAGGGGTTCCTACATCTGGTGCCCAACTTGGAATGTCTGGAGGAAATGATATTTTTCGCCTAGAGCAAAGGAAAGAAAAAATTACACAGAGAAATTATGTGGGGCATTCACCTCATGCAAAGCCAAGGACTAGCTGCAGAAACCGGATCTGTAAGTAGTCTGGGAACATCTTTTCCAGCCAGGCTAATGGGGGAGAATTAGGTTATGACTATAAAGTAAACTTTATTATAGACTTTTGGTTTGCATGCTTAAAGATTTCTTCTTCAAATCAAAATCTTAGTTTGTATTTGGAATCTAAAATCTGTAAGGAGAAGTGAAACTTTTGCTGAAACCGCCTCTGGTGCAGAGAAATTCAAAGGTAGCAGGAGAAGGCAGGGCTATCTGCTCTTCAGGAATGAGATTGTTTAAGGTGTTGTTTAAAAATTATAAAAGAACACACAGGGAAAAGCAAATATTGGCCAAATTGGGTGTTAGTTATTACTTTGCAAAGCAAAAAAGAAAGAAAAAAAATTTGAGATCTATCTTTTAAGCATGAAAAAATGTGTGGCCAGATCTGTTGATGATGCTTCCCGTGAAGTAAGCAGGATGTGGTGGAAGGGAGACACGTGGAGATCCAATATAGAAGCCCACTCTCCCAGTATGCTAGATTAAAATTTCCTTTATTGCCATGAAAAAGCCTTAAAAATTTAGAAATATGTCTGGAATTTCTGTGTTTGTGGGGAGAGAACATAGCTCTAAGGCAGAATGTGCGCATGGTCTGATTTTGGACATTTAGATTGTCTTCAACTGAAATCTCTCTGCAAAAGCTACAGAAAATGAAAAACCCAGAACTGGTTTTTTCTAAGAAAAATGGTGAAACAATCTTCTGGAAATAAATTCAAGCTAATTCCAGCAACAGGATTCACATTTCCATAATAAAGAGTAGTTTTTAAAATGCTAATGAACCTTGTTAAAAAGTTAACTTTTTAAGGCCTTTAAGAAAAACAGTAAATTCTCTGTTATAGACTTTATCCAAAGTAAATGTCTTAAAATGATTGGAATTGGATTTGAATGTCAAAGAAACTGTTGAAATATTGATAGATAATATATATTAATTATAAAGATCTAAATAGCCCAGGTAACTGGCTATGACCTTTGTTAATGGGGGTAGTTGCCCTTCCCCCAGCATACAAGTTTTATATCAGCCTGCCAAAATGCTTTCTAAACAATTCTAAATCACTTGACAACAGGCAAAATAGATTATTAAGGAATATCTCACTTGCATGTTACATCTACCTCAAAGGCCTAAAACATGAATCAACCCTAGAGGTTTGCTAGGAGATCATATCTGGCAAATGGATGTAATGCATTATACTTCCTTTGGACACCTTGGGTCATTACATGTCTCTGTAGACACCTTTTCAAAAGTAACATGGGCTACAGGAGAAACAGCAGAACAGGTTATTAATCATTGCCTGGCTGCTTTTGCCATCATGGGAGTTCCAAAAATTATTAAAACATAATGGGCTTGCTTACACAAGCTTTCAATTGCAGGAATTTTGTAAGAGGTAGAAAATTCAGCACATTATAGGGATAACATATAATTCCCAAGGACAGGCCATTATTGAAAGACAGCACCAGCGACTAAAATCACAACTTGTAAAACAAAAAGGGGGGATGATGGAGAAATCACTTGTGGGTAGGCTGCACCAAGCCTTAATTACTTTAAATTTTTTCACTTGTGATGCAGATGGGAAGATATCTATGGGAAGACACATTGGTGTCAAAATAAAACAAAAGAAAATGGTCTAGTTAAATGTAAAGATCACGAATCTGGTTCATGGAAGGGACCCGATTCATTATTAACCTTTGGCAGAGGGTATGCTTGTATATTTCCAGAGAATTTCTCCAAATCCATGTGGATTTCTGCTAGAAATTTTAAACTACAACAGGGATCCAAGAGAGAAACTAGCCAGACTAATGAGAACCTTGTGCCTGGAGCCATACCATGCAGCTGCAGACAATCAACTACCTTAGCCACAGAGAGCAGCAACTCCAAGCAACTCACTGAAGATGAGGAGCAAGAGGAGTACAAGCCAGACAACAAACAGCCAGACAACAAACAACCCAGAGGCCACCTGGGGCGTGGTAAAGAAGACAGTACAGATGCCTGAGAATGTCATTCTTGCTATGCTAGCAGTAATCAGCTGTACAGTAATATTACCTGGGGAAAATTGGGAAGTATTTTGGACTTATGTTCCTAACCCTTCATGGGTAAGAACCCTAATGTGGGCTGATCCCCCACCTAATGTAGTCATCAATAATACCAAACACCTGGTCATCCAGGAGGAACATGGGTAGGGAAAGGAAGTGTAATTACACAGGTGTCGCCAACCAACTTCACTTTTTGTATGGCACAAAAATCAAACCATTGTTCCCTTGTGTGTAAAATTAAAGAGAGGTTTCTAGCTTGCATGGATACCAAAGGAGGGGACTCAAAAGCAAAAAATACATCTACTATCACTACTTGCTCCAGGGAGAGGTGCAAAAAATGTATCTGAGACCTTGTCTATACCAAAAGAAATTGACAGCCAGTTTGAAATTGAATTGATATGGCCTAGAGCAAAGAATATCCTTACATGATATTATTCTATGATGTCATTATAATTTTTGATATTTTACAGCAGCATATTGTACAATTATCCCAAACAAACTTACAATCTAATGCTTTGAATGTTTGACAGCAATTTAAAATAGGACATGGCCGAGACCGGTTTGGCTCAGTGGATAGAGCGTCAGACTGCGGACTGAAGGGTCCCGGGTTCGATTCCGGCAAGGGCATGTACCTTGGCTGCGGGCACATCCCCAGTAGGGGGCGTGCAAGAGGCAGCTGATCGATGTCTCTCTCTCATCGATGTTTCTGACTTTCTATCCCTCTCCCTTCTGCTCTGTAAAAATCAATAAAATATATTAAAATAGGACATGAAAGGAAGTAAGGCACTTGAGCATTCTATATTGGCCTCTCTTGTCCTTTTTACCAAGATGGACCCTCTTCTCACAATCCAATTACCCATAGCTGTTGCCTGAGTTTTCTGTTCATGCTGAGGTTGAAGCCTCGTGGTGGCTGGCATGGATCTGTCTCTCGTCCAATGGTGTGAGCTGGTCCCTCCCTGAGTTTCTCAAGATATGTGATCAGTGCCGAGGCCCCACCAGCAGGTGAGGTGATCCCAAGGCAAGTGCTGGGTGTGGAGGCCATAGGGGCATAGACTACCAAGGAGACAGAACTGAACCTCACATCACCATGCTTGGACCTGGAGGATGGCTGGTTAGCCAGAGACAGGTAAGATTCCTCAGGGAAGGTACAACCTAAGACAGGCACAGTCACAGAGGGGCCATCAGGAGATAACTTGGGGGTCAATAGAGGTGGGGCACAGATCCTCACCCCCCCAATATTGCAGGAGCTTGAACCCTCACCCCTTCTGAGGTAGGTCTCTTGCCCCCATGACTTCTTTGTTTCCCATGCCCAGCCCATATTGGAACCTAGGTAACATACAGAGACTTGGCTGACAGCAGCTGCCCTTTATCAAAATTCAGCCTAGCACCAGGAATGCTCAGAGCCTACTCAAGAATGCAAATAATCCTTTCCACTAATATTTACAAGGTAAGCTAAAATTGTAGTTAGAGTATTAAAGTTGACAGTAAAATAGTAATTAAAATTTCAGATTAATTTCAGATTAATTCAATTGGCTAATTGAAATAAGTGATTATTCAAGAAAATTATTTGTACTGGACAAAAAGATGTTCCTAAAGTATTAACTAAAATTTTTATTGGCAGTTCATCTCATGGTAAAATTGCTTAACATGCAATAAATCTAAAGCTGTCATATTTTTGTGCAAAAAATTTAAAGTTATCAAGACTGCATTAAATAATTTTCCAAAGCCCCCATTAATAAAAAAAGGGCAGGTAGTGGAAAAATATTATGTAAATAAAAAATTATCCTGTAAGAAATTTATATCTAAAAATGTTTACTCTAGAGGGAGAGAACCAAGATGGCGGCATAGGTGAACACCTATTGTTCTTCCCCGCGAAACAATTCAGAGACTACAACATAACAACAAGGCAAACATCGCCCAGAATCACCAGAAAGCTGGCTGAGTGAAAACTCCACAAATAAAGGTAAAGGTGGGACACTGAGACTCAGAAGAGTGGAGGGAGTGCAGCCTTGAAGACGGAAACAGGTTAGGAGCTGTCCTGGTCTCGCGAATGGTCTGGGGCTGGAGCAGCAACCCCGGCTGGATTTCGCCAACAGGGAGGGCGGAGACGTCCCACTACACGGATTCCCCAGCGCCAGGCGAGGTCCAAGATCCGGAGTACGTTGAGACGTCCCACTGCACAGATTCCCCAGTGCCAGGCAAGGTCCGAGGTCCGGGGGACACACGTTGGAAGCTGGGCACGGCGGAGGACTCTGGGTCTGTGGAGAAACCGGGTAGCTGGGAAAAGAAGTTTGCCGCAAGTAAACTGTGCAACAGCACAGACGCGTGACTTGCTCCCTGGAGGCTTGTCTCCTGGTCCTGGAAACCACCTGTTTTACGACCCTGGGCAAGACTCTGGGTGTGTAGACTCATTTGGGGAGAGGCAGAGTTGTCTGTCAAGGGGGAGAGACTGGCGGCTTTCTCTTGGAGGTGCCTGCAGCCATCCCCATCCAACAGAGACCAGTGCGCGCGAGTGCTGCATAGGACGTAGCTGACACTGAAGCTGCCTGCGCAGCTCAGAGACTCTGCCCATCCAACCTGAACACAGTCTCCCTTCATAGCCAATTGGCCTGGAGGTCAAACCCTCCTAGGGCTAACAACAACAAGCTGGGTTTAAATTTAAAAATACTGTACAACCCATAAGGGATTGCAATAAGAGTACCCACCTCAAGTAACTGGGGAGGCTGTGCCACTGACACTTACAGGACATCTACCACATAAAGCAGCCACCATGCAGAGATATGGAAAGAAATCAGGTGTGAAAGAAATGGAGGAAAAAAGATGACTAGACATAGAGTTCAAAACCACAGTTATAAGGCTTTTCAAGAGGCTCCTAGAAAAGGCCGATGAACTTAATGAGAACTATGAGGAAATAAACAAGACCAACCAGGAAATGAATGAGACTTACAAGGAAATGAATGAGACCCTCAAGGAAATGAACAAGACCTCTGAGGACATGAACGAGACCCTCACAGATATGAAAAAGGACCAACTAGAAATCAAGCATACACAGACTGAAATAAAAAATACTACACAAATTCCTAAAAGCAGTCAAAAAGGCCACAAGAACCAAGTCAAAGATTTGAAATACAAAGAAGCAAAATCTACTCGGCTGGAAAAGCAAGAAACAAAAAGAATTCAGATAATTGAAGACAGTGTAAGGGGCCTCTGGGACAACCTCAAGCATGCCAACATCTGAATTATTGGGGTGCCAGAAAAAGAGAGAGAGCAAGTTAATGAAAAACTACTTGAAGAAATAGTGGCTGAAAACTTCCCACACCTGGTGAAAGAAACTGACTTAAAAGCCCAAGAAGTACACAGAACCCCAAAATATAGGAATCTAAAGAGGACCGCACCAAGACATATCATAATTAAAATGCCAAGAGCAAAAGATAAAGAGAGAATATTAAAAGCAGCAAGAGAAAAACAGTTGGTTACCTACCGGGGAGCACCCATACGATTGTCAGCGGATTTCTCAACAGAAATGATGCAGGCCAGATGGGAGTGGCAAGAAATATTCAAAATAATGAATAGCAAGAATCTACAACCAAAATTACTCTATCCAGCAAAACTATCATTCAGAATTGAGGATCAGATAAAGTGCTTTGCAGACAAGAAAAAGCTAAAGGAGTTCATCACCACCAAACCAATATTATATGAAATGCTGAAAGATATTCTTTAAGAAGAGGAAGAAGAAAAAGGTAAAAATAAAAATTATGAACAACAAATACACATCTATCAACAAATGAACATAAAAATCAAGTGAATTGATAGGCTGATGAACAAGATAAACTGGTGAATATAACAGAATCATGGACATAGAGAGGGAATGGACTGACAATTCTTGGGGAGAAAAGGGTTGTGGGAAGTACAGCAAGAGATTGGACAAAAATCTTGCAACAATGGGAGAGGACATTGGGGAGGGGGAGGTGAGGGTGGAGGGTGGGATAGGTACGAGGTGGAGGGGAGATATAGGGGGACAAAAAAGGGGAAACAATGTAATTCATAAACTGAACAATAAAGATAAAAAATAAAAATCAAATACATTAAAAAAAGATATATCAAAATATTTAGGTTACCCCTAGCCAGTTTGGCTCAGTGGATAGAGCATCAGTCTGCGGACTTTCAAAGGGTCCTGGGTTCAATTTCTTCTACAATTGAAACTTTGTAGCCTGGAGTGGAGCCAATCCTTCTGCTCACTCTGTGGTGGCAGCCATTTCTGTTGGAATTTATTTACCTTCTATAATTAAAACTTTGTAGCCTTAAGCAGAGGCTTGGGCCACCCAAAGCAGGTGGAAAGCTTGGCTTCCTCCATCTCTCGGTGCAACTCAAGCCGCCTACTCTCTCCAGCTCTGTGGCTACCTTCATTATCTACTATAATTGAAACTTTGTAGTATTGAGTGGAGACCTGGGCATGTGGAAAGCTTGGTTTCCTCCATCGCCAGGGAAACCCAAGTCTCCATCCTGTTCTCTGTGGCTGAAAGCCATCTTGGTTGGGTTTAATTTGTATATTTGCTCCTGATTGGCTAGTGTGTGTGACTTGTGGGTTTAGTGGAGGTACGATCAATTTGCATATTACTCTTTTATTAGATAGGAGGATATAGAATATTCTCATCATCCCCAAATTTTTCACGTGTTCATTTGCAATCAATGTTCTCCACCCACCTCTGCAACCACTAATCTGATTTCTCTGCCTTATACAACAAAGAAGTTGTATAAGTAGAATTATAGAACATACAAGCTTTTGTGTCTATCCTTTTTCTCAACTTTGGAAGAGTGTATGGCACCTCAA
Organism: Antrozous pallidus; assembly: GCA_027563665.1. Taxonomy (NCBI): domain Eukaryota; kingdom Metazoa; phylum Chordata; class Mammalia; order Chiroptera; family Vespertilionidae; genus Antrozous; species Antrozous pallidus. The sequence continues at coordinate 37,641,122 of CM050509.1, read as the reverse complement.
AATGGATTATTTCAACCTTAAACTTGGTTCCACCCATTAAGGCCCCTGTATTAATTTTATTGTGCTGTTATCCAAATTACCACAAACTTAATGGCTCAAAATAACCCAAATTTATTATGTTATAGCTTTGTAGATCAGAATCATGACTCAGGCCTCTTTGGGCTAATATGAATGCGTTGGTGGGTTGGTGTTCCTTTTGGAGACTGAAGGGGGTGGAATTTGGTTTCTTGACTTTTCCAGCTTCTACAGATTGCCTACATTACTTGGATAGTGAGCTCTTTGAACCTTCAAAGCTAGCAATGACCAAGTTGAGATTTTCGTATGTCACATTACTCTGACACTGATTTTTCTGCCTCCCTTAACTACGTTTTAGGATCCTTTTGGTTCCATATGGGACCATTGGATAATCTAGAAAAAAAGATTTCCCTATTTTAAGGTCACCTGATTATGAACCCAAACTCCACTTGAAATCTTAATTCTCTTCTGCCATATACAAATATATATATGTATATATATATATATATATATATTTCCCCTGGGGCTTATAACATGGATATATTTTGAGTAATTATTTTACCTACCACAATCATGATGTACTTTTCTTTGTATATATTGATAGATTTAGTTTACCGATACTTCGTTAAGTCTTTCTGTACTTATGTTCCTGAGGCATATTTGTCTGTACTTTTTTTTATTTGTGATATCCTTATCCAGTTTTTATATGAGAGTACTTGTGGTATAATAATATGTGTTGGACAGTGTTTCTTATATTTCTGAATTTGTTTATAATTACGTTGTTGTTTTTGTTTGCTTTGAGGTTTCTAACTATGAACTTAATTCCTGTAATAGATAGATATAATACCATTTAGGGTGATTTTTTTTTTCATGAGTGAGCAATGGTAATATTTTTTAAGTAATCTGTCCATTTTATATAACTAGTTAAATATACTGGCAAAAATTATTGAAAATAGTCTTTCATTATTCTTTTTTATATGGGTAAATATGTAATATAAATTTTTATTTTATTTTTTTAGAAACAACATTGGCTACATTTCTTATGTATTATCCTTTTAAAATTTCTCTGAGATCTGTAGTAATGTATCTTCTTCCTTTATTACATTGGTAATTTATGTCATTTTTGCTTTCTTCTTTATCCATTTGTCTTGAGGTTTTTATTTATTTATTTTTTCTTTAAAAATATTTTAATCTTTATTGTTCAATTTATTAATTACATTGTTCCTCCCTTTTTCCCCCTATAGCTCCCCACCACCTGGGAGCCATCCCACCCTCTGCCCTCACCTCCGCCCCACTGTCCTCTCCCATAGGAACACGATTTTTGTCCAGTCTCTTGCTGCATCTCCCACACTCCTTTTCTCCCCAAGAATTGTCAGTCCATTCACTCTCTATGCCCATGATTCTTTTATATTCACCAGTTTATCCTGTTCATCAGATTTTTAATTCACTTGATTTTTATATTCATTTGTTGATAGATGTGTATTTGTTGTTCATAATTTTTATTTTTAACTTTTTCTTCTTCCTCTTCTTAAAGAATATCTTTCAGCATTTCATATAATATTGGTTTGGTAGTGATTAATTCCTTTAGATTTTTCTTAGCTGCAAAGCACTTTATCTGACCTTCAATTCTGAATGATAGCTTTTCTGGGTAGAGTAATCTTGATTGTAGATTCTTGCTATTCATCACTTTGAATACTTCTTGCCACTCCTGTCTGGCCTGCATAGTTTCTGTTGAGAAATCCGCTGACAATTGTATGGGTGCTCCCTTATAGGTAACTAACTGTTTTTCTCTTGCTGCTTTTAATATTCTCTCTTTGTCTTTTGCTCTTGGCATTTTAATTATGGTGTGCCTTGGTGTGGTCCTCTTAGGGTTCCTATATATTTGGGTTTGGTGTGCTTCTTGGACTCCTAAGTCAATTTCTTTCACCAGGTGTGGGAAGTTTTTGTCACTATTTCTTCAAATAGGTTTTCATTGTCTTGCTCTCTCTCTTTTTCTGGCTCCTCTATAGTTTGGATGTTGGTATGCTTGAGGTTGTCCCAGAGGCCCCTTATACTATCTTCAATTTTTTGGATTCTTTTGGTTTCTTGTTTTTCCAGCTGAGTGGATTTTACCTCTTTGTATTTCAAATCTTTCACTTGGTTCTTGCAGTCCTCTAGAGTACTTTTAGGTCTTTGTATAATATTTTTTATTTCAGTCAGTGTATGCTTAATTTCTAGTTGGTCCTTTTTCATATCCTTGAGGGTCTTGTTCATATCCTGGTAGGTCTGATTCATTTCCTCATAGGTCTTGTTCATTTCCTCATAGGTCTTTTTCACTTCCTTGTAGGTCTCGGCCTTTTCTAGGAGCCTCTTGAAAAGCCTTATAACCGTGGTTTTGAATTCTATGTCCAGTCGTTTTTTTTCTTCCATTTCTTTCACATCTGATTTCTTTCCATGTCTCTGCATGGTGGCTGCTTTCCTGAGTTGGTCGATTAGCTTTGTGTGGTAGATGTCCTTTAAGGGACAGTGGCTCAGCCTCCCCAGGTACCTGAGGTGGATATGGATTGCACAGTCTTATTGCAGTTAAGCCCAGATCATTGTTGTTAGCACCAGGAGGGTTTGATGTCCAGGCCAATTGGCTATGAGGTCCAGCCGTGCTCAGGTTGGATGGGCGGAGTCTCCGGGCCAAGCAGACAGCGTCAGCTCTGCCCTATCCCACCCTCAGGACTCTATGCCAGATGGCAATGGCTGCCAGCACCTCTGAGAGAGAGAGCTGCTGCTGAGCTCCACCTGCTGCCAGACAATTCAGCCTCTCCCCAAATGAGTCTGCACACCCAAAGTCTCACCCAGGGTCACAAAACAATGCAGTCTGACGGTTTCCCAAACAAGAGAGTAAGTCACAAGTCCTCTCTGCGCGGTCACACAGCTGTGCTGTTCCCAAGTTCACGCGCCCTCTGCACAAGCTCGTCCTGTCCACAAGCTCACAGACCCTTGTAATGCCCAAGTTTTGGCGTGCCTCCCCACTGTCTAGTTTTTACCCTGTGTGATTGTGAGTTCCTTGCACTTCGCCCAGAACTGGGGACTCAATGAAGTGGGATGTCTTTGTCTCCCCCGTTCGAGAAAACAGGCCGGGTTTTCAGCCACCTGCCCTATCCACTGGCGTCTGCATGGCTCCAAACCTCTCTCTGCACGTATCTTCAATGCTGTCCTCGGCCACTCCACTGAGTTACAGTGTCCTATCTTCACTTTTATTTGTGGAATTTTCACTCAGACAACTTTTTGGTGATTCTGGATGATGTTTGTTCTTTCATTAAGTTGTAGTTTTGAAATTGCTGTGTATGCCACCATCTTGGTTCCTCTCCCTCTGTCTTGAGGTTTTTAAATTTTATGCTTGTTTCAGAGCTAGGGTTTGGTTTCACTAATTTTTATTTCTCTGCCTTTGATTTGTGCTCTTTATATTTTCTTATCTTCTTTTGACTTTGGGGTTTGGTTTTTTCTTTTTTTCTAGTTTCTTAAGCTAGAAGTTTAGATTATTGATTTCAAAGCTCTTCTCTTTTCTGGTATAAGCATTTACTGCTATAAATTTCCCTCTAAGCATGTGTTGTATCTGTCCCACTTATTTTGACATGAAGTATTCTTATTTTCATTGAATTTAAATAATTCACAATTTCTTTTGTGACTCTTTTTGACGCATGGCTTTTTTTGAATAGTAGTGTTTAATTTCCAAATAATTAGATATTTTTCAGAATATTTATTTCTAGTTCAATTCTGTTGTGATCAGAAAATACTTTCCATAACTTCAATTATTTTCAGGTGGTGTGTTTCTTTCATGAATGAGAAAATAAGCTATTTTGGTGAATATGCCAATATGTACCTGAAATCAGTGCATATTTTTCTGTTGTTGGGCGGAGTGTTTATAAATATCAGTTAGACCAAGTTCTTTGCTAATATTATACAGACATTCTATATTTATATCTGCATGTTTGTTCTATTGTTAAATGAAGGAGACATCTTGAAATATTTAACTGTAATAGCATACTTGTCTTTTTACTCCTTTCAGTTATGACAGATTAGGCTTGTGTTTTGAAATTATGTTGACAGGTACACACACATTTATAATTATGATCTTTGGTAGTAATTATACTTGTTCTAAAATATTCTTGGTCTGATATTAATTCATACAGACACCCCAGCTTTCTTTTGGTTAAGGTTTTCATGGTATATTTTATTTTCCTTTATTTTACTTTTCATCTATCAATGTTTTCATAACTATAGTGAGCTTCTTATAAAAACATATATTCGGGCCTTACTTTTATAACAATATGACAATATCTACCTTTTCTGTAGGTGGTCAGATCATTTATATTTAATGCAATTATTGATATGGTTACATTTACATCTATATCTTGCTAGTTATTTTCTGTTCATGTCAGCTATTCTTTATTCATTTTTTCTCTTTTCTTGTTTTGAATAAATTGAGTGATCTCTGTAATGCCATTTTATCTCTATTCAGTTGTATTTGCTTTTTTTTCAAAATTCTGTTTATTGGTTTCATTATGGTTTACAATATACATCTTTAATCAAAATCCAACTTCAAAATATATTTTATAACTCGCACATACTGGTAGTATAAGAAGCTTACCCCAATATGTTTTCACTTCACCCCTCATATCTGTTGTGCTATTTTTGCCATATATTTTACTTATATAAATACAAATTTATAAACTCCAAAGTACATTGTTATTATTTTATTTTTAAACTGCCTGTTTTATTTTAAATATTCTAGAATATTAAAAGTCTGCTTTTAAGCCTACTTTTACTTTTAAAAAATATATCTTATTGATATTTTTTTTCAGCGAGGAAGGGAGAGGAATAGAAAGTCAGAAACATCGATGAGAGAGAAACATCGATCAACTGCCTCTTGCACACCCCCTACTGGGGATGTTCCCACAACCAAGGTACAGGCCCTTGACCAGAATCAAACCTGAGACCTTTCAGTCCGCAGGGAGACACTCTATCCACTGAGCCAAACCGGTTTCGGCCCTACTTTTACTTTCATCAGTCTTAGCACTTATTTATTTATATAGATTCAAATTCCCATATGGTATCACATTCTCTCTGTCTAAATAACTTTCCTTATCATTTTCTGTTTTGGTTAACCCTTTCCTGAAGATATTTTCCCATTGATTTTTAGGGAGAGTGGAAGAGGGAGGAAAAGACCGAGAGAAACTTAGATGTGAGAGAAACACATCCATTGGTTGCCTACTGCATGAACCCCAACCAGGTCTTGGGCCAGGGAGAAAGCCTGAAATCAAGGTATGTGCCCTTGGCTGGAATCAAACCAGACACCCTTTGGTCCTCAGGCCAATAGTCTACTGACTGAGCCAACTCAGCTAGAGCCCTCATCATTTCTTGTTACACATTTTTACTAGATGTAAATTATCTCAGCTTTTATATGTCAGGAAAAGTTTTTATTTTCACTTCATTATTGAAAAAAACATTTTTAGCAGATTCAGATTTCTGATTGACAGGTTTTTCTTTCAACATTTTAAATACATCACCCAATTATCTTCTGGACTGCATAGTTTCTGATGAGAAGTCTACTGTGATTCTAATATTTTTCCTCTATATGTATGGTGACATTTTACCATCGGTAGCTTGTTTTGTAGTTTGCTTTCAGAAGTTTGATTATGATCTCTCTTGAGGTGTGTATATTTATATTTATCCACATCCTGTTTCTCTGAGTTTCTTGGTTTATATACTTTCATTATTTTTGAGAAATTCTCAGTCATTATCTTTTCAAATGGTTTTTATGTCCTCTTATTTTCTACCTTCTTTACTGAAATTCAAACTACTTGTATTTTAGTCACCTAACATATTGTCTCACAAATTGTGGAGGCTCTGTTCTTTTCCCAACCACTTTTTGTTTGTCTTTGCATTATAGTTTGGATAATTTATAACTGACTATCCTTAAACTCACTAATTTATTTTTTGGTTGTATCCATCTATTAATTAATTAGTCCATCAAACACAGTTTTCATTTTTGTAAGAGAAATAGTACTCTATTATTTTTAATTGTATATATTTTAAAATTTTATAGTATTACTATTTTACATTGCTGTGCTATAATTCCCCACCCATTCATGCATATATGTCCACCTTTCCTAGTAGATTATTCATCATTTTAATCATAATTATTGAAAAGTGTCTGTATAATCATTCCAATATCTGATACATCTATGAATCAGGTTTGGGTGATTGCTTTATTTCTTGACAGTGGATTGTTTTTCTTGACTTCATGTTTATCTCTTATTTTAAAGTTAGTGCCAGACATATGTCTAGAAAAATAGTGGGAATTAAGGTAAATAGCTATGCCTGGAAATGACCCTGCCTCTTCTTCTACAAGGCCAGTTAATTATAAAATTGGATCAATCCACTCAGTAGCTGAGCAGGTTTTGTGATTTGTGCTATCATTACTATCAGTGCACCAACATTTAAAAAATTCTGTTGGTAAGCAGCTGTCACCATATCCTTAGGATGTGACATACTACCAGCAGTTTTTTTCCTCAGTATTCCTGCTTCCCCCCTCAGCTTTCACTTGCCCTTGCTTACTTGGACCACAAAGGATAGTTCTTTCTATGTACCTGCCCCTCTCCCAGCAAAAAAAAAAAAAGTAATTTCTTGTAATTTTTTGCTAAGCTCCTCATTGGAGCATAACATGTACTCTTTTCTTGGTCCAGTATCAGTCTCCCGCAGGCCTTATGTACCTGGGCTTCAGGAATGCAGTTTCCTAATAGCCCTAGCCACACTCACTGTGGTAATAAAACTCTACTTTGTATCTGTCTTTGGTCTTGGGCAGGAATTTCCTGTGCCTTCTTCAGTAGTAGCAGATCTATGCTTGGTGTGTTTGTAGGATCCTGCCCTTGACCCAGAGGTAGAGAGTATTTTGTTAGTATTATTCCCCCCAGGAGCAAAGGATTTTATTTGAGTTCTAGGTATAAGATTTCTTATACTCAAAGGCAAGCATGTTTTTCTTCTCCTCCCTGTCCCAAAGCAATAGATCTTTGCCTACACCATGCAAGTGAGAAGATTTTTGCCCATCTTAAGACGTTTGCTTCAAAGGAGAGAAAAGTTCGAGGAAACTTGCAGGGAAACCCTTCTCCCCATCTTTTTCATGAACACTCAATGTAGGTATATGGAAAATGGCATTTATGTGAATGCAAACTTTTCTTGTGTCCTGTGTTGAGGACAACAAACTATTCCAAACCAACACATTATCTTGAACTTCTCCACAACCTGTATTTTATATTGAAATCAACCCAGGCTTTTCCTTGTTTCCATACATGGAAGCCTGCTTTTACATCTTCACTTATGCTGTTCCTCTTATATGGAAAGCACCTTTTTTTCCTCTCTCTATAAATTAAACAATCCTTCCTAGCCAAGGTCAACTTTTACTTGCTTTTTAAATAATTCCAGCCATTTAAAAATTCATCTTTGTTGATCTTCCTTATAACTTTTTTTGGAGGTGGCACATGCCTCATAGGGGGGCAATTTTATTTTTAAGGGGGACAATTTGAGAATGAATTATTAACAGTGGATTTTTTGCATTTCTTATGGTTCTAGGAGCCTCATATACAGTATATAAATACATATTGCGACATATTTATGCATTTCAGTTCTCTATTATGTTTTGAAACTTTAGCTGCTATTTTCTTTATTTTTTAAATTTTATTTTATTGTTTAAAGTCTTACAAATAATAGTACATATATCTCCTTTTTTCCCCATTGGTCTTCCCCTGACCTCCCCTATACCCTGGCACATGCCCTCACCACCCCCGCCCAACGTCTTGCACCCATTGGTTATGCTTCTATGCATGTATACAAGTCTTTTGGTTGATCTCTTACCCCCCAACCCTTCCTTAAAACTTTTAAAAATGTATTATTACCTCCAAATTATAAGCGAGCATTTAAACATCTTCTAGTTAACACTTTATTATACTGTGTTACATTATTCCTTAATTATGTCACAGAATGTATTCAAGTATACAGTACGACATTTGACAATATCCTGAAAATAGAATTTAATTTAAAATGCATTAAATTGCTCTTGTGGCACACTGACTGCAATAATAAAACAAATACATCTATTCCAATTTTCTTTTGACTAGTGTTTGTATGGTATTAATCCATTAGCAGATTAGTTTAACAAATTAGCTCTGAGAGGCAGTGTAATGTTGTAGAAAGAACATAGGCATTGAAGCTCATTAGCTCAGGATTGCAATCTTGGCCCTACAATTTTTTGGCTGCGTGACTTTTGGCAAGTTACTCAACCCCTCCCAAAGATTAAATAAGACAATATTATCCATTTTGTTATAGTGGAGATGATACAGGGTAAAGAAATATAAAATAGGTTAAGTTTCTGGGAACAAGGGGGTTGTCTGAAAATGGTAAAGCCAGAATAGGGCCTTACTCTCTGTGTGCGTAGGGGGATGGTGGCATGCAGTAGGCAATAGGGAATGGAGTGTTATAGTTTTAAAAGCATTGGTAGCAGAGTCATGAAAACATAGGTAAGACCTAGCTCTGACACTACTTAGCTCTGTTTATCTTAGTCTGAACACTAAATAGGGGTTCACTTTATCAATAAAATGCAGATAATTATTAAATTTGCTTGAATAACTTTAGAGAACTGTTTCAAGGATTAACAAAGGAACAACTGGAACAATAGAACAAAGGTACAACAGCACAGTGTAAACTGTAAAGAAATCTCTAGAAAGGTGTGATGTTTGTAGTAATAGTGATCAAGAGGGTAAAGCAAACAAGTTCCTTGAGCTTAATCTTGACAAAGTAATAAGTCAAGTTGCTACCAAATTAATTCCTGTAGAGAATGAGACACAGAACAATTATAAACAAACATATGGTTTAGAATACAAATATTCTGTTATTTCCTTAATATCTGTTTCAAATCTAGTGCTACTTCAGAGAAACTAGATATGATGTTGTCTCAATAGGGGAAGGACTGGGGCAAGAATTTGGAAAATGTATATTCAAAAGCGAAACATGGTTTATAAAATTTGAATTTGACCAAGATACTCTGGGGACAAAGAGAAATCATGTACAATGAGATATTATGTAGGGAGTATGATTTGTCACTTAATATATAATGAAAAAGAAAGATCTAGTTTGTGAAAGTATTTTCTTATTTCTATCTCTGAGTTTTACCTGATTCCAGAGAAGGGTATCTTTTAAGTAAACACTCTAGAACTCCTCAAATAGCAGCTACCAAGGTTAGGTAATAAATTGAATGGAGAGTTGTTATAATGTTTTAAAAAATTGAACAAGCTGGGGAAAAGCTTAAGTGCTGTGTCAGGTAGAGGGTTAGAAGTAATAGCAAGATACCATTGGGAGCATTTAGGTTTTTCAGTTAGAGGAATTGTGACTAATTTGTGTCCTAAAGTGTGTGTGTGTGTGTGTGTGAGAGAGAGAGAGAGAGAGAGATTTGTATATTTTTATATGTGCTTATTTATGAATTTGTATCTCTCTGATTGTATGTGTTGGCCTGATTGATTTTGTTATATTTTGTATGTTTTGATCTGTGTGTTTAATCCTGTGAACCTTTGAGTTTATGTACTAGGTATGTATGTACATATCAGGGCTCTGGAATTGTTTTAAAACTTTGATAATCTATTGACTCTATTTTATAGGGTAATCAGGTAAACAAAAAGGAGTGCTTGCTCATTCTGAGAAAGTTATAGACTTGAGCAGAATTTGCTCTAATACTTTAGAATGATTCCCTTGATCAATGCTTTCTTCCAATTCCCACCCTCACAACCCACATGGCCCTATTATTTCTGCCATTCTCACTCACACTATTTCTTCACAAGGATTCTGATGACAAATGAATGGAACCATTCCACACCTTTCCTTTGAATTAGTGGCAGATGAAATGTCAATAGAACAGGAAGCTTTGTTTTCCATCTCTAATTTCCTTAGATTATTAAGGAATTGTAGTTCTGACTACAGTTTTTCTCAGGTTTGCCTGCCTGGGGGTCTACTTACCATTTTTTTCTAAAATTTCAGGTTGAGGCACAGCGACTGGACTTGCTTACTTTTGGGAAAAGACTTTGCCTCCTCCAAAGAAGATTCTTCTCTATCTCAAGACTAGGAGGTGAGAAACAGAAGTAACCAACAATGCTATGGGCGGCTTTAAAAACTCAACTCTACTTATATGTTCCAGTGAGAAAATAGGGGGAATCTTCCTAAGCAAACCTTGATTCATTGAGTCGTTAATTCAGCAAATATTTCTGGAACACTTGCAATGCAAAACATTAACTCAGGAGCAGATTTTTCCTTGCAAACAGAATTGATTTTGACATGGGTCTTTTGGAGACAATGACTTAGATTGACTTGTGGTAGAAATTGTAAACCAGCCCATGTGGGCTTCAAGAGCCCACAGAGAAAGTGAAATCCTTGTGTAGTTCCCTAATTTCCAATGAAGAGGCTGTTTAGAGATCATGGTTTTGCATTTATTTTCTCCCTAGTTTCCAAATTGGCTACCTCAACATGATGAATTTTGTGAACTCTAGATTCTTTTCTCTCCTTCCCTTCTTCCCATGCCCCAAAGTCAATTCCTGAAACCCCAAGGAGCTTCTATGACCTGCAGCTACCCGAAGTCTGAATGCTGTCATTCACTTCTGCTAATGCAAGGTTAGGAATATTTTTTTTTCTGAGCCAGCCCTTCAAAGTCTTAGGAGCCTACATACCTGGGAGGGAGGACACCTTGGTTCTGCTGCAGTCCTTGCTGCAGAACTAGTAATAAGTATTTTTTTATTCTAGCCATTGAGGAGTCAGACATAAACAATCTTTAAGGTCTCTTCTACTCTGATATTCTATGATTACTTTTAAAAATGCTTGCTTCAAAACTTTTTCATGTGTAAACTGCAAACTTCAAAAGCACTAGGAAGAACCATAAATAAATGTCTTCTTTGAGAACTGGAATTCTTGTCATTTCTCTATAGATGTCAAGAGGAAGGAAGCTGACATATATTAAGTGTGCTATAAGTCAGACCCTCTTTTATATTGTACATTACTTCAAAAATAATTCATAACTTGAAGAAATTTTGGCCAGATGAAATGAGTGTAAATATGAAGTACTGAGTATAATACCTGGAATGAAGTATGTACTCAATCAGTGTGATGGTCTGGCTCATGCTTCAGGTTCTCTCCACCAAAATCATCACTGTTTAAGATAAACAAACAGAAGCTCAGAGGGGTTAAATTACCGTCCCAAGTCACCCAGGTTTCCAGATCTAAAGACCATGTGTATCCTCGTACATTACACTGCTTCATGGGTGTGAAGTCCACAGTTATTTCCCTTGTCTTATGAGATCCATCAAGTTCATTAATTCAATAGCAGTCTTCCCTGTGTTGCACTTTATTTTTTTTAGAAAGAGCCATGGCATTCTATCTCTAGTGATGGAGATAATTTTGCACAGAATACATCACACTTTGATTTGATACTCATGGTGTACACAGAACAATCCTAGGTGTAGGATGGCATCAGTATATCTTTAGTGTGAGAATAGGCAGTCATTAGAAAATGCTTTTGCACAAAGACAAGTAGACTTGATGGTTTCTTGTGAGGCCTTCCATTTTTAGGTTACCAGCATGTTTGGGCACTTCTCTCTCTGCCTCTCTCATTTTGCACGTTATCTGTATCTTTCTCTCCCAGACTACGGAAATTAGTCCACATAATAGAGCCCCAGTGTTGGGGACTAACAATCTGGGCTTCCTAATGGTGTCAAAGATGATTCAAAATACTTTGATTTGCATACAGAGGGGATGATAAAATTATGGAAGCAGCACAATATTCTGGAAAAAAAGAGAGACTTTGAAGCCAAGAAAACTTAATTTGGGATCTAGATTCTGCAATGTACTCTCTCTCTGATGCTGAGCAAGTAAATTTAACTTCCTTGAGCTCCAGTTTCCTCATCTGTAAAAATTAGGATAATTCTGATACTTTTCTCCTTAGGTGTGTTATAAAGATTTATGGAAATAATTTATAGAAAGAATTTAGCTCAACAGCTGGCGCAGAGTATGTGCTGAAGACATTTGTTGAATGAATAAATAAATGGATGTTGGTATCTTTCTTTTCCTATGATGAATTGCTATTAAAAGGTTTTTGCTATTCTTTAATTAAGTGGCAAGTTCATGGATGTATAATTCAGTAAACTCAAGGTCTGAATTCTTTTTTTAATGTCTCCCCATTCACAATACAGACGAGGCAAAGGGCCTGAGCTGAGATGTATATGTAGTGGGTTTACTCTGCCTCCTATTTCTGTACAGTCAGTGTAAGAACACAGCCTGTGGTAAGCACCAGGAGGTCCAAGGTCTGAATTCTTAATCATCTACTAGCTGTTTGACCTTAATGGTTTAAAATTCATCTGATCCTTAGTATCCTTATGCAGAAAACCTGGATAGCACGGCCAAATATGCAGGACTGCTGTGAAGATTAAAGGAAATAATGTATGTGATAGCACACAGCACACGACCTGGAACATGGTACGTGATCTCTAACACTAGGTCCCTTTCTCTATTTCTCCTGAGCATTTTCACATATGTAGGGTCATTTAATCCTTATTTAAGTCATGTGAGATATAATCATAATTAGATAATGTAGGTGGAGGCACTTAATACGATGTGGTGCAGGTGGTCAATAAATGTTTCCTCCCCCTCCTTTTCCTTAATTGAGCCAATTATTATTCTGCTAGCAATCGTGCTTTTGCATGAAGTATGTGAATATTTTAAAGAATGTGGTGCTAATCTTATACTGTTATCAATGTAAAAGTCTGGACACCTGGCCTATAATCAGAATAATGTTGATTTTAATAAGATGACAAACGATCACAGAGTTGATAGGTATAAAGTGCTTACCTAATTCTTCATTGTTATAGTGTGCTATAAACTTATTTTAAAATGTAACAATCATTAGGAAAATATTTTATATAAATTATAGTTTTACATATTAATACCATGCTTTTATTTGCATCTAAAAATTCTGTTATTTACTTATGAAGAGAAATTTTTTTCTATGTTTATAGAACTGAGAATTGACTGGGGTTGACTTCCTCTAACTTTAACCTGACCTCTTACCTGATTTCCCAACTTAACTTCTGATTTCTACTAATTATGATATTAGAAATGATTTGGAGAGGGTCCAAAAGTGGGTTATACTTGTGGTTGGAGCAGTGAGCTTTATGCTTAGATAAAATCTGGTCTATGGTCACAGGCCAGCTTAATTTATTCTGATTCATCCGATTAGTAAAAATGGACAAGTTACTTAACATCTTTTTCCTTATTTTCATTATTTGTAAGATAAATATAATATTAGTACTTACCTGATAAGGTTGTTTTCAGAATTAAATAAGATAATTTAAAAATAAATGAGTTCATCCATCAAAGTCTTTATAACATAAAGTTCACCATGTAGTGAGGCTCAAATAAATGTTAACAGTCAGTTGTCACTGCTATTACAACTTCTATCTTATTTCTACCACTACAGTGATAAGGATATGAAACATCATGACAGGATGATAAAGAATTGGGTGTTCTGTCTCATAAATTATCCTATATCTCTGAAGGGTGAGCTGAGTATTTTCTTAATTTTAACTCCCATTTAAAAAATCTTTCTAAGGGGTCTGTGCCCACATTGCTTGAATTACTATGGAAAATCTGGGATCATAATTGGATTTTTATTAACTGAGACCCTTCCAAGGTAATAAGAGGATCATTCATATCCTTTGTTACCATTGTCCAAAGCTTCAGCCATGAGAGTTATGGGAAACCTGGCTGAATGTATTTGAATGCAAGATAGGTCTTGAGAGTTTTTAAATTTTAATTGTGATGACTTCTAATTTAATTTTTCCTTTTCCCTTAAGAGTATATTAAACTTTCTTAGTTTTGTTGAGTCGAAACTAATCAGAATTTTATAAGAACTTTTACCCTGTCTCTAAATAAACCAGAAAGCCTTTTACATAAAGAGATTTATCTAGGTGCCATCCATATTTAAGGAAGCAGGGATAAGGGAATAAAGCTAAGTTGATTGAATTCTTTTGAAAATTGACCAGTTGCTTGGCTGCTCAGAAACTAAATTAATACAGTTAAATTTTCTAAGTAGCACATTGATAGCTCAGATGGGAATAGTGAACCTATATGTGTAGTTTGGATTTTTCAATAAGTTTCAGACCAGTGTGTGAGCGTGACTTTACTAACAATAAAAATGAAAGCCAAAGTGAGCCATGGATACTTTTATCCAATGAATTCTCAAAAATGGAGCAATGAGTAGTTCAGATAACTTCCTGTGTAAATGCAGAAGGATGGATAATAGTGGCTTCTTATTGTCCCTTCTACCTCTAGGGCCTTAGGGTTCTAGAATGCCTTATTATAGCACTATTTCTTCTTTAGATATTTTCTTAGAAAGTTAGATTCTTCCTTCTTTCCTTTATATCTGTTATATTCTTCCTTCCCTAAATATGTACTGAGTACATATTAAATGCTTAGGCACCAAATGTGCTAGACATGAAGTACCACATATGGGGTACAATATATGTGTTGACATATTATAATGTTCTGGGATATATTTGACCTACTGGTTGGAGAAATCTCCTCAGTTATGTTTGTTATTTATGCTACATTCAATTCCTTAGATGTGAGTTTTCTCCCTTTCCTTTAACTCTTAGGATTTAAGATCTTAAAAGGAAGACTTTTTTAGACTGAAGCTTATCAGGTTGAGGTGACAGACAGCTAGGTCTAGGTTGGGACTAGCCATGCCAAATTCTTCCTTCTGACATAGCCTCATAACTTAAGCAGCTCAAGAAATCTCTTGTTTGCTATATTTATCCAAATTCTAGAGAGGAGTTGAGATGTGTATATTTAAAACAAACTAAGCAAACAAACAACAGAATCATAAAGAAAAAGAAAACATCAAACAATAAAAATAAAATAAGCAAACACACACAAAAAAACTTATTTCTATTTGGCCCCACAGAACATGTCTTTCTTTGGCTTTGAAAGTCTCAAGTCTATTTTTCTTTTAGTCATCCGATTTGGGGTTGAGGCTGCAGCATTAACACCCAGTAAACAAATAAGCTTGTCAATCTACTTGTTGTGTCTAAAAGAGAATTTAGGAACTTAGAACTAGGCTTCTAGATCCACACCTTGCAAAGGAAAAAAAAAGATTTATCTTGGCATCAGTTACTGACAATGGCCCAGATAGTCCCAGGGTGCCACCAGTCTCTCAAAAATTTGTGAAATAACTTCCTGGAATAACAGAGTGGCAAAGCCATGTGTTCTGTGAATGTGGGCTGGAATTAAATCTCAGGGTCCCAGTGCTCATTATACAGGAGCCATGGGACAGGACTTAGGAACTCCAGGCCATCATGTTGGGAGAAATAAATCTATGACAGATTTTCATCCACTTATTCATGTGCACATCAAAAGAGTATTAAGTGTTGACGAGTATTGGGAATAAAAGAGCAAACTGAAACATCTTTCATTCTTTCATATTCAACAAACATCATTTCCATTGTGCTAACAACTTTGAAAGGGGACAGTAGCCATCAGACAAGTAAACTATAATGTTCAGAACTGATATTGTAGTTTACCTCTTAAGAGCCTCTCAGCTGATTAGCTTTCTTTTAGCCCATAGAAGACAAAATCTAGGTGGGGTTAAATGGGTTACAATATCTCTCTTTAATTATCAGAAGATAATATAGATTAAGATAGGATCCATTACGAAGAGAAAAAAGAGTTAGATCTGTGTTGTATAGTCAGTGAGCAGACCAGGATTGAATGAGCACAATTTAAAGGGATTCTGATTTTGTTTTATTTCTAACAGTTAGAACTTATCAACTGTGGAATATGCAGTCTTGGAAGCTAATAATAACAATGATTATAATATGAATGATTGTTATTTTCAACGTATTTTTCATATAGTAATTTAAATAATTTTAAAGCAGAGTGTCTCACTCCTCAATACTCATTGTTTATATCAGTAAGAATATATAGCAGAAGTTTTATTTTACAGATGAAGAAACTGAGGCTCAGAGAGGTTGACTGTTACTCAAGTCCACAAAGCCAATATGGGATAAGCTGGGAATCAAATTATAGTACTTGTTGATTGGTCTTGAGGGAGTGATTAAGGAAGGATTCTTTTACTTTGCTTCTTTCAGAATGTGAAGAAGCTGTCTGCAAATGGAAGAATCAAATGGAAGCTCAGACTTCTGATGAGGCTATATATATTTAACAGGCCAGAGTCCAGGGTAGAGCTACACTCTGCAAATCAATCTGGATGAAAGTGAACTATTTTGTTTATTGTCCTTTCTATTTTAAGGCTGTGTTCTCTGATTTCAATGTGAAAATATAGGTCTGAACTGGTGGTTGGCATCAAGTAAGTACACCCTCCCTTAACTCATTACAGCTACAATCACACTGTCTCATGTGTGAACAGATGCATGTTGTGCACAGATGTATATTTGTGTGCAATATGAAGTTAGTTTCCTGAGCCTATGAATACACACACTAGTTTCACAATTTGCCTCAAACCATAAAGGTTGCAATACAAAAGAGCCAGGTTTTAAAATTAATGCAGTTTTCTACATACAAACAAATAGCTGAGTTAATTTTTTTGATTTGTCAATTTCTTAGTAGTGTTCTTGCCATGGGGAAGATAACTTCTTTGTGAACACAGCCATATGGCATGTGAGTGTGTGTGTGTGTGTGTGTACCATTCTATAGCTCTGTTCTAAAACTTTTCCTTTTTTAAAATATATTTTGCAAAGTTCTGACTGATAATTGTGGACTGTACCTGGAGGTACACTTGCTAAAAGCATGTTGTAAGAGTCCAGGAGACTTGCAGTGATGACTAAGAGAGTCATTATTTCATAAAAAGAGAAAAATAGGTATCTGTTTGAAAGGAAGGCTGGAGGAGCATTGAGAACTTGAACAGAGGAAGAAAAACACTTGGAAGCTAGCTGGCAGGGTAAGTGGGGATGGGAGAAAACTAGTCTTGTGTGGTAGGACTTGCTGCTGCATTTTAATCACATTTCTATGTGACTCTTTTGTTTTTTTTACCTCATTCTTTTTTCTTTTTTCATCAAGCAAAGGACACAGAAGGAATTCAGCAGCAAACTAGCACTTGAAACTTTGTACTGTACTCTGCCCCCTTGCACATTTTTTGGATTTTTGCTTTATTTTATTTTCTCCCATTACCATTTATCCCCTTTATATCTTCTTCACCTCTACCCACCCCTCTTCCCCCTGCAATCACCACACTGTCTATAAGTGCTTTGACATATACAAATGTTTCATTGAAAGTTCAAATAAATGGAAACAGTATACTTCCTGTCACTTTGTAAATATTGCCAGTTTAAAATTACACTCCTGAATAAGTCTTTTAATTCTTCAATGGGTTCTAACTGCTATAGTATTTTCATATCCACTGTTATCTATCTATCTATCTATCTATCTATCTATCTATCTATCTATCTATCTGTCTATCTATCTATCTATCTAAAGATTAATATGCAAAGTGTCCCCTCAGGAGTTAGACTGGAAGACCAGGAGTTCAATCACTTGCTATGACATGTGCTGACCAGCAGGGAGCAGCGTGGAATGAATGGAGGCTCCAGCCAGCAGCTGGAAGGCCCTGATTGGCCCTAATCGCTGGTCAGGCTAAGGGAGCCTACCCATGCATGAATTTCTTGCACTGTGTCTCTAGTCCTATCTAATCAAAGCATAATATGCAAATTGTCCATACTTTCACTACACCCACCAGCCACGCCCACCAGGCAATCAGGAGCTGGGGTGGAGCCAGCCAGTGAGTGCACGGCCCGGGCCAGGGGGTGGGGCTGAGGTGGCCGGGGCCACAAGGGGGTGGGGCCGAGACAGCCAGTGCACACTGGCCAGGGAGAAGGACTGGGCTGTGGGGGGGGGGGAGGCGGGGTGCTAGTCGAGCATGAGCTCGCTGGGGCGAAGGCCTGGGCTGGGGAGGGGTAGGGAGCAGGGTTGGGACAGAGCCTGCCATCAGCCCCATTGCAGGGCAATGGCTGGGTGCCCAAGGCCTAAAGCCTCTGGGTGAGTGGTCAGTAGGACATACCCTGAGGGCTCCCAGTATGTTTGAGGGGGCAGGTTGGGCTGAGAGATCACATACCCCCAGTGCACAAATATCATGCACCGGGCCCCTAGCTAAAATATAAATGGGCATGTTCTCTAGCAGTCACACATGTAATACCATTACCTTTTCTTCTTGAACTCACAAAAAAAAGAAAAAGAAAATTATAAGTCAATATCCCCAATGAATGTAGATGCTAAAATCCTTAGCAAACTACTAGCAAACTGAACACAGCAATACATTAAAAAGATCATACACCATGATCAAGTGGAATGTATTACTATACTACAAGACTGGTACATTATTTGCAAATAAATAAATGTAATACACCACATAAACAAAATGAAATATAAAAAACACATGATCATACAAATAGATGCAGAAAAAGCATTTGACAAATTCCAGCACCTATTTTTGATATAAACTCTCAGCAAAGTGGAGATAGGGAGATAGTACTTCAATATATTCAAGATCATATATGACAAACTCACAGCCAACATCATACTCAATGGATGAAACTGAAAGTATTACTCATAAGATCAGAAACAAAATAAGTAAGAGTTCTTCCTTTTTTATTGCCACATAGTATACCATTGTGTAAATGTACAACAGTTTTTCTATCTTTCATCTGCTGATGGGCACTTAGGCTGTTTTCAAGCCTTAGCCAATGTAAATTGTGCTGCTATGAAGTGGTGAATAGGGGGAAGGAGGAGAGCTATGTAATACTTTCAACAATAAAGATTTTTAAAAAGAAACAAGACAGGGATATCTGCTTTCACCACTGTTATTTAACACTAGAGGTCAAGTGCATGAATTTGTGCACCAGTGGGGTTCCTTGGCCTGGCCTGCAGGATTGGGTCAAAACTGGCTCTCCAACATCCCCTAAGGGGGCCCCAGATTGTGAGGGCACAGGCCAGGCTGAGAGACCTGGTGCATATTTGAGGCCAGGGAGGGATGCTTGGCCAGCCAAAAAGGGACGGAAGGAGGGCTCCAGGGCATGTCCAGCCTGTCTTGCTTAGTCCCGATTGGCTGGACCCCAGCAGCAAGCTAACCTATTGGTCAGAGTGTCTGCCCCCTGGTAGTCAGTGCATGTCATAGTGATTCGTTGACTGGTCAACTGTCTGCTGCCTGGTGGTCAGTGCATGTCATGGTGAGTGTGAGTGGTTGAGTGACCTTAGCATATCATTAGCATATTACACTTTGATTGGTTGAATGGATGACTGGATGACTGGACACTTAGCATATTAGGTTTATTATATAAGAAAGTACTGGAAGTCTTAGCCACAGTGATCAGATAAGAAAAAGAAATAAAAGGCATCCAAATTGGAAAGGAGGGAGTACACCTGCCATTATTCAAAGATGACATGATATTGTACATAGAGAACTCTAACAACTACATAAACACAAAAGAAAAACCTATCAGGTCTAATAAATGCACTCAGCAAAGTAGCAGGATATAAAGCTAATATCGGAAATCAGTGGCATTTAAAAATATATATATTTTATTGATTTTTTACAGAGCAGAAGAGAGAGAGATAGAAAGTCAGAAACATCGATGAGAGACATCGATCAGCTGCTTCTTGCACGCCCCCTACTGGGGATGTGCCCGTAGCCATGGTACATGCCTTTGTGGGAATCGAACCCGAGACCCTTCAGTCCGCAGTCCAACGCTCTATCCACTGAGCCAAACCGGTCTCGGCTCAGTGGCATTTTTATATACCAGTAATGAGCCATCATAAAGAGAAATTAAGGAAATAATCCCATTTACTATAAAATACTTAGAATAAATTTAACCAAGGAAGTAAAAGAACTGAACTTAGAAAATTATAAGATATTGAAGAAATACATTGATACAAATAAGTGGAAGCATATACCATGTTCCTGGATAGGAAAAATTAGTACCATTAAAATGTCCATACTACCCAAAGCCACCTGCAGATTCAATGCAGTTCCTATTAAAATACCAATGACATATCTTAAAGATATAGATCAATATTCCAAAAATTTATATGGAACCACAAAAATTCCCAATTAGCTTCAGAAAACTTGAGGAAAAAAAAAGCAAAGTTTAAGGCATCACAATAGCTGATAGAAAACTATACTACAAAGACAAAGTAATAAAAACAACAGGGAAGTGCCACAATAATGGGCATATAGATCAATGAAATACAATAGAAAGCACAGAAATAAACTTATGACTTTATTGTCAATTGATATTTGACAAAAGAGGCAAAAACATACAGTAGGGTAAATATAGTCTCTTTCATGAATGGTTTTGGGAAAATTGAACAAGTACATGCAAAAAAAAAAAATGAAACTAGACCACCAACTTACCCCATACACAAGAATAAAGTGAAAATGGATTAAAGACTCAAATGTAAATAATGAAATAATAAAAATCCCAGGAGAAAATACAGGCAGTAAAATTGCAGACAATCCACATCTCTAACAACTTGCTATACGTGCTTACTGCAAATTTCTTGTAGCAATATTTTTGCAACTATACCTCCTTGGGCAAGGGAAACAAAGGGGAAAATACACAAATTGCACTACATGGAACTGAAAAGCTTTTGCACAGGAAAAGAAACCACCAACTGGTATATTCAAGCTACATTTCAAAAGAGGAGAAGCAAAAATTTCTGCTTTGATAAGGGAGACAATATATGTATTTATTTAGTCAATCAAAATATTAATGAGAGCCTAATATTATCTAGGCATTTTGCTCAGTGCTAGGAATAGGATAGTGAACAATGTATATGTGGCTTCTGACCTCAAAGATATTGCAGACTGGAAGCCTTTTTCATAATTTATGTTTTCATTGTTTATAGACTATATAATTCTCAAAAGCACTTCCTATAAGGTAGCTAAAATCCCAATATCTATCTATCTATCTATCTATCTATCTATCTATCTATCTATCTATCTATCTTTATTGTTGAAAGCATTACATATGTCACCTTTTCCCCTATTGACCCCCTCCAATCACCACCCTTTCAGGCCTTCACCACACTAATATTGGTGTCCATGGGTTATACATATATTCATATAAGTTCTAAGAGCATATAATCAATATAAAACAATTTAAAGACCTAACAAAGCTTTCACTAGCACATATGATTCTACACAAATATTCAGAATATCCCCTGTTTAGTTAAGTATGCCCCATTTTTTCCTTTTATTTATTTTATTTTCTCCCTTTTAAAACCAAGCTAAAACCTTACCTTCTCTTATAACTCTCCCTTACTGCCTTGCTCATGTAATTTATTCCCTTGAGAAATACTTTATTCCTCTCTTCATTAGCATGCTCTGCTCTTAATGTTTTATGTATATGCTGTACCTTTCTAGTGAGATTGTAAATCATTCAAAATTAGAGCTAGGAAATCATTTCTAGATGTACCTCCAAGTACCCAGCATAGTATACTGCACACAGAAGACATTTGATACCTGTCTTCACAAGATAAATCCAAGATCCTCAGCATGAGATTCAAAGTTGTCCATGACTCTGCTTCTACCTTCTTCACAAATATCATCTCTTACTAAGCTCCATATCACAATTTACCATATCACACCTGTTCATCCTTACTCATGCCCTTTGCCTGAAAAATCCTTATATATTTGTTTTTCACCTGGCTAATGCCCTTCATCTTTTAATACTTTATTCCATCATTGATCGCACCTGGAAGCTTTATTTGACTATGTTCTCTCCTCCAGCACAGTGAGTCAAGAGATATTCTATTGTGTCTTCATGGGATTCATTGTGGACCTAGGTTTCAGTAGTAATTATATGTTCTGGTGGTTTGCCACTATATCTTTAGTGCCTAGAAGAATGCTTGGCATAGAAAATACTCAATGAATACTTGTTTTTTTCTAAATCTTTATTGTTGAAAGTATTATATAGGACCTCCTTCCCACCCCCCATTAACCTCTTCTAGCCCGCTCAATGAATACTTGTTGAGTCAACAGCTGAATGGTTATATGTCTTCCTCCCTTATTAGATTATTACTATTTCTGTGGCTTCAAGCATCACCTACATACTGATTATCCCTCTGTAAGTTAATACTCTGATAAATGTTATGAAGGAAAAGCACAAACTTCTAAGAAGACTTATTGCAAGGTTATATAATTTGAATTGGGTTTTAAATATCAGAGACTTTACTGAAGGTATGACATATGAACAGATACCTGAAAGATAAATAAGAATAAGCCAGGCAAATATAGATTATAAGGTGTGGTTGGGGAGGAAAGTATTTCAACAGAAGAACTAATTAGCAGCAGGGCTCTACCATGGTAAAGACATTGGAATATTCTGAGAACAGAGAAAAAGGTTAGCATGGTTACAATGCAGTAATCAAGGACAAAAACATGGGACTGAGGAAGCAGGCAGAAACCAGATAATACAGGGCCTTACTCAATTTCATTGTGAGATTGGAACTTTTTGAATAGTTTTTAGTAGAGTGATAGGACCCATTTTATGTTTTAAGATTACTCTGATTGCTATGTAGAAAATTACTTTAATGGGACTGGCAAAACCAATCTCTTAATGGACATTGAGAAACCAATTAGGATGTTTGCAATGTTGCCAGCCAGAGATGATGGTAGTATGGACTAGGAAAGTAGTGACAGAAATGGGGAAAATTAATTAAACTTGATATATCAGAGATAGAAATTATAGGGTGTGGTGATAATTATAGAGGAAGGCGTCAATAATAGTTTATAAATAGAATATATGCTTGTGTCACTCTGGAATAGCACCAGATTTCGGTGAGAAGAGAAGTGATAATATCAATTTTTATGAGAGTATTCTGATTTAGTAGCAGATGTTAAGTAGGTATTTAAATATACTAGTCTGGAACTCAGAAGAGATATCTGGGCTAGAAATATGAATTTAGAAGCTATCAGCATGTACTAGTAGATGACTTTTTAAAAACTGAAGGCTGCTGAGTGGAAGAGTAAGCTGAGGACAGAGATGAGACCATTATATATGATAATATGGAAGACACTGATAACCTTAGTAAAATAACTTTTTTTTAGACTTTGGGTGCAGAAGCCATACTGGAGTGAGAGAAAGAAATGAATAAAAGGTGAATAAGAGAAACCACCATGTGCAGATAATTCTTTTGAGAAGCCTGGGTCTGAAAGAAAATAGATTTGGTGAGAGCTGGAACAAGTAACTTAAGGAAAGATATTTTTATAATGTGAAATAATATAAAATATTTGAATATTATTAGAAAGAATAATTCATTAGAAAGGGAGAAGCTGAATATGCAGGAGTCCAGAGGGACATACTAGTTTATGGTCCCTGTAAAAGCTGGAAACTCCAAGGTCCAAAGCACATGTGAAGGTATTGGCCTCTGATAAAAGGAGTGACACTTATATTGAGACAAATAGGTAATTAAAATCTTCTATGTGCTGGGTTTTGTTTCAAGTACTAGGGATAAAATGATGAATAAAGTAGGTTCCCTGCCTTCATGCAGTTCACACTGGTGAGACAGACAAGTAAACAGATTATTATCAGTTTGATTAATGCTATGATAAGTATAGTACCTAGTATCAGTGCTGGGAAAAGTCATTGTTATGGGTTTAATTTTGATCCCAAAGAGATATATGTAGAAAGCCTAAAGCCCAGTACCTCAGAATGTGACCTTATTTGTAGATACGGTCTTTACAGAGGTAATCAAGTTAAAATAAGGTCATTAAGGTAGGCTTTGATTAAATATGATTGGTGTACTTATATCAAAATGGGAAATTTAGACACAAATACACACATGTATTTGTATGCAGGGAAAACACCATGTAAAGATAATGGCATACAGTGGAATGATGTTTCAATAAGCCACAAAGCACTCAAGATTGGCAGTAAACTATCAGAAACTAGGGGAGAAACAAGGGACAGATTCTTCCTTACTTCATAAGGAATTCCTTCAGAAGGAACCAATGCTGCCTTGATCTTGGATTTCTGGCCTCCAAAGCTATGAGACAATAAATTTCTGTTGTTCAGGTTACTAAGCTTGTGGTTCTTTATTATAGTGGCCATAGCAAACTAATATAGGTACACAAAAAAACTTGGGGGGTGGTCAGGTTAAAGGGAGACTTTGTAGTAGAGGTAATACCTGAGCTATGCTAAGATAAATAAGTAGGATTGAATGAATGAGGCTTTGGGAGGTCATTCTATGTAAAGTGATTATCATTTGAAATGGCTTGGAAGTGAACAAGACTATGCATGTTCAAACTAGTACAAGTAATCCAATGTGGTTGGATATAGAGTGTATAGGCAATGGTGGTGACAAATGAGACCTGAGAAACTGAAGCCAAATAATGAAGGGTCTTCTATTCCAAGCCAAGGAATTTGGACTTTATACTGAATCCAAGAAGGTAGCCTTTAAGTGTTCACTACCTTCTCTACAATTCACCTGCCTAACTTCATTTTTTTCCAGAAAGCCTTCTTTTATATCTATTGTAGATTCTCCTCTTGATCTCCTTAAATATACAATGAGCAGTGTGAAGGGGCTATGTACTGTTTACAGAGATATGTGCAGTGTCTGGGGTACTTAATGTACAGTAGTCTTTCAATAAATAGTTGTCTGGTGTGTTTATAGTAACAGCATTGGGACATCTTGGCTCTCTTTAGAGTGATATTCTAGGACACTCCATATTTTGCACTTACTCTTCTCTTTCTTCTTTTCAGTGATGACCCAGCACCCTCCAGTTAGCTCTCATTTCACTTCTCCAATTGATTTTCTTTCTCTTTGGACAAAGGACCATGACAGCTTCCAGTGTGCTTCTTCCTACCCAAATTCAGTAGTTCCCATATCAGGCAGCCTCTCATGCAGACAGGTTCCTGCTGTCCCCATAGGGGCCTGGTTTGCACGACGTAAAACCATATAGTCCAGCATTGCACTTGTTTCTGCCCCTGGTTATGCCAGGACTGTTGCTTAACTTACCATAAGCAAGGTCATTAGGTCAGTTTCAAGGAAGTAGTTCTGGCCAGAAAGGATGAAAGAACAGGTGGCAGTGTTGGCAAGAGGATACAGTTGTGACTAGAGGATGAGTTAGTGGGGTTTCTAGGTTCAACAGGTGGGTAGGGTCAGATAATCTGAGCAGTCTCCAACTGAGCCATATTTGACCTATGGGATGTCCACTGAAAGAGGAAAAATAGGACACTACGACAGGAAACTAAGAAGAGTGATAGTCAAGGTAACATTCTGGGCAGAAACCATGTGTTCACATTAGATTGAATTCATTTAAAAAGTAAATACCCGCCGAGACCGGTTTGGCTCAGTGGATAGAGCGTCGGACTGCGGACTGAAGGGTCCCGGGTTCGATTCCGGCAAGGGCATGTACCTTGGCTGCGGGCACATCCCCAGTAGGGGGCGTGCAAGAGGCAGCTGATCGATGTCTCTCTCTCATCGATGTTTCTGACTTTCTATCCCTCTGCCTTCTGCTCTGTAAAAAATCAATAAAATATATTAAAAAATAAATAAATAAAAAGTAAGTACCCTCACACCTGGTTATTTCTTCATGCATAAACACATGTCAACTTGAGCAAGCACCCTCCCCCCACAGAGACCACCGAAACAAAATGCTCATACACAGACCCATAACCACATTGGCAAAACCTAGTGTGACATGCTTTGGTGAGTAGATATTGCAACACCTGATCTGTTTGCAACTGGAAGGGAAGGGCATGGTCTTTATTTTTTTTTAATGACAACTTATTTCTTTATTTTATTTTTTTGCGGTATAACTTATATTTAATAGTAGTACTTATGTTTTCCATTCCCCCTCATTATCCTCTCCTTAGGCTCCCATACCCCCCAGCACATGTCCCCACCTGCCCCCCTCCTCACCCCAGTGTCTTTCATTCATTGGTTATGCTCATATGCATGCATACAAGTCCTTCAATTGATCTCCCCCAGCATCCGCCTCCCATCCACCCCAGCCTTACCCCTGTAGCTTGTCAGCCTATTCAATGCCTCCCTGCCTCTATATCAATGACTCTACCCTGTTTCTTTTCTTCGAAAATATCTTGCCTCTGCATACTAGAAATAAATGTATAAGAACAAAAAATGTTTGAGACTCAGTTTCAGTGTCCAACTGTTCTGACTCCCAGATTCAATGTCCAATAGTTCCTTATGTGTACATGTGAGCAATGATATCCAGATGGTGGACACATGGTGGCAATGCAAGTTCCATCCTCTCTGGTTTGGTCCTGGGCTGCCTGCAGACATGCACAGCGGCCGACTGCTAGCATGGCAAGGTGTCGTCAGTGTCACCCATCTCTGGACCGTCCTCGTGACTGGAACAGACCCGTCAGTTCCTTACTATCACAGGAACCCACATGGTCTTAGAGTTGTTCTCTTAAAACACACAAACACATTCTCGACCAAAAGTTAACAAAGGGATCCTCTCTGCAAATTAGACTTGGGATTCTTTTTATTTTTGCCTAAATGATTTTCCTTTGGCTTATTTTGACACCATGTGTATTTTTTCATGGGTGTCCTACTGTTGGCTTTACAAATGGAAGTTACTTTTCTGGAGTAAGAATTTTCTAGATGTGTTTTACTTACAGGATATTTTTCCTTACATGATATTACCCCACTATCCCCCCCTTTTTTGATTAATGGGGGATTTTGTAAATTTTATATTGCAGTCTTGGTAATTTAAAATTTTAATTTTTGCACACAAATATGACTGCTTTAGGTTCTTTGGATGTTAGGCAATTTTACAGTGAGATGCACTACTAATAGATATTTTAGTTATTGTTTTAGGAACAGCTTTTGTCCAGTACACTTAAATTTTCTTGGGTGTTCACTTATTTCACTTGGCCAATTTAAATTAATCTGAAAACTTGATTACAATTTTACTGTCAATTTTAATACTACAGCAAAAATCTTAGTTTACCCTGTAAATATTAGTGGAAAGGATTATTTGGATTCTTGAGTAGGTCCTGAGCATTCCTGGAACTAGACTGAATTTAAATATAGAGCAACTATTGCTGGCCGAGTCTCTATCTGCAACCTGGGTCCCAATCTGAGCCATGTGTGGGAGGCAAAACATCTGTAGGGGCATGAGAACTCCCTCAGAAGGGGTGAGAGTTCAGGCCCCTGCAAGGTTTGTGGGTGAGAGTATGTGCCCCACCTCTGTTGACCTTTTAGTTCTCTCTTGTTGGTCCCTCTGCGACTGTGCCTGTCTTAGGTTGTTCCTTCCCTGAGGAATCTTGCCCATCTCTGGCTAACCAGCCATCCTCCGGGGCCAAACAGGGTGATGTGAGGTTCAGTTCTATCTCCTTTGTAGTCTATGCCCCTGTGGCCTCCACGTCCAGTACCTGTCTTGGGGTCGCCTCGCCTGCTGGCAGGGTCCCGGTACTGATCACATATCTCAGGGGACCCAGGTTTCTTCTCCAGAGAGGGCCCAGTTCACACCATTGGGTGAGAGACAGATCCCTGGTGCAAGCAACCCAGAAGCTTCAGCCACAGCTTGAACTGAAATCTCAGGCAACAGCTGTGTGTATTTGAATTGTAAGAAGAGGGTCCCTCTTGGCAAAAAAGGGCAAGAGGTACCAATATAGAATGCTCAAGTGCCTTCCCAGTGCCTTAATTCCTTCTGAAAGCGATTAATTCCTTGCCTATCCTTTTTTAAATTGCTGCCCAACATTCAAAGAATTAGTTTGTAAGTTTTTTTGGGATAATTGTACAATATGCTGTTGTCAAATATCGAAAATTATAATGACATTGTAGAATAATATCATGTAAGGGTATTATGGTGTCACGGGAGGTGAAGCAGGGCCTAGCCCAAGGACTGGTGTCCATAGGAGATGAAAGCTCTAGGCCATGTCAATTTAATCTCATACTAGCTGCCAAAATATTTTTATAACATTATATAAACTTTGTCAGGGATGTAAAAACACAAATTACTTACCTTAGTTCAAGAGGTCAAATATATTGACTTTCCCCCTTACTCCCACCTCCTGCCACTTACCCTGAGGTTTGACATTCTGATGGACTTTTCTCAGTCTCTGGATCCGTTCTTGTTCATCAGTCTATGTCATTCATTATATTCCTCAAATGCGTGAGATCATGTGATACTTACCTTTCTCTGCATGGCTAATTTCACTTAAAATAGTGCTCTCCAGCTCCATCCGTGTTGTTGCAAAAGGTAGGAGCTCCTTCCTTTTTACCGCAGCATAGTATTCCATTGTGTAGATGTACCATAGTTTTTTAATCCACTCATCTGCTGATGGACACTTGGGCTGTTTCCAAATCTTAGCTATGGTAAATTGTGCTGCTATGAACATACGGGTGCATATATCCTGTCTAATTTGTGTTTCTAGTTTCTTGGGATATATTCCTAGAAGTGGGATCACTGGGTCAAATGGGAGCTCCATTTTTAGTTTTTTGAGGAAACTCCACATTGTTCTCCACAGTGGCTGCACCAGTCTACATTCCCACCTGCAATGCAGGAGAGTTCCTTTTTCTCCACATCCTCGCCAGCACTTGTCTTTGTTGATTTGTTGATGTAAACCATCCTGACCGGTGTGAGATGGTACCGCATCGTCATTTTGATTTGCATCTCTCGGATAATTAGTGACTTTGATGAGGTTTTCTTATGTCTCCTGGCCTTCCTTTTGTCTTCTTTCAAAAAGATTCTATTTAGATCTGTTGCCCATTTTTTTATTGGATCATTTGTCCTCCTTTTATTAAGTTGTATGAGTTGCCTGTAGATGCTTGAGATTACACCTTTATCACTGATAATATTTGCAAATATGTTCTCCCATACAGTGGGTTTTCTTGTTGTTTTGTTGACAGTTTCTTTAGCTGTGCAAAAGCTTTTTATTTTGATGTAGTCCCATTTGTTTATTTTCTCTTTAGCTTCCATTGCCCTAGGAGCGGTATCACTGAAGAAGTTCTTTCAGCATATATCTGAGATTTTTCTTCCTGTGGATTCAGGTCCTGGGTAGCAGTGTTTCTGAATTGACCTCAGGGTCTATTGGTCCTCTCTAGCCTGAACTAAAATCCCGCTATGTCTATGGTATTCACTACTGATTTGTGGAAATAGGCTACCCAGAGCTGCCTCTCTAATGGTGAGCACCTGTTCTGATCCCCAGCCTCAGCAAAACAGCTCGCCCCTGCGGTCTCCCAGGTTATCCCCCACCAGGGGATCCCACTTCCTGGCTCAGCACTGAGAAATTTGGATTTGGAGAGGACAAACGCAAGCTTGCGAACTCACATCCCGCTTGTAAGTCTGGGTGAAACCCTTTTCCCTCTTGGGTTTGGCAGCCCGCTCCCTCCCAAAATTGTTAGGCTGGCCTTCTCCGTCAGGTCCAAATGGGTTGCTTTCTGTGTATCCCCCCCCGCCACCAGCTCCGAGGGCCCTCTTCCACGTTTACCAGCTCCAACAGCCATGGACTTTTCCTCCCCCCTCCCCCGTGTGAATCTCCCTGTTTTGCCAGCTCCCCCAATCCCAGGGGAAAGCTGACCTTTCCTTGGGGGAGCACAGGGCTCCTCGGAATCCGCTTCTGTGCCAACTAGGAACCGATGTTGGGGGGGGGGCGGGTCTCAGCTGCCCAATGGGTACCGCAACTGTAAAATTTTCAGGCTCTTCCCCCTTCAAGATGGCGTAGTCCACCTCTGAGCCAGTGGCTCTGTGAGAGAACCCAGCCCACCAGAGCCGCTCTGTTAGGGGAGGCTAATCTAGCAGTCCCCCTCCTTCTCCCAAATCCCAGCTGTCTCCCAACTCACCAACAAACACTCCCCGCGCGACCCTCAGCTGCTCCCTCCATCTGCCCTGGGACACAAATGATTACGTGTCCTTCTGTTCCGCCGCCATCTTTTCCTCGACCCCAGGGCATGGTTTTTAAAAGAGCTATGACCCAAATAATAGAAGCATCTCTAAAAGTAACAAAGTCTTTCTCATTGTAAGTGTTACAAAAGAATATAGTTCTTTCTTTTTATAGCAGGTGAACATAAAATAATTTAACTTTTTTTCTAAAGGATTCCAAACCATCTTTATGGACAGTCATTATTGGATGCTGGGCTGAGACATGTTTTGTTAGGAGCTATGTTGAAGTATTTTTGATTCTTTATCACTCCACTAAATAGCCTCAGTGTAAATATCTTATTTGCCCAGATACTTATATTATCCATATATGTTTCAAGATATATATGGATATGAATCTATGCACACATACTATCTTTCATATAAGTATCTATGTGCCAGATGTACATATAAACCAACTTGTATATATACATGCAAGTTATTTACAAGCAACCTATGTACTCCCTGCATCTACGTTTGTATGTAGCTCTCTTTCTTATAGCCAGTAATCTACTTCTTCGTCATTTTCCTTCTTCTTTTGCACACTAATTATTGGGAATAAGGACTTCATGTCTCATTCACTGCAGAGTTGGTTGTTTTAATTGGTAACACCTGACGTAGTTAAACAATCCATTTTAACTACCAGAACTTCACTGAAAGATGGGCTCAGGGGGAGTTATTAAAAGCAAGTGCATCACAGCTCCTTGCGAGGCCATTATTTTGCACTTCTGCCCTCCTCCCCAGAGGACATGTTTATAATTGGTAACAAGGGCAGAGGAAATTCCCTGACGTCATTAGAAAGCTGGATAACTTTTTCTTCCCAATATCTTTTTTTTTTCTGGAACATATTTCCTCTAGAAGTTGGTATGGCAAAATGGTCATCCCTAAGCATACTTTTTTTTTGGTTTAAAGGGCAGATTTAATAAACTCTCTTGAGCTTCAGACTCATCCTGGAGAATAGTGCCCTCCCCCTGCATATATATATACACACACAGTAAGTGGCCAGAGTATATGTGTGTGTGTGTATATATACACACACACACACACACATACACACACACTGAGTGGCCAGATCTCTGAACACATAATAATCTGGCCACTCAGTGTATATATTAAATACTTTATACATCTAATATACATTAGAGGCCTGGTGCATGAATGCATGCATGGGTGGAGTCCTGCCAGCCTGGCCAGGGGGAGGGGACATGGGCATTTGGCTGGCCTGCCTGCTGGTCTAACTCCTGGTCGAGGGGACAATTTCCATATTAGCCTTTTATTATATAGGATATACACTGAGTGGCCAGATTATGGCATTCAGAGGTCATAATAATCTGGCCACTCAGTATATATATTAGAGACCAGGTGCATGAAATGAATGCACGGGAGGGGGGTCCCCTCAGTCCAGCCTGAACCCTCTCTAATCCGGGATCCCTTGAGGGATGTCCAACTGCTGTTTAGGCTTGATTCTGAGGATCAGGCCTAAATTGGCAGTCAGATAGCCTGTTCACAATCTAGGACTGCTGGCTCCTAACTTCTCATCTGCCTGCCTGATCACCTCTAACTGCCTCTGCCTACCGTCCTGATTGCCACTAACTGTCCCCCTCCCCCACAGACCTGGTCACCCTCAACTGCCTTCCTATGCTGTCTTGGTTGTCCCCAACTTACCCTCCTGCCAGACTGGTTGTCCCCAGCTGTACCCCTACTGGCCTGGTTGCCCCTAACTGCCTCCTGCCAGCCTGATTACCCTTTACTCCCCCTCTCCCCGCCAGCCTGGTTGCCACCAACTGCTCCCCCCGACGGCC
This sequence comes from Antrozous pallidus, assembly GCA_027563665.1. NCBI lineage: Eukaryota > Metazoa > Chordata > Mammalia > Chiroptera > Vespertilionidae > Antrozous > Antrozous pallidus. Next base: position 37,609,346 of record CM050509.1, on the reverse strand, counting down.
TGGTTGCCCCATGCAGCCTGCTGTTTGGTCCTCTGTACTGTTGTTTCAGTAGTGAGGGACCCTGGCTTTTTATATATTAGGATATAGAGTGAGTAGCCAGATTATTATGACCACCTGATGTTTGTAGGAAAATTAACCATACACTGCATCGTATGGGATATGGAAGCTGAAGGCCTATTCAAACACCTTTGCTGTCTGCAGTTACCACGGTAAAACATCTCCAATTCACACAGGAACACAAGGATTGGACACTCGAGCATTGGAAAAAAGTCATGTGGTCCAATGAATCACATTTCCAGTTACATCATGCAGAATGCAGAGTGAGAATTTCATTTCATGGAATCAGCATGAAAGCATGCACCCCACATGCATGAATACAATCCTTCAAGCTGGTGGGGGCAGTGTTATGATTTGGGGCATGTTTTTCTGGCATGATTTGGGCCCTTTAATTTGTGTGCAACAACGTCTGAAGAGCACAACAGACCTAAGTACCATTGCTGATCAAGTTCATCCTATCATGTTGATGGTGTATCCCAATAAAGATGGCTTCTTACAACAAGACAATATGTCATGCCATGGTACTCATATTGTGCAGGAATGGTTTCAAGAATACAAGGGAGACTTTATCTTGCTTAGGTGGACCACACAAACACCAGATCTCAATCCTATTGAGTATTTGTGGGGCAAAGTTAAAAGAGCCATCAGGCAGCTGGTTCCACAACCACCAAATTTCACAGAACTGGACATTGCTATTCATCAGGCATCCTGTCAGATTCCTTGCATCACCTTTCGGAGAGTCAATGCCAAGAAGAAACGCCATAGTACTGAAGGCAAAAGGTGGCCCAATGAAGTACTGACAAGGTGATCATAATAATCTGGCTACTCAATATATAAATACATACACACATGCAGAGAAACAGCTACCTCATTAATTCAAAGTTGTAAATAACCCAGAAACCACCTATCTAGGTGATATTAACATGTGTGCCACCTCAGATAGGGGAGAGAAAAAGTTTTATGAACACTTCTCTAACATCTGTTTTATTGACATATAAACAATGTGCTCTTCACAAATTCTTATGTGTTTATTGAAGCCAGGCTGGCAGAACCTATTGTGACATGCCTGAGTTAGCAGATACATTAACACTTGATCTCTCTGGCATTGGCTGGAACTAAAATGTTTGCAAGTGCATGTCCCAAATAATAGAAGCATCCTGGCATTGTCCAAGTCCTCTTTATTGTAATTGTTTCAAACGGATAGGTCTCTATCTTTTTGTGCCAAGTGAACCTAAGATGATTTGCCCTTTTCAGGTTGATTCCAGGCAATCTTTATAGGCACTAACCATTGAGTTGGGCTAGGATGTGAGGGGTGTGCTTAGTAGCTAACGTGCAGTACATTAGACTGTTTAATCATCAAACAAATGGCCCCAGGCTGTCTATTTTTAGAAGTATCTTGTCTTCTTTCTAAAGTCTTTGCTTGTTGGTAACATTGTTTATGCCTCCAGTAGCCCTTTTGTATTTTCTGTTCTATCCTAGATTCAAAAGCAAGCTGAGTTACAATTTGTATAAATAAGATTGGGCACTTTAGAAATTTTCTTATAAGTACAATACATGTGTTTTGGTGCATAGATTTTCTATCATCTCCTTTGGCTAGTCTAATATTTTTAAAGTTTAATTTATCATTTTTAGCTCTGAGAGTACTATACCATTATGGTTTCTAGAAAGGGAACCTTCAGGTAAGTGGTATATCATTGTAGTTAGGGTTAATGTAAAGTAATCCTTATTAATTTAGCTTTACTAGTTTGTAATATGGAATCTTTTATTAATAAACTTGGCTTTTGTGTTTACCATTTAACCAGCTACAAAAAGATAAGATCTACTGGTAAATTAATACCTTAAATAGAATTGCAAGGTTAATACAAGTTTTATTTAGTGAAACTTAACTATGCTTATCTACTTTCTAATATGAATCCCATTAAGCTACCTATTTGGTAACACAATTCACTGTATATATATTTAGAAATAACAATAACAACCTCAGTTAATCAATCTATTGAAAAAGAAAGTTCATTTGAATAAATTCAGCCTGGTATATTGAGACATAGAGAATTAATGGAAGCTCTCAGTCCTTAGTTTGTGGTAGTGACAACTGAAGAAAAGAGGGAGCCAAAGCCATTTTAGTGTGGGAATTTAAAAGTCTGTAGTGTCTTCAGCTCAAGAATAACTGTTGTTGGTTCATATCCAAAAAGCAGAAATATATCCCACAAGCACGAGAAAGTCACAGCCTCCTCTTGGAACATGGATAGAATGGAATGTTTCAGACATTACTCTTTGAATTAATTTTCTCAACAAGAAATATCAATACTAATACAGGTGTTATTTTATAGCTTTAAAATATATTCACTAAGTCAGAATGGTTTTCCCACCATTTACTACTGTGCCAGGTATCATGCAAAATGTTTTATATGTATAATTTATTTAAGCTCCATGAACTTTGCATATAGATATTATTTTCATCATGTAAATAAGGAAATTGCAATTCTTGAAAGTGACTCATTTGACCAAGTTAGTGAATGTTCAAATTGGGATTCAAGCTAAGTTCTAATTCCTCAGTCTTCTACCTTAACTACTACTAGTTCCATAAAATAAGATAAAACAAATATGTTATAACAGGTCCATGTCAGTAACTAAGCTGAGACTCATGCTAAGGGGCTCTTTCAAACTCTGCTTACCTACTTCCAGCTTAGTATGATGATTACAAAATATATGAAAGATGAAGAACAATATGTGTCCTAATTTCTACTTGTGGCTATATCAAAAGAACCCAAAGAGAAGTTGTTACTCAATGTTTGGAACTGTGACCAAGGTCAAACTTGCAATATTGTAACTTTCTTTTTTGAATCTTTAAAAATTTTTTATTTTATTGTTTAAAGTATTACACTTAGTAATACATATATCTCCTTTTTTTCATCATTGACCTTCCCCCAGTCTCCCCTACGCCCTGTCCATGCCCTCATCCCACTCCCCCCAGTGTCTTGTGTCAATTGGTTGTGCTTATATGCATGCATACTAGTCCTTCCATTGATCTCTTTCCCCCCTCCCCAACACTCCCCAACTTTCTCACTGTAATTTAACAGTCTGATGCTTTACTTCCTCTGTATCTATCTTTTTGTTCATCGGGTTATAATGTTCTTTATTTTTCATAAATGAGTGAGATCATGTGGTATTTTTCTGACAGTTGGTTTAGAACAAGGATCAATATCAGATATTGTGTGAGATGAATTTGCAAGTGAGATACTTTAAGTGTTAAGAGATACTTATGAGCGGATGAATAATATCAAGAGCAAGAATTGGAACTGACATGAAAGGTGTCTATGATGATGCATGAATTGGTCACTTATTCATCCATAGGACCAATAAAAACATTGAAATGATCAGAGATTTACTTCAATAAGTGTCTTAATATTTTGCAACTGTAAGAAAGATGTCTGAACAATACAATTTGGATTAAAAAAACCAACTTTTTTTCAGGAAGAAAACTAAACACAAGAAAAGTTTCTGAAACGATGTCAAATGTATTTTGAGTGATAAATGAATATAGGAAGGAGTTGACATTTGTTTTGAACTTTCAAGGGATGCTCAATGCTCAATAAAATAAGAAATCCTTAAATAGAATAGTAACCAGGATGGAAAATTTTTTTTTCTAGTATGACCAAGAAAAAAAAAACTTGCTAGACTCTTCAGAGGCAAATAACAGCATTCCAGAGACCAGATAGGTGCAGAATCTGACCACAAATGAGGATAATGGAATAATGCTAATGATGATGATACTGTCCATGCAGAATTTACTTCTCAATGGCCAGTTTAGTTTAATAGGATAGACATCCTAAAATATTGGAGGAATTATGATTGGCTTCTTCACCACAATAATGATGTAGTTGGCAAATCACTTTTGCAATTTTGGTTGTACCTGGGGCATTGAAAAATCCCTGTGAGTTTATTTCTGTCCTTGGATCTTTGAACAATATTAAACTTGCACAGGGGAAACATTAAAAGTTTAGGCTTACTCTGACTTTGTCATTCCATAAATGAGCTTGGGATCCTATTTAATTCCCTACAACTGTATTCTAGAATCAAAATCTCTTGTTTGGTTCTCCAACTGATCATTGATTCCTCCTGAGATTGGGGTTTTGATTTGCCTTTCTTCAGGCCTCCCTAATCCTTAATTAAATATTATATTTCTATCTGCTCTCAGGAGTTCTGAATTCCTTCTGCCCATTTCTTGTTTTGACCTCTACTATTGACTCTACCAGGTCTTCCTGACACTTTAGTCACCTGTTTGGGCTTTCTTTATAATAAGTAGGTTCCTCTTAGACCTATGCAAGCCCTGCAGGCCTGTCTGACCTTTAGATCCTGGACAACATTTAATTGCTTGTAACTTATTTGAATGGTACTATTTAATCTCCAAAGTTATTTATCAAGCAAAGTTTAGACTTTTGACCATTTATAGAAAGCAAATTCATCCTCAAAAGATAAAAGTTAGCCTCAGCCTTGAAATCTAAAAGAACGTATCTAAGGATCTGAAGAAAATACCCAAAAAGTTCCAGTAATTTTGTTTTAGTATGAATGCAATAAGTGTATGGTTTTCTTCCAGTAAGTTTGTTTTAGTAGGAATGCAATAAGTATATAGAGACTTCTGTGGAGGGGATAAAACTCATTTGGATATATAAATTCTGATGGGTTTGTCACATAACCATTCTATTACTTTAGTAGTACTGTGAAACACAGTTTGCTATTAGCTTTATTAAACCCCGCTGTTGACCAGATAGAAGAATTGTGAGATTAGACACCATGTCCCCATACTTCATTTGTGTCTTCATTCACATTTATGCCAGCATTGATCTTGCACTATAGATAAAGTTGGGCACAGAAGGCAAAGATCCTGTAGAGCTTCAGAGGAAGAAAGAGAAAATGGGTTACAGTTTAGAAATATTATGGCCCTTGCCAGAAAGCCCTGAATGTTGTTTGCCTCTATTCTTGGTATGTATGGCAATTAACTTTTGAATCCCACTCTGAAACCAAATCAATTTGGATGGGTTTCTGATACCTATCTAACTCTTGGCAGCCCTTTCTTCCTAAAGTCCTGAAGTTTTATGCAGGTCCTTTAGTTAGAGTTCTATCTCAAGACATACTGTTCTGAAACACAACTATAATCTTTCCCAATTAGTGCCACTGTCCTAAGAGCCATGCAGCCTTGCCCACTTCCTAGCGAGCACCCTTTGTATAGAAATGCTAATGTATACAGGTTCCCAAATGTTGAGCTAGGTACTGTTGGTAAGCTTCATTTAGGCCAAGCCCAAAGCTTTTTTTTTTTTTGCCTCTGATTGCCCCTGATTTATCTATTTCCGTTTTCTCTTCCTCTTTTCTGAGCAACCAATGAGGTACCAGCAAGCCATCTGACCAAAGAAGTGGGAGTTAAGGTGTAAATTGAAGATGAAGCTCTTCTAATCTAGTATGGTAGTTTGTATTGATCAGGTTAATGAGAATACTTTCTAGTTGGCTTGAACAGAGAAATGAAAATTTAATCTGATTTGCTATTAATTACTCTGTCCAATCATTAACAATGTTTCACTAAATAGAAAAAAATCTATCCACATTGCAGAGTCAGTGTATCAAGCAAAACACTGGGAAAGTGTTGTCTTTTGTGTTCAGCAGGGAAACTGCACTACTATTGTAGGCAGGATGTGCTCTTTGAAATGTTTCTTACTAGTAGAAATAGGTTGTCCTGAGACATAAATCCTCTTTCAGTTCCTTCAGGGAAATTACATGTATTTGTGAGATTATACACACACACACACACACACACACACACACACACACACACACACACACACACACATTACTGACAGCCATTCAAGAATACCTTTTCATCAAAACAAAGTAGTCCATAGGCCAGAAAAAAAACATGTATTTGTGAGATTATTGCTGGGGAATACAAAATTATGTGGCAGTTTGGGGACAGAGTGAAACTAATTGGCCCACAAGAAGATTAAGTAACCACAGTGTGAATGAGAACAATATAATTCTTTATCAAATAAATGAAATAACTTTATATGGCTCTTTTCATTCTTTTATTAACTATTTATTGTACAATTATTCTGTGTTAAGCATTGTGCTGATTACTGAGGATGTAGAATTCAAATAAAACACGAAGAGATACTGCCTTTGCTAATTATATAGTCTAGGTAGAGAACCATTTATTTTTGTATTCTTATTTATTAATTATTATATTATTTATTTGCATAACAAAAACATACCTTTGCCTATCTATCTATCTATCTACCTATCTATCTAATTCAGATTATTCAATTGCAGTTGTGAGAAATTTATAATGAAAATGTGTAAAAGTCATGGTGCTTTAAGAGCATATCATAAAGAGACTGAGTGGAACCCAAAGAATGAGCCAGGTGAAAAGTGGAGTGAGAAAGGGGAGAAAGCATAGCATGTGTAAAAGTTCTGAGGAGGCAAGCAAGTTTGAAGAACTTAAAGAAATTCAGGGAAGAAAGGAGTAAGGGAGCAAAAAGCAGCAAAATTGAGTCTAGAGATTGAAGCAAGAGTTTTATCTTTTTGAACACAAATGTGCTCTAGATGTGCTACATGTCTTTGAATATTATGGAGGAAATGTTATTCACTCTCATGGGGCATTTGAACTTTATGCTAAGGGCAATGAGAAGTTGAAGGTTTCTAAATTTAATTGATATTAGACCAGTAGAAGCTTTCTAAAATTGCCCAGTGGCCAACACACTAAAAAATCCTTCAACCTAGCTCAGAAATCTAGACTCAAGGTAATAAAAAGACATGCATGCATGGGGCAGATGAAGCATTTCCACTTTGCACCCGCACAAAAGGCAAAGCAAAACTCTTGAGAGGCTAAAAAGTAAATACACTTCTACTCTGGATCCAGTTTTTAACCACAAGGAGTGTGTTTTGCAGTATCTATTTGTTAATTGAGGGTAATTACAAGAAGTTACAACTAGATTAGAGACAGTTATACCCTATAAGGAAAGGAGCTCTGTGGATGGTTGGGAAGGGAGTGGGAAGAACCAGCTGGAAAAGTGTTTCCCAAACTGCTTGGCATTCTTTGACTCATATTGTAGGGGTGTGTATGTGTGTGTGTGTGGGGTGTTTGGAACAAGTTTATCTGTGCTGGTACCTATCTGGAGGGTGGGTAGGTGAAATGAGGTTTTACACACACACACACACACACACACACACATACACACACACACACACACACACACACACACACACACACACACACACACACACACATTACTGACAGCCATTCAAGAATACCTTTTCATCAAAACAAAGTAGTCCATAGGCCAGAAAACAATAAATGGAAACAAAGAGGAAAGGAAGGTGGGGATTGCATTACAATTCCATTAAAGAAACCTCATTTGAGCAACCACTTTTTGTTCTAGTCTGGATCTAGATGCTCTGAGAGAAACACAGTGAGCATATGACCTTGCATTTAAAGAGCTTCCAAGTCTATTTGAGAAGTTTGGCATGCCTGGGGCACAAATGGGGGAGAAAGAGACTGGTGAGGATTGAATTCAGCAAATGGCCAAAAGCCAGGCTGAAGAGCTCCAACTCCATCCTAGGCCACTGGAGAACTATGAAAAGTGATAAATTGGGAAAAGGTAAGATAACATTTAGATTTTGGAAAGATATATCTGACCATTGTGGAGAGGGTAGATGAGAAGGTATGTCAAGAAGCAAAGTTGGGGGTGTCTATGAGCATGAGGGGCAAACTGGGAAGGTAAAGCCAGTGTAGGCAGAAAAAGTGATTTATTTCACCCTCTTCATCCACCAAACATCCATTGTATTAATTAGTCATTGATTCATCAATCAACAAATACTTATTTTGTGTCTGCTTTGTGCAGAGCACCATGTTAAAAGACATTAAGAGAAATACGAATGATGTTACTCCAGTTTTCAAGTGAATGGAATAGGCAATAAATATTTTAGAATTTTAGCGATGGTAAGATGGAGAGATGGATGATAAAAGACACAACAGAAAGCAAAGTGAATATACATTAACACTGAGAAAAGGCACAGTAAAGGACATTATTACTACGCAGAAGTGAAGAGGGTATAATAGGAAGTACTAGAGAATAAGTTTGGATGGAGTGACTATGAGTGTACAGTGTATGTAGGTCTGCTAGTGTGTATGTATGTGTGTGTGTACACATGGGCACTTTTAAATAATATAACCAAAAGCTTAGCAACAACAGATATTTCTATAACATATACACATAGAGATAGAGATGTGGATCTGTCAAATTTTCTCATAAAAGGTGGTATTCATATATATATATATATATATATATATATATATATATATATATATATATATACTAGTGTGTGTGTGTGTGTGTGTGTGTGTGTGTTGGTGTGACGGTATAGACTGACAGTGTCACATTTGTATGGCAAACTTAATTTTACTATACAAGGATTAACCAGGAGGGCATTAGATTGAAATACCTGAGGAAGGGTCCCTGCTCTGCTCGCCATTTCTCTTGAAGGAGGGTGGATCAGTGGTCTGAATTCCCCAGTATTCAGCCTAGTGTCTGCTCTCCTTTATGAAATCCCAGGCTGCTCTGAGAAAAAGGTCTCCTGGGGATGGTAAGAGCTATTTTGTACCCCTAACATATGCCTAATGACTCATTAACCCCCCTGCTAAATTTTAACATCCTTGTTTCTCAGACTGTACATGATGGGATTGATATGAGAATGAACATGGTGTCATGTAGGTAGAAGATCTTATTAAGGGCAGCAGCCTGAGCTGCTGTGAGAATGGTATATATTGTTCACAATGATCCTTAGTACAGAGTGACCACTATAAGGTGGGAGTAGTAAATGTAGAAGATCCATTGCTTATCTGCAGCTTACAGAATTCTGATGATAGTAGCAAAAATGTGGTTATTGCAGGCTATATTGAACAGATAGGACACCATGGTAACAAAGGAGACCAGGAGGAAGGTCATTTTCTCTGCTGTTTCAGGCTCAGAATAGCCCAGCTTCAGCATGGGAGTCAGGTCAGTGAGAATGTGGTCAATCTCATAGACTGCACATAAAGCAATGGAAAGTCAGACTGACAGTGATCACAGGGTTAGGAACCCATCCAGCCGAGACCCATACCCACCTGAAAGTAGAATACATGTGTGGAGGTTCATAAGGAATGGGTACAAGAGGGGGCTACAGATAACAAGGTAGTGGTCATTAGACGTGGCTGCCAGCAGAAAGCACTTAACTACCACCATGCAATCAAATAAGTAAAACTGGGCCATATAACCTGCAAAAGAAATCACCTCAGAACCCAATAGAGAGTCTTAGCATCTCAGGGACAATGGAATTAGTGCACTAGATCTTAGGAAAGGCGAAATTGAACAGAAAGAAGTGCATGTGATCAAGGGAAATGATGGTAAGGGTATGAAAATATTCCCTAGCAAAGTCACTATGTATATTCCCAAAATATCTCAAAAGGAGAAAACTGTAACCCACAGAGACTCCCAAATCCCAGGAGGATAAATTCTTTGATCATGGTCAGATTATTCATATCTGTGTGGGTGGGTCACTTGTTAGACTTGAGAAAAAGAGAGAATTATAGCCAATTGGAAAAAGAGCCATGCTACTGGAAGTGAGCCATAGCACCAGAAATACATTATAGTACAAAATTCAAAGGCCTTGTCTTTTCCCTTTTGGAACAAATTTTCTGTTTTGTTCTACTAGGTGTATTTATCTAATAGTTATAGCGGAATCAGAAACTATGCCCTGGAGAGTTAATAGAGAGAGCATTTTCTCTGCTCTTTTCTACTCTTTCCCTTGACATAAATGGTGATGAATCTACCTTTGGGAGTATCAAAGTGAGAGGTAAATACGTCTTAATGGGGACATGACTAGGAAGTTTCTCTGAACTCCTGAAACTCCGCTTTTAAGACTCAATAGAAATGTGAGTCCAAATCGTAAAATAACATCAGAATTCATATCAGCATATCTCCCCCCAAAACTCTAAATTCGGGTGGGTTTCACCAGGAACATAATTGGAGGGAGGAGGGGAATTCAGAGCTATTGATCTTGAAGTACCTGTAAGAAAAAGAGAGTTTCTGCCAGGCTCTGGAGACATGAAGTGGGTTGCTTCCATGGCATCAAATTCCTATGGAAATTGGGGGAAAATGTATGTAAAGTTATTCACTTGAAATGTTAGAGAAAAATAACGTTTCATCATTCATAAATGAAAATGACATTCCTGACTCACAAGCAGTAGGATGTGCATTTAGAGTTATTTTTCCTCCAGCAGCAGGGATGGGTTAAGCAGTGAGTCATGAACATAGCTCCCCCTCCTACCCCCCCCCCCCAAAGCTCAAAGACCCATATTTGTAGAAAGGCTATCTGTTCTTAGCCCCTGGGCTGTGATAGGATTAAAAATCAGTCTGAATGAGTTGTGGCCTGAATTAGGAATAAGTGTGAAGCCAGAGTTAGGGATTTGGCTCAGTTGGTGTTCTAGGCTGAAGGCTCAGTTTGTATCCAGGGAATAAAGTAAAGCTGCCTTTGCTGTTTTGCTTTGGGTAATAATGACAATGTGTCTCTAAAAGGGTACAGATAAGCTATGTTTCTTTTTTTAACTTCTTTATAGATTAAGATATTACATATGTGTCCTTATCCCCCTATTCCTCCCATCCCCCTCCCCACTCATGCCCTCACCTCGCCCCTGGTGTCTGAGTCCATTGGTTAGGCTTATATGCATGCACAGAGGTCCTTTGGTTGATCTCTCTCCCTTACCCCTACCCTCCCATACCTTCCCTCCAAGGTTTGTGGTTTGTTTATTTAAAGAACAAAATCATAGCCTGGCCAGTGTGGCTCAGTGGTTGAGTGTCAATCTAAGAACCAGGAGGTCATTGTTTGATTCCCATTCAGCGCACATGCCCAGGTTGCAGACTTGCTCAATCCCTAGTGGGGGGTGTGCAGGAGGCAGCTGATCAATGATTCTCTCTCATCATTGATGTTTCTATCTCATTCTATCCCTCTCCCTTCTTCTCTGAAATAAATAAAATACATATTTAAAAAAAGAATAAAGTTTTATTTTAAATCTATTCAGGGAACTGGTTGTTCAAAGAAATCTTATTAAAAATGCTTCTGTGTTCATTGGTTATGCTGCATGCATATAAGCATAACCAATGAATACAAGACACTGGGGCGGGGGCGGGGAGCAGGTGAGGGCATGTGCTGGGGGGTAGGGGAGACTGGGGGAAGGTCAACTGGAGGAAAAAAAGGAAACACGTACTACTATTTGTAATACTTTAAAGAATTAAAAAATTAAAAAGTTAAAAAAATGCTTCTGTGACATGAAATAATTTCTCCATAATTCACCCTTTGTACCACTCCTGGTTGTTAATACACTGAGTTTGTGTAAAAGAAAGTCTACCCGTTATGGCAACATCTCAGATATTTAGGGTGCCTAAGGTGGTATGGAATATAATGACAGTATATAAGGAAAATCAATCAGCAACTAGAGTTGTCTCTGGGAGTGACAGCTGCTTCCTAATTGGAGGATTAAACTGCAGTATCCTATTATCATTTCGTCTTGTCTTCAGAGACTTCCAGCCAGCATTCAAAACTAACATTAACATCATTAGAATTTTATCATTCAAGCCCAAGTCTCATTAATTAATAATGGAATGGACTTCATTTTTGCTTTTGGCTTACTGGCATGCTCCTTGGTGTCTTCAAAGTCAAAGGTACACCAGCTCCCTAGAATCTCTGACATCCTCTCTTTTACGCATTTATTCACCCACCACATATATTTGGACACCTACTATGCATCGTATAGTGGACTAGGTAGGCACTGGGAATAAAATCATGAGCAAGGAAGTCATGGTCTGATGCTCCCAATGCTTATATCTTAGTAGTGGTGGTATTCTTAAAAAATAACATCACCTCAATAAATTAAAAAAATAATTGTAAAATTATTATTCTGACAAATGCTATTAGGCAGTAATATAGGGTTCTGATACAAATAATAATATGTCTGGAGAGGTTGCCTAGTTTTGGTAAGATGATCAAGACCTCTCTTTCATCATATTTAAGCTAAGATCATCAGAGGGGAAGTATTACAGGTAGAAAGACAGCATGTGAATAACTCTGAATCAGACACACACACATGAATACTGGAAAAATTAAGACAAAGAAGCAAACAATAATAACTGTGGCTGGAGGGCAATAGATGAGACAAGTGGGGGAAAGTGTGATAGGAGGTGAGTTTGTAGAAGGCATGATATGATTTACAATTTAATAAGATCCTCCAGGTTTCTATTTGGAGAATGGCCTGTAAGGGGCTAAAAGGGAAAGTAAGAAAACAGGTGAGGAAGCTGACATGATTATCCAGGCAATAGGTGGTGACTAGGATCAAGTTGGGTTGGAATGTGGCGGATTAATTTTAGGGCTTTTTTTTTTGGTTGTTTGTTTGTTTTTACATAGCAGAATGATATATATTTTTCCCTTTTCTGTATACATATTATACTTTATGAAAAGTTTACTCTAATGAAATGACATGGGTTGCAGATGAAGGATGAATTGCATTAGAAGAGGGCATGAAAGACAGAAAGGAATTAAGGACGAATCCCAGGGTTTTGGCTTAAGCAATTCCATGAATGAATTCATGTCATTTCCTGAAATGGGAATACCAAGTAAGTATTTTGTTTGAGGGATGGGCTTTGAAGCGATTTTCTTTTTCTTTTCTTCCCTCCTTCATCCTCTCCTTCTTCCATTCATCCCTTCCTTTATTTCCCCTGTTAGATCTAGTGGTTTATGATACATTGCTGGAATAACATTTGAAATCTTTATATTGGGCCAGTAATCTGGTAACAGACACAGCACCAGTCCTGAGAGACAGAGCTCTCACTGTGACAATATAACAAGCTTCTAAGCAAAAGTTTGACGAATTCTTGCTCTTTGTCTTAAAAGGGATCAGAAAAGAGAATGAATGAGTCACTGTAACCTTTGTTAACCCTGTCACATTTGCTCAAAGCCCAGAGTTAGCAACTGCATATCAAGAGCATCCTCTGCATATGAAGCACCAGAAAGCACAACTCCATGGGGACTGTTGAACTCTCTTCAATGTGAGTCTCTGCAAAACTGTCATTAATGGCAATCCAACTACCCAGAGCTTTCAATTATCTGATGTACATATATGTTTTTTACAAAATTCTGTTTTGTCTCATTTTACTTTAGTGTGAAAAAGATAGATAATGAAACAAGTTCACTCAGAAAACAATTTTTCAGGAGATATCCTAGGCTCAGAGTATATCAAGCTCTATTCTGTCTCTCTTTTCCATTTTCATCTATAGTCATGACCAATCAGAATTAATGTTCAAAATAATGACTAGAGGCTCTGAAAGATTCTTTACCAATGCAGAGTGATTCAAGTACATATATCATTATACTTGATTTGCTAAGTTACAACTGTGAACTCTGATATCTTAGCAGATTTTTTTAAGCAAACATAGTGGAAAACAGCTTAGTTCTTAACCTTGGACTACCCAGAAAAGCTAATTAAACATACATCTTCTCCCCCTTTCCCTGGTATTCCCTTAATAAGAATTTGCCTTGGTATTAATTATCTTATGTACTTATAATCACAAAAAGGTACTCACTAACATGGAAAACCGTTTGGTACCCAATCCTATATAATAAAAGAGTAATATGCAAATTGACCGTACCTCTGACCAAGCCACACCCACCAGCCATGCCCACCAGCCAATCAGGAGCTGGGGTGGAGCCAGCCAGTGAACACGTGGCATGAGCCAACGGGATGGGGTTGAGGCAGCCAAGGCCGAGTGCTGGCCTGGGTGAAGGCCTGGGCCAGTGGGGCACGGCTGGGTGCCCAAGGCCTAAAGCTCATCCAGAGGCTTTAGGCCTTGGGCAGGCTGGGGGTGAGTGGTCAGTAGGATATCCCCTGAGGGCTCCCAGTATGTGTGAGGGGGCAGGTTGGGCTGAGGGATCACCCACCCCCAGTGCATGAATTTTGTGCACAGGGCCCCTAGTATAAAATAAAACTGCAAAAACATACTTCCTCATACCACCTCTGAGAGGCAAATAGCTGCAAAAGTACAATCATAAAATTGGAAGTTTAGCAGGATAACTACAGAATGACAATAGAAGCCCAAACTCATTACATCTTATAAAGAAAATGCAGGAAAACCTCTTGGAAAAGGGGTGGTGAGAAGGAATCTGAAGAATGGTGAAAGGAGGAGGTATACAGCTTGATAAGGAGAGCAATAATCCTACTATAACAATCAGATACCATATGATCCAGCAATCCCATGTGTGTGTGTATAATGAGATCACTATCTCAAAGAGATGTCATTACAACATTATTTATTATAGCCAATATATGGAAAATATCTATATGTCCACTGATGGGTGAACAGAAAAAGAAAATGGGATATGTACATATATAGAGTGGACTAGTATTCAACCTTAAAAAGGAAATCCTGCCATTTGCAACAGCATGGATAATCCTAGAGGACATTATGCTAAGTGAAATAAATCATAGAAAGATTAATACTGTATGACCTCACTTATACATGAAATCTAAAATTGATGAGCTCATAGAACCAGAGAGAGTAGAACCATAGTTACGAAAGCATGGAGGCAAGGGTGGTGGTGGGGAATGGGGAAATGTTGATCAAAGGATACAAACTTTTAGTTATAAAATAATAAACTATGATAATTTAATGTACTGCATAGTGACTATAGTTGCTAGTACATTGTATACTTGAAATTTGGTAAGACTTCAAACATCCTCACCATAAAAAAGGAAGGTAACTATGTAAGGTGATGGATGTGTCAAGTAACTTGATTGTAATAATCATTTCATAATGTTTATGTATATTAAACCATTATGTGTACATCCTAAAAAAATCATTGCCCAGTGCTATTCTTTCTTCCAAACTTCCAAAACTATCCATTAAAGAAAATATTTGAGCAGCAAATACATAACACTCAAATATGCTCTTAGATCTTTGTTCTCTCCAAAGTTAGATCAGGCTGATATCAAGGGAAATTGTTTAATGATACATATCAGAGGTTGTTGGTAGGTATACCTTGAAAGTTCAATCCTCATTACTTGGGCCATCCCTTTCTCCAATTACATACAAACTTGGTCCTGAAAGTAATATCTTAGAGTGAGTACGCTGGGAAGGAGGAAAACTACCCAGAAACAGAGTCTTTGAAAGGGCAGATAAGAAATCCTTAACTGGCACTGTACTAGCTTTTCTACCAATGGAGGAAGTTGATTTTTTGTCAACTCTCTGCAAGTAGTGTTTTCCTAATTCAAGTTTGTGCCAAGTGGTAAGAAAACTAGGTTTAAAAGTTTATTTTTCCTTAGGACGTATCTTGTGAAAGAATTGCACGTTAATTTTAGAAACCCCATGGTGTCCAGGGGAATGATTTTATTATTTTTGTTTTTATACCTTGAACCTGGAGACAGGAACTATTGAAACCAGAAGTCATGCATTGCTGAGATAACTGAAATAAAGATTTTTAAGACCCAGAAACAGACTGCGAGATAGGCACTATTGAGACACATTGAGAGATATTTCTAATTCAAGTATATTCTTTAGTGCCAAATACTTTTTTTCCTCCCGTTCTGTTCCATTTGTCAACATGACAGGTGATGAAACAGGCCAGGAAATACCTTGGGCCAAGCGATATGTGATGTGTAATTATATGATACACCTAGCCTAAATGTGAAGAATGGCAACAATTATCCTGTTAAGTTGTGCAAAGAATAACGAACTCATACTTTTGGACCCAATGGTGAAAATATTTCATATAAAAATTAGGGAATCTAAATAATCTGTATACATATATTAGTTTTTATTTACCCTACTAATATATAGTCTAATTGAGGCTATTGCTTAATAGCAAAAATCTGAGATAAATGGAATTCAGAAAACATTCCATTAATAAACCATTCTAGAAAAAAAAGTAATCTCTACAATGCCTGTTTGAATGAGTTTATTTTTTAACTACTTATATTTTTCTAATTGGCTTCTTATGTTCATCTTGTCCTTTAAGTCAATAAATAACCTTTGCTAGATTTTCTATGCCTGCTTTATTCACTTATATCCAAAAGAACTGAAATGCCCTGATCCATCATTCTAATAATCTTCTCATTTGCTCATGGTGCTAGGCATCTGAATAGCCGTGACATTTATTTTCTTACACCTTCACTCATTATCCTGGTATTTGACTCTGAAAATGGAGAAAACCTCAGTATCATTCCTACTTGCTGCTCTCTAATCTCCTCCCTGTAGCATTCAAAAAAGCTTTTTATGTCACCACTCACATTTTCTGTTTTAAGTTTTTTGCTCCTAGACTCTTTCACTGAGCCTGTCAAATTTACAGCAGTCAGGAAGCTACAATAGTCACAGTAACATGGTATCTTTGGTTTGTATTAGAGGATTTATTATGTTACAGGTAGGTAGTATATTGTAGTAGTTAAATGCATGTCTTTTGTTTCAGATAGACCTGACTTTGAGTTCTGGCTCTATCACATATTTTGTGTGAGTCTGGGTAAGTAACAAACCTATCAGTGCTTCAGCTTTCTCAGCTATAAAAAAGAGAATATTTATAATAATAAAATTATCTCATAGTGTTTTTATTAGAGTTGAATGAGGTAATCCATATGAAGTGTCTCACCAACATTTTATAAGTACTCAATAACATTTTCATTTCACAATGGTGTGTGTGTATACAATTATCCTTAAATTGTTTCATATATTGTCTCCCTCACAAAACTTTGCCTCCAAACTAGGTGTAATTTGTATTTTTTTTATTAGTTTCCTCTGGTTTCCTTCACATATTTAGCACAAGAAATGAGTGTCCAGTAGGATGCTAGTAAATGTTTATTGGTATACTTTTTTCCCAAACCAACCAAAATCAGAAAGCTTTATTTTCATTACTGCTGATAAGAATCCAGATAAATGTTTCTTATATCTCATCATTTTTTTTCCTCTGCAGAAGGGCTGGCCACCACAACATCATTATGTGGATGCTTTGTTCCTCTCGATGAGAATTAAGATCCACCTTCAAGAGCATTCTTGGTCTTGCTGCTGCTCTAACTTCCCAACTTAATATTCTGCATTAACTTCCTCCCATTAGAGAGTCAAGTCCTGCTTGCTTGCTCAGTATGTTGTTCTCATGAATGAAAGTCAATTTTCTTAAGCCTGTTTCCCAAGGGAAATGTTTTCTCCCTATGCTGGGAAAGTAAATAAAATGGTAGAGTATACAAAGGGAATCTAGAATGTCTCATGCCAATAAATTTCTCACCAAACCCTGGCCTCTGAAGTTTGTGGGTTCAGAGGAGACAATTACTACTTTGAAAGCCAAATTCCCTGTTGTGATGAACAGGAGCAATGCTCAGCAACACTGGAATACCGGAAAAGTTTGATCTACATACAGTTACATTTCTTCTTTTTTTCTCCAGCATATTCTGCCTTGGTTTATCCCAGTTTCATATAGTCTCTGAATAATTTTCTTCTCTGTTAGCCTCTAGTTTAGAACTTCTAGGACTCCTTCAAAATATTATTTTCTCTTCAATTTGTAGCTAAATATATAACAATTTCTGAGGTGCTTACTTAATATAAAACTGAATATAGACCTGTGTTGGAAATCCTTGCACAGAGTAGACGCTCAATATTTTCTGACAAAAACAATATCCTATCTAATAAAAGAGTAACATGCAAATTGACTGTATCTCCGCTACGCTTACCAGCCAATCAGGAGCAGAGGGCGTGGCCAGTGGATAGGGACATGGCCAGCAGACAAGGGATGCAGCCAGTGGGCATGGTCAGCAGATAGGGGGCGTGGCCAGCGGACAGGAGGTGGGGCCAGCAAAGCTGGGCGAGGCCGGCAGGGGCGTGGCCACAGTGCTGTGGAAGCAAGCACCACACTATAAGCTCTGCCTGTATGGTACTTAAGGGCCAGCGAAATCCCTCCTTACAGTTACTGTGTCTGAGTTGCATCCTTTTGCGGTGACCTTGGGACAGTTAGGGGAATTTGATGCCATGGGATCCCCTCAAGAGGCTCGCATGTTGGCTGCTCTGATAGCTAGGGTGTGACTGAGCTGTGGGGTTTACCTGTCGTGTGGGACATGCAAATGAGCAACCAGGGCAACTTGGATAATGAGTGCCAGATGCCAGGTGGGGCTGTGAGTTGTCAGGGTTGCGAGTTCTGAATCCAAGTGGCAGTTTGGGTCCACGCTCCCAGCCCCACATCGATGACAGGGAGCTGGCTGCTGCCCTCTGGAGCATGCGGATACCCTGGTGGCCACCGCTGTGTGAGGCCCAGGGGTCCCTGAATGCCCCCCAGCCCAGCGCACATGATGAGGCTGGCTGCTGGCATCTGGGGACCTTGGGAGACAGGGATGTTTCCACCTTGCCCACAACTGCTTGTGTATGCTCTGGTCCCAAGTGGCGGTTCATGCCCACACCCCCAGCCCAGCACTGGGAACTGGAGGCTGGCTGCCAGTCTCTGGGGTGTGTGGAGATGCCGGTGGCCACCACTGGGTGCAGGAAGTTCACAGTCCTCTTGGTTCATGCATAACTGAACCAGAAGCAGATATCGAGTGCAGGGAGCACCTGGAATACTAGGAACTGTAGTTCTGGTGGCAGACTCAGGGGGCGTGGCCAGCAGGACTGGAGGCGAGGCCGGCGAGGCCTGTGGGGGTGTGGCTGCTGTGCAGTGTGCGCTCCCCAGGCCAGGGCCCATGGGGCTGGCACCATGGTCTGGTTGGCAGTGGCGGCGGCAGCAGCACAGTGTGTGTGCATTCCCCAAGCTAGGGCCACACGGAGGGGCAGGACGGCTGTGGGAGGCCCGCCTGGGGCTGTGGGGCAAGCTGTTGGCAGGGTGTGCTGTCGGAGAGACCCTGCCTACTGGGTTGGAGCGAGACCCTCCCAGTTCTGGATACATTTCTCTACTCCTTCAGTTTCCATGACCTCACGACATTGTCATTGGCAGTGTGTGCAAGTCCAGTAAGGTCACCCTTTCCCCAAGCACCACACACACTCCGTGGCTTCCCACATCCTCAGGCCAGTATTGAAGCCTGGGGCCTTCCAACCACAGTGCCCACCAGCTAGGTTCTCTGGCTTCTGGAGATGCTGAGGAAGGCGCGCTCTCAGTGGGGCTGCAGCATCTCCAGTTTCTCAACTCACGCCCTCTCCCCAGGAGGCTGGGGAGAACATATATGGCAAAGTCCTTTAAGCCACAGCAGTCAGAGTAGTGGGACTCGGCCAGGCAGGCACATGGGGGGGGGGACTTTTCCGGCCCTGGGGTTAGGAGCATGCCTTGTAGTCCTGGGTGCCTGCGGGTGCCTGTGGCTGTGGCCGGCCTGAGTGAAGCTGGCCCAGGTCCTGGGGTGCCTATAGCTGGCGAGAGGGAAGGAAGCCTGGGTCCTAGGTGTGGGGCAAGGCAGAGGCAGTTAGGAGCAATCAGGCCAGCAGGGGAGCACTTAGGGGCAATCAGGCAGGCAGGCAGAGGTGGTTAGGGGTGATCAGGCAGGCAGAGGTGGTTAGGGGAGATCAAACAGGCAGGCAGAGGGGTTAGGGGCGATCAGCCAGGCAGGGCATGAGCAGTTAGGAGCCAGTGTTCCTGGATTGTGAGAGGGATGTCCTACTGCCAACAGTCGACATCTCTGACTGCCAACAGTCAGACATCCCTGAAGGGGTCCCTGATTGGAGAGGGTGCAGGCTAGGCTGAGGGAACCCCCCTCCATGCACAAATTTTGTGCACTGGACCACTAGTTTATAATAATCTCCTCTTGAGTATGTTTAGCAATGAATCAACAGGTAACAAAAAATGTTTTCAAACTTTTACCACTCCCACCTTTGGTTCAATACCATGAGTAGACCCTTCCAAATTTCAGTCCTTCTTTCAGGCTTTGATTTGTAGTTAAGTTTTTTGAACTTATTAAGAAGTTAGAATCCTTTGAATGATGAGCTATAGAGTCACTACACTAGCTGGAAAGAAACAGTTTACTGAGAAAATTAATATTGTAAACAAGGTTGCAGGGGTCATGCTTAACCACCTTAGGTGAATAGAGCACACCTAGTATAAAGCAACATTGGTGATTACAAATGATTTATATCTATTCACTAAAGCAGATACCTGGACATTTGACAACCTTTTAAAGCTGTTAAATCAAGTTATTAAATATACACAAGAGGAAAATAGCTGCATTTTAAACTTATATTATACTATTCAGTCAGAAAATATTTACTGAGTGCCTGCTACATGCATAGTTCCACACTTATTTAATAAGTGTGGTCCTTAAAAAAATGGTATATCTTGATTTTGAAGATGGTGACCAGCAGGAAGGTAGGGAGAGAGAAAGTTTGAGAGAGTGAGGGAGTGATAGAGGAGTGTGTGGATGTGTGTGGTGCGTGTGTGTATGAGCTAGAGACAGATCCTGCAGGTCTTCCAAGGGGCTGCCCAACCGGACTGTTTTACATGGTGGAGCCCTACTGCCACTGCGAACACTCTGGGGGCAGCCAGCAAGGGCACAGAGACCATGCCATCTTGAAAAACAGAGCTGTTTGGGACTAGGATCCTGGCCTCAGTACCACCCAGTCTGGTCTCAGATGCAAACTGGGACCCTGCAGCCACTGGGGACAGAGACCTGTGACCACAGCTGCAGACCTACAGACACCAAGAATCCTGGCCACAGATTTCTGTGAGTCACAGAGCCCATCTCCCTCCCCACAGGCTCCTGGAAGCTCCATAGGAACTGCACGACATGCCCTTCTCATTGGGCCGCAGCACCACTATAGGAATTTGAGCCTGGGTGCATGCAAAGACACCATAATCTTATCCTTGCAATGGAATCTGCTGGTTAAAGCCTGTGCCCATGCAGGGTGGCACCTGACTTTTATTCCGGGCAAGTGCACACAGAAGTATGTTTTCTGCAGTGCAGGAGTGGACCTCCTGTGGACAACAGTGCTACTGTGCAACCAGTTCCCCAAATTGACCAGGACTGTGATTCTCTGGGTGAGAGGCAGCACTGAGCATGAATGACTTGGCTCTGTTTCTCAACGTGTGCATCTGGGATCCCTGCTTTCCACTGCATTTACACTAAGAGCCAGTGACACCAATACTTGGTGGATGCACACACAAGGACCCTGATTCTTGGCTCAAGGCTGTACCAAGCAACAGAGACTCTGATACTCAATTCTTGGTGTAAGCACAGGGGAACTCTGACACCTAGCATGTGCTAGGGGACTCTGATTTTTGGCACATGCCAGCGAGGTCTCTGTTTCAGTGCAGCACAGGTGGGGTCCCTGATTCTAGGTGTGCACATGAGGCCACACTGAGCTCCAGTGACTCTGATCCTGGGTGAGCATGGCTCCCACAAACCCATGGCAGTCACACATCTTGGTGTCAAAACACATCAGTGACACTTGGGTGATGCAAAGCTCCCACTGCACAAGACCCAGACCCACACAACTTGACGTTTGAACCTTCTGGTGATAGTCAGAATGGGCAGACGACACAACCCCCAGAGGAAAGAAAATGAGGAGTTGCCACAAAAGGAAATTAGTGAAATAGAAGCATGCAACATGACAGAAAAAGAATTCCGAGTAATGGTTGTGTAGTTCATACACCAGATGGATGAGAAAATCAACAATCTATGAAAAAATCAGGAAGAAATAAAAAGTAATATAGCTACAATAAAAAACACAATGGAAGGTTTCAACAGTACACTAGAAGAAGCAGAGGACCGAATTAGTGAATTGGAAGATAAGGTAGAGAAACAAGCTCAATCTGAACAGCAACTGAAGAAAAAAATTAAAAATCAGGAGGAGAGCCTAAGAGAGCTTTGGGACAACATGAAACAAAGTAACATAAATATAATAGGGCTGCCAGAAGGACAAGAGGAGCAGCAAGGATTAGAAAATCTATTTAAAGAAATAATGACAGAAAATTTCCTGGATATGGGGAAGAAAAAATTACACAAGTACAGAGAATCCCAAGCAGGATCAATCCTAAAAGATCCACACCAAGACATGTCATAATTTCAATGGCAAATGTTAATGAAAAAGAGACTGTTAAAGGCTGCAAGAGAGAGACAGAGAGTTACCTACAAAGGGTCCTCCATCAGATTATCAAATGATTTCTCAACAGAAACACATCAAGCTAGAAGGGAATGGAAGGAGGTATACAAAGTGATACAAAGCAAAGGACTGAATCCAAGAATGCTCTATCTAGCAAGACTATCAATCAAGATAGAAAGTGGCCTAACTGGTTTTATTCAGTGGATAGAGTGTTGGGCTGTGGACTTGAAAGGTTCTAGGTTCGATTCTGGTCAAGGGCATGTACCTTGGCTGCGGGAACATCCCCAGTTGGAGGTGTGCAAGAGGCAGCTGATCGATGTTTCTCTCCCATTGATGTTTCTGACTTTCTATCCCTCTCCCTTCCTGTCTGTGAAAAATCAATAAAATATATTTAAAAAAGGATAGAAAGGGAAATCAGGAGCTTTGCAGACAAATAGTCTAAGGGAGTTCATCATTACCAGGCCAGCAATGTAAGAAATGTTAAAGGGAATGCTGTAAAAAGAAGAAATAGAAAGGGAGGAAGAAACACATGCATAAAATACAGAAATTGCTACAAACAAGTACCTATCAATAATATTAAATGTAAATGGATTAAATGCTCCATTCAAAGACATCCAGTGAGTAAATGGATAAGAAAACATGACCCATATATCTGGTGTGAACAGGAGGTACTCACGCAGAACAAGGTACTCACACAGACTGAAAGTCAAGGAATGGAAAAATATCTATCAGGCGAATGGAAATGAAAAAAAAAATCTGGGGTAGCAATTTTATATCTGATAAAATAGACCTCAAAGTGAAGGCCATAACAAGAGACAATAAAGGCCATTTCATAATTCTAAAGGGATCAATAAAACAAGAGGATATAACTCTAGAAAACATTTATGCACCCAATGCAGGAACACCCAAATACACAAAACAACTTCTCTAAGATATCAGGGGAGAGATTGACAGCAACACAATCATAGTAAGAGTCTTTAATACCCCATTAACATCACTAGGTATATCCTCTAGACAAAAAATTAGCAAAGAAACATCAATCTTAAATGACTCACTAGATCAGATGGAATTAATGGACATTTTTAGAACCTTCCACCCCAAAACTACAGAATATACATTCTTCTCAAGCACACATGGGACATTTTAAAATATAGATGACATATTGGGACACAGGCAAAGTCTCTCCAAATTCAGGAGGCTTGAAATCATATCAAGTGAAAGGAACCAAGATGGCAGCATAGGTGAGCACCTATCTTGCTGTCCCACACAACAATTTCAAAACTACAACTTAATGACAGAATGAACATAATCCAGAATCACCAGAAAGCTGACTGAGTGAAAATTCCACAAATAAAAGTAAAGATAGGACACTGTGACTCAGAGGAGTGGCAGAGGGCAGCTTTGAAGATACCTGCAGAGTCAGAGGTTTGGAGCCATGCACGCACACAAGCGGATAGGGTGGGTGGCTGTAAACCTGGCTGGTTTTCTCAAATGGGGAGGGAGACAAAGGTATCCCACTGCACTGATTCCCCAGTTCTGGGCGAGTTCCGGGGAACGCACACTCATACAGGGTGAAACGGGACAGTAAGGAAGCATGCTGAATCTCGGGCACTGCAGAGGTCTGTGAACCTGTGGAGAGGGCTTGCAAACTTAGGAACAGCAGAAGCGCGTGAGCATGCAGAGAGGACTCGTGACTTGCTCTCTTGTTCGAGAAACCACCAGACTGCATTGTTTTACAACCCTGGGTGAGACTTTGGGTGTGCAGACTCATTTGGGGAGAGGCTGAATTGTCCAGCAGCAGGTAAAGCTCAGCAGCAGCTTTCTCTCAGAGGTGCGTGCAGCCATTACCACCAGGCACAGAGACCCAGGTGCTGCGTGGGGGGAGCTGACGGAAATCAAGGTTCCCAGCTCAGCCCAGAGACTCCGCCCATTCAACCTGAGCACAGCTGACCTTCACAGCCAATTGGCCTGGAGGTGAAACCCTCCTAGTGCTAACAACAATAATCTAGGCTTAACTTCAACAAGACTGGGAAATCTATAAAGGGCTGCAGCAAGAAGACTGGGCAATCTATAAAGGGCTGCAGCAAGCGTATCCACCTCAGGTAACTGGGGAGGCTGAGCCACTGTTCCTTAGAGGACATCTACCACACAAAGCTAATCGACCAACTTAGGAAAGCAGTCATAATGCAGAGACATGGAAAGAAATCAGATGTGAAAGAAATGGAAGAATAAAAGCGACTGGACATAGAGTTCAAAACCACGGTTATAAGGTTTTTCAAGAGGCTCCTAGAAAAGGCCGATGAACTTAATGAGACCTTTGAGGAAATGGATGATACCTATGAGGATATTAATGAGACCCTTGAGGATATGTAAAAGGACCAACTAGAAATTAAGCATACACTGACTGAAATAAAAAAAAAATTATACAAAGACCTAAAAGCAGTCTAGAGGACCGCAAGAAACAAGTCAAAGATTTGAAATACAAAGAGGAAAAATCCACTCAGCCAGAAAAGCAAGAAGCCAAAATAATCCAAAAAATTGAAGATAGTGTAAGGGGCCTCTGGGACAACCTCAAGCATACCAACATCCAAATTATAGGGGTACCAGAAAAAGAGAGAGAGCAAGATAATGAAAACCTATTTGAAGAAATAGTGACTGAAAACTTCCCCCACCTGGTGACAGAAATTGACTTAAAAATCCAAGAAGTGTACAGAACCCCAAACCAAAGGAGTCCAAATAGGACCACACCAAGACACATCATAATTAAAATGCCAAGAGCAAAAGACAAAGAGAAAATATTAAAAGCAGCAAGAGAAAAAACAGTTAGTTATCATAAGGGAGCACCCATATGATTGTCAGCAAAATCTCAACAGAAACGATGCAGGCCAGACGGGAGTGGCAAGAAATACTCAAAGTGATGAACAGCAAGAATCTACAACCAAGATTATTCTACCCAGCAAAGCTATCATTCAGAATTGAGGGTCAGATAAAGTGCTTCACAGATAAGAAAAAGCTAAAGGAGTTCATCACCGCCAAACCTGTATTATATGAAATGCTGAAAGATATTCTTTAAGAAGAAGGAGAAGAAAAAGATAAAAATAAAAATTATGAACAACAAATACACAGCTATCGACAAATGAACCTAAAAATCAAGTGAATTAAAAATCTGATGAACAGGATAAACTGGTGAATATAAAAAAATCATGGGCATAGAGAGGGAATGGACTGACAATTCTTGGGGAGAAAAGGGGTGTGGGAGGTGCAGCAAGAAACTGGACAAAAATCATGCACCTATGGAGAGGTCAGTGGGGGGGGGGAAGTGAGGGCAGAGGGTGGGATGGGTATCAAGAAGAGGGGAGATATAGGGGGGAAAAGGGGAACAATGTAATTAAACAACTGAACAATAAATATTAAAATATTAAAAAAAGAAATCATATCAAGTATCTTCTCAGATCACAGTGGCATAAAATTAGAAATTAATTATAATAAAAACAATCACAAAAATTCAAACACTTGGAGGCTGAATAGCACACTATTAAACAATGAGTGGGTTACCAAAGAGATCAAAGAAGAAATAAAACACATCCTGGAAACAAATGACAATGAAAACACAACAATCTAAAATCTTTGAAACACAGTGAAAACAGTTCTGAGAGGGAAGTTGATAGCATTACAGTTCTACATAAAAACAAAACAAAACAAAACAAAACAAAATGGTAGTTTTGTAATTTGAAGAATTATAAAGAGAGCAACAAGAAAATCTCAGTGTGATCAGAAGAAAGGAAATAATAAAGATCAGAGTGGAAATAAATGACATAGAGACAAAACAAAACAAAACAAAACAAAAAAACCAAAACCAATACAAAAGATCAATGAAACCAAGAGCTGGTTCTTAGAAAGAATAAACAAGATTGATGAACCTCTAGCTTGGCTCACCAAGAAGCAAAGAGAGAGGACCCAAATAAACAAAATCTGAAACAAAAGAGGTGAAATAACAACAGACCTAACAGAAATATGAAAAATCATAAAAAATACCATGAGTAACTCTTCTCCAACAAACTGGTCAACCTAGAAGAAATGGACATATTCCTAAGAAAATATGACCTTCCAAAATTCAACCAGGAGGAATAAAAAATCTGAATAGGCTGATAACTATGGAAGAAATTGGGGCAGTAATAAAACAAACAAACAAACAAACCCAAAAAACTTCCAACAAACAAAAGCCCTAGACCAGACCGCTTCACAGGGGAGTTTTACCAGACGTTCAAAGAAGAAATAAAACCTTTCTTACTCAGACTATTAAAAAAAATTCAAGAGGAAGGAGCACTTCCAAGTTTTTTCTACGAAGCCAGCATTATCCTAATCCCAAAACCAGATAAAGAAAATACAAAGAAAGAGAATTACAGGTTAATATCTTTCATGAACATAATGCAAAATCCTCTAAAAAATTCTAGCAAATCAAATCCAGCATTACATTAGGAAGATCATACACCATGACCAAATGGGATTTATCCTGGGGATGCAAGGATGGTACAACATCCCCAAATCAATAACTGTGATATACCACATAAACAATCTGATAGATAAAAACCATATAATCATATCCATTGATGCATAAAACTCATTTGACAAAAATCTAACACCCTTTCTTGGTAAAAACTCTCAGCAAGGTGGGAATAGAATTATCATACCTCAACACAATAAAAGCCATATATGACAAACTCACAGCCAACATCATACTCAATGGGCAAAAACTAAAACCATTTCCCTTAAGAACAGGAACAAGACAAAGATGCCCATGCTCACCACTCCTCTTTGGCGTAGTATTGGAATTACTAGCTATTAGACAAGAAGAAGAAATAAAAGGCATCCAAGTTGGAAAAGAAGAAGTACAACTGTCCTTATTCTCAAACAACATGATGTTGTAAGTAGAAAACTTCAAAGACTCCATAAAAAAAGCACTAGATTAATAAATGAGTTCGAACATGAAGCAGTTACAAAATTAACACCCAGAAGTCTATGGTTTTTCTATACACCAATAATGAACTCACAGAAAGATAAATTAAAAAAGCAATTCCATTTACCACTGCAACAAAAAAAAGATATCTAGGAATAAATTTAACTAAGGAGACAAAGGACCTATACTCAGAAAATTTCAGGACACTAAAACAAGAGATAGGAAGACATGAACAAATGGAATAACATACCATGTTCATGGATTGCTAGAATCAACATAATAAAAATGTCCATACTACCCAAAGCAATCTATAAATTCAATGTACTCCCCATTAAAACACCAATGACATACTTAAAAGAACTAGAACAAATTCTCCAAAAATTCATCCAGAATAAAAAAAGAACCCATATAGCTGCAGCAATCGTGAGAAAGAAGATCAATGTTGGAGGGATCACAATACCAGATTTCAAGCTATAATACAAAGCCACTGTTCTCAAAACAGCCTGGTACTGGCACAAGAACAGACATAGAGACCAGTGGAACAGAACAGAGAACCCAGAGATTGCCCCAAGACATTTTGCTTAATTAATATTTGACGAAACAAGAGCATACAGTGGTGTTAAGACAGTTTCTTCAATAAATTGTGTTGGAAAAACTGGACAGATACTTGCAAAAAAATGAAACTAGACCACCTATTTATACTATTCACAAAAATAAACCCAAAATAGATAAAAGACTTAAGTGTAAGTTGGGAAACCATAAAAATCTTAGAAGAAGCCATTGGCAACAAAATATCAGACATTCATTGTAGCAATATCTTTTCTGATACAGCTCCTAGGGCAATGGAAACTAAAGAAAAAATAAACAAATGGGACTACATCAAAATAAAAGCTTCTGCACAGCAAAATAAATCATCAACACAACAACAAAAAAGCCCATTTCATGGGAGAATACATTTGCCAAAGTTATCTCTGATAAGGGTTTAATCTCCAACATTTACAAGGAACTCATACAACTTAACAAAAGGAAGAAAAACAATCCAATTAAAAAATGGGCAAAGGACCTAAATAGACACTTTTTGAAAGAGTACATTCAGAAAGCCAAGAGACATATGAAAACATGCTCAAAGTCATTAATCATCTGAGTGATGCAAATCAAAATAACCGTGAGGTACCATTTTGCATCTGTCAGAATGGCTACCATAAAAAATCAACAAAGGACAAGCGTTGGGGAGGATTCGGAGAAAAAGGAACCCTTATTCACTGCTGTGGGAATGCGGACTGGTGCAGCCACTGTGGAAAACAGTATGGTATTTCCTCAAAAAAAATTAGAAATGGAACTGCCATTTGACCCTGTGATCCCACTTTTAAGAATATATCCCCCAAAAGTAGAAACACTAATCAGAAAAGTTACATGCACCCCTATATACATAGCAGCCAAATTTATAATAGCTAAGATTTGGAAACAGCCTAAATGTCCATCAGGAGATGAATGGATTAGGTAACTGTGGTACATCTACACAATGGAATACTATGCTGCTGTATAAAAGAAGGAATTCTTACCATTTGCAACAGCATGGATGGATCTGGAGAGCATCCTGTATGCTAAGTGAAATAAGCCAGTTAGTGAAAGATAAATACCACATGATCTCACTCATTTAAGGATAATAAAGAACATTATAAAATGTTGAACAAAAATAGTGGCAAACAAGTATCAAACAGACTGTCAAACTACAGCAGGAAGGTAGGGGAGGTTTGGTGGTGGAGTAAGAGATAAACGGAAGAACTTGTATGCATGCATATAAGCACAACCAACAGACTCAAGACCCTGGGCCGGGGATGATGGTAGTTGCTGGGGGCTAGGGGAGGCTTGGGGGTGGTCAGTGGGAAAAAAAGAGACAAATGTAGTACTATTTGTAATACATTAAACATTAAATTTTAAAAATGGTATATCTTAACTTTTGGAAAAGGACTCCAATTTCAGATGCATTAGGACAGCTTTATAATAAAAGAAGTCCTATAGCAAAAATTGGAAGAGTGAGAAATACTTTTTAATATTACTACTTATCTGGTTACTTTATCTTTGCTTTATAAATTTAGATTTTTAGGTAGTAGATTTTCTTAAAGAGAGTTACCCTTATAGTTAAAAGTGGCTTTTATTCCTAATTATTGTAATCTGTTAACAGGGAACTGTAGATTTCTCTGGGTTACAGATAACATCATGCAGAACTCTGCCACTACACCCCTAAAATATCTTTGATAAGACAAACTAAAAAGAGCACACTTTCCTTTTTCCAGAACAGTTTTACCACATTCTTAAAGAAAGCCATTAGAAGTAAAATTTGGCTTTATTTCTTTTAGAATGTATTCTTTTGGAATTCACTAGATGCAGTTTAGGGCATTTTCCATATTTTTGTTTCTTTGGGTAAAAATGAAAGGGTTCTGGGCCATGATCACATGGTAGAGAAGATAGATTGTAAAGTTCACAGAGAACACAGAAGACTCACTTCAGAGTAGTTGGTACAGTTGGAGGAAATATTTTGACTTCTACTGGCGGTGAGGATCATAGAATAGGGATTGCTTTGTAAAAAATTAATACCAGAATCTGTAGGAAAGGGCCCACATCTACCATGCAAGTGTCAAACAAAAGGGATTTACTCTGGAGTATACACATTGATTTACTTAGGGATAGAAAAGCAGTGGAGTAGAGAGAGCATATGATTTGAAGCTAGAAAGAACGCATCAATTTCCATCATGGCTTCTTACTAGTTGGGTACCTTAGATAAGTTGTTTAAGTTAAGAGTGCAAATTCACTTCATAAAATGGGGATAATACCTACCTCAATAGGTTGTTGTGTGGTTTAAATGTAAATGTCTTGTATGCAAAGTACCTACTAAAATAAGTATACAACAAATAGTTTCTCCTGTCTTTTGTTTCTTTTATGAAAAGATGGGGGAAAGACAATTGATTTCATTCTCTGCAAAGAATGGCAGCAGGGACACTAGAGTGATGCTGGGATTTGTTGTCTGGAGCTGAGAGAACCAATATTTTTCAGCCAGTGGAATATAAAATCCAAAGTTCATCACAACTTTATTTATAAGACTGTTCATTTGGGGGAGGCAAAGGACTGACCATATCTCATTTGTCTGTGTTATTACATGGCTTTGTGAATGGTTAAAAACTCAGAGGACACCAATAAAGCTCCTGGATTATTCTACATGGGTGAAACGTTGTACTTAGCAGGACTGACTTAGAAGATGCCAAGGGAGGAAAGTTTGAAAATTGGATAACTAATTCTTAAAGTTTAGTTGTAAACAAAAAGCAAAGTTTTGGCTGGGTAATCTTCAAGAACTTTAGAATGTTATTGAGTGATGATTGGTATCTGGGCAGGCTAGTAAGTGTCATTACACAAAGGAGTCTAATTTCCTGCTCTGTATTTTTATCACAAGTTCCAGAGGGAGAATTGGCTCATAAGTTTAATGAACTCTTCTTGTAAGAATTTGTAGTAGATAAGAGGGTGGTTTTCATCAAAGCTTAAGGACAAAGGAAGAAATTCTGAGATTGTCATAAGAACCTATTTCTTCTCAAGGGTCATCAGCAAGATTAAATAATGGCCATGGCACACACTGGCAATAATGACCATATAGTCAGGAGAACAAAATAGAAGAGAGAATAAGTGGGGGTAGGAGATGGAGAAGAAATAAATTAAGGAGGTATCTTAATGCCACCACTAGCAACTTTAATCACTCCATAGTCACAGTTTACCAATCTCTGAACTATCCATTTTCTTATCATTTATTTTGCAAATTGAGCATGTGCTCTTCAGCTACAGTAAGACAACAATTATTTACTAAGTCGCTAGAGCCAAGGATTATTATAGGTATACTGATGAAGTGGACAACTGTTGTTTTAGCAATAACCATTGACCTATTTTTCCAATCCTCTCATCCTCTCATCTATTGCAGACAACACTCATATATATTTAACACCCACACATATACTCATGTACACATGCATGAATGTATGCCCACATCTCTAAAGCTATTTCCTTAACAATCTAATTTTTCATTGCAGAAGATCTTTTACTCAAAGAAGTGTTCATTTCCAAGGTGACGTAGTTGTTTTAGTAATCCAGCTCAAGGACACAGACCAAGAACATACCCATTCACCTGGGTTCCATTTCTAATTCCCTTCTCATAAGGAGTGCTCAGAGGTTTGTGGCATGTATCTCAGATTCTAGTTCCTCCCCTTGCTGAGAGTACTAGAACATTCCTAGTGAAACTCTATTTATTCATATCCTAATGCCTTTTCCCAAAAAATGCCCCTTCCTGACATCAAATCATTGCTTTAAAGTGAACTTCTAGTAGGAGAGGTGGTAAACAAGATACACTGAGCCCCAGAAGGCCAGACAAGTTTTGAGAAAACAATGTTGGGTATAGATGCCTTGACCTTTGGCAGGTCTTCTCTTATTCCCAAACCAGGATCTTGCAGAACAAGCCCTATTGTGCACTCTGTCCTTTCTGTCACACACACTCCCCTGAGTCAGCTATCTCAGACTCAGAAGATGCTAATTAGTTGCCATGGTAACCTGAGACTGTGTAGGATAGCCTCTTCACTTAGCCAGTTCTAGGCCTTGGACGTCTGTTCTTGGTTTACTTCTTCTAATGTTCCAAAATCTAAGATCAGGACCATATACCAAGCTTCACAGTAATTATGTGTAGGTGATAAATAGGTCCCTATCTACACCCAAGGTCAGAGAAACGAAGTGAAATTAAAATAACAGAAAAGCAGTGTGCTTTAATGGAGCTCTTTGGGGACAGGGAGGCCAGGACCACTCATTTAAGTTAATTAAGGGCTTACTACCTGACAGCCAAGAGTCCTGTCCCTTATTTAATTCAACTCCCTCAAACAACCTTATGAAATAAGAATCATTATATTTATACACTATACAGATAAGGGAAATGAAAACTCAGAGACACAAATTGATTTGTCTAACATTGCACAGCTGTGACTTTAACATTGTCTTAATTCGAGTTTCCAAAGCTCAATCTCATTGTAGTACACTGATTTATGGTTCCTCCTTTTGTGGAAGACATTTTATAGAAATGTCTTTCCTCAATTCATGTAACTGTGAATCTTTCATAGCCTTTCCTCAGATTTAGCCCTTTTTAAAAAATGTGTTTCTCTTGCGTGGCCACCATGGTACAGTGGTTAATCGAAGATCTATGAATCAGGAAGTCACGGTTTGATTCCAGGTCAGGGCACATGCCTGGGTTATGGGCTCAAATCCCCAGTGGGGGTGTACAGGAACAAGCTAATGAATGCTTTTCTCTCATCAGTGATGTTTCTATCTCTCTCTCCTTCTCCCTTCTTCTCTGAAATCAATAAAAATATTTTCAAATGTGCTTGTCTTCACTCCTCACTTTATCCTTCATAGAATCCTTTCACCCTCTTTAGCAGCCTCTTTCTACCCTTTTGAGGCTCTTTACAATTTTTTTCTGATCAATTATGCACTTTTCCTAGGTATATCCCTGAGTTTTCTTTCCTATGGAGTATTTTTCATGGAATGAGGAGAGTGAAATGGACTAATTTTCCTGATATAAACAAAACACAAGTCACTTGTGTTAGTTTTCTATTGGAATAACAAATTATCACAACATTTAATAGCTTAAAGTAATCCAAATTTATTCTCTTACAGTTCTGGAGGCCAGATCTGAAATCAGTTTCACTGGGCTAAAATCAAGATGTTTTAGAGCTACACTCTTTCCAGAGGTTGTAGAGGTGAATCTGTTTCCTGCCTTTTTTCAGCTTCAAGAGTTACATTTTTTGTATTCCTTGGCTCAAAGTCACTTCTTCTATCTTCAAAGCCATCAGTAAAGCTACTTCAAATTTCTCATTGCTTCCTTCATATTATCGTCTCCTCTGTAGTCAAATTTCTCTCTGCCTCCCCTTATAAAGCTCCTTATGACTACATGCTGTCTACATGTTATGACTACATTATGTCCCATCCAAATAATATCATCTCATCATTTCAAGATTGTTAATTTAAGTACATCTGCAAAATTTTTTTTCTATAAAGGCAACATTTAGAGTTTTCAGGAATTAGGACTTGAATATATTTGGGGTTAATTATTCAACTGACCACAGTATTCAAGACATAAAATTGTACCTATATAGTAGGAACTAGATGTCCTTCATCTGTGGAATAGATAAACCCAAATATCAGAAATTAGAGTAGAAGGTTTAAGCATGGATAAAGTTAGGGGAGTTATGTAAATTTTAATTTTGTTGAAATAAAGTATGGAGCAGGTTATTTTTGATTTTAGAGAAGAGGTCTTTTTGCATGCACACTACCCCTGCAGAGAGGTGTAGAAAAGAAGACGGACTTAAAGTTGAATACTTCTCCTCTTCTGTTTTAAAAAATGGTTGTCTTATTTTTTTTATGGCTTGCCTGGGTAGCTTCTCTGGCAGAGGAGAGTTGAGGAAAGGGTAAAACTTTATCCCCAAAGATAAATAAAGGTAGCTAGAATCTCTCTCTTGTTGAACTCTACTCTCCATCACCATGTCCATATTCAATCTCCTCTTTACTCTCCTTGTTGGCAATCAGGGACATCCTATTCTGGGGAAGGATACAATAAAGTGAAGACCAGGGTAATGAATAGAAAGTGAATGAAGGAAGGAGTTTTTCTTAGGAGAAGCTTCAATGCCAGCCCACCTCAGGACAGAGCAAGGCCTCCTCCATCAAGCAGCCTGAGGGAAATGGAGAAATGGGGATAGCTGTCAAGTGAAGTAACTGAGTTACAGTGACCTTGATAGCAATGAACTTCTTTATCTTGGCACTTAATGTTGTTGTTTAGGATATAGGGACCCTCAGAAACCCCATTTGCTCAGGGTTCTTTGTATAATGGCTATCACAAGGAATAGCATTAATCAATTGGGCAAAGGCTGATGAAGCTTAGTGAAGTGAGTGGAGAATAGGAATTTTGGGATCTCAGATTCTGAAAACCATAGTAAGACTGGCTAGGATTGGAGTGTGGAATCATGCTTGGCTCCAGCCTAAATTTTCATGATCTTGGAGTGTCAGCAATAGCATCACAACTCAGTGATGTTTTGATTTATGAACACCAGATGCAGAGTTGTGAACTGGTGTTTTTTGTGGAGTTAGCAGCTGGCTCCCTATGTTTTGTTCCCAGTCCAGAGCTTCATCTATCATATTTCCCAATGATCCTCCTTATATAAGACCTCGTGACAAATTCTTCTCCAAGATCAGGGCCAGGAAAAAGCTTGTTTCTCCTAATAAACGAGTTTGCTATCTTCTGTAAAACAATGAAATTAATGACATCCATCATACAGAAGAAACCCCTTTCTATACCTTAACCTGATGGGTGACATAAACTCTGAAGCTGTATGAGTTTTAAGTCTGCTGAGAGGAGGAGTGACAGAGGAAAGGGAGAAGTCAAGAAGAACTTACAGAGCTCATTCAAGACCGGGGAAGCAGGGCAAGCCACAACTTCCGAAGAGAAGGACTAATCAGCCATATACCAAAACCTGACATGGAATCCTGAGAATTCCCAGGCATCAATAATGGCACCAGGATTAGAAAGACCCAGGAATATGTAGGAAACAGATCTCAGGTGAGTCTTTTCCTTGGGCAGCACTGGCTTGAAGGACCAGGACACGCTGGGGTCTGGTAATACTCAGGCAGAAATAAAAAAAAAGACCTAATTGGCAATGAGAAGTTCAGGAAAATGTGCTGACCTGATAGCTTTACAGTATATTGTGATGAGGTACAGGAAATACTTTATTTTCTAATTACCACTAACTCCCTAGACCTGTTCAATTATACTTTCTCACTATCCTTTAAAATTGACTATGAAGCAAATGGGTCACATCCTGCAAAATTCCATTTAGAGACTAGCATAAATGTTACTATTATAATTCAAATGTTAACATTGTGTTTTGATTTTTACCTTGGTTGCTAGGGCACTCAGTTATCAATTATGTACTCGATTTTTTAAAAGTCTATTGAATTTATTGTGGTGACATTTGTTAATAAAATTATACAGGTTTCAAGTATACAATTCTATAATGTCATCTGAATATTGTACTGTGTGTTCATCACCCCAAGTCATATTTCCTTCCATCACCATTTGTCCCACCTTTACCCTCTTCTACTTCCTCTTATCCCCCTTTCCCTCTGGTAATCACCATACTCTCATATCTATGAGCTTTTTTTCTTAATCTCTTCAACTTTTTCACTCAGTATCCCCAAACCTCCTCTCCTCTGACAGTGTCAATCTGTCTTATAGATATTTCTACTTTGTTTGTTAGTTTACTTTGTTCATTAGATTACTCACATAAATGAATAATATATGGTATTTGTCTTTCTCTGACTGGCTTATATTAGAAGAAACCCAAAACACTAATTTGAAAGAATATATGAACTCTAAGGTCATTGCAGCATTATTTACAATACTCAAGACTTGGAGGCAGCCTAGATGCCCATCAGAAGTTGAGTGGATAAAAAACAAAACAAAACAAAAAAACCCTGTAGTACATTTATACAATGGAATACTACTTGGCCATAAAAAGAAGGATTTTAGTCTAATTTTACCAAGTATTTATTGATTATTAGACACCACAAGTTTTTTAAGTAGACAAGAAATAAATATACAAATAGATATGAAATATTTTCTTTGGGGACTTGTTAAATTCCTCATATGTCCTTGTTTGGATTTAATGTCATAGAACTATGACTCAAACTGTGCTCATATTGTTATGCAAATTTGTTGCTTTTGGACATGAAGAGGCCTGGGCCAGTGTGTGTTCTGCTAGCAGTTGATAGAGTCATTGCTGCAAAATAAAGTACCTCATTTTATTAGATGCTTTTATTAACCATGGCCTCAAAATATTACTTCCCTCAGGTTTCTTGCTTGGGAACACCTAATAGGAAGATGCCTTTGATACTTCTGTAACTAAAACTCCTTTAATGGAGTCCATGATAGACTTGCCTTGTTTTGTTCTATAGTGAAAAATGTTATAAGAAAGTTGCAGTATATATTTTGTTGGTAACAATGTCCTAAACTATTAAGGCCATTTGTTATTTCCTGAAAGCAAGAGGGATAATGCTGACTAATAAAATTCACTGCACTTCAGGTAGCTCTAAGTTCTTCTTTACAAAATGTTTCATAGCTCTCCTGGGTCTGCCTCCCTTATCCTTATATCCTCATAAGATGGGAAGAGGGAAGATCACTTTTAGGACTGGGGATTAAACTCTATCTGAATCACAAGTAAGTCACAAGTAAGAAGTAGCTTAATGCAAACTGCACCCTCTCTTTATAGCCCCCTCTGCTGGCCCTGGCTTCCTTATTTTCTTCTAGTCTCCAGAGTCTAGACTATTTGGACCACTATTTCTGGCATCTCCCTGAAGACATTGTCCTTTATTACTACCCCCTATCCAGATTCAGACACTATAGTTCCTCTTAAACCATTTTCTCTCCAAATTGAAAATGCAAATTGCCTGATTTATTGTCTGTATGTATTAAGCTTCTACAAGAGGCTTTGTGCTGGCCACAATGCTCTGTATGGGGCTTTTCAGGAAGGTGGGGAGGGCAGACCAGAATGGCCTCTGAACTCTCATGGGTCAGCAGCTGGCATGCTTTGCACTATTCAGGCCTGTGATTGGGGTGAGAAGAACAGAAGGGATGGATGGGAAGAGATGCAGGGAGAAGTACCATGAGCTCCATCATGAAGACAGAGGGAGTTGACCTGGAGAGTTGAAAGCTATCACAGGAAGAGGATTTTGTGATTTCCATCTTACCAGAAATCTCTGATCATAAAATTATTCACAATTCTACTGTTATAAAGACTTCCGACACCAGTAATGAGAAAAAAGCATAAAAGAGGGTAGCGAGTGAGAAAGTTGGTGGATTCCTTATCTCCTTTTCAGACCATTCCCAAGAAGCCAAAAAATGTACTTTTTCTCAGGTACAATGCAGTTTGATGTTACACACAGGGACTTGAGGCCCATGAGACATGAGTGGGATGCTCTGACAACTTTGTGTACTAACAGTTTCACCTGTAATACTAATTCAGGTATTTATTTCTCTAGGTTCTATGTTAAAATAGCTATTGAATGTTGTACAATATAAAAGTTTTGACATCTGTGAATTAAACCTATTCTAGAAGGCTGAAATTTTTAATCATTGTCTGAGTGAACTTAAAAACAGAGGTTTTTGTTATATTCCCTATGCTGTAATCTACATGTCTGTGAAATATTGTGGGGATCATGATTTTCTAACCACTGTGCTGAACATCTGAAACTAACACAACATAATTTTGAATGTAAACTGTAGTTGAAAAAAAGAATAAAAGACAAGTTGTAATAGGGGCAGGCAGAGGAAGTGGTGATATGCAATGCATGGAACAACAGCTAGCTTATTTTTAATGGAATATAAAAGCTATTTCCAGCTGAAATTCTCAGAAACACTATAGGAAATTAGGATAACTGATAGATGTGATCTCATCTAATAGAAATGGTAGCTGAAGCTTTATTCCTCTAGAACAGGTGATTAGAGGCAAATGAGGGTCAGGTTTCCATGGCAACCATTTGGCTATCTCAGACCTAAAGGAGGCCTATGAATGAAAAGCTTTGAGAAGGAATCTGGGTTTTCAAAGAGAAGTGATAGTAGACCTTTGGTTTTGGGGGACATACGAAAGTCTTAGGGAAGATGATGTGGTAGTACTTTTAAATTTGTTCTTTGAGTGCTACTAAAAGATATTAAATAATATTCTACTCTATCACTCTTACATGTGGTTACTCCTCTTACTCCAACCTCCTTTGAGGGGGTCATAACTGAAAGGAAGCAGGGTATCTCTGGACATTACTGCAAACCACCTCAGAGTCATGATCGGTGTGAGTGTCAGGTGAATCCATCATGCCCAAACCCTTCCTTTCTCTGCACAGATCTGCCTTCTTCTCCTTAAACTCTTATAATCAACAATTCTATCCAAGGAATGGGATTGAGAAACTCTTTGGGGTGGGTGAGAAAAATTGGGTAGGATATCATACTTCCTTTTGTGAAGAGGTGTGGCTGAAAGTTTCCTGCTGATACTCTATTTTTAGATTATGGTTCTATTTTATGGCAGAAACCGGGGGATATGGTTCTAATACAGGGACATTTCTAACCAGGGGATCAGCCAAAGACAAGGGACACATCTCTTAATTCATACGGTGGGAACTTATACAGCCTTCCCTGATCTCTCCTAAATTACTATCAACTTGTCTTTGCTGCTTTCCTCCTTCCTCTCCTCATAAGCAATATTACAAGGTCTTCTGTTATTCCCCCCACCTCCAGCTATTTTCACTTCTCCATGGTTCCAACACCTGCTACTACTATCCATCCCTTTCTTCTTCCCATAGACATTTGCTGTCATCTTTTTGCCTGCCCCTGGAATCTCAGAAGCCCCAAGGGATTCCTAATCTAGGACAAAAATATCACTGAAAAAGGAGAATAAGAGATAGGAATAACATTTTCTAAATCCCCTCTATGTGTCTTCCCTTATGCTGCCTCACTCTATCTATAAAATAGCCCTGTAAAGTAGACTTTACTAATCATTCCCATTCTGCAGATGATGAAATTGAGGCTCACGATTCAAGTGACTTCACCAAGGAATTAGAGTTTATAAATGCAAAATCAGGATTTGAATCTCGGTAATCTAGCTCCAAGCTAGTTCTTTACCACTCCATCAGGAGAGTGTGGGGGCTTAAGTTCTACTTGTACCTAAGAGAAGATGCCACTGGAGTGAAGGAGGGGGATGTTTGAAGACTCATTCTGTTTGACTGTTAACTCCAGGAGCTTTGCAGCAGTGCTTAACCTTGAGGCCTCTAATCTGTTTTCATTCAGGATGGTGGCAAGTAATCCATTCTCTTTCTCCTACAGTAGAATATCCTGTTTCCACGATAGGCCTTGGTTGACCTGAGTCAGGAGTTCTCTTCACACTGGTTTCTTGATTTGCATTTAGTTATTTATCCCTCCATTTGTGCATTCATTCATTCACTTATTCATTTATTTATTTAACTTAATTTAGCATGTCTTAGATGACAGACACTATGCAAAGAGTTGAGAATGAATTGATGATGAAATGATAATCTGTGTTATTTTGTAGTTTATGGTTTGGAGGATTCAGAGACTTCAGTAGATAATGGCAATGTGATATAAGAACAGCGACACAACTATAAACTGATTTGACCAGAGTAGGAGAATGAGGTCATTTGTGAGGGTTTATCTTTGTAGGAATCAACCTTTCTTCACTCCCAGGTACCCTCTCCCTCTTCCTTACCCAGGTTCATGTGAATAGTCACTATTTTATTTTAAAAATAGATTTATTTTTTTGTGAGGTGGTTGAGGCATGTTTATCATATGACTCATAAATCAATGTCTTTAAAAATATATAATGGCCAAATGCTCTTTGCCATTGAAATTCTGGGAAATATACTAGGAAATTAGCCCACAACTGACTAATGCTATCCCTCTAACAGAAATATTTCATACAAATATATCTAATCAGTCTAGAGAACTTAGATTGCATTGGTACATAAAAAATAAATGGAATACAACTTTTATTACCTGCTTTGTAAGCAAATGTCCCTGTATTAGAACATTATCTTTAAGTGCTGTCCTCAGAACCCTCTTTCTGTGTCCTTCTCCCTAGGGGTGAGTGCCCATTTGCACAGCAGTGACCTTCTCAATATTATTCCTCTTGGAAAGCTTGTTCTCTCTCTCTCTCTCTCTTTCTCTCTCTCTCTCTCTCTCTCTCTCTCTCTCTCTCTCTCTCTCTCTCTCTCTCTCTTTTTCATGGAACAGACCTGATATAGAAATTTACATTGTGGTGTGAAAGAATGAAAACAACTTATTGTTGTACCTTTCATAAGGTCCTAGAGGCCTGGTGCAAGAAATTTGTGCACTGGATGGGGGTCTCCTCAGCCCAGACTGCACTGTCTCACAATCCAGGACCATTGGTTCCTAACTGCTCACCTGCCTGCCTGCCTGGTTGCCCCCAACTGCCCATCTTGCCAGCCTGGTCACCCCTAAATCCCCCCACCAGCCTGGTCACTCTTTACTGTCCTCTTGCCAACATGGTTGCCCCTCACTACTCCCCCTCTGTTGGCCAGGTTGCTCCTCACTGTGCCCCCTGCCAGCCTGGTCACCCTACGCAGCCTGCTGTTCAGTCATTCGGTTGCCCCTCATTCTCCCCCCAGCCAATGCTGGCCTGGTCACCCCACACAGCTTGCTGTTCAGTCATTTGGTCATCCCTCAATAACCCCCCTGCCGGCCTGGTTGCCTCACACAGCCCGCTGCTCAGTCATTCGGTTGGACCTCACTAACCCCCCTGCCGGCATAGTCGCCCCATGCAGCCTGTTCAGTTATCTGTTCAGTTGTTGCAGTTGTGATGGTCGCTTAGGCTTTTATATATGTACAAGAGTCCCAGTGCACAAAATTATTGCATGGTGGGGGTGTCCCTCAGCCCAGCCTGCACCCTCTCTAATCTGGTACACTTTGAGGGATGTCCAACTGTTGGATCCTTCTCAAAATTCAGGACTGCTGGCTCCCAACTACTCACTTGCCTGCCTGCTTGAATTCCACTAATTGCTTCTGCCTGGCAGCCTGATCATCCCCTAACCACTCCTCTGACAGCCTGATCAACATCTAACTGCTACCCTACTGGCCTGATTTCTCTCAACTGACCTCCCCTGCAGGCCTGATCCCCCCAACTGCCCCACCCCTGCAGACCTGGTCCCCCCAGTTACTAACCTCTGCAGGCCATCTTGTGGCAGTCATCTTGTGTCTGCATGGGGGCAGCCATCTTTGACCACATGGGGGTGGCCATGTTGTGAGTTGGAGTGACAGTTAATTTGCATATTACTCTTTTATTAGCTAAGACTAGAGGCCCGGTACACGAAATTCATGCATGGGTGTGTGTGCCTCTCAGCTCAGCCTGCACACTCTCCAATGTGGGACACCTTGAGGGATGTTCAACTGTCCATTTAGGCCCAGTCCCTGTAGGATCAGATGTAAACTGAGAGTCGGACATCCCTCTCACAATCCAGGACTGCTGGATCCAAACTGTTCACCTGCCTGCCTTCCTGATTGCTCCTAATCATTTCTACCTGCCAGCTTGATCACTGCTAACCACTCCCTGCCAGCTTGATTGATGCCTAACTGCTCCCCTGCCAGCCTGTTTGCCCCTAACTGCCCTCTCCTGCAGGCCAGGGTCCTCCCCAAACTGCCCTTTCCTATAGGCCCAGTCACCCCAACTTCCTTCTTCTGCCAGCCTGTTTGCCCCTAACTGCCCTCCCCTGCAGGCTTGATCTCCCCCAACTGTCCTCTCTTACAGGCCTGGTCCCTTCCAACTCCCCTTCCCTGCGGGCCATCTTGTGGTGGCAATCCTTTGACCACATGGGGGCAGCCATCTTTGACCACATGGGGGCAGCAATCTTGTGTCTTGGAGTGATGGTTAATTTGCATGTTACTCTTTTATTAGATAGGTGGATAGAGGCCTGGTGCAAGGGTGGGGGCCAGCTGGTTTGCCCTGAAGGTTGTCCCGGATCAGGGTGGAGATTCCCTTGGAGCATGAGGTGGCCTGGGCGAGGGACCTATGGTGGTTTGCAGGTTGGCCATACCTCCCGGTGACCCAAGTAGAGGCCCTGGTATCTGGGATTTATTTATCTTCTATAATTGAAACTTTGTATCCTTGAGCAGAGATAAGTCTCCTGTTTGCTCTGTGGCCACAGACATTTTTGTTGGGATTTACTTATGTTCTATAATTGAAACTTTGTAGCCTTGAGTGGAGGCCTAGGCCAGCCAGGGCATGTGGAAAACTTGGCTTCCTCCAGTGCCAGGGGCAACTCAAGCCTCCTGCTCTCTCCAGCTACATGGTCTCAGCCATTTTTGATGGGATTAATTTATCTTCTATAATTGAAACTTTGTAGCCTTGAGTGGAGGCCTAAGCCAGCAAGGGTCTGTGGACAGTTTGGATTCCTCCATTAGCAGGAAAACTCAAGCCTCCTGCTTGCTTCATGGCCGCACCCATCTTGGTTGGGTTAATTTGCATACTTGCTACTGACTGGCTGGTGGGCATGGCTTATGGGTATAGCAGAAGCATGGTCAAGTTGCATATTACTCTTTTATTAGATAGGATAGATTTGGATTTTAATAAAGGCTGGTCATTTCATTTAAAGACATGTCTGTTTTTAAAATTTTCATGCCCTTGTAAGATATCTGATTGTCTGGCCACCATGTTCTCCACTGGAAACTACTATACAATGATCTTGAATGTAATTGAAAAATAAAATGTAAAGATTTTTAAAAATTTTCATACCCACAATCAATTTATTTTTGAATTTTTTCTTTTTTATTTTTATTTTTTGCAGTATAACTTAGATTTAATAGTAATACATATGTTTTCCTCCCCCCCCCCATTATCCTCCCCCAACCTTCCCTACCCCCCAGCACATGTCCCCACCTCCCCCAGTGTCTTTCATTCATTGGTTATGCTCATATGCACACATACAAGTCCTTTGGTTGATCTCCCCCAGCACCCGCCCCCCACCCTTGCCAGCCCTCCCCCTGTAGCCCGACAGCCTGTCCAATGCCTTCCTGCCTCTATATCAATCACTCTACCCTGTTTCTTTTCTTCAAAAATATCTTGCATCTGCATACTAGAAATAAATGTATAAGAACAAAAAATGTTTGAGTCTCAGTTTCAATGTCCATCTGTTCTGAGTCCAAGTTTCAATGTCAAATAGTTCTTTATGTGTACATGTCAGCAATGGTATCCAGATGGTGGACACATGGTGGCAATGTAAGTTCCATCCTCTCTGATTTGGTCCTGGGCTGCCTGCAGCATCACACAGCTGCTGACTGCTAGCATGGCAAGCTGTCGTCAGTGT
The DNA here is from genome assembly GCA_027563665.1 of Antrozous pallidus. Taxonomy (NCBI): domain Eukaryota; kingdom Metazoa; phylum Chordata; class Mammalia; order Chiroptera; family Vespertilionidae; genus Antrozous; species Antrozous pallidus. The sequence goes on along the minus strand of CM050509.1, from coordinate 37,566,263 downwards.
CCCCCATCTCTGGACCGTCCTCCTGGCTGGAACAGACCCCTTAGATCCTCACTGTTGCAGGAACCCACATGGTCTTGGAGTTGTTCTCTGAAAACACACAAACACATTCTTGACCAAAACTTAACACAGGGATCCTCTCTGCAAATTAGACTTGGGATTCTTTTTATTTTTGCCTAAATGATTTTCCTTTGGCTTATTTTGACACCATGTGTGTTTTTACATGGGTGTCCTGTTGTTGGCTTTACAGATGGAAGTTACTTTTCTGGAGTAAGAATTTTCTAGATGTGTTTTACTTACAGGATATTTTTTCCTTATATGATATTACCCTACTATCACCCCCCTTTTTGATTAATGGGGGCTTTTGTAAATTTTATATTGCAGTCTTGGCAATTTTAAATTTTAATTTTTGCACACAAATATGACTGCTTTAGGTTCTTTGGATGTTAGGCAATTTTACAGTGAGATGCACTACTAATAGATATTTTAGTTAATGTTTTAGGAACAGCTTTTTGTCCAGTACACTTAATTTTTCTTGAGTATTCACTTATTTCACTTGGCCAATTTAAATTAAACTGAAAACTTGATTACTATTTTACTGTCAATTTTAATACAGGCACAGTCACAGAGGGGCCAACAGGAGAGAACTAAAAGAGGTGGAGCACAGACCCTCACCCACTAACCTTGCAGGGGCCTGAACTCTCACCCCTTCTGAGGGAGGTCTCCTGCCCTCACGACTACTTCGCCTCCCACACACAGCTCCGATTGGGACCCAGGTTGCAGAAGGAGACTCTACCAGCAACAGCTGCTCTATATATCTAAATTTAGTCTAGTACCAGGAATGCTCAGGGCCTATTCAAGAATGCAAATAATCCTCTCCACTAATATTTACAGGGTAAACTAAGATTTATACTTGAGTATTAAAATTGACAATTTATTTTTTATAAACTCATCCACAAGGCCCAACCACCCAAGGTCCTTAATACTTAAAATTATAATTAGAAAAATTCAGGCAGTAGTAAATTTGACCCAAAGGGAAATATTTTGGAGTAGAAGTTGCTCTTTCTCTTCCTTATAAAGTCCTTACTCTGGCACAACTGTTTGGAGTGACATCTGTAATTTCTCCCACTTCTGAAAGTACTTTTGGCTCAGTCTATATCTTAAGTCTTTGTAGTCAGCCATTTAATACTCAGTGGAGCTGAGTTCTGAAGGTGGGCCTCTGCTGTCTCTGGGGGATGAAGATGGGGAATGTGTTCTTATGATGCCGTTGGACAACTGACCTGATTCTAATGAGTGTGAGGATTGAAATCAGCCTCTCCACATGCATGAGTTCTATTGGCAGTTAAGTTCACATATCAGCTCACATGTGAATGGGGCCACATGTACTCTTGTACATATTTCAGGATAAAATGCCTGTGGGTATTATTGAAAAATGGTAATGATAATAATGACTTCCCATGCTTTAGACACTGTGTGAAAGGAGTTATATATTCTCAGAACCTTCAAATGTGGTAGGGATTATTATTGCCTACGGAAGAAACTGAAATTCAGATAAGTTAAATAATTTTTATGATCACACAGTGAATATTAAAGACATGATTTGGACTTCAGTCTTGATCCAGAATCTGCTTTTAACCACTATAGTGTAGTGCTTTTCCATGTGACTGGTGGATGGATTTGGTTGAGTGTTCCAAAGTGGAGGTAGACATAGGTTTGAACAATGTCCTAAGGGTAAGAATAGATGTGATGTGCTCTAAGGATACTAAGTACCCCAGTCTTTAAGATCATATGTGTCTGGAGGCTAAAATTCTTGTGGAGTTGTAGAGGAAAGAATCCTTGCAGTGGTTTTCTGGGACCATGTTATGGAGGGTCCAGAATGTTTATACAAAGAATGTATCATTTATTCTTCATCTACTACTTAAATTATTAAATTAGTGTTGCAGGAGCTAAAGAATTTTTCCAAAATATAAATAAAAATATTTTCAGAATTGTGCAGAGGACATTGGATATAAATAAAGCACTAAAACCTGAACAGAAACATATTTAATAAAAGTAATCATTCAGCACCGTGAGACATTAGATGAGGTCTATTGTAAATTGTTTTCCCTCTGCACGTCACAGAGAAAACATCTAGTATTGTGATTACCAAGGTAATTTGTCCTAAGGTCAATAGGTGGTAAGAGAATATGATGTTTTGTTGTGTTCCATTCCACAGTAGACAAAGGTTCTGTTTGGCAGTTACAAAAAAGGTACTGGTCTAATAGTCCCCAAATGACAATCCTGGTAACATCACAAAATGATTTATATTGTTAGATGGAACAATCAGGATTCTATGTAATAATGGAGATGACTACCTATGTGTCGCTTCCTGACCTGGGAAACCAGGGTCCTGGATTCCAGATCCAGTTCTGCGATTAATTAACTATGATTTTGAGACAGTCATTCAGTTTCTCTTGAGCTCAGTTTTCTCATTTATAAAATGTTGGAGTGGGAGTAAAGCCCCCAACTATCCTCCTTGCCAGTTTTGTGTGTTCATTTTTTAATGTATTTTTAAAATTTCCCAGGTAGTATGTAGATATTTTATCATGTAAAAATGTTAAACAATACCAAGTCCCCCTTCAACCCTATATTTACTTCATATTTCTTCCAAGATAGAAGTTATATTTGCAGTGCAATGTTTTAGAACATATAGCTGGCCCCTACCCATGACTATATATATATATATATATATATATATATATATATATATATATATATATAATCATCCTATCTAATAAAAGAGTAATATGCAAATTTACCATACCTCTGATCAAGGCACACCCACAAGCTAATCAGGAGCTGGGGCAGAGTCAGCCAGCGTGTGCCTGCCCCCCCCCCCCCCGCACTCCTGGCTGCCAGGGCTGGGGAGACGGGGCCGAGGTGTATGCTGGCCTGGCATTCGCTGGCTGGGGTGAAGGCCCGGGCTGGGGGGGAGCAGGGCTGGGGCAGAGCCAGCCATTGGCCCCATTGCAAGGCGATGGCTGGGTGTCCAAGGCCTAAAGCCTCGGCCATAGGCTTTAGGCTTTGGGCAGGCCAGGGGTGAGTGGTCAGTAGGACATCCCCTGAGGGATCCCAATATGTGTGAGGGGGCAGGTTGGGCTGAGGGATCACCCACACCCAGTGCACAAATTTCGTGCACAGGGCCCCTAGTATATAATAAAATAGTGATATGCAAATAGATCATACCTCTGCTACACCCACAAGCCACGCCCACAAGCCAATCAGGAGTGAATATGCAAATAAACCCAACCAAGATGGCTGCCATCCACAGAGACCAGGATAGAGGCTTGGGTTTCTCCAGCAATGGAGGAAGCCAAGCTTTCCACCTACCCTTACCAACTGAGGCCTCCACTCAATGCTACAAAGTTTCAATTACAGAAAATAATAATGGCAGCCACAGAGCTGGAGAGGAGGAGGCTTGAGTTGCACCCAGAGATGGAGGAAGCCAAATTTTCCACCTGCCATGGCTGACCCAGGCCTCTGCTTAAGGCTACAAAGTTTCAATTATAGAAGGTAAATAAATGGCTGTCACCACTGAGCAAGTAGAAGGCTTAACTTGCTCCAGGCTACAAAGTTTCAATTGTAGAAGAAAAATAAATCCCAGATTACTGGGCCTCTGATTGGGTCATCAGGTGATGTGGCCAGCCTGCCATCCACCACAGGTCCTTCACCCAGGTCACCTCATGCCCCAAGGGAGCTCCCATCCTGATCCAGACACCCTTCAGGGTAAAACAGCTGGCCCCTACCCATGCATCAGGCCTCCATCTTATCTAATAAAAGAGTAATATGCAAATTGACCATCACTCAAACACACAAGACAGCTGCTTCCATGTGGTCAGAGATCCTGCCTCAATGTGGACACAAGATGGCCAGCACAAGATGGCCAGCAGGGGAGGGCAGTTGGGAGGGACCAGGCCTGCAAGGGATAGCAGTTGTGGGTGATCAGGCCAGCACATGAGGGCAGTTGGAAGGGACCAGACGTGCAAGGAAAGGGCAGTTGGGGGTGATCAAACCTGCAGGGGAGGGCAGTTAGGGATGACCAGGCCAGCAGAGGAGGGAAGTTAGGGGTGACTGGGCCTGCAGAGAAGAGCAGTTTTTTGGGGGGCAGGCCTGCAGGGGAGGGCAGTTAGGGGAAAACAGGTTGGCAGGGGAGCAATTAGGCATCAATCAGGCTGGCAGGGAAGTCGTTAGGGGGGTGATCAGGCTGGCAGGCAGAAGCAGTTAGGGGCAAACAGGAAGGCAGGCAGGTGAACAGTTGGGATCCAGCAGTCCTGGATTGTGAGAGGGATATCTGACTGCCCATTTAGGCCCAATTCTGGTAGGAAATCACAGTAAAAAGTTTTCTATTGGGATCAGGCCTAAATGGGCAGTTGCGCATCCCTCAGGGGTCCCCAATTAGAGATGGTGCAGGCTGGGCTGAGGGATATTCCCCTCTCCCACCATGAATTTCATGTATCGGGCCTCTAGTGTGTGTGTGTGTGTGTGTGTGTGTGTGTGTGTGTGTGTATGAAAATAAATGTTATTGAAATGTATGTATTGTCCTGAAAGTTGATTTTTTTCATTCAACAACATGTCTTGGAGGTATTTTCATGTATTTTTTTATAACTGCTGTGTATTGTATATATATATCATCATTTGCTTAGCTATTTTCCATTGATTAGTGTATATGTTTTTAATGAATGATTGCATTTACAATTCTGCAATGGACAACAGTAGACATTTTGTACAATGCAAGTATGCAAGTATTTTCTTAGCATATATTTTCTGATGTAGAATTTCTTGGTCTGAATATTTTGCTTTTATTAAAATACTGACAATTTGCTCTCTAAATCAATTTATACACATACTAGCAGTGTCATTGCAGTTTTATCAACACTTTTTCATTTGCCATCCTTATGGGTGAAAATGACAGTTTCAGTTAATTGTAAGTTTGAGCTGCTTTTCCCATGCTAATTGCTCATTTGAATTTATATATTTATTTTTGGTAAGTTGCTCATTCATATCACTTTCTCACTTATTCTAATGGATTATTTACATTTTTGGCATTTATATGGAGGATAACATTTTATGTTTATATAAATGCATATGTCTATAATTGTAAAATCATTTGAGTTGTAGTTATGTAATGGTAGTCCAAAAGCTTATTTTTATCTTTGTTTGTGGTGAATATTGTTGGATAGAAGTTAATAATTCTTGATCCTGTTAAAACTATCCATTTTTAATTTATTGTTTCTGGGTTTTAAGTCTGATTTTTGTTTTTAATTTTTCTACTTTTAAGTTTGTTTTTACTCTTGCAATGCTTTTAATTCTTACATATCTTTTACAGGTGACTAAAACATTTTTTCTCTGATAATCTATTGGTTGTTAAATTTATGATTTATTTATGAAAGCTAAAAATAAAAATTAGAAATTTCTTTAGGCTTTAAAGTTAAAGTAACAAATCTGAATAGGCCAATAACTACTGATTAAATTGAAACAGTAATAATAAAAAAAACTTCCAGCAAACAAAAGCTCTGGACTGGATGGCTTCACAGGGGAGTTTTACCAAACATTCAAAGAAGAACTAAAACCTATCCTTCTCAGACTATTCCAGAAATTCAAGAGGAAGGCACACTTCCAAGCTCTCTCTATGAAACCAGTATTACCATAATCCCAAATAAAGACATCACAAAGAAAGAGAATTACAGGCCAATATCCTTGATGAAAGTAGTTGCTAAAATCCTCAACAAAATTCTAGCGAATCGGATCCAGCATTACATTAGAAAGATCATACAGCATGACCAAATGGGATTTATTCCAGAGATGCAAGGCTGGTACAATATCTGCAAATCAATAAATGTGATACATAATATAAACAAATTGAGAGACAAAAATCACTTAATCATAATCAATTGATGCAGAAAAGGCAATTGACAAAATCCAACACCCTTCTTGATAAAACTCTTAGTGAAAGTGGAAATAGAGGGATCATACCTCAACATAATAAAATCCTTATATGACAACCCTATAGCCAATATCTTACTCAATGGGCAAAAACTAAAACCGTTTCCCCTAAGAACAGGAACAAGAGAGGGATACCCACTTTCACCACTCCTGTTCAACATAGTACTGGAAGTGCTAGCCATAGCGATCAGATAAGAAGAAGAAATAAAAGGCATCGAATTTTTTAAAATATATTTTATTGATTTTTTACAGAGCAGAAGGGAGAGGGATAGAAAGTCAGAAACATCGATGAGAGAGAGACATCGATCAGCTGCCTCTTGCACACTCCCTACTGGGGATGTGCCCGCAGCCAAGGTACATGCCCTTGCCGGAATCGAACCCGGGACCCTTCAGTCCGCAGTCCGATGCTCTATCCACTGAGCCAAACCGGTCTTGGCAAAGGCATCGAATTTGGAAAAGAAGTAAAACTGTCATTATTTGCAAATGACATATTGTACATAGAAAACCCTAAAGATTCCATAAAACTATTATATTCAATATATGAATTGGGCAATATAGCAAGATAGAAAATTGATACCAAGAAATCTATGACTATTTTAATACACCAACAATTAAATCACAGAAAGATAAACTAAAAAAAAATCCCATTTACCATTGCAACAAAAAAATTAAGATACCTGACTAGGTACTTTTATTTTATTATTATGTTAAATAAATTTTATTGCTCAGATTATTAAAATTGTTACTCTTTTATCCCCCCATAGCTTCCCTCCACCAAGTTGCCACCCCATCCTCTGCCCTTACCCCCCCCACTGTCCTCATCAATAGGTGTATGATTTTTATCCAGTCTCTTCCTGCACCTCCCACACCCCTTTCCTCCTGAGAATTGTCAGTCCACTTACTTTCTATGCCCCTGATTCTATTATATTTGCCAGTTTATTCTGATCACCAGATTTTTTATTCACTTGATGTTTAGATTCATTTGTTGATAGATATGTATTTGTTGTTCATAATTTTTATCTTTAGCTTTTTCTTCTTCATCCTCATCTTAAAGAATACCTTTTAACATTTCATATAATACTGGTGTGGTGGTGATGAACTCCTTTATCTTTTTCTTATCTGTGAAGCTGTTTATCTGACCTTCAATTCTGAATGACAGCTTTGCTGGGTAGAGTAATCTTGATTGTAGCTACCTGCTATTCATCACTTAATATGTCTTGCCATTGCCATCTGGCCTGCATAGTTTCTGTTGAGAAATCAGCTGACAATCATATGGGTGCTCCCTTGTAGGTAACTAACTGTTTTTTTCGTGCTGCTTTTAATATTCTATTTTTGTCTTTTACTCTTGGCATTTCAATTATGATGTGTCTTGGTGTGGTCCTGTTTAGATTCCTTTTGTTTGGGGTTCTCTGCACTTCCTGGACTTGTAAGTCTACTTCTTTCATGAGGTGGGGGAAGTTTTCTGTCATTATTTCTTCAAATAGGTTTTCAGTATCTTGCTCTCTCTCTTCTTCTGGCACCCCCATAATTCGGATGTTGGTACACTTGAAGTTGTCCCAGAGGCTCTTTACACTATCTTCATATTTTTGGGTGCCTTTTTCTTTTTGCTTTTCTGGTTGGGTGTTTTTTGCTTCTTTGTATTTCAAATATTTCACTTGATTCTTGCAATCCTATAGTCTTCTGTTGGATCTATGTATATTGTTTTTTATTTCAGTCAGTGTATGGTTAAAATTCTAGTTGGTCCTTTTTCATCCTCAAGGGTCTCGATAAATTTATCAGCCTTTTCTAGAAAATTCTTGTAAAACCTTATAACCATGGTTTTGAACTCTATATCCAGTCGTTCGTTTTTCTCCATTTCTTTCACTTGTGACCTGTTTTTTTTTTGTCTCTGAATTTTGGCTGCTTCCCTGAGTTAATAGTGTGGCTTTGTGTAGTAGGTGTCCTATACGGCCCAGTGGCTCAACCTCCCCAGTTACTCTTGTTGCACCTCTTTGTGGGCTGTGTGTACAGTCTTGTTGTAGTTTAGCCTTGATTGTTGTTGGTATCACTGGGAGGAATTGACCTCTAGGCCATTTTCCTATGAAGATCAACTGTGTCTACACTGGAAGAACTTCTGTGCTGGAGACACCCTTATGAGACAAGACTTGCAAAAGCCTCTGTGCTCAGCGTAGATGGGGTAGAGTCTCAGGGAGGAGCAGATAGCAATGACTTCCTTTCAGCCCTGAACTAAGAGGCCCCTGGGTCTCAGTGTACCATGGTGATAGCTTCAAGCACCTCTGAGAGAAAGCCACCTTCAAGTTCTGCCTGCTGCCAGACAGTCCATTTTCTCTCTGAATGAATCTGGGTCCCCAGAGTCTCTCCTGGAACTGGAGTTCAGAGCAGTGAGGAGCTTTTGTCTCCCTCCTGATTGAGAAAGCCAGCTGCATACTCAGTTGCCAGCCCTCTTCGTGCATGCCTCCATACCTCTGCCTTCTGCAGCTTCTCTGATTGTCAATGTGTTTTTCTCTTTCCTTCTAGTTGTAGAATTTCCACTAAGCCCACTTTCCTGTGGTTCTGGATGATGTTCATTTTGTCTTTTAGTTGTAAAAAGAGGACAAACAAATGTCTAATAGATTTTTACAAAGATGCTCAACAACACTTATCATCAGATAAATACAGTTTAAACTTCCACGAGATATCACCTCAATGAGTCAGAACAAATCAACAAGTAGTAAGTATTGACAAGGATGTGGAGAAAGGGATTCCTCCTGCACTGTTGGTAAGAATGCAGATTGTTGCAGCCACTATGGAAAACAAAATGGAGGGTCCTGAAAAAATTATAAATGGAACTGTCTTATGACCCAATGATTCCTCTTCTGGATTTTTGTCTGAAGAAACCCAAAACAGAAATTAAAAAACAAACATTGCAGCATTATTTACAATAACCAAGATATGGAAACAACCCACATGTCTATCAGTAGAAGACTGGATTAAAAAAAAACACATGGTGGTACATACCTTGGCCAAGTAATTCAGTTGGTTAAAGCATTCTCCCAGTATGCCAAAGTTAAATATTTAATCCCTGGTCAGGGCACATATAAGAATCAACCAATGAATGCATAAATAAGTGAAATAACAAATCTGTATTTCTTTCTCCCTTCTACACACACACTCTCTCTGAAAACCAATATCTTTTAAAGTGGTGGTCATATATACAATGGAATACTACTAGGCCTTAACAAGAATAAAATATTTTTGCAAAATCATGGTTGAATCTAGAGGGTATTATTATTAGTGAAATAAGTCAGTCAGATGACATGAATACCATATTAGCCCTAACCAGTTTGGCTAAGTGGATAGAGCGTTGGCTGGCAGACTGAAGGGTCACAGGTTCGATTCTGGTCAAGGGCATATACCTTAGTTGCAGGCACACCTCATGTAGGGGGTGTTTAGGAGGCAGCTGATTGATGTTTCTCTTTCATCGAGTTTCTTTCTCTCTATCCCTCTCCCTTCTCTGTAAACAATCAATAAAACATACTTAAGAAAACGTACTATTTTACTTGTATGTGGAATATAAAGAACAAAATAAATGAACCAACAAAATTAAAACAGACTAATAGACACAAGGACCTGACTAGTGATTGCCAGAAGGGAAAAGGGTTGAAAAATTGGGGGAAAGAGGTGACGGGAATAAGAATTACCAATTGGTAGGTACGGAATAGTCACAGGAATGTAAAGACGAGCATAGGAAATACAGTCAATAATATTGTGATAACTACATATGGTGACAGGTAGGTAGTGGAAATATTGGGGAACATCTTGCAAAGTATATGATTGTCTAACCATAACTCTACACCATAAATCAATACAAAATAATACTGAAAATATTTTATTTCAGTGTTAATATTTACATCTTTTATGTTAAGGTTCTGTTGGTGTTGATTTTATTTGGAATTATTATATGTTCATTGTACTATTCTTTAAAATTTTTTGTATTGAAAACTTTTTTGTATATGCTGTATTAATAGCAGTATATAGTTGGAAAAAAACTATCACATTTCCATGAAACCATGCTGATTTTAGAGGCAGGATAAGAAAAGTTCATGTGCTTTTTACACCTTAAAGTAAGGAGGTGCTAAAAGAAGACAAGTCATGCCAAAATGACATATTTTGTATTTTACTTGCCAAATATCGAACTATTTTATCCTGTAAATAATAAATCATTGAATATAATAAATCATGGGTCTATATTGAAATAAATTAATTAATAAGTTATCACTTTGAGGAGAAGAAGGATGTTTATATAATTTCAAAATACCTCTTCCACATAGTCCTTTCTTTACAAAATACATATTAATAAGGTAAAAAGTACTAGTAAATTTATAGTAGAAAATCATGGAAGATACCATCTTAGTCAAATGATCAAAATTAACATCATTATTGGTCAAATAACAATCATATAGCACCTAAGAGAATTCTGAGAATACTGAAACATTATTTCTGTAATATTCCTGCCAAAGACTATTAACCAGACCATAATGATGGGAAAAAATAGACAAACTGAAATTGATGGGTATTTCATAAAATTACCGTCCTTAATCTTCAAATGTGTCAATGTCTTATAAGTTGACGGAAAGCTCAGGAACTTTTCCAGAGCTAAGGAGATTAAAGTGATGTATAATACTTGCAGGAACTTAAAGAAAAAGTTCAGTGTCTGAGTTGACTCACAACAGCCTGCCATATCTGTTCCTCTCACCTGAAAAGTTCTCTCTCTTTTTTTAACGCTATATATTTAATGGGCTGATTAGAATTTTGCATTTGTTGTACTATATATATAAAGTATTTAGAAGAGAGTATGGTTCTTAGTAAGGGTTCTAATTGTTTGTTATTTTTGTTGTATAAAGAAATGGTTTTTACAAATATTATTTAGCATGATATTTAAAATGCTTATTTACGTAATTATTTAAAAAATTGCAATAATCCTTCTCCTCAATTGAAAACAAATATACTTACTTTCTTCAAGACATGCATATATATAAACAGTCCCCAGAAATTCCTTCGTGATAAAAGTAATTTATTTATTTATAAATTCATTTATTTATAAAAATGTTTAAGTGTTTTTAGTTACACAACACATTGTATATGTACCTACATCAAACTGTTTTTACTACTGAACAGTACTTTAATTTTTAGGACATGAATGTCACTGGTTTATTTCTCTTATAATAAATTATCTATGTGAAATAAAAAAGTCTTCCACTTGTTTAAAAATATTTCTACTATATTTTCTTCTGATATGTAGCTCTTTAATATAATGGTAATTTATTACTATTTTTAAAAATGTATTTTTATTGATTTTAGAGAGGAAGGGATAGGGAGAGGTAGAAATATCAATGATGGGAGAGAATCACTGATTGGCTGCTCTCTGCACACTCCCTACTGGCTATCAAGCCTACAACTGGGACATGTGCCCTGACAGGGGATCAAACCATGATCATCTGGTTCATAGGTCAATACTCAACCACTGAGTCCCACTGAACAGGCTGTAATTTATTTTTGTTTATATCATGAGGTAGAGATTTCTCTCTATTTGTCTCTGTCTCTATGTTGCTTTATTTTTGTGTGTGTTTCTACATATGTGTTTAACCAATCACCAAGTGTTGTAACAACATTTATTAAATAATTCATTCTCTTACTACTAATTTGAAATATTTCCTTAATATCTATATATACAAAAGTCCAATGATCGTATGGTGGAACAACCAGAATGACCACAACAACCAGTTGCTGTGACATGCACTGACCACCATGGGGGCAGATCCTCAATGTAGGAGCTGCCCTCTGGTGGTCAGTCAGAAGCAAGGCTCACAGCTGGCAAGTGCAGCAGCGGTGGCGGGAACCTCCCCCACCTCCAAGATAGCACCAAGGAGCTGTGAGCCAAGCAGTAAAGAACGAGCAGGTGGGTGGTTAGGAGCAAGCAAGCTGATGATTGGGAGTGAGGGGTCCCATATTGTGAGAGGAGACAGAACAGTCTGAGAGTCCCCCCCTCCCCCTTACAAATTTCATGCATTGGGCCTCTAATATATATACTCTACGATGTACCAGGCACTCTACTTAGCCCTAGGGATTAAAAAACAACAAAACAGGCCCAATATATATAAGTGTGTGTGTGTGTGTGTGTGTTATATGAAATTTCCATTTATTTACATGGATTTGATTTAGCACCTTATCTTATGTTACATTGATCTCTGATTATTCCTCTATCAATACTACACTATCTGAATAACTATAGATTTTCAAACATATTTTGATATCTGATAGAATAAATCTTTTGTTTGTTTGCTTGTTTTAGTTTCCAACATTGTCTTGGATATTTCTGTCTGGTTTCTTATCTGCATGAATTTTAGAATCAGCTTCAAATTCTGTAGACATTCCTACATGGATTTTTATTGTAATTGCATTTAATTTATAGAATAATCTGAATAGAGATGACATTTATATAAGTGATTCGTCTCATTCAGAAATATTATAAATCTGTTTATTCAATTATTTTAAGACATTCATAAAGTGTTAGAGTTTTCTTTATATAGGTATTGAATATGTCTTATTAAATTTATTCAGATTTTAATGTTTTATTACATTTCTTCCTATTCTGAATGAGATTTTTTCCTATTACATCTTCTAACTAGTTGCTTTATTTACTTAATTAATTCAGTCATATTTGTTGAGTGCCTACAATGTATCAGACACTCTATTTAGCCAGAGGGATTAAAAAATAAGTGTGTCTTGGTTGAGCATAGTCCCATGTACCAAGAGATGGTTAGTTTGACTCCAGGTCAGAGCACATGCCCTGGTTTTAGGATTTATCCCCAGTAGGGGGCATGAAGGAAGCAGCTGGTCAATGTTTCTCTCTCATCAATGCTTTTGTCTCTGAAATAAATAAAAACATATTTAAAAAAAAACAGACTTTTTCTTTTGGAGTTCTAGTAAGTTTTCATTGATTTATACTTTTTGTCTCTTTATTCCTAATTTGTGTTTCTTACTTATTTTTATTGTATCAATGTATTGACTTGGATCTCCAGGACATTGGTGAATAAAAGCAGTAATATTTGGCATCCTCATTTGTTCCTGATTTTTATGGGATTTCTTCTATTTCATTATTAGATGTGATGTTTGCTCTATGTTTGCGGTAGATAGTTTTCACAAATTAAGGATATTTCATTTACTTCTAACTTTACCTAAGTTTTTCATTAAGAATATGGGTACTACGGCCAAATAGTATTCCATTATTTAAATGTACCACCGCTTTTTTACCCATTCATCTATGATGAACATTTAGACTCTCAAACAAGGACCACCATTTAAATTGCATGTACTATTTAGCTGTAAAAAAGAAGAAAATCTTACCTTTTGTGACAGAAATCTTATGTATGCCAAGTGAAATAAACCAATCCCAGAAAAACAAATACCATATGATTTCACTTATATATGGAATTGAATGAAAAAACCAAACAAAATAGAAACAAACTCATAAATACAGAAAACTGACAGCTGTCAGAGAGGAAGGTGGTTGGAGGGCTGGATGCAAAAGTGAAGGGATTATGCAGTTCAAATTGGTAGTTGTAGATTAGCCACAGATAGGTGATTTGCAGCATGAGAAATATAGTCAATAATTTTGAGATAACTGAGTATGAGGCTAGGTGGGTGCTTGGGGAAACCTACCTGGTTTTCTGACTGTATATCTGAAACTGGTACAGAATGGTACTGAGTGTAAATGGGTGAAAAATAAATTCAATTAAAAAATAATATGGTGTTAAATAGGTCTATATGAAATGTTAAGGTGTGTTCCCCCAAATTCAGCTGAACTGTAAGTTTGAGATCACTCCAGCAAATAAATTTCTCTTCATACAGTGATTGCAACGACACTGATGCAGTCTGACTTTAAGAAGTGATTTTAAAAATATTTTTTCATTTTTCAATTATAGCTGACATTCAATGTTATATTAATTTCAGGTGTTCAGTGTAGTGGTTAGATATATAACTTAAAAAGTGATCTTCCCCCATAAGTCTTTTAACATAACACTATTTCATTCATTGTTATATATACTTTGGTGTTAATTAATCAAAATTAAAATTTTTTAAAGAATGTAGATGTGGTTGGGTTATATGTAAGAATTCTTATTATCATATATAATAAAGAGGGAATATGCTAATTGACCATTACCCTGTCACAAAGATGGTGATGCCCATAGCCAATAAGGAGGGAATATGCTAATTGACCGCCCCACCCTCAAAGATGGCAGCCCCACACCCACAGGATGGTGGAGCCCAGATCCCTCAGTCCTGCCATGGTGGCAGGCATGCAGCAAGGCCGGGCCTTCCCACAGGTTGGCCTGGCCATTCTGTACACCTGCCCCCAGAGTCCCCAGTCTCTTTAGCCCCCCAGCCATCCAGTGCCTGCCCAAGGTGCAAGAAAGCCTTGGATGGCAGCTGCCCAGCTGATGTCCCAGGAGCAGGCAAGCCTCAGATCTCAGATGTTGGCTGCCTAGCCACCCAGAGCTGGTCTGAGGCACAGGCAAGCCTCAGATGGTGGCTGCCCAACTGACCGGGGCCACCCAAAACTCATGTAACCTGGGATGGCCAAGGCTTGCACTGTTGGCAGTGGCAGGAGCGGAGGTGTGATGGGCATCGCCTTCCCCTGATCACCGAGTCACCTCCTGCCCCTAAGGGATCCTGGACTGTGAGGTGGCAGGCTGGGCTGAGGGACCACCCCCCTACTCCAGTGAATGAATTTCCATGCACTGGGCCTCTAGTATAAATAATAAGATAGAAACAATAAAAACAGAACATTAAAGAATAAGAAATGAAAAGGAACAAGATCCTTAGGACTAAGTGGAAGGATCGCATTCAAATAGTCAATGGATTGTAATCAACATGGAAGAGCATAACTTGGAAATATAACTGTAAGGTTAATGTACTAAAAACAGTAATGCTTATTAATAAATAAATAAGATCTACCAGAATGGTATGTGTCATAATGAGAATAGTTTGTTTCATGAAATAGTTGAGGCATCTATTGAGGTGATTATATAATTTTTATATTTAAATATGTTGATGTATTGGCCCTGAATCAAGGCCAGCAGTTTGATAAAGCTGCTGGTTTCAAGCAGGAGCCTAAAGAAATGTCTTTCTATGGTCTGTTGGCCATTTCAGAACTTAGGGAATGTGATGGTAAATTTATTAGAAAGAAACAATTGAGTAATAAAAAAGTAAAAAATAAAAATGTTGATGTAGTGAATTGCATTAATAAATTACATAATATTAATCCATATTTATTTCATGGGAAAGCCTTATTGGTCATGAAAACTCATGCTATAGTTTCCTTTTAATTACAATTCTGTATCTGAAGTGCTAATATTCCTTTTGTTGGAGAGGTGATTTTTTATGTTATTTTATTTAATTTTATTTTTTTCTCTTTTCCATCACAATTTATCCCCTTTTATATCCTCTTCCACCTCCACCCACTCCTCTTCTCATCCACAATCACCACACTGTTATCCATGTCAATGAGTTATTTCTCTTTTTTTCTTTGCTCATTCCCTCCACCTAATATTCCATTTAGATTGTATATCTACACTAATAAGTAAGATTGTCCCCAAAGTTTTTCCTGACATATTTGCCCAGTTTTTTACATCAAAATTATGCTAGACATGCAAAATTAATAGAGACTATTCTCTTTTTACTCTATGCTCCAGAATATTTTATGGTGCAGGAGAGTGATTTGTTTCTTAGAATTTGATAGAACTTCTCTATTTAAACTTCTAGGCACAGTGCCTTTTTTAAGGGGTACATCTATGATTACATTCCATATTGTTGACCTATTCAGGTTCTCCACATCTTCTTGGGTCAATTTTAGCTATACATGTTTTCCTAGAAATAGACCATTAAGTATTATTGTTAACATTTACTGTCATAAAATTATATATAACTACTTTAATACAAAATTAAATATCCTCCATATATGTGCACATTTTAGTTATTGCTTCATTGTTTATTTATATTTTGTATGTTTTCCTTGCTCAGATTTTCGAAATGATTATATAATTTAGTAGCTTTTGAAATAAAATATTTCATATTTTATTAATCAACCTTGCACTTTTTATTGCGGTATTGTTGTTGTTTTTTTGTCAAAAATCATTAGAATTATGTTTTTAAAAATTTATATTAATTTTTTCTTTCTCTAAGTTAACTTTGTTGTTGTCTTCCTAACATATTGACATTTTAACTAAATTTATTTAGTAGGCTGTGATATTTCCTTTGAGTACCATTTGGGCCATTTTCCATAGGTTTTGCTATATGGTACTTTTATTGCTCATTTCAAAAAATAGTTTGCAATTTTAATTTTGATATTTTTGAGAAGGAACTTAGAAATTTATATGAATTTCTTAAAATTGTTTTGGTTAATCATTATTACTAATTTCAAATTGTATTATTATGTGTTCAAAGTATGCAGGCTTAATGTTCTCTGCTTTTCTTAATTTGTTGAAATGTTTGTAAACTTATACATAGTCAAATTCTGTGCATGTCCCATATGTGTTTAAGAAATGTCAGTTCTCTGGTTTTTTAATATGTTCATGTATATATCTATTATAGCAAACTTACTAATTGTGTTCTCCAAATTAATTTCATTTTACTCATGTTTCTACCTGATCTGATGCCAGGTTTTTGAGAGAGAGGTAAATAAAAGTTTTCTATTTTGTGGATTCCCAATTACTTATTTTTTTCTTTTTTAAATCTTTATTGTTCAGTTTATTAATTACATTGTTTCCCCTTTTTCCCCTATAGCTCCCCTCCACCCAGTACCCATCCCACCCTCTGCCCTTACCTCCCGCCCCCACCCACTGTCTTCTTCCATAGGTGTATGATTTTTGTCCAATCCCTTGCTGCACCTCCCACACCCCTTTTCTCCCTAAGAATTGTCAGTCCATTCCCTCTCTGTGCCCATGATTCTTTTATATTCACCAGTTTATCCTGTTCATCAGATTTTTAATTCACTTGATTTTTAGATTCATTTGTTGATAGATGTGTATTTGTCGTTCATAATTTTTAATTTTTACCTTTTTCTTCTTCCTCTTCTTAAAGAATACCTTTCAGCATTTCCTATAATATTGGTTTAGCAGTGCTGAACTCATTTAACTTTTTCTTATCTGTGAAGCACTTTATCTGACCTTCAGTTCTGAATGATAGCTTTGCTCAGGAGAGTAATCTTGGTTGTAGATTCTTAGTATTCATCACTTTGAGTATTTCTTGCCACTCCCATCTGGCCTGAATAGTTTCTGTTGAGAAATCAGCTGACAATAGCATGGGTGCTCCCTTATAGGTAACTAACTGTTTTTCTCTTGCTGCTTTTAATATTCTCTCTTTGTCTTTTGCTCTTGGCATTTTAATTATGATGTGTCTTGGTGTGGTCCTCTTTGGACTCCTATAGTTTGGGGTTCTGTGTGCTTCTTGGACTTTTAATTCAATTTCTTTCACCAGGTCGGGGAAGTTTTTGGTCACTATTTCTTCAAATAGCTTTTCATTATCTTCCTCTCTCTCTTTTTCTGGCACCCCTATAACTCAGATATTGGTATGCTTGAGGTTGTCCCAGAGGCTCCTTACACTATCTTCAATTTTTTAGATTCTTTTTGCTTCTTGCTTTTATGGCTGAGTGGATTTTGCTTCTTTGTATTTCAAATCTTTTACTTGATTTTTGTGGTCCTCTAGACTGCTTTTAGGTCTTTGTATAATTTTTTTTTTATTTCAGTCAGTGTATGCTTAATTTCTAGTCAGTCCCTTTTCGTATCCTCGAGAGTCTCATTCATATCCTCAAAGGTCTCATTCATATTCTCATAGGTCTCGTTCATATTCTTGAAGGTCTCGTTCATTTCCTCGAAGGTCTCATTAAGTTCATCGGCCTTTTCTAGGAGCCTCTTGAAAAACCTTGTAACCATGGTTTTGAATTCTATGTCCAGTCGTTTTTTTTTCCTCCATTCCTTTCACATCTGATATTTTCCCATGTCCCTGCATTGTGGCTGCTTCCCTGAGTTGGTCGATTAGCTTTGTGTGGTAGATGTCCTCTAAAGGACAGTGGCTCAGCCTCCCCAGTTACCTGAGGTGGATATTCTTGGTGCTGCCCTTCATGGGTTGCACAGTCTTGTTGAAGTTAAGCCTAGATTATTGTTGTTAGCACTAGGAGGGTTTGACCTCCAGGACAATTGGCTATGAAGATCAGCTGTGCCAGGTTGGATGGGCAGAGTCTCTGGGCTGAGCAGGCAGCCTTGATTTCCATCAGCTCCGCCCTATGTGGCACCTGGGTCTCTGTGCCTGGTGGTAATGGCTGCACACACTTCTGAGAGAAAGCTGCTGCCGAGCTCTACCAGCTGCTGAACAATTCAGCCTCTCCCCAAATGAGTCTGCACACCCAAATTCTCACGCAGGGTCGCAAACAATGCAGTCTGGTGGTTTCCTGAAGGAAAGAGCAAGTCACGGGTCCTCTCTGCGTGCTCGTGCGCTTCTGCAGTTCCCAAGTTTCAGCTATATAACATAATATAATTTTATATCTGTATACTTTTGGCTTATCCCCAAAAGTCTAGTTTCCATCCGCCATCACATATTTCATCCCCTTTATCTCTTTCACCCTTCCTTAATAACCACCCTCTAGTAACCACCGATCTATTGTCTGTATCAATGGGTTTAATTTTGTTTTGTTTTGTTTGTTCATTTTTAACTTTCCATATTCCATATGAGTGAAATCATATGCTTTTTGTCATTTTTCTGTTTAACTAATTTCACTCAGCATAAAACCCTCAAGATCCATGCATGTTGCTGCAAATGACAATGTTCCATCTTTTTCATGGCCAAGTAGTATTCCATATATATACAGGTTGTTTCCATATATTGGCTATTATAAATAATGCTATAATGAACATAGAGGTAAATCTATCTTTTTAAATTATATATTTATATTTTTCAGATAAATATTCAGAGGATGACTGCTGGATCATATGGTAGTTCTAGTCTAATTTTTTTGAGAAACTTTTATACTGTTTTTCATAATGACTGCACCAATTTATAATACCACAGTGTACAAGGGTTCCCTTCTTCTCCACATCCTCTCCAATACTTATTTCTTATTTATTTTTAAATATTTTATTGATTTTTTACAGAGAAGAAGGGAGAGAGATAGAAAGACGGAAACATCGATGAGAGAGAAACATCAATCAGCTGCCTCTTGCACACCCCCTCCTGGGGATGTGCCCGCAGCCACAGTACATGCCCTTGACTGGAATCGAACCTGGGACCCTTCAGTCCGCAGGCCAACGCTCTATCCACTGAGCCAAACCGGTTTCAGCTATTCTTATTTACTTTTATAATAGCCATTCTAACAGGTCTGAGGTGATATCTCACTGTGGTTTTGATTTGCATTTCACTAAAAATTAGTGATCTTGAATATCTTTTAATATGTCTTTTGGCCTTCTCTACATATTCCCTGGGGAAAATTCTATTCAGGTTCTCTACTTCAAATGCAAAAGCTTCTGCACAGTAAAGAAAAACATCAACAAAACAAAATGGCAATTATCCCAAAGAGAACAGATATTTGCAAATGACCTTTCTTATAATGGTTTAACATAGAAAATACATAAAAAACTCATACTACTCAACAGCCCAATTAAAAAGGCACAGAAATTTTGAACACTTTCTCCTCTTTAACTTTTGTATATTTTATTTTGCTTGGTATTACTATTGTTACACTTGTTTGAGTTTTGTTAGAATTTTCTTCATGTCTTTCCCAATTTATTTTTGTTTCGTATATCATTTTGTTTAAATTGTATCTCTTTTGATCAAGATATGGTTAGATTTTTTTATTTGTCCAACCTGAGATTGTCTTTTAATAAGAAGATTTAACTTATTCAGATTTAATATAATTATTGATATTTGTGCTTATCCTTGCTATCATGTTTTACCTTGTTATCATAAATTCTTATTGTTTTTGTTCCAGCAACTTTTTGAAAGATAGCAGTTTCTGCATTTTATTTTGTTCTCTAATAGTTTTTTGGAAGTTTATAACACATAATCTAGTTGTCAGCCTTTATTGCTTAAACATTATTTAAACACTTATTTTCCATACATTTCTAGAATTTTTAATTCACTATAATCTCACCCTGAAAAAGGCAACCATAGCAATAATTTACCTTTCACTTCTCTTTTCTCCTAAACCCCATCATTTTCCATGTAGAGATTACCTGGGATTTAGATTCACACTGCTATTATTTTTTAATCAATAATTATTTATGATTTATTTTATTTTGTACAGGTTTCTTTGATCACCACTATTTCTTTTACAGCACATCATCACTTTGAGTTCATTTCATAACTAGGTTAAATTACAACATATCAGCTTTATTGTAATTCCTGTGCAGAGACTTTATTGGTTTGAAATGTTCACAGATTTTGTTTTTACTATTCTTGGAATTTTAAAAATTTAAAATGTCTTAGATATAGATACCCTTTCATTAAATTAGCTTTCCCAGTGATTGGTATGTGGTTTTCATATACAATTTTTGTCCTTTCTCAACCCTGAAAAATTTTATGCAGCTATTGTTTGTTAGATCAATTTTTCCTTTAATTTTATTTGTCATTCCTTAACTACTATTTAGTTTCCTTAGGTATTAGTACTACTTCTTGAACTCACTGACTCTATCTTGTGGTGTTTATTTCCCCCAAATGTTTTTTTTTTTTTTTTTTAGATTTTTGGTTGGTGTTTACTTTGTGTTTTCAAAACCCATATTTATTTCCAGATGCTGTTTTTTTTCCCCTTATAGCCTGCACATTTATCAAGAGTTTGAGAAAGGACAAGGTATACTGATGAATGGAATGTATATACAGTTCATTTTCTGAGCATGGAGGCTCCCTGTTTCTCCTGGGTGTAGCCAGCCACTTGAACTCCTGCCTTGCTTCTCCAGCCCAAGCATTTATCCTATCTAATAAAAGAGTGATATGCAAATTAACCACCACTCTGCTACACCCACAAGCCACACCCACAAAGCCATGCACACTATCCAATCAAGAGCCAGTATGCAAATTAACCCCAACCAAGATGGCTGCGGCCATGAAGAGAGCAGGGGCGAGGCTTGAGTTTCCCTGGTGATGGAGGAAGCCAAGATTTCCACACACCCTGACGGGCCCAGGCCTCCACTCAAGGCTACAAAGTTGCAATTATAAAAGATAAATCCCAACAGAAATGGCTGCTGCCACAGAGCGAGCAGGAGGCTTAGGTCTGGCCAGGCTACAAAATTTCAATTGTAGAAGATAAATATATCCCAGATACCAGTGTCTCCACTTGGTTCACTGTGAGGTGAGGGGGCCTGGCTGGTTTGCAAACCATCACAGACCCCCTTGCCCAGGTCACCCCATGTCCCAAGGAAACCCCCACCCTGATTTGGGACGTCCTTCAGGGCAAACCAGCTGCCCCCCACCCATGCACCAGGCTTCTATACTATCTAATAAAAGAGTAATATGCAGATTTACCATCACTTCAACACACAAGATTGCTGACTCCACGTGGTCAAAGATTCCGCCCCCATGTGGACACAAGGTGTCCACCACAAGATGGCCAGCAGGGGAAGGCAGTTGTGGGCAATCAGGCCAGCAGGCAAGGACAGTTGGGAGAGACCAGGCCTGCAAGGTAGGGCAGTTGGGGGTGATCAAGCCTGCAGGGGAAGGAAGTTAAGGGTGAGCAGGCTGGCAGAGGAAGGAAGTTGGGCATGACCGGGACTGTAGGGAAGGTCAGTTAGGGGCAAGCAGGCTGGCAGAGGAGCAGTTAGGCATCTATCAGGCTGGCAGAGGAGTGGTTAGAGGGTGATCGGGCTGGCAGGCAGAAGCAGTTAGGGGCAATCAGAAAGGCAGACAGGTGAGCAGTTGGCAGCCAGCAGTCCTGGATTGTGAGAGAGATCTCCGATTGGGCCAAAATGGGCAGTTGGACATCTCTTGAGGGGTCCCAGATTGGAGAGGGTGCAGGCTGGAATGAGGGACACACACCCTCCATGCATAAATTTCGTGCACTGGGCCTCTAGTGTGTGTGTGTGTGTGTGTGTGTGTGTGTGTGTGTGTGTGTGTATGCCTAATATGCAAGTTGTCCCTTTGGGAGTTTGATAGCTCACTCTGACATGTGCTGATCACCAAGGGGTGGCGCAGAAAAAAGGGAAGCCCCAGACAGCAGCCAGAAGGCCCTGATTGGCTCTGATTGTCAGCCAGGTAAGGGACCCTCCTTGTGCATGAATTTCATGCACCAGGCCTCTTGTCCATAATAACTGTTTCAGCCTGGGCAAACATCAATGCTACCTAATACCTGACCCAGTTGGGCAGAGAAGACTTAAGGATCAAACCTCTCACCTACTCAAAATGGAGTATTTTAACAAATAATGATTTTCCCATGCTACTTTTATCTCATCCCTGGGCTTGGAGATCATCTTGATTCATACTCACTTTATTCTGTCATATTCTGCTTCATATGTTTTAGGCTATTGTTTTCTCTATTAATCTTATTTTCTTCTTCTTAAGACTAAAGTTGATTCTTCAAAACATATGTTATGCAAATAAATTATGATTATTTTCAATTTCTGGTTGAAAAATATTAATTTCAAATATGTATTTTCTACCATTTATGGAGACTGAGCTGGAGGAAAGTACAGACATGTGAACCCAGTACACTTTTAGTCACTTTCTACAGGGGTTGGCTAGCTATAAGCATAATTTCTTGTTTCCCAACTATATTTCACCTCCAGTACAAAAATCTTATGGGAAGTGCTTTAGGCAAACTTTGAAGTTGTGAGCAAAGTTGAAAAACCCATAAGATATTGGTTTGTGAAAAATGTCCTGAGCCCAAAGGGAGTGATTCTAATGAGTACAAAAAATGACCTGTGTGGACAAAAAGGGACCACATATTAAACCTGACATGCTCAGGAAAGGCTTGCATGGCCTCCTTATGCACTCAAGAAACCTAAGTAACCATATAGGATGGTCTGAAAGAAGTTCACAGCAGGTAATCATGTCCTAAGGCAGTATGTTTCCCTAACAAAGGTCAATCTTTTTTAAAATATATTTTTATTGATTTCAGAGAGAAAGGAAGAGGAAGAGAGATAGAAACATTAACAAGGAGAGGGAATCATTGATTGACTGCCTCCTGCATGACCCCCACTGGAGAACAAGCCCATAACCTGAGCATGTGCCCTTGACTGAAATCAAATCCAGGTCCCTTGAATCCACAGGCCGACACTCTATACACTGAGCCAAACTGGCTAGGGCAACAAAAGTCAATCTTTACCTTAACTGAGCCTTTTTTTTGCTTTTATGATAATATACCTGATAATATGCCTTTGGAATAACAAATTAATGCCCCCACACCTTTGTTTTCTCCCACCTTCTTAATCTATATTATCAATGGATTTCATGTAACCCACTTATGCCTCATTTTTAAAATTGTAATGTATAAAATAAAGTGTAAAACTGTCATTTCCCACAACATTTTCTCAATCCATTGAGGTTTGTCATTAGTTTGGTTCAAATAAACACAAAAACATTCTTACAGGTTTGGATATTTCTTTTGTTGACATCTGCAATCACTTTAAAAAACGCCTTGAACCCAAATACAGTACAGACTGTATGAAATTCTTTGACAACTTTGTAAGCTGATGGTCCTTATAGAACATTGACTGAAGAGGCCTGTATTTAGAGATTATATATTTTTATTTTTTTAAATATATTTTATTGATTTTTTACAGAGCGGAAGGGAGAGGGAGAGAAAGTCAGAAACATCGATGAGAGAGAGACATCGATCAGCTGCCTCTTGCACGCCCCCTACTGGGGATGTGCCCGCAGCCAAGGTACATGCCCTTGCCGGAATCGAACCCGGGACCCTTCAGTCCGCAGTTCAACGCTCTATCCACTGAGCCAAACCGGTCTTGGCAGAGATTATATTTTTTTAAAAGAAAGAATTGGTTTTAAAATTCAAACTTATAAACACCCAAAGTTTAAAAATTCAACTTGTTCCACAGATGTGAGATTTTCAATTAAAGATCACACATGAACGCAGTGTGTTGTGACTTAAGGCAATAACTTTTTTTTCTCTATTGTAATGTTTTTGTTTTAAAATTTATATTAACTGTTGAAAGTATTATATATGCTCCCTTTCCCCTCATTGTCATCCTCTGCCTGCCCCTTACAAAACCTCCTCTAGACCTTCATGTACTATTTTCAGTGTCCATGAATTATGCAGATAAATTCTTGGGTTAATCTTTTTCCACCCCCCTCCCCTGACTTTTCTCTGATATTCTTAATAGGGGTTGGTCATATTGGAATTGGTACTGGTTAGCAGTTTGGTGGAGATAGGGAAAGGGTGTATTGTAGCTTCATTAAAAACAAAAGGAAAGGTTATCTGCAAATTTTAGATTCAATATAAAATTAATATACATGCCTAATTTGTACTTATCTAATAAATCTAAGAGTAGATGCTTCGTAACCTAAAGTAAAAACAACTTAGTAAAATTAATCTATAGTGCCCCAAGTGCTTATGTACTGTAAGGCTTCAATGATGCATTTTTCATTGAGTGACTGGGTAAATATAATTATCTATACCAGAAAGTCTAAGTCCTTATTCTAATTTCTTTAAATTAGAAATAAAGAATTTATTTAATGACCCATTTATGTTGGAGAGATAGAGCAGAGGGCATTATTTTATTGCAGTTCCCATGACTGGGAAAAGAGGAGTGGTTTGGTCCCATTTGGATTTGAGGCAACAGCACTCTTCCCAAACCCATTCATTCCTCCCAGATACCGTTGCCCCAATTTGGAAGGCTAACTTTTACAATGGGTGTTTAAGTCTCTGCCTTTATGGAAGGGACAGACCGAACCAGAGAAGAGCACTGTGCTAGAGCCTGATCTTGTATTTCTGTCATGTTTTGCAGAGTAATCTTAACAAGGGAAAGAACAGACCAGGAGCACGGCCAGGGTAGCAAGTGTTATGTGTAAGTAATTGAGTGTGTGTGTGTGTGTGTGTGTGTGTGTGTGTGTGTGTGTGTGTGTGTAGGGTTAAGGAGCAAGCACCCACTGGAGTTGGTGTGAAAAGAACCCTTTGGCAGAGGCCTCTTCTCCCAAAATATATATGCCTCATCTGTCTATTCCTTTCACCAAAGATTCTAACATTAGTTAGTTATTTAGTTCCTTAAGAAATTTTCTTCTATGCCAACCAGTGTGGCTCAGTGTTTAAACATCCACCTATGAACCAGGAGTGCACATGACCAGGTTGTGGGCATGATCTCCTATAGGGGGCATATAGGAGGCAGCCAACAGATGATTTTCATCATTGACGTTTCTATCTCTCTAAAATAAATAAAAATATTTTAAGAGTCTTTTAACATGCAAATACTCCTGGAAGGTATAAATTATTATTTCACTAGTCCTTTCAAACTCTGGAATTAGACAGACCCATATCCAAATTGTCATTTGTCTCAGATATTTTCTTGGGCATTAACTTAGTCACAGTTTTCCCATCTGTAAAGTGGGGATAATCATTTCTACCTCAAAGGTTGGTGTATTAGAGAAGAGCAAATGTGAAAGTAGGAAAATGCCTGACACGTAAGAGCTGTGTCCTCATTTCATTTGTATGACTCAATTTAGGCGGGGAGGTGCCAAGGTGAGATACAAAATGGACTTCAAAGTATCCAAAGGAGTGGAGCTCAGCCAGGGGAAGCAATATACAGAAAGGCCAACTCTGCACCTGGGGCCTGGAGATAATAAGCAGAAGCAACAGCATAAGCCTACTGCTGTTAAATAGCACAATGGCTTGGCCTCGGTTATCAGCCAGTGGAGAATTCTGCTTATTACTTGTATGATTTTGGTCAAGTCACTAATCTCATTGAGCCTCAATTTCCTCCTCTGTAAAATTTAGAATAAAAGTCCCTTTTAAGAATTATAGTTAGGCTTAAATAAGCTATTATGTATATAGTGGTTGCCACACAAAAAAAGTGCTCAGTAAATGTAACTAATCATTAATATCATCAGCATCTTTATTATTATGAATATTATTTTAATATATATGTGCATTTATTTATTTATTCTGTAAAATATTTATCTTATTCTTTATAAATGCTATTTAAATTAAATTTAATATCTGGAGTATTTTGGGTCATCACTGTGACTATTACATTAATTATCATCATCATCATCATCATCATCATCATTATCATCATCTATCAAAGCTACTAAATTACTTGGAAGTTCGAAAGCACTCATTTCTGGGACCATATTTCAGATGAATTTGAAGAAAACTGAAGATTTTTCTTGATTTTATCCTATTTTTAGTGTATTTTTAGATCTGGTAAACTCTCACCCCAAGGGCATAGTGCTCTGTTTCCCTTTCTATTCTTACCCCTTTCATGAACTGTGCTCTAAGAATTTCTGTAGGGAGGACTCCAATACTAATTCATGCTAAAATATAAATGGGTACTAGTTCAATTGTTGCACCTTCCTTTGAATTTACACTTCTAATAAGGGCTTAATTTCAGAGTCCATTAGTTATTTAATTCCCTTCAAACTCCAGGGATGGATTAGCAGTAAACAAGTAGCTCATGTACAGACTTTTAGGGCCAATTTTTCATACAAACTAGGAAATGAAAAACAGCTTGTGATGAAAGAAGCTTAGACTGACATGACCAGAGGCTGTGAGGAATGACCCAGGCCCAAAGAGAGAAATTCTAATAAACCAGGAAAATGACTTTCGTAACCCTCATTGCTCATTGATGTCAACCCCAAAAGCACAGACCCAGTCGCTGAGCAGGTTTACAAGTCACACCAATCTAAAGCCCTTGATATTTGCTTTTCTTTTCAGCCAAATAAAATGGGGAAGAGGGCGTTTGACAATATGCATTTAGAAACCCCAAATAAGAACAATGCAGTGGTTCATCTTGACCTTTTGCTTTTGCCATTTCCTTCATCAAAGCACTTTTAATTCTGTGGGTGTTAAATTTGGGGTCAACAGAGGATAAGAAGGCACTCTGGGAACCAGAATCAACTACTAGGTTCTTTAAAGAAAAATATAATATCTATGTGCTCTTCTAAGATAAAATTCTCAAAATCACTACAAATAAATTAACATTTAGCTGACTGATGCAATCTTTAATCCAATAGACCCCTACAAATATGTTCAAGTGTCTAGAGCAGTGATTTTCAAACAATGTGCCATGGCACACTAGTATGCCACAAAAAAATTTAAAACATGCAATATCTGACTATTTAGTCAGGGACACTGACCTCTTGTTCCTTAGACTGTCAAATGAAAAATGACAAGAGCCAACACAACAAGAGCCATCCGGTGTGAATGAATCAGAATTATACCTATGTTTCTCCCCTCAGGTCTGCAAAAATATATAATATATATTTTGGTGTGCCACAGAATTTTACTAATTAGTTTATGAGTTCCATGAGATGAAAAAGATTGAAAATTACTGGTCTAGAGAGTTTAGATTGCTGATGCATTTTATAATTAAGCAGCTTGGTACATTGAAGTGCCATTGCTAGAACATAAGTTTTAAGTGCTCCTCAATTCCTCAGCAATCTCTCTCTTACCCTGTGATAGCTTTTACTTATTTCTAGCCTTCTCAAATAAACTGTAATTGAAAATAATTAAAATTTTTTTTCATAATTTTATTTTGTTTTGCATTGAATCAGGCAACAAAAATTCACACTGTGGTGTAAATAAATAAAGAACCCCAGCTCAACATATTTGCATTTTAATAAAGAACACGAAGTCCTAGAGATAGAATTTTAGGTACTAATAATTATGGAATAGGGGGCTTCTTGGCCAAGTGGAACTTTATTGTGTTTTCTTTTGCCATGTGACTGCAATATTTAATTAGGCACTGGTCACATCTATATGGCCCTTTTAATCATTTAGTTTGGATAAGAGGTTATAGGTACGAGGCAGTAGCTGATGAGAAGAGACTCCCACTAGGTTAGTGGTAGAGTTAGCAAAATGTGGCACATATAGGCTACTAATTGTCTTCAAACAGGCTTTGTTCACCAACAGAGGAAATTGAAACAGTATGTATTCAGCAAATGCTATTATCTGTTAGGCACAGTGTTAATGCTGGGTTACAACAAATAATAAGGTTGGGTTCTTTTCTTGGAAGAGCTCAGATTCTAATGAGACAAATAAGCATTAAAAATGCAAAGTTGGTAACTGTCTAGTTATGTGAATAAATCATTGGGATGCCTACTTGACCCCTTACACCAAAATAAATTCCACATTGTTCAACAAGTTAAATATTTAAAAAAGGAAAAATTGTAAGGTACTAGATGAAAATGTGGGTGATTGCTTTTATAATCTTGTGGTGAAGAAGGCCTTTTTAACTAAGCATGCTACAAAATAATATACTGTAAAAAAAGGTTGATACATTTAACTACATAAATATTATCCTTTCTATATAGCAATAGCAAATACACAAGCAAGTCAAAAGGCAAATGACAAAGAAAAATTTATTCATATAACAAAATTTTAAAATCTTATTTATTTTACTGTATTTTTATTTTAAAATTTAATGTTGAGGAGAAGGCCTGGGAGAGTCAGGTGCAGAGTGAAGGGGGGAAATGGAATAAAGGGGGGACATCTGTAATATTTTCAACAATAAAGATACACTTTTAAAAATTTTAATGTTGACACTATTGCAGATATCTCTTGTTTTCACCTCCTTTGCCCACTTCCACACACCCTTACCTTTCTCTCACCTGGCCTTCACCATAACATTGATGGTGTCCATGGGATGTGCATATGTTCTTTAGCTAATCCCTTTGCCTTCTTTATCCAGTTACCTCAAAATCCCTCCCTCTAGCACCTGCCAGTCTGTTCTATGTATCCATGCTTCTGGTTCCATTTTATTCCTCAGTTTATTTTGTTCATTAGATTCCACATATTAGTGAAATCATATGGTACTTTCTTTCTCTGGATTATTTCACTTAGCATCGTACTCTCCAGATCCATCCATGTTTTCACAAAAGTTAATAATTCCTTTCTTTTTAGTATGATACCATTTAATAAAATTTTAATCATAAAAACAATAATATGCTGATTACAGACATACATAGGTAATAACAGTCATGATTGCTTTGCTTAATGATGGGTATACATTCTAAGAAATGCAACCTTAGATGATATCATTGTATAGATATCATAGAACCCACCAACACAAACATACATTGTATAGACTATTGCCTCTATATAGCATGTTACTGTACTCAATACTATAGGCAACTGTAACACAATGGTATTTGTGTATTAAAGCATATCTAAATAGAAAAGATATAGTAATGTTATGAAGATAGTGGTACATCTGTATGGGGCACTTATCATAAATAAAAGTTGCAGAACTAGAAGTTGCTCTTGGGTGATTCAGTGAGTGAAAGGTGAGTAAATGTGAAGGCCCGGGAATTCCACAATTCTGTGGTTGATATGACAAACCACTTTAATCCTAGGTGACTGTAGACTTTAACACTGTATACTTAGTTTACACTAAATTTATTAAAATTTTTCTTTTCTCAGTAAAATAACCTTAGCTTGCTGTAACTTTTTTATTTTATCAACTTCCAATTTTTTATTATTTTGTAACACTTCATTTAAAACAAACACATTATGCAGCTATACAAAATTATTTTCTTTATATATTTATCTAGAAGATTTTTCCTATTTTTAAAAGTATTTAAATTTTTTTGTTTTTTAAACTTTTTAAATTTTATTTTATTGTTTAAAGTATTAAAAATAGTGTTACTTATATCTCCTTTTTTTCCCATTGACCTTTCCCCAGCCTCCCCTATCTCCTGGCACATGCCCTCACCTCCCCCACCCATGTCTTGTGTCCTTTAATTGTGCTTATTTGCATACATACAAGTCCTTTGGTTGATCTCTTTCCATACCTCCCCAACACTACCCCAGCCTTCCTGCTGTAGGTTGACAGTCTGTTTGATGCTTCTCTGCCTCTGTATCTATCTTTTTATTAATCAGGTTATAATGTTATTTATTTTCTATAAATGAGTGATTTTTCTTTCATTGCCTGGCTTATTTCACTTAGCACAATGCTCTCCAGTTCCATCCATGCTGATGCAGATGGTAAGAATTCCTTCTTTTTTATAACAGCATAGTATCCGTTGTGTAGATGTACCATAGTTTTCTAATTCAAACATCTGCTGATGGGCATTTATGCTGTTTCCAAATTTTAGCTATTGTAAATTGTGCTGCTATGAACATAGCTGTGCATGTATCCTTTCTGATTGGTATTTCTAGTTTCTTGGGATATATTCCTAGAAGTGAGATTACTGGGTCAAATAGGAGTTCCATTTTTAGTTTTTTGAGGAAACTCCATACTATTCTCCACAGTGGCAGCACAAGTCTGCAACAGCAGTGCGGGATGGTTCCTTTGCTCCACATCCTTAGCATTACTTGCCCTTTGTTGATTTGTTGATGATTGCCATTCTGACAGGTGTGAGATGGCACTGCATTGTCATTTTGATTTGTATCTCTCGGATCATTAGCGACTTTGAGCATGTTTTCGTATGTCTCTTGGCTTTCCTTATGTCTTCTTTCAAAAAGTATCTATTTACGACCATTTCCCATTTTTTAATTGGATCATTTATCTTCCTTTTGTTAAGTTGTATGAGTTCCCTGTAAATGTTGGAGATTAAACCTTTATCAGTGATATCATTGGCAAATATGTTCTCTTATACAGTGGGCTTTCTTGTTGTGTGTGTGTGTGTGTGTTTTTTTTCCATTTGTTTATTTTCTCTTTAGTTCCCATTGCCCTAGGAGCGGTATTGGTGAAGAAATTGCTTAGGCATATGTTTGAGATTTCTCTGACTGTGGATCGCTATAGTATTTTTATGGTTTCCTGCCTTATGTTTAAGTCCTTTATCCATTTTGAGTTTATTTTTGGGTATTGTATAAGTTGGTGATTTATTTTCATTTATTTGCATCTGTCTGTCCAATTTTCCCAACACCTTTTATTGAAGAGACTGTCTTGTCTCCCTTGTATGTTGTTGCCTCAGTTGTCAAATATTAATTGAGCATAGTGGTTTGGGTGATTTCTGGATTCTCTATTCTGTTCCATTGGTCTATATGCCTGTTTTTGTGCCAGTACCAGGCTGTTTAGAGAACAATGGCTTTATAATACAGCTTGAAATCTGGTATGGAGATCCAACCTACCTTGCTCTTGTTTCTCAGGATTGCTGCAGCTATTTGGGGTCGTTTTTTTTATTCCAGATGAATTTTTGGAGAGTTTTTTTTAGGTCTGTGAAACATGCCCTTGGTATTTTAATGGGGAGTGCATTGAATATACAGATTGCTTTGGGTAGTATGGACATTTTATGATGTTGATCCTACCAATCCATGAACATGGTATGTTATTCTATCTGTTTATGTCTTCCTCTAACTCTTTTTTCAGTGTCCTGTGTTTTCTGCATATAGGTCTTTTACATCCTTAGTTAAGTTCATTCCTAGGTATCTTATTTATTTATTTTTTTGGTGTGATGTTAAATGGGATTGTTTTTTAAGTCTCTCTTTCTGTAAGTTCACTATTGGTGTATAAAAATGCCATAGATTTCTTGGCGTTAATTTTGTATCCTTCTGCATTGCTGAATTCATTTATTAAGTCTAATAATTTTTTTGATGAAGTCTTTAGGGTTTTCTATGTACAGTATAACTTCGTCTGAGAATAAGAACAGTTTTACCTCCTCTTTTTCTACTTGGATGCCTTTTATTTATTCTTCTTGTCTAATTGCAATAGCTAATACTTTCAATATTATGCCAAACAGGAGTGGTGAGAGTGGGCATCCGTGTCTTATTCCTATTCTTAGGAGAAATGGCTTAAGTTTTTGCCCATTGAGTATAATGTTGGCTGTTGGTTTTTCATAGATGACTTTTATTATGTTGATGTATGATCCTTCTATTCCAACCTTGCTAAGAATTTTTATCAAGAAAGGGTGTTAAATTTTGTCAAATGCTTTTTCTGCATCAATTGATATAACTATATGATTTTCATCTCTCAATTTGTTTATGTGATGTATCACATTTACTGATTTGTAGATTTTGTACCATCCTTGCATCCCTGGGATAAATCCTACTTAGTCATGGTGTATTATCTTTCTGATGTCTTGATAAATCTGATTTGCTAGAATTTTGTTGAGGATTTTGGCATCTATATTCATGAGGGATATTGGCCTGTAATTATCTTTATTGTGTTGTCTTTATGTGGTTTTGGTATTAGGGTGATGCTGGCTTCATAGAAGGATCTTGGAAGTGTTTCTTCCTCTTGAATTTTTGGAAATATTCTGAGGAGGATAGGTTTTAGTTCTTCCTTGATTGTTTGGTAAAACTCCTCCGTGAAATAGTCTGGCCAGGGCTTTTGTTTGCTGGATGCTTTTTGATGACTGCTTCAATTTCTTCCATAGTTGTTGGCCTATTGAGATGTTTAGATTCTTCATGATTGATCTTTTGAAGGTTGTATTTTTCTAGGAATATGTCCATTTCCTCCAGGTTGTCCAGTTTGTTGGAATAGAGTTGTTCATAGTACAATTTAACACTCCTTTGTATTTCTGTGGGTTCTATTGTTATTTCTCCTCTTTCATTTCTGATTTTGTGTTTTGGGGTCCTCTCTCTTTGCTTCTTAGTGAGTCTCTCTAGAGGTTCATCAATCTTGTTTATTCTTTCAAAGAATCAGCTCTTGATTTTGTTGATCTTTTGTATTGTTTTTTTCTCTATGTCATTTATCTCCACTCTGATCTTTATTATTTCCCCCATCTGCTTACACTGAGCTTTTCTTGTTGCTCTCTTGCTAACTTTTTGAGTTGCATAGTTAGGTAATTTATTACCATTGTTTCTTTTTCTTTCTTTTCTTTTTTTTCTTTTTTTCTTTCTTTTTCTTTTTTGTAGTAGACTTGTAGAGCTATGAACTTCCTTCTCAAGACTTATTTCACTGTGTCCCATAGATTTTGGATTTTTTTGTTTTCATTTTTGTTTTGTTACCAGGATGCTTTTTATTTCTTCTTTGATCTCTTTGGTAACCCATTCATTGTTTAATAGCATGCTATTTAGCCTGCAGGTGTTTGATTTTTTCGATTATTTTTATTATAGTTGATTTCCAGTTTTATGCCATTGTGATCTGAGAAGATGTTTGATATGATTTCTATCTTCTTGAATTTGAAGAGACTTTACCTGTGACTCAATATGTGGTATATCTTTGAAAATGACCCATGTGCACTTGAGAAGAATGTATATTCTTTGGTTTTGGGGTGAAATATCCTGAAGATGTTAATTAATTCATCTGACCTAGTGGGTCATTTAGCACTGATGTTTCTTTGCTGATTTTTTGTTTAGAGGATTTGTCCAATGGTGATAGTGTGGTGTTAAAGTGCCCTACTATGATTATATTGCTGTCAACCACTCCCTTGTTATCCTCCAGAAGTTTTTTTATAAATGTATTTGGGTGCTCCTGTATTGGGTGTTTATATGTTTATAAGAGTTATTTATTCTTTTTAGATTGCTCCTTAATATTATGAAGTGGCCTTCCTTATCTCTTGTTATGGCCTTCACTTTGAGGTCTAATTTGTCAGATATAAATATTGCTACCCCAGTTTTGTTTTTCTTTCCCATTCACCTGAAAATTCTTTTTCTATGTCTGTGTGTGTGTCTTTTTTTCTAAGGTGGGTTTCCTGTAGACAGCAGATATATGGTCGTTTCCTTATCCACTTAGTTACCCTATGTCTTTTAATTGGGGCATTCAATCCATTTACATTTAAAGTTATTATTGATAGGTACTTTTTTGTCGCCATTTTTATTCTTTACCCCTGTGTTCCTTCTTCGCTTCCTATTTTTTTTTCTTTTTACAGCAGACCCTTTAGCATTTCTTGCATTGCTGATTTGATGGTAATAAACTCCCTTAATCCTTTTTTGTCTGTGAAGCTCCTGATTTTACCCTCTATTTTGATTGATAGCCTTGCTGGATACAGTATTCTTGGATTCAGACACTTCCTTTACATGATTATGTATATTTTATTCCATTCCCTTCTAGCCTGATGTGTGTCTGTTGAGAAATCAGTTGCTAGTCTGATGGGGGTTCCTTTGTAGGTAACTTTCTGTCTCTGGTAGCTTTTAAGATTCT
Source organism: Antrozous pallidus (assembly GCA_027563665.1). Taxonomy (NCBI): domain Eukaryota; kingdom Metazoa; phylum Chordata; class Mammalia; order Chiroptera; family Vespertilionidae; genus Antrozous; species Antrozous pallidus. Next base: position 37,532,067 of record CM050509.1, on the reverse strand, counting down.
GACTTTATCATTGGTGCTTGCCAATTTAATTATAATGTGCCTTGGCATCGGTCTTTTGAGGTTCATTTTGTTTGGGACTCTGTGAGCTTCTTGGATTTGTGTGAGTTTTTTTTTCCTCGTGTCAGGGAAGTTTTCTGTCATTATTTCTTCAAACAGGTTTTCTTTTCCTTGCTCAATTTCCTCTTTCTAGCACTCCTGTTATGCAGATGGTGTTTCTTTTCATGTTGTCCCAAAGTTCCCTTAGAATCTCCTCCTGTTTTTTTATTTTATTTTTTTCTAGATTCTTCTCTGCTTGGGTAATTTTTCCTACCTTGTCTTCTAGCTCACTGATGTACTTCTCTGCTTCTTATAGTCTACTGTTGATGCTTTCTATTGAGTTCTTTATAGCAGCGATGCCATTTTTCATTCTTCTTGATTCTTCATTTCCTCTTGGTTCTTTCACATATTATTGAATTTGTCTTTCATTCTTTTCAGCCACCTGATGACCATTTCTCTGAATTCTTTCTCTGACAGGTTGTTTGCCTCTATTTCAATTACTTTCTCTTCTGGTGATGCCTCCTTTTTTTCATATGTTGGTTGTGTTTTTGTCTCCCCATCATCTCTCTTCTCTGGGTGTTTGCTTATGTAGTTCTCTCTCCTTGATCCAGAATCTGAAGAAACGTAGTGGCTGAATTAAATTGACAAATAGATGTGCTGATAGGATTATATTCTTTTTTATTTTCTTCAAGGTAGACCAAGGGAAGTAAATTTATTTAAAATGCTAGGCTTCAAACTTGGGATCTGTTCCATGAACCTCTCAGACTTAACTGATCTCAAAGTTATTTCAACAATTCAGAGGTGCAAAGCTTACTGGTCCAAGCTGTCTTTTCAGTATGAAAGATTTGCTTGACAATGAAGGCCAGCAATAAAGCATAGCATATCAATGTTGGCAAGACATGCCTTAGTAGCTACTTTTAGTAAAAATTACTTTGAAATTTAAGTGGCTTTTCCTAGAGAGAAAATAGAATAGGCTTGGGGGTCTAGTTAATGAGCCTTGTGTTGTCAAAGGAGTTGAATATAGCAAACTGGTTTTCTGAAAGTCTCCGGTAACCAGCTCTGGAACAGTTACCAACACTGCCAGTTCCTCCACATGGTGCCTCTGAAATGTCCCAGCCTGGGTGCTGTCATGTGCTGTGCTCTGCAGTGGAGCTGTGTCCAAACTAGAAACAGTTGCGGTGGTGGCCAGCTTGAATTACCTGTGGCAACCCCAGGGGATGACATTTGAACCTTCACCCCCAGTCTGCATCCTGATGCAGGAGGCTCTTAGGTCTTACTGGGTGCTTGGAGTCTGCTTAAATAGTGCCGCTAGCACTCCGTACTTGATTTGAGCTCCCTTAACCAGAAGGCAAAAGATGTTTTGGTTCTAGGCAGCTGGCCACATAGGATATCCTTGGGAATAGTGATGGAACAGAGTCTTGGCGGTGATGGAGGGTCCTTGCAAGCAGGGTCGGCCCACTGCTGTCCATGGCCCCTTGCCTCACCCTCACGGCCGGGAGCTGTGCCTGCATGTCCACCCGGGAAAGGAGCCCGTGGAGAGCCACTCCCTGTCACCACCGAACTTGGCTTTCTTGTTCCTTACAACTGGGCCAGACCACACTTCTGGAGACCGTGACCCTGGCTGGTGACCTCTCACAGATGCAAGCTTTAGGAGCCAGGAGGTGGCCGCTGGGTCGCTCTGGCTGAGGGTGGGTGGGGTGGTCACAGAGCTGGGAAGGCGGCTCAGACCTCCCAGGGGGCCCCAAATCACTCGAGGAGGCGCCCCGCGCTCCTTCTCCCAGATTGTGTTCTTTATAGCACTTAGAATATAAGTGAGTATTTGAATATAACAGGTGGTATTTCTGCTAGAATCTACTTCTCTTCTAGTATTCTGAAGCCATTATGTGCAGCTCTGGTGGCAAGCATGTGCAGGATGTTGCAGTGAGGCTGGAGTTCTGTGAGGCCCAGGTCTCGGTTGTGTCCTTCACCTGCTCCCTTGTTGGCTCCATCAGGCACCCATGTGGCCAGCCGGTCACATCTCCATACACTAGCACTTTTTTCAAGAGTTCCTTTTTTCATAGCCACATCCTATTCCATTGTGGAAATGTACCACAGCTTTGTTATCCATTCGTCTACTGATGGGCACTTGGGTTATTTCCAGATGTTGGCTATTATAAATGACGTTGTGATGAACACAGCAGTGCATATATTATTTCTGATTGATGTTTTGGGATTCTTAAGATATATTTCCAGAAGTGGGATCACTAGGTCAAAAGACAGTTCCATTTCTAATTGTTTGAGGAAACTCCACACTGTTTTCACAGTGGCTGTGAAAACAATCTGATTTCCCATCAATAGTACACTAGGGTTCTCTTTTTCTCCATATCTTTGCTAGCACTTGTTGTTTGTTGATTTATTGATAGTAGCCATTCTTGCAGGTGTGAGATGGTACCTCATTATAGCTTTAATTGTTTTATTAAATTTATTTGGTCAGCATTAGCTAATAAAATTATATAGATTTCAGATGTACAATTCTATAATACATATCTGTATGCTTTATTGTGTGTTCATCATCCCAAGTCAAGTTTCTTTCCATCACAATTAATCCCCCCCTTTACTCTCTTCCATCTCCCTCCATTTCCCTTCTCCTCTGGTAATCACCATCCTGTTGTCTATGTCTATGCGTTTTTTCCTTTTGTTCAATCCCTTAATCTTTTTCACCCAGCCCCACAAACCCCAAGCCCTGACAGCTGTCTGTCTGTTCTCTGTATCTATGAATATGTGTCTATATTTTAAAATATATATACTAAAAGCTTTTACAATTCATGAAGGTAAAAAAAAAACCCATAGAAAAATGAATAATTTTTTTGCCCTGACCGGTTTGGCTAAGTGGATAAAGCGTCAGCCTGGGGACTCAATGGTCCCAGATTAAATTCCAGTAAAGGGTATGTACCTTGGTTGCGGGCACATTCCCAGCAGGGGGTGTGCAGGAGGCAGCAAATTGATATTTCTCTCTCATCAATGTTTCTAACTTTCTCTCCCTCTCTGTAAAAAGTCAATAAAATATATTAAAAACATGAATAAAACTTTTAACATAAAAATAAATATAAATGCCCAATGAATCAAACATTTTGCTCAAACTTGCTAATGGTTATTTAAAGACAAATCAAAATAATGATATTTAACTTCTCCTACCACATTTAAAATATGATAAAGTTTTATAAAACCTAATGCAATGCAGTAATTCTCATTCACAATCAGTTGAAGTGTAACTTGGAGGTACACTTTTGGAGGGAAATTTGACATATTTGTTAAAGATTGTAAAAATCTTTACACTTTAACCTAACAATTTTACTTCTAAGAGTTTATTCTGATGGTTTATATTTATAACAAACAAATGTACACTTGCAATGGCCATAAACCAGAACTTCAGAAAAAAGACAGAGACAGTCTTATCAATACATAAGGGAATCATGATAATTTATCCTTTGAATACTACATAACATGTTAGAACAAATATATATTCTGATATATATTTCTAAGATATATAGAGTGAGAAAAGCAAGGCGTTGAGTAGTATGATCCTGTCTCTGTGAAGACAAAGCATATACAGTTATTGTATGTGCATCAAACATCTCTTAACAAATACATAAGAGATTGTTAACAAAGAATACCTCTGGAGATTAAGACTGTGGTGAGAGGGATATGAAAATACTATACTTTTCATTTCATAATCTTCTTCCCTGTTTGTATCTTTTAATCATGTGCATTTATTATTACTTCTATTTTTCTTATTTAATAAACAATATTCTATATGCTGACAATTATTATAGCATATATAATACGTATATACTATATGTAAAATTATATAGCCATATAGAAACCCAAATAAACACCCAAGCTTCTTCTAACAACACAAGGGACAGTCACCTAAGCCAGACTATAGACCTACTGTGTGTGATTATGGGTGAGTCAAAGGAGAGCCTTATTGGGAGGAAGTGGCATCTGTACTGATTTTGTTTGACAATTAAGTATTATAAAGAAGCCCTAGACAGTTTGGCACAGACCGAAAGGGTCCCAGTTTCGATTCTGGCCAAGGGCACATTCCCACATTGTGGACTCAATTCCCAGTAGGAATGGTTCTCTCTCATCATTGATGTTTCTATCTCTCTCTTCCTCTCCCTTCCTCTATGAAATCAATAAAGAAATATATTTTAAAAAAGAATTAGAAAGAAAAAAATAATTAGGTGAAAAAGAGAGACATAGGGGATATTCCAGGTAGAAGAAAGTTGTTGGTTTTGGTTAGAGTGTGATGGGAGGTATTAAGATAGAAAATGGAGGCAATTGAATCTAGAGACAGAGATAGAGACTAGATATGGTGAAAAGCTTTGCTTGTCACGTTACCTGCATTAGACTGAAGTTTCAGAGACTTGTTGTCTTGGAAATAATGAACTAGAAGTTTCACACTGTGGTGTAAATGATCAAAACAGGTATTTGTGTTTTAATGAAGAACAAAATGTTCCAAAGGTCCAGTTTCAAGCATTAATAATTAGGGAGGAGGAATCTCCCTCATGTGTCTCAGTTGACACATTTATGAGAAGATGACACACCTGGTAGTCTGGATACCAGACTGTACTACTTAATGAGGAATCTGCCACCCTACTAGAGTTATGGGTGGGTTCTATTTTCCAAAAGCCCCTTGAAAAGAACTGGTAATAAGAGACTAGGTGAGAGAGGATGGCTCCCATGGTAACCAGTCAGTTGTGCTCAGACCCCTGTGGATGTGTTATATTTTTATTATAATACTAGAGGCCTGGTGCATGAACTTCATGCCCTGGGGGGGTGTCCCTCAGCCCAGCCTACACCCTCGCCAGCCTGCCTGCTTGATTGCCCCTAACCACTTCTGTCTGCCAGCCTGATCTGACCCTAACCACTACCCTGCCAGCCTGATTGACACTTAACTGCTCCCCTGCAGGCCCGGTCACCCCCAACTGCCCTCCATTACTGGCCATCTTGTGGCAGCCATTTTGTGACCACATGGGGGTGGCCATCTTGTATAAGGGTATAATGGTCAATTTGCATATTCTTTATTATATAGGAAGAGAGATGTAGGGGCTATTCCAGGTAGAAGGAACATTAACACATTAAAAGTTATTGGTTGCCCTCCATTCTATAAGACAGAGAAAATGCACAGCATATAGAGTAAGATCTTAATTTTCATGCTGGGTTTTCCACTTGCTAGCCTTGTGACTATGAGAAAGTTACTTAATCTTTCTGAGATGCAAAAGGATTGTGTAAAACAGACTGAGGAATCTCAGAGGAAAGGGGGTGAAGGGAATTGCAGGAGATTAACCAAAATTTATATGCATAACCCAAGGACACAGACAATAGTGCAGTGAAGGCTTAGGGAGGAGAAGTGGGAGTGGAATGGAGGGGCATCAATGGCAGAATAACAGGGGACATCTGTAATACTTTCAACAATATACATAAATTTAAAAAAAGAAATGGAAAAGTATTCTTTGGTGAGGATTAACAAAAATAAATAAGTAAATTAATTAACTAATAAAATAGTACATATAAAGCACTTAGCACTGATGTGTGGGGGGCATTTACATATTGGCTTTTATAATAATAACTAGAGGCTTGGTGCACAAAATTCATGCACTGGGGAAGGGGTGTCCCTCAGTCCAGCCTGCACCCTATCCAATCTGGGACCCCCTGGGGGATGTTCAACTGCAGGTTTAGTCCTGGTCCCTGTGGGATCAGGTCTAAATTAGCAGTTGGACATCCCTCTCACAACCTGGGACTGCTGGCCCCTCACTGCTCTCCTGCCTGCCTGTCTAATTTCCCCTAACCACTTCTGCCTTCCAGCCTGATCAACTCTAACCACTCCCCTGCCAGCCTGATGGACACCTAACTGCTCCCCTGCCAGCCTGATTGCCCCTAACTGCCCTGCCCTGCAGGCTTGGTCCCCATCAACTGCCCTCCTTCCACTGCAGGCCCAATCACCCCCAACTGCTCTCCCCTGCCAGCCTGGTCACCTCCAACTCTCCTCTCCTACTGGCTTGATTGCCCACAACTGCCCTCCCTTGCCAGCCATCTTGTGAAGATATGGGGGTGGCCATATTATGTGAGGGTGTGATGGTCAATTTGAATATTACCTTTATCATATAGGATTTTTTAAATTCCAAAATAGAGAATTACTTATTAAGAATTATTTAGTGTGTGCATAAAAGTCAAAAATTTTTCCTCAAAGGGTTTTTTTACCACACATGAATTATTTGGGTTACCTCTATTCACCCTCCAAAATTTCAAAATACAGCTCTTGTTAATGCCAGGATGACAGTTAAGGCAGGGAGGTGATTCCTTGCATCTCAGCATCAGGAGGGCTTGGCCATGTAGTTGATCAGAACACACCCTCACACAGACCTCCTCCAGGCACCCCTCCTCCATCACCTTTTGGCCCTTAGAGAGCACTTTCAGAAAGTCAGATGAATAGGGCATGATATAACAGCGCTTCCTGGAAGATCTTCTGCACCATCCAGTTGTGATACTTCTTGAGCTCCATTTTGTAGGCCTTGGTGGCATTGACATGGATAAGGTTGTGGTGGCTCTCGTCCTGCTCGCCATCACAGATGCTCTGCAGGAAGACCTGGATGAAATGGAGGCCCTTTTTCAGTCACATCAGCGCCAGCGTGGCCCCCACTCTGAGCCACTCTGCTCCATATATTTTCTTCTCTGCCTCCAGGATGTTCTGCAGGGTCCGGAACTACACAGCTTTGATTTTCTTGATGTTACAACTTATGTCTGCCTTGATGGGCATAAACACTGGGGGCCCAAAGCAATCAAAGAAAGGCAGCAGGTGGGACACCACTTCCAGGAAGGGCTTGGTCTTCATCTGCTTGTCCACGAGCAGTGGCTTCAGAAGATGCTTGGCCAACAGCACCATTTTGGGGTCTAGGCCAGCAGTGATGCCCCAGGTGGCACTGCTGCCTCTCCCCAGTTTGTGCTTTGGCTGTCCTGGCCCCAGCACCAGGGCCATCACTGTTGCTGGCCACTGATGCCAGGGATGCTGATGTCACCACTTGCCCTTTCTTTTTCTTTTTCTTTTAAAGACTGCACCACACACATCCAGCCCCCAGAGCCTCCCTGGCCAGGGCTAAAGGCCATCCATTTGGATGGTTTGATGGTCGGCCATGTTCTTCATGGTGATTGGTCATCCATCTGGTTGTGATGCCCTAGGCCTAGGCTATTATTAGTATAGATTATTCTCTCTTCTACATAAACCAGTAAGAATTACTATTATCGGAGAAACCAAGATGGTGGCATAGGTAAACACCTATACTGCTGCCTCACACAGCAATTTCAAAAATACAACTAAAAGACAAAACGGACATCATCCAGAACCACAGGAAAGCTGGCTTTCTGGAAATTCTACAACTAGAAGGAAAGAGAAATGCACATGGAGAATCAGAAGAGCTGCAAAGCCTGAGGTACGGAGAAAAACACGCACATGCATGGAAAGGATGGACCAGAAAGAAGATGGCGTCTGAGTGCCTGGCTGGCATGCTCTAGAGAGAAGGAGACAAAAGCTCCAGTCTGCACTGAACCCCAGTTCTGACTGCACTGAACCTCAGTTCTGGGTGAGACCTGGGGGACCCAGGCTCATAAAGGGGGGGGGGTGTCTGGACTGTAAGGCAGAATCTCAGCAAAAGGCAGAGGTCTGGAGGTGCACACAAGTGCACACACAGAGGATGGACTGTTGACTATGCCACTGGCTTGATCTGGTGGGAGGGAAACAGGAGATCCGGACAGTACTGAGACCCAGTTCCAACTGCACGGAAAATCTGGGAGTCCAGATTCATTGGAGGGTAGCAGGTGAAAATCGAGGCATCTTTCTCTCAGAGGTGCTTCCAGCAATTGCCTGCAGACACTGAGACCCAAGAATATTGTGGGGTGGGGCTGACTGGAAGCCAAAGCTGTCAACTCTATCCTGAAACTCCACCGCATCAAAGCTTAGCACAGAGGCTTTTCCAATTTTGCAAGTCTTGTCACATAAGGCGGTCTCCCAGCATACACACAGCTAATCCTCACAGCCAATTGGCCTGGAGGTCAATTCTTCCCGGTTGTACCAACAACAATAAAGACTTAACTGCAACAAGGCTGTATACTCAGTCCACAAAGGGGTGCACCAAGGGTGTCCACCTCAGGTAACAGGGGAGGCCAAGACACCTACCACATGAATATACCCTACCAACTCAGGGAAGCAGCAAAAATGCAGAGACAAAGAAACATCTTAATGAAATAAATGGAGGAAAGCAGACGACTGGATATAGAGTTCAAAACCACGGTCATAAGGTTTTTCGAGAGGTTCCTAGAAAAAACTGATAAATTCAGCAAGGCCCTCAAGGATATGAAAAAGGACCAACTAGAAATTAAACATATACTTCTACAGAGACACAACAGCAGACTAGAGGAATGCAAGAATCATGTCAAAGCTTTGAAATATCAAGAGGCAAAAAACACTCAACTGGAAAAGCAAAAAGAAAAAAGAATCCAAATACTTGAGCATAGTGTAAGAAGCCTCTGGGAAAACTTCAGGAATACCAACATCAGGATTATGGCGGTGCCAGAAGAAGAGAGAGAGCAAGATACTGAAAACCTATTTGACGAGATAATGACTGAAAACTTCTCCCAACTGGTGAAAGAAATAGACTTACAAGTCCAGGAAGCACACAGAACCCCAAACAAAAGGAATCCAAAGAGGATCACACCAAGACACAATATAATTAAAATGCCAAGTGCAAAAGACAAAGAGAGAATATTAAAACCATCAAGAGAAAAAACACTTAATTACCTACAAAAGGCACCCACATGATTGTCAGCTGATTTCTCAACAGAAACTATGCAGGCCAGACATGAGTGGCAAAAAATTTTCAAAGTGATGAATAGCAAGAATCTACAACCAAGATTACTCTACCCAGCAAAGCTATCATTCAGAATTGAAGGTCAGATAAAGAGCTTCACAGATAAGAAGAAGCTAAAGGAGTTAGTTCATCAACACCAAACCAGTATTATATGAAATGCTGAAAGGTATTCTTTAAGAAGAGAAAGAAGAAAAATGAGGAAAAGGTGGCTTCTTCAAACTAGAGCATGGATGGAACTGGAGAGCATTATGCTAAGTGAAATAAGCCAGTCAAAGAAAGATAAGTATCACATGATCTCACTCATTTATGGAATATAATGAACAACATAAACTGATGAACAAAAACAGATCCAGAGACAGAGAAGCATTGACTGTCAAACCTCAGAGGGATGGTAGTGGAGGGTGGGGTAAGAGGAGGAGATCAACCAAAGGTCTTGTATGCAACGAACATGGACACCAGGGGGGTGAGGGCATGAGTGGGGAGGGGGAGTTGGAAGGGGTAATGGGGAATGAGGAAACATATGTAATACCTTAAACTTAAAAAAAACATGAAAAAATATGAACAAGAAAAAAAAAGAATTACCATGATCTTTTTCATATTAACTATAATTATTATTATCCATTCTTACCCATGAATTTTTCTAAAACTTTTTCCTTCTTCACAAAGCCACCAAATATTACTATTATTGCTGTTTTTATTTGTACAGTTCTTTCTTCCCTATAAGCCTACTGTTGATGAATGTTTCTTTGGCCATTATTATTATGATTGTCACTGATATTATTTATTCTTCTCCATGAGTTCTCCTAGAATTACACTCCTCACCTTGTCTCCACTTTATGACTTCTCCTGGCCACACCACTGGAGGGTGCAGCAGAGCTGACACACCATTACTTGTGCGTCTTTCCAGACCTGCCCCACTTGCTTTTAACAGTAGAGAAGGAGTCAAGAAGGCAGAAGTGAAAGGACTTCCTCTCTATGCTTTCCATACTAACTATCCCTTCCTTGCTTGCCAGGGTCATAGTATTTCCTATAGTTTGGGGTCTGCTTCTTCTCTTTTTTTTTCCTCCTTGGTAGAATTATTTAAATAAGTAATCTCAACCAATAGCTGAAAATAAGTCAGCTCATGTTTTCCCAGAAAGCAAAAGAGGATCTAGAAGTAAAGAAAAAGTGAAAGAATTTATTGGATGTGGATGGAATCTATGAACATATTTCCAGAAATTCACAGACCCAGGAGGTATAAGCTAATGAGAGCAACTTCTTTTTACTGAGCTCTTACACTGAGACAAGTACATTATGTCTTATGGCACTCATATGAATTGGGCTCTCTTATCATTCTTCTGGTGCAAATGAGGGAACTGAGGCTGGGAGAAAGTAAGGGAGTTGTAAAGAAGAAACAGAGCTGATAAAGGGAAGTACTGGCATGTGATCCCAGGCTTGTCTGTCTCCTGGGCCAGGAACTTTCATCTTGACATCAAATTGCAGTTTAAAGAAAAAGTAGAAGAACTTGAAGTTCAGCAAGCATGTGTCAGAGATAGCTCAAGGTTATGCCTATTCATATTTATGTGATTGTGATTTGTTGTAATTTTCTCTAGTATTTTTCTTTCAAAGTATTGTGATTTTGTAGCCTTCAAATTTTGTTTGCACTTAGTATCTTTTAAACCTCACTAGTTGTTTTCTAACAGGGTCCTTGCTGAAAACCTCTCAGGAACCACAGATCTCCCTAGCTGATCTTACCTTTTTAGATTCTCTAACATATGCCCAGTGCATAAAGAGGAAATATTCATTTAAAGTTGATTATTTTAATGTTGCAAAATAGTCAGTAGTGTAATAACGTTGATACTATTAGCAGGCCTCAAACTGGCCTTTTTCCATGTTGTCCCAATGATTGTCAGGTCCGGCGCCAGAAAGATTCTCTGCCTAGGGAGGATTCTATCCTAGAACTTTTTTGAGGCCTGCTACCATTTACTCTGCTCTTTGTTCCTCTTTGAGCCTGGCTTCATTTGGCTGTTCTCCCTCTGGTATGCCCCTAGCTGGAGTGCCAGCCAAGCATTTGCCCTTCACATACCCCACCTGCAAACCGATACGCTTTTTCTCTTTGCTTGGCTGCCAGGGAGAGGATTTATATCAGGATTGCTCAACTAAGAAATGCTCAGCTCCATAAAATTCCAGTTCTTGCTCTCTGTCCATTTTTGTTCTTTTTTAGTGTTGATGCTTAATCTTTATGTTGGAGAATATTCATGGAAGTGTCTACCATTGAAAGATTTTTCTTTACTAGTAAGTCTTAGGTTTAGTGTACTGTGTCTCAAATTCTTTTAATTGCCTGGGCTAGCCCATCTCTTCTGTTATTGAGCCACTATCAATAAAGATAGTGTTCACTTTTTCAATAAAGTAAATGATAAAACGTGTTATTTTTACATGTGCACTCTGATAAAAAAAAGAGATGTTTACTACAAGTGAAGTTCTCTATGGAGGTCTGAGCCAAACCACAACCTGGCCATTTCTATAGTACTTTCTAAATAATCATACAAGTAGTAATATTATATAAAATAACCGAGTAGGGAAAAATAAGTTTTAATTGCTATAAAACTATTTCTTTTTTTCACAATTTCTTTATTGATTAAGGTATTACATATGTGTCCTTATCCCTTTATTAACCCCCCCCAACCCTCCCCCCACTCATGCCCTCACCCCTCCCTGGTGTTCATGTCCATTGGTTAGGCTTATATTCATGCATCCAAGTCCTTTGGTTAATCTCTCCTCCTTCCCCCCTCCCTCCCATACCTTTCCCCTGAGGACCAGCACCTAACCCTCCTCCCACACATACCACATTTACTGTTTCTCAATTGTGTTAGTAGGCAGCAGTAGGAAAGCAAAAGTAACCATAAAATTACCAACATTGAAGTATACTTTCTTCAAATGGTCTTAATTAAGAAAATTTTACTTTAAAAAGTGTCTTTATGCATGTGCCTATAATAGGCAGGTGGGAACCAGCATTTTAGCAATTACATAAGCCAAGGGATACATTTTGAGCCCTTGTGATGACTATTAGCCAAATGATTAAAGATAGTTTTAGAAGAGTGTTTTTAACATTGGATATGCACCAGAATAACACAAAGAGCTTTAGAAATAATCATTTACAAGTCCTAACCACAGATATTTTAATGTAGGGAGCATTCAGGTGATGGGAATTTTTCAAAGATCTTCAGGTGATTCCAGAATGACTAAGTTGTCATCCTCAGGCCTAAGAGTATTGCTATAACAAAGTATAATCTGTGTACCCACATAATCTGGGAGTTTGTAAGAAATGCCTAAAAATGAGGCCCTGCCTAGATCTACTCAATCAGCACTGCATTTCAACAGGATCCACTGGTGATTCATATGCACATTAAAGTTTGAAAAGCACTGTTCTAGAATAAGTGTGAGCTCTTGTAAAGCATCTTCTGAAAAAAATATTTTTGCTTCATCAACCAATCTGCCCACTGAATTCTGGGCTTTCTAAAATATGACATTTAAACCTGACAAACTCAATTGCAGATGGCCTCTGCACCAGTCTAAAAATGATGAATTCTCCCACTTCAGAAAAATGAGAAAAAGTGGTAGACTAGTATTGTTAGGGTCTAGTATTGTTTCTTTCTGGTCTGTATTATAATCTTGGATACCTCTCTTGGTAGTATCCAAAGACTTGTGGATAAGGAGAGAGATGTCAAAAGATTAAATAATACAATGATTTCCCCTCACCCCCAAAAGCAATGAAAATCTAAAAATGTCAGTCTTTTGAGTTTGAAGTTGATCCCCAGCACACTTCTAGAATGTATTATTAAGAAGATGATTTATCAGCCTTTGGAAAGGGACTTATTAATGACTAGGAACTGGCATGGGTTCATTAAGAGCAAGTCATGCCAGACTAAGCTTATTTCCTTTTGGATGGAGCTTTCAAGAGGATACTGCAAAAAATCATTTATTTGAGTTTTAGCTAGGATCCTGACAAACACTTCTATGATGTCTTTTCAGACATTATGAAGAAACAAGATAGGTTGATAGTATCGATAGCTGAAAGTTTAACTTATTAAATGATCATCAAAATGTATATATTTAATCAATTATTGTACATCCAGCAAGACATATGCTCTAATACTTTTATAAAGACAAAAATGAGACATTGATCAAATTTAGGAGTAAGACCAAGCTTGTAAGGATATCTGTAAAAATTGTACAATAGAAAATAAGAATCCTATTTGTTGTAATCCTCAGGTCTTATATAGGCATGATACTTTTTCTTTATTAAAATTTTAGATGGCATTTATTAAAGCTGGGGACAGTGAAACAAGGAAAGGCTGGGGAAATGAGCCTAGGCTGGTCTTCTTTGACTCACTAAAAAGTCAGAGAAAAGGGGACCTTGAGGAAAGATTCAGGGGGGTTGTCTGGAAGAAACTGCCACTGCCCATTGCTGCCTTTGCTGCAAACCTTGTGAGGTCCCTAGAGTTTAGGAGATACATATCTATGGGGAAAGAAAAGGGGGTGGGAGTTTCAAGCATCTTCCTGGGAGGGAGAGCGCACACTGGGACCTTGGGTTTGAGGGGTTTTAAAGGCTGGGTGTTTAAGGGAGGTCTGTGGGGGAGGATCTCAATAGAATTTTCATCAGTTTTATGCTGAAATATCTCAATGAAGTTTCTTCTCTTAAATTAATTTGTCCTTATTTGTGCTTGGCAAATGGCACTAATTGAATTTCCAATATATGTCTCTCTGAGTAGGGTGATTTAAGCTATTTACCCCTGGTTGGGAAAAAGTGTAAACCATTTATGCTTACTATTTACTAGGTGGTGCAAAATGTTTTTATATCTGTCTGCTTCTCTATTTCACTTGTCCTGGATTACTGTCCTACTTCAACCCCTCCCCCCCAAAGATACTTCCAAGCCTACAATTTTTAGGGGTGATGGAAAAATATGGTATGTCTTCAGTAATTGCTTCCTATATAGGGTATAGAAGTCTCTCCCTACCTGACTTAAAGGTGATCAGGTTATAGAACTGGAGACTAATTCCAGAGCAATTTTACATATATTATTTCATTCAATCCTCACCACAACCCTGCAAAATTAGCATAGTTATGATCTCCATTTCATATTCACTGAGTGGCCAGATTATTATGATCTCTGAATGCATAATAATCTGGCCACTCAGTGTATATCCTATATAATAAAAGGATAATATGCAAATTGTCCCCTCAACCAGGAGTTTGAACAGCAGGCAGGCCAGCCAACCACCCATGTCCCCCACTCCTTCCATGGCCAGGCTGGCCGGACCCCACTTATGCACAAATTCATGTACTGGGCCTTGCTATATATATATATATATATATATATATATATATATATATATATACACATATATATATACTGAGTGGCCAGATTATTATGCTTTCAGAGATCATAATAATCTGGCCACTCAGTGTGTATATAAAATGAGGTGGAAAGATTCTGTAATTCTCCAAGGGGACAAATAGTTGTGAAGTTGAGCACCTTTAAAAAATAATAAAACCTTCTTACTCTAATGTAGTTGACATGAATATGAAGTTGTATATTTCAGCTCTAAAATTAACTACATATACCAGAGTGAAGGCAAGACTTAGTAGTATTTCTTTAAAAGGCAGGGAGTTTTCAGTTAGCTTCAAACTTAGTATGAGCTCACAGTGTTATGTGGTTGCTAAATATGCTATTGAGATCTCAGGGATATATCAATGCAAGTATAGAGTCCATCACATTGGAGGTGATAGTTTATTTGTATCTAAAGTTAATTAGAGCATCACTAAAATATTGTTTTGCTTTGATTGCTGCAGTTGAAGAAAATGGGGGTGTTTTACTTTAAACAACAAATACTTAAGGAAGAATTTTATGTATTACATTTTTTGGTGGAACATTGAATATAAAAGCTGGAAGAATGCAGCTCTCAGAACATAAAATATTTTTTTCATCTTTGAAGAGAAAACCACTCCTTATAGGTAGGAAGTCACCCCTATGTACCCCCACCCATCCTCTAGAAAGGTTCAAGCAGAAGTTGGTCAGCTACTTGTTTGGTGTGTTGTAGAATGTTTGTGTACTGTATCATCTCTGATGACTCTTAGAATTATATAATTTTTCAAATTTAAGATTCCTTCACTGTGTTTAGATACATATAACCAAGTCCAAATTTGGGACATCAATTGATGAATTCCCCAGGATTGACTGCTGGGTTTAAAATAGAACAATTGCTTGAGTAATGATCCCACAAAATAAGAGAGCTTTGGGTAGTTTTGAAAAATTTGTTTTGACAAGCCATACTTTATAGGATTTGTTTCAAGTTCAAAACTAATTCTAGTCCCTGATGTACATTCTGTTAACCTATGATATAATGTAGATTATTTTTGGGCCTTCAGCATATGGTGCCAACTATAGCTTTCTGAAATAAGAAGATATTCTCTCACAAAAGTCATTCTTTATAAGCCAATAACTATTGTGAATGCTTTGAGTTTCTCCACACACACTTACCATACCCAGTTTAAGGCATGATTTTAGTCAGAATCTTATAGAGTTATTTTCTTAAAATCTATATGATGGTCTGGCCTAGAAACTATTGTTGGAGGTGGGGAAACAACTGAGGGAACATCTCTCTTCTGCAAGCCTCTATTGACCTGCCACCACCAGCCTTTTTCAGGAATTTCCCCAGAATGGGAGTCATCTGTCTGTATAAAACCTTAATGTGCAAATTGACTGAACGACAGAACTATCTGCTGAACAACCGAACAGTGGGGGCCCTCTCCCTGATTGCCCACAAGTCACCCCACAGATCAGCCCTGATCACTGGCCAGGCCTAGTGACCCTACCCTATATATTGGGAACAGTTTCTTAGATTTAAAAATTAAAACATGGAAAGGCTACTCTAACACTGAAAAAAAAAAGGATGGTGCAACAATGACATGCATGGACTCTGGCTTGCACATATTGTGGTCAGCCCTGATTCTGACATTTATAACTGTGTGACAAATCCAATTACTTAACTTCTCTCTGCTTCAATTTTTCTACCCATAAGATGGGGAAAATGGTAGTACTGCCTCAGAAGGATCAAGTTATGTACCACTTTTTATAATCAGAGCAAAATCATGTAGCTGCCCATATAACAGTAAGATTCTTTTTACCTGTATGAAAAGTATGATCACTGGTGCATGCAGCATCCTGGATTGCTAGAGGAATGTCTGACTGCTGGTTTAGGCCTGTAAACCAGCAACCAGACACCCCCATGGGGTTCCGGACTGCAAGAGGGTGCAGGCTGGGCTGAGAACCTCCCCCCTGCCCCATGCACGAATTACATGCACCAGGCCTCTAGTTTCATTATATTAACTACCTTTTTAGGGGAAAGTTGAAAAATCAGTCTACATTAGAATAGAGTGGCTTGGAGTTCTGGGAGGTAAGGGGAGTGATCAAGACTAAGTTTGAGGACATGAACAAGTTTTCCTTCTTAAAGAAATACTTCCTTCTTAAACTGATCCATTGATAAAGAAGGGGAATGGAAAAGAAGAGAGAGGCATAACTGGATTTTAACAGGAAGGCCACATATTTAGAATTGGGCAGTGGAGAGTAAGTTAGACCTCTAATGTACCTATTTCCCTAAAAAGTGCAACGTCAGGATCTTAGAATAGCCTGAGACAACATAGCTTAGTGGTTATAGATGCAAATTCTTTGTAGCCAGACTGCCTTGGTACAAATATTATCCCTAAAACTTGTTGACTGTCTCACGTAAATCTTTATGGGGCTCTGTTTTCTTCTTTGTAAGAAATATGAATAATGATAATACTTACCTCATATACTTATTGTAATGATGAAGATGCTTAACATTTAAACTCTAGAATAGAGCCTAAAACTTACTAAGTTAATATGAATGTCAGTACCATAAAATAAATTAAAAAGTAGGGTACAAAGTTGGTCAATTTAGTAAATATTTATTGCATACCTTCCATTTCCAGATACTGTGCTATCCAAGGTTAAATATGGGAGAATTTGGCTTTTGAATCAGTCAAAATTGGATTCTAATATTAACTCTACCCTTGGCTCTGACCTAGGTGGCCTTGGGCATGTTATCTAACCTCTCTAAGCCTCTGTTTCTTCATGTGTAAAATGGCAATAACAATAACATGAGGCCATAAAGGATTGTTGTTTGGAGTAATTGAAGTAGTAGCTATATATGTGGCTTATGGAATGAGGCTCACTAAGTTCTAATATATTATTTATTTAATCTGGATCTTATACAATGAGATAAATGTCAAATCAAGTCTTAGATAAATTTCAAAATACATCAGGAGAACAAAGGACTAAATTGCCAAGAGCTTGTGTACAAAAGAGCTATGAGTTTGGTTGACCACAAGTTCCCTATGAGCCAACAGTGTGATTTAGCTACCTAAGGGCTAGTGTAATTTTAGATGGTATTAAGAGAAATGGTGAGTTAAGATCCCAGAAAGTAATCATTTTGCTGTCATCTGTACTCTGTGTTGATCAGATCACTTCTGACATATAGGCCTGCATTTTGATTACATGTTTCTGAATAAACAATGTCAAACTCATTGACAAACTGTCCAGAAATGGTGACTTGGGTTGGGAGGCACTGGAAAACCTTACCATGAGGACGAGCTTAAAATAATTCAGGAGAGAATCACTAAGGCAATATTTGAAACAGTTCTTTCTTTTAATGAAAATGTTTACAGAACACATCCCACATCCAATCTGTCAACAAATCCTGTTGGCTCTTTTCTCATATTTTATTAATAATCTAACCATTTCTTATCACCTTTCTGCTACTGTGATGACCTGACTCACCCTATTTTGCCTGATTATTGCAATAGCCTCCTAAAAGATCTCTCTGCTTCCACTCTTGCTGCTTAGTCTATTATTTACACAGAAGACTGGATGGTCCTATTTAAATGTTAGTCTAATCATGTCACTCCAGAGGCCTCCTGTTTCATTCAGAGTATAAGTCAAAATCCTTACAAAGACTTATGGCTCCCATTACCTCTCTGACTGTAACCCCTTCTACTCTCTCCTTGTTTACACTTCTCCAGTCACTGTAGTCTAGTCACAAATTCCTTAAAGTAGCCAGGCATTTTACTGTTTCAGGGCTGCTGCATTTGCTCTTTTCTCTTACTAGAACCCATTTTGCCTACATGTTTGCCTAGCTTGAACTGTTTCATCATGATAAGTCAAATGTTAACTTCTCAGTGAGGTATTCTAAAGTATCCCTTTTTAAACTGCAACAATTTCCCCACAAAACTCATACTATTGTATTCCTTGCTCTGCTTTTTTCACCACATCATTTATCATTGTTTCATAGTCTATGTGACTAGAGGCCTGGTGCATGAAATTTGTGCACTGGAGGGGGTCTCCCTATCCGGCCTGCACCCTCTCACAGTCTGGGACCCCTTGCTTCTTACCACCTCCCTGCTCCTTGCTCCTCAATGCTGCTGCTGAGGTGGGAGAGGCTCCCGCCACCGCCACTGCTGCTGCACTCACTAGCCCTGAGCCCAGCTTCGGTGTGAGTAGTGCTCCCTCTATGCACTGACCACCAGGGGGCAGCTCCTGCATTGAGTGTATGCCTTCTGGTGGTCAGTCCACATCATAGTAACTAGTTGTTCTGGTTGTTGTGCCTTAATGGTCACTTGGGCTTTTATTATGTAGATTACTCTATATAATAACAGGTATATAAAGTATATGAAAGAACTGTACTGGTTGAATCTGGCAAGAGTTGGGTAGGAATGAACTCTGCCTTTTCTGAAACCTGGATAATTAAAAATTAACTACATAAAGATAGATTTGCAAGAGAATCTTGGCCCAATTCTGGAAGAACCATTAAGTGAGATATTCTGGACTCAGGGAGGACAACTAAAATTTTCCAAATATTGTAAGACTATTCAGGGTAAGAAGTAGTTTTTATCTAGATTGCAGTTTGAATCAGAACTAGAGCCAGTGAGTATGAAAGGAATATAAACAGACACATATGCGATCAGTCAAACAATCAGAAGTTTTCAGGTTGTCTCATAAAGTGATGAGCTCCCATACCTAGAGGTGTACAGAAAGAGGCTGTGTACCTCTCTGTCAGCTCCGCTATAAGTGAGATTCTGTAATGGATTGTGGATTGGGCCATGCCACCTAGATAATCTGTAGCTCTGAGAAATTGGGCCCAAAGGTGTGTGAGCTTAACTATTAGGTAGAATTAACATTTTTTTAAATTGAGGAGAGCATCTTTGGCCTTTGTTCCTAGAGTCCCAGAACCAAATTCTCCTCTCAAAGGTCCATTCCACCTTAATTGATATTCAATTTCCCAGAAATTACCTAATGCTGGGCTGATGATTAGAGGCCAGCCAGGGTAAAGGGACTGATTCCCATGGCAACCAGGTTGAAAAAACATACCATGTGGAGAATTTTCAGCAACAAGCTACATTTGAATTATAAATAGATATTTAATTCATTGAGAGTTTGTGATGACTTTTGCATTATAAGTAGATTTTTAATTCGTTGAGATTGACAGCGAATAGGAAAGTTAAATCTCGAAACCACTCTTTGTCTTTAAGTATTTCACAGTTAATTGACAACTATTTTTTTTCCTTTTAAATCATCTAGAACTTTGGTTTTTTAAGTGAAAGAACAGTATATGTGTTTTTAGAAAACAGACTAACAGTCCAGTGTCACAATATTTCCCACTATTTGTTTCTCTCTGAAAAGTTTATACAATTTTTCTGATAGTGTATCTTTGTCTGAATCTTTTCCACACAGGAGACCCCAGATTCAATGTCAATTCCATAAGAATCTTTCTTAGTCATGTTTGCCTCATATACTTTCTGTTTTTCTAACTCAGAAGCTTCCCTAAATTTCAGTCCTCGGCCCTTTGTTCTTTTCTTTTCTTTTTTCTTTTCCTTGATGAACAGTTAAAACAATCAACTTATTACTTGCTAACTAACATGTACAGCCTTGCCACTAGCCTTGACAATACACTTTGGAATACCCAATGATTCCGAAACAAAATCAAAACTGATCAAAGGACTTTTATCCTAAAACCAAGGACTCAGAACAGGCCTCTTTCCAGTATTTAAAGTGTACATTTGATTGAGGGTTAGGGATGGAGAGTTTGAAGGCATAGAATGGTTTTAACATAAAGCAACAGTCAGGTTTTGATAAATTCAAATGGAAAAGCACTTTTGAAATGCAAATTTTAGGAACATTATGAGAAATTAGTATAAGCAACTAACAGAATCTCATCAAATGGAAATCAGAGTGAGATTTTGTACTCCCAAAGAACTTAATATAAATTAGTCTATATAGTACTCAGAATGTTTCATTTTGTAAGGATTAAAGGAAATATAATGCATTTTTCCATTAAGTTGCTGAGTAAATAACTTTCCTAATAT
The DNA here is from genome assembly GCA_027563665.1 of Antrozous pallidus. Lineage (NCBI taxonomy): Eukaryota > Metazoa > Chordata > Mammalia > Chiroptera > Vespertilionidae > Antrozous > Antrozous pallidus. Next base: position 37,511,703 of record CM050509.1, on the reverse strand, counting down.
AAGAATATAGGAGTTGCTTTCTGAAATTTATTGTGAACAGGTGTAAAGAAACTCATTGTGCACATTTCTTTATTGAACAGTATTAGCTTAAAATTAAACAGTATTGGGAGGTGAGGAATTTTAGGGTCAGTGTTGAAGAGGTCATGACCTCTTCTAGAATCCATGGTTCAATTCTTCGAAGTTTTGAATAGGTTCAAGGAACTAGGCAAGTTCCTTTTCCCAATTCAAACACCCAATGTGTGCTGAATTCCCACCTATGGGGAAAGTAACATACTGATCCAGGGAGGCTTAGAATGTGAGAAAATCTCCATTTGCAGTCCTGGGAATGGACACTGGTATATCTGCCCCAAACCACCAACCTCAACTGCTTACTTGCCCCCTGACATCTCACCACTAAAGGTCCATTTTTCCCCAGGTAAACAAAGTTCTCTTTAGGGAGGGGCAAGTACTCAACTTTATCAATTGTGCACACTTAAGAATGAATTAATGTATACCCTCTGGTTGTGAGGTAAGGGCTACAAAGCATACTTTGCCAATTTCAAAGTTCTACAGAGGGCTAATCCTGATGTTTGTGTACTACAGATCTGGCAGTAACAAGGTAAAAAGGATTTAACTTCAGTATTTGTCCTCCTCAGGATCAACTTGGAGAGAACTTTTGACATTTACTTTTTCATTCATCCATTCATTCAATAATGAAATGAGATTGCAATATGACATTCTGTCCAGGGATCATGTCTTAAATCAAATTGCTAATTACTATTTTGGAGCCTTCCCTCCCTCCTTCCACACCTTATCCTTGAGTTCCTTTCTTTGTATTGGCAGCCCTATGTTCTCTTATTCTGTTGTGGAGGTCACTTCCAATACACCATTTTTGCTAAGTTGTAAGTGGACAACAGACCAATGAAAAATCACTGCCATAGTTTTTGCAGTTTAATACTGAATATTGTCTTTTTTTCAGAATAATACATTTTTAATAGAATTATATTCACCAGTAAATCAATACTGGAGGAACTACAGGGCTTGGGAATCTGCATTCAGGAAACATCTAACCCTATATCTACAGTTGAGAGTAGAGCTCACAACTCACAGAATCCCCGTGACACAGCTCAGGTGATTAGTGGTCAAGGAATAGAAGATGGGGCTGACTCTCAGAGTAACCAGTCAGATTTTCAGGTTTCTGAGGAGAAAAGAGAGATGAGAGGAAAGCTCTTGTAAAGGAGGAGATTATTATACTGGGACTGACAGGTGCACTGAGGTTCTCTAAGAGATTGATGATGAAGAGTTGGAGTTGGTGCCCAGTTCTTCTTCTTGGTTACACTCTTCAAGGGCTATAGTCTGGTCCCTTCTATCTGTCTCTGAGTCTCTGTGAAAAGAAAAAGACATGACTAAATGAGTATCCAGAACTATCAACCTGAAACAGGTTACATTGTGGGGCTAAGATGCTGGAGGCACACTCAGAGCATTGTTTTTACAACAGTCCTGGGTTCACAAAAAGGAGGCTGACATGAGGTATTTACCTGGTTTGGAGTTGAGGCCATTTCCTCCACTCTATGGCTAGCACCACCCCCAAAGCTACAATCACCACTACAATCAGGGTACTTCGGACAATGTTCCCCGCAGTGCACTCCTGAGCAGCAAGCCCTATGATGATAAAAGAGGAGAAACCAAGGCCACAGGTGTTAATGCATATATGTCATACTTGATCTCACATTGCCTACTTATCTGGCCTCCTTTTTTCTTTTTTGTTGTGTGTATAGTTGTTTTTTTTAGAGCTATGTGTTGAAGCTATAGAGAAGTGATCAGAGACAATGTTTATGCTGAGGGATAAGCAGTCTTCCTTTTGTGGATAGTGAAAGAGACCTTGGAAAAATATGGTTCACTATCTTTGAGCAAATCTGAGCTCCCACCGCTTCACCATCCTTAGAGAAATATCACCATACCTGTGTCTGACTTCAAACCCATCCTCTCCATATAGGGGTTGTCTCCATGGGGACTATCTTTGGGATACCAGATGTGTCATGCCAGGACCTAAAGGGATTATCCACTCACCTGTTGCATCCACCAGCTCCAGGGAGTCACTCGACTCTGACCAGATACCAGAGTGGGCCTGGAGGCGGTAACTGCAGCTGTAGTTTCCAATGCCTTTTCCTTCTACGTTGTTAATGACAAAGTTTCCATCCTCTGAGAACTGCTGAGGTACTTTGTCTCTGTCATGTTTCAGAACAAATTCAACACCTGGCATGGGTCCTCGGCACTGAAGGGTGATGTCCTTCCCTAGCTTGAACACAGTGCTGGGCCAGGCTGACAGGGAAGGTTTAGGGGGCTTATCTGCAACCAACAAAAACACCGAGTTATAAGAAGTAGCCCTGAACCAAACCCTTTACCCCGTTAGGGTAAACTACTAAGAACACTATAAAATCTAGACTCTTACTGAAATCTTCAGGACCTTACCAGTCACCCAGATGTGCAGGGAGTCACTGTGATTTGAAGCTGCAAGGGGGGCAGAGTCTAAATAATAGACACAGCTATAGATCCCAGAATCTTCACCTCTCACTGCTGGCATCCAGAAGTCAGCCCTGTAGCCACTTGGCTGCTGTTTGTCTATGGGTTCTGGAGAACCCTCCTTCAACAGGACAAATGTTGAGTCTGGAAGTTCCCCTTGACATTGAAGAGTCATATTTTTTCCAGGGGACACCATGGGACTAGGCTGGGCTAATAGGCTGGGTTTGGGGAGCAAACCTAGAAAAAATTAACTCTTGTCAGAGAGAAGTGGTCACTTGCCAGTGCATCACCTTTGGAGACTCTGTTCAGTAAAGAAAAAAGACTATTAAACTTTTTGAAAACCAGTATATTCCCTCCTTTCTACACCCCATGACCACTCCAGAACATCTTCCTTTTACCTGTGACTATGAGTTCCAGGGTGTTGCTAGGCTGTATCTTGATAGGGCTGGCCCAGTCAGGGTGGTAGCAGCAGGTATAACGTCCTATGTTAGCACCAGATAAATTGGTGATGGGAAATGCCCCATCATAACTGGTAGATCCCCAGGGCTGTATTGAAGTGGCTTCTTTTTCTTTATGCAGAATGTATCCTACTCCATGAACTGGCCCTTGGCACCAGAGAGTAACATTCTGCCCCATTGGAACCACAGAACTGGGCTCAGCAAACAACCATGGCTTGGGGAATGTGTCTAGGAAGAGACCAAAGATGTAAAATGTTGAGTATGAAAACTTAGCACTTGGTGAATTAACCGTTTATCTTTCTCCTTCCTGCCACTTCCCTCTATGGCCTAGCCTAGATTTCCAAGAAGAATTACTCTCCCTAATCCCTACAGCCATTGTCTCTGTCCCAGTTCTGTGTTTTGTCTGTCCTTACCAGTCACCCAGATCATAATGGGCTTGCTGAGATGTGATCCCCTGTTTGACATGGTCGTCTCATAGTAGACACAGCTGTAGTTCCCAGAGTCCTCTGCTCCTATAGTGTGCAGGAAGAAGTCAGCTGAGTTTCCTGATGTACTCTGGAACTGTAAAGGAACCTGGGTTCCCTCATGCAAGAGGGCGAATCTCATGCCCTCGAGTGCCCCTTGGCAATGCAGGATCACATTCTTCCCAGGAAGCACCACAGGACCTGGCTCTGCCAGGAGAGTGGGTTTGGGGTAGAATTCTGAAATTAAAGATACCACAACATGAGAGAAGCCTGCCCATAATATTTCATATTCTGTAAATGTTTTTCACAGTTATTGTAAGAAACAATATGTGTATTGTAGAAAATTAGAAAATACAGCAAAAAAACCCTAATGAAAATAATATAATTCTACCACACAATGATAACCATTCTTTATACATGTTTATATATTTATTTCTATTAATTTTTCTGTACATGTCCATGTCATTATAGCTATAATTATTTGGATAATTGAGATTTTATTGTGTGCATGGTTATGTAGGTTAATATTTTTCACTCAACTTTACACTGTAAATATTTTCTGATGTCGTTACATAGCCTTTTAAAACCCTTATTTCTATTGCTGCATAATGTGCATCCCACATTTCAAGGTATTCACCCTTTCTTAAGGGCCATCCAGCCCACCAATTTCTGACCAACCAACTAAAGAAAAAGTGGATATTGAGCCTAAAGGGTTCAATAAAATAATTTTAGAAATAGGGCAATATGAAATAAAATAAACAAGCAATAAGATAATTGTAGAAATAGGGCAACATGAAATTGGCTCTAGGGATTTGACACCCCATCTGCCTCACTTCTTTCCCCAGAAATCAATTACTTGACTCTTCCCTATCTTTTATTCCTATGTTGATAATTTCAGTAGCTTCCTTGCATATGCTGTTTCCCATGTTCTAGTCACTGTTCTAAGCACTTTCTTGGTGACTTTTAGAAAGAACATTTATTCCTCCCCCACTGACAGGCCTTCCACTCACTGTCCCAGGGTCAGTAAAACCCTCCACCTTTATTTACCCACTCCTGACCTGTTACCACAAGCTCCACAGAGACGCTGGGTTCAGACCAGGTAGCAAAATCATAATATCGGCAGCTGTAATTTCCTCCATCACTGAAGCCCACTGAAATGATTACGAACTGAGCTGCACTGCCCCCTGAGTTTGTCCAAGACCTGTCACTGGATGCTATTTCACTTCCATCTTTGTAAAGAATAAAACTCATGTGCTGCTGTGGAGTAGAGCAATTGAAAGTCACTCGGGCACCAGGAGTGACCACTGGGTGGTCCCATGTATTGAAGAAGGGCTTCGGGTACATTTCTAGAAGATGAAAAAAAAAGAAAACAAAACAAAACAAAACAAAACAACAACAACAACAACAACAAAAACAACTTAACGGGGGGTGGAGGAAGAATAGTTCATATATTGGTTCCAGGAAGCTACTTTGTATTTTGTTGCATTCATAATTAGATACATTTTAAAATGTAGGCAAATTCACTGCAGACAGAGACCTCTCACTCTTACCCCTCACTTCCTGTGGCAGAATCCTCATTGTAATCAGGGCATATAATGGAGGCTAGCTAAAAGAGTGAAGTGTCATTGGGCCTCTGCTCATTCCCTGAGCCTGTTTGTTCACATGGACAAGAAGGGGAAATATGCTCTACAAGGTATCATTCCCCTTTCTTGTCCAAATATCCCTTGAATATTTGCTCTATAGCTAAATAAAATAATTAATATAAAATAATTAGAAAAATTAAATCACCCTCCACAAACCCTAGCTATTAATAACAATTACTGCTATTAATATCGTGCAGCCAGAGGCCCTGGCACTCCCAGCGCCACGCCTGCCTGGCTCTAAGATTGGACACAGGCTCCTAGAACCGGCAACAAAGTTTGCGTTAGGGAGAGGAGCGTCTGACCCAGAGTTTTGCCTTCCCTTTCTTCTCTCACATACCCTTTTCAGCTTTACCTTTTATAATAAGTTCCAGGGGCTCACTGGGCTCAGACCACTTGAAGGGGCGCATTTCAGTGTGAGTGCTGCAGCTATAATTGCCTTCATCTTTATCCTCCATTCTTGGAATTGTAAAGAAGGCTTCTCTTCCAACTGTACCGAGTTGCTGGACAGGTTCCTGCAATCCCTCTTTATACAGAGCAAATCCCATGCCTGCCAGCCATCCTTTGCACCGGATTTGCAGTTCCTGGCCTCGGATTGGAGGGGGCGCAGAAATGACAGGTTTGGGGAGCATGTCTAGAAAACAAAATGGGGTGGAAAAGGAGTCCAAAGTATGAGGTGCCCAAATGGGACACTTGAAGTAATTTTGTCGATAAAAAAAATCCATTTTGGACTGACTGGTCTTTGGCTCCTCCTGTCAGTCTCCTCTCATTCTCTTACCAACCCCTGCCTTATTCCAGTGTCCCTTCTCCCCTACATGCAGCACAAACCTCTTAACTCTTAGTCTTTGTGCATTCTTCCATACTCAGCAACAGTATTGGGGTCACAGGGGCTCTGGGGATTAGTTTGGAAGGGCCCTTGGACATTTCTTACCTGTCCCTACCAGCTCAAGTGCCTCACTGGGCTCCGACACAGCCATTTCTTCCCATGAATGGCAGTGGTAACTCCCGGTGTGACTCTGGGTCAGGGCGCCAAGGGGGAAAGCAGCCCGGACCTGCTTTGAGGCTGGGCGAGTTGCAATCCACCCGGTTCCATCTTTCAGCAGCACAAATTCCTTTGTTGAGCCAGAAGGGCTTCTGCACCACAGGGTTAAGTTCTTCCACGGGGCCAGAGGGAAGTTGGTCTCTGCCCATAGCTCAGGTTTAGGGGTTGGCATGATTATTTCTAGAAACAGCAGAGTTAATACAGCCATCCTCCTTCCTCTCCCCTTTTCCTTGCCCTTAAACCCCATACCCAGATCACACCACCCACCTCTCCTTTCAAGTCAAATCTAAAGATTTCCCTTCCTTCAGAAGGTGCAGGGAAATGGAGAACTTCATGTCTTAGATGAGACTCAGAAAAGTAAAGACGCTTGGGGGAAATTTTATTTTGCACAAAAGCAGAGTTGGAGGCTGAATTTTGCCAACAACTTTAGCAAGTGCTCCTTCCTGGCTGTCCTTCCCTTCCAGTCACTCTCTGTCCACTGACACTGACACTGACACTATGTAGTTATTTCGGATCTCTAGGGAGGAATGTCCCAGTCTGTAGCAGAAAAAACTCACCAGTCTCTTCTGTCAATACTCCATTGCACAGTCCTGCAAAAGAAATTGCTTCCAGGACTCTGCCCCCTCCCTCACGGGATTTTACCCAGTCCTTCTGCCCAGACCCTTACCTCACCCCCTTGTACTCACCGCAGCAGAGAAGAGCCGTGATTATGAACAGCATGGCGACCCCTTGAGCTGTTCGCAGACACCAGGCTTCTCTAGTGAGACCAGAAAAGAGATGAGAGGAGTTGCTGGGATTAGTGGGAGGGCGGAGAGAAGGGGGCGGCAATTTATGTCATTGGCTTACTCACCACCCAATAGGGATTGGATATGAGCAGGATAATGGGGAAAAATATTTTCTGACACTGATGGTTTTTCTTTTTGAGGACCTTACCACCCACAAACCTCTTGCTCTTTCATGACCCACATATCCCCCTTCCTTCCCTCTCCTCAGCCTATATCAGATGTCAGCTCCCCATGGTCCCTAGTTAGGCTATTGCTGAAATTGAGATGTCAGATGTAAACATGCTTTTGTAATTCTAGCTCTCAGAACCTCTGGAGCTCAGTGTGATCGGCAGTTCTGGGTGGTGGGTGTAGGGGTAGAGGAAGAAATCTTGAGTGTTTCACCTTTGTCATGCTTAAGTTTGGGAGAAGGTTTTATTATAGCAGTATTGGTCCTCAGACTGACCTCCCTCACCTGCCTTTGTTATGGACGAGTTGCCTAGGCAGCCACAGTGAATTACCAGAGGATTGTCAGTGCTGAGTTAAGCTTGTCATAGAGTGGGATCTCTCTACTCCACCCTCCCCCAGATTATGACTAGAAATATGCAGCAGCTTTGGGTTATTGGTCCTATAAAATTAGATATTAAGTCAAAATACATTTGAAAAATTTTACTTAGAAAACACTAACTCTCCTTCCTGGTCAGAAAAACCTGCTTTTCAAACTGCTTTTTCTGAAATCTGCTTTAAAAACTCATTCTTTGTTATAGTGGTCCTGGACTGAAGTAGAGCACTTAAAGCTACATTCTTTCAAAGCCCAGGTTTGGAAGTTACCCCAGTGTATGTGGGACTCAGGGTAGATTCTAAGGAGAACTAGAATTTGTTCTCCACTGAAAGGTTGAAAACTCAAGGGATGGTAAATTTTGCAGAAGGCTTAGGTGGTGGCTCCCTTCTTGTTATTAAAGCACCCTGTCCCTCAGATCCCATTGGAAAACACAGACAAACACAATCATAATCCATTGTGTACTGAATACTCCCAGACACACAAAGTTCTGTGATCACGGTGGTGGTGGTAATACAGCCAGGAGCAGAGGGTGGGGAGATGTAGGCAAGACATTCAGGAACTGAGGCTCCCACTAGGCCAGGAGCTTTCATTTCTCTTCTCATTTTTAAACAGAATTGCCTGAGCACAGGCCATGGGAATGGAAAGAGAGGGCAATGGCATCAAAGATAAAAGGAAATGGCAGGAGAATCTGTTTAGCTTGCCATTTTCTGTGTCATAGGAAGACATCTGATTCCCTGGCCCAATCCATTGCCTCATCAGATTCCCATTCAAGTTAAGAGTCTATTCTCAGTATGCTCTGCACAGGTAGTTGGAGGGCAGAGTGGCAGAAAGACTGGTTTACGTGGCAAGTAAGATAAACCACAAAACTATCCTTTGAGAGCTATGGATTAAAGATGAAAAGTTGGAATGGGAGGCTCTCTCCTCCTCCTCTTTGTCAGACAGCCTCTCCTCCTGTGCTGTGCCAGTATTCACAACCCTGAGACATCATGGTGAAGGTCGGAGTGAATGGATTTGGCCACATTGGGCGCCTGGTCACCAGGGTTGCTTTTAACTCTGGCAAAGTGAACATTGTCGCCATCAATGACCCCTTCATTGACCTCGACTACATGGTCTACATGTTCCAGCATGACTCTACTAATGGCAAGTTCAAAGGCACAGTCAAGGCTGAGAACGGGAAGCTTGTCATCAATGGAAAGTCCATCTCCATCTTCCAGGAGCGAGATCCTGCCAACATCAAATGGGGTGATGCTGGTGTTGAGTATGTTGTGGAGTCCGCCGGTGTCTTCACTACCATGAGGAAGGCTGGGGCTCGCTTGAAGGGCATAGCCAAGAGGGCCATCATCTCTGCCCCTTCTGAAGATGCCCTAATTTTTGTGATCGGTGTGAACCATGACAAGTATGACAACTCCCTCAAGATTGTCAGCAATGCCTCCTGCACCACCAACTACTTGGACCCCCTGGCCAAGGTCATCCATGTCAACTTTGGCATCGTGGAGGGACTCATGATCACAGTCCATGCCATCACTACCACCCAGAAGACCATGGATGGCCCCTATGGGAAGCTGTGGCATGATGGCCGAGGGGCTGCCCAGAACATCATCCCTTCTTCTACTGGCGCTGCCAAGGCTGTGGGCAAGGTAATCCCTGAGCTGAATGGGAAGCTCACTGGCATGGCCTTTCGTGTCCCCACCCCCAATGTGTCAGTTGTGGATATGACCTGCCGCCTGGAGAAAGCTGCCAAATATGATGACATCAAGAAGGTAGTGAAGCAGGCATCAAAGGGCCCCCTCAAGGGCATCCTGGACTATACTGAGGACCAGGTTGTTTCCTGCGACTTCAACGGTGATAGCCACTCCTCCACCTTTGACGCTGGGGCTGGCATTGCCCTCAGTGACCACTTTGTCAAGCTTGTTTCTTGGTATAAAAATGAACTTGGCTACAGCAACAGGGTGGTGGACCTCATGATCTACATGGCCTCCAAGAAGTAAGAGTCCCCGGGGCCACCAGCCCCAGAAAGAGGAAGAGAGGCCCTCTGCTGCTGGGGAGTCCTTGCCAGATCAGGCCACTGACACACTGAAAATCTCCTGACCACCGTTTCCATCCCAGACCCCATGAAGAAGGGAAGGGGTGTAGGAAACCCTACTTTGTCGTGCACCATCAATAAAGTTCACTGTACCATGTACTCAGCAGCAGCAGCAGAAGAAGAAGAAGAAGAAGAAGAAGAAGAAGGAGAAAGAGAAGGAGAAGGAGAAGGAGAAGGAGGAGGAGGAGGAGGAGGAGGAGGAGGAGGAGGAGGAGGAGGAGAAGAAGGAGAAGAAGAAGAAGAAGAAGAAGAAGAAGAAGAAGGAGGAGGAGGAGGAGGAGGAGGAGGAGGAGGAGGAGGAGGAGGAGGAGGAGAAGAAGGAGGAGGAGGAGGAGGAGGAGGAGGAGGAGGAGGAGAAGGAGAAGAAGAAGAAGAAGAAGAAGAAGAAGAAGAAGAAGAAGAAGAAGAAGAAGAAGAAGAAGAAGGAGGAGGAGGAGGAGGAGAAGGAGAAGGAGAAGAAGAAGGAGAAGGAGAAGAAGAAAAGAAAAGTTGGAATGGGAGTTGGATAACATCTAGGGAGGCAGGAGAGCATGGCTTATTGCAAAATAAAAAGTTCTGACCAAGTTAATATGGGAGACATCAATAATCTCTGAGAGTAAGGGTAGTATAGGTATGAAACCTGGGCACTCTCCTGGGGGGATAAGTTTTTCAGCTTCCAAAAATTATTCATTTTCCACCCTCTTGCTTGGGTACTGATCCCTCTGTGAGGTGAAAGAGAAAGATTTGGGGATGTTAAAGTTTTGTGTCTTAAACCCAGTGGATGGGGAATATAAAAGGTGTACCCTTATGGCTTGTCTCAACCTGAGCATGACTCATGCCTGAGTCTGGACTCAGCTAGGTAGAGTAACAGGGTGCTGAGATAAGACAGTTACCTGATTCTGAGTCTCTAACACTTCCACCTTATCCACAGCACTACCAACAGCAAGGTGACAAATTGCTGTTAGGGACAACCTGATAGCTTCATCCAAACATAATTCCAGGTGAGCAAGCCTGTGGTCAAAGAAAAACAGAAGCAGGGGCACTGATGGGGATAGGAATAGATGAACACATTCATGGGGGAAGGACGACCTCGCTATTGACAATGAAGGTAAGGTGAGACATAACTGGGCTTCTTTTCATGAAGAATTGGAGCCTTGAAAGTATTCTGCTCACTGACTTTGAGTTATTGTGAAACCACCCCAGGGGAATGGTGCCCAGACTCAAGGGCCCTGACTTACAAGCTCCTGACTCCCCTTTAGATATCTATTTAGACACTGATCTGGGATACCAGGGTATCATGGTCAACTTAATGAAGGGGAATCCCTATGAACCGTTGTCCTCTTACCTGCTGGCCCTATCAGCTTTAGAGGCTCATTTTGATGTGACCAGATGTTAGGGTGTGCTTCTATGTGACATATGCAGCTATAGCTCCTTGTGCCTTTTCCTTTAACATTACTATTGATGAAATCTCTATCCATTGAGAATGCTTGGAATGTTGCTTTTTCTTCCCATTCCAAAGTATATTCAAGTACTGGATAAGGTACTCAACACTAAAGGTCCCTTTCTACCTTGAACATGATGCTGGGCTAGGCTGATAGGGAGAGTTTGGGGGGCTTATCTGTAAGCAGTCCAGAGACCAGAGTTAGTGGTGACCTTGAACTCAGTACCCACTCCCCCAAGAAATGTTTTTCAGATCCCTATTTTCTCTTAGTTTCTACCTTCACTAGATCAGTGGCTTCAAAATTTAACTATGACATAAACCAATCAGAGAACGACAAGTGCCATATGATTACACTTATATGGGGAATCTAGTGAACAAAATAAACTAACAAGCAAAATAGAAACAGACTTATAGAGAACAGTCCTACAGCCTTCAGAAGGGAAGAGGGTTGGAAGGCTGGGTGAAAATGGTGAAGGGAGTAAGCAAAACAAACAAACAAACATAAAAAAACTCATAGACATAGACAACAATATGATGATGACCATAGGGAAAGGGAGGTGGAGGGAGATAAAAGGATGGAGGGTAAGGAAGGAATAATTGATGATGGAAGGAAGGAGACTTGACTTGGGGTGGTGAACAGATGATGTATTATAGAGTTGTATACCTGAAACCTTTATAATTTTATTAACCAACTAGAGGCCTGATGCACAAAGATTTGTGCAAGAATGGGCCTTTCTTCCCCTGGCTACTGGCACTGCCTTTCTTGAAGCTGGAGCCACCTTTTCACTTCGGCCCAGAGCTGCTTTTCTGCCTTCTCATGCTGCCCAGAGACCCAGAGTGCCTAAGGAGGTGCAGAACACCTGCATCCTGCCCTTTCCTGGCTACTTGGTGCCTGCATATGCAAATTAGCCTGCAATCCTTGTTGGGTTAATTTGAATACTCTTGATTGGCTGGTGGGTGTCACAAAGATAGTCAATTTGCAATTTACGCTTTTATTAGTATAGATGTCACCCAAATCAATTCAACAGCAGCAAAAGAAAAACAAATTTAAAAATCCACAAAATGTGACAGTGCATCAGAACCCCTTTGCACTTCTTGTTGCCCACAGGACTTCATAATTATAACATTTCCAGGGGTTAAAATGGGGTTATGCCATGTTAAGACATGGTATTTGAGTAACAACCCTGGGAAAGAAGGTATCTAAAATTTTTGAAGAAAATTCTATTTCAAACCCCTAGAGTGTTTTCCCTTGTATCATAACTCAAAGAGGATACAGATCCACTAAGACCTCTTTTAGAGGATTGTAATGATAATAAAAACAAATAATAGTTGTTAGCACTTGCTTACAACCACAAGATTCCTGGTATTATGTGATGTCATCCTGATAGAAGTCTTGTAGAAAAGGAAACAGTGGCAGCTATATATGCCAGTATTACTGTTGGTCACATTGTTGAGGAAGAATGACTTGTCATCATCAAGGTTCATGGCATCCAAGAGTTGAAGTGGTTTGTATTCTCCTTTTTTATAGAGTGTAAGCCCCCACTCTATCCACTGGTCCTTGATACTATAGGCTCTGACTCATTTGGACCACAGAACTGGGCTGAACAAGTAGCCAGGTCTTGGGGAAAGTATCTAGGATGAGACCCAAAATATAAATTTCTAATAATCTGACTTCCTTCTCCCATTACTTGGGGATTTCCCCCTCTTACTCCTAAAATCCACCCTTGGAAAGCCCCGCTTCTGTCCCCACTGCTAGCCCTGGCTACCTGATTAGGTTCTCCAGGGGACCGAAAGGGAGTTGTGTTTCCTCAGGCCCTAATATGGGTCCCATAGCATCCTCCTCTCTTACCAGTTACACAGATTTTCAGGATATCACTGATGAGTGAACGTCTGTATGACTCATCATAAAAACAGAGGTAATGTATAGCATCATGGATTTTCAAAGCCTGGAAGAATAAATATGCCTCATTTAAAAAAATTATTTTTTATTATTTTTTGTAGTATAACATATTTAATAGTAGTACATATGTTTTCCTCCTCCCCCCATTATCCTCCCCCAGCCTCCCCTACCCCCCAGCACATGTCCCCACCTGCCCCTCCCCGCCCCAGTGTCTTTCATTCATTGGTTATGATCATATGCATGCATACAAGTCCTTTGGTTGATCTCCCCCAGCATCCACCTCCCATCCACCCCAGCATTCCCCCTGTAGCTTGACAGCCTGTCCAATGCCTCCCTGACTCTATATCAATCACTCTCCCCTGTTTCTTTTCTTCAAAAATATCTTGCCTCTGCATACTAGAAATAAATGTATAAGAACAAAAAATGTTTGAGTGTCAGTTTCAATGTCCAACTGTTCTGAGTCCCAGTTTCAATGTCAAATAGTTCTTTATGTGTACATGTCAGCAATGGTATCCAGATGGTGGACACATCACATCGTGTATGCCTCATTTTTTATTTTTTTATTTTTTTATTTGTGTGTGTGTGTGTGTGTGTGTGTGTGTGTGTGTGTGTGTATGTGTGTGGTAAAAGGACTTCTCCAAGTCTTCAAGCTTTATTAGCCCAAAGGTAATTTCATAGATTGGCCCTTGACACCTAAAATTCAGGCTATCTCCAGGTGCCATGGTAGGCCTAGGATAAGCTGTCAGAATTGGTCTGTGATAAAGTCCTAGAAAGGGAAAAGACCCTGAGTTAGAGGTAAAATGATTCTTCCCTATTTTCTCTTTTTCTTTCCTAGTTTCTTTAAATAGGAAGTGATAGCTGAAATTTACCCTCTGTTCCTTTTCCTTCCTTGAATTTCTCCCTCTTTTAAAAGGTAATTAAGGGTATGTTTATTTATGCCCCTGTCCTCTCACCAGACTCTATCAGCTCCACTGAGCTCTAACTATATTTTAGGGGAGTGTCTCAGTGGAATAACTACATCTGTAATTCCTTATATTGTTAGGTCCTTGAAATGACACATGTAATTTTTCCACCTGCTAAGAAGCAAACTTCTGAGAAATGACTGATTCCATCTTTGTAGAGCATGAATGCAAGTACAGTATTTAAGGATGGATTTTGGAGAAAATGGTAGTGCTATAGACAGAGGCATCCCGAGCCTTGTCCCAGAGCAGACAGAGGGAGCTGCAGAGTGTCACGTGGGGAGAGTTTGTTGGCAAGTTGGAGGACAGTTGTGTTCCAGGAGAAGTTGGGGGACGGCCGGACGGGCTTCCCCTGACCAAGCAGCCCCTGGTGCTGCTGGGTTTTCTCACAGAGCCTCCATCTCAGAGGCGGACCATGCTATCTTGAAGGGGAAGGGCCTGAAAATTTATGGCTGCAGCACCCACCGAGTGTCTGGGAGCCCCAGAGTGCCGGTTCCCAGTTGGAGCAGACACATGGATTCTGAGGAGTTCTGCAGTCCTCCACAGAAAGGTCGGATTTTGCCTGGGATTGGGTTGGGTCCCTGCTCCCTGCAGGGGAAAGACACATGTGCATGGAGGAGAGAGAGGGAGCATGCATGGAGGGAGCTGGAGGAACAGGGGAACTCTGAGCCTGAAAAAAATTTTGCTTCTGTTTTCCATCACCTCACTTGATATTAGTTGTTGTTTGTAGTTTGTTTTAATCTCCAGGTATTGCTGGCATTTCTTGGGATGAGTGGTTGTGCTATAGGAATTTTTTCCTCATATTTATAGTTTGTTCCACCTTTCTTTCTTATTCTCTTTCTTTTCTCTCTTACCTTCTTTTTCCCCCCTTTTCCCAATTTCACTTTGGCATTTATTCCCCCCCCCCCCTCTCTCTCTCTCTCTCTCTCTCTCTCTCTCTCTCTCTCTTTCTCTGTCTCTCTCTCTCTTTGTGTGTATGTGTGTGTTTTGTTTCTTTTTATCTCTCTTCTTTCTCACCTATCCCCTAATTTGACTTTCTCTGGTGATCACCTTTATTTGGAGTTACCAATACCGTGAATACATTCCTGTTCAGTAGCTGGTGCATTGCACCTGGTTATGTTGTATTTTGTGCCTTTAAATCAAGGCAGGCAGGAGAGACTCACAGAGAAGAGAGTCTATGGGGAGACAAAGAAGCAGTCCACATATGAAAGAAAAACAAGCCTCACAGAAAAGGAGGTAAACAGAATGGAAGTTAGGAAACTGTCAGAGAAAGAATTCAGAGAAATGGTCATAAGGTGGCTGAAAAGAATGGAGGACAAATTTGACAATATGAGTGAGAACCAAGAAGAAATGAAGAAGAACCAAGAGAAAATGAAGAAGAGCCAAGAAGAAATGAAAAGTGACATTGCAGCAGTAAAAACCTCAATAGAAAGCATCAAGAGTAGACTAGAAGAAGCAGAGGACCGCATCAGTGAGCTAGAAGACAAGGTAGGAAAAAATACCCAAGTAGAGCAGCTTCTAGAGAAAAAAATGAAAAATCAGGAGAGTCTAAGGGAACTTTGGGACAACATGAAACAAAACAACATCTGCATAATAGGACTTCCAGAAGGACAGGAAACTGAAGAAGGAATAGAAAACCTGTTGGAAGAAATAATGACAGAAAACTTCCCTGATACAGGAAAGAAAAAACCCCACACAAATCCAAGAAGCTCACGGAGTAGCTAGCAAAAAGAACCCCAAAAGACCGATGCTAAGGCACATTATAATTAAATTGGCTAACACGAACGACAATGTAAGAATCTTAAAAGCCACTAGAGAGAGTCAGAAAGTCACCTACATAGGAATCCCCATCAGACTAGCAACTGATTTCTCAACAGAAACTCATCAGGCCAGAGGGAATGGAATGAAATATACAAAGTCATGCAAAGGAAGGGTCAGAATCCTATAATACTGTACCCAGCAAGACTATCAATCAAAATTGAAGGTGAAATCAGGAGCTTCACAGAGTAAAAAGAACTAAGGGAATTCATTACCACCAAACCAGCAATGCAAGAAATGCTAAAGGGCCTGCTGTAAAAAGAAATAGGAAGTGAAGAAGAAACACAAGGGTAAAGAACAAAAATGGCAACTAATAAGTACCTATCAATAATAACTTTATTTTTTTTACTTTTTAAAAAATTTTATTTACAATATAACTTATATTTAATAGTAGTACATATGTTTTCCTCTCCCCCCAATATCCTCCCCCCAGCCTCCCCTACCCCCCAGCACATGTCCCACCTGCCTCCCTCCCCACCCCAGAGTCTTTCATTCATTGGTTATGCTCATATGTATGCATACAAGTCCTTCGGTTGATCTCCCCCAGCATCTGCCTCCCCTCCACTCCAGCCTTCCCCCTGTAGCTTGACTGTCTGTTCGAGGCCACCCTGCCTCTATATCAATCACTCTCCCCTGTTTCTTTTCTTCAAAAATATCTTGCCTCTGCATACTGAAAACAAACGTATAAGAGCAAAAAAAGTTTTGAGTGTCAGTTTCAATGTCCAACTGTTCTGAGTCCCAGTTTCAATGTCAAATAGTTCTTCATGTGTACATGTCAGCAATGGTATCCAGATGGTGGACACATCGTGGCAATGCAAGATCCATCCTCTCTGGTATGTTCCTGGGCCGCCTGCAGCCACATACAGCTGCCGACTGCTAGCATGGCAAGGTGTGGTCAGCGTCTGCCATCTCTGGACTGTCCTCGTGGATGGAACAGGCCCGTCAGTTCCTCACAGTCTCAGGAACACACATGTTCTTGGAGTTGTTCTCTGCAAACACACAAACACATTCTTGACCAAAGGTTAACAAAGGGATCCTCTCTGCAAAATAGACTTGGGGTTCTTTTTATTTTTGCCTAAATGATTTTCCTTTGGCTCATTTTGACACCATGTGTGTTTTTTTTATGGGTGTCCTGCAGCTGGTTTTACAAATGGAATTTTCTTTTCTGGAGTCAGAATTTTCTACATGTATTTTATTTATAGGATATTTTTCCTTACATGATATTACCTCATTGTCCCCCATCCCCCTTTTTTTGGTTAATAGGGGCTTTTGGAAATTTTATCTTGCAGTCTTGGTAATTTTAAATTTTAATTTTTGCATACAAATATTACTGCTTTAGGTCCTTTGGATGTTAGGCAATTTTGCAGTGAGATGAAATACTAATAGATAATTTAGTTAATGTTTTAGGAAAAGCTTTTTGTCCAGTACAGTTAGATTTTCCTGAGTATTCACTTATTTCACTTGGCCAATTTAAATTAATCTGAAAACTTGATTACTATTTTACTGTCAATTTTAATACTCAAGCAGAAATCTTAGTTTACCCAGTAAATACTTGTGGAAAGGAATATTTGTATTTTTGAGTAGGTTCTCAGAATTCCTTGTAATAAATTAAATTTAGATATAGGGCAGCTATTGCTGGCCGAGTCTCTGTCTACCACCTGGGTCCTGGTGTGAGTTGTGCGTGGGAGGTGTAGCAGCCGTGGGGGTAGGAGACCTTCCTCAGGAGGGGTGAGAATTCAAGCCCCTGCAAGGTTTGTGGATGAGGGTCTGTGCCAAACCTCTGTTGAACTTTTAGTTCTCTCCTGTTGGCCCCTCTGCGACTGTGCCTGTCTTAGGTTGTTCCTTCCCTGAGGAATCTTACCCGTCTCTGGCTAACCAGCCATCCTCCGGGGCCAAACAGGGTGATGTGAGGTTCAGTCCTGTCTCCTTTGTAGTCTATGCCCCCGTGGCCTCCACGTCCAGCACCTGCCATGGGGTCCCCTCGCCTGCTGGCGGGGTCCCGGTACTAATCACATATCTCGGGTGACCCAGGTTTCTTCTCCAGAGAGGGCCCAGCTCATGCCACTGGTCGAGAGACAGATCCATGGTGCCAACTGCCCAGAGACTTCAGCCACAGCTTGAACTGAAAGTTCAAGCATCAGCTGTGTGTATTTGGATAATAAGAAGAGGGTCCCTCTTGGCCAAAGGGCCAGAGGGGCCAATATAGAATGCTCGGATGCCTTCCCAATGCCTTAATCCCTTCTGAAAGGGATTTCCTATCCCTTTTTTAAGTTGCTGCCCAACATTCAAAGAATTAGTTTGTAATTTTATTTGGGATAATTGTATAATATGCTGTTGTCAAATATCAAATATTATAATGACATTGTAGAATAATATCATGTAAGGGTATTGTGGTGTCACGGGAGGTTAAGGAGGGCCTAGCCTAAGAACTGGTGTCCATAAGAGATAACATGGTCTAGGCCATGTTAATTCAATCTCAAACTAGCTGCCAATTTTTTTTATAACTTTATATAAACTTTGTCAGGGATTTAAAAACACAAATCACTTACCTTAGTTCAAGCATTCAAATATATTGACTTTCCCCCTTACTCTCACCACCTGCCACTTACCCTGAGGTTTGACATTTTAATGGACTTTTCTCAGTCTCTGGATCCATTCTTGTTCATCAGTCTGTGTCATTCATTATATTCCTCAAATGAGTGAGATCATGTGATATTTGTCTTTCTCTGCCTGGCTAATTTCACTTAGCATAATGCTCTATAATTCCATCCATGTTGTTACAAATGGTAGGAGCTCTTTCTTTTTTACCGCAGCATAGTATTCCATTGTGTAAATGTACCAGTTTTTTAATCCACTCATCTGCTGATGGGCACTTCGGCTGTTTCCAAATCTTAGCTATGGTAAATTGTGCTGTTATGAACATAGGGGTACATATATCCTTTCTAATTCGCCTTTCCAGTTTCTTGGGGTATATTCCTAGAAGTGGGATCACTGGGTCGAACAGGAGCTCCATTTTTTTTTTTTTTGAGGAAACTCCATACTGTTCTCCACAGTGTCTGCACTAGTCTACAATCCTACCAACAGTGCAGGAGAGTTCCTTTCTCTCCGCATCCTCGCCAGCACTTGTCGTTTCTTGATTTGTTGATGTAAGCCATTCTAACAGGTGTGAGATGGTACCGCATAGTCGTTTTGATTTGCATCTCTCGGATAATTAGTGACTTTGAGCAAGTTTTCATATGTCTCTGGGCCTTCCTTTTGTCTTCTTTAGAAAAGGTTCTATTTAGGTCTGTTGCCCATTTTTTATTGGATCATTTGTCTTCCTTTTATTGAGTTGTGTGAGTTGCCTATAGATGCTTGAGATTAAACCTTTATCACTGATAACATTGGCAAATATGTTCTCCCATACAGTGGGTTTTCTTGTTGTTTTGTTGATGGTTTCTTTCGCTGTGCAAAAGCTTTTTATTTTGATGTAGTCCCATTTGTTTATTCTGTCTTTAGCTTCCATTGCCCTAGGAGCAGTATCATCAAAGAAGTTCTTTTGGCATATGTCTGAGATTTTATTTCCCGTAGCTTCCGCTAATGTTTTTATGGTTTCCTGTCTTACGTTTAAGTCCTGTATCCACTTGGAGTTTATTTTTGTATATGGTGTAAGTTGGTGGTCTAGTTTCATTTTTTTGCATGTATCTATCCAATTTTGCCAACACCATTTATTGAAGAGACTATCTTGACTCCATTTTATGTTCATACTTCCTTTGTCAAATATTAATTGAGCATAGTGGTTTGGGTTGATATCAGGAATCTCTATTCTATTACATTGGTCTATATGTCTGTTCTTGTGCCAGTTCCAGGCTGTTTTGAGAACAGTAGCTTTGTAATACAGCTTGAAATCTGGTATGGAAATCCCACCGACTTTGTGCTTCTTTCTGAGGATTGCTGTGGCTATCCGGGGCCTTTTTTTATTCCAGATGAATTTTTGGAGAGTTCTTTCTAGGTCTGTGAAGTATGCCATTGGTATTTTAATGGGGAGTGCATTAAATTTATAGATTGCTTTGGGTAGTATGGACATTTTAATTATGTTGATTCTCCCAATCCATGAACATGGTATGTTCTTCCATCTGTTTACATCTTCCTCTATCTCTTTTTTTAGCGTCCTGTAGTTTTCTGCGAATAGGTCTTTTACCTCCTTAGTTAAGTTTATTCCTAGGTATCTTAATTTATTTGGTGTGATGGTAAATGGCATTCCTTTTTTAGTCTCCCTTTCTGTAAGTTCACTATTGGTGTATAGGAATGCCATAGATTTCTTGCCATTGATTTTGTAGCCTGCTACAGTGCTGAACTCATTTATTAAGTCTATTAGCTTTTTTATGGAGTCTTTCGGGTTTTTTATGTACAATATCATGTCATCTGCAATAAGGATAGCTTTACTTCTTCTTTTCCAATTTGGATGCCTTTTATTTCTTCTTCTTGTCTAATTGCAATGGCTAATACTTCCAGTACTATTTTGAATAGGAGTGGTGAGAGTGGGCAGCCCTGTCTTGTTCCTGTTCTTAAGGGAAATGGTTGTAGTTTTTGCCCATTAAGTATGATGTTTGCTGTGGGTTTATCATATATGGCTTTTATTATGTTGAGGTATGATCCTTCTATTCCTACCTTGTTGAGAGTTTTTATCAAGAAAGGGTGTTGGATTTTGTCAAATGCTTTTTCTGCATCAATTGATATGACTATGTGATTTTTATCTCTCAATTTGTTTATGTGATGTATCACATTTATTGATTTGCGGATATTGTACCATCCTTGCATTCCTGGGATAAATCCTACTTGGTCATGGTGTATGATCTTTCTGATGTACTGCTGGATCCGATTTGCTAGAATTTTATTGAGGATTTTGGTATCTATATTCATGAGGGATATTGGCCTGTAATTCTCTTTCATTGTGTCATCTTTATCTGGTTTTGGTATTAGGGTGATGTTAGCTTCATAGAAGGAGTTTGGAAGTGTTCCATCCTCTTGAATTTTCTGGAATAGTCTGAGGAGTATAGGTTTTAGTTCTTCCTTGAATGTTCGGTAAAACTCCCCTGAAGAGCCGTCTGGCCCTGGGCTTTTGTTTGCTGGAAGCTTTATGATGACTGCTTCAATTTCTTCCACAGTTATTGGTCTATTGAGTTGTTTAGATTCTTCCTGATTGAGTTTTGGGAGGTAATATTTTTCCAGAAATATATCCATTTCCTCCAGATTGTCCAGTTTGTTGGAGTAGAGTTGTTCATAGTAATTTTTAACAATCCTTTGTATTTCAATGGGGTCTGTTGTTATTTCACCTCTTTCATTTCTGATTTTATTTATTAGGGTCCTCTCTCTTTGCTTCTTGGTGAGTCTGGCTAGAGGTTCATCAATCTTGTTTAATCTTTCAAAGAACCAGCTTTTGGTTTTGTTGATCTTCTCTATTGTTTCTTTGGTCTCTATGTCATTTATTTCTGCTCTGATCTTTACTATTTCCTTCCTTCTGCTTACACTGGGCTTTTCTTGTTGCTTTCTTTCTAACTCTTTGAGTTGTTGGGTTAGATCATTTGTTGCCGCTGTTTCTAGTTTTTTTGCAGTAGGATTGTAGAGCTATGAACTTCCCTCTCAGAACTGATTTCAGTGTGTCCCATAGATTTTGGATTGTTGTGCTGTCGTTGTCATTTGTTTCCATGATGTTTTCTATCTCTTCCTTAATCTCTCTAGTAACCCAGTCATAGTTTAATAGCATACTGTTTAGTCTCCATGTGTTTGATTTCTTTGAGTTGTTTCTATTGTAGTTGATTTCCAGCTTTATGCCATTGTGATCTGAGAATGTGTTTGATATGATTTCTATCTTCTTGAATTTGGAGAGACTTTGCCTATGACCCAAGACATGATCTATCTTTGAGAATGACCCATGGTCACTTGAAAAGAATGTATATTCTGTGGCTTTGGAGTGAAATGATCTGAAGATGTCAATTAATTCCTTCTGGTCTAGTGATTCATTGAGGATTGATGTTTCTTTACTAATTTTTTGTTTAGAGGATTTGTCCAATGGTGATAGTGGGGTATTAAAGTCTCCTACTATGATAGTATTGCTGTCTATCTCTCCCTTGATATCCTCTAGGAGTTTTAGTATGTATTTGGGTGCTCCTATATTGGGTGCATATATGTTTACCAGAGTTATTTCTTCTTGTTGCATTGCTCCCTTTAGTATTATGTAGTGGCCTTCTTTATCTCTTGTTACGTCCTTCACTTTGAGATCTAATTTGTCGGATATAAGTATTGCTACCCCAGCTTTTTTTCCATTTCCATTCGCCTGAAGCACCTTTTTCCATCCTTTCACCCTCAGTCTGTGTGCATCTTTTTTTTGGAGGTGGGTTTCTTGTAGACAGCAGATATATGGGTCGTGTTTTCTTATCCAGTCTATTACCCTATGTCTTTTGATTGGAGCATTTAAACCATTTACATTTAAAGTAATCATTGATAGATAGTTATTTGTAGCCATTTTTTTCTTTGCCCCTATGTTATTTCATGGCTTCCTATTGCTTTTCACAGCAGACCCTTTAGCATTTCTTGCATTGCTGGTTTGGTGGTAATGTATTCCCTTAGACCTTTTTTGTCTGTGAAGCTCCTGATTTGACCCTCAATTTTTATTGATAGCCTTGCTGGGTACAGTATTCTAAGATTCAGACCCTTTCTTTGCATAACTTTGTATATTTCATTCCAATCCCTTCTGGCCTGATAAGTTTCTGTTGAGAAATCACTTGCTAATCTGATGGGGGTTCCTTTGTAGGTGACTTTCTGTCTGTCTCTGGCAGCTTTTAGGATTCTCACTTTGTCATTGATGTTTGCCAATTTAATTATAACATGCCTTGGTGTAGGTCTTTTGGGGTTTAATTTGCTTGGAACTCTGTGAGCTTCTTGGATTTGTGTGGGTTTTTTCTTTCCTATATCAGGGAAGTTTTCTGTCATTATTTCTTCCAACAGGTTTTCTATTCCTTGCTCAGTTTCCTGTCCCTCTGGAAGCCCTATTATGCGTATGTTGTTTTGTTTCATGTTGTCCCAAAGTTCCCTTAGGCTCTCCTCCTGCTTTTTAATTTTTTTTCTAGAAGCTGCTCTACTTGGGTGTTTTTTCCTACCTTGTCTTCCAGCTCACTGATGCGGTCCTTTGCTTCATCTAGTCTACTCCTGATACTTTCTATGGAGTTCTTTACCTCAGCAATGTCACTTTTCATTTCTTCTTGGGTCTTCTTCATTTCTTCATAATTCTTCTTCATTTCTTCATATTTCTTATTCATTTCTTCCTGGCTCTTCTTCATTTCCTCTTGATTCCTCTTCAGTTCCTCATGGTTCTTACTTGTATTGGCTTCTGTTCTCTTCATCCACCCTATGACCATTTCTCTGAACTCTCTCTCTGACAGGTTGTTTGCTTCCATTTCGGTTACCTCTTTTTCTGGAGAGGCTTGCTTTTCTTTCATTGGTGGGCTATTTCTTTGTCTCCCCATAGTCTTTCTTCTCTGTGTGTCTTGTTATGTAGTTCTTACTCTCCTGTGTTGATTTAAAGGCTCAGACTACAACACAACCAGGTGCAGCACACCAGGCACAGAAGAAGAATGTATTCACAGTATTGGTAACTCCAAATTAAAAGTGATAGCCAGAGGAAGGTAAATTAGGTGATAGGTGGGATAAGAGAGAGTAAGAGAAAACACACTCGCACACACAAAAGAAAGAAAGAAAGAAAGAAAGAAAGAAAGAAAGAAAGAAAGAAAGAGAAAGAAAGAAAGAAAAAGGGAATGCCAAAATAAAGTTGGGGAAAGGGGAAGGAGTAAAAAGAAAGGAAAAGGGAGTAAACTACAAATATGGGTTGGAACCTCCCAGAGGACCGCCACTAATCGCAGCAAAAGCCAGCAACGAGTACCTGGAGACTGATAGAAACTACACACAACAACTAATATCAAGGGAGGTTAGGGAACACAGAAGCTTAAATCTATCAAAAAACAATGTAAACATCACCAATACACAAAACGATGCCAACTCCCGCCCCACAAAACAAATTAAAAGGAAAGAATAACCAAACCAATCTCACAAATATGCATAAAATATAAACAACATCAGCAGGACCGAGAGAAAAACATTTTAGGATAGTGAAGTCGGAGAAGCATTAGATGTGTATGGACTTGGAGCAGGTGGTTGGAGATTGGATATAAAAGTGGGGTGAAATTTTAACAGGGGCTAAAAAGAGAGAATAAGGAAAATCTAAACCAGAAAAAGTGTAAGGGGAATAAGACACTAACTAAGGAAAGGTTAGCAAGAGAGTGCTGGCGTAAGGGGGAAGTTGAAGTAGATTAAAGAGACACTAAAGGGTAGATGAAAAAAGACTATATATCACTAATCTCTGAGTAGAATAAAGATGGAATAAAATGGCACTTAAAAATTTTAAATAGTAGTAGAAATAAAATTGATTCCTTAATTTGTGTTACACAAGAGACAATTTATGATTCAGCCCCTAGGTGGCAGTGTTTCTGAATTGACCTCCGAGTCTATTGGTCCTCTCTAGCCTGATCTAAAATCCCGCTATGTCTATGGTATTCACTACTGATTTATGGAAATAAGCTACCCCAGAGCTGCCTCTCTAATGGTGAGGATCTGTTCTGATCCCCAGCATCAGAAAAACAGCTCGCCCCTATGGTCTCCCAGGTTCTCTTCCACCAGGGGTTCCCCCTTCCTCGTTCAGCGCTGAGAAATTCGGATTTAGAGAGGACAAATGCAGGCGCGCGAACTCACGTCCTGCTCGTATGTTTGCGTGAAACCCTTTCTCCCCTTGGGTTTGGCAGCCCGCTCCCTCCCAAAACTGCCAGGCTGGCCCTCTCCTTCAGGTCCAAATGTGTCGCCCTCTATGTATCCCCCCTCCTGTCACCAGCTCCGAGGACCCTCTTCCGTTTGCCGGCTCCAACAGCCGTGGGTTTTTCCTCTTGTTTCGCCAGGCTCGAATCTCCCTGTGTTACCAGCTCCTTTAACCCCCGGAGAAACCTGACCTTTCCGTGGCTGAGCACAGGTTTCCTCGGAGTCCGCTTCTTCACCAACTAGGAATCGATGTTGGGGGGGAGGTGGGAGTCTCAGAGGCCCAGTGGGTACCGCAACTGTAAAATTTTTAGGCTCTTCCCCTTTAAGATGGCGCAGCCGCCTCTGAGGCAGGCTCCGGGAGAGAACAGAGCAGCACCGGAGCCGCTCCGTTAAGGGCGGCTAATCTGGCAGTCCCCCTCCTTCTCCCAAAGCCCTGCTGTCCCCCCACTTGCCAACAAACACTCCCCCCGCGACCCTCAGCTGCTCACCCTGTCTACCCCGGGACACAAATGATTACGCGTCCTTCTGACCCGCTGCCATCTTTTTCTCCTCAATAATAACTTTAAATGTAAATGGATTAAATGCTCCAATCAAAAGACATAGGGTAACAGACTGGATAAGAAAACACGACCTGTATATCTGCTGTCTACAAGAAATCCACCCCTGAAAAAAAGAGGCACACAGACTGAGGGTGAAAGGATGGAAAAAGGATCTTCAGGCAAATGGAAATGGATAAAAAGCTGGGGTAGCAATACTTATATCTGACAAATTAGACCTCAAAGTGAAGGACATAAAAAGAGATAAGGAAGACCATTTCATAATATTAAAGGGAGCAATCCAACAAGAATAAATAACTCATAAACATTTATACGCCCAATACAGGAGAACAAAAATACATAAAAAAACATCCTGAAGGATATCAAGGGAGAGATGCTCAGCAATACAATCATAGTAGGAGACTTTAATACCCCACTACCACCATTGCACAAATCCTCTAAACAAAAAGTCAGCAAATAAATATCAATCCTAAATGACTCATTAGGCCAAACAGAAATAATTGACATCTTCAAATCATTTCACCCCAAAAACCACAGAATATACATTCTTTTTCAAGTGCCCATGGGTCATTTTCAAAGATAGATCATATGTTGGGTCATAGGCAAAGTCTCTCCAAATTCAAGAAGATAGAAATCATATCAAGCATATTCTCAGATCACAGTGACATAAAGCTGGAAATCAACTACAATAGAAACAATCCAAAGAAAGCAAACACATGGAGAATAAACAGCATGCTATTAAACAATGACTGGGTTACTACAGAGATCAAGGAAAAAATAGAAAACATCATGGCAACAAATGACAATGATAACGCAACAATCCAAAATCTGTGGGACACGGTGAAAGCAGTTTTGAGAGCGAAGTTCATAGCTCTACAATACTACTGCAAAAAACAAGAAACAACGGTAATAAATTACCTAACCCAACAACTCAAAGAGTTAGAAAGAGAGCAGCAAGAAAAGCCCAGTGTAAGCAGAAGGAGGTAAATAGTCACGATTAGAGGAAAGATAAATTACATAAAGACCAAAGAAACAATACAAAACATCAACAAAACCAAGAGCTGGTTCCTTGAAAAAATAGACAAGATTGATGAACTTCTAGCCAGATTAACCAAGAAGCAAAGAGAGAGGACCCTAATAAATAAAATTAGAAATGAAAGGGGTGAAATATCAACAAACCCCAGCGAAATAAGAGAGATGTTGAAAAATATTATGAACAACTCTACTCCAACAAACTGGAGAACCTGAAGGAAATGGATATATTCCTAGAAAAATATAACCTCCCAAAACTCAATCAAGAAGAATCTAAACAGCTCAATATACCAATAAGTATGGAAGACATTGAAGCAGTCATCAAAGAGCTTCCAGCAAACAAAAGCCTGGGTCCAGATGGCTTCACAGGGGAGTTTTACCATATATTCAAGGAAGAACTAAAACCTATCCTCCTCAGAGGATTCCAGAAAATTCAAGAGGATGGAACACTTCCAAGCTCCTTTTATGAAGCCCAGCATCACCCTACTACCAGATAACGAAGACACAATGAAGGAGAATTACAGGATAATGTCCCTCATGAACATAGATGCCAATGTACTCAATAAAATTCTAGCAAATTGGATCCAGCAGTTCATCAGAAAGATAGTACACCATGAGCAAGTAGGATTTATCCCAGGAATGCAAGGATGGTACAGTATCTTCAAATCAATAAATGTGATACATCACATAAACAAAAAGAGATATAAAAATCACATAATCATATCAATTGATGCAGAAAAAGCATTTGAAAAATCCCAACACCCTTTCTTGATAAAAACTCTCAACAGGGTGGGAATAAAAGGATCATACCTTAACATCATAAAAGCTATATATGACAAACCCACAGCAAACATCATACTTAATGGGCAAAAACTACAACCATTTTCCCTAAGAAGAGGAATTAGACAGGGATGCCCACTTTCACCACTCCTGTTCGACATAGTACTGGAAGTATTAGCAATTGCAATTAACAAGAAGAAATAAAAGGAATTCAAATTGGACAAGAAGAAGCAAAGCTGTCCTATTTGCAGATGAAATGATATTGTACATAAAAAACCCGAAAGACTCTATAAGAAAACTAATAGACGTAATAAATGAGTTCAGCAATGTAGCAGAATCCAAAATTAATGCCAAGAAATCTATGGCATTTCTGTACACCAATAGTGAACTTACAGAAAGAGAGACTAAAAAAGCAATCCCATTTACCATTGCACCAAAAAATTGAGATACCTAGGAATAAACTTAACTGATGAGGTAAAAGACCTATTAGCAGAAAACTACAGGACACTGAAAAAAGAGATAAAGGAAGACGTAAACAGGTGGAAGAATCCATGTTCATGGATTGGGAGAATCAACATCATTAAAATGTCCATACTACCCAAAGAAATCTATAATTTAATGCACTCCCCATTCAAATACCAATGGCATATTTCACAGACCTAGAAAGAACTCTCCAAAAATTCATCTGGAATAAATAATAATAATAAAAGACCCCGAATAGCCTCAGGAATCCTGAGGAAGAAGCACAAAGTAGGTGGGATATCAATATCAGATTTCAAGCTGTATTACAAAGCCGCTGTTCTCAAAAAAGCCTGGTACTGGCACAAGAACAGACATAGAGTCCAGTAGATCAGAGGAGAGAACCCAGATATCGACCCAAACCACTATGCTCAATTGATATTTGACAAAAGAGTCATGAACATACAATGGAGTCAAGACAGTCTCTTTAATAAATGTGTAGGGATAATTGCACAGATACATGCAAAAAAATGAAACTAGACCACCAACTTATACCATACACAAAAATAAACTCAAAATAGATACAGAACTTAAACATAAGATGGGAAACCATAAAAATACTAGAGGAATTTACAGGCAGAGGAATCTCAGACATATGTCAAAAGAACTTCTTCACTCATACTGATCCTAGGGCAATGGAAGCTAAAAAGAAAATAAACAAATGGCACAACTTCAAAATAAAAAGCTTTTGCACAGCAAAAGAAACCATCAACAAAACAACAAGAAAACCCACTGTATGGGAGAACATATTTGCAAATGTTATCACTGATAAACGTTTAATCTCAAGCATGTACAGGCAACTTATACAATTTAATAAAAGGAACACAAATGATCCAATAAAAAATGGGCAATGGACCTAAATAGAATCTTTTCGAAAGAAGACAAAAGCAAGGCCCACAGACATATGAAAACCTGCTGAAAGTCACTAATTATCTGAGAGATGCAAATCAAAACGTCAATGCGGTACCACCTCACACCTGTCAGAATGGCTTTCATCAACAAATGAGAAGTGCTGGAGAAGATGCGGAGAAAAAAAAAACCCTAGTGCACTGCTGGTAGTAATGGAGACTGGTGCAGCCACTGTGGAGAACAGTGTGAACTTTCCTCAAAAAAGTAAAAATGGAGCTCCCATTTGACCCAGTGATCTCACTTCTAGGAATATATCCCAAGAAACTAGAAACACAAATTAGAAAAGATATATGCATCCCTATGTTCATAGCAGCACAATTTACCATAGCTAAGATTTGGAAAAAGCCTAAGTGCCCATAAGCAAATGAGTGGATTAAAAAACTGTGGTACATCTACACAGTGGAATACTACACTGAGGTAGAAATTAAGCTCCTACCATTTGCAACAACATGGATTGAGCTGGAGAGCATTATACTAAGTGAAATTAGCCAGGCAGAGAAAGATAAATATCATATGATCTCACTCATTTGTGGAATATAATGAATGGCATAGATTGATGAACAAGTATGCATCCAGATACTGAGAAAAGTTCATCAGAATGTCAAATCTCAGGGTAAGTGTGGGGGGGCAGGAGTAAGGGGGAGAGATCAACAGAGGGACTTGTGTGCAAGCATATGAGCCTAATTAATGGACACAGACAACGGGGGGGGGGTGGAGCATGTATGGGGGGTAGGAGATCATGGGGAATAAGAAAACATGTGTAAAAAATAAAAATTAAAGAAAAAATATAAAAGAAAATAAAATATTAAAACTAATCCACACTAATCAAGTTTTCAGATTAATTTAAATTGGCCAAGTGAAATAAGTGAATACTCAAGAAAATTTTAGTGTACTGGACAAAAAGCTTTTCCTAAAACATTAACTAAAAAATCTATTAGTAGTTCATCTCACTGTAAAATTGCCTAACATCCAAAGAACCTAAAGCAGTCATATTTGTGTGCAAAAATTAAAATTTAAAATTACCAAGACTGCAATATAAAATTTCCAAAAGCCCCCATTAATCAAAAAAGGGGAGGGGACAGTGGGGTAATATCATGTAAGGAAAAAAATGTCGAGTAAGTAAAACACATCTAGAAAATGCTTACTCCAGTAAAGTAAATTCCATTTGTAAAACCAATTGCAGGACACCCATGAAAAAACACACATGATGTCAATATAAGCCAAAGGAAAATCATTTGGGCAAAAATTAAAAAGAATCCCAAGTCTATTTTGCATAGAGGATCCCTTTGTTAACTTTTGGTCGAGAATGTGTTTGTGTGTTTTCAGAGAACAACTCCAAGACCATGTGGGTTCCTGCGACTGTGAGGAAGTGATGGGTCTGTTCCAGTCACGAGGATGGTCCAGAGATGGGGGACACTGACGACACCTTGCCATGCTAGCAGTCGGCAGCTGTGCATGTCTGCAGGCAGCCCAGGACCAAACCAGAGAGGATGGATCTTGCATTGCCACGATGTGTCCACCATCTGGATACCATTGCTGACATGTACACATAAAGAATTATTTGACACTGAAACTGGGACTCAGAACAGTTGGACACTGAAACTGAGACTGAAACATTTTTTGTTCTTATATATTTATTTCTAGTATGCAGAGGCAAGATATTTTTGAAGAAAAGAAACAGGGGAGAGTGATTGATATAGAGGCAGGGAGACATTGAACAGGCTGTCAAGCTACAGGGGAAGGCTTGGGTGGATGGGAGGCGGATGCGGGGGGAGATCAACTGAAGGACTTGTATGCATGCATATGAGCATAACCAATGAATGAAAGACACTGGGGCGGGGAGGGGGGAGGGTGGGATATGTGCTGGGGGGTGGGGGAGGCTGGGGGGAGGATAAGGGGGAAAGGAAAACATGTACTACTATTAATTATAAGTTATACTGCAAAAAATCAATAAAATATATTTAAAAAAAAAACTAATCCACACTAGTGGTCACCATAACCTTAAGAGAAAGGATTGTAACTGAAAGTCAATATATTTGACCTCTTGAACTAAGGTAAATAATTTGTGTTTTTACTTCCCTGACAAAGTTTATGTAAAATTATTTTAAAAAATTGGCAGCCAGTTTGAAATTGAATTGACATGGCCTAGAGCAAAGAATATCCTTGCATGATATTATTCTACAATGTCATCATAATTTTTAATATTTTACAAGAGCATATTGCACAATTATCCCAAATAAACTTACAAACTAATTCTTTGAATGTTTGGCAGCAAATTAAAAAAGGACCTGAAAAGAGTTAATCCCTTTCAGAAGGAACTGAGGCACTGGGAAGGCATCTGAGCATTCTATATTGGCACCTCTTGCCCTTTTTGCCAAGAGGGGCCCTCTTCTCACAATCCAATTGCACACAGCTGTTGCCTAAGCTTTCAGTTCAAGCTGAGATTGAAGCCTCTGGGTGGCTGGCACCATGGATCTGTCTCTTGCCCAATGGTGTGAGCTGGGCCTTCCCTGGAGTAGAAACCCGAGTCCCCCATGATATGTGATCAGTACTGGGACCCCGCCAGCAGGCAAGGGGATCCCAAGGCAGCTGCTGAGTGTTGAGTGGAGGCATAGACTACCAAGGAGACAAAACTGAATCTCACATCACACTGCTTGGCCCTGGAGGATTGCTGGTTAGTCAGAGACAGGTAAGATTCCTCTGGGAAGGAACAACCCAAGAGAGGCACAGTCGCAGAAGGGTCATCAGGAGAGAACTTGAAAGTCAACAGAGGTGGGGCACAGACCCTCATCCCCCTCACCTTGCAGGGGCCTAAACTTTCACCCCTTCTGAGGGAGATCTCCTGCCCCCATGGATGCTTTGCCTCCCATGCCCAGCTCAGATTGGGCTCAGGTTACAGACAGAGACTTGACTAGAAACAGCTGCCATATATCTAAATCCAATCTAGCACCAGGAATGCTCCGGGCCTACTCAAGAATGCAAATAATCTTTTCCACTAATATTTATAGGGTAAACTATGATTATTGTTTGAGTATTAAATTTGACAGTAAAATAGTAACCAACTTTTCAAATTAATTAAATTGGCCAATTGAAATAAGTGAATACTCAAGAAAATGTAATTGTACTGGACAAAAAGCCATTCCTAAAATATTAACTAAAATTTCTATTGTAGTTTATCTCATCGTAAAATTGCTTAACATGCAAACAACCTAAAACAGTCATATTTTTGTGCAAAAATTAAAAGTTAACAAGACTGCACTATAAAATTTCAAACCCTCAATTAATCAAAAAGGGGGGGGGAGATAGTGGGGTAATATCATGTAAGGAAAAATATCCTGTAAGTGAATTACATCTTGAAAATTCTTACTTCAGAAAATTAATTTCCATTTGTAATGCTAACAGCAGGTCACCCATGAAAAAACACACATAATGTCAAAATAAGCCAAAGGAAAATCATTTGGGCAAAAATGAAAAGAATCTCAAGTCAAATTTACAGACTAGATTCCTTTATTAACTTTTGGTCGAGAATATGTATATTTTCAGAAAACAACTCCAAGACCATATGGATTCCTGCAACAAAGAGGAACTGACAGGTCTGTTCCAACCACGCAGACAGTCCAGAGATGGAAGATTCTGACCACACCTTGCCATGGTACCAGTCAGCAATTGTGCATTGCTGAAGGATGCCCAGGACCAAACCAGAGAGGGTGGGACCTGCATTGCCACCATGTGTCCACCATCTAGATATCATTGCTGACATGTACACATAAGGAACTATTTGACATTGGAACTGGGACTCAAAACTGTTGGACATTGAAATTGAGACTCAAACATTTTTTGTTATATGTTTATTTCTAGTATGCAGAAGCAAGATTTTTAAAGAAAAGAAAAATGAGGGGAATAGATACAGAGACAAAGAAGCATTGAGCAGACTGTCGAACTATGGTGGGAGGGCAGAGGAGGCTGGGGGCAAAGGGGATGTAAGAGATCAACCAAAGGACTTGTATGCATGCATATAAGCATAACCAATGGATAAAGACACTAGGAGGGGGGCAAGTGAGGGCATGTGCTGGGAGGTTGGGGAAGCCAGGGGGAGGTGAATTGGGGGAAAAAGAAACTTGTGTACTATTTGTAATACTTTAAACAATTAATATATATAGGATGGATTTTGAACACATGCAAGACCCTACTTCCCAAAAATAAATTGGAAGAAGACAATAAAGAAGGATTGTGCAGAAAATCTGCAACCCAAAGAAATCTCTGTTAATGGGGCCACACCTTTGTTTCCATGTATTGGTTTTCCTAAGAGATCATACTAAAAAATAAAAGGCAAGCCTTCCTCACATACCACTTCTTCTTATTCACCCCAATCTCAGGTAGATCCACCCACCCATTATTGGAAGGATCAGATCTATCACATGCTCACTGAGCAATTTCTGATGTGTCAGGGATATACAAGTAAAAAAGACCCAGCCTCTGTCAGCAAAAATTTCATGGCTTAAGGGGGATACCAGTGAACAGGTAACTGCAGAAGTGTGTGCTATTGGATCTATTCTGAAAGGGCATTCATACAAAAGTCATACAAAAATGAAATTCAGACAGATCTCTGTTTTTGATCATTAATAAAAATACTATACTAATAAAATTAATATATACCATTTATTGGGAACTTATATGCCAGGTACTGTACATGTATTATATTTAGGCAAATCCTCATAAGAACCCTGTGAGGTAAGCATTATTATTATATGAATTTTACAGATCAGGAAAGTGAGGCACAGGAGAGGCATCATGCAGTAGATGGGATAGATCTTATTATTCCATGTTTGAGTGGGGAAACCAAAGCACAGAGATGTGAAGTCACTTACTCAGTATTACACAAGGAGGCAGTATCAAAGGTAGAACTAGAAACCAGGATTGCTGCTTCTAAATACAGGGTGTTTTCTGTAGCACCACAGCTTTCCCCAACCCTATTTAGCTTGATGGAGAAATTAAAGCAAATGTGGCCAACTCTGTCTAAAAAACATCCAAGTCATGGTATGGGGGAATTGGGGCTAGGGTGTACACCTTGAATTTGGGATTTGGGGGAGTCTTCCACTGTGTTTAAAGCTTGTTGCTACTATACTGGTTCTGTATACACACAACTAAAGCAATTTATACAGTCTGAAATATGCACTTTCTTTGTCATTTTTGTTTATTTTTATCACCAGTGCTAGCAATTCATTCTATTTTCCACACTAAAAATTAATAATCACAAATAGAATAAAATACATTTAAATTTTAAATATCAGTTTATAGGACTGCAGTGGCAGTGCCTGGCACATATTATGTGCTCAATAAATATAGTCTAATAAATGTATGCTATTCAACAAGTAGCAAACACCAGAGATGTGATGAGTTGAAGCTGTTGGACATTTGGCGGGCTTACTCACTACCCAAAAAATTAGCTCCCCCAGGTCTGCCTGGCAGCATGTGTGATTCTAATTTGCATCTCATTAAAATGTCAAATGACTCTAACTAATGGGCCTTGTAGGGCCTAGGAACTGGCAGAGGGAAGTAAAATCAGAAACCCTGTCTCATCCAGCCATGATCCCAGGGACAACAATCACTGAACCCCAGCAGCCATAACCACACGCACCTGCCACAATCAGCTTCAGGGGGTTGCTGGGCTCTGACAACAGGGTGAGAGTATCTGAATATGAGTGCAGCAGTTGTAAACCATTTTGCTTTCAGGTGTCTCGTTGGCAATGGAGAAGATGGCCATTATCCCGGTTGGGATTTGGTATTCCACAGGCTCAGCATATCCCTCTTTGAACAGCATGAATATCAAATCCTGAAGCCAGCCATTTAATGAGGTGCAAATCAGAAGTATCATTTAATGAGATGCAAATTAGAAGTATATTAACAAGTATATTAACATTACATCCAGGAAGAGGAGAGATCTCAGACTGGATCCAGAAGATGGGCTTGGGCAGCTGGCCTGGAAGGAAACATCCAACTGGAATTCAGGTAGAATAAGCATAGTGCTTTCCATGGAACAGACTGGCTGGAGCCCAAGAGGAGGGGGTTAGGAGTGTTTGGATAAATAAGGTGAAGGAAACAGCTAAAAAACATATGTGCATAAGGCAGAGGCAGGAAGGGTGGACTTGGGAAAAGAGGGTCAGGAAGGGGAACTCCTGCAATAATGTCAACATTTAAAAAATTTTATAATAAAAATTAAATTAGCTTTCCTGTATGATCCTTATTTGCCATTCTTCCTTCCCCCATTTTGGTTTTCCCCTAAGTTGAGAGCTTGCCTTATAAATTTGTTTGAGTTTGCATCCTCACTCTATATTACTTACAGAGAGTAGGCAGTTATTTACTAACTGTGGAATGCGCACATATATGTATGCAGATAAATCAATGAAATAATTAAACTCTGCATTGTAAAGGCAAGTTTGAATCCCAGGAGTTGAAGTTTATTCTTGATTAGTTATTTCTGTCTTCTTGCCTGGTGCCTTTCAATTGTAAAACTTTACTGGGCTCTAACCAGCCTGTCTCCTTCCAGTAGGAGCAACTGTAAAGACCTGTATTGGACTTAGTATGGGCACCTATGGTGAATGAAACTTGGAAGGTCTTGTAGGAAGGAAGATCCAGGTTATCTATGTCTTATCTTTCAGCAGCAGGAACTTGCTTGAAATTTGAGAAGAGCTTTTGCACCAAAGTATGTTCTTCCAAGGGGCTTGGAGGTAGCTGGTCTCTATCCACAGCTCCGGTTGAGTTTGTTTCACTGTCATTTCCAAAGATCACAAAGATGTGAGTACAACTCTCCTAATAATGTGCCCCCAATGTCCCTTAAATTAGCTCTGACCTATATTCTTCTTTTTGTCTTCCCTTGGGAATATGAGTGTCTGCTCCTGTGGGAGGTGGATTAGGGATCCCAGAATATTTGTTCAGGGAATCCATGTGAATTGGGAAATAAAGTTCAAGCCTGACTTCCTGTCCATCTGAGATAAAACTATTTGCTATCCTGTGGGAAACCAAGTCATGAAGTGATGGGCCCTTATTCTCAACCAGCTCAATCTGAGCATTTTTTGGGGGGATCTCAAGGAAGGCAGTTTGGTCCAAGGCCACAGAAGCAAGTATCAGGACTAACTTACTTATTGATGTCTTATCCAGACTCATCCCTAAAAAGAGAGATTATGGTAAAGAAAGCCCCCGTCTGTGTCCCCACTCACTCACGAACATCAATACTCTCCTCTCCCTCCCCAAGGTGCCCACTCATAGGGGTACTTATGACAGAGTCACTTGCCCATCACCCTTTCCTTGTACTCACAAATGCAAATGAGCAAGAGAGTGAATGTCCGCAACATGGTGGCCTCCTCCCCTGGCCTGTCCAGGGTCATGGAGCCTCTGGTGCTCAATATGTGCTTCAAGTCTAAAGGGTTTTGTCTCTCAGCAGATGAGGTGATCTAAAAGCAGAAATGTTTCTACTCAAAGATTTGTCCTGCTTCTTAGAGTTTAATTTGGATCACTAAACTGCTGTTGCCAACCCTACTCCCTTCTACTCACTCACAGACATGCTAGGGATAAGAAGGTATTAAAGGTCTTACAAGGCCACTTGCTACTTCATCTCCTTGCCCCTTTTCCCCACTTCCCCCTCCAGTCACCCAAGGTCTTAGCTGGTATCTAAGATCCAGATTTGTTGATATGTCTGTTTTTCCTTGGGATCTCAAAGGCCCAGAAATGTGACCTGATTCAGGCCAGCAGAAGAACCAAGGGATAAAATGGGAGTTGTAGAGAGGGACCTTTTCAGAATGTGTGTGTGTGTGTGTGTGTGTGTGTGTGTGTGTGTGTGTGTGTGTGTATGTGTGTGTGTCCTCTAACAACATAGCAAAGGAGGAGTTTCTGCCATCCCCATTTTTCTGGCAAATAGACAGAGGCTTAGTTAGGATGTATAATTTGCCCAAAGTAAAAAAAAAATTAAATATCAGAGCTAAAATTCTAATTCACGTTGAACTCCAATACTTATACTCTAAAACCAGCATTTAATCTCCCAGTGGCAGTCCTTTCCCCTATTCTCACCTTCCCATACCCATCCTATTTCAACCCTTCCAGAAATTCCCTTTTGTTGAGTGCTTCAGATACAATATTATTCTCATTCTTATTTCTTACCCCCCTAAACTCAAAACTCCCAAATCTAGTAGGTGTTGGGGAATCAAGCTGCTTGAGCTAATTAATATAATGTGCAAATTATTTATTGGCTGCCTATAATTTGTAAGTCTTTTTGTTCATGTCTCTAAAGAAAAAAGGAATTGTTTGAATTTCAGGGAATATGGCAAAGATTTGAGTTCAGGGTCCTTCTCATTTTCTGACAATTACTATTGACCACTGACCCTGAATGTACATAATGTAGACCCCTATACTTTCCTGTCTCCCTGTACCCATCCAGAGTATCCTTTTTGCCTAGAGGTGGTGTATCCCCACCACACAAATTTAGGCTAATCTCCTCCACCAACCCTATATTCAGAGTATGAAGTTCTGGCTGACTCCAGGTGTTTAATCCTTTCTTGGTAGAGTGGGGTAAAGACAACTCCCAGAACAGAAAGGGGCTGATTTTCCTTCCCAAATCGATCCTAGTACCACTGCTTCTAACTTGCTCCAAGGCCAACACTGAGTGAATGGAATAACAGGAAAAGGATGCTCAAATCAGCCTCTCTGAACTTTTCTTATCTGTGAAGTAGGGAAATAAAATCTACCTAAGCATTGTTGTTGTGTTGAATCTGAGATATGTACAGTACCAGGCACATAGTGAACATTTCTTTAAAAGAAAGTTTATTTTTCTTCTTCCCAAAGGGTACACATCAACCTGGTATAGGAGCCTAAGGGTGTGCTTTCCATTTCAAGCTATTTGCTATATTCCTTTTAGGGTCAGGGCCAAGCCCAGGTTTGGGTGCTACTCTGTTGTTTTGTTGTCCTGAGGCTTTGGGCCAGGATTTATTGAGGAAGCCAGGTTCTACTACCAAAGAAAAGGTTCAACCTGAGATTCTGCCCATAAGTACCATCTGAGGTTTCATCCTTGTCACTTGGACCCCTAAAGCAGAGTTTTGCCTCCTGAGGGCTTGAATGGGATCAGGGAAACTGGGATGCTCAGCATGGCTGACTCCTCCCCAATCACTAAGAAAACAATACCATTTACATTCAGCCAAAATGATGAATTTTATGCCCGGAAACAGACAGTAGCTGCAAGTTTCAGGTTAATTTGCCACACTCATTTTGGCCTTTCACACACCTCCACCCTCAACTTAAGCAATCTAGCCTTTTCATCTTCCTCTTTTACTCTATCCCAAACACTTTCCCTACCCTTAAGCATGTCTGCAGTGCTTTTGAGCATACCCAAAACTAGAAATGTCTAAAGCCCAACATCCCACCCCACATAGTTTTTAGTGCTCCGCAGGGTGTCCGATACATTCTCTGCTAAAGGTTTGGAGGGAAGACTGAAAAGATAATGGGAAGATATCTACAGTGTCCAGAGATTCTCAGCAAGGCAAGGCTGGGATGAGGAGGGAAGACAAAGGGAAGGGATAAAGAGGGTGGGGAACATACTAGGGAACAGTTTGATTTTAGGGCAATTAATTACAGTGGGAGACTATTTCAGAGTTTTCTTTAGGAGCCATTATTTAATATTCAGTCACTAGACTATGCATTCATTTGCAGGTACTTATGGTAGTTAAATGGCTCCGTTCGATGTTGGGAGATTCTCCAGTGAGCTTCTCCAGATGCAGCAAACTGCTGAGGACAGCATCGTAGGCTCCAGCCTCCGCCTCCCTCTCTTCCCTGCTAGCTCTCTGGTCAGCTCCAACCTCCCTCTTCCCACCGCCATGCTCTGGGAGTCCACACTAACTCTGCCTAACACCTTCAGTCCTCAGAAAGCCAGGATATCTATGCCCCTTCCAGCTCTTAGTCTCTCTCCTGTCTCTCTGCAAAGGTGGTTAGAGCCAAATTCAGGCCCCTGCCACCTCACCTGTTCCTCAGTTTCACTAGGTCGCAGTATTCTGAAGGGGAGAAGGCCAACTCTTAAGACTGTCAAAGCTGTAGAGTCTTCCTCTGCAGCTCCCAAATGCCTTTAAAGGTGTCAGATCTTCCTCTGCTCATTTAATGTACCACAATGCATAACCATTGCCTCCATGGTTTAAAGGTTTACATGTGTGCTATGTACCTCTGATCCCTAGCATCTACTGTTTATAATTTTCATAGCAACCCTACAAGGTATATTACTTCCCTCAGTTTTACAGATGAAGAAACTGAAGCTCAGAGAGAGTTAAGTAACGTGGGCAGCCTTCAAATTTCAGCTTAGGATAAAAAAACTCAGGCTCTAGAGACATATAAATTTGGATTTTAGTTCAGATTCCATTATTCAATAGTTGAGTGATTTCAAGTGAGTTAAACTCTCTGAGGCTCAGTTCCCTATCTATAAAATAAAGAAAACAACAAAAGCTATTCCAAAAGGCTTTGATGGGATAGTGCAATAAAAACTTATGGCATAGTAAGCTGGGTACATGATCGGTGCTTAATAATTAGTAGCTGTTGCTGTTACCACCAGTGATATAGACAATTGTTCACAAATTTAATTGACCATGAAAGAATTTTTGAAAGGATAATGAGTGAATAAGATATTCAACATATTTATTCTTGTGTATGGTGAAATTTGGTGCTCTAGTTTCATTTTTTTGCATCTATCTATCCAATTTTCCCAATACCATTTATTGAAGACACTGTTTTTACTCCTTTGTATGTTTTTGCCTCCATTGTCAAAATTAATTGCTCATAATGGTGTGGTTCGATTTCTAGCATCTCTGTTCTGTTCCATTCATCTATATGCCTGTTCTTGTGCCAGTACCAGGTTGTTTTGATTACAGTGGCTTCATAATATAGTTTGAAAAGTAATACAATGGCATACTATGTGGCTGTAAAAAAAAAAGGACCTCTTACTCTTTGCAACAGCATGGATGGACATAGACTATTATGCTGAGTGAAATAATCCAGTCAGAGAAAGACAAATATTACATTATCTCATTTACATGTGAAATGGAAGAAAATAAACTGATAATTGAAATAGGTCCAGAGCCATGGATGCATGGTTGAACACAGTAGTGATAGTCAGGAATAAAATATGCATACTGATATTCAAACTTTTATATAATAAACATTATGATAGTACTAGACACCATAAATATGAACTCATTATGTTCCCATAACAGTATGGGATAACTCATTTTCAATTACATTTTACAGATGAAGAAAGTGAAACATAAAGCCATCAAGCAAATTGCCTGACATCTACACAGCCAGCAAGCGGCAAAGCTAGGATTCACAGAGGGAGGATTCACATATGGACAGTTTGTATATACATTTTTAAGTTTTATTTTTACTTAAACCATTTTTTTATTTTACTTTATATCTGAATAGGTCTTATACAGAATATATTTCTGAAATGTTTTATGCTAAGTAACTGAACAGTGTCCTAACTGAATAACTTGCTAGCCCTTTCATTCTTTTTATAAAAACTGAGGTATAATTGACACATAACAGTGTATTTTACATAATGTTTCTTTCAGGTGTACAATATAATGATTCAATCTTTGTCTATATTGTGAAATGCAGTCCCATTTTCTTAACCACTACCCTATGCTGTCTCTGCATTGAATGCTTGTAATCTTAAAATTTTTAAAAAGGTGTGAAAATAGTAAAATAAAAAGCACTAATCAAATGCATCATTGTTAATGTAGAAAAAAGGCAATGAGAGTATTCCCGTGCTCTCTGAAAGTCCTTGGGCTGAGTCTTTTGTTCTTGAAAGGACAGCCTGAATCTACAGCCTAAAATTCCCTCTAACTGGCCATGGATGCCTTAAAAAGGTCCTGGGACTATATAGGTGAGGACACCACTTACATTGAACTTTTGAGTCACTATGGAATCTAAAAGGGATTTGTTATTTAGGCTTCATAGAAGTCCCTCATTCAAACTATGGCTGGCAATTGAGATGCTAGAAGTTCCATCTCTAGGCTACTTCTGTGGGTCTTAAACCTTGCAGCCTGCCTTCAGAAGGAGAAACAATTTCTGACCAACCTCTCCAGAAAAAATTGAGTGGCCCAATATTATAAAACAGGGTCTGGGACTATGACATAACTAGATGGAGTCCTTTATGTTGGTTCTGCTGGCCTTTCCCATGAATAAATCAATAGTCCAGCAGGTTTGTGACTCTGTGACTCTGAATATCTCTCTCTCTCTCCCTCCCCCCCCCCCCTCTCTCTCCTGGTTTTCTCTCCTTGCCTGAAAGTTGGCTAATATTAAACAACTCCTCTTTCAGGAAATGCTTTGATAATGACCAGTCTTATTCCTAGTGGCCAGGTCTCCTCTAACTCTCCATTCCCTCAAACTAGTGGGATGGATAAGAGGGTGCTGGTATGGGAGCTATCATTCTCACTACCTTGGAAAGCAGTGATACTAGAAAATATTCCTGAATCACACTCCTTTTCACACTCACACCTTGAGCATGTTGGAGATGTGAAAAGCCTCAAAATCAACTCTTATGGATTGTAAGACAACTGTTAGACATAGGGTTTATTAAGTACATACTATACACATTGGAGTAGGTGATGTGGTGCAGTGTAAACCCCACATTGTAAAACAGGGTTTCTAATTTCTAAAGACTCCAGCATAGACAGAAGAAAAGAACAATCATTTTACAAAAGCTATAATGGGGATCAGAGGAGTACTAGAAAAGCTTCAAGAAGATGGAACTCAAAGGAGATGAGACAACAAGGACCATGTAATGCACAGGGTGGTATGGGGAGTCTCTTTTTATAACTGAGTTCAGAGTAGGATGATATGATTTTTTAAAACGAAATCTGCCTTATAGTCCAAACAAGAGAAGCACAGGGCAAATATGGCCTCTTCCTAGTGATGTGCTGGAGCTGGCTAGCGCTGGCTCAGGAGAGTTGAATGTCTCATCTCATGCAGCATTCAGTAATATCATGTTGGTAGCCTAAAATTAGCTATCATTAGAGAATTTACACCACTGAATAAGTAAAAGCTATAAACTGCCCCTGCCCCTTCCCTCCTCCCTGCAGAAAGTTGTTACTTAAACATATACTAGCAAACAATTTCCCCCCAGTTTTATGTTGTAGGATAGTGATTCTCACTGGTAATTTAGGAACTACCAGGAATTCTAATGATTTTCTTACATTCTAAAGAGAGTGATAAGCATTGTGATTCAATCTCCCCCTCTGTACTTCAGTGCTGTGGTAAGCTATCTAAGAAATGTCAGATCAGTGTATTTGGTGCATTCAAAATTTGCTAATATGTTTTAGCACACCTCCCCACTTCCCAGTAAGTCTAAGCCAACATCCTCTTCTGCAGTGGGGAGG
Organism: Antrozous pallidus; assembly: GCA_027563665.1. Lineage (NCBI taxonomy): Eukaryota > Metazoa > Chordata > Mammalia > Chiroptera > Vespertilionidae > Antrozous > Antrozous pallidus. Next base: position 37,470,047 of record CM050509.1, on the reverse strand, counting down.
ATATGTGGAGCAGACAAGTAAGGAACTAAGGTGGGACTAGGAAATTAGTGTTCAGAGACAGTGAGGAGGCCCAACCAGACAGATTAGGTTTCAACATAAAGATCTGGTGGAAGTTTTAATTTTGGATGTGGGAAGTACCTTCCTTTAACAGTGGAAAAGGAAGCCTGGGCCCACCCACAGAGTTTGAGTTTCAACTTATTCTTTGTCAAGCATTTCAATAATTAAGAGCTCTTCTTGGGGCACTAAGTCACTTCCAGAAGCTATAAAGGAGGGTATTTTCAGGATTGTGACATTGAATAAATCAAACACAAGTGATGAACCAAACTAAAACTTATTTGATCAAGACACCCATTATTAGTTATAAGGCATTATAAGCCATAGGCATAAAGTCCTGCATGATCAGACTTTTGGATGCCTGTCACAAAGCAAACCCAGAGTGGGATTATCTACGTAAATATAACTTAAGGTTAAATGAGTGGATGGTGAAAATGAGGCATTCTTTTGCTCCAATCTAGCCTGGCCACAGATTCTGCATGACCCACATGCCATTTCCCCAGAAGGTAAACTATTGGACTACTGTTCCCAAATAATAATCCTCCTAGCATCACAAGATGCCTGTCATAAGGAACAGCAAAAAGATATGAATGTGCTTACATGTTGTGTGCATCTGAGTACATGGGGGTGGGAGTTCAGGGATACACTTATAAAATGAAGGAGAGCTTTAAGGGTGGGCCACAAAGTGTTTTAGTGTCCCCCTTTCCTTTTTAGGTAAAGTTGATAGTCCCAGTAGAGAAGGTGTAGGCTCAGCCCTATGACCTGGGGTGGGCAGGGAGAGTAACACTTATGAGCAGATTAGAATGGCTCCTATAACATAGGCAGGATGCCTTAAAATGCCCAAGCCAGAAAAACATTTTTTCTGCATCACAGTTTGACTTGCCTTCAGTGTATTCAAATTGTCGGCATTTTGATGGACTTGAAGAGCATGAAGATGAGAGGGGGAGGAAATATCTCTTGGGACTTTTGAAAAATATATTGTATTGATTTTTTTTTTTTTACAGAGAGGAAGGGAGAGGTATAGAAAGTCAGAAACATTGATGAGAGGAAAACATCGATCAGTTGCCTCTTGCACAGCCCCACTGGGGATGTGCCTGCAACCAAAGTACATGCCCTTGAGCGAAATCAAACCTGGGACCCTTCAGTCCACAGGCTGATGCTCTATCCATGGAGCCAAATTGGTTTCGGCTCTTTTGGGAAATTTTTAAAAGATATATTTGTGTTGATTTCAGAGAAGGAGAGAGAGGAAGAGACAGAAATGACAATGATGAGAGGGAATAACAGATTGGCTGCCGCCCCTCCACACACCCATCACTGGAGATCAAGTCAGAAACCTGGGTTTGTGCCCTGACTGGAATTGAACCATGACCTTCTGGTTCATAGGTCAAGACTCAACCATTGAACCATACCAGCTGGGCTCTTTTGGGAACTTTTAATCACTTGTCCAAAACAAAGTATAGAAGTCAACAACTGTATTATTTTATTCCATTTATTGTATGATTAACCCATTATATAATTAAACTTAAATGGAGATATCTAAACTTCAAGAGCAACACAAATTCGCAATTTAAAAACACATCACTGCAAACATCACCCATTGTTTACAATGTTTCTAAAATATCAATTTATAGGAAATCTTTTCAATGTACATGCATCTGTTCAAGCTCTACTTGTTATGTGCTGGAGGATATGGTGAAATTTTCTAAAAAATCCAAGTGCCCTTGACAGAAGCTAAGGAAAATTTTTACCTATACTAGCATGTTAATTTCACATAATTTATTGCTTTCATATTAAAAATAAAAATATTTTCTCATTTTATCTATCATATTCCGATGTCTACCTATTCTACCCACCCTTAATTATCATCATGCTAAATTCATATCCTCTTTCTCATTTATCCCTTCCTCATCCCTTCTCATTTTGTTTTTCATTTTCTTCTTTTTTTCATGTAGCATGGATGTATCTATAATAACATCAGTCAACATTCTATTCTTACTTCACTTTCACTAATTACCCAGATAAATATGCAATTAATCATAAAACGAATATCTACATTCTATCAAGAAACTTGGCTTTTCATGCCAATTTAGTCACTTGTCTCCAGAATCACCTTTCCCTGGGGTGCAGCTGTTTGTGTAAAGCCAGTAGTTCTGGAATTTTGCTGACAAATGCCTTGAAGTCATCTTTCTTCTTCAAATAGAAAAGATAGATTTACCGAATGGTGCGCTTGGGGCTTCAGATCCAAAAACTTGAATTGATAGATCTTGTTCTAATCTTATGACTTCCACTGATAAGTATGGCATTGTCAGGTGTCAGTCCTGTCCTCATATTGTTGAAAAGCAGGGTTTTTTTTTTCCTGAGCAGCTTGTAAGATGACGTCTTTCTTTTCTTTTTTTTTTTAAATATATTTGTTTATTTCAGAGAGGAAGGGAGAGGGGTAGAGATAGAAACATTAATGATGAGAGAGAATCATCAATTGGCTGCCTCCTGCATACTCCCTATTGGGGATTGAGCCCACAACCTGGGCATGTGCCTCTGGCCGGAATCGAACCTGGGACCCTTCAGTTCGCAAGCCGATGATCTCTCTATTCATTGAACCAAACCAGCTAGGGCAACATCTTTCTTTTCTTTTGTACCTATCATATTCCTATGTTTGCCTATTCTACACACCCTTAATTATTAATTATATCTAAAGTTTAAGGACTGTGCAATTATGTGTCTGAGACTTTCATTTTGAGAGTTATATTTGAGTGGGTGGGTACCTGTAAATTCTCTCTGTATGTTAGTTGAGATTTATGTTTAGCTCTAGAAAAATATTTTAATAATTTCCTTAAAATTGTTTCAAGATTATTCTCATTTCCTGTACTTTTACAGGTAACACATACACAAATATTTTACCTTCCTTGATGTGTTTTCAAGATCCATCATGTTTTCTTGTACTGTGAAGAGCTGTTTACTTATTTTATCTTTTGAGATTGAAGCTCATTTTCATTCTAATTGTACTGATTCCCTTTTCTATAATATTTATTTGGTAATTATACTTGCTCAGGGTTTCTTTCAATCCTTTGATCTCATTCATCAGTGTCCTATAGTCTTTGATGAATTTTTTTCTATGTGTTTTTCAAAATGTCCAAATGGTTCTGTATCATTTTCATGGTGGAAGACATAAACTCCCTCATGTTGGTCCATTTTCTGGGTTCTGCCTGCTGCTATTCTAGTCCAGCGAAATATCTTGAAATCTCTGAGATGCCTAGTTTCTCTGCACCATCACAGTTCTTATTGCTTGCTCCTAAGATTCTTTTCATCATTTTCTCATTGTCTTTTAAGCTTAGGTATTTTTGTTTTCCTTATTCGTCCTCTGGTAGCTGAGGCTTCTCCTGTTTTCAAGTTCTTTTGAAAGCTCAGCCATTTGGTTCTGCACACATCTGCTCTCTGTCCTCTTCTCTAGAAACCAAAGAGCTGGGGGTCTTTTAATAAAAATTCAACACCTATTTTAAGCTGAAATTCTCAGAAACACCATAGGAAATTAAGATATAATTAACTAATGTGCTTTCCTCTAATAGCATTGGCTGTAACAACTTCATAGCCCTACATGCAAGATAAACAAATATAAAAATGCATAAGTAAAAAAATAAACACATAATACAATAAATACCTGAGTACATAAATATATTCAAACACAAAAGTAATGCAAATTAAGGTGCAAACACATAAACATGGAAATCAATATGTATATAAAGTGAGCCTCATGTATTCAGAATATTTAGTTTCTTCCTGGCTGAAGGTATGCAGAATATTTCTGATTAAGCAACTCGGTGCATTAGAATTATAAAGTAGAAAGTGAGAAGAGTCCATCTAAATGTTTCAGTGTTTGTAAAAAGAGATTTTGACTTTCTGGCAGAGCCACTTACTAGCTCTGTAATCATGTGACATTTGGCAAGCTACTGTAAGTTATTTGAGTCACCATCTCCTTATCAGTCAAATGAGTATTCAGTAACTGTGAGTTAAATTTGAATGTAGAACTCTCTGTTAGCCTTAGCTTAATCATATTTTTAAAAATATCTCTTTACAGTGATACCTGGGATTTAGATTGTTGATGATGGTGGAGGTGGAGACAGGACAGTGATAGGTAGGGGGAGATTTGACTAGAACTCAAGTGGATACTCTTGAGTCCCATAATATCATCTCTCTTAAAAAGCATGTATACAAATATGCATAATCCATGGACACAGACAATAGTGTGGTGAAGGCCTAACGGGGTGTGGATACAGGGTGGAGAAGGTTAGGGTTAATGGAGATAAAAAGGGGCATCTGGCCAAAACCGGTTTGATTCAGTGGGCAGAGCATCGACCTGCTGACTGGAAGGGCCCGGGTTCGATTCCGGTCAAGGGCATGTACCTTAGTTGCGGGCAAATCCCTAGTGGGAGGTGTGCAAGAGGCAGCTGATCGATGTTTCTGACTTTCTATCCCTCTCCCTTCCTCTCTGTAAAAAAATTAATAAAATTTATTTTTAAAAAAGGGGACATCTGCAATACTTTCAACAATAATAATACATTTAAAAATATGTATTCAGCTTGATTATATCCAAAGAATTATAGAAAGTGATAAGATTAGAAAATAAACTCTGCCTTCAAGATTATGCTCTGGTGGGAGATTTACCCATATTCACAGCTAAGTATAATATACAAAGCACATGATAAGATTTGAAAGCAAGAATATCAGAGCATTATAGGAACATAAAAGAGAAAAATTAATTATAATTTGTAGTACTTAGAAGTTATTCAAATTCCCCAGACACAAGCATCCCTATAATTAGGTATGGTGAGGGCACCTATAAGGATTCCTACTTCAAACATCTGCCTCACCTACTTAATGTGTCCCTGACACCACACTGTTTAATGCACTTTTTTAAAAACACAGAGCAAAGAATTACAAAATACAGCAGAACAAGGCATGGGGAGAGTGGTTGAAAATGAGGCTAGAGGCATGGGAAGGAGCCAGATCATTATTTGCGCATGTCTGCCCCATAACATTTTTTTTCAGTAAAATATCTTATTTGTGCAAAATTGAAAGGCCAGGTCATGATCCAAGTCCACAGGGAGGGCTTCCACCAACCAAGCAGAAAATGATCCTCTCTAGCTCTTAGTGCTCCCTAATGTTATACTATCCCAGGCACAGATCCTTAGGGATAGGTTCAGAGGCCACTTCTTGAACTGAAAGTCCACCTGTCCCTCTAATTCAGGCTCCTAGTAGTTCAGGTTTCTGTTTCAAAATAAAGCAAAAACTGGAGATGGGGTAGTTTGCAATTAGTTATGCATATGAAATAACCATATATGCAAAGGTTGGCTCTTTTCAGAGGCCCAGTAATCTTCATATCAGGGTCTGTCTTTGACTCTAATGTGTAAAAGCAGATAATTTTTAATGAGGTTTGGAGAAGAACAGTTTAGCGTGAAATATGGAGTGTAAGAAATAGAAAATTAAAATTAGGTGCATTACATTCAAATGCAAAAGCTGATTTCATCTGAATTCTCAGAGGTACTCAAAATTGCTGTAGGAAATTAGCATAAACATATGATGTGATTAACCTAATAAAAATTAGAAGAGCTGCTTGGTACCTCTATATTTCAAACAACTAAAAAATAGTCTTAGTGCTCAGAGTGCTTAGGTTCTATGAAATCTTAGGCAATTGGAATTTATACATTTGTGGTTTTATTTAAGTATATTCATTGTATACTTTATATGGGTAAATACATATTTCTAATGCTTGGATATAAGAAGATATTTTCTTATAACTTCATTATTACTAAAGACAAACAAAAAATGAATTTTGCTGCAAACCTTGGCAACTGAATTTTTGGGTATCATTTAGTAGTGTCTGGGATTCCATGGGGCATGAATGACTCTGAGGAGATTTTTGGATGGTCTTTTCAAATATCCTTTCCTTGAATACCTTTATTCAGAATCAAGTTAACAGGTGAATAGGGAAGGGTAGGAGTGTAGGAGAAAGATTACAGAAAGACTTTACATGTTTAGAAAGGAGTAGAGGAAAAGGTTTGGCTGCTTACCATTAAAGATTTTTTTTATTAACTATGTGACCTTTACCTACAGGAGATTTTTTTCTTAATATTTTAACAAGATCTTGAGAAATTTAGGATGGCATAACCCAGGAGAGAAATTGCAGTGCCAAAGAAATCTAGACTACAATTGTCTTTAGGCACTATGATGTTAAAAATACATATTAACTAATGGAAATAGTGCTGGACACTAATTAAAGTATCCAAATGACTTGTCATTATTAATAACTCTGTACTTCAACAAGGAGCACTTGCTGTGGAAGTTCTGTGACTATCCTGGGCACAGCATGACAATATATTAAAAATATGTACTCCATGAAAAAAATCCCACTTGAAATAGCTGTTAAGATGGTGCCAAAAAGTTACCAAGTGGAGCTTAGCACAAATTTAAAATGAAGTGAAAATTTGTTCTTATGACTTCAGAAAGTAGTTTAAATTTTATACTTTTTGAAAGTATGCGAGACATAACTTAATGATGGTTAACTTCAATCTTACTCACTTAACCAACTTTTATTGAGTGCCCACTATAAATAAGAAACTCTCAAATATTTAGTGGAATAAGATGGGTGAAATATGAAAGTAAGGAAGGACAAAATAATGTAAAACATCCTGCTCATATGTTCGCAGCTAAAAGATTAATAAAACACAGTCACTGACCTTCTAACAGCTAAGTTTAGAAGTGAAGCAAAGATATGTACACAAAAATAAAAGTACAATGTACTGTAGTTTGATAAGAAAGCTCAGGAAAAATGATCATGGATGTTCAGTAAAAGGCAATAATCTTTAAAAATATATATTTTATTGATTTTTTTTACAGAGAGGAAGGGAGAGGGATAGAAAGTCAGAAACATCGATGGGAGAGAAACATCGATCAGTTGCCTCTTGCACACCCACTACCGGGATTGTGCCTGTAGCTAAGGTACATGCCCTTCACCGGAATCGAACCTGGGACCTTCCAGTCCGCAGGCTGATGCTCTATCCACTGAGCCAAACAGGTCTCGGCCAAAAGGCAATGATCTTAATATTCTTTCCAGCTGTGGGAAAGCGTATGCATAAAGTCAAATTTGAACTGAAGTCTGAAATATGGTGAGATTAATCTGGCAGCTATAAACACTCATGGTCAGTTCTCCAAGAATAGAGAGGGTGACTTACTCATCTGTGTTCTCCTAATACAGAAAACACACTAATGATCACTACTATTTCTTACATGCTTATGATTTGCCAGGCACATGATAAGAATTTTTCATACATTGTCACATTTACCTTCACAATACTCTTGTGGAGTGCTTATAACAGCAGCAGCAGCAGCAACAACAGCAACAATATTTCTTGAATGCTCACTCTGATCCAGGCTCTGCTTTAATAGTTAGCTATATGTTGCTGTTAGCATTCCTTTCTCACATGTAAGAAATCAAAGTTCAGAAAGTTTAGGCAACTTTCCCAAGATCACCAAGTTTGTCAGAAGTAGAGTTGCAATTGAAATCAAAGTCATCTGATTCTAAAACATGTTTTATAACTAAAGGTCTGTTGCACAAAATTCATGCATGGGGAGGGGTGACCCTCAGCCCACCCCAAACCCTCTCCAATTTGGAACCCCTAAAGGGATGTACGACTGGCCATTTAGACCTGACCCTGGTGGGATCTGGCCTAAACGAGCAGTTGGACATCCCTCTCACAGTGCAGGACTACTGGCTCCCAACTGCTCCCTGCCTGCCTTCCTGATTGCCCCTAACCACTTCTGCCTGCCAGCCTGATCACCCTCTAACCACAACCCTGCCAGCCTGATTGATGTCTAACTGGTCCCCTGCCAGCCTGTTTGCCCCCAACTTCCCTCCTCTGCCAGCCTGGTCACCCCTAACTGCCCTCCCCTGCTGACCCGATCGCCCACAACTGCCCTCCGTTAAAGGCCTGGTCTCCTGCTGACCATCTTGTGTCCACATGGGGGCAGGATTTTGGACTACATGGGGGTAGCCATCTTGTGTGTTGGAGTGATGGTCAATCTGCAAATTACTCTTTTTATTAGATAGGATAGTTCGGTACCTGATACTTGGAAAGGAGTTAGGAATTTTGAATAAGTGAATGAAGATTGAGGAAAGAAGAGAGATATTGTGAAAACAAAAACCACTGAATCTGTAACCTGGGGGTAAAAAGGTAGGAGACAAAACTGTCACATTTTTTAAGCATAAACTGAAAAATGTAATTATTTGCTACCATGATAAGCTACCATGTACTGACTTTTAAAAATATATATTTATATGAAGCTTTTGATAAATGTTATGTGTTTTACATATACACAGTGATAATCCATGAAGGTTAAATAGAAAACAAAGTGTTCATGCAGGTTATTTTTTGTGTGGTGAACAATTATTGGTGATGCTGTTCTTTTTTATCCATCTCTATTTTCTACTGTGACAACTAATTTCTAATTAAAAAAACTTTTACAAGGTTGTGTAATATTTTAGGGAAGATTTAAAGCATAGTCAGAATTCTTTGTTGTTAGGAAATACACAAATCTAAATATTTAGGGATGATGTGGATATTATATTTTCCTTTGTGCATTTAATTTTTATTGTTGAGAGTATTATAGAAGTAACTTTTACTGATTTTCAGAGAGAGAGAGAGAGAGAGAGAGAGAGAGAGAGAGAGAGAGAGAGAGAGAGAGAGAGAGAGAAACATCGATACATTGATCCGTTGCCTCCCGCACATACCTGGACCAGGAATCAAACCTTACAACCTGGGTTTGTACCCTGACTGGAATCAAACCTGCCACCTTTTGGTGTTTGGGATGATGCTCCAATGAATTGAGCTACACTGGTAGGACTATTTGACTATTTATACTTTTATAGATGTATATACACACACATATATGGGAACTATTATACTACAATTATATATATATGGAGAGAGCACACAAAAATGTCAAAATTTAGGGAATGTGGGAAAAAAGTATTATCTGGGAATTTTTTATATTAATCTTACATTTTTAAAATATAAATTTATGTTAAAAGCAGAAAAAACACTAGTTTGAATAAATAAAGCAAAAAAAAAACACACAAGAGAATATGTGTCTATAGCATGTGTGTAGTTTATAGTGTATATATAAATCAATTTAGATTTAATAAAGAAACAGATGCTGGAGGAGATCAACCGAAGGACTTGTATGCATACATATGAGCATAACCAATGAATGAAAGACTCTGGGGTGAGGAGGGAGGCAGGTGGGGACATGTGCTGGGGGGTAGGGGAGGCTGGGGGGAGGATATTGGGGGGAAGGAAAACATATGTACTACTATTAAATATAAGCTATATTGTAAATAAAATTAAAAAAAGAAAATAAACTTCAGAATTATAAAATTTGTACTCTTCTTATAGCACTTATTTCTTTAGATTTTCTATCTTTTGGTCCTTTCAACCCAACCTTTCAAAACTTGCCATTTGTGCCAGAAGAAACCGATTACTAGTTTGTACAATTGGGCATGTTACCTGCAGTACTTTTTTATTGAGCTTATTGGGGTGACATTGATTAACAAACAAACAAACATGTAGGATTCAAGTATACTACTTAAGAAAACATCATCTGCACATTGCATTCCAACCATTCCATCCCCATTTGATTATGTCCCCATTTTGTTTTGTCCCCTTCCCTCCCAACCCCATGCTTTGCCTACCTTCACCTTCACTGCCCCCTTCCCCCTAGCTATCTTAACACTGTTGTCTGTGACAATTTGTGTTGTGTGTGTGTGTGTGTGTGTGTGTGTGTGTGTACTTATTCCCTTCACCTTTTTTCATCTAGTCCCCCAATGCTCTCCTTTATGACAGCTGTCAGTCTCTTCCATGTATCTATGGCTCCGTTTCTATTTTGTTCATCAGTTTATATATATATTTTTAAAAAATTTAATAAATCTTTATTGTTCAGATTATTACAATGTTCCTCTTCCCCTTCATCATAGGGCCCCTCCACACGGTACCCATCCCACCCTCTGCTCTTACCTAACCCCCACTGTCCTCATCCATAGGTGTACGATTTTTGTCCAGGCTCTTCCTGCACCTCCCACACCCCTTTTTCCCCAAGAATTGTCAGTCCATTCCATTTCTATGCCCCTGATTCTATTATATTCACCAGTTTATTCTGTTAATCAGATTGCTAATTCACTTGATTTTTAGATTAACTTGTTGATAGATATGTATTTGTTGTTTGTAATTTTTATCTTTATGCTTTTCTTCTTCTACCTCTTCTTAAAGAATACCATTCAGCACTTCATATAATACTGGTTTGGCAGTGATAAACTCCTTTAACTTTTTCTTATTTGTGAAGCACTTTATCTGACCTTCAATTCTGAATGAGAGCTTTGCTGAGTAGAGTAATCTTGGTTGTAGGTTATTGCTATTCATCACTTTGAAAATGTCTTGCCATTTCTGTCTGGCCTGCATTGTTTCTGTTGAGAAATCAGCTGACAATCGTATGGGTGCTCCCTTGTAGGTAACTAACTGTTTTCCTCTTGCTGCTTTTAATATTCTCTCTTTTTATTTTGCCCTTGGCATTTTAATTATGATGCGTCTTGGTGTGGTCCTCTTTGGATTCCTATAATTTGGGGTTCTGTGAGCTTCCTGGACTTTTAAGTCTATTTCTTTCACCAGGTGGGGGAAGTTTTTGGTTACTATTTCTTCAAATAGGTTTTCATTATCTTGCTCTCTCTCTTTTTCTGACACCCCCATAATTCAGATGTTGATATGCTTGAGGTTATCTCAGAGGCTCCTTACACTATCTTCAATTTTTTTTATTCTTTTTACTTTTTGCTTTTCCGGCTGAGTGGTTTTTGCTTCTTTGTATTGCAAATCTTTGACTTGATTCTTGTGGTCCTCTAGTCTGCTTTTAGATCTCTGTATAATATTTATTATTTCAGTCAGTGTATGCTTAATTTCTAGTTGGTCCTTTTTCATATCCTCAAGGGTCTCATTAAATATTGGCCTTTTCTAGGAACCTTTTGAAAAACCTTATAACAATGGTTTTGAGCTCTATGTCCAGTCATTTTTCTCCCCATTTCTTTCAAATGTGATCTTTCTCCTTGTCTCCACATTTTGGCTGCTTCCCTAAGTTGGTCGAGTAGCTTTGTGTGGTAAGTGTTTTCTAGAGGACAGTGTCTCAGCCTCCACAGTTACCTGAGGTAGATACTCTTGGTGCACCCCTTTAGGGGCTGCACAGTCTTGTTGTAGTTAAGCCTAGATTGTTGTTGGTATCACTGGGAGGAGTTGACCTCCAGGCCAATTGGCTGTGAGGATCAGCTGTGTCTATGCTGGGAAAGCCTCTGTGCTCAGCTTGGATGGGGCAAAGTCTCAGGGCTGAGCAGTCAGCCTTGGTTTCCCTTCAGCCCCACCCTAAAGGGTGCCTGGGTCTCTGCGTCCCGAGGCAATGGCTGCATGTACCTCTGAGAGAAAGCTGCCCTCGAGATTTGCCCACTGCCAGACTGTCCATTTTTCCCAAATGAGTCTGGATACCCAGATTCTCATTCAGACCTGGGAAACAATGCAGTGCAGAGGTTGTTTTTTTCCCTCTGGAATGAGAAAGCCAACCGCACGCCCTCTCCACATGCTCACACACCTCTGCAGCTCCCGAGTTTCAGTGTATTTCCTCCTGACAGTCCAGTTTCATCCTGTATGAGTCTGGGTTCCTTAAGATTCACCTAGAACTGGGGATCAGTGCAGTGAGAAGCCTTTGTGTTCCTTCCCATTTGAGAAAACCAGCTGGGTATTCAACCTCCCACCCTTTCCACTTGCATGTCTCAGCACCTCTGTCTCCTCGTCTCTGCAACTCAGCAGCTCCTCTGAGTCTCAGTGACCTTTTATATTTCCTTCTATTTGTATAATTTCCACTCAGCCAGCTTTCTGGTAGTTCTGGATGATGTCCATTTTGTCTTTTTGTTGTAGTTTTGAAATTGTTATGTGGGGCAGCAGTATAGGTGTTTACCTATGCTGCCATCTTGGTTTCTCCATCAGTTTATTTTGTTCATTAGATTCCACATATGTGTAATATCATGTAATAATCTTTCACTGACTGGCTTATTTCATTAGCATAAGAATTTCCAGATTCATATGTATTGTCGCAAAAAGTAATATTTCATTCCCTTTGTTTTAATTTACCTTTCTTGTTGAATGTTTACAGATGTTCTACCCTTATTTCATTTTTTAAATGACTAAGATTCCATTGTGCATATGTCCACTACTTTTTATTCAATCATCCATTGATGGGCACTTGGGATGTTTTCATAGCTTGGCTATTGTAAACAATACTGCAGTGAACATAGGAGTGCATATATTCTTTTGAATTAGTGCTTTGAGTTTCTTTGGATATATAACCAGAAGAGGAAATACTGGATCATAAGCCAGTTCCATTTTAAATCTTTTGAGGAATCTCCATACTGTTTTCCACAGTGGCTGTACCAGTCTGCATTCTTACCACTAGTACATGAGGGTTCCCTTTTCTCCACATCCTTGCCAGTATTTTTTGTTTGTTGATTTACTAATGACAGCCATTCTGACAAGTGTGAGGTGATGTCTCATTGTAGTTTTAATTTGCATCTCTCTGATGTTTAGTGCCTTGAGCATCTTTTCATATGTCTATTGGCCATTTGTAGGTCCTCTTTGGAGAAGTTTCTATTTGGATCCTTTGCCCATTTTTATTTGGGTTTTTGGTCTTCCTGGTGTTGAATTGTATAGTTATTTATATATTTTACAAATTAACCTTTTATCATAGGTATCTTTGGCAAATTATGTCCTCCCATTCAGTGGGTTATATTTTCATTTTATTGATTGTTTCCTTTGCTGTGCAAAAGCTTTTTAGTCTGATATAGTACCATTTAATTGTTTTTACCCTTGTTTCCTTTACCTAAGGAGATATATAGGCAAAAAATAGCACTGAAAATGGTTAAAAGATTTAAATGTAAGCCACAAAACAATAAAAATCCTAGAAGAAAACATACGCAGTAAAACCTGAGAAATCTCTTGTATTTATAGTATTATTTTATTATTTTATTTTTAAAATATATTTTATTGATTTTTCAAAGAGAGAAAGGGAGAGGGATAAAAAGTCAGAAACATCGACGAGAGAGAAACACTGATCAGCTGCCTCTTGCAAACGCCCTACAGCTACATGCCCTTGACCAGAATCAAACCTGGGACCCTTCAGTCCGCAGCTGAAGCTCTATCCACTGAACCAAACCGGTTTCAGCCTTATAGTATTATTTTAAAGGCTAACTTCTGTTCAACTTCTTCAAAATTATCTTAAGATAGTCAATGCATTTTCACCATTTTACTAAGATAACTAGTTATTTTAGTTGAATTTACTTAGATATAAGTAAATAGACAGTTGGTAGGAGGCTTATGAAAAGTGAGGTTGAGGGAAAAGTTAGAGAAATTGAGCAATTAATAATACAAATGGTGAGCCTTTTACACAAATACAGATTGACTTGGAAACAAAAATACAAAACAACACAAAAGTAAAAACTAAAAAGAAGGTAGTTATGAAAGGTTTATGAAATTGTTTTAAGTTCTGCTGTCTAATTTCCATTAGGTCCCATTATTTTCATTATAATTCTTTATCTTTGTATAACATCATTGCTCCTTGCCCACAAAGTGAACATAGTTCCATTTTGTTAATTTACCTTCACAACAATGGTGCTAAGGAGAGCTTATGTACATGGGGCTAGTGCTTATTTTCTTAGTTAGCCTAGTATACAGAAAAACTAATCTGTTTAGAGGCAATAGTATTTTGGACTAAATAGTAATATGCCATATATAATATAGCTAAGTGCTTATTTTCTTAGTTAGCCTAGTATACAGAAAAACTAATCTGTTTAGAGGCAATAGTATTTTTGGACTAAATAGTAATATGCCATATATAATATAGCTATTATAATTAATCATGGATATAAAATTATAATATGTTTGAAAGATGTTCCTAAATATTATTCTTAGCAGATATAAAGGAATAGCCATAAAAGGAGCAGCATTGGAGATATACCAATTGAAATATATTAAATATACTACTTGAAAAAGTCTTCTTTGAATTTGTGTTCTCTTAGGTTTCAGGAAGCGAAATAAAAGCCCAAAATGAGTTTTCTCTTAAAATGAGATTGTACTGTGATTTTATAAATTCACCACCTTACAACTTAATGTCATCTGCTGGAAATCATTTGAAAAGAAAACATTAACAGGTTTTTCTAAGGTTCATGTTTATCAAAAGGTAATAAGGTTAGGTTGTGTTCTTTTAATGTAATTTTAATTTTGGTTCTAAATAACTTGTGACTCTTCCAAGATTAAAAACACAGAAAGTACACATAAACACTAAGTAATATCTAAACATTTTCTGAAATACATTAACCATCTCATTCATATAATAAGTTGTTTATTTGTTTATTTGTGAAATTTGATTTTTGACCTATCTATTATGCAGCAATGAGGGACTATGATTATTTTTGCAGTGTTGCATCATGTTAGGAGGCTGGGTACAGTCTAGGCATATGCTGGTTGTTGTTTTTTTTCCACTGAAGGCTGAAACAGACAACAAAATGAAGAATTTTAATCTATTATTTGTTAACAGGTTAAATTTGGGGACATTTACATTTTAAAGATGAATTTTGAAAATATAAATGCCCTTGAAAGCTTAATTATCTGTGCTTTTACTCTGGAAATTAATTCTGAGGAAACAGAAAAAAAGAGGACATTTAATTGACTGCAAAATTGATGAGAGTTATTTTTCAAAACCTCTGAATTAATCTTAATAATACACGCATCAAAAATATTTTTTAAAAATTTTATTTTATTGTTTAAAGTATTATACATAGTAGTACATATATCTCCTTTTCCCCCATCTACCTTTCCCCAGCCTCCTCTATGCCCTGCATATGTCCTCATCCCACCCCCCGCCCAGTGTCTTATGTCCATTGGTTGAAAAAAATATATTTTTTAAATGTTCATAATCTATGAAATATACATTTGAGTCCAAAACAAACAGATGCACAAGCAAAGAATGAGATATGGCTAAGTAGCAACACACCTAAAAAAGATTTAGGGGTTTTTAAGGACCATAAGCTCAATATTATTCAGTTGTGTGTTGTGGTTATACAAAAAGCAAAATTCATCTTCATCTGCATTAATGGAGAGAGAGAGTTGGAAACAAGAGAGTGAATTTAACCTAGCTCTGTGCTTGGCAGACCTGTACTAGAAGTGTTTGATGAAAACAGCAGCATGGGGGTAGGACATTTGGTTAGCATCCACAAGCTAAAATGAATCTAAATGGGAGAGAGAAGGATGATGGAGAATCTGAAACTATGCTGATAAAGGACTGCTGGGAGGCTTGGACTTCATTTGAGGTTGTCTTTCCTCTCTCCTTTGTCCCTTCTCTCCTCCTCCCTAAATCTATATTCCAAGATAGTGATGATCCAGTTTGGTTCTTTGACACTCATCTTATTTCCCTGCATACTCTATACACCACAGTTTCCTGCAGTACTTTTTCACTTCCCCTTGTTTTTCTGTTTCCCTGTTCACAGCTATCAGGACTAGACCACAGTAAGCCCCCACCTTTACACTGTATTTTTAAAAAGGACTTCATGGCCCTGGGAAAGGAAACAGAATATGAGTTAATTAGCACAGACTCTTAAACCCAGGCCATGTGAAAAAGTGCCTGGGTACAATAGGAGCAATTCTAATAAAGCTACAAAATGAACTTCTTTAGTCTACCTAATGCTCACTGGTATTAGACATGGGAATCTGAGCACAGATGGTCATGGGTGGGCCTGAGAGTGCACCTGTAATACTAGTCTAGGATGTTTAAATATCAGGTACCCATTTAATAAGAAAAAGAAAAGAGTTTGTTAATACAAAAGTTTGAATATAGAACACCACCTGAATGATTAAACATATTTCTAGGGCTGAAATGCTAATGACTCCAATTTGTCAAAACAGGAGTTTTAATGCGGAGCAAGAAGGGCTGGCAGTGGTATGCAGCACAGGAATCAACAACTGCACACTTTAAAGCAAAACATAAAAGCTCTATCAAGCTGAAATTCTCAGAATCACTATAGGAAATTAGGCGTAATTGACTGATATTATCTTATGTAGAAATGAGTACTTAGTATACTCACAATTAAAACAAGTAAATTAAAGGACGTGGCAGCAAAAAAAGTGCTATGATTCTTGTAAATTTGCTACATCTTTGATTTAAACATCTTGTAAATACAAATTTTTTTGTGCCAGAAGATGATAGGGGAGGATAGAGGAAATGGAAGAAAAAGAGAAATAAGATAATAAGGAAGGGCAAATGAAAAAAAAAACAGGGGAATGAGTAAAGAGAAGGAATAGGAGAAAAAATATGTACAGAAATAGAGGGAAAATAAATAGGGAAATACAAAAAAATAGGAAAGGAGAAAAAGAGAAGATGTAAATATTTGTAACCACAATGTATTTATATTTATAAAACACTTTAATTGAGAAGAAATCACTCTTTGTTTTTTTTTTCAACATATGGTCACCAATTTAAAAAACCCATATAATAGTACTAATGAATTATACTCCGTGAACAGGGAGAGCCGGATAAGTCTTGATTGGTTCTTGTTCCAACAGCCTTTTCCAGTACCCATTTATCTCTTGCCAGTCACCATTGCTCTGAGTTGAGGGGCTAGGCAAGTACATAACTGTAACTTGAATGTTCACAGCAATTTTATTTATAATAGCCCCAAATGATGCACATTCCAAATGCCCATCAATTGGTGAACAGATAAATAAATTTTGCTACATCCAAACTCAAGAATACTACTCTGCAAAAAGGAAAACATATTATTGATATTTTATGATAAGTGAAAGAAACCAGGCCTAAAATGTTGTATATTATATGATGCCATTTATATGGCATTCTAGGAAAGGCAAATTACTGGAATGGCAAATAGATCAGTGTTTACCAGGAACTGTGGTTTAGAGTATGAGATTTTTGAGAAGGGTAATAAGAGACTTTGGGGAGTCAAGGAAATGTTCTTTATTTTGTTTTTGGTAGCAGTTACATGCTTATATGCATTTGTCACAGTTCATAGGACTGTATCATTATAATTGGTGAATTCTAATTATACATCAATAATGGCTAATAAAAACAAACAAAAAAGTTTGTCCAATGTCAATCTAGTAATCTGTGGTGTTGCCCTTGCTTTTATCCCTTCAGGAGAAGCAGTGTTTAGGAAGCAGGTATTTGAGGGCCCAAAGCAGAGATTTAAATATGTTTTCAGAATTTCTTATAGCCTTATTCATCAAATTGAAACTTTTCACTCTGGAATTCAAGGTCCTTCATATACTGACTCTATTCTTCTTTTACAGTTTTGACTGTCACACAGAATGTACATTCTTAATTACCATCAAGGCAGCTCTGCAACATGCAACATGCCCTCCCTGTTTACTCCCCTAGAACACATGCACCATGTTTTTTAAAATCTGTTTGTCTTTACTTATCCTGGTTTTCCTCCATGATTTTGTATGCTTTACTCTCATTTATTCAACTAATTATTGAGTCCCTACTAGGTTCCAAGTAAAGTGTTAATAATTGGCCATACAATATCAAGCTGTCTTCACACAGCTCACAGGCTAATGAAATATGAAGGTAAGTAAGCAGGTCATTACACCATAGTATGAAAAGGACCATATTATGGTGAAAAATAAGAAAACACATAAGCCGCCAAAACCGGTTTGGTTCAGTGGATAGAGCGTCGGACTGCGGACTGAAAGGTCCCGGGTTTGATTCCAGTCAAGGGCATGTACCGTGGCTGCGGGCACGTCCCAGTAAGGGGGCGTGCAAGAGGCAGTTGATCAATGTTTCTCTCTCAACGATGTTTCTGACTTTCTATTCCTCTCCCTTCTGCTCTGTAAAACATCAATAAAATATATTTTAAAAAAAAGAAAACACATAAGCCATTAAATGGTAACCAGCTGGATGTCAAAGGATTGATGTCAGAGTGACTGGAGGTGAGGGTGTTTGAAGGTGGCAGAAACTTAAAAGGTAGCCAAAGACATTATGAGTACTGTACAATATTCAATTATTACCAAGCTACTGCAATGTGGAG
Organism: Antrozous pallidus; assembly: GCA_027563665.1. Classification (NCBI taxonomy): domain Eukaryota; kingdom Metazoa; phylum Chordata; class Mammalia; order Chiroptera; family Vespertilionidae; genus Antrozous; species Antrozous pallidus. The sequence goes on along the minus strand of CM050509.1, from coordinate 37,451,821 downwards.
GATGATTGCCTTAGCTTGAGAAAGAAGCTATTTTGTGGGTCAAAAAATGGGTGGAATCAGTTAGTTGGCATTGAATTGGTAACATATTCAAGAAGATAAAACAGGACTAGAGTAAGTATATAAGAAAGCGATGGTCGGTTTGTTGGTATCACTATCAGGATCTGAACAATGTGTCTCAGAGTCCTCCAAAAAGGTCATGAGAAAAATTACAAAGACAAAGAATTCTAACCCATGAAGATTCACACATCCAAGGAAAACAAGTTTTGTGGCACTTGCTCCATTTGCCCTTTTCTTTTATTTTCTTATTTTATTTTATTCTTATTGTCTAAAAATTGACATATGTCTCCTTTACCCCCAATTGACACCCCCCAGCCCTTCCCAGCCTGGGTAAGCCCCTACCACCCCAGTGTCTGTGTGCATTGGTTATCCTAATATGCATGAATATAAGTCCTTTGGTTGCTCTCTAACCCTACCTCCCCTACCATTTGTCTCTGGTTCAATCTATTCTTTTTCATCAAATTATATTGATCATTATATCCCACATATCAGTGAGATCATGTGGTATTTATCTTTCTCCAACTGGCTTATTTCCCTTAGCATAATGCTCTCCAGTTCCATCTATGCTGTTGCAAATGGTAGGAGTTCCTTCTTTTTAATAGCAGCTTAGTATTCCATTGTGTAGCTGTACCACAGGTTTTTAATCCACTCATCTGCCGATGGGCACTTAGGCTGCTTCCAAATCTTAGCTATTTGTAAATTGTGCTGTTATGAACATAGAGGTGCAAATATCCTTTCCAATTGGTGTTTCTGGTTTCTTGGGATATATTCCTAGAAGTGGGATCACTGGGTTAAATGGGAGCTCCATTTTTAATTTTTTGAGGAAACTCCATACTGTTTTCCACAGTGGCTGCACCAGTCTGCATTTCCAACAGCAGTGAAGGAGGGTTCCTTTTCCTCTGCATCCTCACCAGCACTTGTTGTTTGTTGATTTGTTGATGATAGCTATTCTGACAGGTGTGAGATGGTACCTCATTGTCATTTTGATTTGCACCTCTCAGATGATTAGTGACTTTGAACATGTTTTCATATGTCTCTGAGTCTTCTGTATGTCCTCTTTCAAAAAGTGTCTATTTAGCTCCTTTGGTCAATTTTGATTGGATTGTTTATCTTCCTTTTATTAAGTTATATTACTTCTCTATAAATTTTGGAGATTAACCCTTGTCAGAAATAACATTGGCAAATATGTTCTCCCATGCAGTGGGATTTCTTGTGGTTTCATTGGCGGTTTCTTTTGCTGTGCAGGAACTTCTTATTTTGATGTAGTCCTATTTGTTTATTTTATCTTTAGTCACCATTACCCTAGGAGCTGTGTCTGTAAAGATATTGCTAGGACATATGTCTGCTATTTTGCTGCCTATGGAGTCTTATAGGATTTTTATGGTTTTCCGTCTTACATTCAAGTCCTTTAGCCATTTTGAGTTTGTTTTTATGTATGGTGTAAGCTGGTGGTCTAGTTTCATTTTTTTTGCATGTATCTGTCCAAATTTCATAGCACCATTTATTAGAGACTGTTTCGACTCCATTGTGTGCTCTTGCTTCCTTTGTCAAATATTAATTGTGAATACTGGCTTGTGTCGATTTCTGGGTTCTCTGTTCTATTTCGTTCATCTATATGTCTGTTCTTGTGCCAGTACCAGGCAGTTTTGAGAACGATGGTTTGGTAATATAGCTTGGTACCTGGTAATGTGATCCCTCCAACTTTGTTCTTCTTTCTCAGGATTGCTGTGGCTATTAGGGGTCTTTTTTTTTATTCCAGATGTATTTTTGGAGAGTTTGTTCTATATCTTTGAAATATGCCATTGGGCCTTAACCAGTTTGGGTCAATGGATAGAGCATCGGCCTGCGGACTGAAAGGTCTCAGGTTCGATTCTGGTCAAGGGCATGTACCATGGTTGTGGGCACATTTCTAGTAGAAGGTGTGCAGGAGTCAGTTGATGTTTCTCTCTTATCAATGTTTCTACATCTCTATCCCTCTCCCTTCCTCTCTGTAAAAAAAAAAATCAATGAAATATATTTTAAAAAAAGAAATATGCCATTGGTATTTTATTGGAGATTGCATTGAATCTGTATATTGTTTTGGGTAGTATGGACATTTTAATGATGTTGATTCTACCAATCCATGAAGATAGTGGTTGTAAGGTCCTGGTAGGTACCAGAGGGTCTCCATGGTTGAAGTCACAGCTCGGCTTCAGATCACCGCCACTCTCCTCTTCAAGATGGCACAGAGCTGGCCACTCCAGGAGAGATTTCAGCACTAGTAGAGGCTGCCTGGCCAGGGGATCCCAATCTGGCAGTTCCTAAAAATTCCTTGGAATATAGTTATCCCTCACTCACAAATGCATACATTCCCTGCACATCCACTCACTCTCCATTTGTTCTGTCACTCCCACACTATTTTTCAGTCTGCCGTCCTGTCAGCAGCCCTCTTAGAATCCCCATTTGCCTTTTTATTATTATTGGATGTGCACTAGAGTACTGGCTCTTAACTAAGTTCCATCCATTAGGATGTATTTGGAAAATTGTGGGGACATTTTGTTTGCCAAAATGCTTGGGAGGTTCTACAGACATTCAGTAGCTGGAAGCCAGTGGTACTAGTTGTTCTGAAGTGCATGAGATAATCCTGTATAATAAAGAGTTATCCTGTAGTCCACACAGTTTTCAAATATTCCAGTGAACTTTAATAATATTGGTAAGAAAAACTGTTTATAATTATATGAATCCTGTCTTATCTCAACAGTAGTTTTTATCTTACTGTTTTCCTATATCTCTGTTTTTCCTTCCTTGTATGTAATGGCTCCCAATCCTCTCACTTTTCTGAAATATAAACTTATTCGTTTTAAATTGGTTCAATCATGTATTTTATTATGTTGTTTGATATAGTCATGCTTTTGAATTTAAATATTGAAACATATCATTTTATTATAAATTCCTTTCATTTCTCATTTAAATTTCAGGTAGGTCACTATACTGATTTTTGTGAAATTATGAATGTAGGTAGGTTATAATATCTATGAACTTTATTTCAGAATAGTGAAGGATAGTCACAAAATATTTGTTATTAAGAGTGAGTACGGCCGAAACCAGTTTGGCTCAGTGGATAAAGCATCGGACTGGGGACTGAAGGGTCCCAGGTTCGATTTTGGTCAAGGGCATGTACCTTGGCTGCGGGCACTTCCCCAGTAGGGGGCGTGCAAGAGGCAGCTGATCGATGTTTCTCTCTCATTGATGTTTCTGACTTCTTATCCCTCTCCCTTCAGCTCTATAAAAAATAAAAAAGTAGTTTTTTTTTAATTTAAAAAGAGTGAGTATGAAAACAACAATGAGTACCACCTCACACCTGTCAGAATGGCTATCATCAACAAACGACATGTGCTGGTGAGGATGCGGAGAAAAAAGAAGCCTCTTTCACTGCTGGTAGGAATGCAGACTGGTACAGCCACTGTGGAAAACAGTATGGTGTTTCTTCAAAAAATTAAAAATGGAACTACCATTTGACCCAGTAATACCACTTCTAGGAATATATCCCCCCCACTAAAAAAACAAAAAAACAAAACAGAAACAACAATAAGAAAGGATATATTCACCCCTATGTTTATCGCAGCACAGTTTACAAATAGCTAAGATTTTGAAACAGCCTAAGTGCTCATCAGTAGATGAATGGATTAGAAAACTGTGGTAAATCTACAAAATGGAATACTACACTGCTGTAAAAAAGAAGGAATTCTTACCATTTGCTACAGCATGGATGGAACTGGAGAGCATTATGCTAAGTAAAATAAGCCAGTCAGTGAAAGATAAATACCACATGATCTCACTCATTAATAGATAATAAAGAACATTATAAACTGATGAACAAAATAGATACAGAGGCAGAGAAGCATTGAACAGACTGTCAAATGACAGTGGGAAGGCTGGGGAAGGTTGGTGCAGTGTGGGGGAGGTAAGAGATCAACCAAAGGACTTATATGCACACATAGAAACATAACCAATGGACACAAGACACTGGGAGGAGGTTGAGGGCATGTACCGAAGGGTACATGAAGCTGGGGGAAGCTCAATTGGGAAAGAAAGGAGACGTATGTACTACTGTTTGTTATACTTTAAACAATAAAAAATAAAAAAGAGGTAGTATGTAGTCTAAAAGAAAGGAGAACTACTGATCTGGAGCTAAGAATAAAAGATTAATATGTATAAGAAATAGGTTTTCCATTGTTGAAATCTTGGCTCATTATTACCAAAGAAGGAGGAAGAAATCATCAGTGTGAGTGAGCCACTGGGGCAGAAAGTTTCTGTCTAAGAATATTTATTAGTGTAGGTCAGGCCCTTTTCATTAGCTTGTCATTTCATCCTCACAACAACTGTGTAAGATAACTTCTATTATTATTCCAATTTTTTGGATGAGGTCATTGGACCTCAGAAAGATAAAGTTGGTTGCCCAATTTCTCCTAGTCACTGAGTGGAAGAGTATAGAGGGAGTCCAAGTCCTCTGTTACCTAAGACACATGCTTTCTATTATCTTATTCAGGGTTTCCAAGAGCAAGACGGGGAAGAAAGTGCTAGATATCTCATCCTTCTTCAGAAAAATCGATGGATGAGGATTTCTCAGCATTTTTTAAAATCATCACCTGAGAATATTTTTCCATTGATTTTTAGGTAGAGTGGAAGAGAGGGAAAGACAGAGACACATGAGTATGAAACACATTGATTGGTTGCTTCCTGCAGGAGCCCTGACTAGGGCCAGGCCTGGGAGGGACCTCCAACTGAGGTATATGACCTTGACTAGAATTGAACCTGGGACCTTTCAGTCCTAAAGCAAATGCTCTGTCCACTGAGTCAAACTGGCTAGACCTCTCAGGATTTTTTAGTGTTTCAAGGAGTGCTAAGATATCAGAAAAAAGTAACACAAAAAACCCCTTTCTCTCGATGAGTTTCTAATCTAATTGAATACTACATAAGATGTTTAATAAGTCCAAGGTTAAATTAAAAGAAGGAGAGAAAATGGTAGTAATTGGAATTGGAATAGTGGTAAGTACAGGTATGTGTGAGTGTGTGTGTGTGTGTGTGTGTGTGTGTGTGTGTGTGTGTGTGTGTGATTGTATCCCATATATGTCTTGAAGGAAATTTGTACAAGGATTTACAGAGTGTCCACTATGTGCATGGCAAAAAGCAGGGAAAGAGATGAAAGACAGTGAAATACTGGGGCAAGAAACCTGTCCTTGAGGAGGTAGAATGACATACCTATTTGTCAGAGGTCAGGGGCTCATGGAAGTGGAAGACTGCATTATTAAGAAAAGTCGGGGGGACCTGTATGCATGCATATAAGCATAACCAATGAATGCAAGACACTGGGAGGGGGTGAGGGCATGTGATGGGGGTTAGGGGAGGTTGGGGGAAGCTCAATTGGGAAGAAAAGGAGACATGTACTACTATTTATAATACTTGAAACAATAAAAAAGTTATGGGGTTAGGGACTGGGATGATGAGGGTAAAGGGGTTGAAAAGGGAGATATCTGTAACACTATCAACAATAAAAAGTATATTAAAAATTCAATTTGGGAGGCAGAGCAGGGGGTCATTATCTGTGCACGGCAAGGGGCGAGGGGGTAAGTTGAGAGGCCAAGAAGACAAGAAAAGGTTTGAGATGTGCTGTGGGGAATGAACAAGGCCAAAGAATAAAAAAATAAATAAATAAAAAGATTGTAGAGCTCCTGCAGGGCTCTGGTGAAGCTAAGCAGCAGGGATGTATGCATTTGTTGATCATCCACTTTGTGTGCAACACATAGTAAATATTCAATGCCAGGCAGCTGCCTCTGCAACTTCTGCACTCTTGGTCCCCCAGACAATGTTCTTCCTCATTCTTTCCTAAATCGTGAGAAATCTGAGCAACAAATTCTGAAGACAGAGCATACACATATAGGGTTTGCTGTTATAATCAGAATTTACAACACAATCTGACACGTATTTAATGATATGCTTAACTGTTATTGTGCTTGGTGGCAATTAGGCATAAATTGTAAACTGTTCACATAAATGCCTGTAATTTGAATTACTCCCACACAGTTAAAACAAATTCATAGTTTCTTTCCCGAGTTTGTCAGCTGTTGTATATCCCTCATCTGCATTCACATCAGCAGTGCAGATAATGGGCTGGTGTTAATCATTACTTTCATCAAGTATTTGTTATTTTTAGAGAATAAAATATGTGGTCTTCTGGGCCAATAATTATCTCTGGCCACCACCCATATGGCTCTTTCATCTGAAGTGCCCATTAAGAACTACTCCTTTCTCATAAGCTCTTCTTCCAGCCCGAGAGGGTAATTCCTGACCCTTTCCAAGGGATTGTAGTTGGGGACAGAGGAGATAACTTTGGCTAGTGGTGGCATCATAGGGGAAAAATGAATCTCATCTGGAATTCAAGGGTCAAGTGGATCACAGGGTAAGGTAATATGACTAAATTTAGCCACCCACCCTTATCCCTTCCTCTGATTCTGTGAAATGAATAATAGAGTCATCTGCATAGCTGCCCTTAAGGGGATCAATTCATGTTAAAAAGAAAACCGTGCTCCAACCTAACCATTGAAACATCTCTCCCTTCATTAAATGAAACAATTGTCTAAAATGCCTTAAATTCTGGATATATGTTGTTTTACTTTTGTTATTTAAATAAAGTGATTTTAAACCAAAGAATTTATATCCCCACTAGAGGCCCAGCTCACAAAATTCATGCATGGGGGGGGGGCAGGGAATGTCCCTTAGCCCAGCCTGCACCCTCTCCAACCTGGGACTCCTCTAGGGATGTCTGACTGCCCATTTAGGCCTGATTCTGTTAGGATTGGGCCTAAATGAGTAGTCAGACATCCTTCCCACAATCTAGGACTGCTGGCTCCAAACTTCTCACCTGCCTGCCTCCCTGATTGCCCCTAACCACTTCTGCCTGCCAGCCTGATCACCTGCTAACCACTACCCTGCCAGCCTAATTGATGTCTAACTGCTCCCCTGCCAGCCTGTTTGCCCCAAAATTCCCTCCTCTGCCAGCCTGGTCACCCTTAACTGCCCTCCCCTGCAGGCTTGATCGCCCTCAACTGCCCTCCCTTGCAGGCCTAGTCCCTCCCAACTTCCCTCCCCTGTTGGCCTGATTGCCCACAACTGCCCTCCCTTACAGGGCCTGGAACCTCCCAATGGCCCTCCCCAGCTGGCAGTCTTGTGGTGGCCATCTTGTGTCCACATGGGGACAGGATCTTTGACCACATGTGGCCAGCCCTCTTGTGTATTGGAATGATGGTCAATCTGCAAATTACTCTTTTATTAGATAGGATAGAGGCCTGGTGCATGGGTGGAGGCCAGCTGATTTGTCCTGAGGAGTGTCCCAGATCAGGGTGGGGGTTCCCTTGGGGTGAGGGTCAGCCTGGGTGAGGGGCCTATGGAGGATTTCAGGCCAGTTACAGCCCCCAGCGACCCAAGTGGAGGCCCTGGTATCTGGGATTAATCTATGTCTACAATTGAAACTTTGTAGACTGGAGCAGAGCCAAGCCTTCAGTTTGCTCCGGGGCAGCAGCCATTTCTGTTTGAAACTTTGGAGCCTATAGTGGAGGCCTAGGCCTGAAATGGCAACCTGGAAGCTTGGCTTCCTCTGTTGCCAGGGAAACCCAAGCCTCTGTTCTCTGCAGCTCAGTGGCTGCCACCATTTCTGTATCTTTTATAATTGAAACTTTGTAACGTTGAGTGGAGGCCTGGCAGGTGGAAAGCTTGGCTTCCTATGTTGCCAGGGAAACCCAAGCCTTCCTCCTGCTCTCAGTGGTGGCAGCCATCTTGGTTGGGATTTATTTGCATAATCTGCTCCTGATTGGCTGGTGGGCGTGACTGTGGGTGTGGCCAAGATACAGTCAAATTTGCATATTACTCTTTTATTAGATAGGCTATGCATAACCCACGGACACAAACAATAGTGTGTTGAAGGCCTGAGGAGGGGGGGAGTGAAGAGTAGGGGTTCAGTGGGGGGGGGAGAGGGGCATCTGTAATACTTTTAATATTTAAGATACATTTAAATAAAAAATAAAATAAAATTCTCTAGTTAGAAAAGATAAAATGCTTTTAAAAATACCAAGGAGGAGAACCAAGATGGCGGCATAGGTAAAACACCTATCTTGCCATCATACACAGCAATTTTAAAACTATAACTTAACGAAAGAACAAACACCTTCCAGAATCACCAGAAAGCTGGCTTAGTGAAAATTCCACAAATAAAAGTGAAGATAAGACACTGTGACTTGGAGGAGCAGCTGCAGACAGCGTTGAAGATACGTGTGGAGAGAGGTTTGGAGCATGCACGGCAGCGGATAGGGTGAGCGGCTGAAAACCGGCCAGTTTTCTAGAATGGGGAGACAAAGACGAACCACTGCACTGATTCTCCAGCTCTGGGCGAAGTTCAGGGAACCCACTATCATACGGGGTAAAAACTGGACAGTGGGAGGGCACGCCGAAGCTCGGGTGCTGCAGGGGTCTGCTGGCTTGTGGAGAAGGCGAGCTTGTGCGGATTTCAAGTGACCTTGGGAACAATGCAGCTGCGTGACACTGACCACGTAGAGAACGCTCGTGACTTGCTCTCTCATTCGGGAAACCGTCAGACTGCTTTGTTTTACGACCCTGGGTGAGACCTTGGGTGTGCAGACTCATTTGGGGAGAGTCTGAATTCTCTGGCAGCCAGTGGAGGTCAGCAGCGGCTCTCTCTCAGAGGTGCTGGCAGCCATTGCCCCCGGCACAGAGTCCCTGGGGCCGCTTAGGGAGGAACTAACACTGTCTGCTTGGCCTGGAGACTCTGCCCATCCAACCTGATCACAGATGAACTTCACAGACAATTGGCCTGGAGGTCAATCCCTCCAAGTGCTAACAATGATTAACCTGAGCTTAACTTCAGCAAGACTGTGCCACCCATATCCACCTCAGGTAACTGGGGACGCCGAGCCACTGTCCTTTGTAGGACATCTACCACAAAAAGCTAATTGACCAACTCAGGGAAGCAGCCACCATGCAGAGACTTGGAAAAAAATCAGTTTTAAAAGAAATGGAGGGGAAAAAAATGACTGGACATGGAATTCAAAACCACAGTTATAGGGCTTATCAAGAGGCTCCTAGAAAAGGTCAAGACCTATAAGGAAATAAGCAAGACCGACAAGGAAATGAACAAGACCCTTAAGGATATGAACGAGACCTGCAAGGAAATGTTCAAGACCAACGTGGAAATGAATGAGTCCTACAAGGAAATGAATGAGACCCTCAAGGATATGAAGGAGACTCTCAAGGATATGAAAAAGGACCAACCAGAAATTAAGCATACACTGACAGAAATAAAAAATATTATACAAAAACCTAAAAATACTCTAGAGCACCCCAAGAACCAAGTTAAAGATTTGAAATACAAAGAGGTAAAATCCACTCACCCGAGAAAGCAAGAAACCAAAAGAATCCAAAAAATTGAAGATTGTGTAAGGGGCCTCTGGAAAAACCTCAAGCATACCAACATCCGAATTATAGGGGTGCCAGAAAAAGAGAGAGAGCAAGGTGATGAAAACCTACTTGAAGAAATAGTGACCGAAAACTTCCCACACCTGGTGAAAGAAATTGACTTAGGAGTCCAAGAAGCGCACCAAACCCCAATATATAGGAACCCTAAGAGGACCACACCAAGGCACATCATAATTAAAATGCCAAGAGCAAAAGATAAAGAGAGAATATTAAAAGCAGCAAGAGAAAAACAGTTAGTTACCTATAAGGGAGCACCCATATGATTGTCAGCTGATTTCCCAACAGAAATGATGCAGGCCAGACGGGAGTGGCAAGAAATATTCAAAGTGATGAATAGCAAGAATCTACAACCAAGATTACTCTATCCAGCAAAGCTATCATTCAGAATTGAAGGTCAGATAAAGTGCTTCACAGATAAGAAAAAGCTAAAGGAGTTCATCATCACCAAACCAATATTATATGAAATGCTGAAAGATATTCTTTAAGAAGAGGAAGAAGAAAAAGATAAAAGTGTAAATTATGAACTACAAATACACATCTATCAACAAATGAATCTAAAAAGCAAGTGAATTAATAAGCTGATGAACAGTATAAACTGGTGAATGTAGCAGAATCATGGACATGGAGAGGGAATGGACTGACAATTCTTGGGGAGAAAAGCGGTGTGGGAAGTGCAGCAAGAGACTGGACAAAAATCATGCAACTATGGCAGAGGACAGTGGAGGGGGGTGAGGGTGGAGGGTGGGATGGGTACCAGGTGGAGGGGAGCTATGGGGGGAAAAAGGGAACAATGTAATTAATAAACTGAACAATAAAGATAATTAAAAAATAAAATAAAATAAATAAAAATCCCAAGGGACCAGCATATTGATGGGTATACTTAGTAGATTAAGCTTTGGAGTCAGACCTGAATGCTACAACTTGTTAGGAGTGAAATTTTTATATTTACCCTTTCTAACCTCAAGATCCTCATCTGTAAAATGATAATAATAGTGTCTATCTCATATGACTGTTGTAAAGATTTTGCAGTGTCATTAATGTAAAATATTAGTTTACTGACTAGAGCATAGTAATTTTTTTGATACTATTAGTTGCATTTATTATTATTGTGATTATTGTTACATTTAGATATAGTTTTGGCTTCCTCATTATTGTGATCATCCCTCAATGTATTTTTTGTAAGAAGCTGACTGAAGGAAATGCATGTATGAAATGCTAGTGGTAAATCTGGGTGTTAGAGCCACAGATGACCTTAAATCAAACAGAAGAGAACAGATGGCTTAGACCTTCATCTATATTCCAATTTTGTTAGAGGGAGGTTGGTGCTGACCCGGTACACATTGAAACCTGACATTTAGAGAAGACTGAAGCTAGCCCAGATTAAAATGATTATTATAAATTCACTTAACCATCAAAAATATATTAACTGAACCCTCAGTGCAAAGCACTGGGGAAACAGATGTGATATAGACAACATATTTATGAAGAGGAGAGAGAACATGTACAATAGTATAACAAGAACACTAAAGAGGGGCATCTTTGACACAATGGTAGTACCTAGGATGGAAAAGTATTCCTCTCCACTTTAGAGGATCAGTAAAGTTCCTCTTCAGAAAAACAGGTCTTCAAGTGAGTGAAGCAATGTATTCAATGATATAGTTTACATATTTTTAATCTAATGTGGATAAAGCTGCATTTTCCCATATAGCTGAATTTTCTGAACTTACTTTTTACTTTCTAAAATGACATGGATTACATGGCCACTATTCTAATTACCATTTCTCTATAACAAAGCACACAATAAATAGTGGAATAAAACAATTGAATTTTGTTATTAATTATGTGGGCAGAAATTTGGACATATCTCAGCAAAGATGGCTTGTCCTCATGTTGAAAAACTTCATAACTAGAGGTGACCATACAGATAGGAAGTATGAACATCTAGAGCAGCAATTTAAATCTTTTTAATCTCATGGCATTCATAAACTAATTATTAAAATTCTGTGACACATCAAAAATATTATCTTTTTATATTAAAAATAGCTATAATTTTTATTCATTCCCACCAGACAGCTTTTGTTATGTTGGCATTTTAATACATATATATTTTAATTGATTTTTAGAAAGAAAAAAAGGGAGAAGGGGAGAAACATAGATATGAAAGTGAAACACATTGATTAGCTGCCTGCTGCATGCCCTCTACCAAGGATTGAGCCCACAACTTGGGCATGTGCCCTGACTGGGAATCAAACTGATAATCTTTTGGTGCATGGGATGATGCCCAACCAACCAAGCCACACTGGCCAGGGCATGAAGAGCATTCTAAGCAGAGAAAATATCATATGCAAACATTCTGAGACAGAAAAAAACTACAGATATAGTAGATTGAAAATGGATCCCAAGACCATAATGTGGTTAAGGCCTGGGAAGGGGGTGGGAGCAGAGTGGAGTGGGTTAATGTTGGGGGAGGGAAGGGGACATCTGTGATACTTTAAACAATAAAGATCATTTTTAAAATATAATAAAAAATAAAAAGGTAAAAAATACAATACAATATGGTTTCAGTGAGCTCTTTAAACATCTAGAGCAGCAATTTAAATCGAGAGAGAGAGAGAGAGAGAGAGAGAGAGAGAGAGAGAGAGAGAGAGAGAGAGAGAGAGAGAGAGAGAGAGATCCCATATGTGGCCAGAGAACGTAGAGAGAATAATAGTATGGATAAAATTGGAACCAAACTCTTTAACAGGTCCATTCCTACTTACCCTGTTTTTTATTCCTGTTAGGCAGCCCTTATTTCCATTCACATTACTTGTCAGAATGATTTTGGCAAGAGAAATATGGCAATTAAGTAAAAAGAGAAAGTAATATGGCTCTTGCAGAAGGAATAAGGTAGAGCCAGTCTGGTCTTATTATTTGGATTGCCATTAAAAATCAGATATTGGACAGCAGGATGAAAAGTTTCCAAAAGTTGCTCAATCAACAAACATATGAAATATCTTGGTGCCTAGCTTGTATATTGCTTGTCAGAGGTGATAGTAACCTGAAGTCCTACCCAAATTGAGAAGCCTCAGAAGCTTGGCCTCTATCTTCTACTTTCAGCAGTCAGACTATTGCATAGTTGTTTGGATACCTTCTTGATTAATATTTCTTTACTATATAAAGGCAAGAAAGGGTTAATGACATTCAGTAATGATGATAAAGATGATTATAATGATGATTACTACTAAATTGAAACATGTATTAAATATCTCCTGTGTGACAAGGATTTTACATACTTTATCTCTTTTAATCCTCATAAAACCTAGTATGGTAAGGTAGATATTAGTGTTCACATTTGACACAAGCAAGTCTGCATGAATGGCAAGCCCACTCTTTTAAGCATGATAGAATACTATTCTTCCAGATAGCAAAACATACAAATAAGCACCTGATACTTTGTACATGGAATGCCCCTCAAGCTAAATATTTACCAGAATATTTCACTTTTATCCAGATGCCTGGCTTCATATAGGCCAAGCTGAACTTCAAGCTAGGCAAAAGTTCTATCCTTTTTTGAGACATTGCCTTCACATTCTAATTCAGATTTTTCTTAAAGGATTTCTTCTTTGCATTCTGGTTTAAGAAACAAGTTCTTAAACTGATGAACAAAAACAGATCCAGAAACAGAGAAACATCGATCAGACTGTTAAACCTCAGAGAGAAGGTAGGGGGAGTGTGGGGGTAAGGGGGAGAGATCAACCAAAGGACTTGTATGCATGCATGTAAGCCTAACCAATAGACATAGACAGCAGGAAGTTAGGGCATGAGTGGGGGGTTAGGGGGGTAATGAGGGGATAAGGACACATATGTAATAACTTAATCAATAAAGATATTTATTTATTTATTTATTTATTTATTTATTTATTTAAAACAAAAATTACTTTAGTTCAAGATGCCAAATATATGGACTTTCAATTGTAATCCTTACGATTTTTGAAGGAAACTTCTCTTTGTCTCCCTCCAAAATAATTTTCAGGCTACAGAGAGTTTCATTGAAAATTCTTTGTCACATGAAACAATTTCTCTTAAGGTTATGGTGACCAATAGGATGAATTAGATTTATTATTTTATTTTTCCCTTATAATTTTTTATTTTCATTTTTATCTATGTGTTCTTATTCCCACATAAGCCCCCACCCTCCACTTATGCCCCATCCCCTGTTCTCTGTGTCTATTGATTAGGCTCATATGCATGCACACCAGTCTCTTGGTTGATCTCTCCACCTTACCGCCACCCTTTTTTCTTTTTTTAAAGAAATTTAAAAAAAAGAAAAAAAAAAGAGACAAGTCCTTAAACTTATACAAACCATCATTTTGAACTTCAGTTATCCTTGGAGAGCATGGCATGTAATCAGCCTCCTTAAGTACTTTGAATTAAGTGATATTCAAAGAATAGCTTGCCTTTAATAGATCTCCTTACCTGATTTCAATGGGGCCTTGCCTCAGGTATTAAAAAAATAAATACAATTAGGTCTAATTACTGCTCTCCATGAATGTGTTGCATTCTCATTGGCAAATGGCAGCTGGTATTGATGGCTCTTAAAATTTTCCAAGTAGAGATACCATCCCCATTTTTCTTTACCAAATTTTAACCCCTCTCCTTGACCCAATGCATCCTACAACCAAGATATAAGATCTATGACTACAGATCTAGGAATATGGTTATTAGAAATTGATGATCTTTCCAACAAAGGCTGGTCCCATTCCAAAAAATTCAGGCCATTCAGTTTTCCCTTGGCTTGGTTTATTTAGTTGAACAAACATTTATTAGCTGCAGTCTATATGTTTGGTACTATGTAGGTGGTCTATTGGTTAAACTAAAGAGTTTCAAGATAAATTCACATAAACATTATTCTTTTTTTCCCCAGAATAATGCTATATACATAGTGGGTGCTTATATTTAAATTTATATTTAACATATTTTTATGTTAAATTTATATATAACTAGAGGCCTGGTGCATGAAATTCATGCACAGGGGGCAGGGGATGTCCCTCAGCCCAGCCTGCACCCTCTCCAATCTGAGAACCCTCGAGGGATGTCCAACTGTCCATTTAGGCCTGATCCGGGTGGATGGAAACTAAATGGGCATTTGGACAGCCTTCTCACAATCCAGGACTGCTGAATCCAAACTGCTTACCTGCCTGCCTCCCTGATTGCCCCTAACTACTTCTGCCTGCCAGCCTGATCACCCCCTAACCACTACCCTGCCAGCCTAATTGATGTCTAATTGCTCCCCTGCCAGCCTGTTTGCCCCCAACTTACCTCTTCTGCTGGCCTGGTCACCCCTAACTGCCTTCCCCTGAAGGCTTGATCACCCCCAACTGCCCTCCCTTGCAGGCCTGCTCCCTCCCAAATGCCCTCTCCTGCTGGCCTGATCAGCTGCTCTCCGTTGAAGGCCTGGAACCTCCCAACGACCCTCCCCTGCTGGCCATCTTGTGTTGGCCATCTTGTGTCCACATGGGGCCAAGATCTTTGACCACATGAGGGCAGCCCTCTTGTGAGTTGGAGTGATGATCAAACTGCGTATTTCTGTTTTATTAGATAAGACAGAGCCTGGTGCATGGGTGGGGGCCAGCTGGTTTGCCCTGAGGAGTGTCCCAGATCAGGGTGGGGGTTTCCTTGGGGAGTGGGGCAGCCTGGGTGAGGGGCCTGTGGTGGTTTGCAGGGTGGTCATGCCCCCCAGTGACCCAAGTTAGGCTTTGAGATCTGGGATTCATTTATGTTGTACAATTGAAACTTGGAAGCCTGGAGCAGAGCCAAGCCTTCTGCTCCCTCCGTGGTGAAAGCCATTTCTCTTTGGGACATTTACTTTCTATAATTGAAACACTGCAGCCTGGAGTGGAGGCCTAGGTGCTAGGGCTGCAGAAGCTTAGCTTTCCCCATCACCCAGGAAATCCTAGCCTCTCCTCTCTCCAGCTTGTAGCTATCACCATTTCTGTTGGGATCATGGATCTTCTATAATTGAAACCTTGTAGCATTGAGTGGAGGCCTAGGCTGGCAACAGCAGGCGGAAAGCTTGGCTTCCTCCATTACCAAGGAAACCCAAGCCTCCCTCCTGCTCTCAGTGGCTGCAGCCATCTTGTTTGGGGCATATTTGCATAATCTCCTCCTGATTGGATTATCGGTGTGGCTGTGGGCATGGCTTGATCAGAGATATGTTCAATTTGCATATTACTCTTTTATTAGATAGGATGATCATGTTAAAAACATGGATGTATGAATGACTGAATGGATAATTTAGGCTGCCTTTTTAAGGGCTCACGATAATGCTTGTCTCTGACCCAAAGAGAAAATGCTCGAGATTTCTCACTCCTCACCAAAAATTTTATTGTCAAATTTGCTCCAATCTCAGACTTTGAGAATTAGAAGCACCCTTGAAACATTATACAGTATAGTTACTTCTTTATTTTAGGCAGGCAAACAACTACCCTGCAGAATAAATAGCAGCATTATATAATACAATAAGAATTGATTAATAGTCAAATAGAGGTCTGACTCACTGTGTGACTTTAAACAAGTCAACTAATACTTTATTTATTTTTGAATGTTTATTTGAATACCTATTCTGTGCCAGGCCCCATTCTAGGTGCTGAGAAGAACTGGAGGTGAAAGTGAGGTAGAGACAGAAATGAGTAAGACATGTTTTTGTATTTCAGGAACTTATTATCAAGTGGAAAGACAGACACACATGTAAAAATAATCACTGTATAATGTCATCAATGCTCACATAGAAATATATTCAAAATGCTTTAGTAATATAGGAGGGAAAATCTAACTTTAGAGGGGTAGCAAATAATCAAGGGATATTTCACAGGACTTGTGACATTTGACATTTTATATTTGACTTGGGCTTTGAAAGACAAGAAAAGTTAACCCAGAAAAGGTGAGGCAGAGGTAAAAGTGGAAATAGTATGTTTATAGTCATGGAGTCATAAATATTATAATACCTTTATTCTATTCTTAACTGATGATCTTTTTGTCAGAGGTGGGTTAAACACAAGAGGGATGTGAACAATTTTCTATTGCAGGAAGATCGCTCTGATGAGAGTGTAAGGAAGAGCCTAGGAAACCATTATCACTTCATGCCCATCCCCTTGACAGCCTTTATGTTTGTACTGCCATAGTGGACTGAGAAGAACATCAGATATGCAGCTCACATTTTCTTCATTGGGTTTACTATTGTAGAAATAGTAACTCATCATGTTGTTAGGTATTGTTATGCTTACTGAATGTTGAACTCTTTTATCTTGGATAATAGTAACAAATGTTAAATTAAACATATATACTATGTACATTTTTGTATTAGTGAACAGTAGTGATAATACACACTGTACCTTGTTTTTTGTACTTATATCATAGGATATTTCATATCAACACATCCATAGTTGATCTACTACTTTATGTTGTTTTGTGTGTTTATGGATACACTATATTTTACTGCATGGATTACTTTAATATAGCTTACCAGTTAGGTTAATTTTAATCTTTTGTTTTAATAAATAATCCTGCCCTTACTGGTTTGGCTCAGTGGATAGAGTGTCAGCCTGCAGACTGAAGGGTCCCAGGTTTAATTCTGGTCAAGGGCATGTACCATTGTTGCAGGCACATCCCTAGTG
The DNA here is from genome assembly GCA_027563665.1 of Antrozous pallidus. Lineage (NCBI taxonomy): Eukaryota > Metazoa > Chordata > Mammalia > Chiroptera > Vespertilionidae > Antrozous > Antrozous pallidus. The sequence goes on along the minus strand of CM050509.1, from coordinate 37,434,587 downwards.
GGAGGTGTGCAGGAGTCAGATGATCAATGTTTCTCTCTCATCCATGTTTCTAACTCTCTATCCCTGTCCCTTTCTCTCTGTAAAAATCAATAAAATATATTTAAAAATAGATAATTAAATAAATAATCCTAAAATGAAAAACTAAAACAAATTTTAATCTCATGACATTTTTATCTCATGTGTTCTTATATCATGCATTTCTGTCTAGACTTTAGTTGGGGAAAGGGGAAACACTGGGATTTAGATTGCATTACATTACTTTTATCCTTCTTACCTCACATCTAACTCATGTTTTCCTAAGAAAAGTCATCTGCAGTGATGTCTTCCATGATCCAAGAAAACAATTTTTGATACTGCAAGTTTCTGGACTCCCCTTAGTTATTAGAAACATCACAGATTTTGTGTTAAGCAAACCTTGGGCTGAAATTCACATTTTTGTTTCATTTCTGCCTGGCTGCATGATCTTTGAGCAAGTAAATTAAACTCTGGGACTCATTTATGATATCTGTAAAATGGGAATCATACCAGTAGATAGCTCACAGTGTTGTTGTAAGGATTTGGCACAATAATCAATGCAAAGAACTAAGCATAGTTTTTGGAATATACAAAATGCTTAGCAAACAAAAGCTTTCTAAACATTTTCTGGCCGAAACTGGTTTGGCTCAGTGGATAGAGCGTCGGACTGCGGACTGAAAGGTCCCGGGTTCGATTCCAGTCAAGGGCATGTACCTTGGCTGCGGGCACATCCCCAGTAGGGGGCTTGCAGGAGGCAGCTGATCAATGTTTCTGACTTTCTATCCCTCTCCCTTCTGCTCTGTAAAAAATCAATAAAATATATTAAAAAAAAAACAAAAATAAATAAACACATTTCTGTTTATTAATGTGGAGAACATTGATGGGAAAAAGGAAAGTCCATCAATTTCACTGTAATTATCCAATAACACTAAAAAAATTGCCACTTTTTTGAGGTTTTCAGAAAGTGCCAAGAATCACTACAAAAATCAAACTTTTATTTGATAATGTATACATTCCTCATTGTATCAATTTTCTCAGAGCTACCTTTGCATACTTGTTCCTCAGGGTGTAAATGATAGGGTTTAGGGCAGGGGTAAGTATTGTATACTAAAGAGAAGGAAACTTTAATAAGTCTTCATATGGAGCTCCAGATGGGAAGCCATAGGCAATACTCAGTGTCCCATACTATGGACTGACTACTGTCAGATAGGAGGAACAATTGGAGAAGTTCCTGTGCTTCCCTGTGGCAGAAGAAAACCTCAAAAAATGTGGAGATAATGTACTCTAGTAAGTGTAAGAATTCAGTTAGCAGGAAGGGGTTAAGTGTAAATAAGGAGGTGCATATAAAAAAGGTAATCTCAGCTACTTGAATATCAGTGCATGCCAGTTTCATGATGGGCTTCCAATCACAGAAGTGGTTAACCTCATTGGAAGCACAGACTGTGAACTGAAAAATAAGAACCAGGAGAAGAATGAGTGTCAGAAATCCTGCCATCCAAGAGAGAACAGCTAGCTGTAATCAATCTCAGTAGTCTACCATGCTGGAATTATGCAATGGGTTACAGATGGTCATGTATCAATCATAAAACATGACAACCAGGGAAAAACATCTGTAACCACCAAGGCAGCAAAATAGTAAAATTGGCAAGCACAACCTGAGAAAGAAATAGGTACATGAGCTGATAACAATGTCTTCAGTATCACAGGCTCAATGGTAGTGTTGTACCCGATATCTAGGAAGGAGAAGTAGCCAAGAAAGAAGTCTGGGCGGGGTTGTGTGAAGGGAGCAATCAGCTGACACCACAGTTAGGATTACAATGTTGCCAATGAGAGTCACCACATAGATGACCAGGTATATCCAAAAAGAAGAAATTGAATACCATGGAGATCCCTCAAACCCAAAAGGCTGAATTCTGACATTTGAGTTATATTTTCTTCAGCATTAGCCATGACTTAGATATAAATAAAATGAATATTAAGAATGACTATTGATTAAATGTTATATTTAGAAAAAAATCAAACTGTTTAGCAGCATAATTGGCTTGCTTCTGGATGTTCAGGATTCTTAATTAATACATTTGACTACAATCTTCTAGATGTCATTTGGAAAGATGATCTATGACTTCAGTTACCCCATCATAAATAGAACGCACGAGCCCTTGAAATAGTGAACTATGGCACAAAAAATGCACATTTTTTCCTGATACTTATTTTGAAAAAATAGAATGAAAACGTCCTGTTTTTGGAGATCTTGCTCTGCTCTGTTTTTTCTACTGTTGCTATTATCAATAACAATGAATATTATGAATCACTTATATATATAAATTACATAAGGTCGGTGATCAAATGTATTTACTGTTTGAGAAATTTTATACCAATTAAATTATATTAATTTCATTTCATTATGTTGTAGGATATATAATTCTTAAAGCTTATTTGATAGCAAGCTTTCTAAGTATTAGTAGAGGAGGCTTAGTGGAGTGAGGATAAACTAGTCACGATGAGGAGATGGTACAGCATAGTGGAAAGAGACATATCTGAATATAAACTCCAGCTTGCCACTTAATATCTGTGTGTCTTTGATTAAGTCACATCACTTGTCTGACAGTTTCTTCAGCTATATAATAATATGTTTTCTGCATTCACCAGGCCATATAAGCCATTTAATGCAATCATTCATCTATCCCTTTAATCATATTTTTAGTGCCTACTATGTGTAAAAGTCTTTCTAAAGATGTTTAGAATAAAATAGTAAAATAGTTAAGAATTTTCAAAATCAGAAGCACATCATCTCATAGAGTTCATATTTTAGTTGAAAATGAAAACTAAAAACAAGGAGAGATCAATAAAATAATTTTTGAATTGTACATTATGAATATGAAATACAAGAAGTCAAAATAAGAATATGCTGTATGTATATATGTTTGGGAGGCGAGTATTTTGTTGGTATGGTTAAGAAAAACAAAAAAATTGAAACCTAAAAAATGGGAAGGAGATGGTTAGACAAGATGTGGGAATACGGGTGGGGGAGTTTATTCTAGGCATATATTAAGATATTAAGGAAGACATAATTAAAGTGTTAGGAAAACTGACAAAGTGAAAAAAATATAAAGTGGAGAGAGAGAGAGAGAGAGAGAGAGAGAGAGAGAGAGAGAGAGAGAGAGAGAGAGAGAGAGAGAGAAACAGAGAGAAACAGAGAGAAACAGAGAGAGAGAAACAGAAATAAAGTGAAAAAATATGAAGTGGAGTGGGGAGTTGTAGAGAGAGAGAAATGGGGATGAAGAAGCAAGGAGTGAAAAATAGGAGGGCAAGATTATCAAGGTTCTTATAGGCCATGGTATGCAATGTAGATTTTAAATACAGTAAAAATTCATTAGAGGGTGTTAAGCAGGACTGTGACTAAATTTACAGTGAAAAATAACTTTTGATACTGTATAATACATGAATTGGAGGGAGAACTTCATGGACAAAATGAGATAGTTAAGACACTATTTTGGTGAACCAAGTAAGATATGATAGTAAAACTGAATAAGGTGTTTGCAAAAAAATGAAGAGGATGTAGATTTAAGATATATTTTGGAGGTAGAAATGCCTAGACTTACTAATAAATTGGATGTGAGGTGTGATGAAAAGTTAACTATCAAAGATAAGACCTGAGTTTCTGGTTTGAGTAACTAATCATATTTATTTAAGTGGTAATAGTGCAGAGGGAAAGTTTAAGAAAACCACAACTTTAATTTGGAAGTATTAAGTTGGAGATGTTTGTGAGAATTCTGAATAGAGAGGAGAGGCTGACAGGTGGATTTCACCATATACGTAGAATGGGATATAAATTTAGGATTCATCAGAATATAGATAATATTCAAAGCCATGAGAATGGATAAGATGAACTACAGAGGAACTGTGAATATAGAATAATGGCCTACCCTGAGCTTTAATGCCCACTTTGTCTTAGGTCTGACAGAGAGGAAGATATAAAAAAATGAAGTTTTAAAGGAAGGACTCAGTGAGGTGGGATGCAAACCAGAAGGAAACAGAATATAGAAGCCATGTTTCAAGAGAATTGCTGATTGTGTTAAAAGCTGTTATAGTCTGGCCGGTGTGGTTCAATGATTGAATGTCAACCTGAGAATCAAGAGGTCACTGGTTAGATTCCCAGTCAGGGCACATACCTGTGTTGTGCGCTCAATCCCTAGTAGAGGGTTGCAGGAGGCAGTCGATTGATGTTTCTCCCTCATTGATGTTTTTATCTATTCCTCACCCTCCTGTCTTTTAAAAAATATCAATAAAAATGTTTGTTAAGAAGCTATTGTAATGTTAAGATAAAGACACAAAATGGTTTCTCATATATGGTTACATAGTCAATAGATTCAGTGCAATAGTGGAGAATGAAGGGGAACAGAGAAATTGGGCAATAACTCTAGAGAAATGAGCCTACTTTTTGTATGCTGATGAAAATGATCCAGCAAAAAGGGAATATTAATGATGGGTAAGTAAGTTATGAGCTAATTTTGGAAGTAAAATCTTTTATAAATGAGGGGGGATGAGATACAGACCACAAGTAGAAGGATTAATGTTTGGTAAAGGCAGGAAAACTTCATACTTTTAACAAGAGGAAGGGTAGAGAAAAGAGATACAATTATAGTTAAATTGCTATATTTGATCTTAGGAAGATGATGGAATTGCTTCTAATGGTTTCTGTTTTCTCAATGAAGTTGGAAGAAGATTATCATGTAAAAGTGAAGGTAGACGAGGAAATATGGGAAGTTTGAGGGCAGAGGAAAAACTGTAAAATAGTCATATCTGGAAATGGTAGTATTGGATGACAATTTAATCTTTGAGATAATACATTTAAGAAAGTGAATTCAGATTGTCTTCTTGCATGATTTTCTCTTGCAATGGTTAGCTTTCAGAGTTGAATAGGAAAATATTTGGATTCAATCAGATTTGGAATTTGCTGAATGAAAAAATGAAAGAAAAAAGGGGCAAGTGAGTTGGGCGATATTTATAAATTAAGATTATATGATGTGTTAAGTCTCTTCCACTTACTTCCACAAGTATTAAAGACAGGAAGTACTTTAAAATATCATTTGAGCAATCCTTTAATTTTTAACAGGAAAAAAGAAGATTTAGGCAGGTAAAGTGTCTTCCTCAGATCTAGTCAGTAACAGCACGAACTGACACCCACTTTGCATTTTCTAGTTCTTGCTCCTTTCATTATAGCATGCTTATATGCTTTTTGCTGTCTTTTATTCTCTCATCATTACCCTCCCTTAATGTGTAATATGCAAGTACCAGAAGAAAAACTTACCTTCAATTTAGTAATTTACATGTCAAGAGTTTAATATCTTTCAAATAACTTTCAGATCCATTATTATTTTTCATCTTCTCAACTATCTTGTTAGGTATTTTGGAGTAGGTATTTCACTTGTCTCATCTGACTTTTCAGATGAGAATGATGATTACTTCACTACCACATTGTACTTGATTTCAATTATAACTCTTTCTACTGAGATTAAAAGTTAACCTTATGCATGTTGATGTAAATGTAAATTTACAATATGATAATTTTATTATGATCCAGGAATTTTTGTCAGGTAAATGGATAATATAAACAATATAGAGATCATCATCATCTGAGCTGAAAAATATTTTAAAAATTGAGGTACACAATGGAAACTAAAGATAAAATAAACAAGTGGGACTACATCAAAATAAAAAGCTTTTGCACAGCAAAAGAAACCACCAGCAAAACAACAAGAAAGCCCACTATATGGGAGAACATATTTTCAAATATTATCACCAATAAAGGTTTAATCTGCAATATCTACAGGGAATTTATACAACTTAATAAAAGGAAGATAAATGATCAAATAAAAACAGGCAACGGACCTAAATAGAATCTTTTTGAAAGAAGACAGAAGGAAAGGTCAAGAGACATATGAAAACATTCTCAGAGTCACTAATTATCCGAGAGATGCATATCAAAAGGACAATGCGCTACCATCTCATATCAGTCAGAATGGCAACCATCAACAAATCAACAAACGACAAGTGCTGGTGAGGATGTGGAGAAAAAGGAACCCTTGTGCATTGCTGGTGGGAATGCAGACTGGTGCAGCCACTGTGGAGAACGGTATGGAGTTTCCTCAAAAACTAAAAGTAGAACTCCCATTTGACCCAGTAATGCCACTTCTAGGAATATATCCCAAGAAACTAGAAACACCAATCAGAAAGGGTATATGCACCCCTATGTTCATAGCAGCACAATTTACAATAGCTAAGATTTGGAAACAGCCTAAATGCTCACCAGCAGATGAATGGATTAAAAAATTGTAGTACATCTACATAATGGAATACTACACTGCTATAAAAAATAAGGCATTCTTACCATTTGCAACAGCATGGATGGACCTGGAGAGCATTATGTTAAGTGAAATAAGTCAGGCAATGAAAGAAAAATACCACATGATCTTACTAATTTATGGAAAATAAAGAACATTATAACCTGAGGAACAAAAAGATAGATATAGAGTCAGTAAAGCACTGAACAGACTGTCTAATTACAGTGAGAAGGCTGGGGAGTGTTGGGGAGGGGGAGAAAGAGATCAACCGAAGGACATGTATCATGCATATAAGCACAGCAATAACACAAGACACGGGGTGGGGATGGGATGAGGGCATGTGACAAGGAGTAGAGGAGGCTGGGGGAAGGTCAATGGGAAAAAAGAGATATGTAATACTTTAAACAATAAAAAATATATATATACATATAATAATAAAAATTGTCAAAAATTGAGGTATATTTCAATGATGGAGTTATAACAAAAAGTTACTTTAGGCAAAAGGGATTGGAAGGGCAAGATGAAGTAAACTATTTCAGAGCAATGGTGGTGTCCAGCAAATATAGTACCTTCTTAGGAGAGGAAGATAGAGAATTCATTCCAAGCAGAGGGAATAATGTGAGAAAAGGTCCAATAACCAGAGGACCATATTACCCTTTGATTTTGGAAAGATTGAGCAAAATGAGTAAGAGACTGAGGATAGAAATGATGGAAGCATATACATTTTTGGATAAGGGGAAATATTGCAATTTTAAAAACGGATCCAGGGCCAAAACCGGTTTGTCTCAGTAGTAGAGCGTTGGCCTTTGGACTGAAAGGTCCCAGGTTCGATTCCGGTCAAGGGCATGTACCTTGGCTGCGGGCACATCTCCAGTAGGGAGTATGCAAGAGGCAGCTGATCGATGTTTCTCTCTCATCGATGTTTCTGACTTTCAATCCCTCTCTCTTCCTTTCTGTAAAAAATCAATAAAAAATATATTGAAAAAATAAAAAAATAAAAACGGATCCAGGGAAGAAAGGAACCATCAGAATTGTTACTAAGGAAGGCATAATGGATACTGGAGTACTGGAGCAAGTATCCTGATTGCATGGGGGTGGGTAGGTAAAAAGTAAAAGCAACAAATGTGAGTTACCATTTCAAGAAGAATGTTAGTGAGGTAAAGGAGAAGGAGAGAGAGAGAGAGAGTAAAAAATAGAGGTAAAAGGGTGGACTGAGATAATATATTCTTGTTTATTCTAGTTTTTGCTTTTTAGTAAAAGAGAAACTTGATGAAGATTCTAAACCCAGAGAGGAGGAAATATAAAAGACATGCAAAGGGATGAGTGGTGGAGCAAGGAGGATCTCAGAGGAAGTTAGAGAGGATAAAATGGGGAAAATTCACAAGTGTAGGCATTATCTTCAGGCATGAATGAAAAATAATTGTTTTAGAAGAAAAGGGGATAAATAAGGGTGTAGATAGTGATTATCAAGATAATTACCTTATATTTTTCCTTCCATTTGAGTTTGAAAACTTAAGCCATCCTTAGATGGTGATGATGAGCCCATGGTAGAGATGTTCACTTTGCTTCCTCAGAGCCTGTCTTCTTGCTCCATCTGTATATGTGGAACCCCAAATACTTAATGGAGACCAAAGTGGGTTGCTAAAACTGATAGCTGGTTTGCTGTATCACTACTATGCTGTTTGACCAGTCGTAGATCCAGCAACAGCATGACAAGCACACTATTATATGTCCTTTCAAAAGATCCAATATAATTTTAAGAATAATAGCTTTCCATTTTTTCTTTTTATATCTGCACAATTATATTTTTCTCCTGAATTTCCCTGGAGCCTGCCAGGCTTCCAGAAAGCAGAACTAAGAATACATCATCTAAAGACACTTAGTTTTCAGGTAGTGTGCCCAAAGCATGTTTAGCTACTGCAGTGACCTCCTTTTAGTTTAGAAAGAGCATACTTGCCAGTGTATCTTTTATTTTAAACACTCCTACAACCTTCTGTAAAGCAAGGACTGGTAGATACAGTTCAAACAAGAAAACCAATTATCTTTAAGTTTGGCTCCCAAGGGAGCTTTGCTTTTTTAATTGAGAGATCAATGTTGGACTCTCATCACATCCTGAACTTCCATTCAGTGAGTGCTGACTAATGGTGTGAAATTGGATATTGAAGTATCTGATATGTCACATGGGTCAGGGCCCCGATTCATCTAGGCTGCAGAAAACACCAAGGAATATTGTGGGGAAGGTACAAAGTGAAATTAATGACAGGAAATCTATGTTCTAGAACTGGATATCCCACTGCACTGCTGTCTGGTACATCACTTGTCTTTATTGAATCCTAGTTTTTTTCTACTTTGAATAATTTCTGCCATGTTGACTTCACAGGTTTGTGGAACTCAAATAAAATAATGCGTGGGAATTCTTGATCAAAAGCAAACTACATGCTCCTTGTGAATATCATATTTGAGGAGTTTGCTAATGATGATTCTGATCATAAATGTTGAGAATAGTTTTGTCTTTAAGTTCAAAGATAGCTGGGCTCCTAAACTGGAAATAAAACTCTTAAGTTTTTTACATCATTAAATATAGCCTGAAAACATCTAATTTACCTTCCCCCAAAGCCTTCAGTAAACTTTAAGTGAATTCTACATTCTAATTAAAATTACAACTGTTTAAGCTTAATTTTTATAATCAAATTAAAAGTCCACTTACACAAGCTGTCAGAGGTAGTTTTTTAAACCAGTTATGTTGTCATTTTTCATCTTTGGTGGACAGATTGTATCTGGCCTCCTGAGCAAATTTCTTTAATGCTGGTTTAAAATGTTTTATGTGCTTCCCAGGCTGTACAGAAAAAAAAGAGTTGGCTAGGGGTAGTAAAATCATTTGTATAATACTTAGTGAGGCCTCTCCCTTGTTTTTTTCTATGGATGTGTAAACATCCTATAATGCTATGTGAGCATAATATAAAACAAAACACTTACTGAAATAAGATCATTGTGTCTGTTAACAAGCTATCATTATTGCCATTATTTGGTTATACTGTGTCAGGCAGTACTCTAAATATTGGGGATAAAAGGTGAAGAAAGGCTTGGGGGCAGAATCTATGACTTAGGAGGTCAATGAGCAGTGGAAATGACAGACATGTAAACAAAAGAGTGGAATAGTAACATAATAAATGCAACGATAGGACTCTGTAAATGTAGTACAGAGTAAGAAATTTGCAGGGGAAGTAAACTATTGAAGGTGCTGAGATCTGTGTTGGGATACTTATTATTATTATTATTATTATTATTATTATTATTATTATTATTATTTAGTGTTAATCCTCACCTGAGGTTATTTTATCCATTGCTTTATTTTATTTTATTTATTTATTTATTTATTTTAAAATATATTTTATTGATTTTTTTACAGAGCAGAAGGGAGACGGATAGAAAGTCAGAAACATCGATGAGGGAGAGACATCGATCAGCTGCCTCTTGCACGCCCCCTACTGGGGATGTGCCCGCAGCCAAGGTACATGCCCTTGCCAGAATCGAACCCGGGACCCTTCAGTCCGCAGTCCGACGCTCTATCCACTGAGCCAAACCGGTCTCAGTGTTCCATTGCTTTTTTTTAGAGAGTAGAGGGAGAGAAGGGGGAATGAGAGAAACATAGATGTTAGAAGGACACATCAGTTGACTCGCCCCAACCTGGGGTGGGGATCAAACCTACAACCCAGGTATGTGCCAATGGCCGGCATTCAAACCTGAGAACCCTTGGTAAGCAGGATGATGCTCTAACCACTTAACATGCTGATAGGTCTGGGTTGGGATATTTTGTTTTTGTTTTTCCAAAGTACTTTTTCATGTAATATTTCACTAAACTTTATAATGCATTGAATTCTGAAGTATGCATAAAAATCTTTCAAGCCATTAAGCGGGGGGGTGTTTTCATCAGAGGGAATAGTATATGCAACTAAGGGCGTGACAGGAGAGGAACTGGAGTTATAGACACACACAGAAGATGGATCCTGTCCACAATCCTAAGGAGTGTGGACTTTTTCCTAAGGTCAAAGAGAAGTCATTAAAGGATTTTTAAATAGGGAATTGGCATAGTCATGTTTGTGTCTTATACAACTATACACTTTGGGTGGCTATGCAAATGACAAGTTAGAGGTAAAGAAAAAGACTTGAGGCAGGAAGTTCAATGAGGAGACTGTTACCTCAATTCAAGAAAGAATGGTGGTCATTGGAAAAGGAGAGGAGGCAATGACTTTAGGTACTAATAAATGCAGTCATTGTCACTAAGACCTTATTTTCCCTTTATCATCATTCATCTTTATCAAAAGTAATTTGTGGAGAGAACCAAGATGGCAGTGTAGGTAAATGCCAGTACTCACATCCTCCCACAATCACATCAAAATTACAACTAAAATACAGAACAGTCATAATTCAGAACCACCTAAAATCTGGCTGGCTGAATGGAAATCCTACAACTAGAGAATTAAAGAAGAAAGCACATTGAGACTAGTAGGAGGGATGGAGATGTGAAATGGGCTGGTCAATGTGGCATGTTTTTTATTGGGAGGGATGTCTTGGCTGAGGAGGTTTCCTGTGAGGAGCAAGGGGTCCCAACCCCACACTAGACCCCTCAGTTTGGAGTTCTAGTGCTGGAAAGATAAATCCCCATAGCATCAGGCTGTAAAAAGCAGCAGGGGTTGAGGCTGAATGATACAGAGGAGCCAAGACTCAGACAGTTTCTCTTAAAGGACCCACACATGGACTTACTTGGACTCCATCCCTCTGAACTCCAGTGCTGGGGCAGCAGCTTAAAAGGATCCAAGACCATATGGTGAGGAACTAAATTGTCTGGGGTCATGGCAAGAACTCAAAGGCAGCTTTTTCCCCAAACAAAAGTGCTGCGACCTTCCCCTCACAGAGCTGACTGGCAAGTGCTATATATATGAGTCTCTATCAACTGGTCCATACTGTTTGCCTACCTTGGTGAGACCCAGAGAGCCCGCACCACTTAATTTGCAGCCTCATCCAAGCTGTTTGCAGTGTATTTTCTATATTAAGGGCCTACTCTGGCCCAGGCTTCAGACTTTCCTAAAATCTCTCAAATAAGTAGCAGCTGGACTCAGTGTGCCTCATACCTCTTGATATGTGGTCCTTGGCCTGGCACAAGAAGAAGCTTGCCACATCTTGGCCTCCCCTGGGCACACCTAAAATAAACACAAGTAGCAGCTATCTGAAGATCACTCCATAGGTCATTTCAAGTGATCCCTAGCAGAATACAAGTAGTGGCTGACTTTGAACCTCCAGGAAGGCCCCAGAGCTAGTGCACCCAGTGAACAGATTTAGACCATCATGTCAGAATGCAACTTTACCACATCCACAAGTGACACACTCAAGGGGAAGATTCTGTGAGTACCAAAGTCCCACTGAAGCAAGTCCTGCTCCATAGGGTTGCCTCCTGAACAGCAGATATGCTGCTTCTGCCACATCTGGTCCTCAAAACCAATTGGCATGGGGGTCAATTCCTCCCAGTGACACCAATAGCAATCAAGGCTTAACTACAACAGGACAGTGCACACAGACCACACAGGGGCACACCTAGAGGACATAGCTCAGGTGACTGGAGAGAATGAACCACTGGGCTTACAGGACACTTAATATACAAAGTTAATCTACCAATTCCAGGACACATAGCAGCTCTATGTAATACATGTAAACAAACAAATGGAAGCAGTAAAAATGCAGAAACAAAGAATCATATCACAAAAGAAAGAACAGAAGAAATCTCCAGAAAAAGAACTAAATGAAATGGAAGCAAGCAAACTACTAGATACAGAGTTCAAAACAGTGGGTATTAAGGATGCTCAAGGAACTTAATGAGAACTTCAAGGAACCTAGTGAGAAGTCCAAGGAAATTAGTGAGAACATCAAAGACATGAAAAATGAGTAGTCAGAAATGAAGGATATGCTAACTGAAATGAAGAATAATTTACAGGAAATCAGCAGTAGAGGACACTGAGAATCACATTAGTGATTTGGAATATGAGGAAGCAGAAAACACTTAAATTGGAAGAACAAAAAGAAAAAAGAATAAAAAATACGAAGATACTAGTAGTGTAAGGAGACTTTGGGACAACTTAAAACATACCAACATTTGCATCATGGGGGTGCCAGAAGGAGAAGAGAGAGATCCATAAATTGAAAGTTTATTTGAAAAAAATAATAATAGAAAACTTCCTCTATCTGATGAAGAAAACAGGCATACAAATCCAGGAAGCTCAGAGAGTTCCAAACAAGGTGAATCCAAAGAGGCCCATGCCAAGACATATCATAATTAAAAAGCCAATGTTTAAAGACAAACAGAGAATCTTAAAAGCAGCAAGAGAATAAAAGCAGCAAGAGAAAAAGGAATTAGTTACCTACAAGGAAGTACCCATATGACTGTCTGCTGATGTTTCAACAGCAAGGACCTACAACCAAGATTAATCTACCCAGCAAAGCCATCATTTAGAATTGAAGGTCAGATAAAAGCTTCCCAGATTAAAAAAAAAAGCTAAATGAGTTCCTCACCACCAAACTAGTATAACATGAAGTGTTGAAGGGCCTTCTTGAGGAAGAGGAAGAGGAAGAAGAAGAAGAAGAAGAAGAAGAAGAAGAAGAAGAAGAAGAAGAAGAAGAAGAAGAAGAAGAAGAAGGAGAAGGAGAAGGAGAAGGAGAAGGAGAAGGAGAAGGAGAAGGAGAAGGAGAAGGAGAAGGAGAAGGAGAAGGAGAAGGAGAAGGAGGAGAAGAGAAGGAGAAGGAGAAGGAGAAGGAGAAGGAGGAGAAGAGAAGGAGAAGGAGAAGGAGAAGGAGAAGGAGAAGGAGAAGGAGAAGGAGAAGGAGAAGGAGAAGGAGAAGGAGAAGAAGAAGACCAAAAACATGAACAATAACATGGCAATAAATGCATATCTATTAACAATTGAATTTAAAAATAAAAATAAACAAGGAATCTTAGGAACAAAATAAACGGATGAATGAAATAGAACCAGAGACATGGAAATATGGAACAGACTGACAAATCTTGGAAAGAAGGGGTGAGAAAGGGCGGAAATAGATTAACTCAGTAGTTCTCAACCTTTCTAAAGCTGCAACCCTTTAATACAGTTCCTCATGTTGTGGTGACCCCCAACCATGAAATTATTTTTGTTTCTACTTCATAACTGTAATTTTGCTACTGTTAATGAATCATAATGTAAACATCTGTGTTTTCTGATGGTTTCAGGCTCTACAGCAGGTTGAGAATTGCTAGCAGGGTCATGACCCACAAGTTGAGAACCACTAGCAAGGTAGCCGTCTTGTGTGTTGGAGTGATGGTTAATCTGCATATTACTCTTTTATTAGATAGGATAGAGGCCTGGTGCATGGGTGGGGACAAGTTGGTTTGCTCTGAAGGGTGTCCTGGATCAGGGTAAGGTTTCCCTTGGGGTGTGGGGTGGCCTGGGCAAGGGGCCAATGGTGGTTTGCAGGTTGGCCATACCCCCTAGTGACCTAAATGGAGGCCCTGGATCTAGGATTAATTTATGTTCTACAATTGAAACTTTGTAGCCTAGAGTGGAGCCAAGCCTTCTGCTCACTCTGTGGAGACAGCCATTTCTGTTTGAAACACTGTAGCCTGGAGTGAAGGCCTAGATGCTAGAGCTGCATAATTTTGTCTTCCTCCATCGCCCTGGCAATCCTAGCCTCTTCTCTCTACAGATCTGTGGATGCCGCCCTTTCTGTTGGGATTATGAATCTTCTATAATTGAAACTTTGTAGCATTGAGTGGAAGCCTAAGCTGGCAACGGCAAGTGGAAAGCTTGACTTCCTCCATTGCTGGGGAAACCCAAGCCTTCCTCCTGCTCTCAGTGGTGGCAGCCATCTTGGTTGGGATTTATTTGCATAATTTTATCCTGATTGGCTTATGGGTGTGGCTGTGGGCATGGCTTGATCAGGGGTATGGTCAATTAGCATATTACTCTTTTATTCGATAGGATATGCATTTCCCATGGACACAGACAATAGAGTAGTGAAGGCCTGGGGTAGGATGCCATCAGGGTAGAGGAGAACAATGGGGGAGGGGGAGAAGGGAAGAACATTTGTAATACTCTCAACAATAAAAATATTTTTAAGAATCAATTTGTGAAAGAAAATTTTTTCTGAGTATTTGCAAGCATGAATGAATAATAACTCTGTTGTTTATATATGACTTGGTTATTTGATATTAAGTCACATTTCCAAACATCTGGTCATCCAGAAAAATTCCTTTAAAGTAAAAGTTGTTCTCAAATAACATTTGTTGCATGAGTAACTGACTGAACAAATGAAGGAATAAATGTATGAATATAATTGGCTAACAGAGGTAAGTCTGTACTAGCTTTGTTAGATGCAAACCTAGGATGCAAAGATGTCACAGATATAGCTCTTGACTTTGAGACAAATGAAAAAAATCTTTCTGCTGGGCAGCTCACCAAGTGACACTTCCTCACTAATTGCTAGTTTGCTCATCACTAAGGCTCAGTAGAAGAAATTATGTATAGAAAATCCAATAAATGTTATGTAATCTTCAATACACAAAGAACACTAACCTGAAGATCATACAAGTTATAGGGTTTTATTTTAAGTTCATGGATTTTTCAAAACCTAAGTTCAATGAGCAATGCATAACTTGTACATGGTGAATGATTAAAACCTATAAATAATCCACCCTCCAACCCAGACCACAAATCCCTCTTTCTCTTTTTATGGGTGGTTCAAGAAACTTTATATTTCTATACCAGCATTTAGCTATATTTAAATTTTCCATATTTACACAGAAGTGATTACACAGTACATAATTTTTCAGAACTTTTAAATTTAATGTATCTTGAAATTCTTTCTGTATCTGTACACATAGATCAATTTTATTCATTTTAACACTTGCATAATGCTCTGGAATATTGGTAAGCTATTGTTTATTTGTGCTACAGAGCTGGTTTTCTAAGAAATAAAACATTATAGGTATGGTGGAAATTCCTTTGGTCCTACCTTCATTTCTCTTGAGCTCCAGAGACATCCACTCTCCCAAAGTTTAAGTTTGTTGTCCATGTTCAAGTTTTTATCTTTCTACTATATATGTATGTATCCACAAGCAAAATGATAATATTTTGTGTGCTTCAAATCTTGCACAAATGGCATCAGAACACTTTTCAACTTTCTCTTTCCCCCTACTTCACATTTGTTTTATTAGACTTATGTCTATGATGGATACATGTACTTCTCATTAATTAATTGCTGACTTATCTTACTCCTCCTTATACTGATACCGTAGGTTGCTTGGTCTGTATTTCTTCATAGCTTACTTGCTAAGAATAAGAATCCTGCAAATAAAATTATTTTTTTTAGATATTTGCTTTGAGTTGGCACTGGGTGCATGAATAAAAAGATTGATGATGGTTACTAATTGACCACATGACTTTTTTTGCTCTAGAAAAGGATGGATATTTATGTTAATACTAGAGGCCCAGTGCACGAAATTCAGGCATGGGGGGAGGGGGGTGTTTTTCAGCCCAGCCTGCATCCACTCCAATCTGGGACCCTTTGAGGGATGTTTGATTGCCTGTTTAGATCTGATGCATGGGATTGGGCCAAAACGGGCAGTTAGCTATTCCACTCACAATCCAGGACTGCTGGCTCCCAACTGCTCACCTGCCTGCCTTCCTGATTGCAACTACCTGCTTCTGCCTGGCAGCTTGATCACCCCCTAAACACTCCCCTACCAGCCTGATTGATGTCTAACTGCTTCCCTGCCAGCCTGTTTGCTCCCAACTTCCTTCCCCTGCAGGCCTGGGTCCCCCCCAACTGCCCTTCTCTGCAGGCCTGATTACCCCCAACTTACCTCCTCTGCCAGCCTGGTCACCCCTAATTGCCCTCCCCTGAGGATTGATTGCCCACAACTTCCCTCCCTTGTAAGCCTGGTCCCTCCCAACTCGTCTCCCCTGCTGGCCATCTTGTGGTGGCCATCTTGTGTCCACATGGGGGCAGGATCTTTGACCATATGAGGGCAGCCGTCTGTGTGTTGGAGTGATGGTCAATCTGCATATTACTCTTTTGTTAGGTAGGATAGAGGCCTGGTGCATGGGTGGGGACCAGCTTGTTTGCTCTGAAGGGTGTCCCAGATCAGGGTAGGCACTACCTTGGGACATGTAGAGGCCTAGCCAAGGGGCCTGGGGTGATTTGAAGGCAGGTGACACCCCTTAGCAACCAAAGAGGAGGCCCTGGTATCTAGGATTTTTTTTCTCTTCTATAATTGAAACTTTGTATCCTGGAGCAGAGACAAGCCTTCTGCTCATTCCTTGGCAGCAGCCATTTCTGTTGAGTTTTATTTATATTCTACTAGAGGCCCAGTGCATGAAATTCATGCACTGGAGAGAGGAGTGTCCCTCAGCAAGCCTGAACCCTCTCCAATCTGGGGTCCCTCGAGGGATGTCTGACTACCTGCTTAGGCCCGATTCCCTCTCACAATACAGGACTGCTGGCTCCCAACTACTTGCCTGCCTGCCTTCCTGATTGCCCCTAACCATATCCCTGCCAGCCTGATTGATGCCAAACTGCTCCCAATGCCAGCCTGTTTGCCCTAACTGCCCTCCCCTGCAGGCCCAGTCACCCCAACTTTCCCCATCTGCTGGCCTGGTCACCCCTAACTGCCCTCCCCTACAGGCTTGATCACCCCCAACTGCCCTTTCTTCCAGGCCTGGTCCCTCCCAACTGTCCTCTCCTGCTGGCCATCTTGTGTCCACACGGGGACATGATCTTTGATTACATGGGGGCAGCCATCTTGTGTGTTGGAGTGATGGTGAATCTGCATATTACTCTTTTATTAGATAGGATAGAGGCTTGGTGCATGGGTGGGGGCCAGCTGGTTTGCCCTGAAGGGTGTCCCAGATCAGGGTGGAGGTTCCCTGGGGCATGCAGTGGCCTGGGCGAGGGGCCAGTAGTTGTTTTCAGGCCGGCCATGGCCCCCAGTGATTCAATCAGAGGCCCTGGTATATGGCATTTATTTATATTTTACAATTGAAACTTTGTAGCCTGGAGCGAAGCCAAGCCTCCTGCTTTCTTTGTGGCCCCAGCCATTTCTGTTTTTATTTATATATCTTCTATAATTGAAACTTTGTAGCCTTGAGTGGAGGCCTTGGCTGGCCAGGGTGTGAGGAAAGCTTGGCTTCCTCCTTCACTGGGAAACCCAAGCTTCTCTCCTGCTCTCTCTGTGGCCACTGCCATCTTGGTTGAGGTTAATTTGCATACTGGCTCCTGATTGGCTGGTGTGTGTGGCTTGTGGGTGTAGCAGAGGTATGGTCAATTTGCACATTACTATTTTATTAGATAGGAAAATTGAAACTTTATAGCCTTGAGTGGAGGCCTAGGCAGGCCAGGGTATTCAGAAAGCTTGGCATCCTCCATTGCCAGGGAAACCCAAGCCTCCCTCCTGCTCTCCAGCTCTGTGACTGCTGCCATTTCTGTTGGGATTTATTTACCTTCTATAATTGAAACTTTGTAGCATTGATTGGAGGCCTGAACTGGCAAGAGCAAGCGGAAAGCTTGGCTTTCTCCATTGCCAAGGAAACTCAGTCCTCCCTCTTGCAATCTGAGGCCGCAACCATCTTCGTTGAGGTTAATTTGCATACTCATTCCTGATTGGCTGGTGGACATGGCTTGTGGGTATATTGGAGTAGTAGTTAATTTGCATATTACTCTTTGATTAGATAGAACATTTTATCCATTACAGTACTGCAATAAATGTCCTTTATTTTGTTTATCATACTTCTTTAAGGTAAATAGGAGTTGAATTGCTGGCTTGAAGTATATACATACTAGTATTTTTATATTTACTACATATTACCTAAGTTCTCTCTAAAATGGATGTAAAAACATACATTTCCACAAGTAGTGTATAACAATATTTATTTTCTCATATTTTTTCTGGCATTTGGTATTAACAGGTTTTTTGCGTGTTTATAGAAATTTGATTGCTATGCAATAGCATTTCTGTGCTAATTTAATTTTTACTTCCCTGATTATTAGTGGAAACAAAAGCAAGCTTTCATCTATTCAATGGTCATTCAAATTTCCTCTTCTCTGCATTTTTCAATAATATTTTGATTATTCTTAATTTTGAATTATCTTATTTAAATGTAGTCATTTATGTAGTTTGTATCTGTATTATATATTTGTTGCAAATGCCTTCTCCAAGTATGTCACTTTACTTTTAAATTTGTTTATTATAATATCTTAAAACATAAGGCTAGATATGGCCAAATTTATCAATTATTAATAATTTTTGCTTTTCATGTTTTATTCAACAAATACTTTCCTTCCCTGACATCATAAGTATACTATTTATATTTCTTTTAAAATTTAAAAGTTTCAAAAACACTTATTTATTAAAGCCATTTAGAATTTGTTTATGTATATGATGCAATTTAGGAAACTAATTTTACTTGTCCCAGTATGAATAAACAATTGTTCCTGTATCATTTATTGCATAATTAATTCCTTTCTCTCATGATCTACAATGTCATTTCTGTCATATGCCAAGGTTTGTTATATTATCAGATTTGTGACTTGGTCTGTCTTTTCTCCAATGATTTGTTGCCTTTCTCTATACAAATACTACACTCTTTAAATTACTATGATTTTCTAAGTTTTTATATCTATGGGAAAATTTTTTCCTATTTGTTTCTCATAATTGTTCTGGAT
The DNA here is from genome assembly GCA_027563665.1 of Antrozous pallidus. Taxonomy (NCBI): domain Eukaryota; kingdom Metazoa; phylum Chordata; class Mammalia; order Chiroptera; family Vespertilionidae; genus Antrozous; species Antrozous pallidus. The sequence goes on along the minus strand of CM050509.1, from coordinate 37,415,484 downwards.
ATTCTTGGTTCTTTAATTTTTCATATGAATTTTAAAATCAGCTTATTAAGTTCTATGAAAAATCTTATTGCAACTTTAGAATTTCATTGAATGCATATATTAAATTTTGGGACTATGAGCATCTATAAAATAATAAGTTTTTCTGTATGTAAAATGATATATCTTTCCTTATTAAAATGATTTATATCCTTCAATAGTGCTTACAATATTTCCCATCAAGAGTAAGGGCATTGTTTGTTATAGTTATGCTTAGGTTCTTAATTATATTGCTTATTATTGAGAATGATAGATGTAGTTTAACTAGCTTTATTGAAGTATAATTTACAAACAATAAAATTCACCAATTATAATGAGGTGAATTTTGACAAATGAATATTGTTATGTAATCATTACTGCAATCAAGATGTAGAACAATTCTATCACTCAAAAAGTTTCCCTATGCCTCTTGAATTATCTTTCACTCACATTAGCTCCTTTGCAATTACTTATGTTTCCTGTCACAGTAGTTTATCTTTATCTAGAATTCCATATAAATGGAATTGTGTATTATGTAGTCCTTTGTGGGTTTTTTTGTTGTTGTTGTTCATTATATAGGTGTATCACAGATGTCTGTCCATTCATCAGCTCATGGTTTTGTCCAGGTTTTAGATAAATTCCTACAATAGGATTGTTGCATTATATGGTAAGTGTATGTTTAATTTTATTTTTAAAATGCTATTCAGTTTTATAAAGTGGTTATAACATTTTGCATTCCCTCTATCACTGTATGGAAGATTTAGGAGTTGTCCTACATTGTCAATAACATTAAATATTATCAGTTGTTTCTTTTTTCTTTTTTTTTTAGTTCAGGCAGTGAATGGCAAATTTTCAAAGATTATATTTTCCAGCCTAAACTGGTTTGGCTCAGTGGATAGAGCATCGGCCTGCAGATTGAAAGGTCCCCGGTTTGATTCCAGTCAAGGGCATGTATCTTGATTGTGGGCACATACCCAGAAGGGGGTGTGCAGGAGGAAGCTGAATGATGTTTCTCTCTCATCGATGTTTCTAACTTTCTAACCCTCTCCCTTCCTCTCTGTAAAAAATCAATAAAATATATTTTAAAAAATTATATTTTCCAGTTACTTTTGCTACTATATAGGATTATTATTGACTACAGGCCCGGTGCATGTAATTCATGCACAGGGGTTATGTCCTGCAGTCCAGCCTGCACCCTCTCCAATCTGGGACACTTTGGTGAGGTCAGGCCTAAATGGGCAGTTGGACATCCCTCTCACAATCCAGGACTGCTAACTTCTAACTGCTTGCCTGCCTGCCTGATTGCACCTAACCACTTCTGCCTTCCACCCTGATCACCCTTGAACCCTCTCCTGCTGGCCTGATCTCCTACCCACTTGCCAGCCATCTTGTGATGACCATCTTGTATCCACAGGGGGGCAGCCATCTTTGACTACATAGGGTCGGCCATCTTGTATGTTGGCGTGATGGTCAATTTACATATTAGCTCTTTATTATACAGGATTTTAAAAGAATGTATTCTATATATCAACAGTAATGAACTCCTTAAACAGTTAAGATAGTTTGTCTAAAACTTCTCTTTAATTTTCTATGTAGCCAATCAGATAGTCCATGAATAATGACACCTTCTTCTTTTTCAATACCTAATCTATTTCTGTTCCTTGTCTTACTGAATTGACAATGGTCTCTTCAATGTAATATGAAATAGCAATTTAGAAAGCAGGTATAATTTTCTCCATAATTCTAATAAAAATATTTCTGAAGTCTTATATCTTATCTAATAAAAGAGTAATATGCAAATTCCCTATCACTTCATGAACAAGATGGCCACCTCCATGTGGTCAAAGATAGCCACCCCCATGTGGACACAGGATGGTTGCCACAAGATGGCTGGCAGGGGGGGGGGGAGACCAAGCTTGAAGAGTAAGGCAGTTAGGGGTGACCAGGCCAGCAGGGTGGGGGCAATTAGGGGTGACTGGGCTGGCAGAGGAGGGCAGTTGGGGGTGACTGGGCTGGCAGAGGAGGGCAATTTGGGGTGACTGGGTTGGCAGAGGAGGGCAGTTTGGGGTGACCAGGTCTGCAGGGGAGGGCAGTAAGGGGGACCAAGCCTGCAGGGGAGAGTAGTTAGGGGTGACCAGGCCTTCAGGGAAGGATAGTTAGGGTGACCAGGCCTGCAGGGAAGAGCAGGTGGGGGCAACCAGGATGGCAGGGGAGGGTAGTTAGGGGTGTCTAGGCTGGCAGGGGAGGGCAGTTAGGGACAATCAAGCCAGCAGAGGAGCAGTTAGGCATCAATAAATCTGGCAGGGGAGAGGTTGGGGGTGATCAGTCTGGAAGGTAGAAATGGTTAGGGGCAATCAGGCAGGAAGACATGAGAGCGGTTTGGAGCCAGCAGGCCTGGATTGTGAGAGGGCAGTTGGGTGTGATTGGACCTCAGCAGGCAGTTGGAATCCCCTGAAGTGTCCCATATTAGAGAGGGTGCAGGCTGGGCTGAGGGACACAAACCCCGTGCACGAATTTCATGCACTGGGCCTCTAGTCTATAATAATAAAAGGGTAATATGCTAATTAGACCTAATGTCCTTTGTACCTACCTTCCAGATGAAGCCAGAGCTACAAGGGAAGCCCAGGTCCCAGGTTCCTGCCAGTGGCCGAAAGGGAAGCCCATGTGCCAGGTGTTAGAAGGAAGCTGGTGCCCACAGTTGGGGGAAGGATGGCCTACTCTTGCATGAATTTTGTGCATCGGGCCTCTAGTTAATTATAATTTTATTTTAGGTTTTTAGTAGATATCCTTTATCAGATTAAACTTTTTTCCTTTATTCTTGATTTGTTTAGAGTATTTTTTTTTCTATACAGAGGTATGGAATTTTCTTTAAATTTCTAATCTATTGAGATGGTCACATATTGTGTTTTTTTTTAATCAGCTTAAGTGGTAACTTGTAGCAATGTATTTCCTAAAGTTATAGTATCCTTAAATTCCTGTAATCCAGCCCATTTGATCATATAGCATTATGTCTATATTTTTGTTCAATTCAATAAACTAATATTTTAATTAAGACTTTTGAGATTTTTATAAAAAATGAGATTGCCATATAATTTCAGTCTTTCTAACATGCTTGTCTGATTTTGGTATCAAGGTTTACTAAACTCATAAAATGAATTAGGCAGTCTTTCTTCTTTTTCTGTTGTCTGGAATATTTCATATGATGTAAAGATTGTTTGTTGAAAGCCTGATAGTTTAAAACTTGTTGTTAAAGAATATAGGACTGGTGTCCTTGGTAGCAGAGGGATTGGCTGCTAATTGAATTTGTTCACTGTTTAATGGCCTATTCACGTTTGCAATTTCTTCTTCAATAAAATTGTGTTGATTTGTAATTTTCTACAGAATTGTCTATTCCATCAAAGTTTTCATGTTTATTAGCATAAAATATTTCATGGCACACACTTATTATTTTAAAACATGTAGTATTTACTTAGTAATGTTCCCATTTTTATTGCTAAGAATGTGTATTTTATCTTTATATTTTACTTATTCAATCTTATCAGAATATTGCCTATTTTATTTTTTCCTATTTCATTCATCTGTTTTGATATTTATTCCTCCTCTTTTGCTTTATTCTGGTTATTTTCATGGCTCTTTTCTATCTTCTTGAGTTGAATTCTTAACATATTAATATTCAGTTAATTTGTTGTATATTGCATGCATTTTCTTATGAGTATCACATTAGTTACATGCTATAATTTGAGTCATTCAGTAATAACTATAATTAATTATTTTCTTTATTTTCTTTAGAATTTTTTCTTCAAATGTCTGACAGTTCCTTAGATATTAAATATTAATTTCTATTTTACTGAATTTTTAAGAGAATGTTATTAATATGATATTAATTATTTAGAATTTATTGTGAATTTCTTTGAAACTTGACTTGTGCTTTAGTTTAAAATGTGATTGAAAATAATGTATATCCTATATTTTTATGTCCATAATACAATGTGTGTGTGTGTGTCTGTGTGTGTGTGTGTGTATTAACTCAAACTTCATATCGTGTTGTTTAATAATATATATCCTTACATATCTGCTTTAACAAATTCTGAGAAGGATGTGGTAACATTTCCTTTTCAGTAGTAAGAATTTATCAATGTTATTCTTTTTTATTATACATTTTTATTGATTTCAGAAAGGAAGGGAGAGAAGGATAGAAACATAAATGATGAGAAATAATAATTGATTAGCTGCCTCCTACACATCCTGCGCTGGGGATCGAACCTGCAACTTGGGAATGTGCCCTGACAGGAAATTGAACTGTGGCCTTCTGGTTCATAGGTCAACATTTTACCACTGAGCCATGCAGGGTGGGATGTCCATGTTTTTCTTGTTCTTGTGTCAAATTACTTCATCTTTCAGAGCCTTGGGTTTTATTATTATTGTAATTTTTGTCTGTAAAATGAAATGAGAAATTATGTGTAAAACAACATGTACTAGGATCATAGGCATTCATTCAGCCAAAGATGCTCTTGTTTGGTTATTATTGTTATCCTGTCTAATAAAAGAGTAATATGAAAATTGAGTATACCTCCACTACACCCACAAGTCACACCTATCAGCCAATCAGGAGCAAATATGTAAATAAACCCCAACCAAGGTGGCTGCGGCCACTGAGAGCAGAAGGGAAGCTTGGATTTCCCTAGCAATGGAGGAAGCCAAGTTTTCTACCTAGGCCTCCACTCAAAGCTACAAATTTCAATTATAGAAGATACATAATCCCAACAGAAATGGTGACAGTCACGGAGCTGGAAAGAGCAGAGGCTAGGGTTGCCCCAGCAATGGAGGAAGCCAAACTTCTGTAGCCCTGGCAAGCATAGGCTTCCACTTAAGGCTACAAAGTTTCAAGTATTGAAGGTAAATAAATCCGAACAGAAATGTCTGCAGCCATGGAGTGAGCACAAGGCTTGACTCCACTCCAGGCGACAAAGTTTCAATTGTAGAACATAAATAAATCCCCGATACAAGGACCTCTGCTTGGGTCGTCAGGGGGCATGGGCTGCTGGCAAACCACCACAGGCCCCTTGCCCAGGTTGCCCCATGCCCCAAGGGAACCCCCACCCTGATCCGAGATACCATTCAGGGCAAACCAGCTGGCCTCCACCCATGTACCAGGCCTCTATCCTAGCTAATAAAAGAGTAATAACCAGATTGACCATCACTCCAACACACAAGATGGCTGTCCCCATGTGGTCAAAGATCCTGCCCCCATGTGGACACAAGAAGGCCACCACAAGATGGACAGCAGGGGAGGGCAGTTGCAGGTGACCAAGCCTGCAGGGGAGGGCAGTTAGGGGTGACCAGGCTGACAGAGGAGAGAAGTTGGGGGCAAACAGGCTGGCAGGGGAGCAGTTATACATCAATCAGGCTGGCAGAGGAGTGGTTAGGGGGTGATCAGGCTGGCAGGTAGAAGGGATTAGGGACAATCAGGAAGGCAGGCAGACAATTGGTTGGGAGCCAACAGTCCTGGATTGTGAGAGGGATGTCCTACTGCCCATGGGATTGAGCCTAAATGGGCAGTCAGAGATCTCTCAAGGGTCCCAGATTGGAGAGGGTGCAGGCTGGGCTGAGGGACAACCCCTCCTACCCTGTGCATGAATTTCATGGACTGGGCCTCTAGTATATAATATTAGTAAATCCAAACCCGGTATTCTCAAGGTGCTCTCAAGATGGCTTAGTTCTGGAGTGTGAGGCATATCAGCCAGAATGGAGCCCAAGCAAGAAAGAGTAAATCAAGTTTACTAGTTCATATCACCTAAGAAGAGACAGTGACAATTAGTAGTTACATCATTCACCAGGTAAAATAGTTGCTTCTAAAATACACATGCCTTTTGAGCTTTCTTCAGGTTACTTAAGGGATAACGTATAATCAGATAATCTTGAACCTTGTATAGATCTGCCCCCAGATTTAACCTGAAGGAGACCTGTACACAGATTGGCTCCTCCCATGCACACCCAGCCACAATTTGTTAATAGTGTAGTTCCGTATAGGTATCCCAGATCAGTAACATACTATGTTTGACATCAACCTGTACCTGAACCATGCCCAAGTGAACCCAGCATCAACACGAGTGGTGGAATTCAGACTACATGAGAGCTCACCCCAACTAGACATATAAGTGTATAGCCAAAAGGGGATTCCATCAGATGCCAGACCCTGATGGAAACAACTCTGCCTCCAGGGACAGCTGCTGCACAGCGACTCATGCATGCTGATAAAGGTTTATCCTTATAGTGAGCCAGCCTGTAGGGTTAATTCTACCCAGGAAAGGGTCAACAGCATACAAGACTCAATTACAATAGGAGGGTGCACATAATTCACAAGAAGCATTCCTGGAGTATTAAGCTCAGGTGATCTCAGAGATTATGCCATTGAGCCCAACAAGATACCTACATCATAAAGCCATCATAACAAGTTTGGGAGTCATAGCAAATCTGCCCAATGCACAGGGACAAAATGGGGAGACAAAAATATACCCCAAATGAAAGAACAAGAGAAATCCTCCGAAAAAATAAAATGAAATGCAAACAACCAAGATATCAGGCACATAGTTTAAAACAATGGCTATCAGGATGCTAAAGTACCTTAGAGGAAGAATGGATGCTCTCAGTGAGAACTTAAAAAAGAGGTAGTAAGCATTTAAAGGACATAGAAACAAAAAAAAAAAAAAAAGAACCAGTCAGAAATGAAGAATACAGTATCTGAAATGAAGAATACATGAGAAGAATCAAGAGCAGGTTAGGTGATGCTAAGAACTGAACCAGCAAATTAGAGGACAAGATAACAGTAAACATCCAAGAAGAGCATTAAAAAGAAAAGAGATTTTTAAAAACAAATATTGTTGCATTAACTTTTGCAAAATATTTTTTTGTTGATTTCAGAGAGGAACGGAGAAGAAGAGAGTGATAGAAACATCAATAGTGAAAGAGAACCATTGACTGGGTGCCTCCTGTGTGCTCCACACTCGGGATCTAGCCAGCAACCCAGGCATGTGCCCTTAACCAGAATCGAAACCAGGACCTATAAGTTCACTGAGCCAAGCCTGCTAAGGCAGAAAAGAAAACTTTAAAAAACGAGGAAAGTTGAAAGGAACTATGGGACAACATAAAGCAAAATATCTGCACCATAGGGATACTGTAAGGAGAAGATATTGAACAAGGGGTCAAAAACCAGTTTGAATAAATAATGGTAAAAAAACAAAAAACAAACAAACAAAAAAAACTCCAAACCAACAACAACAACAAAGAAAACACAAAACAAAACAAAAAAACTTTCCTGCCCTAACCATTTTGGCTCAGTGGATAAAGTGTTGGCCTGTAGACTGAAAAATCCCAGGTTTGATTCTAGTCAAGGGTATGTACCTTTGTTGTAGGCACATCCCTAGTAGGAGGTGTGTAGGAGGCAGCTGATCGATATTTCTCTCTCATCAATATTTTCAACTCTCTATCTTTCTCTGTTCCTCTCTGTAAAAAAATCAATAAGATATATTTTAAAAACTTTCTTAACCTGATGAAGGAAAAAGGCATTCAAGTTCATAAAGCATAAAGAGTGCCAAACAAGATAAACCCACAGATGCCCACACTAAGATATTATAATTAAAATTGCAAAGGTTAAGACAAAGAGAAAATCTTAAAGCAGCAAGAGATTATCAGTTATGCAAGGGAGCTCCAATAAGACTGCCATCTGATTTCTCAACAGAAACACTTCAGGTTTGAAATATACAAAGAGATGAAAAGCAAGGACACACAACTAAGACTAACCTGTCCAACAAGGCTATCATTTAAAGTTGAAAGCTACAATTATATGTGGAAAATTTTGCATAGATTTCTGATTTTCCTAATTTGATGCAGATGACTCTGAGTGAGTGGCTGTTTAAGGGTTATGTTTTATGGAGGCCAAGACCTCCATAAAAATTTGCTCTTTTTTTCCCGTATGGTCCACATTCCTCAGATTAGCCATATGACCAAAAAATTTGAGCCCTTAGTCACTACCCTTTCTTTTTTCAATATGCTACCTCCTCTCCAATATTTACTTTCTTGCCTCAAAACGTGGCCAAGTTAGGCTTAGGCAAGGTCTAAATAAGTGTGACCTAGTGAAGTTGCTTCAAATCTAAAGGCAGCAAGACCCTGAGGAGGAGCTTGCTTCCTGAAACTTTCCTTACTAGGAATTACTTTGTCTTAGTGATGGCTTTTCTCTATTTTATCATTTTCCAGGACTTTTGCAGTAGCCTCCTAACCAGTCTCACCTCCAGCAAGCTTGCCCTGACTGCTTTATCATCCATACTGCTACTTTATGATTATTCTGACCACATGACTGTTTGTTCAATGGCTCTTCACTATCCTCAAAATGAAGTCCAAATCTCTTAACTTATAAGACTATTACCTCTCAAATCTTATCTCTCATTACCACTCTTCCCTTCTTATATATTATGTCCTCTGCTTTGCACTTAATATTCTCCTCATTCACAATTCCCTCACTTTTCATCAGTGAAAAATCCTCCCCATGTCCCTAATCATTGCCCTTCTTTTGGGTTGACCAAGTGTCCACTCCTTTCTTGAGACTATAGAACCAATAATTGCAGCATAAAGTATAATAGTATACTACCTTGTAGTACAATATAATACTATATTGTAGTATAATAGGATACTACCTTATTCTATTCTAATTTCATATACCTATACCTATATTGTCTACTTCAGAGGGGAGAACCATGTTGTCTTAGAGATATGCAACCAACTCACTGCTTGGAACCAAGTTGCATTTAATAATGTTCATGGGAAGAATGATATATATATATATATATTACATCTTTGGGCTCTACCCTGGGCATTTTTGTTTAGTTTTGAATTCTATAAAATTCAAGAAGTATATTATTAATTCATACCCTTTCTTTTTTCAATATTCTACCTCCTCTAAAATATTTACTTTCTTTTTTAATTGAATTCATTGGGGTGACATTAGTTCACAAAAACCATATCCCTTTCAAGTGTACAACTCCATAAAACATCATCGGCACACTGCACCATGCACCCATTGCCCAAAGGAAAGTCCATTTCCCTCCCCATTTATGCCCCCTTTGCCCACCTCCAACTATCCCAAACCCTCTTTCCCTCTGGATATCACCACATTGTTGTCTATGTCTAATTGCTATGTATCTATATATCTATTAAGCTATTATGCACTTAAAGAGCAAAAGTATTTTATTTTATTTTTAAAATATATTTTATTGATTCTTTATTGAGAGGAAGGGAGAGGGATAGAAAGTCAGAAACATCGATGAGAGAGAAACATAGATCAGCTGCCTTCTGTACACCCCCTGCTGCGGACGTGGCCGCAACCAAGGTACATGCCCTTGGCCGGAATCGAACCCAGGACTATTCAGTCCGCAAGCCAATGCTCTATCCACTGAGCCAAAGCCGTTTCGGCAAGAAGTATTTGATTTTAAAGCAAGGAGATTATTTAAAAAGAAGACTTTATACACAAGTGTCTCCTGGAGAGATTAATTTAATTCTGTTGCTTGACTATGCAGAATTTTGTAGTTATTTTAAATAGAGAAATTAATCCCTTTTCCAAGTTAATTTGTGTTGCAATTGGTGATATTTGAACTAGTTTATGAGCTTCTGTTATGGCATGATGGGCTGACTCCACATATTGAAAAACACTGTCCCAGATTTAATTATCTTGGGGCATCACCACCTCAAAGGATAAAATGAGCCATTTTGCTCATCACGACTGCAGCCGTTGTTGAAATGGAGGTTACAGAGTAACAACTTAAAGGCTACCTCATTACTGCTCAAGGATAAATGAGGTAATGTTCCATTAGACCAAATTGGTGCCCAAATGCTTTCATCTAGGCATCCGTGTCTCTTTCTTGTGATATATTAATGGGAATGTCTTTATCCATTTTCACTGCCTGTAGACATTTGAATAATGTAGATGAAATACTTTGTGTATACACAGCCCTGTGCACTATCAATTTCTCAAATTCCAAAGATCTCTCAGTGACTAGGAAGCAAAATTCTGATTGTTCCATAAAGTGCCTAATTTATAAATATTCAAATGATGGCATCAGTGCAGTCAGTCTCTGCAGTTTTTCTCATATGTGTTTATTAGTGAGCACTGCACCATCCCTAACTATTTGGTGGGGGCAATGGAGTAAATTAGGCCTCCAAATTATGAAAGCTGTGGATTTATGTCTCACTTAGAGCATTTCTGTCCTCGTAATGTTGAAGCAGGTGACCTTTCTGACATTAAATTTGTTTCTCCATCTGTGCCATCCATTTCAGGAGGACGTGAGGAATAGGCTTGATGATACCCAAGCCTTTTTGTACTACTGTATTAATGACCTGGGGGAGGAGTGACCTATCTGGATGACAGATAATGGGGGATGTCATGTCACCTGTCTGTAGTGAATGAGTGCAGGTGATCTATCTTCATGGAGCCTGAAACATGGACGTTTTAATTATTCTCCTGGAAATGTGTCCTCCCTTAGTTATGATGTCATCCTAGCCATTGTCTTTTCCAAATGAAATTTTCTCTAACTTCTCACTGGCTTCTGAATGTGTACCGTGCATCTTAAAAGTTATAGTTTGATGCTACATATTTTTGAGAAATTTATAGAGTCAGGAACTGTGCTAAATTCAATCCCAAATTTTAGGTTAATTTTACAACAGCCCTATGAGGTAGGTATATATTTCTTTTTACTTTTCAGGTGAATAAAATGAAGCACAGAGGAAGCAATAATTTTCATAGGATCAAACAGATGATATGTAACTAAGGTAGGCATGCTTCCCAGGTTCTTTTGACTCCACCACCCATCAATCTTTGTTCTTTCTGCCATTGCACATTGAAATTATCTTTAAAAAACTTATTTGCTAATCATTTCAACACCCTTCTTTAAAACCAATGATTCTTAACACTAGTCTCACATTCAAATCACTAGAGACCTTAAAAATGTACCATACCAAATTCCCATTCTCTCTTGGATATCATAGACTCACCTTAAGACCAATGTATACCAAACCAAATATCTTCTACTGCCTTTGATCTGGTCTTCTTATTGTATCTGCCATTTCAATTAATCACCTAATGATTTACAATTCAGCAGCATTATTTTCTTCCTTGTGGTTATGCCCCATGTCAGATCAGTAACAAGGTCATACTGATTCAAAATTCCAAAAAGTTCTCACATCTGTGTAACCAATCCATATATATCTCTACCTTTATTGCCTTAGTTCTGGCCTTCATTATTTCTTATATGGGCTATTGTAATAACAACTTTAATTATATTTCTTCCCAACAACCCTCCCTCCAATTCATTCTCCACTTGCTCCTAGATAAAGCCTCTGTTTTGGGAATGTTTTGAATTCTCAACTGTATGCAGTATAAAGTATATCAAATTTGGCATATTATTTTCAGGCCACCAATCTGGGCCAAAATCAGTTTTCCAGGACTACTTTCCATCATTCCCTCCATGTGCCCTACACTCCAGCTCCACTTACTAGTATGCCATAGTTGGCTAGCACATGAAATTAAAACATAATATGAAATTCTCTATTTTATTCCTGATTGCATTTTTAAAAGATATTTATAAGCATCTTGAGGGCAAGGTCTATGTATTATTCACCTTTGTAGTCCCAATGCTTGCTATAAGTAGACCTCAACAAGTATCTCATAAACTCATAAATAAATGATAACCTGGATTTAAATTTCATTTCCTCCATTCCTTAGCAATGTGACTTTTGGCCTGTTACTTAAAGCTTCCTGAGTCTTAGTTTACTCATCTGTAAGCTGAGTATAGTAATAATTGCCACTCAGTTCTACAGATTTTGAAGGGAGTTTTCATGTCCCCTTATGCCCTTTAATCTCTAGATTAAAGCTTTACTCTAGTTTTGGCAGACAGTGTCAGAAGCAACAAGGAGAAGGCTATGAGGCCAAACATTGAGCAGCAGCTGCAGTGGGCCTACCTCCCAGCTGCTGTCTAGGCTCTTGGCAACTTTGCATTGCTAACCCTTTGGATCTAGTTCTTGAGAACCTTATGAAGTATTTACCTCTAACTCATAGTTTCTTGATTTCTGGTTAACCAACACAGATTATTCATCTACCAACCTGCTTCATCTTTTCTCGGCAAACTTTCTCAAGTAGACCACTGTTTAGACATCACACACTCATCTATATCTCAGATGAAATGACTACTTAAGCTTGGTGGCTCTCTAAAGTGTTAGAAGATGAATCCCAGGCCAGATTATAGAAGTCAGTGTGACTTCTCTCGTTCAGTTAATACAATACTCCAGGTATAGTTTGACCTTTATAAAAGAAAAACCTGGTAAACTTGAAACTCTGGGTTTTTTTGGACATTAATATTCTGTTCTTGGTAACTCAACTTATATGATTTTATTTAGCAACTCAGTCACAACCTTGCCTCACATCAATAAATAAGCAAGAGGAAAACTCTAGGGCATTTTTATACCAATTGCAATCATGACAAATCATCCTGTATTTGTTTAGTTGGTGTTCTGAATTTTGAAAGAAAATCATTAATTACCATTCATTGTTCAATTCTCTTTATACGTATCAAGATTCTCTTATGCAGCCCTTCAGCTCCCTTCTACAGACGCTTCTTTTCATATACAGTTTTGAGTCATCTGCCCATTTGACCATTTGTCCTTTTTTTTTTTCATCCACGTAATCTGTATATTTTCTCTGAAATTATTATTGAGGGAAAGTACATATATCTTAAATTTTAGCATTTTAACCATTTCAAACCTATGGGGAAGATCAATAAATGCCCATATACTCTTCACCTAGAGTCACTCTTTTTTGCTTTATCCGTCTCTTTCTCCATATATATACACATGTGTGTATCTATACATAGTCAACTGAATGTTTATGTCTCTCCAAAAGTCATATATTGATATCCTAGCTCCCAATGTGATGGTATTAATAGGGCCTTTGGGAAGTGATTAGGTCATGGAGGTAGAATTATCATTGATGAAATTAGTACCCTTATAAGAAGAAAGCAGGAGCTTGCTCTCTTTATGTCTGCTTTACACTATCCTATCTAATAAAAGAGTAATATGCGAATTGACCATACCTCTTATCAGGCCACACCCACAACCATGCCCATCAGCCAATCAGGAGCAAATTATGCAAATAAACCCCAACCAAGATGGTTGTGACCACTGAGAGCAGGAGGTATGCTTGGATTTCCCTGGCAACGGAGGAAGCCAAGCTTTCCTCCTGCTGTTGCTGGCCTAGGTCTCCACACAATGCCACAAAGTTTCAATTATAGAAGATACATTCCAATGGAAATAGCTGCAGCCACAGAGGTGGAAAGAGCAGAGGCTAGGGTTGCCCGGGCAATGGATGAAGCCAAGCTTTTGTAGTCCTAGTGCCTAGGTCTCCACTCTGTGCTATAAAGTTTCAATTATAGAATTTAAACAGAAATGGCTGTCACCACAGATCGAGCAGAAGGCTTGGCACCACTCCAGGCTACAAAGTTTCAACTGTAGAACATAAATTAATTCCAGACCCCAGGGCCTCCCATGACTGGGGGTTGTGGCCGGCCTGCAAACCACCACAGGCCCCTAGCCCAGGCTGCCCCATGCCCCAAGGGAGCCCCCACTCTGATCCAGGATACCTTCAGGGCAAACTAGCTGGCCCCCACACATGCACCAGGCCTCTATCCTATCTAATAAAAGAGTAGTATACAGATTGACCACCACTCTAACTCACAAGAGGGCTGCCCCCATGTGGTCACATCTGGCTTTGGCGTTCCTGAAACCACAATGCATTCTCTATACTATCATTAACTTTTCTTTTTTAAAATCTGCATTCATGTTCTCAAAACTGGATCCACCTTAAAGACATGTAGGGACAATCAAAATGCCAAAATCTTAGGTTCAACACAGATCAATTAAGTAGGGTAGGGGCTGGACATGCATATTTTTTAAGATCCCCAGATGGTTCTGATGTATAGATGGAATTGACAATAACTGCTGTAGACTATTTATGCCACTTCTCTATATGAAACTCTACCAGCTTGTGGTCTTCTCCACCAAGTCCCTTTCCATGGCCACGATGACTTCTATGACCTGGCCTGGGATTCATCTTCTAACACTCTTTATGTCACTCTTTGTAATCCTATGAATATATTTTCTAAATAAGCAGCATGGCTTTATGACTTTGTATTTTTTCATGCACTGTATTATTTGCATGGAATATCTTTCATTTTAAAAAATCTGTCTGTTAAAATAGTATTCATTCTTCAAAACTTAAATGATGCCTTCTTCTCCAGGAAGTTTATTCTGAAATTTCTGTCTCCGTAGTTGGTAAAATATATTGTTACTAAAAAATAAAAAAATAATGTTATTTAGTATAAAAATGATTGTAAACATGTATTTATACATATCTCCCTACACAACTGTGAAGTCATTTAGAACTTGACATGCGCCTTATTTACCTCTGTATCACCAAAACGTAGCCACTAGATGTGGCACTTAGTGCTTAATATATATTTGTGGATTGAATTAATGAGTGAGTCAATACATTGTTAAAAATATTCAACATCCTTAAGACAGAAAAATGAGGAAGAAAAAATGAGACAGATTCAAAAGAAGGGGTATGTCAATTGAAGGCACTCAGTGAGAGGATCTCTGCCATTGAGAAGAAGGAATTTTTTGTCTGGGGAAAAGTAGCCTGTGTTAGAAAGGATAACTAATTCCATATGGACAGGCAGCCAAAAACAGGCTGTGGCCAAAGTGTTGATGGATGGCAGCTGAAAATATGGCTTGTGAGTCAAAAATGATGCATCAATCTGAGCTTTAAAATAAATCATCAGGAGTCCAAAGGCTTTTGTTCACTTAAAAATCTCACTCTACATAAATATTTAACAAGAACACCTCAAATTGTTATAATACATTACCACTTTACACTTTAAACATTCACATACATAATCTCATTTAAACTTCCCAACAACAGCATTGAAGATAGCATTATCAACCCTGTTTTTAGGATGGAAAAAACTGAGGTTTAAAAAACTCAGTAACTAGACCAAGGTCGTGAAAATAATTAGAGGCAGACTTAAAACATAAATAAACCTTGAGATAATAAAGGGAGAATAAATAAGATAAAAAAGGGAGAAAGTAAAGAAAGAAATCCACAATATATTTTAGCATCTATAACTTCAAGTCAGTTGGTCTTTTCTCAGTGGTAAATATTGGGTCAGAGAAGGGGGATGCTTCTAGATAAGAGTAATTGACCCTCAATGTTGTACCATATATAGTATAAGACACTTTATATTTAATACCAATAATATACCTATATGGCAGATTATATTATTATCCACAGTTTAAAAATGAAGAAATTGAGACACAGGAAATTTAATTAGGCTAAACATCTGCAAAAGCTGAAAAAAAAAAGAACTTTAAATCATGTTCTGTTTGACTCTAAAATCAGTGCTACTTAGGTAACATAGTTAATTCCTAAATGTTGGTTACATTTAATAAAAGTATTTTAAGAAAGAATTATTTGGAATGTCAATTATTTTTATTATTTATACAGTGATTTCATTTATTTTAATTTTTCCATCACTATGAATTCTATGCCCTCTTCCCCCTCCATTCACCCTCTCCCTCCTTCAATCACTACATTGTTAAAGTAAGGCACTAAATAAGGGAAAGAAGAAAACAGTGTTCTGTGTATGGCAGAAGTAATCATGAAAGTCAACCTGGAGTAAAAGTGTGACTTGAGTCTTAAGGGAAGGGTAAAATTTGTAGTACCGGCTAGGCAAGAAAGGGCATTCCATAAAGGGATAACAACATGGATAAATGTACTCAAGAGAGTAGCATCTGTTGGAGAGTCAGTAAAGAAACCAAGAATTGTGAGTGTTATAGATGCTATCATCTAAGAAATTCAGAATGCCCTAGACTTCATCATTTGAGAAATATATTTGCCCCTTGAAATTTTGGGGTTTGGGGGGAATTTGAATTCCTGAATGCTAACAATTAAATGAGGGTCTTTCTGGTACAAGGAAATTGAATTGCTGATTGCTGAACTGTGTTATGAAAGGAAGCAAGCCACTGATTATCATCAGTTCCCTGCAGAGCTTCACTGGCACAACAGTGATAAATGACAAATAGACCTTGAGATAAGAACAAGAGAAAAAATGAGAAATGAGATAAGCAAGCTTTCAAAAGAGACCCCAAATTGTTATCTTTTATGAATTAGGTTTTATTGAAAAAGTAATTCATGTAGCTCTTACAAAAATTTCAGAGTACAAAAGTGTGTAACAATGGAAGTCAGTCTACTTTTCACATACAAACATAAGTATATACATATCTATCTAATTAAATAGAGGAATATGCAAATTACCTGGGGTACTGTAATGTCATGACTGAATAGCAGGGACCTGAGGCTGCATGGTGCCTGGCAGGGGTGAAGAACCTCAGACCATGCCCCCTGCCCTAGCACCAGGCTGGGAAACCTCAGGCCATGCCCCCAACAAAGTGAGGCTTGATGGGGGACCTCTGGCCATGCCCTCCCCCATCCCAGTGCCAGCCAACAGACCTCAGGCTGCATCCCTTCCCCAGTGCTGAGCCAGGGGACCTGAGGCTGTGCCCCCTGCCCAGTGGGCATGAAGGGAGTGGGACAGGTAGGGTCTGGGTCTCTTGCATTTTGGAAGCACATGCAGGGGTGGGTGGACACTTGACTCCAGGTCCTGCGATATGCCCCAGACTCTGACAAGAGGGAGATTTTCATATACATTTTACTAATTTTCTTTCATCTTTGATGCTTCTATTATAGAGAAAGGGCAAATAGCAATATTAAATATTTCTTCTAATTCCCATTTAATGTGCATGAATTTTGTCCACTGGGCCACTAGTTTTTATCATAAAAGACTTAAAAAAACATATCCTCCATTTTTCATATTCTTCCTTAGTCTCAACAGATTAAACTTCAAAATTATTATATTTTACCACATATAAATTGCTTTTATTTCTTTGACTAAATATTTGTTTAATTTCACTTAAATATATGAGTGTTTTTTGTTTCTTTTTTAATTTAAATTCTATATTGCTTAAATCCTATCTAATAAAAGAGTAATATGCAAATTGACCATACATCTGCTACACCCACAAGCCATACCCATAAAGCATGCTCACCAGCCAATCAGGAGGGAATATGCAAATAAACCTAACCAAGATGACTGTGGCCACAGAGAGTAAGAGGTGGGCTTGGGTTTCCTTGGCAATGGAGGAAGCTAAGCTTTCCACCTGCCCTTGCTGGATGAGGCCTCTGATTAAGTTACAAAGTTTCAATTATAGAATCCCAACAGAAATGGCAGCAGCCACACAGCGAGCAGAAGGCTTGGTTTCACTCCAGGCTACAAAGTTTCAATTGTAGAAGATACATAAGTCCCAGATACCAGGGACTCCACTTGGGTTTCCAGGGGTGTGGACGGCCTGCAAACCTCCACAGGCTCCTTGCCCAGGCTGTCCCATGCCCCGAGGGAACCCCCTGGATCATATGTCTGATCCGGGACATACTTCAGGGCAAACCAGCTGGCACCCACCCATGCACCAGGCTTCTATCTTATCTAATAAAAGAGAAATATCCAGATTGACCATCACTCCAACACACAAGATGGCTGCCACAATGTGGTCAAAGATCCTGTCCCTATGTGGACACAAGATGGCCACCACAAGATGGCCAGCAGGGGATGGCAGTTGGGAGGGACTAAGCCTGCAAGGGAGGGCAGTTGGGGGCAATCAAGCCTGCAGGGGAGGGCAGTTAGGGATGACTAGGCCTGCAAGGAAGGGCATTTGTGGAGGACCCAGGTCTGCAGGGGAGAGCAGTTGGGGGGTACAAGGCCTGAACGGGAGAGCAGCTAGGGGTGACCAAACCTGTTGGGGAGGGCAGTGAGAGGCAAACAGGCTGGCAGGGGAGCAGTTAGGCATCAATCAGACTGGCAGGGGAGTGATTAGGGAGTGATCAGGCTGGCAGGCAGAAGTGGTTGGAGGCGATCAGAAAGGTAGACAGGTTAATAGTTGGGAGCCAGCAGTCTTGGATTGTGAAAGGGATGTCAGACTTCCCACCAGTGGGATCGGGCCTAAACGGACAGTTGGACATCCCTCGAGGGGTCCCAGATTGGATAGGGTGCAGGCTGGTCTGAGGGACGATCCACCCCTTCCCCCATGCATGAATTTTGTGCACCGGGCCTCTAGTTATTACATAAGTCTCCTTTTACCCCCATTGACCTCTCGCCAGCTGCTCCCACCCCAGCACATACCCACACCCTCCTACAGTTGTGTCCATGGGTTATGCTCATATGCATGCATACAAGTCCTTTGGTTGATATCTTACCAATCTCCTTCCCCTGCCTTCCCTCTTAAGTTGGATGGTCTGTTTGTTCCATGCTTCTATGACTTTGGCTTTACTCTTGTTCATCAGTATATGTTTTTTTTCAATATATTCCACAAATGAGTGAGATCATTTGATATTTATCTTTCTTTGACTGGCTTATTTCACTTATCATAATGGTCTCTATGTCCATTCATGCTGTTGCAAATGGTAAGAGCTCCTTCTTTTTTACAGAAGCATAGTATTCCAATGTGTAGATGTACCACATTTTTCTAATCCACCTATCTGCTGATGGGCATTTGGCTGTTTCCAAATCTTAGCTATTGTGACTTGTGCTGCTATGAACATAGGGGTGCATACATCCTTTCTGATTGATGTTTCTACTTTCTTGAGATATATTCCTAAAAGTGTCATTACTGGGTCAAATGGGAATTCCATTTTTCATTTTTTGAGGAAACTCCATACTGTTTTCCATAGTGGGTGTACTGTCTGCATTCCCACCAGCAGTGCAAGAGGGTTCCATTTTCTCCACATCCTCACAGGACTTGTATCATTTGTTGATTTGTTGATGATTGCTATTCTGACAGGTGTGAGATGGTACCTCATTGTCATTTTGACTTGAATCTCTCAGATGATTAGTGACTTTGAGTATGTTTTCATATGTCTGTTGGCCATTTGTATATCTCCTTTCAAAAAAGTGTTTATTTAGGTCCTTTGCCACTTTTTGATTGGATTGTTTATCATCTTTTTGTTATGTTTTATGAGTTCCCTGTAAATTTTGGAGATTAAACCCTTATGAGATATAACATTGGCACATGTGTTCTCCCATGGAGTGGGCTTTCTTTTTGTTTTGTTGATGATTTCTTTTGCTGTGCAGAAAATTTTTATTTTATTGTAGTCCCATTTGTTTATTTTCTCCTTAGTTCCCCTTGCCCTAGGAGCTGTATTCATAAAGATATTGTTACAACATATGTCTGATATTTTTCTGCCTATGGATTATTTTAATATTTTATGGTTTCCCATCTTACGTTTAAGTCCTTTGTACATTTTGAGTTTATTTTGTATATAATGTACGTTGGTGGTCTAGTTTCATTTTTTTTTTTGCATGTATCTGTCCAATTTTCCCAACATGATTTATTGAAGAGACTCTTTTGACTCCATTGTGTGCTCTTGCCTCCTTTGTGAAATATTAATTGACTGTAATGGCTTGGGTCTATTTCTGGGTTCTCTATTCTGTTCTATTGGTCTATATGTGTGTTCTTGTGCCAGTACCAGGTAGTTTTGAGAACAGTGTCTTTGTACTATAGCTTGATATCTGGTATTATGATCCCTCCCACTTTGTTTTTTTTTCTCAGGATTGCTGCAGCTATTTGGGGTCTTTATTTTTTCCAGATGCATTTTTTGAATTTGTTATAGTTTTGTGAAATATTCTTTTGGTATCTTAATGAGGATTGTATTGAATCTATAGATTGCTTTGGGAGTATGACCTATTTAATTATGTTGATTCTACCAATCCATGAATACAGTATATTCTTGCATTTGTTTATGTCTTCTTATATCTCCTTTTTCAACACCTGTAGTTTTCTGAATACAAGTCTTTTACCTACTCAGATAAGTTTATTCGTAGGTACCATAATTTTTTGTTGCAGTAATAAATGGGATTGATTTTTTAAGTTTCTCTTTCTGTGAGTTCATTATTGGTGGATAAAAAAGCCATAGATTTCTGGGTGTTAATTTTGTATCCTGCTACATTGCCAAATAGACAAATTAAATCTAGTAGTTTTTTTGATGGAGTCTTTGGGGTTTTCTTTGTACAATATCATGCCATCTGTGTGTAATGACAGTTTTACTCCTTCTTTTCCAGTTTGGATGCCTTTTATTTCTTCTCGTTGTCTAATTGCTATGGCAAGCACAACCAGCACTATGTCGAAGAGGAGTGGTGAAAGTGGGCAACTCTGTCTTATTCCTGTTCTTATAGGAAATGGGTTTAGTTTTTGTCCATTGAATATGATGCTGGCTGTAGGTTTTCATATAAGTCTTTTATTATATTGATGTATGATCCTTCTATTCCCACTTTACTGAGAGTTTTTATCAGGAAAAGGTGTTAGATTTTGTCAAATGCCTTTTCTGCATCAATTTATATGATTATATGATTTTTGTCTCTCAGTTTATGTGATGTATCACATTTATTTATTTGTCTATATTGTAACAGCCTTGCATTCCCAGAATAAATCCCACTTGGTCATGGTGTATGATCTTGCTATTATAATCTGGTTCTGATTTGCTAGAATATTGTTAAGGATTTTAGCACATATGTTCATCAGGGATGTTGGCCTGTAATTCTCTTTCTTTGTAGTTTTTATTTTGTTTTGGTATTAGGGTAATGGTGTGTTAATAGAAAGAGCTTGAAAGTGTGCCTTCCTCTTGAATTTTTTGGAATAGTCTAAGGAGGATATGTTTCAGTTTTTTTCAGAAGGTTTGATAAAACTTTCCTGTGAAATAGTCTGGTCCAGGGCTTTTTATTTGTTGGAAGTTTTTTGATTACTGTTTCAATTTCACCAGTAGTTATTGGCCTATTCAGGTTTTTTTATTTTTTTAATTGAGTTTTGCCTCCTCCTCCCCCTCCTCCTCCTCCTCCTCCTCCTCCTCCTCCTCCTCCTCCTCCTCCTCCTCCTCCTCCTCCTCCTCCTCCTCCTCCTCCTCCTCCTCCTCCTCCTCCTCTTCTTCTTCTTCTTCTTCTTCTTCTTCTTCTTCTTCTTCTTCTTCTTCTTCTTCTTCTTCTTCTTCTTCTTCTTCTTTCAGGTAGGCCTGTAGAGCTATGAATTTCTCTCTCAGGACTACTTTCTCTGTGTCCCATAGGTTTTCGATTATTGTGTTTTCATTATAATTTTTTCCCAGGATGCTTTTCCCCCCTCTTCCCCTCTTTGATCTCTTTGGTAACCCAATCTTTCTTTTCTTTCTTTCTTTCTTTCTTTCTTTCTTTCTTTCTTTCTTTCTTTCTTTCTTTCTTTCTTTCTTCCTTCCTTCCTTCCTTCCTTCCTTCCTTCCTTCCTTCCTTCCTTCCTTCCTTTCTTTTTCTTTCTTTCTTCTATTGATTTTTTACAGAGAGGAAGGGAGAGGGATAGAAAGTTAGAAACATCAATGAGAGAGAAACACCAATCAGCTGCCTCTTGCACACCCTCTACTGGAGATTTGCCCACAACCAAGGTATATGCCCTTTCCTGGAATTGAACCTGGGACCTTTCAGTCCGCAGGCCGAAGCTCTATCCACTAAACCAAACCAGTTTCGGCAACCCAATCATTATTTAAAAGCATGCTATTTAGCTTCCAAGTGTTTAAGTTTTTTCATTGTGTTTATTGTACTTGATTTTTAATTTTATGCTACTGTGATCTGAGGAGATTGCTTGGTATAATTTCTATCTTCTTGTATTTGAAGAGACTTTGCCTGTGTCCTAAAATGTGGTCTATCTTTGAGAATGTCCTATGAGCACTTGAGAATAATGCATATTCTATAGCTTTGGGGTGAAATGATCTGAAGATGTCAATTAAT
Source organism: Antrozous pallidus (assembly GCA_027563665.1). Lineage (NCBI taxonomy): Eukaryota > Metazoa > Chordata > Mammalia > Chiroptera > Vespertilionidae > Antrozous > Antrozous pallidus. The sequence continues at coordinate 37,393,519 of CM050509.1, read as the reverse complement.
TCCATCGAATCCAGTGAGTCTTTTAGGATTGTTGTTTCTTTGCTGATTTTTTGTTTAGGCCGGTGGTTGGCAAACTCATTATTCAACAGAGCAGCAAACTGCAGCTCACAAGCCATGTGTGGCCCATGAGCCGCAGTTTACTGACCATTGGTTTAGACAATTTATTCAATAGTGCCCGTGGGGTACTTAACTCTCCTATTATGATTGTATTGCTTTCAATCTCTGCCTTGATATCTTCCAGAAGTTTTTGTATGTATTTGGGTGTTTCTATATTGGGTGCATATGTGTTTACCAGAGTTATAGCATCTTGTTAAATTATTCCCTTTAGTATTATGAATTACTCTCCTTATCTCTTGGTATGACATTCACTTTGAGGACTAATTTGTTAGATATAAGTATTGCTACCCTAGCTTTTTTCTTATTTCCATTTGCCTAAACATTTTTTTCTACCCTTCACTATCAGACTGTGTGAGTCCTTTGTTCTGAGGTGAGTATCTTGTAGACAGAAAATATATGGGTCATATTTCCTTATCCATTCAACAACCTTATGTCTTTTGATTGGAACATTTAACCCATTTGTGTTTAAGGTTATTATTGACTAGGAGCCTGGTGCACATTTTTGTGCACTGGGGGTGGGTGATCCCTCAGCCCAACCTACTACCTCACACATACTGGGGATGTCCTAATGACCACTCACCCCCAGTATGCCCAAACCAGCCATCACCCTACAATGGGGCCAATGGCTTGCTCCACCCCACCCCCACTCCCCCAGCCCTGGCCACCTTGGCACAGCCCCCATGGTCCTGGCCTCAGCCCTGCCCCCCTGGCCTGGGTTGCATGCTCACTGGATGGCTCCGCCCCAGCTCCTGATTGGCTGGTGGGTGTGGTTTATGGGTGTGGCTTGATCAGAGGTATGGTCAGTTTTCTTTTTTTTTTCTTTTTTTCCCCAATATATTTTTATTGATTTTTTGCAGCATAACTTATAATTAATAGTAGTACATGTTTTCTTTTCCCCCTCCCCCTTATCCTCCCCCCAGCCTCCCCTACCCCCCAGCACATATCCCCACCTTCCCCACTCCACACCCCAGTGTCTTTCATTCATTGGTTATGCTCATATGCATGCATACAAGTCCTTCAGTTGATCTGCCCCCGCATCCGCCTCCCATCCACCCAAGCCTTCCCCTGTAGCTTGACAGCCTGTTCAAGGCCACCCTGCCTCTATATCAATCACTCTCCCCTGTTTCTTTTCTTCAAAAATATCTTGCCTCTGCATACTAGAAATAAATGTATAAGAACAAAAAATGTTTCAGTCTCAGTTTCAATGTCCAACTGTTCTGAGTCCCAGTTTCAGTGTCAAATAATTCTTTATGTGTATAAGTCAGCAATGGTATCCAGATGGTGGACACTTCGTGGCAATGCAAGATCCATCCTCTCTGGTTTGGTCCTGGGCTGCCTGCAGACATGCACAGCTGCCAACTGCTAGCATGGCAAGGTGTCGTCAGTGTCCCCCATCTCTGGACCGTCCTCGTGACTGGAACAGATCCATCAGTTCCTCACAGTCGCAGGAACCCACATGGTCTTGGAGTTGTTCTCTGAAAACACACAAACACATTCTCGACCAAAAGTTAACAAAGGGATCCTCTATGCAAAATAGACTTGGGATTCTTTTTAATTTTGCCTAAATGATTTTCCTTTGGCCTATTTTGACACCATGTGTGTTTTTTCATGGGTGTCCTGCAATTGGTTTTACAAATGGAATTTACTTTACTGGAGTAAGAATTTTCTAGATGTATTTTATTTACTCGATATTTTTTTCCTTACATGATATTACCCCACTGTCCCCTCCCCTTTTTTGATTAATGGGGACTTTTGGAAATTTTATATTGCAGTCTTGGTAATTTTAAATTTTAATTTTTGCACACAAATATGACTGCTTTAGGTTCTTTGGATTTTAGGCAATTTTACAGTGAGATGAACTACTAATAGATTTTTTAGTTAATGTTTTTGGAAAAGCTTTTTGTCCAGTACACTATAATTTTCTTGAGTATTCACTTATTTCACTTGGCCAATTTAAATTAATCTGAAAACTTGATTACTATTTTCCTGTGAATTTTAATACTCAAGCAGAAATCTTAGTTTACCCTGTAAATACTAGTGGAAAGGAATATTTGCAATTTTGAGTAGGTCCTGAGCATTCCTGGTAATAGACTGAATTTAGATATAGAGCAGCTATTGCTGGCCGAGTCTCTGTCTGCCACCTGTGTCCCGGTATGAGTTGTGTGTGGGAGGCGAAGCAGCCATGGGGGTAGGAGACCTCCCTCAGGAGGGGTGAGAATTCAACCTCCTGCAAGGTTTCTGGATGAGGGTGTGTGCCCCATCTCTGTTGACCTTTTAGTTCTCTCCTGTTGGCCCCTCTGCGACTGTGCCTGTCTTAGGTTGTTCCTTCCCTGAGGAATCTTACCCGTCTCTGGCTAACCAGCCATCCTCCGGGGCCAAACAGGGTGATGTGAGGTTCAGTTCTGTCTCCTTTGTAGTCTATGCTCCTGTGGCCTCCACGTCCAGTACCTGTCTTGGGGTCCCCTTGCCTGCTGGTGGGGTCCCGGTACTGATCACATATCTCGGGGGGCCCAGGTTTCTTCTCCAGAGAGGGCCCAGCTCACACCATTGGTCGAGATACAGATCCATGGTGCCAGCTGCCCAGAGTCTTCAGCCACAGCTTGAACTGAAAACTCAGGCATCAGCTGTGTGTATTTGGATAGTAAGAAGAAGGTCCCTCTTGGCAGAAAGGGCAAGAAGGGCCAATATAGAATGCTCGGATGCTTTCCCAGTGCCTTAATTCCTTCTGAAAGGGATTAATTTCTTTCCTATCCTTTTTTAAGTTGCATGGCCCTGGCCTCCTCAGCCCTGCCCCCCTGGCCTGGGTGGCTCCGCCCCAGCTCCTGATTGGCTGGTGGGTGTGGCTTATGGGTGTGGCTTGATCAGAGGTATGGTCTATTTTCATATTACTCTTTTATTAGATAGGATAGGTACTTGTTTGTTGCCATTTTTATTCTTCATGCTTGTGTTCTTTCTTCCCTTTCTAGTTCTTATTTTTACAGCAGTACTTTAGCATTTATTACATTGCCATCTTGGTGGTAAACTTCCTTAGCCCCCCCCCTTTTTTTGGTCTGCAAAGCTTCTTATTTCATCTTCCAATTTAAATGATACCCTTGCTAGGTACAGTGTTGTTGGATTCAGTCTTTTGATTTGTATAATTTTGTATATTTCATTCCATTCCCTTCTGGCCTGGTGTGTTTCTGTTGAGAAATCAATTGATAGTCTAATGAGAGATCCCTTATATGTAACTTTCTGTCTCTCCTTGGTAGCCTTTAAGATTCTTACTTGGTTTTTGTTGTTTGCCAATTTAATTATGATGTGACTTGGTATAAGCCTTTTGGGGTTCATCTTATTTGGGACTGTGTGTTCTTCTTAGGCTTTTGTGGTTTTTTTCTTGCTAACACCAGGGAACTTTTCTGTGATTATTTATTCAAACAGGTTTTCTATTACTTGGTCCACTTCCTCTCCTTCCTGCACTCCCATTATGTGGATGTTGTTTTGTTTTGTGTTGTCCTAAAATTCCCTTAGGCTCTCCTCCTGCTTTTTAAGTTTTCTTTCCAGTTGCCCTTATGCTTGGGTATTTTTTATACCTTATCTTCTAACTTGCTGATGTGGTTGGTCTACTGTTGGAACTTTCCATTGTTTTCTTTTTTGCCATTATGTCATTCTTCATTTCCTCTTGATTCTTCTTCATTTCTTCGTGATTCATACACGTGTTGTTGAATTTGTCTTCTATCCTTTTCAGTGTCCTTTAAATAAATGCTCTGAATTCTTTCTCTGACAAATTGCTTGCCTCTATCTCATTTATTTCCTTTTTAAGGCATTCCTTTTCATTTGAATGGGGGTTGATTCTTTGTCTCCCCATTTCTGCAGTTTCTTTGTGATTGTTTCTATATATTATCAAACTGCTATGCCACCCAGATTTTTTGAGTTTGTATTATACAATAGAAGTTTTGTGGGACCCAGTGGTGCAATCTCTCTGGTCTTCTGGGCTGGGTAATCTAGGGAAGCCCCCTACTGGGGATAAATGATTTTTTTTATGTAGTTGGGTACTAAGTGTTATTGTCTCATTTATGGATGGAGTCTCCTCTCAGGGTGCCTGGTTATGTGTCTCTCTCTCTCTACCACATTGACTCCATATCACAAAATACAACTCAACAAGACATAACGCAAGGCAACAAAATATGATTGTACTTATGACACCAATAACCCCAATATAAGTGACCACCAGGGAAAAGAGGATTAAGAGAGAGAAAAGAGAGCAAAGTGATACTGAGAAAAGAAAAAAAAACATGTAGGAAAAGAGAAAAAGTAAATATATATATAGAAACACCAAAGACCAAACTGATAAACCAAACAATGCAAACTAAAAAGCACTCAGAAAAAAGGGGGCAGAATCTGTAGAAGCAGAGCTTATATACAGAAAGTAAGGTCAAGGAATTAAATGAATAGGAGGAGGACTTTGGTTCAATATAAAGGAGTCAGAAAGAGAGTGAGTGGATAAGAAAAATGAAAGAAACAAATTAAAAAATAAGATTAAATAAAATAACAATGAAAATAACAGAATTAAGAAAAATAATGTGAAAAAATAAAAAATAGTAACACAGAAACAAAGAAATAATGAAAAAATCCTATATAATAAAAGAGAAACATGTAAATTGACAGTATCTCCATGACACCCACTAGCCAATCAGGAGTATGCAAAATTAACCTAACAAAAATGGTGGGTTAATTTGCATACACAGGCACTGGGCAGAGAGCAAAGCAGGAGAGCTGGTGGAGAGTAGAGCAGCTTGGGCAACTTGGTTCCCCAAGCCACCAGATGGAGAGCAGAGAGAGAGAGCTGGTGGTTTGGAGGAATTGGCAGAGTGGAAGGCCTTGGGATGGAGACAGAGCAGGAAGGAAAAATCAAGAGCATGGGGAATGCCATGAGTTCTGGGATTAGTAGTTCTGGTGGCAGTCCCAGGACAGGAAGTGGAAGCCCAGAGCACAGGGAGCCCCAAGAATGCTGGCAGACAGCTATCTGGTGGCAGACAGCTCTTCTAGACACTAGAGCAAAGTGAGCCTGAAGCAAGTTACTGTTGAGGTTGGGGTGGAAGGAAAGCAAAAGTGATAGAGATAAGTAAAATCAGAGTGTCTAGGAAAAATTAAAAAGAAGATATCCGAAAACTTCCAGGAAATCTCCATGAATAAAGCAAAGGAAAAACGCCTCTATTATTCTGTGAGCAACAATCCAAACTGAGTTGGGGTCTCAGACAATTTGCTCATATGATTGCAAAGACAGACAGACTCCCAGATTGGAGAGGGCTCCCCTGAAGCCTCCCAGATTAGAGAGGTGCAAGTTGGGCTGAGGGCCCACCCCTCATGAATGAATCTTCATGCACCAGGCCCCTAGTTGATTTTAATAAAAGATAAAAAGTAATAATAAAATAAAATTAAAAAGTTAAATGTCTTTCATTTCACCCACATGGGAGCTGGTTTAAGATCCCACTCTTCAGTGCTGTCTGCAAATTCTCAGTTTTCTGTGAGCTAGTCAGCATCATGTTGAAATTCTAAGCAATCCACCACTCCTCTGTTTGTGTCTATCTCCACAGCCTTGACTGCAAGCAGGTGGGACCAATCTGCTCACTGAGCCTGTCTTCCTGCTGTCAATCTTAATCTCTCAAGCAGCTGTTTCTGACAGGGCTATAGGTAGGGAGAGTTCTATATTGCTTTCTGGAACTGAACAGCCTCTCTTTAACCCATTCCCTGAGGACTCTTTGGGGCTTTCAGATTTTTTGTGTCCTTTATACTTCTCAGGGTGTAGTCTAGGTGTGGCTTACTAGGTATCTTGAGGTTGTTGGGGCAGGAAGAGGTGGCTTACTCTTCAGGAGAAAAATGGCTGTTTAGGTTCTGAGGGTCAGGAAAGTCCCAGTGCTGGACTCCTGGTCACCTCTCCCTGATCCACTCACCTCCACAGCCTCTCCCCAGAATCCACAAATCCGAACCTCAGCCACAGTGAGTGTATTTGAAAGATTCTATAAGCTGGTATTAACCAATAAAAGCAAAGAACATATAGAGGCAAAACAGCTGTGTGACTGCTAGTTTCTCTCTCCCAGTCACCATGCAGCTAAGGCAGTTCTTCAGGCCTTCCATCTGGGCTCATCCTCTGCAGCTGTAGACTTAGATCTAGAATTCTCTGCTGCCAACAGCCCTGTGGGCTTCCTTTCCACAGTTGAATATTATTCCTGTCCACAAGGGATGTGGACTTGGTGCCATGCAGCTTCCCCCTGACCCTCTTGGCCCACTTGTCTCATGGCTCTCTCCAGCCTAGATCCCTGATCCTGCCATACTCCATGAAGCCTCTGCCCTTCCTGGCTGTGAATTGTATCACCAGCTATGTCAACTTAGCCAATTCCAGGTGGATGTTACTTGATTTCAATGCTCATTTTATATGCTCTGAGATAAGGTTTGACACACATCTGCCTATTCAGCTGCCATTTTTACCTCCATCTTTATAATCTAATTATTATCTCATTATATGAATATATACAAATTTATTAATTCCATTCTCTAATAATGGACATTTAGCTCCATCCTAATTTACCATTGGTACAAACAATATTGCAATGGGCATCTGCAGGAAACCAGTCATTGCCTCACTAATAGAGATGTAAATAGAATAATCAGGAAGGCTGGTTAATCTTAATTGCTCTGAAAGGTCAGAGCTATTCACTCATTGTCTAGTTGAGACATTGGTAGTTGAAGCAGCTCCCACTTGTTAGTCTTATGTTAATTCTTGCTGATTGACTATTTTGTAATTTCCTGATCTAAACGATATATCACATAGTCTTAATAAAAGGCAATATCAAGGCCAGTGCTGTGGCAGTCCTCCCCCTAGAGGTGGACTCATGCCTGGCCCCCAATATTCCCCAAATTAATACTTTTCTAGTCTCTCTTCATTTGTGTGCAGCCTTTTCCAGACCCAAACTCTGAATTGGAATCCTGGACCACACGGGAGGTAAAAGGGGTTCCCACAGGTATCCTTGTATATGTATACTTTGGTATTCTTGTGAAACAATTTTTATAAAAATAATTTCTAATTTGGGACTTTTTGAATAAACGATAAATGCATTTTTCATATACATAGGTATATTGATATTATGACCTTCAAAGAGGTTGTAACAATTTATAATTCTACCTACAAGTTATGACATGCCCACCTCTCCTCACAACATTAGGCATTGTTTAACGTTTGATCTTTTACTACCTGATGGAGGTTTGAAATATTTCACTATTGATTTTATATTGCTTTCATTATTAGTGAGGTTAAACATTTTTTGTTTGTATTTATTGGTCTTGTGTAGTTGTTTACAGTGAAGTATTTATGGCCTTTATTCATTTTCCTATTTATACTTTTGGTCATCTAACTATTGATTTGTAACAGATCTTTGCATATTAAATAATAGTCCACTGTGGGTCAAATCTATTGAAGATTTTTTTAAAATTGTTTTTCAATTGTGTTTATATTTTTATGCAGAAATATTTTAAAATTTTGTTGTAAACCTGAAAACAATATTGTATGTCAACTGTATTTGAAAAAAAAATAGGCACAATAGTTTAATAACAAAGTTCTTTAAAGAAAGAAAAATAAAATTTTAAAATTTTGTATTTAGTTACTTTTTCTCAAACTTTTTATTTTCACTTTATGGGCTTTGCATCTTCTTTAGACAGATCTTTTACACATCAAGATTGCCCATATTTTTTTCCATTTTTCTCTTAGTATTTTTATTATTGCTTCTTTCACTTGACTCTTTCATACTTTTAGAATTTATTTTAGGATAAGAAGTTGGACAATCTCTATTCTATGGCAATCATTTATTTACTCATGTACCAGAGTCAAACAATTTTAATCAATATACATTTATAATATCTTTTAAATATATATATTTAAAAGATATTATAAGTGATAGAGACATCAATGATGAGAGAGAATCATTGATCAGCTGTCTCCTAACATCCCCACTGGGGATTGAGTCTGCAACCAGGGCAAGTGCCCTGACCAGGAATCAAACTGTTACCTCTCTGGTTGATGGGTCAACAGTCAACCACTCAGCAACACCAGCTAGGCATCTTTTTTTTTAATCTTCATCCTAGAATATTTTTCCATTGACTTTTAGAGAGAATGGAAGGAACAGGGGAGAGAAATATCCATGTGAGAGAGCCACATCGATTGGTTTCCTCCCACATACATCCTGACCAGGGCCAGATATTGAGCCTGCAACTGAGTTATGTGCACTGGACCTAAATCTAACCCAGGACCCTTTCATCTGTGGGCCAATGCTCTATCCACTGAGCCAAACCAGCCAGGGCTGGGCATCTTTCAATATATGGTAAGGGAAGTTTCTGTCAACACTCCCCCTACCTCCTGCCACTTTTCTCTTTTAAATTTTCCTGGCAACTCTTACACTCAATTTTAGATAGATAGATAGATAGATAGATAGATAGATAGATAGATAGACAGATAGATAGATGACAGATGGAGATACAGAATATATATAGATTATACATTGTTAAGCAAAGAGATTGATAGCTGTTGTCTCAATATTGCAAGTGTGCTTCAGCAACTTCATTTTGGGAGGCATTCACACACACACACACACACCACCACCACCACCACCACCACCACCACCACCACCACCACCACCACCACCACCAATACAATTAAATAATGCATTTAAAAGTATTATAGAGATGAAGTCCTTGGGATAATTATAATAAATCAAAAGAAGAATTGCCAGATTTAACAATAAAAACACGGGATACCCTGTTAAATTTGAATTTCAGATAATCAATGATTTTTTAGTATGCATATGTTCTAATTATTGCATAGGACATACCTATCTAAAACTATTTGGTGGTTATTTTAAAATTAAATTTTACTGGGCATCTTCTGTTTCATAAGCAACAGGAAAATGAGGAGTAGCTTTAAAATACAAAATAAAGTTGTATGGATTGATGAATTAACACTTTCTTATCAGTGGGAAGCCCTTAATACGGACACTTAGACATTGGCTAAAGCCAAGCAATTACAATTCTTGGACGCAAATTAAATGAGCTTGTTTTGTCTTCTGGGCTTTGGTTTGAAAAATGAAACCTCTCAAATAAAATGCAAGGGGGCTCAATGGATTTGAAGGGTTTTTGGCTTTCTAGCTCTGCTTTAACAGAAAAGTCAGTTAAATAGAAATTGAAATTTAAGATTCTGTTTACATCTGTGTCATACTATAAAGTCTCTTGATACATTGGCTTTCTCTTAACGTTGGTGTTTTGTATCCAAATTATTGGGAAAGTTCCCAAGTTGATTTTATCATTTGGAGTAGGTATAGAAATGCCATTCTTACTAATCACTTCAGATAGCAAGTTTAAGTGGAATCTTTTTGTGGCTGATTAAGTCTTTTATTTTTAAAATGGACAGGTGATTTGGATCTGAAATTTGGATGTTATCTAATTTATCAATATTTTCTTACCTAGTTATTTCCTAAAAATTAACTTTACTTTTGAAACAAGATCCTGTACTTGCTGCTGAGTTATATTAAGAAAGTCACTGGCTCTGGAGTTATAAATGACCTGGATTAAAGTCCCAGATTGATCTCTTAGTAGCTCTTTGGTACAAACTTGCATTAAATAGCTTAACATCTTTGAACCTAAGTTTCTTTTTCTGTAAAATAGACACAATAGTTCTTATTTCATCAGGATTAAGAATTAAAGGAGGCCCTAGCTGATGTAGTTCAGTTGATTGGAGCATTGTCCCATGCACTGGAAGATCACAGGTTTGATTATGGTCAGGGAACATACCTAGGCTGCAGGTTCAATCCCTGATCAGGGTGCCTACAGGAGGCAACTGATTGATGTACCATATTCCCATAAATGGGGGTTGGGGTGGCATCTGTACTAATAAAAGGGTAATATGCTAATTAGATTGGGAGACCTTCCGGGAGACTGTCCAAGGAGGGAAGTTAGGAGCCATGAAGCTGCCTGGGGAGGGCAGTTGGGAGCCATGAGAATGGCAGGGGAGGGCAGTTGTCGGGGGTAGTTTGGGGGGAGAAGGCTAGCAGGCAGGGTCATGAGGGGCAATCAGGCAGGCAGGCAAGTGAGCGGTTAGGAGCCAGCAGTCCCAGATTACTGGGGTCAGGCCTAAACCAGCAGTCAGACATCCCCTGAGGGGTTCCAGATTGGAGGCCAGGCTGAGGGATACCCCCCATTCACGAATTTCATGCACTGGGCCACTAGTATAAATATAATGATATAATGTTAGTATGCTCAGTATGAAACAAGCAAAAAAGCAAAATATATAACATGTATCAGTGGGGTTCCTTCTGTAAATGTACTAAATTTTAATAATAATACTTGCCTTGGTTTTACATAAAAAAAATAAGATCCTAAAATGATCCTCTTAACTATGTGGGGGGCAAAACACCAGCTCTACTTGTGGAGATGGGTTGAACATCATGACTGCTTTGTGATGCACCGTTTGAAATGAACCTATGATTGGTGACATCAAGTCACAGATGGAAGGCATTTGGTTTCTGCTATTGTTTTTTCTCATTGGAAATTTGTCAAGGATTTGTTATATCCTGTAAAATGGTTAGATATGAGAAAATAGCCCAAGCATCATGTCTGATCCCAGGCTTTTTGTATAAGTGTTGATGTTCTGTAAAAGTAAGATGGTTGCTGATGAGAATGTATTGTTGTGGTGTACCCCCATCTTACAAAGGATGCCTCAAAAAGTCGAATTATGGAGTCATTTATTAAAAGCCGGTAGCATACGAGATCTGGAGCAAAAGCACCCCAGAATTCGCAGCCTCGAACAGCTTAACACATCTGGCTTATATTGGCAGAATATCACAAAGTATTGATTACATCTTTGGGTCTGGAATGAGGAACCTGCTTCGCGAAAAAGTATTTTTACAGAAGAAAAATTGAGCAAGTTAGTTTTTAAGAATCACTAAATCAACAGGAACACATTGTCTGGCACCACCTGGGCAATTTAGAATAATTTAGAATAATTGTGTTGTCCAGATTTTGGGATCACTGAGTCAACAGGAATGTACTCAATCAGTAGCTACTTGAGGCAATTTAGGATAATTGTGCTCTCCTGATTACAGAACCACTGAGTCAACTGAAACTCAGTTATTTGTAGCTACTAAGACAATTTGGAATAATTGAGCTGTCTTGGTTCCCAGAAGAATGTGCTTTAGTAACTAGTGAGAACACAATCAATGGGACATTCAAAACACCAGCAAAGGGGTATTCAATCATACATAAGTTCAGAAAAATCAAAGTAACACTTCTATTATTTTAGCAAGCAAGCAAATGGATACAGAAACAAAATAGCAGGTTAAGTTAAAACTGTAGTGTCTACCTAAGACAGTTGCTACCATACTTCATTATGATACATCCAGGGAAGCACAATGAGGAACAAGGCTTCCTAGAGACAGGAATTTGAGTGTTCCATAGATTATCCCCTGTCACTTTCTCCTATATAAGTCCTACTCCCAATTATAGATACTGGTCCTGGGCAGAAAGTTAGAAGACCTGGGCTCTAGTCATTAACTCTCTATGTATTCTGGAGAAAGTAATTTCAAATTGCTGGGCCTCAGTTTCTTCATCTGTAGAATTGAGATGGTGTGTGTGCTTGGGGTGGTATTCGAGGAGAGATGGCTTAACTATCCTTAGGTCTGATGTGAGAAGAAAGAGACCTGAGTGTCCCTTTAAAAGTCAAGAAATGCTATAAAAATACAAGTGCAAATATTATTTATCATTATTTACAGTGATAGCAATGATAATTAGGAACAGTCAGATGTTCTCTTAATTTAAATAGACAGTAAAGGTGAACTTGGGTAGCATCCAAACCTTGGATTTCCTGGGAAACTGAAGGAGCAGCAAACTGTTATCACTTATTCTTTACCAGCTTTTCTCAGTAAGCTCAGGCCCAGATCTGGTCAAGGAGTCTTTCTATTAGTGTCTTTGATAAGGGCATAGTTTACCTCATAGCAATAGATAGGTGTATACAAATGCTCTGCCGAGAAGGGACAATTTAGAAGTTTAAAACAATTAACTATTTTATTTAATTTGAAAATAAAACTACATCGTAAAAAAAAACTTATGACTAATGAAATGTAAGCCATGTCATCAGTCAAATGAAGAACTTGGACCATCAGATTATTTCTAAAGGTCTTATTCAGCTCTGATGTTTTAACCTAGATTGTTTGTAATAAAATCTTAGCTATCTATCCAATTCAATCTCCCCCTACTCTGAGCTTCTCATTGTAAACTAATTAATTTCCTTTGCCTTCTCTTCCAACCTGTTTCAGTTGCTGGGGTATTTTAATGCACTTCCTACAAAAGTAAATTCCACCCCCTTCCTTTTCACCTAGCTAAAACCCTTGGAGCCTTTGAGACTGCAATGCCAATGATGAAATGAGGGACTACTAACCAGACAATACATATAATAGGTGCTCTGTGTAATTTTTAACCCTTATGTAAGTCTTTTGGGGTGAGCTTTACTCTTCTTAACTTATAGGAAAGTTAATTGAAGCTCAGAAAATGTAAGTAACATGCCTGAGATAACATAGCTAGTGGCAAAGTTAGCATTTGAGTTAAAATCTGTTAATCTGCATAGTTGGGCTTTCAAGTTCAAGACCCACTTCTCCTAGCCCCCGAAACCTTCACCTTTTTTGGACATTCTCGGGTATTCAAACCAAATTACACATTTAATAATATTTTGTAGTAGACTTATTTTAATTCATATCTTCTCTTTCCAATTCTTTTTTTTTTGAGTTTCCCAAGAGAAAGAATCACAGTTTATTCAATCCAGATACCAGTTTTATGATTTGCACACAGAAAAAGTTTAATAAATATTTGGGGATGAGTGGACATCAGATTAATTTTCTGTTTAAAACACGTGTTTGAGTATTTTTGAATATGTTTTTATCAGTGGAAGAAAACTGTAGCTTAGGTAATTTGTGAGCTGAAGCCATTGTTACCTCTGTTGCTAAGGGAAGCCAGTTACCATGGGATACTAATTAAATGCAACTATTGTGGAAATTAAGCCAGCAGCCTCCAGCGGGTTCAGAGAGTTGATGGGAGAAGGGAATCTGTAAGGTGTCAAGTAAGAAAATATCTTTTCTGATTTGAGGGAAGGAGACTTAAGGGAGGGGGTAGCTTGTACACTTTCAGCCCCATCACACCTCTGCAAAGCTTATTTATTTTTGTTAGTGGGCAAAGAGTTTGTTCCCCATAATTAGCTCAAATAGTGGAGGCAATGTTAATAGACAGTCAGTGACTAAGATTAACAGTTCAGTCTTTGCTAGCCATTGAGGGATAAGCATCCGGAGGGGGGAGGGCTTTGACATCAAAGCGACTCCAAGTCTGAATGAAAAGTAACTGCCAGGAGATACTTTTAATTAATTTAAAATCCAGTTGGGCTGATGAATGGAAAGGAAGAGATCAGTAAGAATAGGTAACAGGCTCTACCTGCGGCATCTATTGCATTTAAAAGAAATGTTTACTCTTCTGACTAAATTGGAGTTCAACTTTAATAAACAGATTTATTTATGATTATAAAAAAACTCTGAACAGTGTACTTATTTATCAGCAACATACCCAGAGTTCAAATTTTAGGACCTCGCCTCAAGTTGTTTTAACAGACTAGTTCCACCTAGTGACAGTGTACTTAAATTGCAGTTTGTTTTTTCTGAGAAAGGAAGATGTTGCCTTTACAAGTGGTCACTGAAGCATTGAAGCCATGAAATTATTTAACAACTGAGCACTAGCTTTGTGAGAGGCCCTAGGTTAGGGACAGTGATGTGTCTGGGGAAGGGAGAGTGAGTGTTTTGCATAATGGCTAAATAAGACAATAATAAAACTTTTGATTAACAGCAGATGGTAAGAGCACAGGAAACAAAACAATATTTAGAGATCGCGGTAGGTGAGATTAACTCTCGCCCTACTGACTCATGCTGTTGAAAGATCTATACAAGAGATTTGCCACATGAGACAAAGCCACAGGAAAGTGAGGAAGAAAATCCTAGGTGGAATTCTGACCAGAAGGACAAGAGGACACAATGAAATCCAGCAGCAACATGGTCCCCCTCCTCTATAAATAGAATAATTTGATAAAGTAATTACTCAAGTTCACCCAAGTGACAAAGAGGTCTTAGCTCCAAACTCACATATCCAAATGCCTGCTAGGTTAAGCACCCTTCACTCTAAGGATTCAAAGCTAAAAAAAAGCTGCAGGTGGGCTAAAATACAGGTCTGATAATTCCCAATTAGGGCTATTCTGCATTAGGCATTAGAGTAGCCACACCCCTCAGTGCCAGAGATGTGGAAGCAAGTACTGAGTCCAAACTGTCCAGGGTGAATCAGAACTTCTGTAATTCACATAGAGGTGAGTTTAAGAGCTCATCCATCCTAAGGGAAAGTTTCACCAAGCTCACTGACCTGCAGGTATAGCCTTTGGGCTGCTGCATGCATATTTGGAGTACTAGACCCTTAAAAATACTCTCCAGACTTCACAACCTTTTTTTTCTCCCATGGATACATGCAGCTCTACTGGAGGCAAGAATGTTTGCTCACCCCATATATCCCACCCCTACATGATTTTTCTTCGGGCCACAACTTCCTCTTCATGTCCATACTTCACTTGGGACCCATCTCTGCGACTGCCAGTGAGCACCTTGGCCCTACTGCTGTGTCCTCGGTATTCAGCCAATTTATAAAACCCAAACTTGTAGTAAATACATAGGTTACAGGGGGTAGAGTATGAAGGAGTAAGGATAAGGAATATTAACAATACCCATCCAGTTTGTTCTGATTCAGCAGATTAGCAGATAAGACCCTATAATGAATTTTATCTCAGTACTGCCAGTTCTACTGTCTATCAGAATTTTCCCCAGTTTTATCAGTCTTAATCGACTTAGTCTTTTTGAATTTGTATAATAGATGGTTAAGGGCTGTGGCTTTTAAAAGACTCCAGAAATGAACCAGTAAATGTTTACCTGAAGCAGAAATCCCCTTCACAAGCCTCCAATATATGCCAATCTAATAACTGCCTGACCATCCTTCACCATACTTCAAATAAAGTAGAACCCACCATTTCACCAGGCAGCCATTCCAACCCCTATCTACACTAATAAAAGAGTAAGATGCAAAGTGACCATACCTTTGCAATACCCATCAGCCAATCAGGAGTGAGTATGCAAATTAACCCAACAAAGATGGCAAGTTGATTTGCATATGCAGGCACCGAGCAGCTGTCGCCATGGCGACAATACAGGTGTTTTGCACCGCCCCAGCCACTCCAGGCCTCTGGGCAGCATGGGAAGATGGGAAGGCAGGAACGTGGCTTCCAGCAGAGGGAAAAGGCAGCTCCAGCTGTGAAGGCAGTGCCTGCAGCCAGGGGAAGGAAAGCCCATTCTTGCATAAATCTTTGTGCATTGGGCCTCTAGTAACCTATATAAACAACCCCGGTAGCCAAAAATATCTCTTCCATCCCACTGATCTCAAATCTTCCCATGTTATAGCCTGAATCCACGGGAAAAAATTGGTAACATTTCAACAATAACTGTTTAAAATATTTGCAAATTTTCTGTTTAAAACTACTTTGTCTTGAAAGTGATGCTGTCTCTTACAGAAAACTGTTTGTAGACATTCTTTTGCTAAAGTAGTTTGTGGTTATTCCCCTGGGTGTGTGTCTTCTATTTTGGCAATAATCTCAGAATCCTTGCCACAAAAGGCCAAACAAAATGCTAAATCCCTTCCAGCATCTTTGGACAGACAGATATATTAGTGGTCAGCTACAGAGGGCAACTTAGAAACTGAAATCAATCTGCTTTAGCCTCTGCACTTTAGCAGCATTTTCTCAAATTGCACTTCTCTTTTGCTAGTTGCTGTAAGGCACCTCCCGTTGAAAGGAAAATTTATGCATGTAAACCCCAGGAAACACCTGTCTAGCACAGACCCTTGAAACCATAAATTAACATCAAATGGAGGAACAGAAAATAGAAAATTTTGTGGACGCAAAGAATTTCCCACTTTTACTTGCAAACATTATCAGGCATAACATTGACTTAAACTGGTATAAAATAATAATTCATTATCAGGATTGAATTAAAAATCGTGAGAGCCCGAAAGGGTTCCTTGGGGAGAGAAAGGAATGGCATGTTATATTTTATTTTGACTGGCATATTTCATCACTCCAGGAGGAACCACTTAACTATTGGAAGGATATGGAAATGGCTCCAAATAATTGTTCCCTGGAAGCTAATGAAGCAGATGTCAGAGAGGAGATCTAGAAAACAGGTTGAAACCATTTCAGAACAGGGAGTGTCTTGAGATAACAAAATCAGTTAGCATTGAGTGTGTGTTGTCTACATGGAGCTCCAGCTATGTCTAGGCAAACGAATCTAGCAGAGAACAGAAAATTCCAGTCTAGTCCAAGTACTGATATATTCCCAGGGAAGGTGAAAGTATTGATAGAGAGTCAATATAGGAACTTGGAACACCAGACCTTAAATCTGATTATAATAGATGAGAATGGAAAGCAAAGCAAGTCTAGAATGAAAGAACTGAAATTGCTGCTAGAATTTCTGCTCCAACAGCAACAGTTCAGGAAAAAGTGAAGCAGAGCTTACAGGTGGGGTGGGTAGTTAAATCCCTCTGCTAGAGGAGCTGAAAGAAGTCCGAGTATTAAGATGGGAGCTTATGGGGCTAACCATGATTGCACTCCTTAAAATACTACTGTGCTCCATACAAAAAAATAACTTTAAAAAATGGCATTTTATATTTTATTTTTATAACAATAAACTTACCAAAACTGACTCCAGAGCACATACATAAAATACACAACCAAATAAAACCATATAAGAAATGGAGAAAATTGCCAATGAACTATTCTCACCTGAAAGCACCAGGGCCAAATTGATTTATGAAAAAATAAACCCAATACACAACTCTGTAGTTTAGACCTAAGAATACCATTAAAATAAATATACTGTCAGATAGAAAAAATAATGCAAAATAATCTTTTCTATTGCAAAAAAAGTGTTCTCAAGTATTTTGTGTTAAGATCTATAGTATCATTCAAGATTAATTACAACTTATAGTTTATTTGCCTAGGAAAAATAGTTTTTATCCTTTAAAAATAGTAGAAATAAAATGTGTGACATAAAATAAAAATTAAAAAATGCAAGTGTTAATATATAAATACATTTTTAGATGTCATGAAAGAAGATATAACATTTGTAATTAAAATTATAAGGACAAATAAACAGGAAAAAAACAGATTCTAAAAGTAGACCTAACCAGAAATGTATAGACAGAATTTTTAAAAAAATGTAAAACATTTGTTGGGTCATAAAAGTAGATTTAAATGAATGAAATGACATACTTTGTTCATTAAATTTATTCTATTAGCATGATCTTATTAAAACAGTAACAGAGATTTAAAAATATGTTTTATTGATTTCAGATAAAGGGAAGGAGAGATAGAAATATCTATGATGGGAATCATTGATTGGTTACATACCGCATGCCCCCCACTGGGAACTGAGCCTGTATCCTGACCAGGAATTGAATCCTGACCTCCTGGTTCATAGGTCAATGCTCAACCACTGAACTACACTGGCCTAGCAAGATAAAATTCTTTTTAATGGCTAAGTAATGTTTCATTATATATATGTAACACAACTTTTTTATACATTCATATATTGATGGGCACTTGGGCATTTGGGTTACTTTTATATCTCGACTATTGTAAATAATATTGCAATGAACTTAGGGCTACATATATTATTTCAAATTAGTGTTTTGTCTTTCTTTATATGTATACCCAGAAGTGGAATGGTTGGGTCATGAGGCAGTTCTACTTTTAATTTGTCAGTAAACTGGTTTTTAAAAGAAGTAACAAGGACCTAGACACAGAGGGAACTCATGAAAAAAAAGTGGTGAGGGAATCAGGACATAGACAAGGAAAATGATTAAGAGGATAGGAAAACTTCCCTGGTCATTGTAGCTCAGTGGTAGAACATTGGACCATGCACTGAAGGGTCTTGGGCTTGATTTCTGGAAAAGAGTGTATAGATTGTTGCTTTTCCCTGTTCAGGATGTCTAACTCAGGGTTTGGAAGATGTCTTGATTGTATTCATGAAAGCTGAGACCAGAACACCAAGTCACAGGCTCAATGGATGTTGTTAGACATTACAGGTGTTATTTGTGTCTTGTAAGGGATTGGAGATCATATCTTTCAGTTAAGAAGGCATTTGATTGTCCAGCTACTATAATATACACCTAAAACTTATATAAAATGATATTGATTATAAACTGTAATTAATAATAAATAAATAAATAAACAAATACATTTGAAAAGAAGAATTTTAATTCCATTACCCACTAGGTGTCTTTTTTCATAGAACTGAATTGCAAAGCTCTCCAAAAATTTCTTCTGTTAGTGGCAATTATTGTTAAAGCTTTCTGTTGTTTTTTCATCTACTGTGTAAATGAATACCTACTGCCTGTCACTTCCTTTATGTATAAGTTTTACTAGTAAGGGCAACTTTTTGATAAATATCTTCTGTGTACATTATCTTATTGAGTTCCCACAATAATACAGAGAGAAAGAAATTGTTATATCCTCCAGGTTATATATGACTTTAGCTTAGTCAGAGGCTCAAGTTAAAGATAAGTGAATATTGTTGGACAAACAAAAGAACTCCTGAATCTCAAGAGAATAGTGATTGGTCGTGGGTGAAAGGGGGATGAGTAGACAAAGGTTTTTTAATGCTGGCAATTATCAAGTATCCAGATGGTTTAAACTAATAATTCCCAACATGTTCAATGTTATGACAAACTAATTTTGTCTAATTTTACTAATTCCCCAAAGCAATATGTGGGTTCTTAAAATTAATTAAAGTTGAATTAAATATTATGTTAATTAAACATAGCTTTAAATGAATTTTAAATGATTTGAATTGGTTTTACCTCTTGGGATAACGGCAAATTGCCTATCCTGATTTTGTAACAACTTGGGGTATTAAGAACTAAAATTAGAGGACTGATCCAGAATATCTGTCGGACTTCTGGAATTTGTGTCTTAGGAGGTCTGTCCTAGATGCATTTTTGGAACACTGGAAATTCAAGTGTGATGGGAAAGTTCCTTCTCTCTCATAGGGATAACTGATTCTCCTCAGACTTTATTTTAATCACTCTCTTTAGGCTACTTATTTTCCTCTATGCTATCACTATAGTAGGGAAACTAGGTGATAATCTGCATTGAGGTCAGTTCCCATTTATCTCTCTGTCCTACTTATATTTCTCCATTCACTGTACCTGTGGCCAGGGTCCTGACAACTTATTTTCCAAACATCACAGGGTTCATCAACTTCAGTGTTCTACTTCTATTCTGCAACTTCTGCTACTGTGACACTCCTTTAATCATGCTGTTAGGTTTTCTTCCTTCTTATTTGTAACTTGGAAACCTTTAATTCCCTCTACACTGCCTCCATAAGCATCAGTCATCCTTACCATCTTCAGAAGGCTCTCAGCTCCAGGGCAAGCATAAGTTCTCTTGCCCTGCGCATCCACCTGACTACTTTCAGCCTAATTTGTAAAACCTAGGCATTTGCCTTCTTCCCACATCTCCATCCTTGGAATAAACATTCACTGGGTTGGCATTGGTAGTTTTAGTGCTTTACCCAGAAATAATATGGACATTCACTCCATATCTGAGAGAAAATGTCTGATAAAATATTTTAGAATATCAGCTTTTTTCTTTTTTACCTGTTCAAATAAAATCCTTTGAGTTCATGTGAGATTTTATCTTATAAGATAATTCATCTTCCTAGTAACTTTATTTGGCCCAGATTCCTATTTATGCAGTTAACAAAATGCAGTCATATTCCAAATTTTGTGTTCCATTATTTTTGCTTTGAGAACATTGATAGAAGCTGTTAAATATATGTCCTCCCCATCAGTCTTTTTAAAGTTCTTTGTTAACAATTGTTCATGTAGTCATGAGAATTCATCCATACATAAGGTATTATACAACTATTAAACTCAAGTGGAAGAATGTTTATCCATGTGAATATTTTTATATTTTAAGTGAAAATAACAAAGTATAAAATAGTATTACATTATTTTACCAAAATCACAATTATGTATAGACACATATGTATGCATGTATTAAAAAGCAGAAGATATTTAATACCTTAATAAAAATATAAAAACAAAATAAAACAAAAAACCATGGACCTCACCTCACAGGGTGATCTAATAATAAATTCAAGCCATAGTAGGTAGTCACACCCAGGCATATAACTTCAAAAGCCTTATCTTTGCTTCAAGCAAGTCCTATCCATTGTTTCTGTACATCTAAATTAACATCCCATTGGAAGGCCTCTCTGCAGACTTCTTCTTCTAATACACCCTTTCAGATCCCTCAAAAGAGCACATAATCTTAACTAACCTATAATCCCATCTTGCCTTGCTCCTCTCTCACCTCCATGCAGTCTTCCTTATATCCCTTCCTTAATTTTAAATGTATAAAAGAAACTGCAAAACTGTTATTCTTCAGAGCATTTGGGATCTTGCTACCCTGCATATCCATAGTTTGGCTCAAATAAACTGTTATAAAAATTCCCAAAAAAGAAGATTAAAAGAATATACACCAAATCCTTAGCAGTTATCTCTAGGTGTTGATTTATATATTTCCTTTATTTCTCTATATTTTCCAATTTTGTAATACTGAGTATATCATTCTTTTATAATCAGAAAAAAAGAGTAAATTTAAATAATTCAGTTATCAGGGTCAACTAGCATGTGTGCAAGAGGTGGCACTTCTTACTATAGAGAAATTAACATCTTTGTTAATTTGGATAGAGATTACTTTAAAAAGTAGGAACATATCTCTAAAATTAAAATGGAAGTCAGGGGTAACTTACTGAGTTTGAAAGTCATTTTTATATAATTTTCTAGAAAAGCATAAATTAAAACCACTTTCTATTTGATTTTTCTTCAAGTGCTTAAATTTTTTCTTCTCTGGGGCCCGTATTTTATGTTCTCTAAGAGAAAGGGCCATCTCTTCTACATCCTTTGTTATCTTCCACCTCTCTCCCCATTCTCTTCTCTATACTTCCTAGCGTAAATTTGTATATTGCTACGTACACTATGAATTCTACCAGTGACAACTGTTTGGGATCAGTCAGTTTGTGCCAATATAGTGGAGTACCCCTTAAGCTTGAGAGATCACTGGACATTAAGGTCTGGTTATACATAGTATAAGCTGGGTAAGTACCCTTTAGAACACAGTCCTGTAGCAGATTCAGAATAAACAAAACCTGATGCTTTTATTGGATATCTGAAAAATGTAGAATTCTAAAAGCAAAAAAAAAAAAAAAAGGTAAGAAAGATATTGAGCATATATTATGTCTGGACAGTATTCTAATGAATGTGTACATATCACCTCATTTAAATCATATTATCCCAATTTTTCAGAAAAGAAACTGAGACATAGAAAAGTTAAGTAGCTTGTCTAAGGTCAAATAATTTGGAAATAAGTGAGGTTGGCCTCAAAATCTGGCAGTCTGATTCAGAGCTTGTACTCTTAATCACTACACTATAGTGCCAGGAAAGATAAAAGAAATCCTTCTCTCTAAGCAGAACTAATTTTGTGGTAATGTGATCAGTGCAGTGGCACAGGGCCCTGAGCTCAGAAGGGCCTTGAACTTGGGGTTTAATACCACTGTCTTGGTTTTTTACTAATTTCAATTCCTGCTTTGTAAGTGAAATCTAAAATGTGATGGAACAATTGAATATGCACTGGGAACTTGAAGTCTTTGCTAGCACATAATTCAATTTTTCAATGTTTCTTTACCTCCTTAAGACAGATTCTTGGCTGCCCACTCTCCTGCCCCTTAGTACCTTTGCACACAGCTTCTTCCTCTTTGTCTCACACAGTAGCTGCTGTACCAATTGCCCTAAGAGTCCTGATCATGGACGTAGGGAGAATTGGGGTCTGATGGTACACATGTCCTGCAACATCCCAGGGTTAGAGGTGATGACAGCATCCTTTCCCAAGGCCAATAGTGTCATAGTTCATTAGGCAGATGACTCAGCAGGGTTTATTTCCCACTCTGATCCAGATACCTAGTGCATCCCAGTGCAGAGATTGTAATACCCTTAATAGTCACTTGTTTAGTTGCGACAACTGGCTCATGGGAAAGGAATATGCCTATTTCAAGTTACTCACTTTTGATCAGGATACAATGTGTATGTCCAGCAGTCGGTAGACTACTACACATACATTGTGTCACATGGTGGCATCACTAGGCACTTGCGAGGGCCTGCACTTGCTCTGAAAGTACTCCTGTGCCTGAGAGGATGTGACATTAAATAAAAAAATTAAAACACAATGCCAAGTTGAGAGCAATACTGCAGTAGAAAGGAAAAAGAACCTATATTTAATGGCACTTTTTCCTGCCTTTTGAATAAGGGACTTCTCATTTACATATTGCACTGGGCCTACAAATTACATAGCCAATCTTTACTGTAAGGATTGTATATTACTAAAGTATTTTGGTATATCCTTGATATCCACCACCACTTCCTGCATAAAAATAATGAAAGCTGATGTGGTTGTAGCTATTTCTAGTTTTACTGGGGTTATTTAGAGGATAAGGGACATTTCTACTTGTCAAGGAGATACATACTAAATCTGTATTTTCAGTTCAATCCAATGAGGCCGATTATGTCCCACCCTCCCAGCTGTATTAAGTATCTCACATGAAAGGGAACTGAAAAATGAGGTAGCAGATGATTATGAGATATGAATTAGGAGACCTAAAGTCTAAATCTACCTCTGCCACTAACTAGGTCAGTGCGCTCCCACAGTGGGAGTGCCATTGGCTGACTGGGATGAGCCATGCTCCCATAGCAGGCCGATCCCCACAGGCCACACCCCCCCAGCAGTGCATGAATCTCTGTATGGGGACTCTAGTGTTTTATACATTTTCATTGTGCACTGGAATTCACTTAAAGAAATAAAATTTTAAAAATTAAAACCTATCATGATGATCTCTATGGAACATTCTACCTCTAACTTCTGACTCTGAAAGTCTTTAACACTGATTTCTACAAAGAAAATGGTCTTCATTCCAGAAAGAAATCTTCCATGAGCCTGGATCAGTGACCAGAGAAGAACAGAAATCCAGCAGTATAAGGAGTTGCAGATTGAACAGCTGGTTGGTATAGAGCTGAAAGATAAGAACAATGAAGAAGAGGTTCAGGATTCCTATTGTGGATTGAGATAATAAATGTCTTCAAAACTAGGAGATTCAGCTCGAAGCTCATGCCTCAGGAGGTTTCCTCCTTTACATGATAGAATATAGCAATACCTGGTAGACGAAATGAACTTTGTAAGAAAAAAGGTTAGTTGACGATAAATTTTAACCACTAATTTTTTTTTGAGCCTTTACAAATTTATAGGCCCTGTGCTAGAACTAGGGCGGGAGATAAAAAAGTAACTAAATATGTCACCATCCTTCCAAAGTATTTCAGTATAAGATGAACAAAATAGAAATTCTGAAAAAAAGAGAATATTCTATAAGGCCAAGTATCATAATGCTACAATAAATGTGCAAAGTACAATGGGAAAACTGTATGAATCTCACTTCCATCTGAAACATCAGGAAAAGCTATCTGTAAAAGAAGATGATAATTAAATTTGGACTTTAAAAAATCAATAGGACTTGAGAGACAAGACATGGAGAGCTTTTCATGCCAAATTTAGAAGTTTGGAATTTATCTTATACACAAAGAGAGACATGAAAATGTTTTAAGCAGTGTGCAAGATAGGAGAAGGATGATCTGGTCAGATTTACATTTAAACCTCTATGGCTGTTATGTGAAAAATAGATCTAATAGGATTAAGGTTAGATTCAGAGAGAAGGAATAAAAGACCATTTTGCTAATCCAGGAAAAAAAGGAGTGTGCCATGATCTGGTACAGTGACAATAGCAGTGGAGAAGAAACTAATTTAAGATGCATTTGGGAGGAGGGACTGATAGAATTGATAATTATTGAATACTAGGGGCTCATTGCATGAATTCGTGCATCTTGAAAGGAACTGTGGCCCATGAGTCTGCGGTGGGCATAGGGGTGGGTCTCAGCCCATCCTCCATGCCCCTGCCCAGACCTCTCACTGTAGCTCCTGGTCCCCTGTCTGCTGGCAGCCCCACTCCCACCTCTGCTGCTCCCACATGCTGTTGGCACTGGCCCTACTCTCACTGGGTGCAAGCAGTGGGTGCAAGCAGGGCCAGTGCTGGCAGCAGGTGTGAGTGCCCAGCAGTACCGCAGCGTGTGGGAGCAAAGAATTTTCAGTAACCACCAGAGGCTCACCCTGATGACAGCGACCAGTGCCCTGCCTTGGTCTGGCACCCCCACTCACCTGCTCCAGCATCCCACTATGGCCAATGCTCACCATATCCTCTGCACATCTTCCTGTTGGTCAGCACCTATCACAGCAACTGGTTGTTTGGTTGTTCTACTGTTTGGCTTATTTGCATATTAGGGTTCTATATATATAGACTAGAAACCCAGTGCACAAAATTCTCGCACAGGAGGAGGGGTTCCCTCAGCCTGGCCTGCACTCTCTCCAATCTAAGATCCCTCTCGCAATCTGGAACCACTGGCTCCTAACTGCTCACCTGCCTGCCTGCTTGATGCCCCTAACTTTTCTCCCCTCTTGGCCTAACTGCCTAATTGCTTCCCCTTGCTGTCCTGAACTCCTTAACTGCCCTCATCTCCTGGCCTGATTGCCTTAACTGCCTATCTGCACTCCCCTCCTGGCTTGATTTCATTAACTGCCTATCTGCTCTCCCCTCCTGGACTGATCACCCTAGCTGCCTATTTACTCTCCCTTCCACTCTGTGCCCTTCCAACCCTTGCATGCTGAGAGCTCTCCACCGCAGTGCCGCCCCCATCTTATTGATATGATAACATCCTGGACAATTTGCATATTCCTCTATTATTAGTGTAGGTAGGAAGTTCAGGGGAAGGGAAATGTGAAAGACTAACGCAAGTATGGGGCTTTAAAATTGAATGGTGTCATTCACTTAGATAAGGAACAAGGGAAGAGAATGAGCAGGTTTAGAAGATTTCAGTTTTTGAAAGTTAAATTTGAAGAGCCTGAGGAACTTCCAAGTGGTGGTAGCTGAAATAAGAATTTGGAGCTCTAAGAAAACTGGTTTTCACATCTCACAACTGGGGCTTAGGAGTTTTTGGCTGATGGCTGCTAAGGCTAGACAATTTCTGACAATAGAAACAGAAGCAATACCATTCTTGAGGCCCCCAAATTATGTCTGACCTAAATATAGATAAATGCTACTACTTTGTGTTTTTCTTCTAGCTTGAGCCAATTAGATTATTCTTTCTCTTCTCTAAGCCTGTGTTTCCTTATCTGTAAAAATAATATATTAAGGTTTTATATTCCTCAGATATAGGATTGTATGTTTTTTGATGAATAGCCTGTCGGGCTCAGCTGGTATGGTTAAGTAAAGCATTAAGTACATATTAGGTGCTCAATGAATTCTACTTTCTTCATTCCTTCATGACCACTCCTACGTATGTATTTATTAATTTTTCTCTCTATTACACTAAATAGAAGTGGAGGTATGGTGTGTACACACTATTATTATTTTTTACTAATAGAAGTGAACTTTAGAGAAACTGGCTGAAGTATAATCTCTATAATCTTTAACCATTACACACACACACACAGAGAGAGAGAGAGAGAGAGAGAGAGAGAGAGAGAGAGAGAGAGAGAGAGAGAGAGTTTGGCCAGAGTAGATAAAAGAAGAGTTTTTTACTTGTGTTAGTAATTCACTCCTTATTGCTCCAACCAAACTGTTGGAGTTAACTCCTGCTGCTGCCTAGAGGAACTTTCAACAACTTATACCTCTAAATGGGGAGATTGGAGGAGAAAATATTGGGCTGACTAGAGATAATGGAAAGAACACTGTTTTCAGAGACAAAAGACATGTGGTCTTACTCCTGGCACTAATTTATATTGCCTTTCAGTGAAAAGACCACTTAACTTCTTTGAACACCAGATTTTCTCATCTCTGAAACAGAATAAACAATTCCTGCTACACTCCTCTTTTAGGGTTCGCATGAGGATCAAATAAGATAATGAATGCAAAAGTACTTTATAAACTCTGAAGGGTGATATAATACACATGGAACAGATACCTATTATTGTTCTATCATGGAGGGTAAGAGAAGGAGGAGAAGTGCGTCAATATGATCATTTTCTGCTCCCTCTTTCAGTTCCTGCTTACAGAGCTGCACTCAGTGCCCTCCCACTCACCCCCTACACACACATCATCTGTTCTGTCTCTCCACAGTAAAAGTTTCAACCTTTGAAGTTTTAAACAAATAGCTCTTAGCTGTTCGCATATCTTGAATCATTAAAAAACATGTTTTTGATGTTAGTTTTACACACTTGTATATTTTTAAAATTTCACATTTGAAAATAATTCTATTTCTTGATGTCTGCATATATTGCAGGCATTCAATAAATTTAAGTTAAATAAATAAGTGACTATTAGTCTGTAGAACACTGTGAAATCTTTTTAAAAATAAGATTGAGTTGCTTTTTCTTCCCAAAGGAAATAAACATTTAAAAATTAAGATTTCATTAAGAAAATTATTTGATACACCCAACCACATATGGCACTGCATTAACTAGTATCAATATAGCAGCCATAATTGGTGTAATATTAACATGGGTAAGGTGTCTTGGATATTAACTTACTGGGAATAGTGATGCACCCTTGCTATTTGTTGAATAAGTAACCATTCATGTTTAAAAGATTAATTAACGCATTTATCTCTAAAGGCATGTACATTTATAGTACTGGTTCTTTAAAAAAATTGGTTACTTCTCTTTTAAGATTTTCAGTCACATAGTTCACTGATAATCTTTCAAAAATAGCACAGCATTTAGGATTTAAATAAAGGCACACTTATTTATTCAACAGAATTTCTTGAGTGTTTAATAAGTGCACTCTTTCAAAATATCATATGTTTCAACCCACCCATTTATAGACAAAGAAACAGAAATCCAAAGAGATTGTTAGAAATTACTTTTATTATGAATATGAAATGTTCCCAGCATTCTCAATTGTGTATATTTTATTTTTTATTAAAAAATTTAATGTTGACATAATTGCAAGTGCCCCCCTTTCCTCCCCCTTTTGCCCACCTTCACCTCCACCCACCTCCCCTCCCTTAGCCTTAACCAAACTACTGTTCATGCTCTGGGGATGTGCATATGTTCTTTAGCTAAGCTTTTCACCTTCTTTATTCCCTCACCCCCCTTCCCTCAGACACAGGCCAGTCTGTTTCAAGTATCCATGCTTCTGATTCCATTTTGTCAGTTTATTTGTTCACTAGATTCCACATATGAGTGAGATCATATGGTATTTGTCTTTCTCTGATTGGCTTATTTCACTTAGCATAATACTTTCCTGGTCCATCCATGCTGTTGCAAAGGGTAAAAGTTCCTTCCTTTTATCTGCTAATGGGCACTTGGGCTTTGAGTTGTTTCCAGGTCTTGGCTATTGTAAATAACACTACTAACTACTATGAAAATAAGGATGCATATATTAATTCTGATATATATATATATATATATATATATATATATATAGTATTTATATTGATATTTCTGGGAATATATATATTCCCAGAAGTGGAATTACTGGGTCAAAGTAATTTTTGTGTGCATGGAAGTAACTGAAGAACATAATTATTGTAGTTTATGATAAGACATGTTTTATTTTTACTGTATTTTTTACTGAATGATCTATTCCCCATCCCAAAGTGAGCATGAATAAAATTAGGTTAAATGTAGTGTGTGACATCACAGTCTCTTAAAATTTGTTTCATCCATTTTATTTTATTGAATACTGTCTATATCTCTAGTTGTTCTGTTTGAAGAAAAAGGATAAATAAAACATGGCTAGAAAAACAAGCTAAAAACAAAGAGTTTAAATGACATCTCACCATGAATTAGTGGCAGAGCTACAGTTTGAACACAGACCTCCTGACCTAATTCAGTGACCTTTCCACATCACTTTCTTCTTAATATTTTCTGAAGTTATTGTGGGATGGCAGTTTTGCTTTTAATACATGAATTCCTCTAACAACACATGAAAAGTCATCATCTTTCACTATATATGAAGTATATAATATGCATAAATATTTTGCTCTTTTTTGGTCTTAGTTTCTTTATCAATAACATAAAGCTATTAGATTAGGTGGTCTCTAAGGTTCTTTCCAATTTTGAGCTCTAATTTCCCATGGCTCTATGAGTCAAATTGTACACAGATCATTGGTTGTTCTCAATATCTGATGGCGGGAAGCTGAAAGAGAATGAGTTTCTGTAGTTCCATGAATCTATGATATACAAGCCACTATACCCTACACTGCTCTTTCAGTCCCAAAGTGTCAGCAATATCATATTGGTGTTTGGTCTCTGGGCAAGGCACTAAGGACCATTGAGACAAAAACATGGGAGGGATATTTACAAAATTTGCTAACAATCCTAAAGCAGAAAAAGGTTGGTAAAAGTCCTTGTCAAAGTATCCAGGTTATGTCACGATCTAACTCTATGATCTTGGAAAAATTGCTCAAAATCTCTGTCATCAAATCCTTTATCTAAAATGGAAATAATATTACCTAACTTGAATATTTTGTAGATTAAATAATCCTAGCATGGATGGACCTAGAGAGCATTATGTTAAATGAAACAAGCCAGGCAATGAAAGAAAATACCACATTATCTCACTCATTTATGGAAAATAAAGAACATTATAACCCAATGAACCAAAAGATAGACACAGAGGCAGTAAAGCACTGAACAGACTGTCAAATTATAGTGGGAAGGCTGGGAAGTGTTGGGGGGCGGGGGAGAGGTCAACCAAAGGACTTGTATGCATGCATATAAAATAAGCACAACCAATGAACACAAGACTGAGGGTGGGGTGGCGTGGGATGAGGGCATGTGACAGGGGGTAAGGGGGGCTATGGGGAAAAAAAGAGATATATGTACTACTATCTGTAATACTTCAAACAATAAAATAAAAATTTAAAAAAGAGTAATTTGCAAGTTGACCATCACTCCAACACACAAGGTGGCTGCCTCCATGTGGTCAAAGATTGGCTGCCCCGATGTGGACACAAGATGGCTGCCACAGATGGCCGGCAGGGGAGGGCAGTTGTGGGCGATCAGGCCAACAGGGGAGGTCACCTGCGGGGGAGGACCAGGCCTGAAGGGGAGGGCAGTTAGGGGCGACAGATTATGTTACTTTTGTTTTTCTCTGACTGGCTTATTCTGGTAGGCATAATACTCTCCAGGTCCATCCAGGCTGTCTCAAAGGGTGAAATATTCTTTTTTATAGCTGCATAGTACTCCATCATGTAAATACACCACAGCATTTTTATTCACTCATCTACTGATGGGCACTTGGACTGCTTCCAAATCCTGCCTATTATAAATGCTGTAGTGAATATTGGGATGCATATATACTTCCGAATTAATGTTCAGTTTTCTTCAGATATATTCCCAGAAGTAGAATTGCTGGGTACACTTTTACTATGTCTAAAACTCTAGACACTTATGCTACCAAGTATCTTATCTTTCCTTTATTTTGATATCTACCCTGGCTTAATATCTTAATATTCTCACGTGTTTACAAGTTTCTCACTCTTTGTTTTACTTATTTATTTATTTATTTTTGGTGATGAAAAATTTCTAAAATAGTTTGAGGTGAAGGTTGCACAATTCTGAATATACTAAAAATTACTGAATGTACACATATCTATATGTGTGAATTATATGGAATGTGACTTATCAATAAAGTTGTTACCAAAATAAGGTAACCCTGATGAATAATGGCAAAAATAAGTTCATTATAGATTGGTTATCCTTGGCTAAATCTAAACCCTCTAATGACCTATAGCAGAGAGTCCTGGTGAGCACTGGATGGAATCATCAATTAAAAATAACCAATGGATACAAGACACTGGGGTAGAGGGGGGCAGGTGAGGGACATGTGCTGGGGGGATGCTGGGGGGAGGACAATAGGGGGAAAAAGAAAAACGTATGTATTACTATTTGTAATACTTTAAATAATAAAAAATAAAAATAACTCAAAAATACTTTCAAAAATTTAACAATGAAAAAAGAGATGTATTCAAAGGAAATAATAAAATTGTAATTGGAGAAATAAAGACATGAATAATGCAAAAAAGATACTTTGCTTCCTACTGTCAAAGTTAAAAATATAAGAAAGATGAGAATCTTTAAGTTAATATATAGATTTATTAAAATATTAGTTAAAATTCTATAGGATGTTTTATAGACCATGACAAATTTATAGTAAAATTTAACTGCAAGAATAAGTAGACAGAAATTCCAAAATATACTATTTCAAGTAATGATGATAGATAGTCTCTCAAATTTTAAATCTTACTACAAAATTATACATATAAATGACATCATTTACCATTAGGTTAAAAGCAAATATTTATCAATGAAATAGCATATGTAAGAGAGAAGAGATTCAATCTCATATAACATTTCCAGTTGGTTAAAAAGAACACACCCACACAGACACAGACACACAAACACCGAAGGAGCACTAACAGATAAATATTGTTGGAAAAACTATATTTGTAAGAAGAAAATTGAATTTGGATATGTACCTCACATCATATGCTTCAATAAATCCCAGATGGTCAAAAATTACTCATAAAAATCTAAACTATAAAACTAGGGAAAAGGCAAAGCAGCATTGTTTATCTAGCCATTAAAAAAATGGAAGTTATCATCAAAGCCAGTATGATGTGTTTAGTCATAAACATATGACTAAAAATCTTTGCATATTGTACTGTAATAAAATCAAGATAAAAAAGTAACAACCAAAAGTGAAAATATATACAATTCAGTAGAAATTTAAAACACACCAGTGATAGCATATAAATAAATAACAAAATATATGAGGTCAATATATAAAGTTCACTAGATGAACTTGTGGTACAAACAAACACAGACAACAAGCATAGTAGGGAACATACTGAGTATATAATCACACTAGAGGCCTGGTGCACGAAATTCGTGCATGGGAGTGTGTGTCTTTCAGCCCCGCCTGCACCCTCACCAATCTGGGACCCCTTAAGGGATGTCTGACTGCCCATTTAGGCCTGATCCCAAACAGGCAGTCGGACATCCCTCTCACAATCCAGGACTTCTGGTTCCCAACTGCTCACCTGCCTACCTGCCTGCATGATTGCTCCTAACCACTTTTACCTGCCAGACTGATCACCCTCTAACCACTCTCCTGCCATCCTGATTGATGCCTAACTGCTCCCCTGCTGGCCCAATTGACCCTAACTACCCTTCTCTGCCAGCCTGGTCACCCCTATCTGCCCTACCATGCTGGCTAGGTCACCCCTAACTGCCCTCCTTAACAGCCTGGTCAACCCTAACTGCTCTCCCCTGCAGGCCTGGTCACCCCATATGCTCTCCCCTTCAGGCCTGGTCCCTCCTAACTGCCCTCTCTTTCAAGCCAGGGTCTCCCCCCCCAACTGTCCTCCCTTGCAACCCTGGCCCCTCCCAACTGCCCTCCTCTGCAGACCCAGACACCCCTAACTTCCCTTCCTTGCAGGCCTGATTTCCCACGACTGCCCTCCCCTACTGGCCATCTTGTGGCAACCATCTTGTGTCCACATGGAGGCTTCCATCTTTGACCACATGAGGGTGGCCATCTTGTCTGTTGGAGTGATGGTCAATTTGCATATTACTTTTTTATTAGATAGGATAACAAAACATGTGACCTCAGAAAAATAAAACTTTAAACACAGTTTCCCCAGCTTCTAGTATGTGTATGATTCAGACCACTGTCAGGAAACAAGTTACCATGTAAATTGCTGGAGAAATATCTGGAACACACTATGACAATGTGTAACTGCTCTTTGTCACACAAATTCCATTTGAACTATATATATCTGTAAATCACCATGTTATATGTTTAGAGTGATTTAATTATGTCTTAGATCCAATCTCTGCCCTCAAGAAGTCAACAATATACAGTGGTAGGGAAGGCAACTGTATATATAATATGTTCTATCATAGATATAAATACAAAGAGCAACAGAAACAAAGACAAAAGTATTATGGAGGATGTATATTGGCCATGCACCTTGAAAGGTGTGTCGAGTTTGGTACAAGATGGAAGGCGTTGAAAAACATTTCATGAAATATTCCAAGTGCTCAATAACTGGGAGATGGCCAAACACAGTCTTTGATGGTAACAGAGTGAATGTTATCTAATAAAAGAGTAATATGCAAATTGACCATCACTCCAACACACAAGATAGCTGCTCCCATGTGGTCAAAGATAGCTTCCCCCATGTGGACACAAAATGTTCTGCACAAATTGGCCAGAAGGGGAGGGCAGTTGGGGGGAACAAGGCCTACAAGAGAGTGTAATTGGGGATGATCAAGCCTGCCGGGGAGGACAGTTAGGGGTGACCAGGTTGGAAGAGTGGGGAAGTTCGGGGTGACTGGGCCTGAAGAGAAAGATAAGATAGAGGCCTGGTGCATGGTTGGGGGTCAGCTGGTTTGCCCTGAGGGGTGTCCCAGATTAGGGTGCGGGTTCCTTTGGGGTGTGGTGAGGCCTG
Organism: Antrozous pallidus; assembly: GCA_027563665.1. Classification (NCBI taxonomy): domain Eukaryota; kingdom Metazoa; phylum Chordata; class Mammalia; order Chiroptera; family Vespertilionidae; genus Antrozous; species Antrozous pallidus. The sequence goes on along the minus strand of CM050509.1, from coordinate 37,360,642 downwards.
GGCGAGAGGCCTATGGTGGTTTGCAGGCCAGTCATGCCCCCAAGTGACCCAAATGGAGGTCCTGGTATCTTGAATTTATATATCTTCCACAATTGAAACTTTGTAGTCTGGAGTAGAGCCAAGCCTTCTGCTTGCTCCATGGTGACAGCCATTTCTGTTGCGATTTATGTATCTTCTATAATTGAAACTTTGTAGCCTGGTGTGGAGGCCTGAGTGGCAAGGGCAGGTAGAAAGCTTGGCTTCCTCCATCATGGGAGAAACCCAAGCCTCCCTTCTGCTCTATGTGGCTGTAGCCATCTTGGTTGGGGTTATTTGCATATTTTTCCTGATTGGCTGGAGGGCTGGCTGGGGCATGGCTGTTGGGCATGGATGGTGGTTGTAGCAGATATACACTCAATTTGTATATTACTCTTTTATTAGGATTTGCTCCTGATTGGCTTGTGGGCATGGCTTGTGGGTGTAGTGAAGGCATAGTCAATTTGCATATTACTCTTTTATTAAATAGGATGAGTGCTAAAGCAAACCAATACTTATTTGCTCTTATCCTAATGTGGGATTAAGCTTTAAAAGTCAGGAGAGTTTTAGACATTAGGTTCCTGCAGTACCTTCAGGAAAGTAAGAGTGGTAGTTGCTTCTTCCATTTTCACATCTCCAATGAACACAAATTATCTGCTTGATGTGCCACAGCCACTGCATCCCTTTTCCTACTTACATGCTTTCCCACTAAACCTTTTTTTCCCCAAAGAAATTGAAATGCCTAGTCTCCAAATCCCTGAGTAATGGAACATGGATTAGGAGGACTCAGAACATCTGTCTTGTTTTACTAAGTCTACTGACAGGGGAAAAGAAAAGCCCCCAGGCTTGGGAACTTTAGTTTATATAAGCTTGGAATTCATCAGCTCTGATTTCTGCCTGCTACATTCTTACCCAAATTTATTGTGTTTCCTCTGCAGACATAAAATAGAAATGTGAAAAGCAATTTAGAGTTACTCAAAGAAAATCTTGTCTCCCTGCCTGAAGTTTTTCAAGTTGTAGGTCCCAAGCAGGTATCAGTTTTACTGAATGACCAAAATCAGCAGCTCTTGAAAGAGGCCATGCCATGGCTTGCTCCCCTCCACTGCAAATGGAGGGTTTTCAAAAAATGCAAAATGCCACTAAACTTACCTACAGTGTCTTGTTATTTTTTATCAAGGATCCCATCATCATTTCACCTATCTTCCCCAATTGTCTCTTCTGGAAGGATTGAGGACTTTAGCTTCTTGGAATGCCATCCATATAAATAGATACACGTGGGCCAACTGTGTGGTATAATGCAAACAATATACATTATATAATACAGAATCATTCTCCCCTTAGACAATCTGAAGCTAATTGAACAAGATACGGGACTGAGCCGAAACCAGTTTGGCTCAGTGGATAGAGCGTCAGCCTGCGGACCAAAAGGTCCTAGGTTCGATTCTCTCCCCTGCTGGCCATACCTTGGTTGGTTTTTTATAGTATAACTAGAGGCCTGGTGTACAAAATTCGTGCACAGGGGGTACCTTGGTTGCGGGCACATCCCCAGTAGGAGGTGTGCAGGAGGCAGCTGATTGATGTTTCTCTCTCATTTATGTTTCTGACTTTCTATCCCTCTCCCTTCCTCTTTGTGAAAAATCAGTAAAATATAGTTAAAAAATATATGGGACTAAACAATTTACAGGTTTATCACCACTTTTAAGATTCAGTGAGTTTAGGTTCACAGACATGTTTCAAAGGCAGCTGACTCCACAAAATATATTAAAAGTTGGAAATATATTGGTATTCAGTAAAATAAACTTCAGTATGAATTTGGATTTACCACTATCAGCATTACTTTCACCTAGTTGACCTCTCCAATCCTTACCTTCCTTATAAAAAGGAGTTAATAATACTAACCTCATATGGTTATGGTGATCATTAAATAAGAACACATAGGTAAAGCACATAACTCATAATAGCCTCTCAATAAATAGTAGCCATTATTATCAGCTATATAGGCTAGCACACTGTAAAATTCTCTTTACACCATATTTGTACATTACCTATTTATAAATATACTAGAGGCTCGGTGCACGAAATTCATGCACTGGGGGTAGGTGATCCCTTAGCTGAACCTGCCCCCTCACACATACTGGGAACCGTCAGGGGATGTCCTACTGACCACTCACCCTCAGCCAGCCCAAGACCTAAAGCCTCTGACCCAGGCTTTAGGACTTGGGCACCCAGCCATCTCCCTGCAATGAGTCCGATGGCTGGCTCTGTCCCAGCCATGCCTCCCCACCCCCAGCCCAGGAATTCACCCCAGCCAGCTTGCAACCAGCTAGCACGGGCCTCAGCCTTACCCCCCCCCTCCTCCCTGGCACAGACATTCTCGCAGGCCAGCCTGGGCTGTCTGCCTTGACCCTGCCCCTCAGGCCACTGGCTGCCTCGGCCCCACACCCCTTGGCTCTGGCAGTTTCGGCCCCACCCCCCGTGGTCTTGGCCACCTCAGCCCCACCCCCACATCCCAGGCCACCTTGGGCCCAACCACCGTGGCCCAGGCCACATTGACCCATTCCCCTGCAACTCAAGCTGCCTTGGCCCCACCCTCTGTAGCCTGATCCACCTTGGCCCCACACCCCAGGCTCTGCCAGCCTTGGCCCCGCCCCCTGCAGCCCTGGCCTCCTGGATCAGGCCTAAACAGGCAGTCAGACATCCCTCGATGGGTCCCAGATTGGAGAGGTTGCAGGCTGAGCTGAGGAGCACCCCCACCCCTGTGCACGAATTTTGTGCACCAGGCCTCTAGTTCTACTATAAAAGGATGTCCAAGTACTTTTATCTATCTCCACTGTACCATCTTAGCACAATCCACTATTCTCTTTCTCGTGAAGAGCTACAATAGCTTATAACTGGGCTCTCTGACTTCTCTTCAGTCCCATAAAGCTCATCCTCTAGATAGCAGCCAGAAGCATCTTTTCAAAGTACAAATCAGATTCCTTTTCTTCCATCTTTAATCCCCTCAAAAGCTTTCTACTATATTTAAAATTATATCCAAACTCTTCATCATAGCATTCTGGACCTTATCTTTTGACATTGCCATCTGTCTCTCTCACTATATTCAACCATATTGATTTTTCTTCATATTCTGTGTATATACCTGGTACAATTCCAACTTAAAGTTTTTGCACTAGTATCTACCTCTAATTCGCTATCTTTTTTTTTTTATCACTCATCACTTAGGTCTCAACTCATTTGTTACCTCCTCATAGAAAAATTCCCTAATCATCTTCTCTAAAAGCAGTCACATACCTAGCTATTCTCTATTTCATTTTATTCATAGAAGTTGTTACCAGCTAATATTACGTTTTAAATTCATTTATTACTATCCATCTTCACCCACTGAAATATAAGCACTATATGGCAATAAATAAATAAATTTGTCTTTCTTATTTATCACTGTATCTCAGCACCTATAAGTCAACCTTGAATGCCATAAATGCTCAATGAATATTGCCTGAAGTAATTTATGAATGAATTAACCATCAAGAGCTCATAGTCCTTAACAGAGTAAGAGAATGGAGTTGCAAATACACATGGTTACATAGTGGCCTTATATTATGGAATCCAAAAGATAACCCATGGAGGAGGAAAATAAGGTAATTAAGCTCACCAAATTCACACCTGAAGAGAAAACAATAGTTTGAAGTCTGCCACAAAATCCTACAGTTTCTTTGTTTCCATGAGTAAGGATAGCAAACATGAAGAAAGACACATTAATGAGCAAGAAATGCACAACTGGTGTGAGAGGGAGTGTGTATGTGTGGGGAAGTGAGGGGAGGTTGCCAAAGGAAGGTAACCAAGCCCGGTTCCTCACTATAACAATAGAACAAATAACTTATATTGTCCCACTGAAAAAATCCAGGAGGTAATGGATCCTCAAGTACATAAACTCACATTGATAATATTAGATTCTCTTTCTTTATATGACAGGTCCTGTTTAGGACTTCAGTCTGCCATAAAAAGAATACCACTGGCTGGCTTAAACAACAGGCATTTATTTTCCCAGTTTTGGAGGCTGGAAGTCTAAGACCAGGGTGCCAGCATGGTCAATATCTAGTGAGAGCTCTCTCCCTGGCTTACAGATGATCATCTTCTGAGAGAGAGAGAGAGAGAGAGAGAGAGAGAGAGAGAGAGAGAGAGAGAGAAGAGCACCTTCTGGTGTTTTTTCATAATGAAGGTATTAATATCATCATGATTAAATCCTATCCTCATGACCACATATAAACCTAATAGGTTCAATCTGAAAATACCACCACATTGAGAGTTATGCCTCAATATATGAATTTGGTGTGTGTGGGGGGATGGGGGGTGGAGATGACACAATTCAGCTCACTAATGTAATAAACTGATAGAGAAAAGAGGCACGGTCAGGCAGACCGGCTAAATGATACAATAGAGTGAGTAGAATCTACAATCACATTCCCTTTGAAATTTACCTAAGTGGAACTCACAGAAACATTCCTATATTTCCAATTACTCAAATCTCATCACTCCCCTCTCCATCCTACTATCTTTATTGTTTGTTTGCTTTTCTACTATCTTTTTAAAATGTACTTTAAAGTATTACGTATGTCTCCTTTTTCCCCAATTTTAGCTCCCACTGCCCCAGTGTCCATATCCATTGTTATGCTAACATGAATGCATACAAGTCCTTTGGTTGGTTAATCTCTTACCCACCTCCCCTGCCTTCTTTCTGAGGTTGGACTGTCTGTTCAGTGTTTCTCAGTCTCCAGATCGATTTTTGTTCATCAGTTTATATTGTTCATTATATCACACATATGAGATCATGTGATATTTACTTGCTCCTACTGGCTTACTTCTCCTAACATAATGCTCTCCATGTCCATCCATGCTGTGGCAAGTGGTAAAAGTTCCTTTTTCATAGCAGCATAGGATTCCACTGTGTAGATGTATCACAGTTTTTTTAAAACATTTTTATCTTTATTGTTCAGTTTATTAATTACATTGTTCCCTTTTTTTTCACCCTATAGTTCCCCTCCACATGGTACCCATCCCACCCTCCGCCCTCACCCTCTTCCACTGTCCTATCCTATAGTTGCATGATTTTTGTCCAGTCTCTTGCTGCACTTCCCACAACCCCTTTCTCCCCAAGAGCTGTCAGTCCATTCCCTCTCTATGTCCGTGATTCTGTTACATTCACCAGTTTATCCTGTTCATCAGCTTATTAATTCACTTGATTTTTAGATTCATTTGTTGATAGATGTGTATTTGTTGTTCCTAATTTACACTTTTATCTTTTTCTTCTTCCTCTTCTTAAAGAATATCTTTCAGCATTTCGTATAATATTGGTTTGGTGGTGATGAACTCCTTTAGCTTTTTCTTATATGCGAAGCACTTCATCTGACCTTCAATTCTGCATGATAGCTTTGCTGGATAGAGTAATCTTGGTTGTAGATTCTTGCTGTTCATCACTTTGAATATTTCTTGCCACTCCCATCTGGCCTGCATCGTTTCTGTTGAGAAATCCGCTGACAATCATATGGGTGCTCCCTTATAGATAACCATCTGTTTTTCTCTTGCTGCTTTTAATATTCTCTCTTTGTCTTTTGCTCTTGGCATTTTAATTATGATGTGCCTTGGTGTGGTCCTCTTAGGGTTCCTATATGTTGGGGTTCAGTGCGCTTTTTGACTCCTAAGTCAATTTCTTTCACCAGGTGTGGGAAGTTTTCGGTCACTATTTCTTCAAATAGGTTTTCATTGTCTTGCTCTCTCTCTCTTTCTGGCGCCCCTATAATTCGGATGTTGGTATGCTTGAGGTTGTCCCAGAGGCCCCTTACACTATCTTCAATTTTTTGGATTCTTTTGGTTTCTTGCTTTTTCAGCTGAGTGGATTTTACCTCTTTGTATTTCAAATTTTTAACTTGGTTCTTGGGGTGCTCCAGAGCACTTTTAGGTCTTTGTATAATATTTTTTATTTCAGTCAGTGTATGCTTAATTTCTGGTTGGTCGTTTTTCATATCCTTGAGAGTCTCCTTCATATCCTTGAGGGTCTCATTCATTTCCTTGTAGGACTCATTCATTTCCATGTTGGTCTTGATCGTTTCCTTGCAGGACTCGTTCATATCCTTGAGGGTCTTGGTCATTTCCTTGTAGGACTCATTCATTTCCACGTTGGTCTTGATCATTTACTTTGCGGTCTTGCTTATTTCCTTATAGGCCTTGACCTTTTGTTGGAGCCTCTTGAAAAGCCCTATAACTGTGGTTTTGAATTCCATGTCCAGTCTTTTTTTTCCTCCAATTCTTTCACATCTGATTTCTTTCCATGTCTCTGCATGGCGGCTGCTTCCCTGAGTTGGTCAACTAGCTTTGTGTGGTAGACTTCCTACTAGGGACAGTGGCTCAGCCTCCCCAGTTACCTGAGGTGGATATGGGTTGCACAGTCTTGCTGAAGTTAAGCTCAGGTTAATCATTGTTAGCACTTGGAGGGGTTGACCTCCAGGCCAATTGTCTGTGAAGCTCAGCTGTGCTCAGGTTGGATGGGCGGACTCTCCGGGCCAAGCAGACAGCGTTAGCTCCACTCTCTGTGGCCCCAGGGACTCTGTTCCAGGGGTAATGGACGCCAGCACCTTTGAGAGAGAGCCGCTGCCAAGCTCCACCAGCTGCAAGGGAATTCAGACTCTCCCCAAATGAGTCTGCATGCCCAATGTCTCACCCAGGCTTGTAAAACAAAGCAGTCTGATGGTTTTCCGAATGAGAGAGCGAGTTGCAGAGCGCTCTCTGCGTGGTCACGCAGCTAAGCTGTTCACGCAAGCTGCCTTCTCCACAAGCCAGCAGACCCGGCAGTACCCGAGCTTCGGCGTGCCCTCCCACTGTCCAGATTTCACCCCTTATGATAGTGGTTTGGTTCCCTGGACTTCGCCCAGAGCTGGAGAATCAGTCCAGTGGGACATCTTTGTCTCCCCGTTCGAGAAAACTGGCCAGTTTTCAGCCACCCACCCTCTCCGCTGGTGCGTGCTCCAAACCTCTCTCTGCAGGAATCTTTCAACGCTGTCCACCACCGCTTCTTTGAGTCACAGTGTCTTATCTTCACTTTTATTTGTGGAATTTTCACTCGGCCAGCTTTCTGGTGATTCTGGAAGGTGTTTGTTCTTTCGTTAAGTTGTAGTATTAAAATTGCTGAGTATGACGGCAAGATAGGTGTTTTACCTATGCCGCCATCTTGTTTCTCCCTTGTATCACAGTTTTTTAATCCATTCACCTGCTAATGGGCACTTAGGCTGTTTCCAAATCTTAGTTATTATAAATTGTGCTGCTATGAACATAGGGTGCATGTGTCCTTTCTGATTGGTGTTTCTGGTTTCTTGGAACATATTCCCAGAAGTTCGATAACTGGGTCGAATGGGAGTTCCATTTTAAATTTTTTGAGGAAACTCCATACCGTTAGTAGCTGCACCAGTCTGCATTCCCACCAGCAGTGCAAGGGTTATTTTTTCTCCACATCCTCTCCAGTTCTTGTCCTTAGTTGATTTGTTTATGGTAGCCATTCTGTCTGGTGTGAAATAGTATCTTGTGTTGTTTTGATTTGCATCTTGGAGATTAGTGACTTGGGCATGTTTTCATATGTTTCTCAGTCTTCTGTATCTTCTCTTTTAAAAAGTGTCTATTTAGGTCATTTGCCCATTTTTTTATTTGATTGCTTATCTTCCTTTTGATAAGATCTAGGAGTTCCCTATAAATTTTGGAGATTAACCCCTTATCTGAGAAAGCATTGGCAAATATGTTCTCCTAATGCAGTAGGATTTATTGTTGTTTTGTTGATGGTGTTTTTTGTTTGCTTTTTGCTGTGCAGAAGCTTTTAATTTAGATGTAGTCCCATTCGTTTATTTTTTCCTTAGTTTTCATTGCCCTAGGAGCTGTATCAGTGAATATATTGCTATGACATTCTCTGATATTTTGCTGCCTATGGAGTCTTCTAAGATTTTTATGGTTTCCCATCTCACATTTAAGGTCTTTAACCATTTTGAGTTCCTTTTTGTGGTCTACTTTAATTTTTTTGAATATACATGAACAATTTTCCCAGTACCATTTATTGCAGAGACTGTCTTGACTCCATTGTATGCTCTTGCCTCCTTTGTCAAATATTAATTGAGCATAATGGCTTGGGTCGATTTCTGGATTCTCTGTCATGTTTCATTGTCTATATGTCTTTTCTTATGCCAGTACCAGGTAGTTTTGACAACAGCGGCTTTGTAATTTAGCTTGGTATCTGGTATTGTAATCCCTCCAACTTTGTTCTTCTCTACTACCTTTCTAAACCACCATGTGGTAAATATAAAGATTTTTGTGCTCTCAAGTCGATTACTGGGATCAAATTACATAGCCAGGAAAATAATTCCTTTGTTTTTAATAGGTAATAATTCCAACATTCATATTAAGGAAGTAATATGTTGAAAGTTACACTGAAAAGATTTTAAGCCAGTTTTGGGACACAGAAATCTTGTCCACCAGCAATAGACATTTTCATTTAAGTTCTATTGTTCCAAGAGACCTATAACTTAGTTTATTTCTGAGAGAATTAAACAGAGATTTAAGGATTGCTAAATATTTGGGTCACTATGACCCTTACTCTATATTTCACAGTTCAATTTTATATTTCTAAACATTGTCTAAATAACTGAAAATCAGGAATATCCCCATTCTCCACAAATTTGCATCTTCTTAGGGAAGCAGAACACCATACACTGGTTCCCTTGGTACTTCAGGTGGCAAATTTTATCCTTTCCTAGGCCAATGAAGAACTTGAAAGCACCTTGTTCTCTTGCCAGCTGTCTTCAAGGACAGCATGCTCCTTAAGACCAACATAACAAAGAATATTATTGAATATGGACCAATAATTCAAAGAGTTGAAATTATCATGATTTCTAGGAAGATAAAAGCATCAACTAGAAAGAAAAATCTCAGTGATCAACTGATTATGAAGAAATTATGGGTGTGGAAACTGTCAGTTTTCCAGAACTTATGCTTTACACAAGAAACCTTTTATGGTAAAATTCCAACTAACTCTGACTAATCAATTACTTTACTTTTTAATCTATAGTTTACCTCTGTTTATTTACTGCTTTGAAAACACTACTTTGAGATGCAGAGTTGTCATTGTGCAAGTAAATGTGTGCTCTCCCTAACTAATTTGTGTGTTTCATATAACTGTTTCTAAGTATGGATTTGATTACCTGAGCTTTGTGTTCTAAATTTCACTTTTCTGCACTTCTTATTACTGACACAATAATTTAATGTCATGGGGAAGCATAAGAGCTATGGTTGGCAAAATCTCACTTATGCACCAAATATAGCATGCTGAATAGTAAAATGCAATGATTCTCTGCAACAATAAAAGCTATATGGTTTAATTTTGATGTCCAGATATCTCTCTCTTGGCCTCCCTTCAATAGACACTCTATGTTCCAGTGTATTCCTCTTTAATATATAGATATTTATTTTAGAGAGAGAGGGGAAGAGAGAGGGAGACAGAATCATTGATGAGTGAGAAACCTCAATTGGCTGCCTCTTTCATGGCCCTTACTGGGGTTTGAGCCTGCCACCCATGCATGTGCCCCGATTGAGAATCAAACCAGCAACCTCTTAGTGCATGTGTCAGTGCTCAACTACTAAGCTACACCTCTTTCAATAGACACGCTATGTTTCAGTGTATCCCTTTTGTAGCTGCAAAAAAAAAGGTAATAATTGAATGGAGCAAACACACTATAGTAAACTAGCCCTTCCTCTCCCAATCCTTTCAGTGTTTCCTCTTTTTTGATTTTTTAAATTTGTCTGATAAAGATGTATATGTGGGAGGAAAAGAAGAAGGTAAGAAGGGGAGTCATTGCATCCTCAGACCCCTACTGCCAACTGAATGAGAATTATAGGAGAAAGGAGACCTACTGACTGCTTCTTTCACATTATTTCATTTTCCTAATACTGAAGAAGAACTTTAATACTGCCTTCTTCTCCCATTAGTGAAGCAATAAAGAAAAGGATAGTATATGGTAGCCCACCTTGAAGAAGATGTCAATGAGGGTATAAATAGAGTGTGTCTCTGATGTATTTGACAAGCTGATAACTGCTCGTAGTGTTTTTCCAAAACTTTTAAATAATTACATTATTTAAAACTATGCTTAATCTTCATCTCCCCCTTTTCATTTCCCCATATCAAACAGGAGCCTGCCTGTACTACCACCACCTCTAGATGGTCTCTTTTAGCTGACACACTCCTTCTGTACTAGGCCCACTATCCACACACATAGTATAGGTGAACCAATTAGGCAGAATGTAATTTTATTGTCACAAACTCTAAGATGGAAATTAGGAAACCAAGAATTATACATCAGAACACATACACAAAACCCACTGTGTTAGCTGAAAAGAAATTGTACTAACTACTAACTATCTTCTAATCATATATGATCACTTTTCAACCACAAGATGCATAAAAATACTCAATTAGAAATCATAAAATCATAGAATTGTCAAATGTCAAAGTGAGAAGGGAGTGTAGAGCTAAATTAATTTAATCCCCTTATTTAACTTTTTGAAGGTCATTCACTTAGATGAAAATGGAAGTGAAACTAAAATCATGGCCGAGTTTACACTCCTCTATGTCAAAATAAACAAATATTCAACTAAGAATTTAAGGATCCATGGATTTATCCTCTAAATCAAGAAGCATCAATCTTTTTTTATGCGTTTCTGTACCTCCTACTTCCTGTAAACTAGCAGTCTTTTCAAGCAAAAATGATCCCATTCATCATGTTTGAACGCCCCTGCTCTTTTCTGTACTGCTTTGCTGCTGTTGTCATTTCCCATGACACTTTCCTTCTCCTGTCTCTGAACAGCCCCCGCGAATGAGCAATTCCTAAATGCATTTGCTATGACATTTGCATAGGCAGCCACTCAAAGAAAAGGTCAGTCAGTGCCGGTATACTCTGTTTCTAAATATACACTTAAAAACACCAGACATTACAATATTGAATACTAATTGCCTAAAGACTTCTAAAATCCAAGATTCCTGAGAAAATAGAAAATCCAATGAAAGTTGTGATGTATTTATCAAACTAAAAAAGGAATACACAGGGGGAATGAAGAGATGTCACTTCTCTACTGAACTGGAGAATTGTGCTGAAAGTTCTGCAGGAGAGTGACACAACTCCTCATTCCTCTATCTTTATACTTGTCCATTTTTCAAATACCTTAGAAATTCAGGCAGACCCCATGCATGTTCTACTAGTATGGTAACTAGAAATAGGAAATCAGGTATCCACAGAGCCTCCAAACACAGAAATGAAACCACAAAAGAAAGGAGTAATTATATATAGCCATTTTGCTTTGTATTTCTGATGTTAGTCATGCCCTAGTACCTGTTAGTTTGTTTTGAACCCTGAATTTTCTCCAACAAAACATTATACTTTCTGTTTTTCTTAGATGCTGCCAAATATTAATCAGATGGGTATACTCAAAGACATTCACAATCATACTCAACCTATACCTTCTAGTCTCATCTTCTACCAGTCTTTCCTGTGCTACAGGCACACTGGACAACTCTAAGTTACTACACACATCTTGTATTTCAATGGCTGATATTTTCCCTTCTATATATTTACAAATGTTGTTTTAAATTGCTAAAATGTTTCAATTCCCTTTTAATTCCTCAAGGCTTATTTAAAAAGTCATTTTCCCTTTAAAGTCTTCCATGATCCCTACTGCCACTCAAAATTAATTGCGGTCTATATAATTTATATTCTATTAATTCAATTATTCACAATTTATTAAATATCAAGTATTTTCAGGTATTTTTCTAAGCATTGGGAATACAGCAAAAAGATAGACGTAGTTGCTGACAGAATTTATAGGACAACAGGAAAGATAAGTAGTTACAATAAATGCTCATCATAGGAGAAGTACAAGTGGCTATGAGCTGTCACTGCAAAGGTCTGACATAGTCTAGAGAGGTCAGAGAAGGTTGACCTGAAGAAGGATTTCAATTGAGATGAAAAGTAGGAATGTTAGTTAGCCTGATACAGAGGTTATTGCCTTCCAGACAGAGAATATAACCATATAAAAACAATCAAGCAGGAAAGAACAACAACAACAAAAAACTTGGGCTTACAAGGAACTGAAAGAAGGGGAGAGTAGAACAACAGAGTATTTAGAAGGCCAAGCATCATAGGCTACATTAATAAATCTGAACCTTAAGTAAGAGAATAAGAAGAAGTCAGTGAAAAGTATCAGCCTGGAGATGTTTGGAGGGAACAAAAGTAGATACTGAAACATGACAGTAGTTTGGAATACAGTGATGGAAAACAGTAAATACATTTGAAGGATATTTGAAAGGGGAATCTACAGGACTTTAATAATGGGATTTATGAAAAAAGATGGAAGATATCAAGAATGTAAAAAAAATTGATAATGTTTTATTTGCTTGAGGTAAGGAATAATAGAGAAGGTCCAATATTGGTTTCAGGCACTAGGGTGGTTTTAGAAATGCTGAATTTGAGGCTTATAAGATATACAAGTGGATATAATAAATAGCTGCTGGAGTGCAGAAGCAGCAGCTAAATTAAAGATGGGAAACAGATTCATCAGCTTTAATATGGTAATTGAAGTGACTGAAGTGCATAATTTTATTTAAGTCAAACAGTAGAGAGGGCAAAGAAAAGCCTTGTGACATCACAATAAACATTTAAGGGTTATATGGAAGAGCCATGAGAGGAGCTGAAGAAATAAAGATAGAAGAAAAAACAGGAGAGTGAGGATTCTAAATAACTAAGAAAATAGTAAGAAAGAGAGTGATCATCTGAGGTGAATATTTTAGTTGTCAAAAGCTTACAAGGAACTGAAAGAAGGGAAGAGCAGCACAACAGAGGACTCAGAAGGCCAAGCATCTGAATGATGGATTTAGCAACATGAGTATCATTGTAACCTTATCAAGAGCTATTTCAGTGGAGTTGTGTGGGGGAAGAAGACAGATTGGAGTGGGTTGAGGTGAAGAAAAGGAGTCAGAAATGTAAACAATTCAAGAAATTTGTGTTTAATGGTATGAGTAATATTGTTCAGTAACTGATGGGGCTAAGGGATCCAGGGGTTTGCTTACCTGTTTGTTTGAACATAGAAAAGACTATACCATGTTAAAAACAAACAAACAAAACAAAAAAACAAACAAACACAAAAGAATAATCCAGGGAAGGGTTGGTTAAAGATACAGGAAAGAAGTTAGATGATGGCATAAGTCTCCTGGGAAGACAGAAGGGGAAGGGATCCAGATACAGGTGAAGAGGTCGGCTTTTAATGGAAGGAAGGATATTCCTCCACAGTAACATTAAGAAAGAAGAGGGTAGTCAAAATTTCTACAGTCTCTAGGTTTGGAGGTAGATCTGTATAGATGGTGAGGACCATTGCTGAAATTTCTGGGGAGAGATAATGATGGGAGAGAAGTTTGAGAAGGCCATTTATACTCAAGTTATCATAATGTTGTTTTTTATTCTAGAGCTCCCCTATGGTTACTAAAGGATAGTGTAATGCAGTGGTTAAGACAATGGGATCAAGAGCAAGAGTTTCTGGTATGAACCTTGGTTCTAATGTCAACTGGTTGTATGACCTTGGGCAAATCACTTACCTTTTTATCAGTTTTAGTTTCCTTATCTATGAAAAGGGGATCATATTTTTATTTACCTCACAATTTTATTATGAAAATAAATTAATTATCATGTACGAGGGACTTAGGACAGTGCCTGACAAGCATTCTGTAGTGTCGTTTTCGTTATTAATAGTCTTCAAATATCACCTGAGTTAGTTTGTTATTATAGTATGTGGTGATGCAAAAGGCAACTATTAGTAATGATGTTTTCCTCCAAAAAGCTGATATTTTAATTTTAGTTTTATACCTGAAGTAAATTTTCAATAGGTACATAGCTTTGTGTACACACACACACACACACACACACACACACTCCCAAGAAATTGGTAAATAGCAATATATTCCAGTTGGGAGGACTCAGTCCATAGAGGCTGGAATTGTGAGTGTTTTTTAATAAAGAGCCTAGAGGATTGTGTCCTGAGCCCTAGGGTGATCTTTTTCTAAATCCAGCAACAGAGACAATACCAACAGTTGAGGTTTTCGGTTCTATTCTTACATTCTTCTCTGTCTTTTTATAATTTAGGAGAAGGAAATGTTCACATCTGTGGCTGGAAACATCACTGATTTTTTTAAGTTAAGGCAGTGGAACTCTTTCTTTCTGGAATAACTTTGCAAATATCCACAAAACATCTGGCTAAGTTCCATAGAAAGGGGCCCTCAAGTCAAATACACAAATGTTTGCTGCCCACATTCATTTCAAGAGCATTGTGCCAAATTAGTAACTTGAATATAAAGGTTTAAACATTGAAGATAATTTTTTTTCATTTTAAAAGATAGTGCCAGCTTGGGGAGAGTATATGAGAACAAGCAATTAAATGGAAGTAGTCAATATAGTCCTTGGACAGTCAAATTTTCCTAATACATTCCGAGTTAGTGAAAAATCTATAGATTACATGTGCATAATAAGTCAATTTATTATTTTAAGTAAATCCTGTACAAATGAAATGGTTAAATATTGTCTAGCAGAGGTCCTATCAGACCTGATCCTGCATGATTTATGATTAGTGTATTTATTTGTTAGTATGCAAATCAGTACTGTTGTAGTATTTGAGAAAAAATAGTGTGGTTTAATAACTGCAACGTTTCTCTTGCAATTTTGCTGCAACTATTCATTAGTGTTGCCAACCTCTTTTTTTCAGAGTACAAAGTTAAACTACAAACAAGAAGAAGTTCATGAATTTATACAATGTCAGTCCAGTTGTGTTAGACTGTGAAGATAATATGAAGATGTCGCAGACCTTTGAGTAAGTAGCAATTATGTAAAATGGATCCCTCAGCAACATAGATAAGGGACAATTTGGAATAAGCAAAGACAAAGCTACCCATTTTATAAGCTCATTTGCTCTCATTTGGACTTACATATATGTGGCAAAAATGCTTTGGCATAAAGATTCAAAATACATCTCTATCACTTACTAACTTTGTGACATTGAGCAAGCTCTTATATGCCTAGAGCATAGGTGATGCTCTTCACAAATGTGAATGAATAAGCATTATAGTGGCAATATAGTATAGAGGTTAAACAAGAAGGTTCTGAAATCAGACTGAGTTCAGAATTTTGATTCTACTACACTACTATATATCATTTTTATTAAGCTATTTAATCTCTTTAATATCGATTTCTTCATCTGTAAATGAAACACCTTATTAGTAGTCCTACTTAACCCAAAGGACTGCAGTGACTGCTTAATAAGAAAATCCACACTGAAACATTTAGCAGAGGATCTACAACATAATAAGCCCCCAATAAACTCTAGCTCTTTTACTTTGTTTTGTTTTGGACTTAGGATGATATTTTATTTCGGTGAGACTTTCTCCCTGACAGGTTTCACCTGATATCTTATAACTATAAAACCTTCAAATTTCAAATACTAAACACTAGCTTTTAAAGTGTTACCCCTAAACTTTCTTCATTTTGGCTTATGCCCAATCAACTCTACTATAAATGGCATTGTTAAAGACATTAAACTTGACCTCTGTATTGCTTAATTCAGTGAACATTTCTCTGTGACTTTTCAGCAACATTTAATGCACATAACTAATTTATCCTTATGGGAATGTGAAAACTAAAAAGTTTAAGAAGTTATGAGAGATACCTACTACTTAAAAGATTAAATTTTGGTTCAGGTGTTGGAAGGAGACTGACATCTTTGTCTCTGGAACACTAAAATGATCAGCTAAACAATCACATGCATATTGAATGCTCAACTTCCCAAAGATAAGGCTAGATTATATATTCTTTGAATGTTTCTTTTTGCTGTCTGAGATTTTTCCAAATTAGTGATGATAACAGCTACTATTTGTGCAGCAATAGCTAAAACACTGGCATGGCCATTTTACATGCGTTTGTGCAATCCTTGCAAAAAAGAAGTGTACATTCGCCACATTTTAAAATTGATGAAATAGACTTAGAAAAGCAAAAATAACAAGATTATGAAGATAGCTAGTGGTAAATTCAGAATATTAATTTATTAAGTCATTCTTCTATAAATCCAGCCAATGTTTATTAAACACCTACTATGTGATGGACACTGTTTTTAGCAATAGTATTCTGCATTGAATATAATAGGTAAAATGTATAATGTATACCCTTGTGGAACTTGTATTTTAGTAAGCAGGTAATATGACCCAGAACTATGTGGTTCCAAGGTCTTATTTAGTTATATAATCTAGTACAATGTACTCTGAATGGCTTTAATGTCATGTTACCATTTCATAGTAAAGTTGAACTTTTTCATTTTTAAACACAGTAGAACCATGCATTAAGGAAACAAAACTTTAAATTCTTCCTCCTGGGACTCTCAACAGGTTCTGAACAGCAGCAACTCATCTTTATGCTGTTACTGTGCATGTATCTGGTCATCATGGTAGGGAACTTACTTATCATCCTGCCCATTATCAATGATGCTCGCCTCCAAAGCCCCATGTATTTCTTCCTTGTCAATTTATCATTCACTGATATCTGCTTCACAAACATGGCAATCCCCAAAATGTTGGTAGACATCCAAAGCCAGAGCTCAACAATCTCCTTTTCAGGATGCCTTTCACAAATGTACTTTTTTATGTTGTTAGTGGACCTGGACAATTTCTTTTTGGCAGCCATGGCATGTGACCGGTACATTGCTGTCTGTTATCCATTACACTATGCTGCATTACTGAGTCCCAAGCATTGTGCCCTGTTGGTAGTAACCTCATGGATCATCTCCATTCTTGTCCCAATACTGCATCTCAGTTTGCTAAACCTCTTGACTTTCTGTAATAAGAGATAAATCCCACACTTCTTCTGCGAACTGGAACCCATTTTAAAGCTTGCTTGCTCAGACACCCAAACCAACACTTGACAATCTTAGTCATTGGTGGAGCAGTAGTTTTTATACCCTTCACCATTATTATTATTATTATTATTATTATTATTATTGTTTAGCTTGCCAAAATAAAGTGAACAGTTTATTAAATTTTATTAACGTTGTCTAATATATGTTACTTTTTTTTTACTTTTTATTTTTTTATTCTTTAAAGTATTACAAATAGTAGTATATATGTTTTCCTTTTTTCCTCCCATTGTCCTCCCCTGAGCCTCCCTTACTCCCCAGCACATGTCCTCACCTGCCTCCCCCGCCTGAGTGTCTTGTATCCATTGGTTATGCTTATATGCATGCATACAAGTCCTTCAGTTGATCTCTTACAGCTCCTGCCCCCAACCCTCCCCAGCCTTCCTCCTATAGTTTGACAGTCTGTTCAATGCTTTTTTGCCTCTGTATCAATTTTTTACCCTGTTTCTTTTCTTTAAAAATATCTTGCATCTGCATACTGGAAATAAATATATAAGAACAAAAAATGTTTGAGTCTTAGTTTCAATGTCCAACTGTTCTGAGTCCCAGTTTCAATGTCAAATAGTTCCTTATGTGTATATGTCAGCAATGGTATGCCTTATTGGTTGTACTGCTCTTCGGGTTCCTTCAGCCAAGGAGAAGTGGAAAACATTCTCCACTTGTAACTCCCATCTCTCAGTTGTGTTACTCTTCTATGGGTCCATAATTTCAGTCTACTTTCTCCCTTCTTCTCATTATTTAGCAGAAAGGGATAAGGTAGCTGCCATTATGTATGCAATTGTAATTCCCATGATGTACCCCTTCATCTATAGTCTAAGAAACAAGGACATGAAAGGAGCACCGAGGAAACTATTCAGCAGAAAACCATATTTTGGACATTAAATACACCTTTATCAACTTTTTAGACTTCACTGAGCACATAGAAGAGCCAAACTCTCAGGTTACTGTGGAAGTTTTCACCCATCCATTTCTTGATCCAAATCCAGGTCTAAGACTATAGATCAGACTTATCTCTTCACAAAAACATAAAAAAATAAAAATGTTCTTTTATTCTATAGTCCGTCACCACTTACATGCAGAATTTTCTCTAAATAAGGTAATGGTTATATAGTCAGGACTTAATAGTTTCTCTATAATTTTTGGGTGTTTTTCCTTTTTCTCTCTACTAAACCTTACATGTTAGATCACTGATGGGAAGAAGGAAGGAAACAAGAAGAGGGAAGGAAAGAAGAAAAGAAGGAAGGAAGGAAGGAAGGAATAAAAGAAAGAAGAAAGGAAGGAAGGAAGAAAAGAAGGAAGGAAGGAAGGAAAGAAAGAAGGAGGGAAGGAAGGAATGAAAGGAGGGAGGAAAGAAGGGATGAAAGAAGGAGGGACAAAGGTAGGAAGAAAAGAATTTATGATTATACTTCAAAATAT
Organism: Antrozous pallidus; assembly: GCA_027563665.1. Classification (NCBI taxonomy): domain Eukaryota; kingdom Metazoa; phylum Chordata; class Mammalia; order Chiroptera; family Vespertilionidae; genus Antrozous; species Antrozous pallidus. Next base: position 37,342,189 of record CM050509.1, on the reverse strand, counting down.
CTTATAGATAATACCCTGTTAAAGTTCACAACTTCCAAACAATAACTTGATTTTCACAATAACACTCTGAGGTAAATAATATACCACTTTCATGTACTAAGCAAGGTAAAAGATATGCTAGTAGAAGAAAAACAAATGCAAAAACAATCATGTCATTTGGTCTGTTCTCTGCCCTACAGAGGATCTCCACCAAAGTTAATATTTTTTCAGCATTTAAAATCCCCTACCACTTGAACTCACCACATTTTCAGAAGTATGAACCATTGTTCACTTTCCTCACCATTCTTAGAACATTCCATTTTTCAGCTACATTGAACACTTAATGTTTTGAGCTGTCTATGAACTTACATGACTCTTGCTTTTGTGTATGTTACATCTTCTCCCTACAATACCTATTACACTTTCTCTTCTTACAGTCTCTGTGAATTCTTTCATAATAATTCCCTTCTATCCTCTAGGCCCTTATAACACCTTATGTTGCTATTGTATCACCTATCACAATGAATTATAATTATCAGAATATTTATTGATGTTAACCAGGAATTTAACAGTCTGCACTATTTATTTATTGATTGATTTTTAATAACTCTTTATTGTTGGGATTATTACAGGTGTTCCTCTCCCCCCCTCCATAGCTCCCCTCCATCCGAACCCCCACCACACCCCATGCTAATGTCTTTATCCATAGGTGGAAGATTTTTGTCCAATCTCTTCCCGCACCCCTCACACCCTCTTCCCCTTGAGAATTGTCAGTCCACTCCCTTTCTATGTCCCTGATTCTATCATATTCATCTGTCCATTCTGTTCATCAGATTTTTCGTTCACTTGATTTTTAGATTGTTGGTAGGTATGTATTTGTTGTCATTTTGTTGTTCATAGTTTTTATCTTTACCTTTTTCTTCTTCTTCCTCTTCTTAAAGAATACCCTTCAGCATTTTATATAATCCTGGTTTGATAATGATGAACTCCTTTAGCTTTTTCTTGTCTGCTAAGCTCTTTATCTGACTTTCAATTCTGAATGATAGCCTTGCTGAGTAGAGTAATCTTGGTTGCAGGTTCTTGCTGTTCATCACTTTGAATATTTCTTGCCATTCCCATCTGGCCTGCACAGTTTCTGTTGAGAAATCAGCTGACAGTAGTATGTGTATTCCCTTGTAGGTAACCAACTGTTTTTCTCTTGCTGATCTCAAGATTCTCTCTTTGTCTTTTGCCCTTGGCATTTTAATTATAATGTGTCTTGGTGTGGTCCTCTTTGAATTCCTCTTATTTGGGATTCTCTGCACTTTCTGGACTTGTAAATCCATTTCTTTCATGAGGTAGGGAAAGTTTTCTGTGATTATTTCTTCTAATATGCTTTCAATAATTTGCTCTCTCTCTTCTTCTGGCACCCCAATAATTCGGATGTTGGTATGCTTAAAGTTATCCCAGAGGCTCCTTACACTATCTTCATATTTTTGTATTCTTTTTTCTTTTTGTACACACAGTCCACAAAGAGGTGCACCAAGAATGTCCACTTCAGGTAAAAGGGAAGGTTGAGACACCTAGCACATAAAGCTACCAACTCAAGGAAGCAGTGAAAATGCAGAGACAAAGAAACATATCACAAATGAAAGAAATGGAGGACATAGAATTTAGGACCACATTTATAAGGTTACTCAAGAATCTTCTAAAAATCGCTGAGAAACTTGATGAGACCTTCAAGGACCTTAATGAGAATGCCATGAAAATGGAAAAAGACCAGTCAGAAATTAAGGATGCACTGTCTGAAATAAAGAATATACAGAAATTCAATAGTAGATCAAATGACTCCAAGAATCAAATCAAAGATCTGAAATATGAGGATACCAAAAACACCTAACCAGAAAAACAGTCTGCACTATTTAATTAATGTCTGTAGCCCTAACCTGGGATAATGCCTGGAACAGAGAAGGTGTTCAGTAAGCCAAATTGAATTTAAAAAGTTGCCATCTTTCAAAACGGAAAGTTTAGTTTTAGTTTATCTTCTGCTAACTTGTTGAGTAATACTAGATGAATCAACTAATCTCTCTGAGTTTTAATGTCACATTGAAACAATCTATGAAACAGTATACTAACATTTGCCTCCTAGCTACCTCCATTGACAATATGAAAGATGTTTGAGGTTAAAATATTTTAAGACAGAAGTCTGTGAAAGTGCCACATTAATTAGGTGCCAGGAAACCAAAATATATCAAAAGAAAGTTACACAAGAACTTGAGAGCTTGAGACACATAAGGATTTTTGTGTGGATATGGGAGCTAAGATAAGATATTTTAGCTAGCTCTTTTATGCTGTATCTGTGTAATATCCTAATGTTTGATCATGGATGAAACTTCAGGTTTGTCATGCACTTGGTACTGCTAAAATGTATTGCATTGAGATAATGGGATAGTTGCATGAACCTAGCATCTTTATTCCAAAACACCTTCAGAGTATATGATTTTGTGCTTACTCAGGCACCACAATAGTCTAGTCAGTGCTACTCAAAGTGTAGTTTTCAGACTTGTGTTAATCACAAAACTATTTGTTACTGATTAATAAGTTTAGAAATTGAGATAAAAAGCTTACCATTTGAAACAGCATGAATGCACCAGTATGGTATTATACTGTCAAATAACTCAGTCAGAGAGAGACAAATATCATGTGATTTCACTTATATGTGGAACCTAAAGAACAAAATAATCAAATAAACAGAACAGAATCAGACTCATAGATACAGAATACAGACAGGGTTAGAAGAGGGAAGGGATATTGGAGGGCTGAGTGAAAAAGATGAAGGGATTGAAAAGTACAAATTGGTAGTTATAAAATAGTAATGGGGATATAAAGTACAGCATAGGGAATATAGTAAATAATATTGTAATAACTGTGTATGGTGTCAGATAGGTACTAGTTTTATTGGGTTGATCACTTTATAAATTTTATAAATGTCTAATCACTGGAATGTACATCTAAAACTAATATAAAATAATATTTAATATACATTGTAATTGAAAAATAAAAATTTAAAACGGAAATTGAGATGAACATTTAGAAGCATGGAGCAATTTCATGCTGCCATGAAATTTTTATTTTATTTTACAAAAGTATCAGTCTACAAAAATTTGGACATTGAAAAATACTAGAAGCACTAGATTCTTCTTTTTCTCCTTCTTCTGCTTCTTTTCCTCCTCCTTTATCTTCTTCTTTTAAAAAATCTTAAACAAGATTTTGTATGGTGAATAACTTTTTGGCCAATGCAATAGGATTTGATATGGGTTAATTATGATTTAAAGTAAATTATAGCAGGGTCAGTAAACACACACACGTACCCTTTACCCACTACATTTCAGAATATTCTATTTTGACATATTCAGTATAACCATATATTTGTTACCTAATTTGTTAATGTAAGGCCATGACCCTTTCTGTGACTATGGATTGACTGATTGAGTTCTGTGTATCATTCTTGAATAAACCTTATCCATAATGAATCGTTTTTGACTTCCAGTTTCAGTTTTTTTAAGGTGAAGCAAGAACTTGAAGATAACTCAAAGAAAGCTAAATGCATATATCTCTTTGGATAGCTTTTAATTTTTGTTGCCAATCATAAACAAGTTCAACTGACACACACAACTTTTGGAAAACACAAATGACTCTCAGTAAGATAACACAGAAGTGATGGTACAGGACCAATGTAGGCATATAGAGAGTAATTGACTAGCTATAAATATTCATCAAGGCATGACCATTGACCAGAATGTTGTGCACAGAGAATATAAAATGTCTTTAATCTAGAGATATATTTACATCAAGATAAGTTAAGAAAGAGGTTAGTGTATGTTTAAAAGATATAAGCTGCTCTGATTCAAATTGATTAAGGGGACCTGAGAGCTTATTTTTCATATACATCTTATCTTATTTTGGCTCATATATAGAAAGTTAGTCTCTACTAGGAAGGAAGACTGTATATCAGCAGCTGACTACTGGTGGCCTGTGTTCTACAGAACATCACTTCTCCTCCCTTGTCCTTTTTAAACTACCAAAGCTTGATGTTGCTTGGTATATATAATTAATCCATACCCCATTAAACACACTCAACAAGTTGATGAGGGACAAGCAAAAACAGGAGTATACAAATAAGGAAATAATGGAATGGGATAATTGGTATACCAAGAAAATATTTCAGTTCCCTGATCATACCTTAAGGCCAGAAGAGGCCAAACCAAATAGTGTTTAACATAAAAGTTTGTTGAGGTGACAGAAAATATTCTGTAGTGTCTGAATTGACAGTGGGGTTATCAAAGATAAGGCCCTGTCTCCATGATGCTAATCTTCCTACTCTAAAGGAAAAGGAGTTCTTAGGAATATGTGGTTTCTAGAAAGCAGAAGCTATGTCTTTTTTACCCCTGAGGCCCAAATACCCACCTTGGTACCTTTCACAAAGTAGAAGCTACAACTGCTTGCAAACTAAATAAACAAAAATGTGCCTATAAGTGCAAGATTTTAAGTAGGACTATGGCTGAGTCTGGAATTTTAGATAAGTCAATCATCTGATCCCTACACATAAACAAATGTGAATGTGTATCAATAGCCAGACCAAATTTATCTATACTAATAAAATGGTAATATACTAATTAGTCTGGATAGATCTGACAACCTTCTAGACAAAGCTGCAGCAGCCGTGAGGGCCAAGGGGGCTGGCAGTGGCAGCAGCAGCAGCAGTGTAATGGGCGTTATGCCTTCCCCTGATTGGCCCAAGTTGCTCAGGCCATCAGTAAGACATCCCCTGAGGGGGAGGGGGAAGTCTGGACTGAGGGACTCTCCCCAGTGCATGAATTTTTGTGCACTGGGCCTCTAGTTCATAGATAAAAGTTGTAGTGGCTTATAGGATACTAGAGGCTCAGCATGACTGAAATCGTTTGAGGAGGTGCCCTGCCTCCTGCCATGCAAGAAAGCACCCTGCAGAAGGCTGGGACCCACTCCAGACTCACACAGGGCCAGTTGCCATGGGAGTCAGGCCAGACCAGTGCCACGATGGGCTAGGATCTGCACCTGACTCTCAGCATCCTCCAGGCCCCCTACCAGTGTCCACTTCAGGGCTGCCTGAGCTGCCACACCATCTCAGGCAGGCCCCCCTGCTTCTGTCTCCATCTCTGCTCTGGGCCTCACCTGTGTGCACAACCTCCTCCTGTCTGGTTGTGACGCAATACGGAGTCCTGGCCTAATTTGCATATTACATCTTTATTAGATAGATGATTTGAGATTCCTCAAAAGTCCTCCACCACAAAAAAGGCATGTGACATCTTTATGGGATACTACATGAAGAAATAAAGAAACTAATGCCTTTATTACATCTATATCTACTCACTATGCCCTTAATGTGAGATAACAACAATGGTTATTATCACTGGGAGTGCACAGTAGTCTAAGACAAGCAATCTTGATGCAGATCACTCAACAACAAAAGGAAAAACATTAATTAAATATACTGATAAATGAATAATGTTTTTACACTATGATCCAGCACAGAGCAAAATATCTACTGGAAATTATGGTGAAGGAAAGATTGTTTTTTGAAACTAAATCAATAAAACAGAAACAAATGAATCTGGCTTTTGTTTCTTAGCTGCATGACCTTGGGTAAGTCACTTTGCTTATTTAGTCTTCAAATTTCTTCTTGTGAAATATAAGGTAAATAATACTTATTTCAATTATTTTTTCAGTAGTTTAACAAAATGTTCTATAAAAATGCCTGACATTGATAGATGCTTAGTAAATGTAAATATCCTCTCTTTTTTCCTTCTTATTTTGTTACTACTCACCTGATGATGTTTTCCCATTGATTTTTAGAGAGAGAAAGAAAACTTCAATATGAGAGAGATTCATTGATTGGTTGCCTCCTACTTGTGCCCAAACCAGGGCTGGAATTAAAACTGCAACACAGGTATGTGCTCTTGATCAGGAATGAAACCTGAGACTCTTTGGTGCATGGGCTGATGCTCTAACCACTGTATATACTAGCCAGGGCTTCATTCCTTCTTACACATTTAGAGACTGAAGGCCCAAAAGAAAATTAATTCTGTTCCGAGTTACCTCTAAGCTTATCTCAAAGATAAGGGTATTTAAAAATCTTTACAAAAAAAGAAAGATGATAACTTGAAAAAATGTAAATGTGGAAAAAGGAAAGAGTGGTATAGAGAATAAGAGAAAATATTTAATCCAAGGTAATGTAATTACACCTTAAACATTAAGAAAAATAAGACATTTCTTAAGCATCTTCTTGTGTGGTTTGTGCCAAGACTGCCCTTGAACCATACAGAAAAGAAGACTTTTCAAGAAATCCCTCACTTGAATTTTTCTTAAGCAATAAATAATGGCACTTAACACAAAATTACTATCATGCAGTAAATAGATATGGTCTTTTCTTGGTCCAGAGAATAGTTGGAATAATATTGCACATATATATGGCAGCAGTCAAGCGTAAAGAAAAAGTGGAAAGGTATTTGGATTTGACTGAAGCAGAGAAGATCCTTGGGAGGGTGGCAACAATGAACATGTAGGAGACAAGGATCATTTGAATGAAGCCCTTGATGAAAGAGAACAAATAATTCATTATGTGGGTGTCTGAGCAGGAGAGTATCAAGAGTGAAGAAATGTCACAAGAGAAACTGCTCATAATTTAGACTTTTAGAAGTCAAATATAAAGGCCAAACATCCTAAAGAGACAGTATTGATAACTCCACCCATGTAGCACACAGACACTACTTAGTCACAACAAACTTTGTACATAGCAGCTGGAGAGGGGAGTTCTGGTCTATCCAAAGAAAGGACTTCTAAAGCATTCAGCATTAACTTGACTCCATTGTTTATTATTGAAACAGTATATACACAAAACAATAAAGATGAACCAATAGTCTAGGAAGGGGAAATAGCCTACATTTTTGAGAGTGGATGAAGCAAAAAGCTAAGAGGAAAAAAAAAGTGTCTGTTTTGCCTTTCACCAGAGGTCAAAGAATACATGCTAACATTATTACAGAGCTTAGCAAATTTAAACACATCTCTAAAATGATGTTTCATGTTGTTATTTTAAATGGAGAATATAAGCAATCTTGATTTGAAATCTTTCAGGCTAACAAAAGAAAGTATACTTTACACTCTAGTATCTAGAAGAGAAGTTCTGGATTATGTCTGCTCATCAGGATTCCATGTATTGATACCAGAACCCCACACTGGGTCTAGTTAATCTGAATCTCTGCATGTGGATCCTTATCACATTTTTTTTGTTTGAAGAAAAATGAACTTCATTGAGGTATAGGTTTCATCCAAAAATGTACCTAATGTGAGTGTACAGTGAATGAGTGGGGGCAAATGTGTATAGTTGCCCCCACAATCAAAATATAGAACATTTACATCACTCCAGAAAGTTCTCTCCTATCCCATCACAGTCAGTCTATCCCATCATTTACATCAGGCAAACACTGATTTATTTTCTGTTACTATGTATAGTAAACCCTAGATTTTGTGGACCTCAGTTTAATGGACTTCAGATTTAATAGACAAGATTTCTAGTCCTGTTGTTACATGTGAAAATTTACCTGTTGATTTTAAAATGCTTTTAACGAATAGTTGCTTATATTTAAACTAGAGGCCTAGAGCACGGAATTTGTGCATGGGGGCCGGGGGATGTCCCTTAGCACAGCCTGCATCCTCTCCAATTTGGGACCCCTCGAGGTACGTCCAACTGCCCGTCTAGGCCCGATCCTGGTAGGATCAGGCCTAAATAGGCAATCGGACATCTTTCTCACAATCCAGGAATGCTGGCTCCAAACTGATCACCTACCTGCCTCGCTGATTGCCCCTAACTACTTCTGCCTGCCAGCCTGATCACCCCTAACCACTACTTTGTCAGCCTAACTGATGTCTAACTGCTCCCCTGCTAGCCTGTTTGCCCCCAACTTCCCTCTTCTGCCAGCCTGGTCACCCCTAACTGCCCTCCTCTACAGGCTTGATCACCCCCAACTGCCCTCCCTTGCAGGCCTGGTCCCTCCCAACTGCCCTCCCCTGCTGGCCTGATCACCCACAACTGCCTTCCCTTGCAGAGCCTGGAACCTCCCAATGGCACTCCCCTGCTGGCCATCTTGTGGTGGCCATCTTGTGTCCACATTGGGGAAGGATCTTTGACAACATGGAGGCAGCCCTCTTGTGTGTTGGAGTGATGGTCAGTCTGCAAATTATTCTTTTATTAGATAGGATAAAGGCCTGGTGCATGGGAGCGGGCCAGATCAGGATGTCTGAAGAGTGTCCCAGATCAGGGTAGGGGTTTCCTTGGGGTGAGGAGCAGCCTGGGCGAGGGGCCTGTGGAGGTTTTCAAGGCTGGCCACGCCCCACAGCGACCCAAGTGAAGGCCCTGGGATCTGGGATTAATCTATGTCTATAATTGAAACTTTGTAGCCTGGAGAAGAGCCAAGCCTTCTGTTTGATCCAGGGTAGCAACCATTTCTGTTTGAAACATTGTAGCCTAGAGTAGACTAGAGTAGGCCTAAGCCAGCAATGGCAGACTGAAAGCTTTCCTCCATTGCCAGGGAACCCCAAGCCTTTGTTCTCTGTAGCTCAGTGGATGCTGCCATTTTTGTACCTTTTATAATTGAAACTTTGTAACATTGAGTGGAGGCCTAGGGAGGCAGAAAGCTTGGCTTCCTCTGTTGCTGGGGAAACCCAAGCCTTCCACCTGCTCTCAGGGGCGGCCGCCATCTTGGTTGGCATTTATTTGCATAGTTTGTTCCTGATTGGCTGGTGAGCATTGCTGTGGGCATGGCTTGTGTGTGGCAAAGGTATGGTCAAATTTGCATATTACTTTTTTTATTAGATAGGATTAACAGGCTATTTTTGTTATTAATTCATTTTTTATTTTTACCAAATTTTAGTAAATAGGCCATATATTGTAAAAAAAAATACACTGTAGTAATTTTACCAACATAAATAAATATTACATATCTACAACTATAGTCTCTACATATTAAAATCCAAGAGACAATGTTCAGTGAATAATTAACATGTGATCACAATGCATCATGTGCGGTAATTGGTCCTGTTGTTGTGTGTCATAACATTATGCAACATTTTTAATACACACTGACCAATGTTTCCACTTGCACTGAGCCATGCCCCAGCCATGTGCATTTGATTACTCATGGTGACTGGTGAATGCATGCATTTACTAGACTTACTCAGTATAAATTTAAAATTACAGTAATACATACAGAAAACTTCCCTGTTAAACTTTTCATGCATACTTAATTTTAATTACACAACTGTGCCTGCATAAGTAAAAATGAGTAAACTCACTAATTTATTATATAACAGACTTTCAACTTTAATGGACACCACCTCAACCAAATTAGTCCATTATACCTTGGTTTCACTGTATTTGTTTGTTTTAGAATTTTATATAAGTGAATGTATACAGTACCTAGTAAATACTATTTTTAAAAGTTTCCATAAGCGATTTTGATGGGAAATGTTGGGAACCACTAATACAGAGGTTTCCATAAAGGATAGAGTCAGAGATGACCAGTATGAGTTGGATATAAACCAAAGGGTTTATATTCTAGAAGCATATGTTTACTTAAATTATGATATGAAAAATAATTCTTAAAAATTTCTATGGTTCAAAACTAAGCGCCATACAAAATTACTGAACAAAAATTAAAATTTATATTTAATTTTACACTTATAGTAAACTTTAACTTTACTATGACTAAATTTATTAGATTTTGAAAATTTATTATGTGACAAATGTCTCTCTCAGATTCATTGTAAAATGCAAAACCTGTCAATGTTTAAAACAAATTCTGCCTCAGTAGAAAGTCATCAAGGTACTAAAGCACATTACTTAGCAGTATTACACTATAGTGCCACTGTCTCCATGGGTACCTTTGCATCTTTATTCTCAAGGTTTTCCCATTACAAATGAGATAATCAAGATGCTTTCAAATGTAGCTTCTGGTCTGTACATTCTGTGATTCTCTTTTACTGAAATACTTGATTTATAAATGCCTATCAAAGTATTTCTTACCACCAATACTTAATAGTTCGTTATAGTGTATGTAAGAAGTAGCTAAGAAAAATCTCATTGTAGGAGTTTGTAAGTTCAGGTTATTCCAGTTCCTAAGTTGACCACAGCAGCTGTGACAAAGATCTCAACGTGAGTTCTCTATTCTTGGAGCTAAATATGTTATTTGAATATTATGTTTTATATTTGTTATGCATTCTGTGTTGTTGTTGTTTTTAATCCTCACCTGAGGATATGTTTTTATTGATTTTGGAGAGAGAGAGAAAGAGAGAGAGGGGAGAGAGAGAAAGAGAAAGAGAAACATAGATGTGAGAAACATTGATTGGCTGCCCCCATGCAACCTAATTGAATCCTTAACCAGCCAGGGCTATTATTTCTAATATTCCTTTTGGAGTAATGTGGAAATTCTAACAAAATGCCAAACTTTATTTGAAGAAATTATTCTATCAAGCAGCTGTTTTAGTTTTACATTTTTCTCTTTTTACTGGGCAAGAAAGGAAAGGTACACAGAATTAAATAAACTACAAGTTTTGAATGTGTATAAGCAAAAGCATTTTTCTTTCTTCTACTTAATGAGCCACTCACACCAGAGGCATTTGAAATATAAATTCAGGTTAACTTAATACAGATCTTCCTAGAGTATCCATAAATTCAATGGGTCATGAAATTCTGATACAAGAGAAAGTCTATGTAATCCACAAAACTACCTTTCTATAGAGAGCATTTCTCAGAAATGTGTTTTCAAAGCAAGATAAGGAGCCAATCTAGGGAATGTGCTAGCTTAAGAAAAAAAAACCCTGTATGTACTTAAGTCACAATCTATAAACTATACATTGATGATGGTATGAAAAAGATTATCTACATCCATACTGATGAGAATCACTCACAGTCCTATTAAAACAAAAATTAATGTTTACTGACAGATCAAGAAAATATGATTCCATTGAAAACTGTCATAAATATAGTAGCATATGCATAAATCTAAATTTATTAAAATGTTAAATATCTGAAATGAAGTACTTTCAGAAACACTTGTAAGATAAGTCTTCCCAAGTAAATGAACTAAAAAAAATCATAAAAGATTCATTGTAAACATGAAAACCTCCTCACATGTATGAAATGTGAACCAAAAAGGTTACGGGCAGTTTCAGTTCATGTAAGCAAGAAGAGTATGGCAGACATTTTACCTCAAAGGACACCCCCTCAACTTTACTTTGATGCACCAAAAAAAATATACCATGCCATAAAGGGAAAACACAGCCTAAGGGAAGAGGAGGTGGAAGAAGAGACCAAGGTAAAAGGATGCAAGTGCTCAGTACTGATCCCAGAGAACATCACAACTCTAGGCAGATCATCTGAGCACCCATTTAACTCTGTCATATCCCCTGCCCACTCATGCTCAGGCCTTCCCTCTAGTGCCCTTGAGAAAAAAATCCTTAGATCATGCTCACAATTAGTACAAAGACTAATTGTAGCTCCCAAGGATTCCTGGGAGTTGTTTGGTGTAGGAGGGGAAAGGGGGAAGATGGCCTGAAGAAGAGAGAGGTGGATTGTTAACAAAGGTGACACCAGTGGATTCAGTTAAAGAAGTCTGGTACAACTGGGAGAAGTTGAGGCAATATATTTCCTTTCTCTTCCTGCATCTGGGTAGAGCTATGCCTCGTGACCACCACTCTCTTACAAGTGCCAATGTTCTTGCAAAACTGACCAAAGCTAAATGACCTAGTAGACAAAGCAAAAATGTTGTTCCTGGAGTTTCTCTTCAAAAATGATAATTTGCCACATCAATTTACCTTTCCAGGCACGAAGCATCAGAGGATTAGCTATTAAAAGAAATACACTTTCTCACTCATTACAGTCTGTAATGCAAAACATCCAGAGATTAAAAGAGTCCAGTTTTCACCATTAAAGTAGAAATTATTTCCAGCAGCTTTGGGAGAAAAATGCAATTATTTTCCTTTCGTCACAGTTTCTACATTCACCTAAAGATGAGAATTTCCTATTCAAATGGCCTTGTCTTCCTTTAAATAATGTCAGTGAATGATCTCCCCTCACCTGGAGGTAGGGAGGCTGGCCCCTGAGTTCTCAACATTTGTGATGCAGGTTCACTAAGGACAGGGGTAATTAAACAGTGCTGAGTCATTGCAACCCACATTCTAGTCAGAGAAATAGGAAACTTTTCATAGGAGAAAGAGAATAAACAATTTAGGCAGAATCCATCTGTTTTTACCAATACCAGAATCCACTCAGACCAGATTGCTGCAGGCTTTATCAGTGGTTTACTTGTGGAGATATCCAATGAGCTCCTCTTTGAATCCTCATGGATCTGCTTAGCCACAGCTATTTCCCCACTTGCCTGCCACCACAGAGAAAGAGAGATAACCATAGCTCCCCCTACACTAACTAGAGCTTCTTTGCTATGGCAGATCTCTGCCAGCTTGGCTGTTGAGTGAAATTGGCTCAGGTGGCAATTTGTATCCCTGAACAATTCACTGGGCTTTGTTCTGGCCACTGTCTCAGTCAGTCTCTGATTAAGGTCCTCTCCCTCTCTGTTTCAAAGAAGAACTCAATAAGATAGTATGGAGATCTCAGTCCAAACTTGTCCTCATAAATTCAGGATCAACATTCTGAAAATAGCTCATTGACACCATATGGAATCATAAACAGTCTCATCACCACCCAATAGGGGTATCCAGAATAGATGGAGCAGGAGTTCATCTCCCCCTACACGCATATCTTCTTATTCTGATTTTGCTTCAGTATTTTTTTATCATAGTTCATGTATTGATATGTATTTTTAAGAGACTTACCAGTAAAAGGATCAAATAGGAAGTTCTAAGAGATATATTTCAGAAAGGATAAGTATTCTTTTTTTAAATCTTATTCCTTGAAAAGTATTGCATAATTCCCCCCCTCCCCCCGCCGTTGACCTCTTCTAGTCTGCTCCCTGTTCCAGGCCTTCACTATCCTATTGTTTGTGCCCATGGGTTATGCATATATGCATACAAGTTCATCTTGATCTATCTCTTCCCACTACCCTCCCCTGCCTTTCCTACTGTGCAACAGTAGAAGGAATATCTAGGATGCAAGAAAAAATGCTGACCAAATAAAAAGATAACTATTTTTGAAAATTTATACAATTGTTGTCTTTATAAATTCTAATTAATTGTATTACTTTGTCGGGTTATAAAAAGGTAAGTAATAAAATACTGGTCAATAAGAATGAAAATTAAGCCCTCTTTAATGTCATGCTTTGTCAAGGTAAATAAGCATGGGTAATTTTCAAGGTAAGTACTAAAATGATGAGAATAAACATAACTTCCCAAAAACTGAAGAGACAAAAAATTGCACAAGGGGAAATATAAACACAAACAAGCACTCAATGAACACCTACACATAGCAGTAAAAAACAAAATTATAAAGAGTAAAAACCATTGAAGCAAAAAATGAGATTTTCTAAACAATTGTCAAATATAATAACAATTACAAAACACTCCAGTGAACCAAAATTATCATTTAAAAGACATATTTTACATTAGTTTTAAAGCAAACAATAAAATTTATGTCTATGCTGCTGTAAGTCATACACCTAAGCATAACAGCATGGATACTTTGAAAGTAAAATGTTGGAAAAAGATATTCCAGGCAAATACTGACCAAAATACATATGTATCTATATTGTGAATAAAAAACTAAACTTTTAAGACAAAATATCATCACTAGAGAAGGAAAATTTTGCAACATAAACTATTTTTCTATTTTCACAGTAAACAATGCTGAGCTTCTATATACTACTAAATTAACTTCAAATGCACAAAGCAAAAAATAATAGATATACAGAGAAATGAACAGTGCTAACATCATATCGGTGTGATTTTAACACAACATTTTCTTATTCTTGACAAGTAATTCAGATAAAAATCATTAGTGATTTTTAAAATGCAATTAACAAGCTTAATCTAAATAACCTAAATTGAATTCTTTACCCAACAATTACAAAAATACCAGTAACTCTCATACATATACACAACAATTACTATTGATTATACTAAATGGCATAGGAAGTCAAATTTCAGAGAACTCGTATCAGACTAAAACATAATTAAGTTAGATGCCAATAACAAAAAGAAAAAAATTAATTTCCTTACATTTGGGAATGTAAAAGCAAATTGTAAGTCATGGATTAAAGAAGAACAACAATGGAAGTTTTAAAATACTTAGAACTAAACAATAATAACATTTTCACATAAAATCTGTTAGTTTTAGATAATAATACTTAGAAGCAATGTTATGCCTTATATATTTTTATTAGAAAATTAAATCCAATAAATAAATTAATATCCTTAAATTATATAATAATTAATATGCGCAGGGTATAACTTAAGAAATTTGGATAAAGAATAAGAGTAAAAATATAGTAAAAAGAAAGATATAAGAGAACAAGAATAACAATCAACTGAATAGAAAACAGGGAGAGAAAAGAAGAATATACAAAGCAAACATTGCTCCTTTAGAAAGAATAATAAAATTGGCAAATCTTTGGTAAAATTTTTCCAAACAAAAGATAGAAGGGAAAATTACAGTTTTAGAAATGAAAGGTGAGGCATCACTATAAATACAATATGGATTTCAAGTATATAATGATGTCAAGAATATAATTATCTTATTATATAACTAGAGGCCCAATGCATGAAATCCATGCAAGAATAGGCCTTCCTTCACCTTCACCTGGCTTCCCTCTGGCACCTCTTACCCAGGCTTCCCTTGCAGCTCCAGCTTCATCCAGAAGGTCTTCTGGAAGGACGTCTGGTCTAATTAGCATAGTATGCTTTCATTATTATAGATTACTAGAGGTCCAGTGCATGAAATTAGTGCATAGGGAGTGTGTCCCTCAGTCTGTACCTTCTCTAATCTGGGACCCCTGAAGGGCAGTTGGACATCCCTTTCATAATCCAGGACTGCTAGCTCCCAACTGCTCACCTGCCTCCCTTCCTGAGTGCACCTAACTGCTTCTGCCTGTCAGACTGATCACCCCCTAACCACTCCCCTGCTAGCCTGAATGATGCCTAACTGCTCTTCTGGCAGCCTGATTGCCCCTAACTGCCTTCCCCTGAAGGCCTGGTCACCCTAACTGCTCTCCCCTGCAGGTCTGGTCACCCTGACTGCCCTCACCTGAAGGCCTTGGTCCCCCCCAACTGCCCTCCCCTACTGGCCTGATCGCTCACCATTGAATTTCCTTTCAGGCCTGGTACCTCCCAACTGCCCTCCCCTGCTGGCCATCTTGTGGTGGCCATCTTGTCTCCACATGGGGACAGTCATCTTTGATCACATGGGGGCAGCCATCTTCTGTGTTGGAGTGATAGTCAATTTGCATATTAGATAGGTGCATGGGTGGGGGGCAGCTGGTTTGCCCTGGAGGGTGTCCTGGATCAGGGTGGGGGTTCCCTTGAGGTATGGGAAGTCTGAGTGAGGGGCCTGTGGTGGTTTGCAGGCCAGCCATGCCCCCCCCCCCCAGCAACCCAAGTGGAGGCCCTGGTATATGTGATTTATTTATCTTCTATGATTGAAACTTTGTAGCCTTTGTAGCCAGGGCAGGCCAGGGCAGGCGGGAAGCTTGGCTTCCTCCATCACCAGGGGCAACCCAAGCCTCCTGCTTGCTTCAGCCCTGTGGCTGCTGCCATATTTGTTGGGTTAATTTGCATACTCACTCCTGATTGGCTGGTGTGCATGGCTTGTGGGTGTACTGGATGTATGGTCATTTTGCATGTTTCTTTTTTGTTAGATTTATATACTTAAAATATGTTAGAAATGCAATTTTGAACAATTCAGGTGCTCTTGAATCACATACTATGAAAAACTTTATGCTGAAAATTGAAAACTTAGACAGTTTTAAACAAACACAAATTACCAAACTTGTTAGAAATATTTAGTCTTAATAATGTAATAACTATTTAAAAATTGAATCAGTGGTTAAGAAATTTCCCATAAAGAAATTATTACACCCAAATGTTTTTGTTCAGATTTTCTACCAAAATATAAAAGACCATATTATGCCCACCTTAAATAATATTTTCCAGAAAATAAGATAGTAATATTCCCTAACTCATTCTATGAAGTCATTATAATCTTGCTTTCCAAACCACAAAATGATAATGTGAGATGAGAAAACATAGGCCATTGTAATTGATTATATAGATTTAAAAAATCTCATAATTAAAAAGCATTATCAAACAATACATAAAAATATGAATAATCAATGACCAAACTGAATTTATCCCAAGAAGTCAAGGGTGAATGGCCTTAAAAATCAATAAATATTATGAAGTATATTAACATATTGACAACCAGATGAGAAATGAAAAATTCATACTTAATGTGCATATGGCCCCATATGAAATGAATTTGCTTTTCATTAACATTCATTTATTCAGCATTCATATATATTTAATAGATTTATAAACTCTATTGCAGGGATTGTGCTGTGGATATAGTGGTTTATGTAGACTGCTTTTAAAGTGCACTCATTTTTTAAGAGACCTTCAGTTAAATATATTGTTACAGTATTATATGATAGATACGGATATTTATGTGTGTATGTATGTGTATATATATATGTGTGTGTATATATATATGGGTATATATATATATACATATATATTGCTGTAGATATATAGATATGTACATAGATAGAACGTTAGAGATATGCATACATATTCTAAGCAACAGAACAAAAGATGCTGTGTTTGAGTTTGTGGTGCCTAAACTGATTAAAGAGTGCATATAACAATAGCCAAGATATGGAAACAATATAAATATCAATCAGCAGATAGATGAATGAATAGAGAAAATATTATATATCTATATAGCAACCAAAGGACTTATATGCATGCATATTAGCATAACCAATGGACACAGACACTGGGGCAATGGGGGCTTGCCTGGGGTATGAATAGCTGAGGAGGAGGGTACAACTGGAAAAAAAAAGAAGACATATGGAAGACTTTAGACAATAAAAAAATAAAAAAGGAAGGAAATCCTGCCATTGCAACAGCACAGATGAATCTGGAAGACATTATGCTAAGTGAGATAAGCCTGACACAGACAGATAAATATATTATTTCACTTATATAAAATTCAAAATAGTCAAACTCATAGAAGTAGAGAGTGGAATGATGGTTGCTACGGGGCTATATGTAGGGGAAAACTGGAGAGATTCTGACCAAATAGTACAAAATTTCAGTTATGCAAGATAAATTAGTTTTGGGTTTCAATACAGCATAGTTCCCATAGCTAATAATACTATATTGCATATTTAAAGTTTGCTAAGAGAGAAGATTATATGTTGCATACTTTTACACAGGTACACAATAATAGCAACAACAATAATAATAGGAGTGGGAGGTCATGAATATGTCTATCACCTTACTAGGTCTGATAGTTTCACATGTATATAGTTACCCCAAACTCATTGTATTTCATGCATTAAACATATACAACTATTTACATGTAAATCATAAAAAATAAAAATAAATTGGAACAAAATGCATGTGGATTTAGGGTGGGAGAAACAGCATGAGAGATTACATTGTAATGAGAAACAAGATGGTGAGTATGAAGGCAAAGTGACAAAGCTATTCATTATTGTTAGAGTTCTATGTGTGACACAGTGGAAAAAATTGTATCTGCTGAAGTATTCATGGAGGGCCTGGTTAGTAATAATGAAGAATTTAGAATTAATTCTGCTAATATAGTGAATTATATTAATTATATTAATAGATTCCTTATTATTGAACTATCATTACTTTCTGCTAATGAGCTCCATTTGTATTTTAAAAAATTATATTTTCTAAAATTTTATGTAGGATATTCACATCAATATTTATGAGTAAAATTGATATGTGGGCTTTTTTTATAATATCTTTGTCAGATTTTGGTATTGGTGATATTTGGACTTAGCAAGACATTGAAAATCTTTCTTTCTAGTCTACATTAGTGATTCACAAATTGCTGTGTGCATGAAAATCACTTTGGAAACTTGATAAGAGTACAAATTCCTAGACCTCATTTTCAACATGTCTGGGTTAGAGAAACAATTTTGAACAATTCAAGTGCTCTTGAAACAGGTATGTTAATAGTCAGACTTTTTAAGAAATAATGTTGTAAATTCCTAGATGGCAGCAAAGTATGTAGAAGCAACATTAACTTTCTACTGCCAAATTCAATTAATGGATAAATTATAATCAACCTGAATAATGAACTGAAGGCTAGCTGAACAGAAATATTATAACTAAGGATTTATAGAATAATCCACATAGAGACTGGCAAGAAGAGTAGAGATGCATAAAGGTCTGGCCCCTGCAACAATGTGGGTTAGCTAAGAAGCCTGAAGAATATCCTGGCTTCAAAACTTCCTCCCCTCAGGGAGAGATCTTCAACCCAGGGCACCAGAGACAGGAAGAGGAGCCCACATCACATATGGTGATGAAAATCAATGGTGATTCAGTTGTCTTTAGAGAGAATGGGTTTTGCTAGAAATGAAGTTTCTATCTTCCCAGTGTTGAGTACTTCTATTGTTAAAGTATCAGCCGAGGGGGAGTGTACTGCTCAGACTTCTAACTATTGAGAACACCACCTTGCCTGTAGAAAAGTCTACTGGCTGCACCCAATTGGGACTTTTGGTGTGATCTTTTTTTCTGGAGAAGCTCCTGGTGGAGATTCAGAAAATAACTGAGCTGTGTAGCTTTGAAATGGTGGCCATTCTTCCCCATCTCGCATGCACAGCTGGCACACCCACCACACTTGATTCACTTGGCCTGGCCTTGCCTTACTGAGCTCAGTTCCATGGGGGGATAAGAGTGCTGCAAAGAGCTGTGAACTTTGGAGTGCATCTCCTTAGAGGCTCTCATCAGAGACTTAGACAGGCATTGGGTGGTGTAACTATGGTTTTGGGGTGCCATTCTTATCCTCCTATAGAGGCCGGGTGCATGAAATTCATGTATGGGGGTCCCTCAGCCTGGCCTGCACTCTCTTGCAATCCGGAACCCCTAGGGGGATGCTCAGCAGTTAAACATTCCTCTCATAATCCAGGACCACTGGCTCCTAACCGCTCACCTGTTTGCCTGATTGCCCCTAACTGCCTCTGCCTTGACCCCTGCCAATGCAAATTTCTCTGTAAGGTTATCTGGAAGGATGGCCAGAAGGTCATTTGGCATTCTGGTATAATTAGCATATTACACTTTTATTATTATAGACTAGAGGCCCAGAAATTCATATGTGGGTACAGTCCCTAGGCCTGGCCTGTGATCAGGGTCATCTTACCCATCTGCCTTCAGTCAGTCCCGTCCCCCGCCACCATCCACCCCTGGTTCTCCATTTGCTATTGGGTGATCAGTGCCTAATGGCTGGGGGAAAGGACTGAGGTCAGCTGTTCCCATCCTCTCATCACCCCTGTCCACATCGAAGGTGGCCATCAGGCAATCAAAGTCAGCCGGCCAGGGAAAGGGACCAAGAGGTGGTCAGTGCACCTCATAGTGACTGGTCCAGAGGTCGCTGTGGTCATTTTGCCATTAGGGTCAATTTGCATATTACCCTTTTATGATATAGGATAGAGGCGTGGTTTACAGGTGGGGGCTGAGTGGCCTGCCCTGAAGGGGGCCTCGGATTGGGTGGGGGCTCCCTGAAGGGGGCAGGGCAAGGCAGAGCAAGGGGCCATGGGGGTTGCAGGCTGGTCACACTCCTGATCGGGGTGGGGGTCCAAACTGGGGGGCGGGACCAGCCTGGCCAAGGAGCCAGGGGGGTTTGAAGGATGACCACGTCTCCCATTGGGTTGGGGGTCTCTGGTGGGGGGCAGGGTTGACCAGGGCAAGGGGCCTCCAGTGGTTTTCAGGTTGCCCCTGCCTCCAGCTTTGTCAGGAAAAATGTCTGGAATGACATTGGAAGACGTCCAGTCTATCCACTCTAATTAGCATATTACTCTTTTATTAGTATAGATGAGCACAGCCCATGCCATTCCTTCAACAGGAGATTCATTTGATCTGCCCCTCCAAATCCAGAAGTCTCTGCCTTGCTGAGTTTACTCCTGTAGAAGAGCAAGTAGCTGGCAACATCCAACCTGAGCTTGTGGTGTGCTCTTTCAGGGGAAGACATAGTTGAAGACTTGGGCAGAGACTGAGTGGTATACCTCTGGAGTAGGGGCCACTTTACCCCCCCCCCATTGAGTGCCTGACTGGGCTTCTACAAAGCAGGAGACCCACTAGTGTCATCCTCCTGATCCCCATTATATAGAGTTTATATCCTGTGGAAGGGTCTGTTGGTTGAGGGCACCTTGGGCCTACTCTATAAATAAATAAAATTAAACAAGCCAGGTTGCTCCCATCTGACCCCTCCCTGTCAGCCTGGTCACTCCTAACTGCCCCTCCTGCCAGCCTGATTGCCCCCCACAGCCTGCTGTTCGGTTGTTTTGTCATCCCTCACTAATCCCCTGCTGGCCTGGTCACCCCACACAGCCTGCTGGTTCAATTGTTTGGCCATCCCTCACTAACACTCCCTGGTCCTCTGCTGCTGACCTGTTGTAGGCAGCCATCTTGTGAGGGCATGAGGGTCAATTTTTATATAACTTCTTTATTATACAGAATAGTCTTTCTACAGAAGGTTCTCAAGGAAGACCAGGCAAATTCAAAGGGTAGCAGAGCAGCCAACAGGTAAAGGTGGACCTCAGGGTGCCTGGGATCTTTTATTGATATCTTCCTGGCTCAGAGCTGGAATAAGCTGTCCCTTATTGTCTAATTTCTACTTTATTAAATAAAATTCTTTATTGATTAAGGCATTACATCATTTCTACTTTTTGATATGCTAATTTTCAGTATGTTTCTTTCTGTTATGCTTTGTTTAGAATGTTTATGTTTTGTCTTTTTCTATATTATCTTCTTTTTCTATTTTAATTGTGTTTTACCTTCTGAAGTTTATACACTTTGTAGTTTAAAATGATACTCTAATAATTGCAGTTTTATACAATAAACTTGAATCATGATTTCTTTAATTATAAATAGTAGTGAATATATTAGTGACTATCCACTATGGCAGATGAAAAAATAACTACCTATACTTCTCCATACTCTAAATCTATCCCCACCTCCTGATTTCAGTTATGTTCATATTATTAAGTCTAAAGATTACATTGTCCTTTGTTACAAGAATGCTTTTTATTTCTTCTTTGATCTCTTTGGTAACCCAATCATCCTATCTAATAAAAGAGTAATAGGCAAATTGACATACCTCCGATCAAGCTACACCCACAAGCCATGCCCACCAGCCAATCAGGAGCAAATAAACCCCAACCATTATGGCTGCAGCCACTGAGAGTAGGAGGAAGGCTTGGGTTTTCCTGGCAATGGAGGAAGCCAAGATTTCCGCCTGCCCTTGCCAGTCTAGGCCTCCACTCAATGCTACAAAGTTTTAATTATAGACGATACATAAATCTCAACAGAAATGGCAGCAGCCATGGAGCTGGAGAGAGCAGAGGCTAGGGTTTCCCCCAGCGATGGAGGAAGCCAAGCTTCTGCAGCCCTGGCCAGCCTAGGCCTCTACTCCAGGCTGCAAAGTTTCAATTATAGAAGATAAATAAATCCCAGATAACAGGGCTTCTGTTTGGGTCACCAGGGGGATTGGCCAGCCTGCAAACCACCACAAGCCCCTCACCCAGGCCACCTCATGACCCAAGGAAACCCTCACCCTGATCTGGGACACCCTTCAGGGCAAACCAGCTGGCCCCCAGTCATGCACCAGGCCTCTATCCTACCTAATAAAAGATTAATATGCAGATTGACCATCACTGAACACACAAGATGGTTGCCCTCATGTGGTCAAAGGTCCCACCTCCGTGTGGACACAACATGGCCACCACAAGATGGCCGTCAGGGGAGGGCAGTTGGAAGGGACCAGGCCTACAAGGGAGGGCAGTTGTAGGCAATCAGGCCAGCAGGGGAGGACAGTTGGGAGGGAGCAGGCTTGCAAAGAAGGGCAGTTGGGGACTATCAAGCCTGCAGGGGAAGGCAGTTACGGGTGATCAGGCCAGTAGAGGAGGGAAGTTGGGGGCAAATAGGCTGGCAGGGGAGCAGTTAGACATTAATTAGGCTGGCAGGGTAGTGGTTAGGGGGTGATCAGGCTGGCAGGCAGAAGCAGTTAGGGGCAATCAGGGAGGCAGGCGAGCAGTTGGGAGCCAGCAGTTTTGGATTGTGAGAAGGATATACGAGTGCCCGTTTAGGTCCAATCCTACTGGAAGGGGTCCCATATTGGAGAGGGTGCAGGCTGGGCTGATGGATAACCCCTCACCCCCATGCTTGAATTTCATGCACCGGGCCTCTAGTATTTTAATAATAAAAAATATTTTAAAAACCTTTTCCTAGGGTTTTCTTTTCAATTGTTTTTATACCCTGACTTACAACCATATATACACACTAGTGGCCCGGTGCACGAAATTCGTGCATGGAGGGGGGTTCCCTGAGCCCAGCCTGCAACCGCTCCAAACAGGGACCCCTTCGGGGATGTGTGACCCCTAACCACCTCTGCCTACCTGCCTGATCATCCCTAAGTGCTCCCCTGCTGGCCTGATTGCTCCTAACTGCCTCTGCCTTGCCCCACACCTGGGACCCAGGCTTCCCTCCCTCTGGCCACCTATAGGCACCCAGGACCTGGGCCAACTTCACTCAGGCCGGCTGCAGCCACAGGCAGCCTCAGGCACCCAGGACCACAGGGCATGCTGCCTAATGCCAGGGCCGGAAAGGGCCCCAGCCCTTCTATATGCCTACCTGGCCAAGTCCCACTACTCTGACTGCCGTGGCGTAAAGAACTTTACCATATATGTTCTCCTCAGCCTCCTAGAGAAAGGGCATGAGCTGAGAAACTGGAGATGCTGCAGCCCCAGGGCCATTTTACCAATGGGTACATTGTCATTTTCAGATCTAGATTTGAGATAATCCATCAAACCACTATATTTTTCAATTCTCAACTTAGATTGGTTTGCTTTAATAAAATTTATCCAATTGGCCTCCATTTTTTAATACAAATCCATAATAAACTGTTAACTTTCCTGCATTTATAATAGGATTGAACGTGGCCCTCACAGAGAGATGAAATCCATAATACTACATTTGGGTGACTCGTGTTCTTACATTTTGTCTAGTATTATTGTTGAGTACACTGTTGTCTCTGAGTCTTAATGCAATATCTGTTACCCAACCTTTTTCACCACGTGGAAAAAGAATAGGATATGTCATTGCATCTAATGTAGGAAACAGGATACTGATTGGTTTCACTTTAGTGCCATTTGAATTATTGGGATCTGGTTTACAATTAATGAGCAAGTCCCTTTCAAAAGGAGGTTCTCCATCTTCATTTCTGAATATGACAGCAACCTCGGTTACACGGGGAGAATTATATCTACCTGGGTCACTATTATGATCATATTTAATTGCCATAGTTACTTCCGTGGGAGCTATACCTTTTGCTGCTGCTTCAGATTGGGCTTCCTTTTCTACCTCACGTAGCATCTTGTACAATTTTGTTAATTCATTTATTTCATGCATGAGGTTGTTGATTATGAGTCTTTCTGAGCAGGCCTGGTTTGCTGGGATTGGTAATCTTTTACGTGTAGCTTCGGCTGTATCCAAAATATAGAGTTGAGCAAACTTCTGAGAAACACCATCAGAAGGATGTAAAGTTCCAGTAGGATGATAAACTTGTCCATGTATTCTAAAACAGTATGGCCCATACCATGATAGCGATGCAACATTTGCACCCATGGAAGCAAAAGCAAAAGAACTATTTATAGATCTAACGTTTTCCATGAAATTTTTACTGTCAGAATCTTCGTTTGTCATTAATCTTTTAAAATATGGCGGGTAATCTGGACAATGTATATCATTTGGACAGACTTTCCCTTTGCTACAACATCAAGTAAATTTCCCATCAGATGGTTTTTTCATCAGAGAAATTTAGTGACAGGCAAAATTCACATCTAACAGTCATTTTACCACAACTATGTTCGAGAATTGCATCCTCATGTACTCCATTTTTGCTGAGAAGGCAGTTCCTGCCACTATTGGTAGTACTTGTTGATGACTGTTCTTTAGACATATTCTGTCTTCGCCACCATCTTCTTTCAACTTCAAAGGCACGTTGTTCTTTAGACATTTCCTGTCGAAGATGCCAGTGTTTTTCGGCTTCAGAGCGACGTTTTTCCAATAGCTGTTCTTCGGGTACATTCTGTCGCAGGCATCGCCTTCTTTCAAGATCAGATGCACATCACTCTTCAAACATTTTCTGTCCATAACGTCAGCATCTTTCTGCTATACAGCTCCGTTGTATCAACAGTTTTTCTTTGGACATAGTCCCACCTCTCTATTGCCACATTCTGAGATAGAGGAGAATGACAGGCCTTTCAGCAGTGTGACCAAAGGCTGATTTGGACAGATTCTGTGAGGGTGGGACTTCCTCCTACCTGTTGTCAGTTCAGCTGGGATGCTGAAGCTGGGACTCAGGGGCCTTCCCTCTGGCGGTTGCCTTCCATTTTTGCTGGCATACAGCTGAAGCTACACGTAAAACATTAGCAATGCAGGGGCCTCAGATGCAGATGTGGTGAATTCTCACTGCTGCTTCCGCCACTGCCTTGTTCTCCATGCCTGGGCTGCGACCGGGGGCCACAGTTAACCACAGCTGTGGTGATTTCTCTCAGCCGCTGCTGCTGCCACAGCTGCCGCCTGGTTCTCCGCATCCGGGGGCCTTAGTTAGATGCAGCTGTGGTGATTTCTCCCCACAGCCACCGCCTCATTCTCCACACCCCGGGGCCTCAGTTGACTCGGCTGTGGTGAGTTCTAACCGCCGTCGCTGCCTCCGCTTGGTTTCGATGCCTTCACCACTTTAGCTCCGCTCCTGGGGCCTGGCTCTCATGCCTCTCGACCCCACCCCTTGCTTTGACTGGCTGGTAGCATAGCCAGTCAGGAGCCAAGGTACAGTCACATTTGCATGTTACTCTTTTATTAGATAGGATTGTATTTTTAAAATTTTATTGATTTCAGAGAGGAAGGGAGAGGGAGATAGTAACATTAACGATGAGGAAAAAAAAACAAAACCATTGATCAGCTGCCTCCTGCATGACCCCTACTGGGGATTTAGCCTGAAACCTTGGCATGTGCCCTGACTGGGAATTGAACCATGACCTTCTGGTTCATAGGTTGATTCTCAACCACTGAGCCATGCCAGCCAGGCCACATTGTATTTTTAATGTATTCTACGTTAATCATCAATCCTTTTTAAAAACTTCCCTCACTTGTATCTTAAGTGGTTGAATCTTTCATAAAGAAAGATTTATGGGGATTTTATTACCTACTCTGGTAGGATGAATAATGACCCTCCTCTCAAGTTATCTATGTCCTAAATACTGGGATTCTGAGAATTTTTTGTGTTAAATTCCAAGGGATATTTTGCTGATAGAATTACAATTACTAATCAGCTGACATTAATATGGAAATATTATCTTAAGTTATCGTGGTGGGCCCAAAGTAATCACATGAACTTGTAACACTCTAAGCGTAAAAACCAGCCTAGGTATGCTACACGTAGCCTTCTGAAATACAGAATGTATAGAATAATAAATTTATATTATTTAAATTTTGGAGTTTGTTATAATTTGTTACAGCTCCAATAGGAAACTATTACACTTGCATTCTTGCATGTTTAAAATATTTATAATCATGATACTTTAGTAACAATTTGCTATGATGTTTTGGTCTCATTTTCCTACCCATAAGACATTTTAGGCATTCACTATCTTCTAACATTGGTTACTTTTTTAAAAAAATATATTTTATTGATTTTTTACAGAGCAGAAGGGAGAGGGATAGAAAGTCAGAAACATCGATGAGAGAGAGACATCGGTCAGCTGCCTCTTGCACGCCCCCTACTGGGGATGTGCCCGCAGCCAAGGTACATGCCCTTGCCAGAATCGAACCCGGGACCCTTCAGTCCGCAGGCTGACGCTCTATCCACTGAGCCAAACCGGTCTCGGCAAACATTGGTTACTTTTACATAGAAGTCTGACACCAGCCTGATTCTTTTTGCCGAACAGTTAATTTGATTGAGAGTGGAGAGTAGCCTGGGTACCCAGGAGATCTTTTCTTTACACTTGAAGTAATGTAACTTTAGCAGATTGTACCTTGGTTTTGATATTTTATTACCTGACACAAAAGTTGAAACTGAATGGAATTAAGAGGTTCCATGTGGATTAGCAAACATGGGCAGTGTGAACTCCAAATAGAGCCAGCAAGATGGTATTTCCTATGGCCCTTAGTTTCCAGGAGTCCCTTTGCAAGTTATCAGTGGGGACAGGCTATTCTATTTAATTATACAGGTTATAATCTTATTTGATTACTACTATATTTTTTCTATTCTCTTTTTCAGAAGTAACAATTATTCATTGTTGGAACTCTAATATTTTTCATACTTAAAATTTTTGGTCCAGATCTCAGTTCCTTTCACTTTTCCATTTCAACTTGATCTGTTTCAAGCCAGTGATGTGTATGTGTATGCAGTGATTCAGATTTTATGTTCAGCAATGTCTAACCTCTAATATCTGTTACTGTATTGTGCTTTTCAGTTTTATTTTTTTTAAATTGTGCATCTTATCTTTATTTGGTTTTAGAGAGATGTATTTGTTCAAATTTTCTTCTGCTTTGTGGCATATTTCTTATTATGGATGATTCAACTACCTCTCATTTGTTATTTTTTCCCCTCATCTCCATTATATTTTAGCAGATATGTGTTGCTGACTGCATTTTGATTGTTACTTATTCTCAATAAACACCAATGTTTTGTTAAAATATACTGTTAATATTGGTGATAAAATAGTGAGCTTGAATAACCAGGAATTTTGTTTTGTTCTCTAAGAGGCATTTCTCTCCAATATTCTACCCTGGAGATATGCATGTGTTCTGAGTAAGTAGTAAATCTCCACAAGTCATGCTCATATTTACTTCTCTTCCATTGACCATGATGAAGAGCCACAGGGTATACTGCAAGTAAATGCAAGTAAATGAATAAACGTACACAACATCCATGTTCTGCCTCATGTTTTTTTTTACAATGCAAGTTTCTGTTATTTCTGAGCATCAGCTTTTTCCATGGTTTCACAGGAAAAAAACAATAATTGTTTTGCCAGTTACCCTCTTCTTTTTCTAACTTAGATTGCAGGATCTTTGCCTCAATCCACTTTAATCATAAACACCAGACTATATGCTATTTATTTTCCCAAATTACCATCAATTTATTTGGTCCTCTAATGGTTTTCTCTTATGTAGTTTTATTCTCTATTTACCATTGTTATTGCAAGTGTGTTCTCATTTTTACAGTTACTTTGACATTTTATCATATTTGGGAAATATGGTGAAGTGACATCAAGGATGCAACTGCCCACACTGGATTAAAGTATTACTCAATATATTTAAATATTTTAATTAAAAACGTGGTAACTTGATTTACTAGTATATGTGGAGATAGAGATAGGTCCTACTTAATGGGCAGGGAAGATAAATTCACATAACATAAATACTTAAACGTGCACAAATTCTCAGACAAATCAAGGATTTTCTTTTAAACAAAAAGTTGTCATCTCTGATTACCACTCCCCACACCCCAAATAAAAGTAGAAAAACATCAGAAGACCCAAAACACCTGCTGTGGACATTTCTTCTTCATTGGTCTCTAAAATTCCATGCTGACTTTTATAAGAAGTATAAAACTTCTATACTCAGACTCCTGGGAAACAGAAATGTTAACTGCCAAGAGCCTATGTGACAAAAAAGGCTAAAACCAGAGGGCAACAAGAGACGCCATGTGGATAAGAAAGCTTGGGCAATGTGAACACCACTCTTGGCATATATTGTGAATTTGTGAGAGAAAGTGCAGGGCATCACAGGTGGCATTTCCTATGGTCCCTGGTTTTTAGGATATTCACTGCAAATTCTCAACAGAGGAAATAGCAACAGTGATGAGTTTATTTCCAAAGTTCTTTCAAATAACCTGTTTTCATCCATTCACACTGCACTTAAAAATATCAATCAATGCACAAGTATTTTTAGGAGCCATCTAAATGGGTCACCTTTCAAAGAAATAATTGCAGGCAGGCTGAGAAAACAGTGGGCCCTTGATAAATGCTTGAATGAATGTGTGAGAGGATAAATGAAAAGCCTACAAACCCCAGAGTCTAAATCTGTAAAGAATCAGAAAGGTATTTTTTCTGAGGGAACTATTTCATCTCAACTTTAAAATACTAATTTGTTATCTCAGACAGTCTATATAATGTATTGCCCAATCTTATGGACTTGGGTTCATAAAAATATTTTTTCCAGACAAAACCTAAAACCAATTCTCAGAAAAAGTGCAAACTAATTGTTTATGATTCAGCCTGAGCCCTTGAGTTTGTTTGGTTCAAATGTTTAATGCATATTTTTATCTAGTATTGCATTCACTCAAGGAAGTTTTCGCTGCAATAGACTTGGTCTGTTTCATTAAAAAACATAAACCCCAGGTGAACTTGATGGGGACCAAATAGTAAAGTAAATTAGTTTTTTCACCTTTCACTGAGATGACTGGAAGAAGCCAAGATCTACAAACTCAGACAAAAGGCAAATATATGTCTTCCCTAATGGCAGAGTTTGATTATTTTGCTATGAATTAGTAAAAAATTTATATAGATATTAAAACAGCAACAATAACTAGTGTTTATACATTAAATATGCTTAAGTATACTGACTATAAGGTCCTTAATGGTTATTATGGAAATCTAAGGATGCTGTGAGTAAACATCAAAATAAAAGGCTTCCACACAGGAAAAGAAGCTATAAAAAATGTAAAAAAGAGCCCACTGCATGAGAGAATATATTTGGCAATGACACATCTAATAAAAGGCTAATTTCCAAAATATATAGAGAGCACTAATACAGTTTAACAAAAGGAAGACAAACAATCCAATTTTAAAAATGGGCAGAGGACATGAATAGACACTTCTCCAAAGAGGATGTACAGAAGGCCAATAGACATGTAAAACATGCTTAATATCACTCATAATCATAGAGATACAAGCTAAGGTGACAATGAGGTATCAACTCAAACCTGTCAGAATGATTGCCATTAACAAATCAACAAATGACAAATGTTGGTGAGGATGTGGAGAAAAAGGAATCCTCTTGCACTGCTAGGGGGAATGCCGACTGGTGCAGCCACTGTGGAAAACAGTATGAAGTTTCCTCAAAAATTAAAAATAGAACTGCCATTTCAGTGATCCCACTCCTAGGAATATATCCTAAAAGTCACAAAACACCAATCAAAAAGAATATATGTGTTTATAGCAGCACTATTTACAATACCTAAGACTTGGAAATAGCCCATCAGTAGATGAGTGGATAAAACGGCTGTGGTACATTTACATCATGTAATACTATGCAGCTATACAAAAAAGATCTCTTACCCTTTGAGGTAGTATCCATAAACCTGGAGAGTATTATGGTAAGTAAAATAAGTCAGTCAAAGAAAGACAAGTGTCACATGGTCTCACTTATATGTGGAATCTAATAAACAAAACAAACTGATGAACAAAATAAATAGAAATACAGATAAGCATGGAACAGACTGTCCAATCTCAGAGGGAAGGGGAGAGAGGAGCAAGAAGAGATTAACCAAAGAATTTATATGCATATATGCATAACCCATGACGCAGACAATAGTATGGTGAAGGTCTGGGGGGTCGGGTGTAGAGTGAAAGTGTCAATAGGGAAAAAAGGGGACATCTGCAATACTTTCAACAATAAAGAAAAAATTTTTAAATATTTAATCTGAATTCCTAATATGGGGAACTTCCATCATTTTCTATAAGCACACCTCAAGTTGTCCCTTCCATCACATTATGAAATAGATGTTTCTTGGCTTCAACATTAAGAGAATTTAAGTAAATGTAAAAATGCTTTATCAATTGAACAAGGTTATGAAAATATTAGTTGTTCTTATTGTTAGCCTTATTCTCAGATATCAAGTGTAATTAAAAGTCAAGTAAAGAAGAATTAAAATCCTTTTGCCTCAACACTTCTCACATTAGCCATAACATACAACTTTGAGGGAAATGATGTGTTAATTACAGATCTTTTTCGTTTTAAACATTTAGCTTGTTTATGATTTCCAAAAATTCATATGTTGAAACCTAATAGCTATATTATGTGGAGACAGAGACTTTCAAAAGTTAAAAGTATAACTTTTGTATTTATGGGTTAAATAAAATATATTCCAAAATTAAAAAATTAATTAGGTTGTAAGTAGAAGCCTTCATGAATGAGATTAGTACCCTCATAAGAAACATGAGCAAAATGATCTATTTCTCTCCACCAAGTGAAGGTAATAGCAAAAAAGAAGTTTGTATACAAAGATGAAAGAAGGTCCTCACCATTAACACACTCATTTGTCAAATTAACCTTAGATTTTCCTGAATATAGAACTATGAAATATATACATTTATTGTTTGAACCACCCAGGCTATGGCATTTATTATGGCAACCTAAACTGACTAAGACACAGTTCAAAGAATTTTTGGAAGCTTTAGCTTAAGTGCTTCCTTTTTTTTTCTTTTTTTTTTTTTTTACAACTGAAGTGATGAGAACTCAATAATAAAATGATGGGCAGGGTGACTAAGGACTAAGTTCCTTGACCCATCTCTGTTTGCACCTTAGGAAGGATAATATTGACCCCTGGTTTCTTTTTTTCCAGTAATCTTGTCAAGAAGGACAGGATAAGAAAAGGTCTCCCAGCTTCCTGGAACAGAGGGATTAATTCAATTTCAGTCCTTTGACCCCTAACTCAATTTATCCCTGTTTGTATTTCCCAATAAGCATGGAAGATGAGGAAATGATGGGAACATTTACACAAATGTTTAATCATGTTATGGACTTTTCTGTGGAGTGTATCACAGGCCAAAATCTACTGGAGAAAATATTGTAATGAAAAGTGTTATACATCAAATGTTTGTCAGTGTCCAACTAGGAGCCCAATAATTTTAGTAATAGCTAATACAATATTTTTTAAACTTCTGCAATTATTAGTTTATTAGTATCATCCAGGACTCAGATGTTCAGTATTCCTTCTGAAATTACATAAACAAATGCAAATGCAAATATCCAAGTCAAAATGATATAACAAAACAGCACTCCATCACAAAAGCATGGAAAAGTACAAGAAAGCCATTTTAAAACACTGGCACCGTAAGAGAATGTCAAAAACCACAAAACTGCCAAATAATTTCATAAACAGCTAAGCAGATAAATATGACCCTAATGAATTTTGAGTCTTATAAAAATCAAATTCAAAAAATTGGACAATTCAATCTGTGATACAAAGTTTATGTCCCTCATGACTATTTGATTTTATAAAGGGGCAAACTATAATTTGGAAAATATACTCATCTTAAATGTGGTATACGATTTTAAAAGTTGGCCCAATTAATTAAAAATACCTTTAACAGAGTATCAAGTTTCCTAAACAATCCATATTTAGATAAATAAAAGACATTTGCAATCAGCACTTTTTTTTTCTTCAGAGCCTTTGCCAAGACTAATGTCAACAAAAAAGTTCATACCACAGTCTTGTATTTTAAGCTCACGCTTTTGGGGATACATTCTCAGGCCTTCTTTAACATGGGAACTGCAAACATAACTACCATTACATGATAATGGAAGTTAAAAAAAATGTCAAGTCCTCATGTAAAAATTAGAACATACCTTTCTATTAGTTCTTCAAGGACAGACTTTCAAATGTTTGATTCTAATAATCCCATGCCGTGAGTAGAGCAGTTACTTTTCACGATGTAAATGTAATTGGGCTATGTGAAAATTATCAACTGACCAAGACTTTGAGTTTGTTATGGATGAAAACTGTCTCCATTCAATTCTCATTAGCCTCACCACAATTATGCAGGGTGTGTAGACAAAAGCTTTTATCAGCTAACTATATGAAAAGATAAACACTGTAATTATATGATCCAACATGGGCAAAAGTAAGACTAGCTTCCCCTCAAGAAGAAAAATGTCAGACCTATCAAAAAGACACTACTAATAAAAATTTGTATTTACTTAGAAGCATTCAGAATGTCAACAAAACAGCTGCAACTTTTTTTTGCAATTACAGAGTGGTATTCAGTTAACAGAACAATTATTTCGTATAAGCTGCATCAGAGACAACTGAAGATGAAAAAAACTAGCATCCCCATATATAACTAATTTGTGCTGTGCACCAACAAGAACCTGCTTTAAATTTCCATGCCAATTTACAACCCCCATGCTGTACCAGGCAAGATTAGTGGCTATTGAAAATACCACCAGGACAGGGCTATCTAAAGACACATCCGGTAGTGTGTTAACTATACAAAGAAAGACACTGTACAGTTTAAAAACAAATCTTACACAGCCTTACATTTCAATTTTTTTTCTTTAAAAGGTGTGAGTTGTGTACAGGGGGATTAAATGCTTTATAGACAAGGAAAAAAAACTGCGCTAGAACAAACTTCTTCATCATCTTCTTCTTCTTCATCTTCTTCATTTTCCTCCTCTTCTTCCTCCTCATCATCTTCCTCGTCTTCGTCCTCTTTCTTTTTTATTTTTTTATTTTTTTAATTTTTATTTTTCTTTATTGTTCAGTTTATTAATTACATTGTTTCCCCTTTTTAATCCCCCTATATTTCCCCTCCACCCTGTACCTATCCCACCCTCCACCCTCACCTCCCCCTCCCCAATGTCCTCTCCCATTGTTGCAAGATTTTTGTCCAATCTCTTGCTGTACTTCCAACAACCCTTTTCTCCTCAAGAATTGTCAGTCCATTCCCTCTCTATGTCCATATTTCTGTTATAGTCACCAGTTTATCTTGTTCATCAGCCTATCAATTCACTTGATTTTTATGTTCATTTGTTGATAGATGTGTATTTGTTGTTCATAGTTTATATTTTTCTTCTTCCTCTTCTTAAAGAATATCTTTTAGCATTTCATATAATATTGGTTTGGTGGTGATGAACTCTTTTAGCTTTTTCTTATCTGTGAAGCACTTTATCTGATCCTCAATTCTGAATGATAGCTTTGCTGGATAGAGTAATCTTGGTTGTAGATTCTTGCTCTTCATTATTTTGAATATTTCTGGCCACTCGCGTCTGGCCTGCATCGTTTCTGTTGAGAAATCCGCTGACAATCGTATGGGTGCTCCCCTGTAGGTAACCAACTGTTTTTCTCTTGCTGCTTTTAATATTCTCTCTTTATCTTTTTCTCTTGGCATTTTAATTATGATATGTCTTGGTGTGGTCCTCTTTAGATTCCTATATTTTGGGGTTCTGTGTACTTCTTGGGCTTTTAAGTCAGTTTCTTTCACCAGGTGGGGGAAGTTTTCAGTCACTATTTCTTCAAGTAGGTTTTCATTAACTTGCTCTCTCTCTTTTTCTGGCACCCCAATAATTCGTATGTTGGCATGCTTGAGGTTGTCCCAGAGGCCCCTTACGCTATCTTCAATTATCTGAATTCTTTTAGTTTCTTGCTTTTCCAGCTGAGTGGATTTTGCTTCTTTGTATTTCAAATCTTTGACTTGGTTCTTGTGGCCCTCTGGACTGCTTTAGGACTTTGTGTAATATTTTTTTATTTCAGTCTGTGTAAGCTTGATGTCTAGTTGGTCCTTTTTTTTACCTGTGAGGGTCTGGTTCGTATCCTCAGAGGTCTTGTTCATTTCCTTGAGGGTCTCATTCACTTCCTTGAGGTTCTCATTCATTTCCTTGTAATTCTCATTCATTTCCTGGTTGGTCTTGTTTATTTCCTGGTAATTCTCATTAAGTTGATCGGCCTTTTGTAGGAGCCTCTTGAAAAGCCTTATAACTGTGGTTTTGAACTCTATGTCTTGTCGTCTTTTCTCCTCCATTTCTTTCACACCTGATTTCTTTCCATGTCTCTGCATGGTGGCTGCTTTATGTGGTGAATATCCTCAAAGGGACAGTGGCTCAGCCTCCCCAGTTACCTGAGATGGGTACTCTTACTGCAATCCTTTATGGGTTGTATTCAGTATTCTTGAATTTAAACCCAGCTTGTTGTTGTTAGCCCTAGGAGGGTTTGACCTCTAGGCCAATTGGCTGTGAAGGGAGACTGTGTTCAGGTTGGATGGGCGGAGTCTCTGAGCTGCGCAGGCAGCATCAGTGTCAGCTGCGTCCTATGCGGCGTTCTCGTGCGCGGGTATCTGTTGGATGGGGATGGATGCAGACACCTCCACGAGAAAGCCGCTAGTCTCTTCCCCTTGCCAGACAACTCTGCCTTTCCCCAAATGTGCCTGCACACCAAAAGTCTAGCCCAGGATTGTAAAATAGATGGTTTCCAGAACCAGGAGACAAGTTTCCAGGGGGCAAGTCACGGGTTTGCGTGACCCTTGAGCGGAAACTCACAGACTATGAGCCTCTGCCATGCCCTGCTTCCAGGGTGCGTCCCCCGGACCTCGGACCTCGCCTGGAGCTGGGGAATCCAGGCAGTGTGACGTCTCTGCCCTTCCCCGTTGGAGAAATCCTATCGGGGTTGCTGCTCCAGCCCCAACCCGCACGCGCGCGACCATGACAGCTCCTAACCTGTTTCTGTCTGAAAGGCTGCCCTCCCGCCGCTCCTGAGTCTCAGTGTCCCACCTCTGCTCCTATTAGTGGAGTTTTCATTCAGCCAGCTTTCTGGCGATTCTGGGTGCTGTCTGTTCTGCTGTTATGTTGTAGTTCTTAAATCGTTGCGGGGCAGGACAATAGGTGTTTGCCTATGCCGCCATCTTGGTATTTCTCCCGTCCTCTTCCTTTTTTATTTTCTTGCTTTTTTCAGCCTTGACAACTCCCTTTTTGGCAGCATCAGGCTTTCCTTTAGCTCGGTAGGAAGCATATCCTTTTCATACTTCTCCTTCAGCTTAGCAGCCTTCTTTTCGTAAGGCTGCTTGTCATCCCCAGCGGTGTTATTCCACATCTCTCCCAGCTTCTTTGCAACATCACAAATTAGGCCAGGATGCTCTCCTTTAATTTTTGGGCGATACTTAGAACAAAACAAGAAAAAGGCTGAAGGAGGCCTGTTGGGTGCATTGGGATCCTTGAATTTCTTTTTTGTTTCTCCTTTAGGAGGAATATAAGTTTTCATTTCTCTCTCATAACGAGCCTTGTCCGCCTGTGCCATGTCTTCAAATTTTCCTTTCTCCTTAGCAGACATGGTCTTCCACCTCTCTGAGCACTTCTTAGAAAACTCTGAGAAGTTGTCTGAAGCATCTGGATGCTTCTTCTTGTGTTCTTCCTGGCACGTTTGCACAAAGAAAGCATACGATGACATTTTGCCTCTCGGCTTCTTAGGATCTCTTTTGCCCATGTATTACTTTCCCTCAGCGAGCACACAGTCTCACCCAGTGCCCAGCCGGCTGGACTTGCCCAGGCGGTGTCTCTATGGAGCTCAATGTACTGCAATGGCTGTGAGAGCGGGAGCCAGACGCAGCCTCCTCACTCTCTCCGCTCTGTAACATTCTCTAATACAATATTCTTAACAAAACTAGAATTTGGCACAGTCACTTAAAGTTCGTTATTGTGAGACTAAAAAATAATGTTATGTAATATCCAATACAAAGAAAAAAATCATAAAATGCACTCATCCAATGTATTTGCAAACAGGAATGAGAGGAATCTGATTAAAAGCCTATAATATTTCTTAATTGAAAACTCAACATTCCATTCCAGGATAAAAATCCAACAAACTAGGAACAGATGGGAACTTTCTATGTTTCATAAAGGGAATCTATGAAAATTTTAAAGGTGACATCATAATTAATGGGGAAAGTGTGGAAGCTTTCCCCCTAAATCAGGAGCAATGTAAGGATGTCTACTCCTGCTATTTCTATACAACATTATACTGGAGATTTTTGATAAGGCAATCAGACTATTAAGAGAAATAAAAGGCATACATACTGGAAAATAATAAGTACATTTATCTGTATTCTCAAATCTTAATATAGAGAATTCTAAAAAAGCCATCGGGAAATACACTATAAATAAACAAATTCAGCAAGCTTGAACGCTGTAAGATTAATATACAAAAATAACTCACAATAAACAATCTGTAAATGAAATTAAAAAAATAATGCCATTAACGATAGGACCACAATATATAATATACTTAGTAATATGCAACCTCGAAACATGCAAAACTTATATTGTGATAAATATAACATGGATTAAAGAAAATCTAAAAAAGTAAATACACACACACAGTCACAATGTTTATGGATCAGAAGACTTAAAATTGTTAATATTGCTATTATATATAGATTATATACAATTCCTTTCAGAATCCTAATTTATTTCCTCGTAAAAATTTACAAGCTGATCCTAGAATTCATATGTAATTTCAACGTACCCAGAACAGCAAAAACAATTCTAAGAAAAATAAAATGGCAGGACTCACACTTCCTAATTTCAAGACTCACTGCAAAGCTGTGGTAATCAAGACACTGTTTTACTGACATAAAGATATACTTTATAGATAAATGAATAGAACCCAGAGTACAAAATAAACCCATGCAACTATGCTCAACTGATTTTTAACAAGGGTACCAAGATTACTGAATGGGGAAAGAATACTTTTTTTTTCAATAAACATTGCTAGAAAGTCTGAATATCCATATGAAAAGAATGTAGCTGAGAACAGAGGGGATGGGTTTCACTCATATGTGGGATATAAAACTGAAAGTAGCAAATGAATAAACAATCACAAATTCATAGACATAGACAATAATAGTTACTAAGGAAGGGAAATTTGGAGGGTAGTAAAGGGTAAAGGGGGCCAAATATGTGGTGACGGAAGATGATTTGAATTTGGTGGTGGGTGCACTGTGCAATATACAGATTATGTATCCTATAGTATAAATGCAGACTTGGAACCTATATAACCTTCTTAAGCAATGTTACCCCCCAAATTTTAATAAAAAAGGATGTACACCAGAAACCAACATCAAAATGAAAAGGGAGCCCACTTTATGGGAGAATATATTTGCAAATGATACATCTGAGTAGCTGATAATTTCTAAAATATATAAACAAAAGAAAGACAATGCAATTAAAAAAATGGGCAGGGGGCATGAATAGGCACTTCTCCAAAGAGGAGTACAAATGGCCAAGAGACATATAAAAAAATTCTCAGTGTCACTAATCATCACTGGAGATGCAAATTAAAATGACAATGAGATATCACTTCACACCTACCAGAATGACTACCTTCAATAAATCAACAAATGACAAGTGCTGGCAAAGATGTGGAGAAAATGAAACCCTAATACACTGCTGGTGGGAATTCAAACTGGTGCTCCACTATGGAAAATGGTATAAAGCTGTTTCAAAACATTAAAAATGGAACTGACATTTGACCCAGTGATCCCACTTCTAGAAATATATCTTAAAAATCCAGAATCACCAATCAGAAAGAATATTTGCACTCCTATGTTCATAGTACTGTTATTTGTAATAGCTAAGTTCTAAAAATGGTGTCCATCAGTAGATGAGTGGATAAAAAATCTGTGATATATTTGCACATTGGAATGCTATGCACCTGTCAAAAAAGAATCTCATCTTTGCAACACCATGTATGGAACTGGAGATTATGATGCTAAGTGAAGTAATATAGTCAAGAGAGAAGCAAATATCACATTATCTCATTTATATGTTGAATCTAATGAACAAAGTAAACTGATGAATAAAATTGGACCAGAGGCATGGAAACATGAAACAGACAGACAAATCTCAAAGGTAAAGAATTTCTATGCATATATTTATTACTCATGGATACAGACAATAGAGTGGTGAAGGCTTGGGCCAGGGCAAGAATCAGGTGGAAAGGGGCAATGGAGTAAATAAAGGGAGCTATCTGTAATACTCTCAACAATAAGTATTTTTAAAAGAAAAGTCAACCAAAATGTAGTTGAACACACCTCATATACAAAAATAAATTAAAATGTATTAATGATCTAAATGCAAGTGCTTTCTATGGTCTGAATATATTCCCCCAAAAGTCATATGTTGAAATCCTACATCTCAAAAATGTTGGTACTAGGAGGTGAAGACTTGAGAGGTGCTTAGATCATGAGGAAGGAACCCTCATTAATGGAACTAGTGCCTTATAAAAGAGGGTACAGAGCCTGGTCAGTGTGACTCAGTGGTTGAGCATTGACTCATGAACCAGGTGGTCAAAATTTGATTCCCAGGCCGGGGGGGGCGGTATGTGCAGAAGGCAGTCAATACATGATTATCTCTCATCATTGATATTTCTATCTCTCTCCCTCTCCCTTCCTTTCTCAGAAATCAATAAAAAACATTTCCTAAAAAAAAAAGAACCAAGTGAGAGAGACAAAATAGCAGTGGAATAGGCAGATGGGTCCTGAGCCTTAATCCATAACAGATAGAAAGAGCAAGTAAATAAAATAACATCCACCCAGAATTGTAAAAATAGACACAGCTGTTTAGACAATTCATAGCTAGGAAGGGCAGAGGACACCTGGAGAACAGTAAAATCCAAGATCTGGGCTGGAGAGAATTGTGAGATCTCCAAGCCTAGATGGTTAGCCTCCTTCTAGGCTTGGAGGTCTCACATATCTGACACTTTGGACCTAATCAGCCATTTTCTTTTTAAAAGATAGCCCCTCCTTGCAGACAACCAATACATCCACATCCAGAGTACACCCTGAGTGTTACAAAGAATACCAAAAAAAGTCTGAATAGTCCCTGAGAGCCCTCAGAGACTGGCCTGAATAGAGACCTTTCAGTCCCTGAAAACGAAATGGCAACCTGCCCAACTATAGCCTTATCAGAAACAGCTGCTTGAAAGATTAAGATTGACAGTGGGGAAAATAGGCTAAGGGCAGATTTGGTCAATGTGGTAGAGAGCAAGCTACATAACCAGACACCTATAGAGGAGACTCCGTCCATGAATGGGTCAATAACACTCCATATCCAACTACAAAGGCAAGAATATGGTGGCAGTGAGGAAGAGAGTGTGAATGAGTGAGGGAGAAAAAGGAGAGTGTATGGACATGTGGTGTGTGTGTATATTTGTGTGTGTGTGTACATGAGTGAGATACAGTTAGATCCCTCAGGACCACTGGGGGCTGGTGGAACAGGCTCGCCTTGCCAGGCAGCCTCTAATACCATTGCAAAAAGTCCCAGGGTGGCTGCCTCTACTGCAGATGACACACCATATTGAAGGGGAGAGCTGCTGTGACTAGAAACCAAGCCTCACCTCTACCCAGGTTGTCCTCAGACATTACCCAGAACTCTACAGCAACCTCTGCCAGGGACCTGCTGACTCAGATGCCCTCATCTGAGGAGCCATATTTATACAAGCAGCCTGCCCCCATCCAAGGAGCAGCAGCCCCATGAACAGCCCACACCCATCTGAGGAGCAGCAGTATAGTGTGGCCTGTTGGTATGCGAGGAGCAGCCCCACAAGCAGCCCGTTCCCTTTGGAGGAGCAGCAACTGTATGTAGCCCACCATCATCCAAGGAACAGCAGCCACACATAGCCTGCCACCATCTTAGGAGCAGCAGTCATGCAAGCAGCCCACCCCCACCAGTTGGAGGAGCCACCACTCTTGTAAGCTGTGTGAGCAGCACCCACCCAAGGAGCCACTGCAAACTGAGGAGCAGTTGCTGCCACAACCACCCAAGAAGACTGCAGCCCAAGTAGCTGTTGCAACCTCAGGAGCAGCCCTCATACAACTCAACACCTATATGCTTTGGTAAGAGCAAAAATGGGGAGAAAAAGAAACACCCAGTTGATAGAAAAGGAGGCATCACCAGAAAATGAACAAGGTGAAACAGAGGCATGCAATATGCCAGAAAAAGAATTAAGAATAGGGTCATTCAATTCATAAATCAGATGGATGAAAAAAATCAACAAGTTATGTAAGAATCAAGAGAAAATAAAGGCTGATATAGCTACAATAAAAAACACTATGGAATGTTTCAACAGTATATTACTGTTGGAAGACTGAAATAGCGAACTAGAAGACAGGGAAGCAAAACACACTCAAACTGAAATGCAATTGGAGAAAAAACAAAATAATAGACAGGGAGAGAGTTTAAGGGAGCTTTGTGACAACATGAAATGAAGCAACATATGAATATTAGGGTAATAGAATGACAAGTGGAGGAAAAAAGATTACAAAACCTATTTAAAGAAATAATGTCAGAAAACGTCCCTGATTTGGGAAAGAAAACAGTGACACAAGCTACAGAGAGTCCCAAGCAAGATGAACCCAAAAAGACTCATACCAATATATGTTGTAATTA
This sequence comes from Antrozous pallidus, assembly GCA_027563665.1. Taxonomy (NCBI): domain Eukaryota; kingdom Metazoa; phylum Chordata; class Mammalia; order Chiroptera; family Vespertilionidae; genus Antrozous; species Antrozous pallidus. Next base: position 37,301,719 of record CM050509.1, on the reverse strand, counting down.
CGATGGCAAATGTTGAGGAAAAGAGAGACTATTAAAGGCTGCAAGAAAGAGACAGAAAGTTATGTACAAGGGATAACCCATTAGATTATCCAATTGTTTCTCAACATAAACACAGCAGAGCAGAAAGCAATAAAAGGAAGCTTGCAAAGTGATGCAAAGCAAGGGACTGAATCCAAACATAGTCTATCCAGCAAGGCTGTCATTAAAAATTGAAGGGAAAATAAGAAGCTTCACAGACAGAAAAAAGGGGGGGTAAGGGATTTATCACTGCCAAGACAACAATGCAAGAAATGCTAAAGAGGCTGGTGTAAAAAGAAGAAATAAAAATGATAGAAGGAACACAGATGCAAAAAATAAAAATGGCTACAAACAAGTACCAATCTACATATATATATATATATATATATATATATATATATATATATGAGACTAATATGCAAAGTGTCCCCATGAGAGTTTGCCCAGGAGACTGGGAGTTCTATCACTCGCTATGACGTGTGTTGACAACCAGGGGGTGACATGGGACAAAGGAAGGCCCTAGCCAGCAGCCAAGAAGGGAGGCCCCAGCCAGCATTCCGCAGCCAGAGAAAGGAGGCCCCAGCTGGCATCCAGAAGATCCCCATCAACTCAATCGCTGGCCAGGCCTAGGGACCCTACCCATGCAAGAATTTCATGTACTGGGCCTCTACTCAATAGTAATTTTAATTGGAAAAGAACTAAATGCTTCAGTCAAAAGACATAGAGTGGCTGAATAGATAAAAAAAAACAAAACAGGATGCATATATATGCTGTCTACAAGAGACCCACCTCAGAACAAGGAACTCACATAGAATGAAAGTGAATGGATGGAAAAATATCTTTCAGATAAATGGAAATGAACAATAGCTGGGGTAGCAATACTTATATATGACAAAATAGACTTCAAAGTGAAGGTTATAACAAGAGATAAGGAGGCCACTTCATAATACTAAAGGTATCAATATATCAAGCAGATATAACCCTGGTACACATATACACACCCATTTAGGAACATCCAAACACATAAAAATCTTCTGAAAGATATCAAGGGAGAGATAAACAACAATACAATCATCGTAGGGGACTTTAATATCCAACTGAAACCACTGTATAAATACTCTAGACAACAACAAAAAACAGCAAAAAAACCAAAACCAAAAACAAAAACAAAACAAAAATAACAGCAGTCCTAAATGACTCACTAGATCAGATGGACTTAATGACGTCTTCACAATATTTTACCCCAAAACCATGAAATATACACTTTTCTCAAGTGCACATGGGACATTTTAAAAGATAGACCAAATATTGGGTCACAGACAAAGTCTCTACAAATTCAACAAGATGGATATCATATCAAACATCTTCTCAGATCACAATGACATAATATTAGAAATAAACAACAATAAAAACTATCAAAAATTCAAACATTTGGAAGCTGAATAGCATGCTATTAAACAATGACTGGGTTGCCAAAGATAAAAAAAAAGAAATTGCAAACATCTTGGAAACAAATGACAATGAAAACACAACAATCCAAAATGTATGGGACACAGTGAAAACAGTCCTGAGATCAAAATTTATAGCTCCAGAGGCCTACCTCAAAAACAAACAAACAAAAAAATGATAATCAATTATTTAACCTGAAAACTTAAAGAATTAAAAAGAGAGCAACAAGAAAAGCTCAGAATGAGCAGAAGAAAGCAGATAATGAATTTCAGAGCAGAAATAAATGACATACAGGCAAAAAAATATACAAAGATCAATGAAAGTAAGAGCTGGTTCTTTGAAAGGATAAACAAGATTGATGAACATATAGCCAGGTTCACGAAGAAGCAAAGATATAGGAGTCAAATAAACCAAATATATAAAGGATTGTAAAAAATATACTATAAACAACTCTACTCCAACAAACTAGACAACCTCGGAAAAATGGATTTATTCCTAGAAAAATACAAACTTCCAAAACTCAATTAAGAAGAATCTAAAAATCTCAATAAACCAAAAACTATGGAGGAAATGGAAGCAGTCATCAAAAAAGCTTCCAGATTTTTTTTGAGAGGAGAATCAAGATGGTGGCATAGGTAAAACACCTATCTTGCCGTCATACTCAACAATTTTAATACTACAACTTAATGAAAGAACAAACACCTTCCAGAATCACCAAAAAGCTCGCCGAGTGAAAATTCCACAAATAAAAGTGAAGATAAGACACTGTGACTCGGAAGAGCGGCGGTGGACGGTGTTGGAAGATTCACGCCCAGAGAGAGGTTTGGAGTGCGCGCCGCCGAGAGGGCGGGTGGCTGAAAACCAGCCAGTTTTCTCGAACAGGGAAACGAAGACATCCCACTGGACTGAATCTCCAGATCTGGCGAAGTCCAGGGAACCCACTATCACAAGGGGTGAAAACTGGACAGAGGGAGGGCACGTCGAAGCTCGGGCGCTGCCAGGGTCTCCCGGCTTGTGGAGAAGGCACCTTGCGCGAACAGCTCAGCTGGGTGACGGTGCAGAGAGCACTCTGCGACTTGCTTTCTCGTTCGGAAGACCATCAGTCTGCTTTGTTTTACGACCCTGGGTGAGACATTGGGAGTGTAGATTCATTTGGGGATAGTCTGAATTCCCCGGCAGCTGGTGGAGCTCCACAGCGGCTCTCTCTCAGAGGTGCTGGCAGCCATTGCCCCCAGCACACAGTCTCTGGGACCGCAGAGGGCGGAGCTAATGCTGTCTGCTTGGCCCAGAGACTCTGCCCATCCAACCTGAGCACAGCTGAACTTCACAGACAATTGGCCTGGAGGTCAACCCCTCCAGTGCTAACAACAATTAACCTGAGCTTAACTTCAATGAGACTGTGCAACCCATATCCACCTCAGGTAACTGGGAAGGCTGAGCCACTGTCCCTAGTAGGAAGTCTACCACACAAAGCTAATTGACCAACTCAGCGAAGCAGCCACCATGCAGCAACATGGAAAGAAATCAGATGTGAAAGAAATGGAGGAAAAAAAGCGACTGGACATGGAATTCAAAACCACGGTTATAGGGTTTTTCAAGAGGCTCCAACAAAAGTTGAGGCCTATAAGGAAATAAGCGAGACCACAAAGGAAATGATCAAGACCAACATGGAAATCAATGAGTCCTATAAGGAAATGAACAAGACCCTCAAGGATATGAATGAGACCTGCAAGGAAATGATCAAGACCAACGTGGAAATGAAGGAGACTCTCAAGGATATAAAGGAGACTCTCAAGGATATGAAAAAGGACCAACCAGAAATTAAGCATACACTGACTGAAATAAAAAATATTATACAAAGACCTAAAAGTGCTCTGGAGCACCCCAAGAACCAAGTTAAAGATTTGAAATACAAAGAATCAAAATCCACTCAGCAGAAAAAGCAAGAAACCAAAAGAATCCAAAAAATTGAAGATAGTGTAAGGGGCCTCTGGGATAACCTCAAGCATACCAACATCCGAATTATAGGGGTGCCAGAAAAAGAGAGAGAGCAAGGTGATGAAAACCTACTTGAAGAAATAGTGACCAAAAACTTCCCACACCTGGTGAAAGAAATTGACTTAGGAGTCCAAGAAGTGCACTGAACCCCAATATATAGGAACCCTAAGAGGACCACACCAAGGCACATCATAATTAAAATGCCAAGAGCAAAAGACAAAGAGAGAATATTAAAAGCAGCAAGAGAGAAACAGTTGGTTACCTATAAGGGAGCACCCATACGATTGTCAGCGGATTTCTCAACAGAAACGATGCAGGCCAGATGGGAGTGGCAAGAAATATTCAAAGTGATGAACAGCAAGAATCTACAACCAAGATTACTCTATCCAGCAAAGCTATCATTCAGAATTGAAGGTCAGATAAAGTGCTTCGCAGATAAGAAAAAGCTAAAGGAGTTCATCACCACCAAACCAATATTATATGAAATACTGAAATATATTCTTTAAGAAGAGGAAGAAGAAAAAGATAAACGTGCAAACTAGGAACAACAAATACACATCTTTCAACAAATGAATCTAAAAATCAAGTGAATTAATAAGCTGATGAACAGGATAAACTGGTGAATGTAACAGAATCACAGACATAGAGAGGGAATGGACTGACACCTCTTGGGGAGAAAGGGGGTGTGTGAAGTGCAGCAAGAGTCTGGACAAAAATCATGCAACTATGGGAGAGGACAGTGGAGGGGGATGAGGGCGGAGGGTGGGATGGTTACCAGGTGGAGGGGAACTATAGGGGGAAAAAAAGGGAACAATGTAATTAACAAACTGAACAATAAAGATTAAAAAAAAGCTTCCAGCAAAAAGCCCAGGCCAGATGGTTTCATAGGGGAGTTTCAACAAACATTCAAAGAACTAAAACTCATCCTCCTCATACTATTTCAAAAATGTCAAGAGGAAGGACGGGAACACTTCCAAGCTTATTCTATGAAGCCAGCATTTCACTAATACCAAAACCAGATAAAGACAACACAAAGCCAGAGAATTACAGCCAATATCCCTCAAGAATATAGATGCCAAAATCCTCAACAAAATTCAAGCAAATTGGATCCAGCAGTACATAAGAAACAGCATACACTTATCCTGGGGAAGCAAGGCAGGTACGATATCCACAAATCAACAAATTTTATATATCACATAAACAAATTAGGGATAATAAGCACATAATCATATCAATTGATTCAAAAAAGGCATTTGACATAATCCAACAACATTTCCTGATAAAAACCCTCAGCAAATTGGGAATAGAGGGATCATACCTCAACATACTAAAAGTCTTATATGACAAACCTACAGCCAACATCATATTCAATGGGCAAAAATTAAAATAACTTCACCTAAGAATAGAAACAACACAGGAATACCCATTATCACCTCTCCTGTTAGACAGAATATGGAAAGTGCTAGCTATAGCAAATAGAAAATAGGAATGAAAGGTATCCAAACTGGAAAAGAAGACAAAAAACTGTCATTATTTGCAGATGACATGATACTGTACATAGAAGACCTAGACTCCATCAAAAAATTACTTGACTTAATAAATGAATTTGGCAATGTAGCAGGATACAAAATTAACAGCCTGAAATCTGTGGCATTTTTATACAACAATAATGAACTTAAAGAAAGAGAGATTTAAAAATTCCTATTTACCATTGCACCAAAAAAATTGAAATATCTACAAACTTAACTAAGGAGATAAAAGACCTGTACTCAGAAAACTACAGGACACTGAAAAAAGAGATAGATGAAGACATAAACAGATGGAAGAACATACTGTGTTCATGGATCGGTATAATCAACATCATTACTACCCAAAGAAATCTATAGATTCAATATAATCCCCATTAAAATACCAATGACATATTTCACAAACCTAGAATGAACTCTCCAAAAATTCATCTGGAATAAAAAAGACCCCAAATTGCTATAGCAATACTGAGAAAGAAGAACAAAGTATGAGGGGGATTTCAATACCAGATATCAAGCTATATTACAAAGCCACTGTTCTCAAAACTGCCTGTGACTGGCACAAAAACAGACATATACACAATGGAACAGAACAGAGAACCCAGAAGTCAACCCAACCCATTACGCTTAATTAATATTTGACAAAGGAGGCAAAAGCATACAATAGAGTCAAAACAGTCTCTTCAATAAATGTTGTTGGGAAAATTGAACAGATACATGCAAAAAATGAAACTAGACAACCAACTTACATAAAAATAAACTCAAAATGGATAAAAGAGTTAAATGTAAGATGGGAAACCATAAAAATCTTAGAAGAATCCATAGGCAGCAAAATCTCAGACATATGCTGAAGCAATATATTCACCAATACAGCTTCTAGAGCAAGGGAAACTAAAGTTAAAATAAACAAATGGGACTACATCAAAATAAAAACTTTTGCACAGCAAAAGAAACCATCAATAAAACAACAAGAAATCCCCCTGCATGGGAGAACATATTTGCCAAGGTTATCTCTGATAAGGGTTTAATCTCCAACATTTACAGGGAACTCATACAACTTAACAAATGGAAGATAAACAACCCAGTAAAAAAATGGGCAATAGACCTAAATAGATACTTTTTGAAAGAAGATATACAGAAGGCCAAGAGACATATGAAAACATGCTCAAAGTCACTAATAATTTGAGAGATGTAAATCAAAATGGCAAAAAGTACCATCTCACAGCTCTCTGAATGGCTATTATCAACAAATCAACAAATTAAAAGTGCTGGTGAGGATGTGGAGAGAAAGGAACCCTTGTGCACCGCTGGTGGGAATGCATACTAGTTCAGCCACTGTGGAGAACAGTATGGAATTTCCTAAATCAAAACTAAAATGGAACTCCCATTTTACCCACTGTTTCCACTTTCAGGAATATATCCCAACAAACTAGAAATACCACTCAGAAAGAATATTTCTTTTTCTATGCAGAAGTTTTTTATTTTGATGTAGTCCCATTTATTTATTTTCACTTTAGTTTACATTGCCCTAAATAGCCAACTTTTTGAAACCGCCTAAGTGCCATCAACAGATGAGTGAATTAAAAAACTGTGGTATGTCTACACAATGGAATACTACACTGATGTATAAAGGAAGGAATTCCTAGCATTTGCAACTGCATGGATGCACTTGGAGAGCATTATGCTCAGAGAAATAAGTCAGTTAGAGAAAAATAAGTATCACATGATCTCATTCATTTGTGGACTATAACAAACAACATAAACTGATGAACAAAAAGAGATACAGAGACAAAAAAATGCATCGATCAGATTGTGAAACCTCAGTGGGAAGGCAGAGGAGGGTGAGGGGAAGGGCAAGAGATCAACTGAATGACTTGTATGTATGCATATTATGCTAATATTAGCATAACCAATGGACACAGACACTAGGGGGGTGAAGGCACGAGTAGAGGGTGAGGGACAATGTGGGGAAAAGAACACATATGTAATACCTTCATTAGAAAAAAAATCTCCAGAGAGATAGCCATTTCCACTATAAATTTGCCAGTTTAAAAATGGGCAAAGATAGACAACTCTCCAATAAAGATATACAAATGGCTAAAAAAATAAATAAGCACATGAAAAGATGCTGTACATCATTACTCATCAGGAAAATACAAATCAAAACAATGATGAGATACCATTTCAAACTCAGCAGGATAGCTAGAACAAAAAATTCAGAAACTAACAACTGTTGATGAGGATGTGGCGAAATCAGAACCCTCATACACTGCTTGTGTGAATGTAAAATAATTTGGAAGTACCACAAACAATTTTACATAAAGTTACCACGTGACCCAGCAATTCTATTCTAGGTATGCACCCAAAAGAAATTAAAATGTGTGTCACACAAAACCTTGTACACTATTTTATAGCAGCATCCTATCTAATAAATGGGTAATATGCAAATTGACCACCCTTCTGCTACACCCACAAGCCACATCCACCAGCCAATCAGGAGTGAGTATGCAAATTAACCTAACCAAAATAGCTGTGGCCATGGAGATCAGGATGCTTGGATTTTCCTGGCAATGGATGAAGCCAAGCTTTCTGCCTGCCCTGGTCTGCCTTAGCCTCTGCTTAAGGCTAGAAAGTTTCAATTATAGAAGATAAATAAATCCCAAAAACAATGGTGGCAGCCATGGAGTTAGAGAGAGCAGAAGGCTTGAGTTGCTCCCAATGATGGAGGAAGCCATGTTTCCACATACCTGGCCTGCCTTGACCTCCACTTAAGGCTACTAAGATTCAATTATAGAAGATACCAGGGCCCCCTCTGGGGCTTCCAGGGGGCGTGGACATCCTGGAAACCACCATAGGCCCCTTACCCAGGCTACCTCATACCCTAAGTGAACCCCCATCCTGATACAGGACACCCTTCAGAGCAAACCAGCCTGCTGCCTCCCATGCACCAGGCCTCTATCCTATCTAATCCTATATAATAAAAGAATAATATGCAAATTGACTGTCACTCCAATATACAAGATGGCTGCCCCCATGTGGTCAAAGATGACTGCCCCATGTGGACACAAGATGGCCACCACAAGCTGGCCAGCAGGGGAGGGTAGTTGGGAGGGACCAAGTCTGCAAAGGAGGTTAGTTGGGAGTGATCAAGCCTGCAGGGGAGGGCAGTTAGGGATGAGTAGGCCTGCAATGTAGGGCAGTTAGGGGCAAACAGGCTGGCAGGGGAGCAGTTAGGTATCAATCAGGCTGGCAGGGGAGTGGTTAGGTGGTGATAAGGCTGGCATACAGAAGTGTTTAGGGACAATCAGGAAAGCTGGCAGGCAAACAGTTGGGAGCCAGCAGTCCTGGATTTTGAGAGGGATGTCCTACTGACTATTTAGTTTCCATCCACCAGGATCAGGCCTAAATGGGCATTTGAACATCCCTCGAGGGGACCCAAATTAGAGAGGGTGCAGGCTGGGCTGAGGGACACCCCTCCTTTCTGCTTTGCACGAATTTCATGCACTGGGCCTGTAGTTATTTATAATAACCAAAAGCTGGAAACAACCAAAAGGTTCATCATTGAACAAATAGATAAATAAAAAGGTTGCTTGTATATATTATTTGTCCATAAAAGAATGGAGTACTGATATGTTGTGCAACTTGGGTAAACCTCCAAAACCTTATGCCTTGTAAATAATACAATCACAGAAGTCTACATAGTATATGACTCCATTCATATGAAAATCCAGAATGAGTAAATCTGCATAAGGGAACTAGATTAGATCTGAGAAGTCGATGAAGGGATGAATAGAAAGTGGGGTTTCTTTTTGAGGTGATGCAAAATTCTGAAAGTGACTGCTGTGACAGTTTAACATATCTATGAATATATATAATAACAATCATTGAATTGTAAATTTTAAATGGGTGAATTGTATGATAGTAAGTTATATCTCCATAAAATTATTTTTTAAAAACCTCTGACTAGATGAAATAAGGTGAAGGGATTAGCCAAATAACATTTATGCATAACCCATAGACAACAGTGTGGTGATGACCAGAGGAAAGGGGGAATGAGGAATGGGTTGGGGAAATGGCAAAGGGGAGGAGATGGGGACATCTGTAATGGTGTAAACAGTAAAAATAAAGTTAAAAGGGTGCAAATTCTACATAATCTCTTTAAGAATTGCCCTTTACTTGGAGTTAAAAATAAAGAAGTAACAAATTAACATTAATTCATTAATATTTCAACAAACATATTACAGATGTGTACCAGATAGAAAATTGGTAAATAAGACAGTCAAAATTCCACTTTCAATGAGCTTACATTCTTTTGCTGTTATCAAAAACTTATAGACTGCATTCTAAGTGTTAGGCACTATTTTACTTTAACTTTACTAAACCCTATGAATTATTATTATTCCCATTTTACACATGTCGATACAACTGAAGCCTTGATTCAAGCTTCATCTGAACTACTTCCTCAAATTTCCAATGAGTCTTGCTGTCTCCATACTTGTCCTTCTATTCCATCTTCTACAATACTGCCAGGGTGATTTTTCTATAAAGGCAAAAACCCACTTTTAACTCTTCAGTGACTTTCCATTATCTTTAAACAAAGTACATGTTCTTAACATGGCTAACAACACCAGTTATTACCTGATCTATGCCTAAGTCTGCTAGCCCCGTTTTTATTTCACAAGGTCTGCTCCTGTCATGTTGAGCTGCTTTTTGTTTCCCAAACTAGGTAGGAGGTGTTATATTATGCTGAGCTGCTTTTTGTTTACTAAACTAGGTAGGAGGTACATGTTTATGGTTTTCTCTGGTTTTCCTTTATACCTTTCAACATGCTTCCTGACAAGCATATACTTATCTTAAAGACTCACTCAAGCTTTGCCTTACCAATCAACCTTTCCTGACAACATTAAACCCATCAGAAGTGACTAGTCCCTCCTTCTCTTTCTCATTAGAGCCTTTATTCCTATTAAAGCACCTGTAATACTGTTATTTTTGCATAAACCATTTTAGATATACATATCTCCTTACTAAAGGATAAAATCATTGAAGTTAAGGGAACTAGACTTAGTGTTTTTTTGTACACTGAGTTTCTGACATATTGTCTGAAGCCATAATACACCAGAGCCCCGGTACAGAAAATTCGTACACTGGGGGCAGGGAGTATCTCTCAGCCCAGCCTGCACCCTCTCCAATCTGGGACCCCTTGAGGGATGTCCGACTGCCTGTTTAGGCCTGATCCCATCAGGCCTAAACAGGCAGTCAGACATCCTTCTCACAATCTAGGACTGCTGGCTCCAAACTGCTCACCTACCTGCCTCCCTGATTGCCCATAATTGCTTCTGCCTGCCAGCCTGATCACCCACTAACCACTACCCTGACAGCCTAATTGATGTCTAACTGCTCCCCTGCCAGCCTGTTTGCCCCCAACTTCCCTCCTCTGATGGCCAGTTCACCCCTAACTGACCTCCCCTGCAGGCTTGATTGCTCCCAACTGCCCTCCATTGCAGTGCTGGTCCCTCCCAACTGTCCTCCTCTGCTGGCCATCTTGTGGTGGCCATCTTGTGTCCACATGGGGGCAGGATCTTTGGCCACATAGGGGCAGCCCTTATGTGTGTTGTTGGGGTTATGGTCAATCTGCGTATTACTCTTTTATTAGATAGGATTGAGGCCTGGTACATGGGTGGAGCCAGCTCATTTTCCCTGACTGGTGTCCCAGATCAGGGTGGAGGTTCCCTTGGGGTATGGGGTGGCCTGGGCGAGGGGCCTGTGGTGGTTTGCAGGCTGGCCACACCCCCCAGCGACCCAAGTGGAGGCCCTGGGATCTGCGATTATGTTCTACAATTAAAACTTTGTAGCCTGCAGCAGAGCCAAACCTTCTGCTTGCTCCGTGGTGACAACCATTTCTGTTTGGTTTTATTTAAATTCATAATTGAAACCTTGTAGCCTAGATTGGAGGCCTAAGCACTAGGACTGCAGGAGGTTGGCTTCCTCCATTGTCTGGGCAACTCTAGCCTCCTGCTCTGTCCATGGCTGCCGCCATTTCTATTGGGACTTATATATCTTCTATAATTGAAACTTTGTAGCATTGATTGGAGGTCTAGGCCAGCAAGGATAGGCGGAAAGCTTGGCTTCCTCCTGCTCTCAGTGGCCACAGCCATCTTGGTTGGGGTTTATTTGCTCCTAATTGGCTTGTGGGCGTGGCTTGTGGTTGTATCGGAGTTATGGTCAATTTGTTTATTACTCTTTTATTAGATAGGATAGTTACTATGTTTATTTAATAAGTAAATACATGAGTGAATGACTGAACCAAAAAATCAGTCATTAGATCAAGAAATTTAAAATTTCATGACAAAGTCAATCAATTAATCAATCAATATATCAAGAAATATGAATTTTCTGGAAACATGACCTCTGTTTAGAGTTTATATCCTTACCCTTCTACCAGCTATGATGAATTGATAGAATTTCACTTTCACATTCCTCATCAGTTATCTGTTTCTGACTTGAATACGTCAAATGTCTGTGTAATAAATAATGTCCATAACAATATTTGCCATTTATTTAGTAGCTATTATGTTCTAGGCACATTGCTTATTGCTTTCCACTTATATAATTTCATTTATTTGAACCTGTTTCTTAATCTATAAAAATAAGATGTTATTATGTATTTTGTAGTTCTATTATGAAATTAAATGAGATATTTTATATCTGTATGGAAATGCATCTCCTCCCAAAATCAAATAAGACACAGTGTCTTCTGCATGAAATTTAGACCTTATCCTGAGGTCAATAGACTTGTTTTTATTTCTTTCAGACCCTCAGTTTAAAATAATTCCATGAACATGCATATTTCTTTATCTTCAAGGGTTCTTTTCACTCAATATTTAATTTGTTCCTGGTAATACCCATATGAAGTACCCAGGAAAGGAGTTATTTTTCACCATTTCACAAATGGGAAGAGGTTAATATACTTACTATATAATAAAACAACTTTGTAACAAAGCCAAAATTAGAACCCAGATCCTCCCATAGATTTTTTTTTGCATTTTTATACTGGCATAATTTATTATAAAGTATCATATGCTAAATTGGTATCATTTATATGAGTGTATTTAGTACAACTCTCTTGTGTCAAACTTATAGAAAGTTTTTGAAATAACCCACTGCTTGGCTTCTGTTTTATAGATTTTTTTCATTCTTGTTAAGTGTTAAAAGTTTCTTCATTCTCACTTAGCTTATGAAAGCATTCTACATTTTTTTTGCATTATTTACAATTAGTATGTTACTATGGGGCTGAAAGTTTCAGGTGAAGTTAACTTCCAAGTCTTCCAACTTCTTAACAATGCCCACTGTGGCATCTTTGAGTGTTTTTAAGAAAGAGTTTCTAATTATTGAGCAGTACCCCAAGGCTAATAATGCCCCTAGAGCTTTGAGGGATCTCTGACATACAAAGTTATTAGAACTGTTCTGTTTGAGACCAATCCAAAGCATTATAGGTGAAAAGAACATTTTTCCAATTTAAGATGGGCACATAATTTTCCAATGTTGAGAGAAATTTCTTTACAAATCTGTTTCAAGACTATTATGAGATGTTTGGTAGGTCAGTCTTCTCGAGAACCTCATTTCCCTTTTTTTTCTGCTCATCCCTGGATCTTAATTCATGGCTGAGGTCTACTTCATAATATTAGGGGAAGAGAGAAGGCAGAGTTGTCACTTTCCAAATTAGGATTATGTATTTATGTATAACTCCAGACAGGCACCTAGAAACTGTGCCTAGGAACTACTTGTACTATAATTAGCTCTTTGGAATCTACTACACACTTTCTTTAGCTCATCTTCTGATTAAAGGTTTTTTAAGAGTGTACCAGAAACAGAGTTACTGAAGAGGCCTCATACTAGTCACAATCTTTCTAAAGCAGAGAAACATATTCTTATTAGTTAAGTTTCTGCCTTTTTTCTTTGTCCACATTAGTTTCTGGTATTTATTGTTCTAGGGCCTTCATTAGACTGTTAAGATATATCCCTACCCTAAGCTACAGAATCCACAAATATTTCCCTTTTTACCTTAGACCCAATCTTTCTTGCCACCCTTTTAGTAGGCCTTAAGATAATTTCTTTAGTTGTCTTCCATATACAAGAAATATATTTTTGACTCACTATTGAAAAAAATGATTTGGTTAGGGAAAGTTTATCTAGAATTAAGTGTATTATAACTGTTAGATACATCAGGATCATCTGTGAAGAAGGAGTGGGAGTATGAGGTATTCAGGAAATAATGAAGAAACTAACCTGAATCAAGTAGATAAAATCTGCTGAGGAGTCATGGGAGACAGAGGTGGATGTGGGAATCAATAACATATATCACTGTGTAGTTTATCTGCATAGCACTTACTACAGGTGCATGTTTATATTCTTGATTGTTTAAAGTCAGTTTCCTCCACTAGACAACAAGTTTCATGAAGGTAGGAACCATGTAAATGAATGAATGCATGTTAAATGATAGATGAGGAACTGCTATAGTTTACTTTGCATGTCAGATGAAGAAATGCAAACTTTATGCAGTTGAGAAAAGAGCCCACGGAAGCTGTTTACACAGACTGGGGAGGTGAAAGTAGGAATGGAAAGGTAGATGTAAGGGTTATTTCATTGTTGAAATCAATAACATATGCATTCCCTGATGTTTTTACCCTCTCTCAGATCCCTTTATAGACAATTCTCTACCAGCTGCAGGTTCTGTCATGACACCAGTTTAATCAGAAAGAATGTGAAGAGACTATGGACCAAAATGTTAAAGAAATAATTATTTTTTAGTTCTCTGGAAAGCAATGAGTGGTATATGAAAGCCTCATGGTCACAAAAGTCTCCTTTCTCTTTTTTTTATTTGTTTCCCCTACACAAAAATTCTACTTTTTATCTGTTTTCCCCAATCACTCTGGTTTGGCAAATTTGAATTGTGTATTTGGAATGAGTTTCCTGAAGCTCTTCGAAGTTAATTATTTCTTTCTGGTGAAGATCAGAAACTTTGAACTCTACTCGTGAGATAAATAGTCTGGGGGCACTTTGGAACTTCATCTTATTGAAGTTAACTGAGCAGCTCACCAACTTACTCTCTACATTTAGAATTGAATCTGAAGAGAATTGAACCCCAGACATTATGATTAAGCTGAGGATGTAGGATTAACAGAGTTAGTTCAGAGCAAAGCATGTTCTCAGAGATACAGCTCTGGTGGCAGCTTCCAGATAAACAGATTGATGAATTTTGAACTGAGATGGAGAAAAAGGAGAAATGGAATAATTTCAATACATCAAACTGCTTAATTAAAGGCAGGTTCTGGTAGTTATATTTTCTGGATAAGTGAGAGGTAACCTAAAGATTAGGCTTCAACTCCATGATATGCTTTTGAAATGCCTGGGTCTATTTTTGTTGACATAGGGATGCACAGGACCTTAGAGTCTTTAGGTTGTATATGTCCACTCTCTGGCACTGAAAATAGATGGTGGTGAAAGATCAAGAAATTGTGTAAAGTATGTGCAGAGCCCAGAACATCTATAAACATCCACCGATTTATTTTAAACCCTGGCTTTGTAATCATTTTCCTCTTTTTAAAGAAAGTGAACATTTGGTTTAATTGTGTTCCAGTTTACCAAGATAAGAAAATAGATAGATAAATATTTCCAAGAGGTAAAATACGTCTTATCTAGCAGGTTGAAAATTGAAATAACCTAAGGGTTTTGATGTAAATTATTCAAAACATCAATTATCTTTTTAAGCTTTCTAGGGGAGACTGAACAAGAATGTATGTGGGTCAAATGTCAGTGAAAGAAATATTTACTTAAGAAATTAAATAATTTAATTAGATGCTATCACCAAGGGCTGTACATCAAAAGATTTAGCAATTGCAATTTGACCTAATCCAAAATAATCTTCTTTTTTTCAGAGATTTCTAGTCATTTAGGAGTTTGAGATGCTGGAAAGGTTTTTGAAATCTGGACAGTTTGCTGGCCGATCATCACTGTTCCAAACCTGACACATTTTGGAAAGTTTTTCTTTTGTGCATTCTAATTCTGTTCCATCTATTGGTATTTGAGGGGGATCTCCAATGGTGAGTCAGTAACAGAAAAAGGTTCAAATTGCTTTCTTCATGTTCCCCTTTGTATTCAATCTCTAACCATTTATCAGACATGGGCAACCTCCAGGAAGGTAAGGGGCAGTAATTAGTTGAAAGAAAAGCTAGGTTGTATAAATTATTGTAGATTGCAAGACTAAGAGTAAGATGGGAAACATACTAGGCCCAGTTTGCTAGAAATCTTTTCATGATTATTCTAGGATGAGACAATCAGCCCTGTTTTTTTTCAGGGCAGGGCACAGACTTACTTGAAAAACAGGCCATTCAGTTTAGATGTTGAGTTGCCTTCAAGTGTGAGAAAAAATTTGTCATCAATTTTAGTTCCATAAGTCTAAACACAGTACTAAGGAAAGCAAGGTCATGAGATTGATTCCAATCTCTATCAGTAAGCTTAATACCATTTAAAAATAAGTATTCCCAAGTCAGGAGAAATCAAGATGGTGGCATAGATAAACACCTGAACTTGCTTCATCGCACAACCACTGCAAAACTACAACTAAAAGACAAAACAGACATCATCCAGAACCACAGGAAGGCTGGATAAGTGGAAATTCTAAAACTAGAAGGGAAGAGAAAAGCACACTGAGACTCAGAAGAGCTTCATAAGTAAAGGCAGAGGTGCAGAAGCACGCGTGGAGAGGGCTAGAAACAGAGTACACCACTATCTTTTTTAAGCAGGAGGGAGACAAAAGCTCCCAACTGCTCTGAACTCCAGCTCCTGCTGAGACTCTGGGGACCCAGACTCATAGGGGGAGAAACTGGACTGTCTGGCAGTGGGCACAACATGAGGGTAGCTTTCTTTAAGAAGTGCTTGCAGCAATTACAAGGGACACTGAGACCCGAGGGCCTCTTAGGGCATGGCTGATATGAAGCCATTGCTGTCTGCTCTGCCGTGAGTCTCTGCCCCATCCAAACTGTGCTCAGAGGCTTTTGCATATGAATGGTCTGGTCCTTTGAAATCTAAACTTACCTAACAAACTGCAGCTGAGTCAGTGAGACCCCGAACATCCAAAAGAAGGCCCAAGCCTGGACAGAAGCTTGCATTGCTTCACAGCTGGGCCTCATCTGGGCACCTCCAAAACCCAAACAAAGAAGAGGAATCTGGGGATCTCTCCATAGCTCCTGCTGGGTGGCCTCGAGCACAGGCTAAATTAGCACCTTCTTGGAGATCTAAGAGGCAGTGTACCCAGGGGTCAGAGTAAGACCATCCAGATTACAACTCCTCAGATCCATAAGGGACACACTCAGGGGGCAGACTCAGTGAGCACCAAAGCCCCACTGAAGCAAGTATTGCCTCATAAGGGTGTCTCCAGCACAGAAGTTCTCCCATCATAGTAACAGCTGATCCTCACAGTCAGTTGGCCTGGAGGTCAATTCCTCCCAGTCATATCAACAACAATCATGGCTTAACTACAGCAAGACTGTATACAAGGCCCACAAAAGCATGCACCAAGAGTGTCCACTTCAGGAGGCTGAGCCACTGGGCCCTATAAGACATCTCACACACAAAGCCACTCTATATACTCAGGGAAGAAGCCAAAATGTGACAAAGAAACATGTTACAAATGAAATAAATGGAGGAAAGCAAGCTAATGGATATAGAGTTCAAAGCTAATGGATATAGAGTTCAAAACCATGTTTATAAGGTTACTCAAGAATTTTCTAGAAAAGGTCAATACATTTAGTGAGACCCTTGAGGATATGAAAAAGGATAAACTAGAAATTAAGCATACACTGACTGAAATAAAAGTAATATATAGAGATCCAACAGTAGATTAGAGGAACATAAGAATCAAGTCAAATATTTGAAATACAAAGAAGCAAAAAACACCCAATTGAAAAAGCAAAAAGAAAAAAAGAATCCAAAAATATGAAGTTAGTATAAGGAGCCTCTGGGACAACTTCAAGCATACTAACATTTGAGTTATGTGGGTGCCAGAAGAAGAGAGAGAGCAAGATACTGAAAACCTAGTTGAAGAAACAATGACAGAAAATTTCCCGCACCTGGTGAAGGAAATTGACTTAAAAGTCCAGGAAGCATACAGAACCCCAAACAAAAGGAATCTAAAGAGGACCATACCAAGACACATCATAATTAAAATTCCAAGAGCAAAAGACCAAGAGAGAATATTAAAAGCAACAAGAGAAAAACAGTGACCTACAAGGGAGCACCAATACGATTGTCAGCTGATTTCTCAACAGAAACTATGCAGGCCAGAAGGGCGTGGCAAGAAATATTCAAAGTGATGAATAGCAAGAACCTACAACCAAGATTACTCTAACCAGCAAAACTATCATTCTTGAAGGTCAGATAAAGAGCTTCACAAATAAGAAAGAGCTAGAGGAGTTCATTACCACCAAACCAGTATTATATGAAATGCTGAAAGGTATTCTTTAAGAAGAGGTAGAAGAAAAGCATAAAGATAAAAATTGTGAACAACAAATACATAGCTATCAACAAGTGAATCTAAAAATCACGTGAATAAAATATCTGATTAACAGAATAAACTGGTGAATATAATAGAATCAGGGGCATAGAAAGGGAGTGGACTGACAACTCTCAGAGGGAAATAGGTGTGAGAGGTGCAGGAAGAGACTGGACAAAAATCGTACACCTATGTATGAGGACGGGGGGGACAAGGGCAGAGGGGTGGGGTGGGAACCAGGTGGAGGAGAATTATGGGGCTAAAAAAGAGGAACAACTGTAATAATCTGAATAATAAAGATTGTTTAAAAAATAAAAATAAGTATTTCCACAGTCAAAGAGTGATCATTTTTAATTCAAATAGTTCATCAATTTATTCTACTGGCTCATGAGAGACTGAAGGATAGACTATGTTTTTATTATTAATATGTCTATAATATACAGAAACAAAATGCATTCTACAGCTCATCAGTAATAATAGGTTCATAAAAGGAGAGAAAACATTTACTTATCAATATTTAATGTTTACCTGCATGATCAGTATGTTTTATAGAGTTCTAGGAACAACAGAAACCTTTAAATCCCATAATAATCACCTGGCTACTCCAATGCAAAACCACTTCATTCTCCTGGCTGAAGCCTGCCTATCATCTTTGTAGATATTAGTTGTGAATGACCCATCCTATCTAACAAAAGAGTAATATGCAAATTTGATTGTACCTTCGCCACACATGAGCCACACCCACAGCCACGCCCACCATCTAATCTGGAGCAGATTATGCAAATAAACCCCAACCAAGATGGCTGCTGCCACTGAGAGCAGGAGGAAGTCTTGAGTTTCCCCGGCAACAGAGGAAGCCAAACTTTCCGTCATTGCCTGCCTAGGTCTCCACTCAATGTTACAAAGTTTCAATTGTAAAAGATATAGAAATGGCGGCAGCCACTGAGCTGCAGAGAACAGAGGCTTGAGTTTCCTTGGCAATGGAGGAAGCCAAGCTTTCAGCCTGCTGTTGCTGGCCTAGGCCTCCACTCTAGGCTCCAAAGTTTCAAACAGAAATGGCTGCTGTCCCAGAGAGAGCAGAAGGCTTGGCTCTGGTCCAGCCTACAAAGTTTCAATTGTAGACATCAATTAATCCCAGATACCAGGGCCTCAGCTTGGGTTGCTGGGGTGTGTGGCTGGCCTGCAAATCTCCACAGGCCCCTCTCCCAGGCTGCCCCTCACCCCAAGGAAATGCCCACCCTGATCTGGCAAACCTGCTGGCTCCCACCCATGCACCAGGCCTCTATCCTATCTAATAAAAGAGTAATTTGTGGATTGACCATCACTCCAACACACATGAGGGCTTCCCCCATGTGGTCAAAGATCCTGCCCCAATGTGGATGCAAGATGGCCACCACAAGATGGCCAGCAGGGGAGGGCCTTTGGAGGTTCCAGGCCCTGCAAGAGAGGGCAGTCGTGGGTGATCAGGCCAGCAGGGGAGGGCAGTTGGGAGGGACCAGGCCTTCAAGGGAGGGCAGTTAGGGCTGACCAGGCTGGCAGAGGATGGAAGTTGGGGGCAAACAGGTTGGCAGGGGAGCGGTTAGACATCAATTAGGATGGTAGGGTAGTGGTTAGCGGGTGATCAGACTGGCAGGCAGAAGCTGTTAGGGGCAATCCAGGAGGCAAGCAGGTGAGCAGTTTGGAGCCAGCAGCCCTGGATTGTGAGAAGGATATCTGATTGCCCATTTAGGCCTGATCCTACTAGGCTGGGCTAAGGGACATGCCCCCCCGCCCCCCATGCACGAATTTCGTGCACCGGGCCTCTAGTGTATAAATAATTGAGAGTTAAATGCACTCCATTTAAATACATGTAATAAATTATTGTACTAACTTTAAATATAACTTTCTTCAGGGAATTGTTTCATATAGCCATATATCTCTCATCTTCCTACATTTTTTTTTGTCTGTGGAAACAATTAATTCAATTTTCACTTGAAAAGGTGGAGGCAATCCAATTGAAAACCTCTTTCTCAAGGTCTCAGGATAAATGAAAGCAGAACTAGCATTAGATCTCTTAAGCTCTGAGGACACTCCTGTGAAGCCAAGTAACTATCTTGTCCATCTCTTACATATGTTTATCACTTCACAAGTGGCATTTGATTTCATGTCTATGGCTTTACAGTTCTTGTGTACTTAGC
Source organism: Antrozous pallidus (assembly GCA_027563665.1). Taxonomy (NCBI): domain Eukaryota; kingdom Metazoa; phylum Chordata; class Mammalia; order Chiroptera; family Vespertilionidae; genus Antrozous; species Antrozous pallidus. The sequence goes on along the minus strand of CM050509.1, from coordinate 37,282,001 downwards.
CTGAGATGGTGAACAAGGCACAGAAGAAGCAGGGATAGGAAACTTGTATGGGGGAGTTGTGGAATATTCTTTGCTAAAGACTTTTCAGGACAAGTGGTTCTCCTGTTTCAGAGATGGTTAGGAGAACTCCATCCCTTAAAAAATCCCTTCTCTAGCTTTTCCAACAATGAAGGATAATGTAATTTATTCCTCATATTCTGAGGAGTGTTAATATTTGTTTGAGTTGTGATGTTGTTGTTTTTGTTGTTATTTTGAGATAAATCAACGAATGCTAGCATGTTAAAGCTAGGAGGGCACATATTGATCACTTACTTCAGCAAGATTTTAAATGAAAATTTAGGTCAGTGAGGGGAAGAAACTTATTCAGAAATAGCCAATGAGTAATCAGAAGCTTCAAGGAAGAGATTATGGGGCTGTGGAAAACAGCGGTAGTCTCATGAAGGAGCACGTATAAATTAAGGGGTGCTTAACATATAAACAGTAATGGCTAAAGAAGAACCAGGTAGAAAAAAGAGAGGTTGTTCTTTATCATGAAGCAGTCAAAGAGCTCCATTCATACATTCGTTCAACAAATAATTCTTGAGCACCTTTCAGACAATATTTTGGGTTTGGGGCATATACTAGCAAGCTAAACAGAGAGAAATCCCTGACTTCACTGAGCATACATTTTAGCTTAAACAATCAATAAATGTAATAAATAAAAATATACAGTGTGCTATAATTAATAATTCTAAGGAGTAAAATAATGTAAGAAATGAAGATACAAAATTTCAGGGGATAGGGATGAACTTTTAGGCAGTGTGGCCAAAGAAGGACTTACTAAAATATGTCTTGTGAGGAAAGGCCTGAGGAAAGCGAGAAGGTAAATCATGTAAGGATCTGGGTTTAATAAGTATAGAGCAGCAAGATAAAAAGATCAAAGACTTTGAGACAGAGATGAGCTGAGTATTTAAGGAGGCCAGTGTGACTGGACCAAAGTGAGCAGGAAAAAGAGTGGTAATATATGAACACAAACCACATAGGGCCTAATAGGTCATTATAAGGAGATTAGTGTTTAACCAGGTTAAAATTGTAAGCTACTGACATTTTGTAATAGAAGAGTGACCTGATCTGACTTACAGTTTAACTGAATCATTTAAGCTGAATGGTGGCAAAGATAGAAACAAAGAAATCAATAAGGAAGTTATTGAAAAAAGTGAGATGAGAGATGAGTAATGATGGCTAAAATAAAGGATAGCAGTCCAAATGTCAACAGGAAGTTATATTTTTTCATATATGTTGCAGCCTAATATTTTATATATTTATTAATTAATAATTTACATTTGAGTGTGAGAAAACAATAAACAAGTAATCAAATAATTAGTGTAATTTCAAATCTTGAACTATGTTATAAAAATAAAGCAGACTGAGGAGAAAGGGGGTGGAAAAGAAAGTTTTTAAAAGTAGGCTGGTTACTCAAGCCCTCTCCTTATCATCCATACTTTTAGAAACATCACATTAGATTTTCACTGTTCAAATTGGGGCTCAGCAAACACAGAACAGGAAACATAGAGGCTAGAAGCATAACTTTAACCTTGGATATTAGCAGAGTTTTCACATATCTCAAGGGTGCCATGAAATACCCTATTTACATAATATTCATTCAAATCAAAGAAGTACTTTGCAGCACTATGTGTCAAGCACCATGGTAGATACTAACACTATGGGAAAATGAAGGCATGAAGATCTAGAAATGATAGAAAAACAAAAGAATAGTCAATATTTTAGCTAAGCCTGTCAGAGGTCACCCCTTGGTGGAGATTAGTAACTCAAAGTGACTTATGAATCAGATTTGTCTTGTAAAATGAAGAACAAGTGAGAGAAACAGGAATATGGCCTCCTTTTCCTCTTTTCTTCCTTTAGAAAGTGATCTAAGAAGGCATCTGTTGGTAGAAGATGGAGAACTTTTCATACAACTCTTTTCAAAAAATGGGGGATTTGCTATTTTGCAGAGGAGGGGGAAATTTTTAGCTTTACTTCTGTTCTCATTTTCCTGTCCCATTTGTATTTTATATCTTCAGAAAGGAAGAAGAGAATGATCTTATATATCCTAATTATTTTCCCCTTTCTCACAGCATCCCTCCATCTTTATTCTCATTCTTTCAGGTAAAATTAGGCCATGAACAATGCTACAGCAGTGCTTGAGTTTCTCCTTATTGGAATCTCTAAATATCCTGAGTGGTGAGTCCCATTTTTCATGTTAGTTCTAATAACTTACCTCAGTACATTGTTTGGGAATGAACTTATTATCATTCTTATCCATTTTGAGCCACACCTCCACATTCCATTGCACTTCTTCCTTAGTAACCTGTCTTTCTTAGACTTTTGCTATCGAACAGTCACCATGCCTCAGGCCTTGTTGCATTGTTTTTCTACACATCCATACCTCTCTTACCCAAGATGTTTGATCCAAAAGAGTGTCTTCTGTTCTTGGCTACAGCAGAGTGCCTCCTACTGGCTGTGATGGCTTATGATCATATGGTTGCTATCAACAATCCCCTGTGCTACTCTATGGTTATGAAAGGCTCAGTGTGTGTCTGGCTGGCTGCTACCTCCTGGGGGTTATCATTTGTGTTCACTGTCATGGTCACCTTATCCCTACATCTTCCGTGGTACTAATGTCATCAATCATTTTGTCTGTGAGATTCTCTCCCTCCTCAAATTGGCCTGTTCTGATACCAGTCTCAATGAACTTATGATCCTCATTACAGGTATCTTCATCCTGCTACTACCCTTTGGTTTTATTCTCTTCTCCTATGTTCAAATTGCCGCTTCTGTCTTAAAAATTCACTCTGTCCAGGGTAGGCTCAAGGCTTTGTCTACTTGTGATTGTCATTTGACTGTGATGACAATCTTCTATGGGTCAGCCATCTCCATGTATGAAACAGCAATCCAAGTCATCCCCTGACCTAGACAAGTTTATATCAGTGTTTTATGGGGTTTTGACACCCATGCTGAACCCTCTGGTATATAGCCTAAGAAACAAAGATGTTAAAGAGGCACTAAGAAAAGTTATGGTGAAAAGAAAATAAGCCTTTTTTTTGCTCCTAAACTTCTAAAATAACACTTAGTTACATCTGATGATAAAAAAATGCTTAAATTGTCTGACTTTACCCTTGATTGAGCAAGCGGTTGTCATGAAAGGCTTTAGAAAGTATTCCTGTACCAAATATTATATCTTCTGAGACTTTAATTTCTGTTATAGAGATTATTTTAGTCTTTCTTTATCTATAACACATTAGTGGTCACCCATTAAGCTACTCAACTTCAGGTAACTAATCTTATCAGAATCATTTTCTCACAGACAGACGAGACCTAAGCAACAAGAGAATCTATTATGACTATTATCAGGAGGCAAAGACATAACTGAAATTTCAAAATAAGACAAAAATGGTATAATAAAAAGTCAGAAGACAAATATAAGAAATTGTCCAACTTTACTGAGGGCAAGTCCTGTTGTGAAAGGATGATTTTCTTGTTCCATTTAACCTCAGAATCATAAGAAAATTGTATCACAGCTATTTTCCACATTTGTGTGGAGTGTTTTTCTTTTTCTAAACTTCTTTCAATTCTATTATTTTGTTTTATATTTATAATAAATCTATGACATTGCTAAGAGATATACCATAATGCTCTTCATGTTAATGATGACAAAATTGAGACTCAGAGGAGTTTAGACTTTTCTAAAGTTATACATAATTGGTAGTGGAATCAAAATTATAATGAAGATCACATATGTGATGCCATTGAGCTTTTTCAAATTGAAATCACAGAATAATGAATGCAGTTAATATTTACTGAGTACTTATCACCTATAACTCTTACAACAATTAGATGAAGTAGTACTATTATTAATATTAGGTGTGCGGAAACTGAGGCTCCTAAAGGTTAAGTGTTTTTCCCATAGCTACAAAGCCAGTAAACAGCAGAGCCAGTATTTAAGTTTAGGTCTGGATGATTCCTGGTCGCATTCACTATATCTAAATTATAGAGACATCAAATATTATTTAATTCATTGATTTTAATAAACTTTTTCATGATATAATTTATATAAAATAAAATGTATCCAACGATATGGTGATTTCCAGGGAGGGGGGAGGCTGGCAGGGGGATGTGGAAGAGGGTACAGGGGGAATAAATGGTGATGGACAGAGACTTGACTAGCGGTGGTGAACACACAATACAGTATACAGATAATGTGTAAAATTGTGCACCTGAAACCTGTATAATGTTGTTAACCAATGTCACTAGTGTGCACTTTTATGCATTTTGATAAATGCCCACAGCATCAGCACCACAATCAAACTATCTGATAATTCCATCATCTCCAAAAGTTTCCTTGTCCCCTTTTGTAGTTCACCATCTCCTTTCATTTCAGATCCCTGGGAACCACTGATATGATTTCTTTTACTATATGTTAGTTTTAATTTTCTAGAATTGACTATAAATGAATACATGCAGTATGTACTTTTTTGTGTATGTTTTCTGTTAGCATGCATTTGAGATTTATTCATGTAATTGCATGTATCAGTGGTTTGTTCCTTTTTATTGCTGAATAATAATCCAGTGTACAAATTTACTACATTAAAAAATCTATTGTTCATGTACTTAACGCAGTGATTTTTAAACTTCGGTTCACATAGTCTTTTGTGTTCGATTATGGTACCATAAACCGGTCAATGGAGGTAAAGTTTTCTGTGAACAATTTCATTTAAAAATGAAGTCCTAAATATAAGAGAAAAGGTTTTTGCAAATAATGAGCTACTATATATCTCTCATCTTAATTGAAGATACAGAGGCTCAGTAAACAGGGTATAAATTTCCCAGGATCATGTATATTTTTGGAAGCAGTCTAGGGCTAAGTTCCAGATATCCTTCCTCCTGGTCTCGCTTTACTTTGGTTAATTCCAATAAACATAATGAAGTCATCTGCCAAACAGCTCAATGGAGAAACAGAGACAGATTAGAAGGAAAAATCTATGATGCACAGCGCCTATATGTGAAGCAAGGCACTAGTGAGGAAACATATCCAGTTCATTACTCAGACGCTGACTGCTAGGAATAGATGTGACATTTTGTGGGGCAGCAAAGGGAATGCCAGATATACAAGGGACTTGTCTCACATGTTTACTAGCTAAATGAAAGAAAAATGAGAATGAATAAATCATTTATCAAAATAGCCTGATTTTCAAAAAAATGTAACATTTGTTCAAGTTCTATCTATTATACATTTTTATAGCTTATGGTGTTCTCAGATACTGAAACCATGCTTTAATATCAAGAAACAAAATATATATATTTAGGAAAAAGCTAAATGACTTCAATCTTTGATTTACTAGTATTTATTCAACAAATGTTAACTTTCTACTTTCTGCCAGGCACTGTGCTAGTTGCTAGGGCAAGATTTAGACTTTATGCAAAATAGTTCTTATTATTAAAATAAAAAATTCAAATTTACATTGTGAAAGAAATAAAAGAGAAAAAACTCATGGACATGGACAACAGTGTGGTGATTGCTGGGGAGAGGGGTGGTTGGTGGAGGAAGATAAAGGAGGGTACAGGAGGAATAAATGGTGATGGACAGAGACTTGACTTGGGGTGGTGAACACACAATACAGTGTACAGATAACGTATTATAGAATTACACACCCAAAATCTATGTGATATTGGTAACCAGTGCCACCCCAATAAGTTCAGTAAAAAATAACTTCACAGGAAAAAGTAACATCTTATATAATCACAGTGTAATATTCAAATAGACCGAAGGGCAGAAGGACTGGTCAATGGAGGATGGGGCTCATGAAAAGTCAGCACCAGGCCAGCCAAGGCACATGCCAGTGGGCAGAGGGAGGGGATGGTGATGGGGGTAGTGGTGACCAGTGGTGGTGGAGGGACACAGTGGAGGGGCAATCAGGGGTCCCTCCTGCAGAGGGAGGCATAGGTAGCAGCAGTGGCAGGGCAATGGGGGATTCCCCTTATCAGCCTTCCAGGTCACCTCCCACAAAGGGAGGGCAGTCTGCGGCTTAGGCCCTCTCCTCAGGGGGCGTGGTCCTAACCCATCAGTCAGACATCCCCTGAGGGCTCCCAGACTATGAGATGGTGCAGGATGGGTTGAGGGAATCCCCCACCCCCAAGTGCATGAATTTTTGTGCACCAGGCCTCTAGTTGTGATATAAAGTGAAATTGGTAAAATTAAGAAAATTGTAGAGGAATAAACATTAAAGCCTTCAGGTAGAGAGAAATTCAGAAATTAGAAGGAATATTGAGAGTGCTCATTTTAATGACTACATTTGGGGGCAAAATATTGCACTCTCTATTATTAGGTCTGTTTACAGCTTAAAATGAGAATCATGTTTTCATTAATGATGCTCCTATCACTAAACAGCAGCTCTGTTAGTAGGTGTTTTATCTCTTTATTGACTTGGTGCAGACATAGCCTACAGACAGTAACATAGTGAGAATCTAAAAGTGGAGGCTGTGGAATTGATTCTGAAACTTACTATGTATAGACCATTAGTTATCTCACTCCATGGGGCTCAAATTTACTCATCAATATAATAAGAAGGTTGGGTTTTGTAACCTAAGAACCTCTCTAGTTCTAAATTTCTATGTCTAGGTTTTATTTTATATAGCTTTTCTTTAAAAAAAATGGAATTATATCATCAATTTACTCTGTAACTTTCTTTTTCCCACTTGACAATATATTATGGAAATTCCTCCAAATCAATATTTATAGATCTATCTGCCTGACTTTAAATGTGAGTTTTGACTGTGCAAGTAGGCATACATAGCAGCTAGTTAGCACAGCTATGACCCTTCCAGTTCTAACATTCTGCTCTAAGCATCTAAAGCCCAAAGGTCATCTAATTTAACATTGATATTAAGTTACTCTAAAAATAAAAATAAACTTCATATGGATGTTTTGAAATAAAATCAATTCTGGATTGTTGAAAACACCTAAAGTTTAATATCATTTTTCCACATGATCAGTCACAGTCAACACAACATTCTACTGTGAAACCCACATCTCAGGCAGCTGGGGAATGAAGTGTACCTGGGAAGCAAATAAAGATTTGTTTGAAACTAAGATAATCATGTCAGAAATTGAGGTGAAAACTTGCAACCGTAAAACAGCTTCAAATGATAATTTCCAATAGGGATTTAAGAAAAAGACACCATGTCTCATTCACAGAATTTAGTATTTCCTTTGAGGAGAGGCAGTGAAGTATAACTAGTCACTCTGTGCTTTGATCTCTATATCTAAGTAAGCTAACAATAGCACTTCCCTTTGCTGAACAGTTTGATCGTGTTAATAGAAACCATTCTAGTTATTTATTCAGATAGAAATTAGAGGCCTACAAAAATCTTTGGAAGGCATGTGGGAGGGAGAGTAAAAGAATATTGCCAACAACCTCATTCAGTTGCAGGAATTGCAGAAAACCACAAACCCCATACTACTAATGACTTCGCTTCCTATGAGAATGCTCTGAAACTGCTTTAAACTCTGCCAAAGTCTAATACTTAAATATTATGTCAGGAGGAGCAATGCTGGTGTCTACTTCTGTTATGATAGCCAAGTTTGCTGTAAATATCTCTTATGAGTGAAATCTAAAACTGAACTTTACTGGCAAAGGAATGTGAAAAAGGTAGCTTCTAAGTTTTACAGGTGAGAGCTGAAAAGGTATTGCTATGGCTTCATAGCTTGGTTATGAAAAGTATATGGTTCAATTCATGTAAAGCATTTAGAAAAGTGCCTATCCTATAGTTAGAGAATGATAAACTTTACCTGTCATTATAATGTCTGGACCAAATGAGTTTAAAATGCTAAAAATTGAAGTGCCTAATTGCTTCCTTAATATAACATCCCAAGGTTGCTCTTTCATTGGTGCATTCAAACATCCATACATACATCACTCATTCAATACTTATTTAATAATCTCATGGCATATAGCATGTGGCAATGGAAGCATATTTATTTTCTACCTTCAAATAATTAAGTATCCCTGGGGGAAAGAAAGATGTACATAGGCAACATTGCTGTGTGAATTTATAAAGTACTTTACCCATTTTATAATTTATCTTATAATTTAATATATATTATCTCAAATAATCAAATAATGAGATAAGCAAACAGGTACTATTTATCAATAATATAAAACTGACATTTACTGATGATGAAAAGATTCACAGAGGCTGTAATATTGTTAAAATCAACAGTTATTGACAGGACTGGGATTAGAAATATAATTCTCCTAGAGTCATTGTGATCATTTTGAAGTGTATGTAAATATTGAATCATAATGTTGTAAACTTAAAACCAATATAATGTTTTATGTCAATTACACTTCAATTTAACTTTAAATTAAATTTAAAAAATTAAAATATTACAATTCTGATACTTACATGCTCTTTCTGATGGGAGCCTGATGGATTCAGGAAATCCTTGGAAAAGAGGAATAAGAAGAAGGCAAGATCATTGTTGAGAAGAGAATGTATAAAACACTGTTTACAGATTGTATAGATTAAAAATCTCACACTGACACTTTATAGCTATACTAGAGGCCTGGTGCATAAAATGTGTTCACTGGGGTTGGGGGGGTCCCTTAGCCTGGCCTGCACCCTCTAGCAGTCCAGGACCCCTTTCTCCTTACTACTCGCCTGCTCACTGCTCCTTAGTGTCAGACTCACTGCTCCTTAACTCACTGCCATGAGCTGGGGAGTGCACTGACCACCAGGAGGCAGATCCTGCATTGAGCATGTGCCCCCTGGTGGCCAGTGTGCATCATAGCGATTGGTTGTTCTGGTCTTTCTGCCATAATGGTTCCTTAGGCTTTTATTATATAGCTAGTGGCCCGGTGCACAAAATTCATGCATGGGGGGGTTGTCTCTCAGTCCGGCCTGCATCCTCTCCAATCTGAGATCCCTGTGGGATCAGGCCTAAACTGGCATTTGGGCAACCTCCTCGCAATCCGCTCCTAACTGCTCATCTGCATGACTGCTTGATCACCCCTAACCACTCTGCTTGCTAACCACTCTGCAACTGGTCCCTTCTGCTGGCCTGCTCGGCCCCAACTGCCTCCCACCATCAGCCTGATCACCCTCAACTGCCCATCCCTCCTGGCCTGATCACCCACAACTACCTTCCCCTCCTGGCCTGATCACCCCTCATGTCCTCTGCCTTGGCCCCTCCACCATGGCTATCTGGGACCCACGGCACCTGCAGCGAGGCGTGGCGGTAGCCGGTCTTCCCCCCGGCCTCCCGAGGCCCCACCCTTCATGCGTGTGCCAGTGATCTGGGACCCCCGTACACACATGCCCTTCACGATCTGGGACCCCAGGCACCCACAGCAAAGGACGGTGGTGGCCGGTCTTCCGGGCCAGGCCTCCACTCGGCCTGGGGAACTGGCACCGTGGGCTTGCTGGGACCACCAGCGCAGCATCTGCTCCCAAAAGCCATGGTGCTCATTCCCCGGGCCGTACAGAGGCGGTGGAAGAGGCAGGATAGTGCACTGCGTGGCCCCACCCCCTGCTCCTGATTGGCTAGTAGCATAGCCAATCAGGAGCCAAGGTACGGTCACATTTGGATGTTACTCTTTTATATTATATAGACTAGAGGCCTGGGCATGAAATTTGTGCACAGAGGGCAAGGGATGTCACTTAGCCCAGCCTGCGCACTCTCCAATCTGGGACCCCTTGCGGGACTTCCGACTGCCCGTGTAGGCCCGATCCCAGTAGGATTTAATCCTAGTAGGATTGGGCCTAAACGGGCAGTCGGACATTCTTCTTATGATCCAGAACTGCTGTCTCCAAACTGCTCACCTGATTGCCTCCCTGATTGCCCCTAACCACTTCTGCTTGCCAGCCTGATCACCCACTAACCACTACCCTGCCAGCTTAATTGATGTCTAACTGCTCCCCTGCCAGCCTGTTTGCCCTCAACTTCTCTCCTCTGCTGGCCTGGTCACCCCTAACTGCCCTCCCCTGCAGGCTTGATCACCCCCAACTGCCCTCTCTTGCAGGCTTAGTCCCTCCCAACTGCCCTTCCCTGCTGGAATGATCACCCACAATTGCCCTCCCTTGCAAGGCCTGGAACCTCCCAAAGGCCCTCCCCTGCTGGCCATCTTGTGATGGCCATCTTGTGTCCACATTGGGGCAGGATCTTTGACCACATGGGGGCAGCCCTCTTGTGTGTTGGAGTGATGGTCAATCTGCAAATTATTCTTTTATTAGATAGGATAAAGGCCTGGTGCATGGGTGCGGGCCAGCTGGTTTGCCCTGAAGAGTGTCCCAGATAAGGGTGTGCATTCCCTTGGGGCGAGGGTCAGCCTAAGAGAGGGGCCTATGGCTGTTTGCAGGCTGGCCATGCCCCCTAGTGACCCAAGCAGAGGCCCTGGGATCTGGAATTAATTTATGTCTATAATTGAAACTTTGTAGCCTGGAGCAGAGCCAAGCCTTCTGCTTGCTCCATGGCGGCAGCCATTTCTGTTTGAAATTTTGTAGCCTAGATTGGAGGCCTAGGCTGGCAATGGCAGGCAGAAAGCTTGGCTTCCTACATTGCCAGGGAAACCTACCCTCTGTTCTCTCCAGCACAGTGGCTGCTGCCATTTCTGTATCTTTTATAATTGAAACTTTGTAACATTGAGTGGAGACCTAGGCTGGCAATGGCAGGCAGAAAGCTTAGCTTCCTCTGTTGCCAGGGAAACGCAAGCCTTCCTCCTGCTCTCAGTGGTGGCAGCCATCTTGGTTGGGGTTTATTTGCATAATCTGTTTCTGATTGGCTGGTGGGCGTGGTTTGTGGGTATAGCGAAGTTATGGTCAAATTTGCATATTACTCTTTTATTAGCTAGGATGACCTTGGGCAACTTTCTGCCTCAGTTTCCTCTTCTATAATAGGAAGACAATCATAAGACTGACCTCAGAGGGTTGTTAAGATGACTAAATCAATTTATTTACATAAAATGCTGATAACTATGGTTGGGACATAGTACATCCTCATTAAATTGTCCCTATTTTTATTATTGTTATTTAGAATCATTCTTATTATTAAATTCTCAAATTACTCAAATGTAGGTGTTGTTCATCTCACTAGGTATCTTCTCTCCTATTTTTTCCACACTGGTAATATGCATAATAACTGCTTTTGGTTAAGTATGAGCAACAGGTCAAGCACTTTTTCACTGTAACATCATGATGGAGTGGAAAAAGCACATGATTACATGCTAGAAAGTCTGGATTATAATCTGGGTTCTTCCATTAATGAGCTATGAAACTAGCTGAATCAGTTAACTTCTCTGGACTGCTTCTATTAAACAGGGGAAAATATGGTATATCCTTCAACCTACCTCAGAATGATAGATCAAATGAGATCATAAATGTTATATGTTAAAAAGTTAAAAGCACATTTCAAATGCTACATGATAGTATATTCATTATTCTCAAAGTTAGTCTCTACATCTCATTTGTCCCACCTAGATAACCACTCACTCAGTGAATCATGATTCTTGCTTTTCAATGTCTTCCAAATCCATCCCCTATTATTTGTCCTTGATGCATTTGTCCTACTTTATAGGCTCATCATTCTTTAAGAAGATAAATGTCACAATGTCTACCAAATTGTCTCCAGTCCAGTCTTATTTCTCTCTAAACTGACCATCCAATCAGGTTCCTGAGTGATTATGCTAAAGGAAAAATATCATCATGTTAATCCTCCCTCTGCAATATTAGAAACTCCTAGTAGCTCTTTATTGTCTACTAGAGGCCTGGTGCACGAAATTTGTGCATGGGAGGGGGTGCTTCATCTTGGCCTACAATCTCTCCAATCTGGGACCTCTGGCTACTAACCACTCACCTGCCTGCTAACCTGATCCCCCTAACTGCTCTCCCCTGACAGCCTATTTGCCCTAACTGTTCTCCCCTGCTGGCCTGGTCCCCCTAACTGCTCTCCCCTGCCTGTCTGATTGCCTCTAACCTTCTCTGCCTTGGCCCCACCAACATGGCTTTGTTGGGTAGGACTTTCGAAGGACATCTGGAAGGTCGTTTGGAAGATGTTCAGTCTAATTAGCATATTACCTTTTTATTAGTATAGATGTCACCTTGTTCTAAAAATGCAGGTTGTTCCCATGTTTTCCTATCATGGAAGGGGAGCCCGAGTGGCATCTTGGGTTCTGAGAAAGGCTTATGCACTTGTGCTTTATCTCAGCAGATATGATTCCTAGAAGAAGACTCTTGGATGTACCTTGAACATTTCTATCGAATTTGTCAAATCATCCTCCAAAAATGTTGAAGCACTTTAAACTCCCACCAGCAACCATGAGTGTGGCCTCCATTCCACTTTGATGCCAATATCATTGATTTCTCCCTAGAAGCTTCCCTCCCATCAGCTGGGACTGTTTGGTACTTGAGCCAACTTCATTGTTCAGCTGAGGACTTGCTTTCCCAAGATAGAATTATGGAGGAGGAAAAATAGCTTTCCTCTACCTTTCTGAGTGGAGGCCCTTGTAATGAAAGAGATCACCAAGAGAAAAACAAAAAGTTCATTAACAAGTGTACTTTGTGTATATGTGGGAGATTCTGAAGGCCCTTGTAATGAAAGACAGATCACCAAGAGAAAAACAAAAGTTCATTAACATGTGTACCTTGTGTATATGTGGGAGATTTCAGGGAAAAAAATGAGTAACTCCTCAAGGTGACTTAGAATGCAGATTTAAATACCTTCTTCCTAGGGAAAGGGGGCGGGAGATATAGGCCTCTTAGAGGAGAGTAAATTATATTTAGGAAAGATGAATGGGGTGGGGAGAAATAGTTTGTAACAAAGTTTGGGTGTGATGTCAAATTTACTCTCCTGTCCTGTGATAGGAGTCAGTCTTCTCTGCCTGATGACACTTTTCTCATCAAGGAGAGCTATGACATTTAAGCTCCTTTAGGAGAGTCTGATTTTAGGGAGATCAGGAGACTTCAGTGAAATATTCTGCATGCATTTGCTGTTTTTCAAGCATCTACAGCTCAAGATCAATATAACAACACAGCATATGTTGGGGTGGCATGTTCTCTGACCTTCAGAATAAACCCAACAAAAGCTTATTTCCTCTCTTAGATGATTTGCCACAGAAGCATTATTCCCTGGAAAACGTATTCTGACCAGACCTTCCTGGGAGTGATCACATTACCCTGTGTTTGTAGAAAGGTGTTCACCACAGCACTAAGTAATCCAGGGGCAGTTTTTTCATCTTGTGGAAAGGGAGATAAAGTTATGATAGTTTATCTCCCTTTCCACAGGTTTCTTGAGGGTTTGTGTCTCTGCTGCCCCAAACCATGCCCCTTAGCAACCCAATCACCTCCACCTCAGGCCTTGGGGCTGCTGGGTACCAGGCCTGCGGGTTTGTGTCTTCAAACCACCCCACACCCCCCCTAACCCCAGGTTTGCAATGGCCAGGATTCAGTGCAGGGGACCGCACCACTTGCAGGGCCTGGGGCTTCAATGGGGACCACTGCCACTACCCCAGGCTTGCCAGGGCCAGGCTTCAGAGCTGCTGCGGGGATCCAGAGGCCCTGCAAGTTTGAGGCTGTGATGGGGACCCTGCTGCCACCCCAGGTTTGCCAGGGCCAGGCCTCATGGTGGCAATGGGGGTCTGGAGGCCCTGCTGGGCCTGGGGCTGCAATCGGGACCACAGCTGTCCCAACGAAGCCCAGCCCTGGCAAGCCTGGGGCTGCAGTGATCCCCATTGCAGCCCCAAGCCCTGCAGGGGGTCCGGACCCTAGCTGCCACCTAAGCCCTGCCCTGCAGCCCCAGGCCCAGCAGGACTTCTGGACCGCAGCCGCCCCCACAAAGCCTGGCCCTGGCGGCTGCCTTAGGCGGCGGGCAGTGGGGGTCTGGATTGCAGCACTAGACCCAGCAGGGGGAACCCCCTGCTGGGCCTGGGGCTGTGATTGGGACCACTGCTCGGCCCCAGACTTACCAGGGCTGGACTTTGGGGAGACAGTGGGGATCTGGACCCCCACCACTGCCGCCCCTCCAAGGCAGCCGCCAGTGCCAGGCTTTAGGGCCGGGGCGGGGCTCCGGAGGCCCTGCTAGGCCTGGGGCTGCAATAGGGACCTCTACAGCTTCCGCAGGCTTGCCAGGGCTGGGCTTCAGGGAGGCAGCGGGCGTCAGGACCCCTGAAGGGCCTGGGGCTGCTCTGTCCCAACTTGCTAGGGCCAGGCTTCGGGGTGGTGGCAGAGGTCCGGAAGCCCTGCTGGGCCTAGGGCTGCAATGGGGACCGCCACCGCAGGTTTGCCAGGGCTGGGCTTCTGGGTGGTGGTGGGTTCCGGAAGTCCTGCTGCCCTTGGGACTGCAATTGGGACCACCACTGCTGCCCCAGGCTTGCCGGGGGCTGCACTCGGAACCCACTGCCTGATGCAGCCGCCAGGATCGGGCTTCAGCAGCAGCAGGTCCGGATGCCATCTTGCTTGGGGTTAATTTGCATATTACTTTTATTGCCTGGTAGCATAGCGAAGGCATGGTCAATTTGCATGTTTCTCTTTTATTAGATAGGATATGAAAAATTAATTGAGACCCATGATAACCTTTTTAATCTTCATTGTCTACCCCATATCCACAAACCCCATGCTCCGGGAAGACAATAGTGTACATTGTCCTGAGCCATTTTATATAAAGATTTGAGCATCTGAGGATTTTGGAATCTGTAGAGAATATTTACAGTATGCCTATAAATACTGAGAGACAACAAGGCAATTAAGGTTTGGGTGAGTCAAAAGTTATTCATAGATATTTTTCTGTGCAGAGGTCAGTGCCTCCAAACCCTGAATTGTTCAAAGATAAACTTTACTTTATTTCTGAGGGCCTTTTATGCATATATGCCACTGTATATCCTGTTCTCTTTGCCTGCAGTACCCTTTATCCTTCAAGGACCAGATGTAATGCCATTTCTTCAGTGAAGTTCTTCCTAGTGCATATACCATTCTGTTTAACCCCAGATGGGTGATTCTTATTCCCATTTCTTTTGCTTAATAGCATTTTGCTCAACCTCAAATTTAACATATTTCATGTTGTTTAATGGAATAGTTGTTTTGCAGTGTTATCCCCAATTAGATCAGAACCTTATTGAAAGCAGGAAATTCATTTTACTCATCCCCATCTCCCTGGCATAGATCTCGACACAGAGTATATGCACAATAAGAACTGGTTTGAATAAATTCCCAACCAATACTAAGTATTTAATCTCAATTCTATTTTTATATCATAGCAAAGATGGCATCTCCCACAACCAATAAGAAGGAACTATACTAATTAACTGTCCCTCCCCAAAAGATGGCAGCATCCACAGGCAATAAAGAATATGCTAATTGCAGTTATTCAGGAGGAACCAAGATGGCGGCATAGGTAAACACCTATTATACTGCCCCGTGCAACAATTACAAAACTACAATATAACAACAAGACAAACATCATCCAGAATCACCAGAAAGCTGGCCAAGTGAAAATTCCACAAATAAAAGTAAAGATGGGACACTGGGACTCAGAAGAGCGGCGGAACACACCGTTGAAAATACGTATGAAGCCACAGGTTTGGAGGAGCCATGGGGAATGCGCGGGATGTAGGGCAGGCAGCAAAAATCCCGGCTGGATTTCTCCAATGAGGAGGGCAGAGACCGTCCCACTGCACAGATTCGCCAGTGCCAGGTGAGGTCCGAGGTCCGGGCTAAGCACCCTGGAAGCAGAGGTCTCCTAGTCTGAGGAGAATCCAGGTTACTTGGAACAGCAGTTTGCTTGCCTAAAGTGTGCGACGGCACAGACACATGACTTGCTCCCTGGCAGCTTGCCCCCTGGTTCAGGATACAAACCAGACTGCTATGTTTTACAACCCTGGGCGAGACTTTGGGTGTGCAGACTCATTTGGGAAGAGGCAGAGTTGTCTGGCAAGGGGTAGAGACTATCGGCTTTCTCTTTGAGGTGCCTACAAGCATTACCACCCAACAGAGACCCACATGCCACATAGGGCTTAGCTGATGCTGACGCTGCCTGCTCAGCCGGGAGACTCCGCCCATCCAACATGAACACAGTCTCCCTTCACAGCCAATTAGCCTGGAGGTCAAACCCTCCTAGGGCTAACAAAAACAAGCTGCGCTTAAATTCAAAAATACTGTACAACCCATAAAGGATTGCAGTAAGAGTACCCACATCAGGTAACTGGGGAGACTGAGCCACTGGCCCTTAGCGGACATCTACCATATAAAGCAGCCACCATGCAGAGACATGGAAAGAAATGAGGTGTGAAAGAAATGGAAGAAAAAAGAAAACAAGAAACAGAGTTCAAAACCACGGTTATAAGGTATTTCAAGAGGCTCCTAGAAAAGGCTGATGAACTTAATGAGAACTACTAGGAAATGAACAAGACTTATGAGGAAATGAATGAGATCTACAAGGAAAGGAATGAGACTTACAAGGAAATGAATGAGACCTACAAGGAAATGAACAAGACCTATGAGGATATGAATGAGACCCTCAAGGATAAGAAAAAGGACCAACTAGAAATCAAGCATACACTGACTGAAATAAAAAATATTACACAAAGTCCTAAAAGCAGTCCAGAGAGCCAAAAGAACAAAGTCAAAGATTTGAAATACAAAGAAGCAAAATCCACTCGGCTGGAAAAGCAAGAAACAAAAAGAATCCAGATAATTGAAGATAGGGTAAGGGGCCTCTGGGACAACCTCAAGCATGTCAATATCCGAATTATGGGGGTGCCAGAAAAAGAGAGAGAGCAAGGTAATGAAAACCTACTTGAAGAAATAGTGACTGAAAACTTCCCCCACCTGGTGAAAGAAACTGACTTAAAAGCCCAAGAAGTACACAGAACCCCAAAATATAGGAATCTAAAGAGGACCACACCAAGACATATCATAATTAAAATGCCAAGAGCAAAAGATAAAGAGAGAATATTAAAAGCAGCAAGAGAAAAACAGTTATTTACCTATAAGGGAGCACCCATATGATTGTCAGCTGATTTCTCAACAGAAACAATGCAGACCAGATGGGAGTGGCAAGAAATATTCAAAGTGAAGAATAGCAAGAATCTACAACCAAGATTACTCTCCCGAGCAAAGCTATCATTCAGAATTGAAGATCAGATAAAGTGCTTCGCAGATAAGAAAAAGCTAAAGGAGATCACCACCAAACCAATATTATATGAAATGCGAAAGATATTCTTTAAGAAGAGGAAGAAGAAAAAGGTAAAAATATAAATTATGAACAACAAATACACATATATCAACAAATGAATCTAAAAATCAAGTGAATTAATAATCTGGTGAACAGGATAAACTGGCAAATATAAAAGAATCATGGACATAGAGAGGGAATGGACTGACAATTCTTAGGGAGAAAAGGGGTGTGGGAAGTACAACAAGAGACTGGACAAAAATCTTGCAACAATGGGAGAGGACAATGGGGTGGGGGAGGTGAGGGCAGAGGGTGGGATGGGTACACGGTGGAGGGGAGCTATAGGGGAATCAAAAAGGGGAACAATGTAATTAGTAAACTGAACAATAAAGATAAAAAAGAATATGCTAATTGACTGCCATGCCCTCAAAGAAGGCAGTGCCCATAGCCGCAAGATGGTGGCGCCCAGTCCCCTCAGCCCAGCTGGGGTGGCAGCCATGTGGCAAGGCTGGGCCCTCCCCCAGGCAGGCCCGGCCTTTCCCTGCACCTGCCTCTTGAGTCTCCTAGTCCTCTCAGGCCCCAGCTACCAAGAGCAGACCTGAGGCACATGCAAGCCTCAGATATTGGCTGTCCAGCTGCCCAGGACTGGCCCAAGGTGTAGGCAAGCCTTGGCTATCAGCTGGCCAGCATCCCAGGGCTAGCCTAAGGTACGGGCAAGCCACAGATGGTGGCTGCCCAGCCGCCCAGGGCCAGCTGAGGTTCAGATAACCAGGGCTGTCCAAGGCTTGCGCTGCCAGCTGTGGCAGCAGCTGAGATGTGATGAGGTTATTGCCTTCCCCTGATAGCTGGGCCACCTCCCACCCCTGAGGGATCCCAGACTGTGAGAGGGGGAAGGCTGGGCTCAGGGACCCCTGCCTCCAGTGCATGAATTTTCATGCACCAGGTCTCTAGTAGATACTATAATTGTCCTTCCCAACTCTTATGCTAAAACTCTAGTATCTTGATTTTATAATTGAGAAAACTAAGGTGTAAACAAGTTAAAAAAATACCAATGTCACACAACGAATCAGTGATGGATTCCTTATTAAAATTTTGATCCAAAGTCCATGCTTTGTACAATGTCCACCACTGTAAAATGTCTGATATGGATAATAGCATTTCTTATCTATAAGAACTATCCATTACATTAAATATATTTTGAGCTCTTGGGAGCTTTCTGAAGAGCTTGATTTGTCCCTTAATTTTAGTATCAAGAAGGAAATGAATCCTCCTGGTAAGCATGCTCTTACATGGTAGGTGGGACCAGGAAGACCCTCTTTGGTAAATTGAATGAAGAAAACCCTTGAGGTGTGTCCAAAATATTTCTTAAAAGCACAAACCTGGAAATATATGATGTGTATTTCCTCATATGTCTCATTTATTTAGAAAGAGTCTGGCCTATACAGTGTTAAAACATTGAAATATATATATATATAATATTTTCTGGTATATATGATGACTTTTTAACACAGGAAAATCTTCTCAAAAGCCGGGGGTTGTTTTATACTCGAGGTGTAAAAATATCATAGTTTGCAGAGATGGGCGTTGCTAACTCGCCAGGGACTTGCTGGGCACTTGTTCTCTCTCTATTGTTTGTTAACTTTCTCCTATCATCATCAATTCCAGTCATCTTATAAGCCAGAAAATACGGTATATCTCTATCTCTATCTCTATCTCTATCTCTATCTCTATCTCTATCTCTATCTCTA
The DNA here is from genome assembly GCA_027563665.1 of Antrozous pallidus. NCBI lineage: Eukaryota > Metazoa > Chordata > Mammalia > Chiroptera > Vespertilionidae > Antrozous > Antrozous pallidus. The sequence goes on along the minus strand of CM050509.1, from coordinate 37,263,056 downwards.
TCTCTATCTCTATCTCTATCTCTATATGGCCCAGGGCATGAAATTCGTGCACTCATCCCAGCCTGCACTCTATCCGATCTTGGACCTCTGTAGGGCAGTCAGACATCTCTCTCACAATCCAGGACTGATGGCTCCCAACTGCTAACCTACCTGTCTGCCTTCCTGATTGCCCCTCACCTCTTCTGCCTGCCAGCCTGATCACCCCCTAACCACTCCCCTGCCAGCCTAATTGATGCCTACCTAACTGCTTCCCTGCCAGCCTGTTTGTCCCTAACTGCCCTCCCCTGCAGGCCTTGTAACCCCTAACTGCCCTGCACTGCAGACCTTGTATCCCCCAGATGCTCTCCCCTACAGGCCTAGGTCCCCCAAAACTGCCCTTCCCTGCAGGCTTGGTCACCACCAACTACCCTCCTCTGCTGGCCTGGTTACCCCTAACTGCCCTCCCCTGCAGGCTTGATTGCCCATAACTGCCCTCCCATGCAGGCCTGGTCCCTCCCAACTGCCCTCCCCTGCTGGCCAACTTGTAGTGGCCATCTTGTGTCCACATAGGGGCTGGATCTTTTTTCACATGTGGCAGCCATCTAATGTTTTGGAGTGATGGTCAGTTTGCATATTACTCTTTTATCAGATAAAATAGAGGCCTGGTGCATGGGTGTGGGACAGCTGGTTTGCCCTGAAGGGTGGCCCAGATCAGAGTGGGGGTTCCCTTCTGGTGTGGGGTGGTCTGGGCGAGGGGCCTGTGGTGGTTTGCATGCCGGCCATGCCCCCTGGTGATCCAAGCAGAGTCCCTGGTATCTGGGATTTATGTATCTTCTACAATTGAAACTTTGTAGTCTCAAGCAGAGCCAAGCCTTCTGCTCACTCTGTGCCTGCTGCCACTTATGTTGTGATTTATGTATCTTCTATAATTGAAACTTTGTAGCTTTAAGTGGAGACCTAGGCCAGCAAGGGCAGGTGGAAAGCTTGGCTTCCTCCTTTGCTGGAGAAACCCAAGCCTCCCTCCTATTCTCTGTGTTGCAGCCGTCTTGGTTGGGGTTTATTTGTATATTTTCTCTTGATTGGCTGGTGGGTGTGACTGGTGGGCATGGATTGTGGATGTAGCAGAAGTATGGTCAATTTGCATATTACTCTTTCATTAGATAGGATACGCTTAGTCTAGCGAGATTCACTAAGATTATTTAAACACAAAAATATATTCTTTCTTTTCTAGCTATTTATATAGTCATTTGCTTGGAGACATTTGAAGGCTACAAAATGGTGAGTGTTGTAAGTCAAAATAAGGCTTTATGAGTTTAAAATGTTGGCATTTTGGGTGTGAAACCTAGTATCCCTTGAAAGATCTCTGATCTGAACATTCCACTCTTCTATTGATAATAGAATCTATGGTTGTGTTATCACCATTGCATAAAGACAAGATCCCCTGACTTCTGCCTCAGTCTCAATTTCATAACACTAATCCAAGAAGACTTTTTTAAAAAATATATTTTATTGATTTTTTACAGAGTAGAAGGGAGAGGGTTAGAAAGTCAGAAACATCGATGAGAGAGAGACATCGATCAGCTGCCTCTTGCACGCCCCGTACTGGGGATGTGCCCGCAGCCAAGGTACATGCCCTTGCTGGAATCGAACCCGGGACCCTTCAGTCCGCAGTCCGACGCTCTATCCACTGAGCCAAACCGGTCTCGGCCAAGAAGACTTTTTATCTTAGATTGATTCTGTTTTCTAATTCCAATTTGGGGAATATACAGAACAAAAAGAGTCTTCAAATTCTCATTAGAGGTAGTTAAGGGTTTTCTTGTAGAATTACTCTCTGCAATAAGTAAAAAAACCAAAACAAAACTGCAGTTAGAAGCTTAGAAGCACCTAAGTATATTTTGTTTACTTACCATTGGCTCTGATTTCTATTCAGAGCCCCTTTATCCTATAATATTAGGTTTTATTGAGGATCGTATTATAAACTTACTCTACTTCCTAAATTATTTTTTTCATAAAAGTCTTGTAATTCCTAAAATCTGAAGTTTGTCCTAGGTAGAAAATTAAGAAAAATATCTACCTCATTAACCTAGATGGTCTTTTGGCTGCCCAACTCCTAAGCTAAACCTTCCTATCTACAGCCTGCTCTGACCAAGACCTGACACCTGCCTTATGAGTATGAAACTATATACTACAAATGCCCCAGATCCTGATCTATGATTAGAACTTAATTGGAACCTTGCAATCTGGAATAAAAACTGGACCATAATAATGAGCTAGTATGTGATAATGCTCATAATTTATAGAACTAGAGCAAACAATGTAAATAAAAATTCATATGGAGGACAGAGTGAAAACAATTTTTTGCAGATTCTAGAATGATATCCATCTTATTGCTTTACTATAACAACTTTTCTCCATGTGAAAATAAATTGTATGATAAAAACTATAAGACATTAAAGTGCACTTTTTAGCATCAGTACATGAATAATATTGAATGCTATGATGAGATATTGACTGTTTCTCATCATAGGCTTTTTATCCTCAAATGCTTATTTCCTTCAGCCAATTCAATGTAGTTTTAGTCAAATCAATTTTATAACTTTGGATAAGACAGAAGAGCTAAATAACTGGCCTTGATTCATTCATCAAACATGTATTGTAGGTTCCTACTAGACACTTTGTGAGGTGTTGAAAATAAGACAGTGAATGGGACAGTAAGGGCTTCTTCTACCCTAGGGCTTACAATTTAGTAAGTGAGCAGAAATTAAATAATCACATAAATATATAATACAAACTCTGATAAGAATCATGCAGGTAAAGTTCAGATTGTTATGAAAAATTATAACAAAGAGATATGATTTAGATTAATGGGGTTATGGAAGGCTTTTTTGTTTGTTTGTTTATCCACACCCAAGGATATTTTTTCTTTGATTTTAGAGAGAATGGAAGGGAGGGAGAGAGAGAGGGGGAGAAAAGAGGAGAGAGAGAGAGAGAGAGAGAGAGAGAGAGAGAGAGAGAGAGAGAGAGAGAGAGAGAGAGAATCTGTCAGTTGCCTCCTCCTACATGGACCCCAACCCAACCAGGACCAGGATAGAGCCTCCAACCCAGGTTCTATCCTTGACCTAGAATAATACTGGCAACCCCTCAGTGCAGGGGAAATTTTTCTAACCATTGAGCAGTATCTGCCAGGGCATGGAAGGCTTTTTAATGAAGTTTCTTTCTTTTTTTAAAAAAAATATTTTTTATTGATATTTTCATAGATGAAGGGAGAGGGATAGTAAGTCAGAAATATCAATGAGAGAAAAACATCAATCAGCTGTCTCTTGCACACCCCCTACTGGGGATGTGCCAGCAACCACGGTACATGCCCTTGACCGGAATCAAACCTGGGACCCTTCAGTCTGCAGGCCTGCGCTCTATGCACTGAGTCAAACCGGTTTTGGCTTAATGGAGTTTCTTTAAGTTTGATATATTAAGGATTGCTAGGAGTTCACCAAGCAAAAAGGGTAGGAAGATTATTTCCAGGAGAGAGAACACAAAATGCAAAAGCCATGAGGTAGGAATGACCTTAGAATGTTTCATAAAGATACTATGAATAAAACATGGTATGCACAAGAAAAGACAGTGCAGTATAACTTTACAGACAGATAATTTAGAGTCTCATAGGACATGGTAAATAGGTTATATTTCATTCCAAATGTAGTGACTTTAAGCATCAAAATAATATGGTCATAATAATATACAGGAGGTCCCAAAACTGTATATACTCTTTAACAGCTGATAGCTCAATTTTGAAAAGATGCATTTTAATAAACACTGTATTTATAATTATTTAAAGTGTGTGTATACATTTTTAGGATACCTTATATGTTTGTAACAGTTATCGCTGCTGTGTGGAGAATAGACTATAGAGAGGAAAGAATGGATGTAGGAAGACCTATTTAGGCAGCTCATGTATTTGTCTAGATGAGAGATGCTGGTGATGCTAGCTAAATAAGTTTTGACTATGTATATGAAGATTTGTCAGATTTAAAATATATTTAGGAGAAATAGCCAATATAATCCAATAATTGGTTGGCTATGTATTGCAAGGAAAATATAAAAGTGAGCTGGCACACATTTTATGTCATGGCTATATACCGTTTAAGACAAATTTCTGGCTAATATCTCTAGTGAGAAAGAACAATTCTGTGATTCAGGAATCTGGCTACCTATGAACAATAAATTAGCACATTTATAAGCGGGGTGTTTGAAACACATTTCAGGTGGAATCCAAATCCCTCATTTTTTTTAGATGAAGGAATTAAGACTCAAAATAGATTGTGTTACTTTGCAAATTAATTTGTTGGTGTGTATGAATGCTTTATCTTCCAAATTAGAACATAAACTTCAAAATAGCATCACTTGTTTCCAGACATCTCCTAATAGCAACTGATATAAGACTAAAGATACAGCAGACAATATTTTCAAATTAAAATGAACTATATTTCTTATTTCTCAGAAGTAGAACAAAATGGATATTCAGATTACTGGTAATGACAGCAAAGTGACAAAATTAATCCTGGTGAGTTTGTCAAATCATCCTAAATCCAAAATTGCTATTTATTGTACTATGGTAGCAAATTACCTGATCACATTGTCAGGTGACAGTCTCATCATTGGCATGGTTAGAGTTGATGGGTGGCTTCATACCCCTATGTATTTTTCTTTTAGCAACCTGTCCTTCCTTGATATCTGATACTCTAGCAATTCAGTGTGCCTTTTTTGTTGTTGTTCAATGGTTTAAGAGACCACCCCACCATTTCCCATACTTTCTATTATGCTCAGATGGATATTGTGTTTTTTTTTTTCTGGAGATGACAGTGTCTCCTTCTGGCTGTCATAGCTTATGATAGATTTACCAGTATTTCCATATCCAATCCCCTGACTTTCACCATGATTATGAACAACTGGGTCTGTATACAGTGGGACATGGGATCCTGGTCCAGTGTTTTCTTTTTAGAAATAATACCTATCATTGCAACCCCTATGCATTTTTGCAGACACCATGTCCTCAACCATTTCACCTGTGAGATCCAGGCGCTGTTGAAGCTAATCTGCTCAGTATCTCCAGTCAGGTTTATTCTGGATATGACATATTCACAGTGTCCCTGCCCTTCATCTTCATCCTCACCTCATATACTCACATTGATTATGGTTATCATACTGAGGATCCATTCTGCAGAAGCCAGATTCAAAGGTTTCTCTACCTATGCATCTCATCTGATGCATATGTAATCACATATTTTATGGAACAGCCATCTACATGTGCCTGAAAAATCATTCAAGGGGTCCCAAAACTAGGTTAAAGTCATCTTTGAATTTTATGGTGTTACATCTCCTTGAGAGATAAGGATGTGAAAGGTGCCCTAAGAAAAATAATTAGAAAGAGTCCTAAAAAGTAACTGAATAGCCCACAGGGACTCATTTAATCAACAGCTTGACATTGACTTGTAAAAATGACAAGATATAATTACTAAACAATATTTAATAAGGTCATCAGTTTCAAATTCATTTTTTTATTCTGATAGGCATATGATGAAAAACATCCTCTTATTGAGAAAAACATGCTAAAGACTTACAATGCCATCTATTTAAGTAACAAATTATACTAAATGATTCTGTGAGAGATTTTATAAAACAAAGTAATAATTAGTACATTTTAATTCTGAGAGGTTTGATTTTTTTTCATTAAATGGGACATATTTCAATATTCTAAGATTCTCTTTTATAAATGATAAACAGCAAAGTTGCAAAATGGACAATTCTTATCTCAGTGGTTTTTGTATGTGCTATATCATGACTCAGGCTTCAGAATAATGGATGTGAGTTGGTAGAGAGTGGAAAATTACTCAACCGCTATGTAAAACTTGCACATAGAAGCTTCTCTGCTAAAGCAAGAAGCCCTTTAAGATTTTGTAGATAATGAGGGCCAGAACTGATGACCCTATGAAACTTACTATTGTATGGAATGATCAGTAGAAAGAGTATATTTTCTCAGTCAATATACACTACTCCTGGATAATTACATGTAGCTTCCAAACTTGTTCACCTCACAAACATAGAAAAAAAATTAACTCAGAAGAAATGCCTTGAAAATGAACAAATGTGTACTATATTTAAAAATTATTTTAAAATGCATGGAGGGTAAGAGAAGAAATTTAAAATATTACATTTAATCCCAACATTAAGTTAGGCTTGCATAGTTTTTCAAATTCAGCAGACATGTATTTATGTCTATCACTAATGGTCATATGAAATTCAATTAGTTACTTTCCATCTTTAAACTTCAATTTTCTCATCTCCAAAATGGGGAATATAAGAGTGCCTACTTCACAAAGTTGTTTTGAGCATTAAATGAGATAATACATGTTAAGTTCCTATCATAATGTGTGGGACATGGTAAACACTGAATACATGTCAGCCAAAAGAGAAAAAATAACAATACCTGCCAATTCACTCTTTAACTTCTACACCTATTGTATAATTGACTGTACATTTGCTTATAGTCATTATAATACCCTTAATGACTATATAATTTAAAAATGATCTATGACAATATGATATACTGAAAAAAATATGTTCTTACACTTATCTTAATGTAAATCTATTATGTTAAAAATTAGGTTGAATATGTTTCTCATGTACATTTGTCATTTGAATTTTGGGAATAAGGGTATTTGTTATTGGCTCAAGTGATGATGAACCAGTCCAATTTTGGAAACAAAAAAAATGCTCTATTCAGTAACATATGACTAGTTATAAGGCCCAAATTACTCCACCAGTATTTTCAGGTACATCCTAACAGTCTAATCCCCTGGTTGATCTAAGCAGTCCTGCAATTAATATCTAATTGGTGATCAACAGAAGCTATTATAAATGAAAATAAAAATGTAGGAACCCCTATAGAAAGCTCTTTAGAAAGAACTATATGGTGCTATGTAAATTTTGTTATAAGTTTTTCAATTTAACCTTGAACAAATTCTTGTGTAAGTTTTGTTTCTGGTGTTTCTAAATATTTCTTATTTAACCTAAAGCACCTTTGAAACCAAAAAGAAGGTACTAATAGCTAACTATCAAGACATGGTGAGCAAATAAAGCTAAAAGCTAGAGGGGGAAATAAACATAATTCCTCAAAAGAAAAAAGAAAAAGGAGTGAAACTGCAAATCTAATACTTATTGGAGTTTGATTGTTCTCATTAAGGATTAACAAGCGGTAGAAAAAAATTAGCAATGAGATGTGCCTTTTGCTGACAGAGGGAAATTTATTGGGGAGAGGCAGAGGTCATTTTAGCTACAAGAGAAAATTAGACAGGAAAACTAATGTCTTTCCTTTTGATTACCTCAGGAAGAAATTAGACAGAGTTCTCTCTCTAGAGACAAATATGTTACATCTGGAAGTGGAGAACAAGCTGCAGGAAGATTTCAGACATGAAGTCAAGACTGGATGAATAGAATATGTAGGACATAAAAACATCTAATCAGTTAGAGATATGTATACAAGCTGCTTTTACGTTTAAAGTTTATTGTATAAATTGTCTTCTTTAAACCTTCTTTATATTCTCAAATTTACATTACAACAAACAAGCAACACTATGGAAGTACCCATGTCTTGGGAAACATTTAAATTTCTTATCTCTGCCAAATAGCACTTACGACTTGCAGCTGATAATGGGCAACTCTGCCTCCCTGCACACCATCTTCTCATAAGGTGTGCAAAAATCACAAAAGAACATCTCAAAAGGTGGAACTGACCCCTTACAAATCGATATGACTGAGGAAAGAGCTTCGTGCTGTTTCCTCATAACCACAGAGTGAAGAAAATGGACTTGAGAGTCATAACCACAACTTTTTCTGGAGATTTTTTAAAATTAAATTAAATTAAAATTAAATTTAACATTTGAAACGAACTAAGAATATAATATTGACATTTGACATTTGAGGGAATTTTTCAACAATACTAGAACTAAGTAATAAAAAATTAAATATCAGCCACCCATAGCTGCCGACTGCTAGAATGGCTTGAGTTTCTACAAGTCATGAAAGCAGAGCTGTTAAATCTACCACTTTGGTCATCTGAAAAAGAGCACATGAAAAAGTGTTCATTTATTCCTGTAATGCTTGTGTTGTTGTTTCAGTTAAACTAGTGACCATATGAAGTTTTCCACTAACATACTTGTGTCAATGGACTTGTATACCTGCATCTGCTTTCCACATATACACATAGACATGCATACATATGCTTTATTGTTAGAAAGACCTTATTTAAATTCAGACATTTTGGATTTAAGAAGACCACTTTTTAGCTGTCCAACTTTGTACAAGTCAGTTTAACCTCTCTGATTACCCAATCCTCATTTATGTAGTTAACAACAACAACAACAACAACAACAATAATAATAGTTTCTATACTTCATAGGGTTGCAATGAGGATTGAGTAAGATAAAGCATGTGAAATAATGGCTCAGTATTTGGCAAATACTAAGCAAATGAAATGTTAGCTACTGTTTTACATAAGTCTAACACCACAGATTCCTGTCTATTGAAATGCATACTTTATTCCATGCTCAGCCAGGCTATCACACATCTTGACTAAAGATTATACCCGGATGATGGAGACATGTCTGTGTCTATTGGTGTGTTAGAGGTTATGTCACATGTTGCTTGTTTTTATTCCTTATTTATTCAATCAATATTACTTGAATATCTTATGTGTTCAGTAATTTGGGGGTTACAGTGAAAAAGACAAAGTTCCTGACCTTGAGTACAAAAAATTTTTTAAGCTATTTTAATTTTTTTGAAGTATAATTTAGATTTAATAGTAGTACATATGTTTTCCTTTTTCCCCCCATTATCCTCCCCCCAGCCTACCTTACCCCCCAGCACATGTCGCCACCTGACCCCCCGCCCCAGTGTCTTTTATTCATTGGTAATGCTCATATGCATGTATACAAGTCCTTCGATTGATCTCCCCAAGCACGTGTCCCCCAACCTCCCCAGCCTTCCCCCTGTAGCTTGACAGCCTGTTCAATGCCTCCCTGCCTCTATATCTCTCTCTTTTCCCTGTTTATTTTCTTCAAAAAAATATTTTGCCTCCGCATAATAGAAATAAATGTATAAGAACAAAAAATGTTTGAGTCTCAGTTTCAATGTCATATATTTCCTTATGTGTACATGGCAGGAATAGTATCTGGATGGTGGACACATGGTGGCAATGCAAGATCCATCCTCTCTGGTTTGGTCCTGGGCTGCCTGCAGCCACCCATAGCTGCCGACTGCTAGAATGGCAAAATGTCGTCAGTGTCCCCCATCTCTGGACCGTCCTCGTAACTGGAACAGACCCTTCAGTTCCTCACTGTTGCAGGAACCCACATGGTCTTCGAGTTGTTCTCTGAAAACACACAAACACATTCTCGACCAAAAGTTAACAAAGGGATCCTCTCTGCAAATTAGACTTGGGATTCTTTTTACTTTTGCCCAAATGATTTTCCTTTGGCTTATTTTGACACCATGTGTGTTTTTTCATGGGTGTCATGCTGTTGGCTTTACAAATGAAAGTTACTTTTCTGGAGTAAGAATTTTCTAGATGTATTTTACTTACAGGATACCTTTCCTTACATGATATTACCCCACTGCCCCCTCCCCTTTTTTGATTAATGGAGACTTTTGGAAATTTTATATTGCAGTCTTGGTAATTTTAAATTTTAATTTTTGCACACAAATATGACTGCTTTAGGTTCTTTGGATGTTAGGCAATTTTACAATGAGATGAACTACTAATAGATATTTTAGTTAATGTTTTAGGAACAGCTTTTTGTCCAGTACACTAAAATTTTCTTGAGTATTCACTTATTTCACGTGGCCAATTTAAATTAATCTGAAAACTTGATTACTATTTTCCTGTCAATTTTAATACTCAAGAAAAAATCTTAGTTTACCTTATGCATATTAGTGGAAAGGATTATTTACATTCTTGAGTAGGTCCTGAGCATTCCTGGTATACAATAAATTTGGATATAGAGCAGCTATTGCTGGCCGAGTGTCTGTCTGCATCCTGCATCCCGAACTGAGCTGTGTGTGGGGGCAGGAGACCTCCCTCAGAAGGAGTGAGAGTTGAGGCTCTTGCAAGGTTTGTGAATGAGGGTCTGTGCCCCACCTCTGTTGACCTTTTACCTCTCTCCTGTTGGCCCCTCTGTGACTGTGCCTGTTTTAGGTTGTTCCTTCCCTGAGGAATCTTACCCGTCTCTGGCTAACCAGCTGTCCTCCAGGGCCAAAGAGAGTGATGTGAGGTTCAGTTCTTTCTCCTTTGTAGTCTATGCCCCCATGGCCTCCACGTTCAGCACCTGCCTTAGGGTCCCCTCGCCTGCTGGAGGGGTCCCAGTACTGATCACATATCTCGGGGGACCCAGGTTTCTTCTCGAGAGAGGGCTCAGCTCACACCATTGGGTGAAAGACAGATCCATGGTGCCAGCGACCCAGAGGCTTCAGCCACAGCTTGAACTGAAAGCTCAGGAAACAGCTGTGTGTATTTGGATTGTAAGAAGAGGGTCCCTCTTGGCAGAAAGGGCAAGAGGAGCCAATATAGAATGCTTGAGTGCCTTCCCAGTGCCTTAAGCTAGCATCACCATAATACCAAAACCAGATAAAGATGACACAATGAAAGAGAATTACAGGCCAATATCCCTCATGAATATAGATGACAAAATCCTCAATAAAATTCTAGCAAATCAGATCCAGCAGTACATCAGAAAGATCATACACCATGACCAAGTAGGATTTATCCCAGGAATGCAAGGGTGGTACAATATCTGCAAATCAATAAATGTGATACATCACATAAACAAATTGAGAGATAAAAATCACATAGTCATATCAATTGATGCAGAAAAAGCATTTGACAAAATCCAACATTCTTTCTTGATAAAAACTCTCAACAAGGTAGGAATAGAAGGATCATACCTCAACATAATAAAAGAAATATATGAAAAATCAACAGCAAACATCATACTCAATGGGCAAAAACTACAACCATTTCCCCTAAGAACAGGAACAAGACAGGGTTGCCCACTTTCACCACTCCTGTTCAACATAGTACTGGAAGTATTAGCCATTGCAATTAGACAAGAAGAAGAAATAAAAGGCATCCAAATTGGAAAAGAAGAAGTTAAGCTATCCTTATTTGCAGATGACATGATATTGTACATAAAAAACCCGAAATACTCCATAAAAAAGTTAGTAGACTTAATAAATGAGTTCAGCAACGTAGCAGGCTACAAAATTAACACCAAGAAATCTATGGCATTTTTATTCACTAATAGTGAACTTACAGAAAGAGAGACTAAAAAAGAAATCCTATTTACCATCACACCAAAAAAATTAAGATATCTAGGAATAAACTTAACTAAGGAGGTAAAAGACCTATTTGTAGAAAACTACAGGACACTGAAAAAAGAGATAGAGGAAGATGTAAACAGGTGGAAGAACATTCCATGTTCATGGATTGGGAGAATCAACATAATTAAAATGTCCATACTACCCAAAGCAATCTATAAATTTAATGCACTCCCTATTAAAATAGCAATGGCATATTTCACAGACCTAGAAAGAACTCTCCAAAAATTCATCGGGAACAACAACAAAAAAAAAAGCCCCTAATAGCCACAGCAATCCTGAGAAAGAAGCACAAAGTCGGTGGGATTTCCATACCAGATTTCAAGCTGTATTACAAAGCTACTGTTCTCAAAACAGCCTGGTACTGGCACAAGAACAGACATATAGATCAATGGAATAGAATAGAGAATCCAAATATCAACCCAAACCACTATGCTCAATTAATATTTGACAAAGGAGGCATGAACATAAAATGGAGTTAACACAGTCGCTTCAATAAATGGTGTTGGGAAAATTGGACAGATACATGCAAAAAAATGAAACTAGATCACCAACTTACACCATACACAAAAATAAACTAAAAAAATTGATACAGGACTTAAACGTAAGACAGGAAACCATAAAAATATTAGAGGAATCTACAGGAAGAAATACCTCAGACTTATGCCAAAAGAACTTCTTTGATGATACTGCTCCTAGGCCAATGGAAGCTAAAGAGAAAATAAACAAATGGGACTACATCAAAATCAAAAGCTTTCGCACAGCTAAAGAAACCATCAACAAAACAACAAGAAAACCCACTGTATGGGAGAAAATATTTGCAAATGTTATCAGTGTTAAAGGTTTAATCTCAAGCATCTACAGGCAAATCACGCAACTCAATAAAAGGAGGACAAATGATCCAATAAAAAAAATGGACAACAGACCTAAATAGAATCTTCACGAAAGAAGACAAAAGGAAGGCCCAGAGACATATGAAAACTTGCTCAAAGTCACTAATTATCCGAGAGATGCAAATCAAAACAACTATTTGGTACCATCTCACACCTGTCAGAATGGCTTACATCAACAAATCAACAAACGAAAAGTGCTGGCGAGGATGCGGAGAAAAAGGAACTCTAGTGCACTGCTGGTGGGATTGTAGACTAGTGCAGCCACTGTGGAGAACAGTATGCAGTTTCCTCAAAAAACTAAAAATGGAGCTCCCATTCGACCCAGTGATCCCACTTCTAGGAATATACCCCAAGAAACTAGAAATGTGAATTAGAAAGGATATATGTACCCCTATGTTCATAGCAGCACAATTTACCATAGCTAAGATTTGGAAACAGCCTAAGTGCCCATCAGCAGATGATTGGATTAAAAAACTATGGTACATTTACACAATGGAATACTATGCCACGGAAAAAAAGGAGCTCCTACCGTTTGTAACAACATGGATGGATTTGGAGAGCATTATGCTAAGTGAAATTAGCCAGGCAGAGAAAGACAAGTATCACAAGATCTCACTCATTTGAGAAATACAATGAATGACATAGACTGATGAATAAGAATGGATCCAGAGACTGAGAAAAGTCCATCAGAATGTCAAACCTCAGGGTAGGTGGCAGGTGGTGGGAGTAAGGGGAAAAGTCAATATATTTGAACTCTTGAATTAAGGTAAGTGATTTGTGTTTTTACATCCCTGACAAAGTTTATATAAAGTTATAAAAAAATGACAGCTAGTTTGAGATTGAATTGACACGGCCTAGAGCTTGTCATCTCCTATGGACACCAGTCCTTAGGCTAGTCCCTCCTTAACCTCCTGTGACACCATAATACCCTTACATGATATTATTCTACAATGTCATTATAATATTTGATATGTGACGATAGCATATTATACAATTATCCCAAATAAACTTACAAACTAATTCTTTGAATGTTGGGCAGCAACTTAAAAAAGGATAGGAAAGGAATTAATCCGTTTCAGAAGGAATTAAGGCACTGGGAAGGCATCCGAGCATTCTATATTGGCCCTTCTTGCCCTTTCTGCCAAGAGAGACCTTCTTCTTACAATCCAAATACACACAGCTGATGCCTGAGTTTTCAGTTCAAGCTGTGGCTGAAGCCTCTGGGAAGCTGGCACCATGGATCTGTATCTTGACCAATGGTGTGAGCTGGGCCCTATCTGGAGAAGAAACCTGGGTCCCCCGAGATATGTGATCAGTACCCGGACCCCGCCAGCAGGCGAGGGGACCCCAAGGCAGGTACTGGACGTGGAGGCCACAGGGGCATAGACTACAAAGGAGACAGAACTGAACTCACATCACCCTGTTTGGCCCCGGAGGATCGCTGGTTAGCCAGAAACAGGTAAGATTCCTCAGGGAAGGAACAACCTAAGACAGGCACAGTCGCAGAGGGGCCAACAGGAGAGAGGTAAAAGGTCAACAGAGGTGGGGCACAGAAACTCACCCACAAACCTTGCAGGGGCTTGAATTCTCACCCCTCCTGAGGGAGGTCTCCTACCCGCATGGCTGCTTCGCCTCCCACACACAACTCATACCGGGACCCAGGTGGCAGTTAGAGACTCGGCCAGCAATAGCTGCTCTATATCTAAATTCAGTCTATTACCAGGAATGCTCAGGACCTATTCAAAATTGCAAATATTCTTTTCCATTAGTATTTACAGGGTAAACTAAGATTTCTGCTTGAGTATTAAAATTGACAGGAAAATAGTAATCAAGTTTTCAGATTAATTTAAATTGGCCAAGTGAAATAAGTGAATACTCAAGAAAATTTTAGTGTACTAGACAAAAAGCTTTTCCTAAAACATTAACTAAAATATCTATTAGTGGTTCATCTCACTGTAAAATTGCCTAACATCCAAAGAACCTAAAGCAGTCATATTTGTGTGCAAAAATTAAAATTTGAAATTACCAAGACTGCAATATTAAATTTCCAAAAGCCCCATTAATCAAAAAAGGGGAGGGGGCAGTGGGGTAATATCATGTTAGAAAAAAAATATTGAGTAAGTAAATTCATCTAGAAAATTCTTACTCCAGTAAAGTAAATTCCATTTGTAAAACCAACTGCAGGACACCCATGAAAAAACACACATGGTGTCAAAATAAGCCAAAGGAAAATCATTTAGGCAAAAATTTAAAAGAATCTCAAGTCTATTTTGCATAGAGGATCCCTTTGTTAACTTTTGGTCGAGAATGTGTTTGTGTGTTTTCAGAGAACAACTCCAAGACCATGTGGTTTCCTGCGACTGTGAGGAACTGATGGATCTGTTCCAGTCACGAGGATGATCCAGAGATGTGGGACACTGACGACACCTTGCCATGCTAGCAGTTGGCAGCTGTGCATGTCTGCAGGCAGCCCAGGACCAAACCAGAGAGGATGGATCTTGCATTGCCACGATGTGTCCACCATCTGGATACCATTGCTGACATGTACACATAAAGAACTATTTGACATTGAAACTGGGACTCAGAACAGTTGGACATTGAAACTGACACTCAAACATTTTTTGTTCTTATACATTTATTTCTAGTATGCAGAGGCAAGATATTTTTGAAGAAAAGAAACAGGGGATAGTGATTGATATAGAGGCAGAGTGGCCTTGAACAGGCTGTCAAGCTACAGGGGGAAGGCTTGGGTGGATGGGAGGTGGATGCTGGGGAAGATCAACTGAAGGACTTGTTTGCATGCATATGAGCATAACCAATGAATGAAAGACACTGCGGCGGGGAGGGTGGGGATATGAGCTGGTGGGTAGGGGAGGCTGGGGGGAAGATAAAGGGGAGGGGGAAAGGAAAACATGTACCACTATTAATTATAAGTTATACTGCAAAAAATCAATAAAAATATATTAAAAAAAGAAAATAGTTGGAACAAAAAAAGAGAGAAAAAGTCAGAACTTGTGTTGCAAAAATTGGCCTTGTACTTCTTATTTCTTTCTATCAGAGAGTTGTAATTCCAATACCATGCCATGTACATGGATTGAGTGCAAAGATCAGCCCCAGGGAGGTTTAAATAAAACATTGACATTTTGAAAAATGAAAAAACAAAAACAGAACACAACAACAACAAAAAAAAGAATACTATGATGCAGTAAAAAGAAGGAATTCATACCATTTGCAATAGCATGGATGGAACTGCAAAGCATTATGCTAAGTGAAATAAGCCAATCAGAGAGAGATAAATACTACATGATCTCACTCATTTGTTGAATATAATGAACAAGATAAACTGATGAACAGGGACAGATCCAGAGACAGAGAAGCTTTGATCAGACTGCCAAACCTCAGAGGAAAGATAGGGGAGGGTGGGGGAAAGGAGGAGAGATCAACCAAAGGACTTGTGTACATGAATATATGCCCAGTCAATGGACATGAACACCAGGGGGGTGAGGGCATGAGTGGGCAGTGTTGGGGGGTTAATGCAGGAATGAGGACACATATGTAATACCTTAATCAATAAAGAAATTTTAGAAAAAGAAGACAAATGTGACTAGAACTAAGTGAGCAAAGGGGTGGATAGATGGTATGACAACCTTTCATTCGATATTAACAATAATAACTAAATACAAACACAAAACACAAATTTATGTTCATGTGCATGCAGGCATGCACACACACAAAAGAAGATACAGACACATAAAGAGAAATAGAGAGACAGAGACAGAACCTATAGATTTCTTAGAATTTCCCATATACAAAATCCAGACACATGAGAATAGAGATAGCTATACTTTTCCAACATGGATGCTTTTACTTATTTTTCTTCTAATTACCTGGGCAAATATTGCAGTACAACATTGAATAGAAGTGGCAAGAATGGAAGTCCTGGATTTCTTCTATGATATTAGAGTAGAAGCTTTCAGTCTTTCACAATTAATTACAATTTTAATTGTGTGGTTTTTATCAATGAAATTTATCAGGTAGAGGAACATCCCTTCTTTAGTTGCCTGATGCTATACTTTTTATCATGAAAGGATATTTTGTTCAATATTTAGTTATTTATTTAGCCAATCTTGCAGTTCCAAAATAAATGCCACTATCAATTAATTTCAATGATATACATAAGTTTTCTCTTATATAACTTAGTTCCATTGCCCTTATTTGTAATGTTGTCATACAAATTATGTATTTGTACCTTATAAGCCCATCAACATACTTTTATAATTATCCCTAACTCTTTGAAAGAGTTTGAGAAAGGGAGTGTCTTGATCTGACTTACATTTTAAAAGAGTAAATTGACTTTAATGTAACAAAGGCAGAGACATGAAGACTACTCAGAAGGATATTGCAATAACCCAGTTAAGATTAAAGTGGCTTGTCCTAGTTGGGTAGCTCAGTTGGTTAGAGTGTCCTCCTGATAACTTTGGTTGTGCGTTTGATTCCCAGTCAGGGCACATATAAGAACCAACCAATGAATGAATAAATGGGTGGAACAACAAATTGATCTCTCTCTCTCTCTCTCTCTCTCTCTCTCTCTCTCTCTCTCTCTCTTTGTCTCTCTCTTCCCCAATAAAAAAAGATGATGGTTTAGAAATTATAGTAATCAGTGTGGTGAAAAGTGACAGAATTTTGTAAATATTTGAAGGAAGGATAACCAGGATGCAGTAATAGATTGGATAAAGGATGTGAAAGGAAGAGTTAAGAATGATTCAAATGTCTATGGTCTAAACTGCAGATGTGGGATAATGGAGATGGAAATGTTTTGGAGAGAGGATGTGCAGGGAAACAGCAATATTTCAGTTAATTTTGAGATGCCTATTAAATGAGAAAAGAGATGATATCAATTAAGCAGTTAAATATATGTGTCTGGAGATTAGAGGAGAGATGTGAATTAGAAATATAAATATGGAAATTGTCAACATATAGGACTATATTTAAAGCCATGGACTGGATGTGATCACTAACAGATAACTAGCCAGAGAAAACAAAAAGGTTAAGAACTGAGACCTTCTTTTTTAAAGCGGCGTAGTATTCCATTGGTTAGAAAAAAAGGAATTCTTACCATTTGCAGCAGCATGGATTGAACTAGAGAGCATTATGCTAAGTGAAATAAGCCAGTCAGTGAAAGAAAAATACTACATGATCTCACTCATTTATGGATAATAAAGAACATTACGACCTGATGAACAAAAAGATAGATACAGAGACAGAGAAACGCTGAACAGACTGTCAAATTACAGCTGGAAGGCTGGGGAGTGGGGGAGGTAAAAGATCAACCAAAGGACTTGTATGCATGCATATAAGCATAACCAATGACCACAAGACACTAGAGGGTGAGTGCATGTATGGGAGTGGGGTGGAGGGGACAATGGGGTGATATGGACACATATGTAATACCTTAATCAAAAGAAAAGATCACAAAAAAGACCTGAGGAATTCCAATATTAAGAGGTCATGAATAAAAAAAGAAGAGGCAAAATATACTGGCATGGAGGAGTTAATAAGTTATAAAACAAATCAGAGAAGTGTGCTGTCCTGGGTGAGAGGGAAGATGTCAAGAAGATAAAGATCAACTCTGACAAATGCTTCTGATAGTCCAAATAAGATGAGACTATATAACTGACCAGAAAAACTGGCATTTTTAATGAATTAAAATAAAGAAATATACTATTTTTATTTTATAGTTTATTGAGAGGATAAGTGGGTGCTTCCAAGATTACATAGACTCCTCTTCAGAGACAGACATATTTATTATATGAGGAACCACAGATAAACTATATGACATTTTCAGTTCCGCTTGTAAATGCTTCTGCACATTTGATCCTGAGATATGTCATGAAAATGTTATTTTCTTTTTTGAATATATATAAGGTATATATATATAAAGTATATATATAAAGTATATGTATAATATATATATGTATTATATATATATATATATATAATAACTAATTTGGAGTTTGGTGATGGTAGAGTAGCTTATTTTTAACCAATTGTCTCACAGATTTAAAAAATCTGGAAAATATTTAAAATAACTTAAATGAAGGCTGAAACTGTTAAAAGAATATAGCCACACTGGGTAAGATATATATCCATATGGCTTTTCACTTGAAGGCACAACCCTATAAATTGTGTGTGAGGTAGCTAAAACACAAACAGAAATCTCAACTAATATTGGCTTCATGTATTAGAGGATGGAGTTAGGGCTTACTAGAATGGCTAGAAATTGAAGGGAGAAATACAAAAAGAAGTGTCACAGAGAGGTGAGTCCTAATTTTTATGTACAAACTTCCATCAAATACTTTGATGACTCCTGAACTGCATATATGCAGAGAAAACAACACAACAACAAATAATAAAACTGACAGAAATAAGCTGAACAGAAAATTTTAACAGTTGCTAACTGTAAGGTAGACAGAGTTGAGAGGCTGAATTCCACTAAATTACAGGACTTTTATAAATATTACAGGCTTTCTATTGAAACCTAAGGGCCATGCCTTAGTAATAAAGAATATGTCTAAAGATTAAAAATTTAGCATAAAAGCCTACTGAGAAACTGAATCAAACTCACACTAAGTTGTAAAATGAGAGCTCCCAAAGTTCAGGATGATAAGTTTATAATCTATCAGCTAGAACAAAAATCAAAATACTATTAGGAAGAAGATAAGAGAATAAGAAAATCTTTATGAAATACCATTAATGCATCCACTATGCAATAAAATATTACTAGACACGTGAACAAGGAGAATAATTTAACACAAAGTACAATAAAAATGTGAGTAGGAGTGGTTGTTACAGAGATCCAGATTTTGAACTAACAGAAAAGGATAAAAAAGCTTTCATAAATGAATTCAAGGACTTTTTAAAAAGGAGGTCAAAATAAGTAGACAAATGGGTTTTCCAACATGGAAATTAAAACTATAAAAATAACCAAATTAAAATTCTAGGATTAAAAAGTATGCTATTTGAACCCTAACCTGTTTGGCTTAGTGGATAGAGCATCAGCCTGCAGACTGAAGGGCCCCAGGTTCGATTCTGGTCAAGGGCATGTACCTTGGTTGAGGGCACATCCCCAGTCGGGGGTGTCTAAGAGGCAGCTGATCGATGTTTCTCTCTCATCAATGTTTCTAACTCTCTCTCCTTCTCCCTTCCTCTCTGTATAAAATCAATATAATATATATGTGTGTATATATATATATATATATATATATATATATATATTTAAAAAGTATGCTATTTGAAATTAAAATTCAATGGCTTGGAGATGGTGGGAAAAATGGTTAACAAAGTTTGAGACAGAGTTCTCCAAATTGCCCCGTCAAGGGAAAAAGTAAAGATAAGCAAAATTTTTACAACACCATCAGGCATGTTGACTGAATTCACATTTACAAAACACTGCAACCAACTCTCAAAGGGCCATGCCTTCAGAACAAAGACTATGTCTATGGATTAAGAATTTACTATAAAAGACTAAGGACAACCTGAATCAGATTCACATTAATAAATTGTAAAGTGAGAACTCCAGAACTTCAAGATGATGAGTCTACAATTTAATTGCAAGTCAGATTTGGTCCATGGGCCGCAGTTTGACAGCCCCTGATAAAAGGATGAGAGGATATTGTCCTATATAGTCTTAGGTATCTTACATTTTATATTAAATGATACAATATTAACTATAAATGGGCTATAATAATATAGAGACTACTCATTAGAACAACCAGTAACAATAAATAAAGACATCTAAGTAAAAAATCATTAGCAAAATTGAAGGGAAATTCTAAAATATATTCAAATAATCCCCCCAAATTTATTAAAATAGAAACATGTGGAAATAATTTAAAACATGACAAAAGTAAAATAATAAAACAGACATATCAATAATAATATCAATATCAATAACTACAGTTAAGTATTAAACACAGATTAAATCGGAGAGATTTTTTAAATGTGAAAGAAAAAATAAATACAGTATATGTTGATTATAAGAGAAGCACTTTTTTATTTTTAAATATATGTATTTTATTGATTTTTTTACAGAGCAGAAGGAAGAGGGATAGAAAGTCAGAAACATTGATGAGAGAGAAACATTGATCAGCTGCCTCTTGCACGCCCCCTATTGGGGATGTGCCCGCAGCCAAGGTACATGCCCTTGACTGGAATCGAACCCGGGACCTTTCAGTCTGCAGCTCTATCCAGTGAGCCAAACCGGTTTTGGCTGAAACACTTTAAATATATAGATGAATTCACCCTAACTGGTTTGGCTCAGTGGATAGAGCATTGTCCTGCAGACTGAAGGGTGCCAGGTTCGATTTCAGTCAAGGGCATGTGCCTTGGTTGCAGGCACATCCCAACAGGGGTGTACAGGAGACAGCCAGTCAATGTTTCTAATTCTCTATCCCTCTCCCTTCCTCTCTGTAAAAATCAATAAATTATATTTAAAAATAAATATATAGATGAACTCAATTGAAAATAAATGCTGCTAAAAGTATATAAATAAAATAATAAAGATCAGAGGACTGGACTGGCTATAAAACTATCAGATTGCCCAACCAGCATGGCTCAGAGATTGAGTGTTGACCTATGAATCAGGAGATTGCAATTTGATTCCCGGTCAGGGCACATGCCTGGATTGTGGGCTCATCCTGAGTGTGGGTGTGCCAGAGGCAGCTGATCAATGATTCTCACCACTGATGTTTCTATCTCTCTCTTTACCTCCCTTTTACTATATAAAATTAATAAAATATATTTTTAAAAATGCATCAGATAAAATAGATTTTAAGACAAAATTTCTTAGCAGAGATAAAAAAGGTAGTTTATAATGGCAAACCATTCAATGATCAGGAAAAAATAGCTATCGTGAATACATACATGCATATTAATGGGATTTCAAAATATGTTAAGTAAAATTTGACAAAATTAAAGGGAAAATGGACAATTTCACAATCAGGATTAGAGATTTTAATGCCTTTTCTCAACAATTGATTAAACAATTAGACAAAAAGTTATCAGAAATAAAATACAAGCACTAAAAAGCACCGTGACCTAATTGATACATATAGACAATAACCCATACAAATGCATGTTGCTCATTATATTTACTAGAATTTGGCATATGCTGCAGTATAAAGAATTACTTTCAGGGATAAGGACACATATTGTAATACCTTAATCAATAATTTAAAAAGATCAAAAGAGATGGACCCAATACCAAAAAAATAAAAAAGAATTACTTTTAAAAGATCAAAATTATAGGTTTTCTGACAACAGTATTAAACTAGATATCAATATTGATAAAATACCTAAGAAAGAACCAAATAATGGGAAATTAAAGAACATATTTAAACAAGCCATAGATCAGAAGAAAACAGAAATAATATAAAAATATATTTTTTAAGATTTGATTTTGTATTGGTTTCAGATGTATACCTTAGTGATTAAATAATCATATAATTTATAATGTGCTCCCCTTGATATTTTCAGTACCCCAACTGGCACCATACATAGTTATCACAATATTATTGACTTATATTTTCTATGTTTTATTTATTTCCTTATGACTAACATAAGAATATATTTTAAATAAAAGTATAATTACACGCAACTTACCAAATTTTGTGAGGACAGTTAAAGCAGCATTTGGAGGTTAATTTCTAAATCAAAAGCTAATTTTTCAAAATAAAATTGATAAATATATATATCTAGAATGGTCATGAAAAACGAAAGAATACCAAAATAACAATCAGGAATAAGAAAAGAGGCATCATTATAGTTCCTAAAACAATAGAAGAGAAAAATAAGAATATTATGAACAACATCACACAAATACATTTGACATTTTAGATAAAATTTACATAATTTTGCAATGATACAAATTACGAAAATTAACCCCAAAATAGATTCCTGAGTAATTATATATATATATATATATATATATATATATATATATATATTAATATATATATATATATATAATTTATCTTTATTGTTAAAATTATACAGATGTACCTGTTTCCCCCTATTGACCCCTTCTAGTCCACCCTGTACCTCTACCCTAAGCCTTGACCACACTATTGTCTGTGTCCATGGGTTATGCATATATGCATATGTTCTTTGGTTAATCTCTTCCCACCCACCCCTGACTTCTCTCTTAGATTCATCAGTCTGTTCCCTGTTTCTATGCCTCTGGATCTATTTTGTTCATCAGTATATTTTTGTTTAGATGTCACATATGAGTGAGATCATGATACTTCATATTAATTTAACTGGTGTTTTAACATGTTTCAACAAAGAAAACTCCAGGGCCTCAAAAAATAAATAACAATTATGGGATCAATGAAGGTGTTAGCCAATGCTACAGTACTAATCGTCCTATATAATAAAGATGTAATATGCAAATTGACCATCACTCCAACATATAAGATAGCCACCACAAGATGGCCAGCATGGGAGAGTAGTTGGGGGGTGGGGGAGGGATCAGGCCTGCAGAGGAGGGTAATTGGGTGTGACTAGGCCAGCAACAAAGAGTGGTTAGTGGGGACCAGGCCTGCAGGGGAGAGCAGTTAGGGGTGACCAGGCCAGTAGGGAGGGCAGTTGGGAGTGACCATGCCTGTAGGAGAGGGCAGTTGGGGACAACCAGGCCAGTAGGGGAGGGCAGTTATGGGTGACCAGGCTGGCAAGAGAGTACAGTTAGGGGTGACCAGGCCAGCAGGGTAGGGCAGTAAGGGGCAATCAGGCTGGCAGCGGAGCAGTCTGGTGTTGATCAGGTTGTCACAAGAGTGGTTAGGGGGTGATTAGACTGGCAGGCAGAAGAAGTTAGGGGCAATCAGATAGGTAGACAGGCAAGTGGTTGGGAGGCAACAGTCCTGGATTATGAGAGGGATGAGACCTGGTGGGATCGGGCCTAAACAGGAAGTTGGACATCCCTCAAGGAGTCCTAGATTGGAGACAGTGCAAGCTGGGCTGAGGGACATACTCCCTCCCTCCCCCACCCCAGTGCATGAATTTCATGCATCAGGCCTCTAGTATCTTTCCCAATAATAGAGAAACATGTAAATTGACAGCACCTCCACTATGCCAACAGCCAATCAGAGTGAGTATCCAAATTAACCCAATAAAGCTGGCAGTTTTTCATACATACCTGGGTCCCAGGAACCTCTTCTGCACTCAGGTCCCTCCCAGCCAGCCATCCCATGGAAGCTTTAGGTTGGGAGACTGGGAAGGGGGTATCCTCTTCAAACAGGCTGGGGCAGAGTCTGTAGGCTTGGGATGAGGCCAAGCCTACCATCAGAGGGGTGGAGAGTGCCTACTTCCCAAACCTACACCTATTGTGGAGGCTGTAGGCTTGGGAAGGAGCCAAGCCTGGGATTGGAGCGGCGAGGGTGCCCACTTTCCAAACTTACAGCCTGTTGCAGAGGCTAAAGGCTTGGGAAGGGGCTGGACCTGGGATTGGAGGGACAGGGGTGCCCGCTTCCTAAACCTATGGTCTGTTGTGGAATCTGTAGGCTTGAGAAGGTGCTGAGCCTGCCATCAGAGGGGCGAGAGGTGCCCACTTCCCAAGCCTACAGTCTGGGGCAGAGGCTAAAGGCTTGGGAAGGAGTTAAACCTGCTATTGGATGGTCAGGGGGTTAGGTTGGGAAGTGTCTGCTTCCCAAGCCTACAGCCTGGGGTAGAGGCTGTATGCTTGGGAAGTGACTGAGCCTGGAGTCAGAGGGAAGGGGGAAAAATCAATGGAAAGATATCCTCAAGTGAGGATAAAAAGAAAAATAAAGAAATGTCATATCTTATGAAAGGCACATTTTGAAAATGCTTAAAGAAATTTGTCATTTTTTCATAGTGAAGTGACTGGAGTCCATGTTAATGAAACTACCTTGGTGGCTACAGTGACTGGCAGTGGCTGCAGTAGCAGGATGATGGGGCTGGCACCTTCTCCTGATCAGCCCGGTTGCCTCCCACAAAGGGAGGCCAGACTGCTCCAACAGGGAGTGGGCCTAAGCCACCAGTAGGACATCCCTTGAGGGCTCTAAGTATGTGAGAAGGGGCATGCTGGGCTGAGGGACTCCTCCCCAGTGCACAAATTTCATGCACTGGGGCCCTAGTGTAATAAATATATAAGTGTATCAAATCAACACCTGTACAATGTAACATTATAAAATGTTGTATGTCAATTATATCTCAATAAAGCTGAAAAAAGGAGATAAAAACATGATGAAATTATTTTTGTTAAGTTCAACCAAATATTTATGGAGAAAAAGCAGTCAATGGTATACAAATTCACTAAGAAAATTACATACTTTCAAAATATTTTTTATGATTATAACATTGATAATAAAATCAAACAATGATACTCACTACATGCAAAAGTAATAGATCAACATTCTCCAAGAATATAAATGCAAAAAGTTTTTTAGATATATGATCATTGTCTTATGGTACATGACTTAGCTTTGCTGTTACACATTTAGGAGTGACCTTAGTAGGTAATTGGTTTTTATGTCTATTTACATCCAGAAAGTAAGGTTAATACTCAAAGTCATCATTTTTTGTAGTTACAATCTCAATATTTTAATAACTTACTTCTAATAATCATGCCAGTTCACTCAGTCTTTGAGGCATGTTCTTGTACCTACCTTATTTATAAAGGTACACCAAAAATTTTCTTGTCATTAGTTGGATATGGAAGTGATTAAATAACAAGTTTTGAATTAATGTGTGATGCACAGAGGTCAGCATAATGATAAGCAAAAACTCAATAATAAAAAAATAGCAAATTGAATATATATTTATAACATTATGACTGTACATTATTCCAGGAAGGCAAGATAGATTGATTATCCAGAAAAATGAATCAATTTTATTAACTATGTAAAGAATAAAGGAGAAATACCGTATGACCATTTTAATTGATTCAGAAAAGAATTTGATAGATTTAACAACTGTTAGTAATAAAAAACATCTTGGCAAACTAGATATAAGAAGGAATATCCTCAACCTGATCAGCACTACCTACCAAAAATAAATAAATAAACAACAACAAAAACAAAAATCCCACAGTCAGCATTATATTCATGTGAAAAACTGAATTATTTCTACCTAAATTTAGAAATCAATTAAAGGTGTCCATTCTTGCCACTTATCCTATCTAATAAAAGTGTAATATGCAAATTGCCCATCACTCCAAACACATGTGGTCAAAGATGGCTGTCCCTATATGGACACAAGATGGCCACCACAAGATGGCCAGAAGAGGAGGGCAGTTGGGAGGGACCAGACCTGCAAGGGAGGGCAGTTCTGGGTGATCAAGCCTGAAGAGGAAGGCATTTTGTGGTTCCCAGGCAGGCAGAGGAGATGAAGTTGGGGGCAACCAGGCCTGCAGGGAATGGCATTTGACAAGGACCCATGCCTGCAGGGAGGGCAGTTAGGGGTGACTAGGCCTGAAGTGGAGGGCAGTTAGGGGCAAAAAGGCTGGCAGGGGAGCAGTTAGACATCAATCAGGCTGGCAGGGGAGTAGTTAGGGGGTGATCAGGCTGGCAGGCAAAAGCGGTTAGGGACAAACAGAAAGTCAGGCAAGTGAGCAGTTGGAAGCCCACAGTCCCAGTAGGATTGGGCCTAAACAGGCAGTCAGACATCCCTCAAGGTGTCCCAGATTGGAGAGGGTGCAGGCTGGGCTGAGGGACACACACCCCCATGCACAAATTTCATGCACCCTGCGTCTAGTATTCAGTATTGTACTATAGTTTCTTGTTAATGAAATATGTAAGAAAGAGAAATTAAATACATTAAACTGGAAAATTGTCTTTATTTGCCAAAAGTGTAATCTTTTTTATCTTTATTGTTCAGTTTATTAATTACATTGTTTCCCCTTTTTTATCCCCCTATATCTCCCCTCCACCCTGTACCTATCCCACTTTCCACCCTCACCTCCCCCTCCCCAATGTCCTCTCCCATTGTTGCAAGATTTTTGTCCAATCTCTTGCTGTACTTCCCACAACCCTTTTCTCCCCAAGAATTGTCAGTCCATTCCCTCTCTATGTCCATGTTTCTGCTATATTCACCAGTTTATCCTGTTCATTGGCTTATCAATTCACTTGATTTTTATGTTCATTTGTTGATAGATGTGTATTTGTTGTTCATAATTTATATTTTTACCTTTTTCTTCTTCCTCTTCTTAAAGAATATCTTTCAGCATTTCATATAATATTGGTTTGATGGTGAACTCCTTTAGCTTTTTCTTATCTGCGAAGCACTTTATCTGATCATCAATTCTGAATGATAGCTTTGCTGGATAGAGTAATCTTGGTGGTAGATTCTTGCTATTCATTATTTTGAATATTTCTTGCCACTCCCATCTGGCCTGCATCCTTTCTGTTGAGAAATCCGCTGACAATCGTATGGGTGCTCCCCTGTAGGTAACCAACTGTTTTTCTCTTGCTGCTTTTAATATTCTCTCTTTATCTTTTGCTCTTGGCATTTTAATTATGATATGTCTTGGTGTGGCCCTCTTTAGATTCCTATATTTTGGGGTTCTGTGTACTTCTTGGGCTTTTAAGTCAGTTTCTTTCACCAGGTGGGGGAAGTTTTTGGTCACTATTTCTTCAAGTAGGTTTTCATTAACTTGCTCTCTCTCTTTTTCTGGCACCCCAATAATTCGGATGTTGGCATGCTTGAGGTTGTCCCAGAGGCCCCTTACGCTATCTTCAATTTTCTGAATTCTTTTTGTTTCTTGTTTTTCCAGCCGAGTGGATTTTGCTTCTTTGTGTTTCAAATTTTTGACTTGGTTCTTGTGGCCCTCTGGACTGCTTTTAGGACTTTGTGTAATATTTTTTTATTTCAGTTTGTGTATGCTTGATTTCTAGTTGGTCCTTTTTCATATCCGTGAGGGTCTGGTTCATTTCAGAGGTCTTGTTCATTTCCTTGAGGGTCTCATTCATTTCCTTGTAAGTCTCATTCATTTCCTGGTTGGTCTTGTTTATTTCTTCGTAATTCTCATTAAGTTCATCGGCCTTTTCTAGGAGCCTCTTGAAAAGCCTTACAACCGTGGTTTTGAACTCTATGTCTTGTCGTCTTTTCTCCTCCATTTCTTTCACGCCTGATTTCTTTCCATATCTCTGCATTGTGGCTGCTTTATGTGGTAGATATCCTCTAAGGGTCAGTGGCACAGCCTCCCCAGTTATTTGAGATGGGTACTCTTACTGCAATCCTTTATGGGTTGTACAGCATTTTTGAGTTTAAACCCAGCTTGTTGTTGTTAGCCCTAGGAGGGTTTGACCTCCAGGCCAATTGGCTGTGAAGGAAGACTGTGTTCAGGTTGGATGGGCGGAGTCTCTGATCTGTGGAGGCAGCCAAAGTGTCAGCTATGTCCTATGTGGCGCTTGCGTGCAGGTCCCTGTTGGATGGGGATGGCTGCAGACACCTCCAAGAGAAAGCCACTAGTCTCTTCCCCTTGCCAGACAACTCTACATCTCCCCAGATGTGTCTGCACCCCCAAAGTCTAGCCCAGGGTTGTAAAATAGATGATTTCCAGGACCTGGAGACAAGTTTCCAGGGGGCAAGTCATGGGTTTGAGCGACACTTGCGCACAAACTTCTTTTCCCCTGTCTCCGGGTTTTTCCGCAGACTAGGAGACCTCTGCCGCGCCCAGCTTCCAGGGTACGTCCCCTGGACCTCGGACCTCGTCTGGCACTGGGGAAATCGTATAGTGGGACGTCTCTGCCCTCCACATTGGCGAAATCCAGCCAGGGTTGCTGCTCCAGCCCTAGCCCGTGTGCGCGACCAGCACGGCTCTTAACCTGTTTCCGTCTTCAAGGCTGTGCTCCCGCCCTTCTGCTGAGTCTCAGTGTCCCACCTTTACTTTTATTTGTGGAGTTTTCACTCAGCCAGCTTTCTGGCGATTCTGGGTGATTTTTGTTTTGTTGTTATGTTGTAGTTCTTAAATCGTTGCACGGTGCAGAACAATAGGTGTTTACCTATGCCGCCATCTTAGTTCCTCCCAAAAGTGTAATCTTAAAGATAGAAAATAAGACGTTTATGAAAATTAAAAAGGTCAGAGAATTTAAAGTGAATTTATAAGGTTCACCAACCACAGGTAAAAGTACAAAATCAATTTCATTTATATGAGACATTATTTCTCTCCACACTCATCTATGTGTCCCACATAATTAAGTCAATATCCCAAAAGAAATTTTGAAAAACAAAGTTGTATGACTCACATTACCTGATGTTAGATTTACTCTAAAATAATATTTAGAATGGTATTGCTTTAATCTTAAACAAATAGATTAATGGATCAGAATAGAGTCCAGAACTGAAGTCACATATATAAGGTCCAGTAAATTTTGTCAGAGGTTACAAGGTAATTCAATGGAAAAAAATAGTCTTGACTATTTTTCAGTAATAAGAAATAATGAACAAATAACACATGCAATAACATGGATAGATCTAAAAATGTTAAATGTAAGAAGCTAGATACAAAAATGAACATAATGTATGCTTTCATGCATATGAAGCTCAGCAACTGGCAAAATTAATCTAGGGGAATAGAAAACAGAATATTAGTTGCCAGTGAAAATAGAGTTTGAAGGGAAGGGAACAGGAGAACAATTTGGGAGATTGTAGAAGTATCTATATATACATAGGTATATATGTTTTTCATAATGCAATTTTATACTAAATATATGTGTATTTCACTATATGCAAATTTCACTTTTATTAAAAAAAGAAAAAGTATACATAAGTCTTAGAAAGGCAAGTGGATTGCCCCAAATTTTAAGTCCATGAAGGTGTCTTAACACCTATATTTTACTGTCTCAGCAAATACCTTTATACTATGCAATTGATACTCCAACAAGTTAAATAAACAATTCCATACTCTCAGCCCTTTCACTCCAATCCCAGGTACAGTATATGAAATCTAAACCACTATGTCTTCTAGTGTTTATTCTTTTCCCTGCAGGTGCAGATCTCAGATGTGTTTCCAACTCCTAAAAGAATGGGAGTGTTTTGTAGAATGCCTCAACTTTTCTTTCCAATGTATCCAAGCTTTATTCTCCAAAGGCAAGAATTATAAATGCATAGCAATCACCTTGTTGGGTTTATAACATTAGATGTCAAGATAAATAGGGAATTATCAAACTTTTGCTGGATAAATAAAACAGTAAGACAGGCACAATATACTATATCCCTGTGCTTATTCTATCATTTTGTAACATAACTAATGGCTATTTTTTCTAAAAAATCTTTATTATTGAAAGTATTACATATGTCCCTTCCCCCCATTAACCCCTTCTATCCTGCCCCCCTCTTCCTCCTCTGGCCCCAAGCCTTTAGCACCCTATTGTCTGTGTTCATGGGTTATGGATATGTGCAAACAAGTTCTTTGGTTGATCTCTTTCCACCCACTCACTTCTGCCTTTCCTCTAAGATTCAAAAATTTCTTTCATGTTTTTATGTCTCTGGATCTATTTCATCCATCACTTTATTTTGTTCATTAGGTTCCACATATAAGTGAGATCATGTGATACTTGTCTTTCTCTGATAGGCTTATTTTACTTAGCATAATACTCTCCATGTCCCTGTATACTGTCTCAAAGTGTAAGAGATACTTCATTTTTACTGCTTCATAGTATTCCATGGTATATATGTTCCATAGCTTTTTTATCCACTCATTTACTGATGGGCACTTGGGCTGTTTCCAAATATTAGCTATTGTAAATTGTGCTGTTAAGAACAAAGGGTTGCATATATTCTTTCTGATTGGTGTTTTGGGTTTCTTAGGATATATTCCTAGAAGTGGGATCACTGGGTCAAATTGCAGTTCCATATTTAATGGTTTTTAAAAAACTTTATACTGTTTTCCTTAGTGGTTGCATCAGTCTGCATTCCCACAAGGAGTGCACTAGGGTTCCCTTTTCTCAATATACTTGTGAGTACTTGTCATTTGTTGATATTTTGATGGTAGGCATTCTATATATTTTGGATATTAACACTTTATAAGATTTATCATTGCCAAATATGTCCTCCCATATTGTGGGCTGCCTTTTCATTTTGTTGATGGTTTATTTTGCTGTACAAAAGCTTTTTATTTTGCTGTAGTCCTATTTGTTTATTTTTTCCTTAATTTTCTTTGCCTTAGGTAACATATTGCTACAACATATGTCTGATATTTTGATGCCTATGAATTCTACTAATATTTTATGGTTTCCAGTCTTACATTTAAGTCCTCTATCCATTTTGTGTGTGTGGGTACTGTTCTACTTTCATTTATTTTTGCATGTATCTGTCCTATTTTCCCGACACCACTTATTGAAGAAACTATCTAGACTCCATTGTATGATCTTGCTTCCTTTGTCAAATATTAATTGAGCATAATTGCTTGAGTAAATTTCTGGGGTCTCTGTTCTATTCTTTTGATCTATATGCATGTTCTTGTGCCAGTACTAGGCTGTTTTGATTACAGTGGTTTTGTAGTATAACTTGATATCTGGTATTGTGATTCCTTCCAACATTCTTCTTTGTTCTCAAGATTTCTACAGCTATTCGGAGTGTTTTGTGGGGTCCATATAAATTTTTGGAGTATTTGTTCTAGGTTTGTGAAATATGTTGTTGGTATTTGAATAGGAATTACATTGAATATATGGATTGCTTTGGGTAGTACGGAGATTTTAATGATGCTAATTCTATCATTTCATGAACACGGTATAGTCTTCCACTTGTTGATATCTTCCTCTATCTCTTTTTTCTTTCTTTTTTTATTATTTTTTTTCTTTTTTCTTTTTTTTAAATTTAATCTTTATTGTTCAGTTTATTAATTACATTTTCCCCCAATGCTCCCCTCCACCCAGTACCCATCCCACTCTCCACCCTTACTTCCCCCCAGTCCTCTACCATAGTTGCATGATTTTTGTCCAGTCTCTTGCTGTACTTCCCGCACACTTTTTCTCACCAAGAATTATCAGTTCATTCCCTCTCTGTGTCCATGATTCTGTTCTATTCCTCATTTTATCCTGATCATCAGGTTGTTAATTCACTAGATTTTTAGATTCATTTGTTGATAGATGTGTATTTGTTGTTCATAATGTATATTTTTACCTTTTTTCTTCTTCCTCTTCTTAAACAATACCTTTCAGCATTTCATATAGTATTGGTTTGGCAGTGATGAACTCCTTTAGCTTTTTCTTATCTGTGAAGCACTTTATCTGATCTTCAATTCTGAATGACAGCTTTGCTTGATAGAGCAATCTTGGTTGTAGATTCTTGCTATTCATCACTTTGAATATTTCTTGCCACTCACATTTGGCCTGCATTGTTTCTGTTGAGAAATCCCCTGACAATCATATGGGTGCTCCCTTATAGGTAACTAACTGTTTTTCTCTTGCTGCTTTTAATATTCTCTATCTTTTGCTCTTGGCATTTTAATTATGATATGCCTTGGTGTGGTCCTCTTTAGATTCCTATATTTTGGGGTTCTGAGCACTTCTTGGGTTTTCAAGTCAATTTATTTCACCAGGTGGGGGAAGTTTTCAGTCACTATTTCTTCTAGTAGGTTTTCCTTATCTTGCTCTCTCTCTTTTTCTGGCACCCCAATAATTCTGATGTTGGTATGCTTGAGATTGTCCCAGAGGCCTCTTATACTATCTCCAATTTTTTGGACTCTTTTGGCTTCTTGCTTTTCCAGCTGAGTGGATTTTGCTTTTTTGTATTTCAAATCTTTGACTTGGTTTTTGCGGTCGTCTGGACTGCTTTTAGGTCTTTGTATAATATTTTTTGTTTCAGTCAGTGTATACTTAATTTCTAGTTGGTCTTTTTTCATAACCTTGTAGGCGTTGTTCATTTCTTTGTAGGTGTTATTTATTTCGTTGTAGTTCTCATTAAGTTTCTCGGCCTTCTCCAGTAGCCTCTTCATAAACCTAATTACTGTGGTTTTGAACTCTATGTCTAATCATCTTTTTTCCTCCATTTCTTTCACAACTGAGTTCTTTCCTTTTCTATGCATTGTGGTTGCTTTCCTGAGTTGGTCCCTTATCGGTGGGTGGTAGGTATCCTCTAAGGAACAGTGGCTCAGCTTCCTTATGCAGCGTGTGTCAGCCTTAGCTCCTCCCTACAGCATCTAAGGGGCGCGGGGTGTCAGCCTTAGGTCCGCCCTACATGGTGCACAGCTTCAGTGTCAATGGGGCTCGAGGCGTCAGCTTATCTGTGTGGCTCATGAGTCTCAGTGTTGGGTGGCAATGTAAATCCACCACTGGTCTCCCCGTTGCCAGACAACTCTGCCTCTCCCCAAATGAGCCTGCACAGCCAAAGTCTCACTCAGGGTTGCAAAACAAAGCACTATGGTGGTCTCCGAGCAAGTGAGCGAGTCGAGCGTTCTCTGCCCGGTCGCAGACTCCAGGAACTGCTGTTCCAATTTACCTGTGCACTCTCCTCAAACTCACAGACCTCAGCCGCGCCCAGGATCCTCCTTTCCCTGACCTGGGAGCTTGCCTAGAACTGGGGGGTCGGTGCTGTGGGAGGCCTCCGCCCTCCCCCCCCCTGGAGAAAACCAGCCAAGCTTGCTGTCTGCCACCCGTCCCTCACCACTCGCTTGCGCTCCGAACCTCAAAGCTGTGCACCGCTGCTCCTGAGTCACCGCTGCGTCCCACCTTTACTTTTATGTGTGGGATATTCACTCAGCCAGTTCTCCGGTGATTCTGGACGATGTTTCTTCCATTGTTAAGTTGTAGTTTCAGAATTGTTGCATGGACAGCAAGATAGGTGCTCACCTATGCTGCCATCTTAGTTCTCCGAATATTCCCTCTATCTCTTTTTTCAATTTTCAATGAAATATTAGCAAATCAAATCCAGCAATATATTAAAGATATCATATACCATGACCAAGTGTGATTTATTACTATTATGCAAGAATGTCATAATATTCACAAGTCAATAAAACGTGATACATCACAAATTGAAAAATAAAACTCACACAATCATATTGATAGATGCAAGGAAAGCATTCAATAAAATTCAATACAAATTTTTGATAAAAACTCTCAGCAAAGTGGAAATAGAGGAATAATACCTCCACATAATAAATGCCATACATGATAAACTTATACCCACCATACTTAATGGGCAAAAATTAAAAGCATTTCCCCTAAGAACAGGAACAAGACAGAGATGTCCATTTCTACCACTCTTATTCAACACTAGAGGCCTGGTGCATGAAATTCACCCTCTCTCATTGGGGACACCTTTGGGGATGTCCAACTCACAATCTGAGACCACTGATTCCTAACTGCTCATCTGCCTCTCTTCATGATCGCACCTAACTGTCCTCCCCTCCCTTCCTGGTTGCCCCAAACTGCCCTCCTCTGAAAGTCTGTTCT
Source organism: Antrozous pallidus (assembly GCA_027563665.1). NCBI lineage: Eukaryota > Metazoa > Chordata > Mammalia > Chiroptera > Vespertilionidae > Antrozous > Antrozous pallidus. The sequence goes on along the minus strand of CM050509.1, from coordinate 37,229,347 downwards.
TACCCGCAACTTCCCTCCTCTGCTGGCCAATTTGGTTCTGATTGGTCAGATTCAATGCTAATCAGCATCAAAAGCACCCCCTGCTAGGCAGCCATTGGATCCCTACAGCACCGATATTTGGTTCTGATTAGTTGGTTTCTATGCCAGTCAGCAACAGAAGATCTGCCTCCTAGGCAATCATTGGCTCCCCACAGCACCCACATTTAGTTCTGATTGGTCAGTGTCTATGCCAGTCAGCATCAGAAGCTCCACCTCCTAGGCAGCCATTGGCTCTTCATAGCACCCACATTTGGTTCTGATTGGTCAGTTCCTATGCCAGTCAGCATCTCTGGGCCTATCTCTGGCCCTTATCAGAGAGGTAGGGCTTAACAGTAGCCCTCACAGAGGCAGGGAGAGAAAGAAAAGCCTGGCTGCTGGTGAATCTCAGAAAGAAAGAGGGAGAGACATTGCCAAGTACTAATTAACAGCTGGCACTGAGGCTGTGGATCAGACCCTGCCTCTCTCTTTGGGTCTCAGTATCCTGAGCAGTCAGTACTGGGTAACCAGGCTGCTGTGGGGCAGTCAGTGCTGGGTGTCCTGGCAACCCAGAGCTGACTGAAGGACTTCCAGGTTGGTCAGCATTTGGTCATGATCAGTCATTGCAATCCTGGCCTTTTATATATTAGATAATACTGAAAGTCTTAGCCATAGCAATCAGACCAGGAGAAAAAATAATAGGCATCCAAATTGGAAAGGAGTATGTGAAACTGTCATTATTTGCAGATTACATGATATTGTACATAGAAAACCCTAAAGATTTCGTAAAAACATATTACATTTAATAAATAAATTTGGCAATGTAGCAGGATACAAAATTAACCCAGAAATCAAAGGCATTTTTATACACTTATAATGAATTATCAGAAATAGAATCTTAAAAAAAATCAAAAACAAAAAACAATCCCCTTTACTATTCACAAAATTATATAAGATACTTAAGGATAAATTTAACCAAGGAGGGAAAAGACTTGTTCTCAGGAAACTAATTGCCTTTTTTTTTCACCTGCTTTGCTTTAATAATCAAGGATGCTGGTGTCCCAAATGGTTACTGTTCAAACATCATCTGATATACTAGTAGATATGGTCCCAAATGTTGAAGGGATCTTAAGGGACTACAGCTGCAGCCCTCCATAGATTACCTCTAACCCTAGTACCTGCTAATTCAGCAGAGTGATTGATGGTATACTCTCATAATTACCTCATTCTTTATAATAGTACTTGCATACAAAATGTTATGAATATAATCATATCCACTTTCCAGATGAAGAAACCGAGATTCAGAGGGATCACACAATTAGTAAGTGGCAGGACTGGGAACATACCTCAGACTGAATTGACAACAGAGCTGTCACTTATATACTAAGCTATGCTGTTTTTATGTTAAATCTTCATCAATTCCAAAAGTTGGGTTTGATTAGAAAAAAGGTTTGAATGCAGCCTCTGATATTTCTTAGTAAATTAATGAAGGGAGAAGAAAAGCAGAGGTGTGAACATACTTGGAACATTATTTCAAATAACCGAACAGGGGAAAGAAAGGAGGAAGGATCACTAGGAGAATCTAGTTAGCAAAATATTTACCTGGAGCCCTGGTCAATGTGGCTCAGCAGTTAGAGTGGTCACCTGAACACTGAAGGGTCATGGGTGCAATTCCTGGTCAAGGGCATGTACCTGGGTTACAGGCTTGATCCACAGCCCCATTACATGTGAATGCAATGTGAAGGCAACCAATCAATGTGTTTTAGGTACAACAATGGTTCTCTCTCTCTCTCTCTCTCTCTCTCTCTCTCTCTCTCCTCCCCTCCCCACTTCCTCTCTCTAAATTCAATTTAAAAGATTTTTAAATAAAAATAAATAAATAATAATAATAATAATGTTTTTCAAAAAAATCTACCTGTAAATATTCTACTCTCACATAAACAATGGAGACATCATTTTAAAAAATAAGAACCCACTTCACTTTATGCCACCTGTATAAAGAAGAGTTTTTCAAGTTTTCCTGAACAGTTTTCAATATTTATTGCAACAATAGAAGACTACTAAAATTAACCTCATCTTTTCAGGTATTTAACATCAATATATTCTCATTCAGAGATAAAAGGAGCTTTTCTATTAAGAACTGTTCTTATCTGCTCAAATTTCACTAGGCAGACCACAGGAAGTCGTAGATGCTAGCATTTCCCGGATATTAGACTTTCTCCCACATCTATGCCTGGGAACTGCCAGCTGAGTTATTGCTGTCGGAGAATTATGCAGTGTGTCTGGATTTTGAGGTTATCTGATCAGCACAGGCATTGGTAAGTAAGGTTTATTTTCCCTCCAGTCAAACAATTATAGACTTTGAGTCTCAGGACTGCAATAATCTAAAAGCTCATCTTGTCTATCTTCTAGTCAATGCTTGAATTACTTGAGCATCATATTCAGGCTTCTATAATAATAATAAAATATTAATAAATTTATTGAGTGCTTACTGTATATCAAAAATAATTTTGTATGCATCATCTTTTTAATATTTATAACATCACTTTAAAACAAACATTATTTTACAGATGACAAAACTAAAGTTCAGAGATTTTAGATGGTTTGGCCAAGGCTACATGGAACTGATAGGGCTAAGGTTCAAGCTCATGTCTATATGTCTATATACCCTTAAACAGCATATTGCCCTTCATAATTCAATTATTGAATATCCCATCACGGTTTTTCTGAAAATCAATGTATATCAAAATATTGATATCAGTGTTAGATTCATAAAAATTGTGTTACCAGAAGTTTTTCAAAATGGTGGCCAAATAGACAGATGTGTCCTGTGCCTTCTCATGGAGCATATAGAAGGAACAACTAAATTGAATAATATCCACCCAGAGTTGGCAAATTAGACAAGCTGGTGAGACAATCCACAGCTGGAAAGAGCAGAGGACACCTGGAGAATGTTAGGATAAGAGATCTGGGCTGGAGAGAGACATGCAACCACAAGGGCAAGAGGGTCAAAAGGAACCTGAACTGCACCAAGTCCATGTCCCTCGGGGACATGCGTAACACCCAACTATGGAAGGGAGTGCACAGGGCTGCTAACAGCCAGGGAATTTAGATCTAAGTCCACAGTCATGAGAGACTGAGCCCATAAAGGCAGCCTGATGAGCTGTCTGAGCCCTGCAGTACCAGGGAGTAAAAGAGTGAGAGGGAGAAACCCACAGGGGTATGGTTATTTTGCTCTATTTTGTCTTTGCTTTTGTTTCCTAAACCCACTTTATAGCTTTCAATTGCAAATATTGAGGCTGTGGTGCAAGTGGAGGTGCAGGTTTGTGGAGGTTGGGAAGAGGCTGTGAAAGTGAGCAGGGCAGAGAGAAGTGATCAGGAATCTGGCACTGAGACATTCTGGGCCTTCTAAACGTAAGCAGCCATTTTTCTCTTGAAGAGCCAGCCCCTAGTGCAGCCACACTCAGCCTCGACCTTTACAGAGGAAATAAGGACTCTGAATTGCCCCCAAAGAGCCCTAAGGGATTGGATTGAGGGGCCTTTCAGTCCCACAAACAAATACAGCAACACCCCCATGTATATCCTTTGTCAGAAACAGAAGGTTGAGTAATTAAGACTGATAGCATGCAGACAGGCAAAGTGGGCAGATTGGACCCACCTGTTTGCAACCAAAGCTGTGGAGACAGACACAGAAGACTGGATTATTTTAAAAAATACTATGAACAACTCTACTCCAACAAACTGGACAACCTAGATTAAATGGATATATTCTTAGAAAAATACAAGCTTCCAAAACTCAATCAGGAAGAATAAAAAAAATTGAAGAAGCCAATACTAGTGATGACATGGAAGCAATCATCTAAAAACTTTCAACAAACAAGTGCCCTTGGTCAGACGGCTTCACAGGGGAGTTTTACCAAACCTTAAAAGATGAACTAAAACTTATACTCTTGAGATTATTGCAAAAAAAAATCCAGGGGAAAGCACACTACCAATCTCTTTACACGAAGCCAGCATTACCCTACTTCTCAAACCAAATAAAATACACTACAAAGAAAGAGAATTACAGGCCACTATCCCTGATGAACATACGGGCTAAAATTCTCACCAAAATTCTAGCAAATCAGCCCTAACCGGTTTGGCTCTGTGGAGAGAGCATCGATCTGTGGACTCAAGGGTCCCAGGTTTGATTCCGATCAAGGGCATGTACCTTGGTTGCGGGCACATCTCCAGTAAGAGGTATGCAGGAAGCAGCTTATTAATGTTTCCCTCCCATAGATGTTTCTAACTCTTTATCCCTCTCTCTTCATTTCTGTAAAAAAATCAATAAAATATATTAAAAATTCTAGAAAATCATATCCAGCATTACATTAGAAAGATCATACACCATGACCAAGTGTGATTTATTGTAGGGATGCAAGGCTGGTACAATATCCACAAATCAATAAATATGATGCATCACATAAACAAACTGAGAGACAAAAATCACACAATCATATCAATTGATGCAGAAAAAGCATTTGAAAAAATCCAACACTCTTTCTTGATAAAAACTCTCAGCAATGTGGAAATAGAGGGATCATACCTCAGCACAATAAAAAGCCTTATATGACAAACATCATACTCAATGGGCAAAGACTAAGACCATTTCCCTTAAGAATATGAACAAGACAGGGATGCCCAATTTCACCATTCCTATTAGACAGTACTGGAAGTGCTAGCCATAGTGATAAGACACAAAGAAGAAATAAAAGGCATCCAAATTGGAAAAGAAGTACAACTGCCATTATTTGCAGATGATATGACATTGTACATAGAAAGTCCTAAAGAATCCATGAAAAATTAATAGACTTAATAAATGAATTTGGCAACCTAACAGGATACAAAATTAACACCCAGAAGTTTATGACTTTTTTATACACCAATAATGAACTCGCAGAAAGAGAAACTTCAAAAAAATCCTATTTATTATTGCAATAAAATAAAATACCTAGGAATAAACTTAACTAAGGAGGTAAAAGACCTGTAGTCAGAAAACTACAGGACACTAAAAAAAGAGATAAAGACATAAAAAAGTGGAGCAATATACCGTGTTGATGGATTGGTAGAATCAATATCATTAAAATGTCCATACTACACAAAGCAATCTATAGATTCAATGCAATCCCAATTAAAATACCAACTGGTTATTTCACAGACCTAGAACAAACTATCCAAAAATCCATATGGACTAAAAAAGATTCTGAATAGCTACAGCAATCCTGAGAAAGAAGAACAAAGGAGGGATCACAATACCATATATCAAGCTATACTACAAAGCCACTGTTCTCAAAACTTCCTGTGACTGGCACAAAAACAGACATATATACCCATGGGACAGAACAGAGAACACAGACGTCGACCCAAGCCATTATGCTCAATTAATATTTGACAAAGGAGTCAGGAACATACAATGCAGTCAAGACAGTTTCTTCAATAAGTGGTGTTAAAAATATTGGACAGATACATGCAAAAAATGAAACTAGACCACCAACTTACACCATACACAAAAATAAAGGCAAAATGGATAAAGTACTTAAATGTAAGATGGGATACCATAAAAATCTTAGTAGAATCCATCGGCAGCAAAATATCAGGCATATGTCATAGCAATATGTTACTAGTACATCTCCTAGGACAATGGAATCTAAGGAGAAAGTAAACAAATGGGCCTACATCAAAATAAAAAGCTTCTGCACAGCCAAATGACAATGAGATATCTCACCCCTGTCAGAATGGCTATTATCGATAAATCAAGAAACAAAAAGTCCTGGAGAGGATGTTGAGAAAGAGGAACCTTTGTTCACCGCTGGTGGGAATGCAGACTGGTGCAGCCACTATGGAAAACAGTATGGGGTTTCCTCAAAAAACTAAAAATGGAACTATCATTTGACCCAGTAATTCTACTTCGAGGAATATATCCCAAGAAATCAGAAACATTGATCAGAAAGAAAATATGCACCCCATATGCTTATAGCAGCACAATTTACAATAGCTAAGATTTGGAAACAGCCTAAGTGCCCATCAGCAGATGAGTGGATTAGAAAACTGTGGTAAATATACCCAATGGAATACTAAGTTGCTGAAAAAAAAAGGGAACTCTTACCATTCGCTACAGTATGGATGGACATGCAGAGCATTATGCTAAGTGAAATAAGCCAGTTGGAGAAAGATTAATATCACATGATCTCACTCATTTGTGGAACATAATGAACCATATAAACTGATGAACAAAAATAGACCCAGAGACATGGAAGCATCAAACAGACTGTCCATCTTCAGAGGGAAGGCGGGGAGGAGGGGATAAGAGAGCAACCAAAGGATGTGTATGCATACATATAAGTATAACAATGGACATAGAAACTAGGGGGGGGGTGAGGAATGTGCTCGGAGGTGAGAAGGGCTGTGATAAGTCAGTGGGAGTGGGGGAGGAGAAATATGTAATACTTTAAACAATAATTAATTAATTAATTAATTAACTCTATAAACTAAAAAACAAAACAAAAAATCAGTCACCATGCCGCTATCTTCTCATTTATTTAATTCTGTCAACCACAAAATAAAAAATAAACCTACTTTGATATTTTCTTTTTTTATTGTTTAAAGTATTACAAATAGTAGTATATATGTCTCCTTTTTATTCCCCAATTGACCTTCCCCCAGCCTCCCCTGCCCCCGGCACATGCCCTCACCCTCCTCCCTGTGTCTTGTGTCCATAAGTTATGCTTATATGCATGCATATAAGTCCTTTGGTTGATCTCTTCCCTCCCCACCCCCCAACACTCTCCAGCCTTCACGCTGTAATTTGACAGTCTGTTTGGTGCTTTACTGCCTCTGTATCTATCTTTTTGTTCATCAGATTATAATGTTCTTTATTTTCTTCCCCCCATCGCCCTCTAATCATCCCTAGACTACTTTGATTTTTAACATTACCCCCCTTTCCATGATGAGAACAAAATATATTGCTTACCATAAAAGCCTACCTAAAAGATAATACAGGAAAATTGGAATGGAAGATAATCTGTCAGAATCCATTATTAAATAAACTCCAAAAGTTTCAGAGTTTAAATTTCAATAGACTCAAAATCCCCTGGTTAAAATGAAGCTCTCAGTTGTTCACTGGGTTGTGTAACAGATTGGCAAGACTTGTTTGTCTAACTATTTTAAAAGTATTTGTATTCAGAGCTCCTTCCCCTCTCTACCTCCTGGATAGTGACTTCTCCCAGGACAGGGATTATCTTTCATTTATCTCTTTTCCTTTTATTTATCTCTGTTTCTTTTTAAGTATTGATTTATTCTTCCAACATTCATTCAGCATCCTTTTTGCACTTGGCACTGTGCTGAGCACTGGATAATCTTGAGAAAACACTCTGCCTGACTCTATCTAATGAGGAAACCAAACTCTATACCAGCATCTGCAATTTAAAACACAGAGCGCTTTCATAGAAGTATGTGCAGAGTACTATAAGAACATAGCACATACCACACCATTGTCTACATTACATAGGTTCAATATCCATTTATTAATTTTAATGTACTTAAAGGGAAGGAACATTTAATTCAGTAGAGGGGGACCATGACCATATAAAAGTTAGGGCACCATGAGCCCAGAGGGTGGCACCAGTGAGGTTAATGGAAAAGTGTGGGGAATGGCCCCCTCCAAAAGCTACATAACTCAGTCATTGACAGCTACTGAATTTGCCTGAAACTCTACACCAGGGCCCAGGCAGCTAAATCCTCAGCAGACATGAACATTGCAGGGTGGGTTGACAATGAGTCTCAAAAGATAAACTATTGCATTTCCCCAATTTGATGCCCTAAGGAGGGGAGTTCTCCACCTAAGAAAGATGATGTCTATAGAGTGAGACAGGAACTAAAGAAGGGTTCCTGATGGCTGTCCTTTTAGCTCTATCCCCAAAGTCACACACTCCAGTTTCTCCTTATATGATGCTAGTCTGCTCTGCTCTCCCTCAAAGCCCAGAATAAGAGGCTGCAAAGAAGATTTTGCATGTTAGTACTTTAAGAGGGTGTTTGTGTCTCCATTTCTCTCTGGTGGACAGAAATATTGCTGGATTTCCCAGTCTCATGTTATTTGGCTCTCTCTCTCTCTCTCTCTCTCTCTCTCTCTCCTCATTAAAGGATATATTTCCATTGATTTTTAGAGAGAGTGGAAGAGAGAGGGTAAGACCGAAGAAGTGTCAATGTGACAGAAGCACATCCATTGGTTGCCTCTTGCATGAGCCCTGACCAGGACCCAGGCAGGGAGGATCCTGCAACTAAGGTACATGCCCTTGACTGTAATCAAACCCAGGATCCTTCAGTTTGCAGGCTGGCACTCTATCTACTGAGCCAAACCAGCTAGGACTATTTGGGTGTCTCTTTCCAGATTTTGAACTATGGTCTGGGTAGCCCAGCATGGGGTTTAGACTACACAATCCTCCAGGGAACCTTTGAATGTAAGATATCCCTCCAGAATCTCAGCTGCCACACATGGAATCAGGCCAGGCTTTTTCATGTCTCTGCCCTTCCTACCAGTCTCAATATGTCTTTTTCTATAAATCCTTGGTTAAAAGACTTCTGGTAAGTTAGTCTTTATTTGGTGTTCAGGTTGATTTTTCTTTATTTTAGTTGTAATTCTAGTTTGGGGATCAGGCCTGCAACCCAGGCATGTGCCCTAGATCAGAATCAAACCCAGGACCCTTCAGTCCACAGGCTGACACTCTATCTACTGAGCCAAACTAGCTAGGGCTTATTTATTGATGAGAGAGAGAGAGAGAGAGAGAGAGAGAGAGAGAGAGAGAGAGAGAGAGAGAGAGAAATCAATTTATCGTCCCACTTTGCTGTGCATTCATTGGTTGATCCCTGTATATGCCCTGACTGGAGATTTAGCCTGCTACCGTTGCATATCAAGACAAAACTCTAAACAACTGAGCTATCTGGCAAGGATGACAACTATTGGTATTTTTATAGTAATTGCCTTGAATCTATGGATTGCTTTGGGTAATATGGACATTTGAACAATGGTCATTCTTCCTATTCATGTGCACAGTATATGCCTCCATTTATTTGTATCTTCTTGAATTTCTTTCTTCAGTGTCTTATAAGTTTATGAGTACAGGTCATTTATCTCCTTTATTTTTAATTTATTCCTACATGTTAAATTTTTTAATGTAATTGTAAATGGAATTGTTTTCTTAATTGACCTTTCTTATAGTTTATGTTGTATAAAATACAGCCAATTTCTGGATATTTTTTGTGTCCAGCTACTTTTTTGAATTCATGTATTAGTTACTAGAGGCCTGGCACATGAAATTCGTGCATGGGGGAGAGATGTCCCTTAGCCCAGCCTGCACCCTCTCCAATCTGGGACCCCTCAAGGTATGTCTGAATGCCCATTTAGACCTGATCCTGGTAGTATCTCAGCAGTGGGACCTCCCTCTCACAATCCAGGACTGCTGGCTCCCAACTGCTCACTTTCCTGCCTTCCTGATTGACCCTAAACTCTTCTGCTTGCCAACCTGATCACCCCCTAACCACTCCCCTGTCAGCATGTTTGCCCCTGACCGCCCTCCCCTGCAGGTCTGGTAAGCCTTAACTGCCCTCCCCTGCAGGTCTGGTCCCCCCCAACTGCTCTACCCTGCAGGCCTGCCCCCCCCCAACTGGCCTTCACTGCAGGCCTGGTTGCCCTCAACTTTCCTCCTCTGCCAACCTGGTCACACCTAACTGCCCTCCCTGCAGGCTTGATCACCCCAACTGTCCTCCCTTGCAGGACATCTTGTGGTGGCCATCTTGAGTCCACATGGGGGCAGGATCTTTGACCACATGGGAGCAGCCATCTTGTGTGTTGGAATAATGATTAATGATTATTAATGATTAATGATTAATCTGGATATTACTCTTTAATTAGATAGGATAGAGGCCTGGTGCATGGGTGAGAGCCAACTGGTTTGCCCTGAAAGTTGTCCTGGGTCAGGGTGGGGGTTCCCTTGGGGCATGAGGCAGCCTGGTCAAGGGGCTTGTGGTGGTTTGCAGGCCGGCCATGCCCACTAGCAAAAGCAGAATTTCTGGTATCTGGGATTTATTTATCTTCTACAATTAATAGCCTGGAGCAGAGCCAAGCCTCTTGCTCGCTCTGTGGCTGCAGCCATTTCTCTTGGGATTTATTTATCTTCTATAATTAAAATTTTGTAGCCTTAAGTGGAGGCCAAGGCAGTCCAGAGCTATGGAAAGTTTGGCTTTCTCTATTTCTGGGGGCAACCCTAGCTTCCTACTCTATCCAGCTCTGTGGCTGCTGCCATTTTTGTTGGGATTTATTTATCTTCTATAATTGAAACTTTGTAGCCCTGAGTGGAGGCCTGGGCCAGCCAGGGTGTGCAGAAAGCTTGGCTTTCTCCATCACCAGGGAAACCTAAACCTCCCTCCAGCTCTCTCCATGGCTGTAGCCATCTTGGTTGGTGTTAATTTGCATGCTAGTTCCTGATTGGCTGGTGGGTGTGGCTTGTGGGTATAGCAGTGGTATGGTCAATTTGCATATTATTCTTTTATTAGATAGGATATTATTTATGTTACAGCTCCACCTATGCAGAATTCAATCCCATGCTATTACTACCCATTCAACTCAAGCACTACTGAATAAGCCAGACAAACATTTTGGGGATTAGAGAAAGCCTAGATTAAATAGAGCATGCACATATTTAGCATTCATGTTGTTAAAGATGAAGCTGTCATAGAACAACTGATCTCCATTTTATTGGATCTGGGATAAGTTTATCTTTTATTAAATTTTGTTTTGTGGACAATTGTAAAAGCAAAGGATTGATGATTCATAGAAATAAAAAGATGCTGTACAAGATATTTAAGGTAATAAGACCATTATCCTTCCTTTGACCATTTTCATTAGGGTGTCTTTCATATCTGTGTTCCTCAGAGTATAAATGAATGGGTTCAGCATGGCTTTTACTGCCCCCACACAATACTAAAATATTATCTTCATTATGGGTAAATTGAAAATATGGGCGCATGTACATGAATATTTCTGTCTCATAGTAGAGGATGACAACACTCAAGTAGGGGAGCCACAGATAGAAAAGGATTCTGGCCTCTACAGAGATGATCTTCAGAAAAGCTACAGCAATCTATATAATAAAAGCCTAAGCGACCATTATGGTAGAACAATCAGAATGACTGGTCACTATTATGTACACTGACCAACAGGGGCAAAGGATCATTGCAGGAGCTGCCTCCTGGTGGTCAGTGCGCTCCTATAGGGAGATCACCACTCAGTCAGAAGCCAGACTTATGGCAGGTGAGCACAGCAGCATTAACAGGAGCCTCTCCCACCTCTGTGGCAACACTAAGAAGCAGTGAGCTGAGCAGTAAGGAGAGAGGGCTCCCAGACTGCAAGATGGCATAAGTCAGGCTGAGGGACCCCTTCAGTGCAATAATTTCATGCACCAGGCCTTTAGTATAGACATAAGAGAGCACAAGGAACCTAAAAGGCAAAGATTAGGATATCCTCTACTAGACCATGAAAACAAGTGAGTTTGAAAATTACTTGAAACCATAGGAAGTTATGGCAGTTCTTCACAGTTGGCAAAAATAGAGGACAAGACCTTGGTAGAAGGTACACTCACCTCCTCTGCTTACATTACTCTTATCTTACCTAATAATAGACAAACATGTAAACTGACTGTACATCTACTATGCCCACAGCCGATCAGAATGAGTATGCAAATTAGAAGGCCAAAGATAGTGATCGCCCATCTCCCCCAGGCACGGAGTGGCCAGGTGGGGCCGGATGCCTGGTATGAGAGGGAGGGCTGGGACGGGGGAAGGGATCTACAGGAGTGGAGTGCCACAGTAAAGACAAGACTGCTGACTCTGGAGTCTGCAGCAAAGATGAAGAAGGCATACTTTGGCTGGAGCAAAGGCCTGGATCCTGGGTGCCAGAGGAAAACTGGTGCTGGAAGCCAAGGGAAGAAAGGCCTATTGCACAAACCTCTTCATGCAACAAGCCTCTAGTTCAACATATTACTGAAAGTCCTATCCACAACAATCAGATAAGAAGAAGAAATAAAAGCCATCCGAATTAAAAAGGAAGAAGCAAAACTGTCATTACATTCAAATGACATGATACTGTATATACAGAACACTAAATACTCTACCAAAAAACTACTATCCTATCTAATAATAAAAAGTAATATGCAAATTGACTGTTCCTTCACTACAGGGTGGGTTGTGGCTGGGGCGGAGCCAGTGACAATCAGCCCCATTGCAGGGCTATCACTGGGTGCCCAAGGCCTAAAGCCTCGGCCAGAGGCTTTCTGCCTTGGGCAGTCCAAGGGTGAGCCATCAGGAGGACATCCCCTGAGGGCTCCCAGTATGTGAGAGGGGGCAGGTTGGGCTGAAGGACCACCCACCCCCAGTGCACAAATTTCGTGTACCAGGCCCCTAGTATGTTTATATATTGAAAGCAACAGGAGCACCAAGTTGGTGAGTTAAATCAACATGTATAAGAGAAAGTGGAATTTCAGACACTTGGTGGGACTCATAAACTATTAAGAAACGCAAATCCAAAAGGTAAGGGTCAGAGATTAATTTAAGGATCCCAAAAAAATGCAGGGTGGGTCACATGAACTAAGTAGTTAAGAAGATTGAAATAAGTTGATTTAAAAGATCAAGTTAGTGTAGATCCCTTTTTAAAAACATCACGAATTTCTTGGGTTATCTTGATAAAATACAGATTTTGATTCAGTATGTCAGGGTTAAAATAGAAAATTCTGGATTTCTAGCAAGGTCCCAAGTGATTCTACTGTTGCTAAGATGTAAGCCACACATTTGAGTACCAAGAGTGAGTGTGGACTATCCCACCTTTAAAACACTGATATGGTAATGTGGATATCAAGTAACATTTTAATGGGGATGGGCAAGTAAATGTTTACATACATCAAAGCACATAGAAGTACTTAAACAATTAGACATTTTATTTTAAAATCCTCATACTTTTCTCTAACACTGAAAATAAAGTTTTTCGCAAAGAAAATAATTTTGTCCTGGATATCATTCAGGACTCTATAGCTTGCATGACATTACTCAGTGAAGCTTTTCTTAATCCTTAATGAGCTGTTTTAAAAATGATATCTAAACTAGGACTTCCCCAAAGGATAATGAAACATGTGTTATATAGACAAAGGGGTTTGTAAGCCACATTTTTAACATTAGGGTATAAAGGACAAAGCAGTTGTTCAGTAACCTAACATCATAAATATATGAAATTTGATTACCCTAAAGTTAATATTATTGCATTTGAAACACATGCAAAATTTAACACAAATAATATAATAGTGCTTATATTCCCCTCAGCACTAAAGATAATTTCTTATAATAACTAGCAATCACATAACATTTAGCGATTTACAAATTGTTTGCACATATATTATCATATTCCATACTCACAGAAAAACTGTGAAATAGGTAAAGCAATATTAGCCCTATTTTCATAGTAGAAAAGAAACTCAGAGAAATCTAATGCCTAATTAAAAGTTACTATTTACAGTCTGATGTCTTCATTATAAATCCAGTGTAACGTCCATCAGACATCTAAGATTGTATCATAAAGAAAATTGTTGTAAAATAAATTCCTAATTACCATTCATTTTGGTAGCATGTTTAATAATTCTCATCAAATAGGTAAAGGAATTCTTGTGGGCCATCAAGTGAAATGCTAAACTGAGAAATATGCAATCTGCGTAAGGAGTATATTACTTATTTCACCCCACCTACCAAGAGGGTCATCATGTGCAGGAATGCTGCCTTTCCTGTCAATTTCTGTTATTCTCAGTGTTTGAAACACTTTTTTTCCCCACAGAGCAAGGATTATTTTGCTTACCAGTCTACATACTAAGCCCCACCCCAATTTAAATCTTGAACTTAGGCAATGGGTATATACAAAACTCTAAATATGTTTGTGATTCAATATCAGGACATACAACTTCTATTTCATATTTAACTTTGTCTTCCACTTGACCTCCACTACTTTTCTTCTGACTAGTTCCTTTAGTCACTGTCAACTGCCTAGTCATCTAGGTCCTCTAGGACTCACAAGCGGCTTTCCTCTTGCAAGCAATGTTTCCTCTACCCTTTCAGATATTAGAATCCTACCTGACCTGGAAGTAAAACTTTCTGATGTCAAAATTCCTGAGTGATAATGCCTGCCTAGACTACTGAGTACTAAACTGACGTGATCAATCAATTTATGATCACCATGCCCTATTAACATGTCTGGATAAACTGCCATTGTTACTAAAGCCCTGATTCTGAAACTGCTAGTCTACATCTTCTATTTGCTGAATCACGCTTGCCTCAATTATGTCTTGCCTGCAAGGTTTTATCTCATATCACTACTTAGAATTGAGGCAGAATCATTGCATGCAGTTGTTGTATTTGGAGCACAGTTCCAGATAATAAAGAGGGACATTGATAGTGAATCAATGAAGTGAATTCAAAGAAATCTTATTAAGTTTGCCTCAACTGAGACTGTTCGCTTAATTCTATTAATTTTCTTCAATAACTTGCATAAATTTAGTCCCAGACATGAGTGGAAACAAGGGGGATGAATTTAGCCAACAATCTTCTATCCTCCAATAAACAGAAGTTCACACATTCACCCAGTTCTTCATGCTTACAGATTGTACACATGTAGGCATCAGGGATAGTCTCACAATAGTGTTTACTAGTAAATCTCAGCCCAAGAATAGAAAGGCATACAATGAGGGTCTGAGGTGAGGTATTGTCAGATTGCACCCATATAAAGCATTTGAACCCCACACACTGATAATCATAATCACAACTGGAATAATGTACAGGTGAAGCCAAGATGTACAAAAGAGAAGTCTAATATATCACAACACCTGAGGATGGTCTTTTCTCCCTGTGTCTGATCCATCCAAATGCCTGAGTATTGTTTAAAGTCATTTCCTTTTGTTGCTACATCTTTAATTAACCCATATTAGCCATGTCAAATCTATGTGTTAAGGTAGTAGCTGGTTACAAATGACAATAGGAAAAACCAAATTCAAGATTTCAGAATAAATATGTATAACTTCTTAGTTTATTTTTTAAAGAAATTAATGAATATCTCTCTTGTTACACTCCCACCTTAACTACAAGCCAAGTAGAACAAATGCGGAGAAGTTGTCCTGTTTTCTCCAGTTAAGAAATGGGAAATTAAATTTGTGTTTACACTGATAGCAATGTTAAAACAGCTCATGAAACATTGCCTTATGAAGTATAACAGAGACATAAACACTATCTTTAAAAAGATTCTTTTAGAAGAAATGTATGAATTGAATCATTTACTGAAATACTGTTTGAACAGATGGTGTGATTAACAGCTAACATGTAAGCCATCTTGGGAGCTTAAAGAAAAGTAAACAAGTGGAACTAGAAAAAATTACTTTATTCCCTCAAAAGATTCATTCATTTTACCAGAAAAATCAGAAAGTCTGTGTTTTGAAGGCTGTGTTTCCTTGGGGGATGTTAGGAGTGAATGGGGAGGAGAATTTCTTTAGAGAAAGACCACAGCTAGGCTGAGTTGAGTTCTGAATTCTCCTCCTAAAGGATGAGAGGGGTCTGAGCAGCCAAGACCTTCAGCATAGTGGATCCGTCCAGGCACTACGGACACCTTTCATTTCTGTTTGTCCTTAAAATCCTTATTTATCCATGGGAAGAGAAAGGAGTTAAGAAATCGGAACCAGTTATGTAACAGGCACCATGCTAGGAACATTACATGCATTCTTTCCTCCAAGGCTAGCTCACAATGGCCCTGGGAGTCATGTTATCAGGCAATTTTCCCATATTGTGGACCTGCCATGGAAACCCTAACCTGTTGAGTTTCAGAACTCTTAGGAGATACAGCTGATTATAGAGGGAAGTGCATTGACCAGGTTGTCTGAAGACATGGGTATAAAAGTCTCCTCTGCTCCCAGATGTCTTAGGGCCAGCAGCTGTCACTGATTATGCAACTATTTTCCAGCTTTATGATGTGGACACTGTTTTAAATTGGTTCCAAGGTGCTCATGTGGATATTAAAATGGTATAATAGTAAGTTTGCTTCCCCAACCCTATATCTAACCTCTAACAACTGATATAAAAAATGTTGCACAGTGGTGCAGCTCTAGCCATTGTCACCCACTTGACCTGGCTGACCCTTGGCAGAACTCGCTCCATACTGCCTTCACCACAACACGCTCAATTTAGTGATGGCCAACCACAGATTGTCCTAGTCTTCTTTCATTTGTATAGTACTTATTGAGTGTGTAGTAATATTCTAGGCACTGTGCTAGATACTGTAGAAAAATGGTGAGCAAGAAAGACACAGTGTCTCCCCTCCCAATGTTAGACCCAGTAGTGGAGACACACAAGAGAACAAATAATTAAGATATAGATAAGAGGATGTGATCATAAGAAAAGTGAATGAGAGTTCTACTTGAGGAATAAAATATACTACCCTATTGTAGCTATGTTGACACCAAGCTAAATAATTTTTTATCAATCATCCAGATATTTAGAATAATCCAGGTGATTCTTTCAGATCTGCTTGCCTTTTATCCTGGCATTTGCTATCGCTTAGATGTACATTTTGGTTTCCCAAGTCATTTATAGTTAAAAACTGCAAGGGAGGCAATTAAATCTTCTATGTTTCTATAGATCTAGAGAATTAATTGTATTGAAAAGCAACTTTAGTGTTACTAATGAAAAAGTAAACTCTTCCTCTTAGACAGGTTCTTATAAATATTTCTGAACTTTTTCACATGATTGCTTCTTTGGAACCTAATCCTGGAGGCTTTGAAATAGTTTCCCTTTGCAACTTTGAAAGCTTTGATATTGCTTTCCCTGGCAGGTGTGGTTCCACCTCCTTCCCTGGACTTTTTAATAAATGGACTTTGGGAGTGTTTCCATATTTAGTAAAGGATCCTCTGCTTTGGAGTTATATTTGGAATTCACTTCAGGTCTCTACTAGATGGACAGTAAAAATCTACTGCATGTTCTGCATTGATACATGACATTGCTCAGCCAAATAATTCTTTCCTGGGATAAAATGATACATTGGAACATTGCTCCAGATCAATAGAAGGAACAAAATTTAGTTATACCTCAGATTCCTGTCTGCTAGAATATTAACTACTTTGTACCTCACTTATTCAAATGTTACCCATCACACCACTACCCAACTGTGTTTTTCCTACAGGCAACAATCATGGATTGGTTTTTCTGAGATGCTACTTGCCTAGAACCAATGTACTGCATGTAGGAAGTGCTCGTTCAATATTGGGTCAATGTCCAAACTCCCAACATTATTTTATTGTGCTCTCAATCATATTTTATTGACACATAAAGTCTGCCATAAATTATTCTCAAATGCAACTATTTGCATTATTTTCCACATGTCATCAATATTGTTTTATCATTTTACAAAGTGGTAAAAATATACACTCTAAATTGCTTTATTCAGAGGACTTTCAGATTCTTAAAACATTGTATTTTTTCATCACCAGTAATTTGTCACAAAAGTTAACTTCTGACTTTACTGACAATATGCTTCTCTTAGGAAAGGAATAGCACAATATCATAGGATAACAAATGGAAATAAAGTACTGCAATACTTTCTTCTAAGTCCCTAATGATTTTACTTTTAGAGTTGTTCCATTTCATTTCCATGAAAATCTTTATATTGAATTGTTTTTTGTTTAAAAAATCAAATATAATTCACCATGTTCTTTGATGGTCTTTATATTTCTCATAAGAAACCAGCCATACTAAAATCATAGCTTTAGAAGAGTCGTGAATTATTTTTCTAGTGCATGAGAAATTGCTTGATGTGGGAAAGCAGGTCACAACATTGTCTATGATGCAACCTAATGACTGAAAAGTATTAGGCATAAAAATAGGAAACCAAATGTTGTTAATGGTCATGACTAAACAGAGGATATTTTTTATGGTTTTAGTTCAATTACCTATAGTTTTCTGTGGCTTTCATTCTTTTCTGTTTTGATTGGAAAATCTTTATTAAAAATTATTATTATTTAGTTAAATCCATAGACTTTACAGAAAAGAAAACTAAGTCCAGGCTGTTCTGGCAAAACCCAGACACAAAATATTACCTCAGGACTTTTAGACTAAGTTGTTCTTCGAATTCAAATTTTGGAGACATAAACTTAGAAATTCATTTTTCAATTAATCTAAAAATTGTGTAAAATAACAATTCTATGAGTTTTAAAACCAGCACTCATTCTAAAATCAAAATATGTTTTTTAATATATTTATTGATTTTTTTTACAGAGAGACAGGGAGGACAGAGAGTTAGAAACATCAATGAGAGAGAAATATAGATCAGCTGTCTCCTGCACACTCGCTACTGGGGATGTGCCCACAACCAAAGTGCATGCCCTGGACCAGAATCAAATCTGGGACCCTTCAATCCGCAGGCTGACACTCTATCCACTGAGCAACATTGGTTAGGGCTAGGGAAATGTGATTTTGCATGAGCAATGAATACTAGACTTTGACTCTCAGTGGAATAGTCATTTGGACTCATAATTTTGCATGCATCCTATTTGTCCTAATTTCTACCTACTCCTTTCAGTCATCTGCTCTTGCAACCATCCAATGATGATTATAATCTCTGGGGTAAAAAATTAGTCTGTTTTGGAAAATGTCTGGCAATGTATCCAGATATGTGTTACTTTCATTTAAAGAAATCTGAACTTTTACATTATGGGTGCTAATTCCTGCTAATTTCCCTCACCTCATAATTAGATTGACAAAAATTTCAATCCAGGGTCAGAGGATATGAAAACTGGAAGGCTTAAAAGTAGCCTTCTCAGAGGACTATGAGACCTGTGGCAGTGAGGTCAACAGGATGTTCCCAGGCCATAATTCTATGATGTATTCAGATGACACAAAGAATCACACAGGAATACTGTTAGACATAGGGTACAAGATCTGTGTATGTATAAGAAATAACTTTTTGCAGTGACCTATAGGGTATAGGTGGTCTCTAATTAGTACAATGCAAAAAGCTAATGAAAGATGGTAAGGTGATATCCAGGCTAGACATTATGATTTCAAGAATAATCACCATCCCTTCTAGATAAGCAACTGATAAATTACAGCATGAGTACCAAATTTAGTCCACTGACTGTTTCTGTAAATAAAGTTTTATTACAGTACAGCCATACCCATTTGTTTTATAATCAATGTTATTGCTTTTGTACTACAATAAAGAGCTGAGTACTTGCAACAGAGACCTTTGGCCTGAAAATCTGAAATATTCCTAAGTATAGAAAATCTTAGCAGAAACTTGTTCTAGATCATAAAATAGGAGCACTACAAGAAATAATCCTGGGGGAAAAGCCAGGATAAAATGGAGTTAAAGAAATACCATCCAGCAGTGTTTAAAGCTTAGTAATGAAACAGCATAACATAGAGAAGGGTAGGTGAACACTATTTCCATACTAACATATGCACATATGAGGATACTTCTGTAAGAATGATTTGCAAACATCTGTAGCTGATGTTCACACATTACAACCTGCCAGTCTAACCTGGCCAACCATGTGTTTTTATAATTTATGTTTTATCGAAACAATCATATGAATTTGTTTATATATTTTCTACAGCTGTGGAATTATTACAAAAAAACCCTTTAGTAACAGGCTAAGACATTTATCTCTTCATTTTTCCTCAAGCTCCCTCCTCTTCTGGTATTTCCAAAATTATAACCTCTGAATCAGCTGTGAGGGCTTTTTTTTCTCCATCCTAGATTTACCTACCCTTCTCTATCTATTCTAGCCACATTTATAGTTTTATCCATTATTTCTATTAATCTGAAATAGCACAAGAAAAATACTTTTTTAGGCAATATTTTGGCCTCATAAATATATGCCATATCCCAAAACATGGGTAGCACAGCAAGCTTAAAAATTTAAACTTTTTTTTGCTTACACAAATTTCTTCTAACATATTGATTAATTCATGAATGTTATGCTGGAAGAATGCCCCCAGTAACATGCCCAGGGCTCTGTTTTGTTCAACATTTTTTTATTAATTTTTTTCTTTATTGTTCAGTTTATTAATTACATTGTTTCCCCCTTTCTTATCCCCCTATATCTCCCCTCCACCATGTATCTATCCCATCCTGCACCCTCCCCTCCCCCTCCCGAATGTCCTCTCCCATTGTTGAAAGATTTTTGTCCAATCTCTTGCTGTACTTCCCACAACCCTTTTCTCCCCAAGAATTGTCAGTCCATTCCCTCTCTATGTCCATGTTTCTGTTATATTCACCAGTTTATCTTGTTCATCAGCCTATCAATTCACTTGATTTTTATGTTCATTTGTTGATAGATGTGTATTTGTTGTTCATAATTTATATTTTTACCTTTTTCTTCTTCCTCTTCTTAAAGAATATCTTTCAGCATTTCATATAATACTGGTTTGGTGGTGATGAACTCCTTTAGCTTTTTCTTATCTGCGAAGCACTTTATCTGATCTTCAATTCTGAATGATAGCTTTGCTGGATAGAGTAATCTTGGTGGTAGATTCTTGCTATTCATTATTTTGAATATTTCTTGCCACTCGCGTCTGGCCTGCATTGTTTCTGTTGAGAAATCCGCTGACAATCGTATGGGTGCTCCCCTGTAGGTAACCAACTGTTTTTCTCTTGCTGCTTTTAATATTCTCTCTTTATCTTTTGCTCTTGGCATTTTAATTATGATATGTCTTGGTGTGGCCCTCTTTAGATTCCTATATTTTGGGGTTCTGTGTACTTCTTGGGCTTTTAAGTCAGTTTCTTTCACCAGGTGGGGGAAGTTTTCAGTCACTATTTCTTCAAGTAGGTTTTCATTAACTTGCTCTCTCTCTTTTTCTGGCACCTCAATAATTCGTATGTTGGCATGCTTGAGGTTGTCCCAGAGGCCCCTTACGCTATCTTCAATTATCTGAATTCTTTTTGTTTCTTGCTTTTCCAGCTGAGTGGATTTCGCTTCTTTGTATTTCAAATCTTTGACTTGGTTCTTGTGGCCCTCTGGACTGCTTTTAGGACTTTGTGTAATATTTTTTATTTCAGTCTGTGTATGCTTGATTTCTAGTTGGTCCTTTTTTTTTATCCGTGAGGGTCTGGTTCGTATCCTCAGAGGTCTTGTTCATTTCCTTGAGGGTCTCATTTATTTCCTTGTAAGTATCATTCATTTCCTTGTAATTCTCATTCATTTCCTGGTTGGTCTTGTTTATTTCCTGGTAATTCTCATTAAGTTGATCGGCCTTTTGTAGGAGCCTCTTGAAAAGCCTTATAACTGTGGTTTTGAACTCTATGTCTTGTCACCTTTTCTCCTCCATTTCTTTCACACCTGATTTCTTTCCATATCTCTGCATGGTGGCTGCTTTATGTGGTAGATATCCTCAAAGGGACAGTGGCTCAGCCTCCCCAGTTACCCGAGGTGGGTACTCTTACTGCAATCCTTTATGGGTTGTATTCAGTATTTTTGAATTTCAACCCAGCTTGTTGTTGTTAGCCCTAGGAGGGTTTGACCTCCAGGCCAATTGGCTGTGAAGGGAGACTGTGTTCAGGTTGGATGGGCGGAGTCTCTGAGCTGCGCAGGCAGCGTCAGCGTCAGCTGCATCCTATGCGGCGATTACGCGCTGGTCTGTGTTTGATGGGGATGGCTGCAGACACCTCCACGAGAAAGCCGCTAGTCTCTTCCCCTTGCCAGACAACTCTGCCTTTCCCCAAATGTGCCTGCACACCAAAAGTCTAGCCCAAGGTTGTAAAATAGATGGTTTCCGGAACCAGGAGTCAAGTTTCCAGAGGTCAAGTCGTGGGTTTGCGCGGCCCTTGGCGACTAGGAGCCTCTGCCGCGTCCCGCTTCCAGGGTGCGTCCCCCGGACCTAGGACCTCGCCTGGCACTGGGGAGTCCTTGTAGTGGGACGTCTCCCATCTCCACCCTCCCCTTAGGAGATATCCGGCAGGGATTGCTGCTCCAGCCCCAGCCCATGAGCGCGCGACCAGGACTGCTCCTAACCTGTTTCCTTCTGACAGGCTGCGCTCCCTCTCCTGAGTCTCAGTGTCCCACCTTTACTCTTATTAGTGGAGTTTTCATTCAGCCAGCTTTCTGGCGATTCTGGGTGCTGTCTGTTCTGCTGTTATGTTGTAGTTCTTAAATCGTTGCGGGGCAGAACAATAGGTGTTCACCTATGCCGCCATCTTGGTGCTCCTTCTTGTTCAACATTTTTATCAAATGATTTAGATGGAAGCCCAAAAGACAAATTTGTCAAATTTTTGGTGACATGGAGAAATTATGAAGTGCTTAGGTAAAGTTTTGGGTACCAGAATTTGCATTCAAAAACACCTCAGCCAAAGGGAACTCCGAGTTAAAATGAACAAGATGAAATGAATAGTAATGCTGAATCTTGATGTTAAAAGAAATCAGTCTTACAAGTAAACGAAGTGGACTAATTATTTTAAGTAGTTTGTGGGGGGAAATCAGGGCTAGTGGCCTTACTTCCTTGCTAAGCATATTCATACTAAAAGCAGCTGGCTAGCCTGCCCGGTGTATCTCAGTGGTTGAGTTGTAGCTCAGTGGTTGAGTGTCAACATATGAATTAGGAGGTCACAGTTTTATTACCACAGTCAGGGCACATATCCAGGTTGCAGGCTTGATCCCTAGTAGGGGGCGTGCAGGAGGCAGTTTATCAATGATTTTCATTGATGTTTCTATCTCTCCTTCTCCCTTCCTCTCTGAAATCAATAAAAATACATGTATTTTTAACGCAGCTTGCTATTTTAGGGTGACTTAGTACAAGAATGCTGCCACAATTTATAGCTTCTTCATGTTGGACACTGATCATTCCATGCACTCACAAAGATGTCTAGTTCAAAGGTCCATTCTTCAAGAAGAACCTGTAAATAAATAAAATATATTCACAGGAGTAGATCTTACTTTGTGATTGAGAGGTCTTGATATTAACTAAAATGACTAAGAAACTAAAAGGTTTCCTGGGACATAAAACTTTAAATGGTAAAACAGAAAATCCAGAACAAACAAAGATGATTGGTCAATCTACACTATACTTCAGCCACATATATCTCCTATCTACTCAACAAACAGTTCCCTCTTTCTGGAACTCTCTGTCCCCAAATTTTCACATAATTCTTTTGTGTAACTTTGATCTCAATTCAAACATCACCTTCCTTAAAATAAAACATCTATGATAACAATCTTTTTCCACCACTTTTTTTTCGTATTACCATTTTATTTTCCTCATAACAGTTACTACTTTCTGAATTACTTTATTTGTTATTTGTTTCTATCCATCTCATCAAATAGAATATCATATCTAATAAAAGAGTAATATGCTAATTGACCATACCTTCACTATGCCCACAACCAATCAGGAGTGATATGCCCACAACCAATAAGGAGTGATATACAAATTAACACAGCAAATATGGTGGTATATTTACATATGCGGGGGGGGGGCAGCGCCCTAAGCCTCCAACAGGGTCCTAGCTACCCATCACTCTGGGAAGAGGCCAGGCCAAGCAGAGACTTGCCATGGTGATCATGGGGATGGGTGAACAGGATGGGCAGAGCCCAGACCTGCCAGCATGATCACAGGGGAACTGGATAGGCAGAGCCCAGACCAGAGATGGTGATCATGGAGGAACTGGACAGATAGAGCTGAGACTCGTGATCACAAGTGGTTGTGATCACGGGGAACTGAACAGGCAGAGCCCAGCTGCGATCGTGATCATGGAGCAAACTGGACAGGCAGAGCCTGAGACCAACGATGGCGATCACAGAGTTAACTTGACAGGCAGAGCCCAGACCATCGATGGCAATCACAGGGGAACTGGAGAGGCAGAGCCCAGACCCACCATTGCTATCACAATCAGCGGGAGGGGGTGCGGGACAGGCAGAGCCAAAACTGCCACCGTGATCATGGAGCCAACTGGACAGGCAGAGCCCAGACCTGCGATGATCAGGGAACAGGAGAGGCAGACCCGCAATTCCAAGCAAAGAAGCCGCTTTGCTGACCAACCTGCGTCTGGGACCTCTTTGGGTGCATGGTACAGAGTCCAGGGCCTCTAGCTTGCAGCCATGGGAAGTCTCCCTCTCCCTAGAGTTAGGAGCACCAACCCAGGTCTATCCAGTGGCCTGGTCCTGACTGAGGGGGTGAGTTCCTGCAGGCTGGGGTTTGATCCCCACGCATTAGCAGTAGGAGACCAGTGCCTTTGTTATTCCCGTGTGTCTGGATTTTAATTGGACAAATGCCCTATGATCCCCATGGTCAGCTTAGCAAAATCTTTTGGGAAGAGAATTCTGTCTGGGTTTCCTCAAATTCCATCAAACCTTACACACCACTTTGTAAAGCACAGAACAAGTGAGGCTCTTACATAGAAATCAGAGGTCTCCAGCAAGGTTGGGCCTCTCTCATCACAAGTCATTTGGACTGGATGGCCTTTGAGTATTTATCTAGGCACTATAACAGAGAATCACAAGTTCAAGTCATGATCTCTGCCCTTAAAATCTTATTAGAGCCACTGGATGATAAAAGTGCAGTAATAACATCAGAATGTAAGGCAACAATACAGAGAGGAACAGAGGCAATTGCTAGGATGATTTTCCAATAATTAGTACAAAAAGTATTTTCTATGAATTAAATTTAAAAATATGTGTGTAAGTAGCTGCTTCATGAGTATGGCATCCCTTCCCATTTTAAAGAAAGCTGAGTTCCACGTGAATTGTATACTATGCTATGATATCTGAAGCATAGGACAAGGAAGGCCCTAAGTGTACTATGCTTTGATATTTGAGTCATTCTTTATTGTTCAATGTAATAGTTAAATTACATTTTGTAACTTTTAATTTTAAATTAAATTTTGTAATAGTTAAATTACTAGAGTAATACATCTTGTGATAAAATATTACTAGAAGATCAAATGATCAGGTGACATTTATTGTTATTTTCTATAAATGAACACAATCTCTGGTATGCTAAAGTGATAGGTATTATAGAAATATTTAGATAGAGATCTATAGGCTTGATTACAAGTGAGGCTTACTATCAAAACCCAAATTTATTGCTTAAAAGAAAAGCAGCGAGCCAACTAGAAACTGAGCCAAATATAAGCCCTTGAAGGGAAAATGTAAATTGGATGCACTTTGCTATTATAAGAGCAAGAAGAAAAAATTCAGATGCAAGAATGAAAACTACATTGCATCCACTCTAAGTAGCTGTTAAAGAAAAAATAATGGTATATTATGACAATATTTAATACCGATTGTAAAGACATTTGTTCAAAGAGGATTTCCTATAGTAGGTGATATTTCAGTTAATTTTTTTAAATGTGAAGAGGTTAGCTAGATAAGAAAAAAAGTGTAGGGGTCCCAAATTGCAGAGGATGCAGGCAGGGGTGAGGGAACACCCCCCCTCAGTGCACAAATTTTGTGCACCGGGCCTCTAGTAAGTTAAATAAGAAGAGAAACCTTGTCTGTTTTTTCCCTGAGCAACATGAACAGAGCTGGTCACCTAGTAAGAACTCAATAAATATTTGTTGAACAGATAAATGACCATGAAGCCTATATATTGCATCCTCCCATATAAACCTGAATAATCACTGAGAAAAAAATATCTTGGTAAACTTTGATATTAGGCTTCACAGATCAGTATATCAGTATATCTGGGCCTAGAAGATTCTGATTACAAGGCAAGAAACTTACTGTCAATTAGGCCTAATGATAACACTATGTAAGTATTGCATACATCCAGGAGAGCTGATCTGGGATTTTTGCATGTTTTATGCTGTTCTTCTAAGGAGAAAAAATATTTTTATCTTAAATCTCTTATTAAGTCTTTATCTCTGATCATGTTATCATTGGAGACTTAAGAAATTTTGAATTAAAATATTGTAAAAATATATATCTATGACATTACAGCCAACTTCTCTTTTAGAAATATTGGCCATAGAACTTCTTTCTGTAATGAACTCTCAGATGATGTGGTTATTTTCTCCAAAGAGCCCTATCCATTCCATCATAATTAAGTCTACAGGATTATTTCCCCTCAATGTTTCTTTCACTTTTTAAGAAATGAAATTGTCAACAAGGCAAATCTCAAATATATCAGATGTTCAGCTTTTAGCAGAATAACACCTCCATCAGATACTGGACAACTAAAACCTTCCATTCCTCCTGTAGCTTGCTTCTATGACAGTTTTATAATGTTCATTAAGGAAGAATCAACCATATCCTCCATGAAGTATTTCCTTAATGGCACTGCAATTTCTCCTAATTTGTATGCTCCTGCAGGTGTTCACCACCTTATTCTCCCTTGCATTTTTGTGGATTTAAACACAAGTGTAATATATTTTTAATATAAGGATTAAGAAGATTGCTAAAATAGAGTCAGGAAGAAAATTCTTGAGGAATGAGTATCACACTTAGAACATTATCATCAACCCTCTATGGAAGGAGTGACCAAGGAAAGCCCAATATGAGGTGAGTATCAGGCCAAACGTCTTCCTCTTCTGTTGTCTTGCTACAGAGCATCTATCAGTCAAAACATTTATTTTTGCTACCAAGAAATTGATGAGTAAAAATTTCAGGAGAAAAGGTTAATCGGGGTCAGATGGTGAAAAAAAATGTATGAATAAATATTAAATGCCTGAATGGATAAATCTTAGAAACATACAATTTTTCAAAATTAAAGCAAGAAAAAACATAAAATTTAAACTGACCAATTACAACTAATGAAATTGAAGTAGTTATAAAAATATGTTAACAAACAAAAGTCCTGGACTAGATGGCTTCACAGATGAATTTCATCAAACGTTAAAAGAACTAACATCGATCTTCCTCAAACTATTCCAAAAATTTCAAGAGTGGGGAAGACTTCCAAGCTCATTTTAGGAGGCCAGCATTATCTTAATCCCAAAACCAGAAAAAGACATTATGAATAAGGAGAATTCAAGTCCAATATCCCTGATGAATATAGTTGCTAAATGCCTCAACAAAATATTAGCAAATCTGATTCAGCAAAATATTTAAAATATCATACAACATAATGAAATAGGGTTTAATCCAATGATGTAAGATTTACAAACCAATTAATGTGATATGCCACATAAAGAAAATGAAATATAAAGATCAAATAATCATATAAAATAACTTAGATAAAGCATTAAAAATTAGCATCCATTTATAATTTAAAAAAACCATCAGCAACCCAGCTAGATGTGACTAATTCCTGGTCAGGGCATATGTCTGGGTTGCTGGCTCTATCCCAAGTAGGGGAAGTGCAGGCAGCAATGAATCAATGATTCTCTCTCATAATTGATATTTCTATCTCCCTCTCCTTTCTTTTCTGAAATCAATAAAAAATATTTTTAAAAAACATCAGCAAAGTGAGAACAGAGGATACATATCTCAATATAATAAAAGTCATATGAAAGTCCCACAGCTAACATCATACTGAATGGGAGGAAGTTAAATGTGTTTCCCTTGACAATAGGAACAAGACAGGGATATCCATTTTCACCATTGTTGTTCAACATAGGTCTGGAAGTCCTAGGAACAGCAATTAGGAAAAAAGAAGAATATATAGGTCCAGCCATGTTTTTGCAAAGGGTAAGATTTTCTTCTTTTATTGTGGCTCAGTAGTATTCCATTCTGTAAATGTACCACAACTTTTTTTGTTCACTCATCTACTGATGGGCACCCAGGCTGTATGTAAAATCCAATGGAAAAAATAATTTCATAAACATAATAGAAACAGAGGTGTGGATACAAAAAAACATACTGACAGATGTCAGAGGGGATGGAGATTGGGGATCTTAGAGAAAACAGTGAATGGATTAATTAATATATATATATGACACATAGAGACAGGCAATATTATGGTGATAGCCAGAGGGAAAGTGGAGTATGGGAAGTGGAAGTCACAAATAGAGGATAAGTGGGGACAGAAAGAGACTTGACTTTGGGTAATGAGGGCATGATGCAGCATGCAAATGATGTTTTGTTGAGTTGTACATTTGAACACTGTATGGTTTTAGTATCCAATATCACCCCAATGAATTCAATAAAAAATATGAACAAAGGACCTGAATAGACACTTCTCCAAAGAGGACATACACATGGTCACTATACATATTAAAAGATGCTCAACATAACTAATCATCAGAGAAATTCATATTAAAACCACAATGCAATATCACCTCAAACCTGTTAGAATGGTTATTATCAATAAATTAATAAACAAGTGTTGGTGAGGATATGGAGAAAAGGGAATCTTCATGCTCTGTTAATGGGAATGCAGATTGGTGCAGCCACTGAGGAAAATAGTATGGAGTTTCATAAAAAATTAAAAAGTGAATTGTGCTATGTCTGAGCAATTCCACTTCTGGAAATATTTTCCAAGAAATCAAATGAATATATGTGCCTCTGTTCATTGAAGCATTATTTACAGTAGCCAAGATTTGGAAGCAGAATAGAGAGTTAAGAAATAAACCCAAACCTATATGGTCAATTAATCTTTGACAAATGATGCTAGAAAATGCAATGGGGAAAAGATGGTTAACTCAATATATGTTTTGGGGAAAGTGGACAGATACATGCAAACACACACACACACACACACACACACACAAAACTAGATCACCTTCTTATACCATGTATAAGAATAAATTCAAAATGAATTAAATAATGAAATGTAAGACTTGAAGTGATAAAAATCCTAGAAATCTCAGATATCCCTAGTAGCAATATTTTTGCTGACATCTCTGCTAGAGCAAGGGAAATAAAGGGAGAAAAATAAACGAACAAGCTGCATCAAACTAAAAGTCTTCTGCACAGAAAAACGAACCATCAACAAAACAAAAAGGGAACCCAGTAAAAAAGAGACCATATTTTCAAAAGATATATCTGAAAAGGGGTTAATTTCCAAAATTTATAAAAAGTTAATACAACTGAACACCAAAACCAACAACAAAAACAAAATAAAAACAATCCAATTTAAAAATGGGCAAATGACATGAATAGTTTTCTCCAAAGAGGACATACAGGTGGCCAACAGACATATGAAAAGTTGCTCAAAACCACTAATCATCATATAAATGCAAATTAAAACCACAAAAAGTTATTACCACACATCTGTCAGAATGTCTATTACCAGTATATCAACAAACAAGTATTGGTGAGCATGTGGAGCATGTGCACTATTGGTGGAAATGTGAACTGGTGCAGCCACTATGGAAAACAGTATGAAGATTCCTCAAAAAGTTAAAAATGGATTTATCTTATGACCCAATGATTCCACTTATTGGTATATATCTGAAGAAATCCAAAGGACTAAATTGACAAAAAAAAACTTATACACCCCTGTGTTCATTGCAGAATTTTTAAATTAGCCAAGATAAGGAAGCAACCCAAGTACCCATTAATAGACATGTGGAACAAAAGGCTGTGGTACATATATACAATGGAATATTACTTGGTCATAAAAATAATGAAATCTTACTAATTGCTACAGCATGGATGGACCCAGAGGATATCATGTTAAGTGAAATATGTCAGTCAGATAAAGACAAATACCATATGATTTCACTTATATGTGAAATCTGAAAACAATATAAATAAACAAACTAAGTTAAAACAGATTCATAGACACAAAGAACAAACTGGTGGTGGCCAGAAATGAAGGGTTGGCAGACTTGTTGAAAGAGTTGAAGAGAAGTTGAACATCTTTTCATACATTTGATGGTCATTTGTATGACTTCATGAGAGAGGTGTCTGGGTAGATCCTCTGTCCAGTATTTAATTGGATTGCTTATTTGTTTGGTGTTAAGCCTTATGAGTTCTTTATGTATTTTGCATATTAAAACTTTGTCCAAACTGTTGTTTGCAAATATAATCTCTCATTTCTTTGGTTGCCTTTTTGTTTTGTTGTTGGTGTCTTTTTTCTAGTGCAGAAGCTTTTTAATTAGACACTAGTGACCTGGTGCACAGATTCATGCAAATTGAAAGGACATTAATTAGAAGATGGGCAGCAGGGCGGGACTGGGATAGATGGGCCAGACTCACCGTAGAACCAACCTCCCACAGTCTCTCCCTGGCACCTGCTGAGTGAGCCAAAACCACATCTCCAACATCACCCAAGGGGTCCCGGAGTGTGAAAGGGCTCTACAAAGTTGCTGTCATACAGAATGTGTAAGGCAAATGCAAGTGTGCAGTAATCCAGAATCGGGGCCTGACAGTGCCCTGGCAACAACATAATCCATGGCCAAAGATGGAAGCATGCGGCCCCACGAGGAAGCAAGCTTCCTCCTCTCTGGTTTTAGGGTGCATCACCGAAGAACTGCTTTTGCCAAATCTCTGCAGCTCTGCAGCTCCTATGTTGAGCATCTGCCCTTTGGTGGTCAGTGTGCATCATAGGTGCATCATAATGACCAGTCAGATGGTCAGATGGTGGGAGAGACATTTAACATATTATATATAATAGAGGCCTGGTGCACGAAACTCATGCACAGGCGGGCAAGGGTGTCCCTCAGCCCAGCCTGTATCCTCTCCAATCTGGGAACTCTCGAGGGATGTCCGACTGCCTGTTTAGGCTTGATCCTATCGGGATCGGACCTAAACAGACAGTCAGACATCCTTCTCACAATCCAGGACTGCTGGTTCCAATTGCTTGCCTGCTTGCCTGCCTGCCTGATTAGCCCTAACTGCTTCTGCCTGTCAGCCTGATCACCCCTTAACAACTCCCCTGCCAGCCTGATTGATGTCTAACTGATCTCCTGCCAGCCTCTTTGCCCTCAACTTCCCTCCTCTGCGAGCCTGGTCACCCCTAACTGCCCTCTTCTGCAGGCTTGATCGCTCCCAACTACCCTCCCTTGCAGGCCTGGTCCCTCCCAACTGCCCTCTCCTGCTGGCTATCTTGTGGTGGCCATTTTGTTTCAACATGGGGGCAGGATCTTTGACCACATTGGGCAGCCATCTTGTGTGTTGGAGTAATATCTGCATATTACTCTTTTATTAGATAGGATAGAGGCCTGGCACATGCGTGAGAGCCAGCTGGTTTGCCCTAAGGGTGTTCTGGATCAGGGTGGGGTTCCCTTGGGGCATGAGACACCCTGGGTAAGGGGTCTATGGTGGTTTTCAAGCTGGCAACACCCCCCAGTGAAGCAAGTGTAGGGATATGGGATTAATTTATGTTCTACAATTGATATTTTGTAGTCTGGAGCCCAGCCAAGTCTTCTGCTCACTCCGTGGTGACAACCATTTCTGTTTGGGTTTATTTAAATTCTATAATTGAAACTTTGTAGCCTATAGTGGAGGCCTAGGCTCCAGGGCTGCAGAAGCTTGGCTTCCTCCATTTCCAGGGCAACCCTAGCCTCTGCTTTCTCCAGCTCCATGGCTGCTGCCATTTCTATTAGGATTATGTATCTTCTATAACTGAAAGTTTGTAGCATTGAGTGGAGGCCTAGGCAGGCAAGGGCTGGTGGAAAGCTTGGCTTCCTCCATTGCTGGGAAAACCCAAGCCTCCCTCCTGCTCTCAGTGGCTGTAGTCATCTTGGTTGGGGCTTATTTGCTCCTGATTGGCTGGTGGGCATGGCTGTTGGATATGGCTTGTGGGTGTAGTGGAATATGGTCAATTTGCATATTACTCTTTTATTAGATAGGATAAATTAGTGGCCCAGTGCACGAAAATTTATGTACGGGGTTGGGGGGTCTTCAGCCCAGCCTGCAACCTCTCCAATTGGGTACCCCTTGGGGGATGTCTGACTGCCTGAAATCAGGCCTAAACCAGCAGTTGGACATCCCTCTTGCAACCTGGACCACTGGCTCCTAACTGCTCACCTGACTGCCTGCATGATCACCCCTAACTGTCTCTGCCTTCTTGCCTGATAGATCCTAACCCCTCTGCCTGCCTGCCTTATCGCCTATAACCTCCTGCCTTTCTACTTGATAGCCCCTAACTGCCTCTGCCTGCCTGATCACCTGTAACTGCTCTCCCCTGCTGG
Organism: Antrozous pallidus; assembly: GCA_027563665.1. NCBI lineage: Eukaryota > Metazoa > Chordata > Mammalia > Chiroptera > Vespertilionidae > Antrozous > Antrozous pallidus. The sequence continues at coordinate 37,197,219 of CM050509.1, read as the reverse complement.
CCTGATCTCATCCCCAACAGCCCTCCCCTGATGGCCCAATTGCCCCTACCACCCTGCCATCCTGATCTTGCCTCCAACTGTCCTCTCCCCCTGACCTGATCACCCCTAACTGCCTCTGCCTTGGCACTCACCACCATGGCTTTGTCTTGAAGGAAGTTGGACATCTAGAATATGGCCAGTTGACCTAGTCTAATTAGCATATTACCTTTTTATTAGTATAGGTAGATTGCATGGGATAGGATTGCTTAAATGGGGGATGCCTTTTTTTCAGTAGGAGGAGATGTTCTTTGCAGACAAAAATACATAATCCCTATATCTGGACTGATAGCCAGCCATATGCAATATACTGCCAAACTGGTCATTAAAAAATTGAACTGCTTTCTTACACCTTACATCAAATATCTTTTGCCCTTAAAACATCTCCTCAGCCCCCACCTTAAGTTCTGCCTTCACAGTTCAACCAGATTAGGTTCTGCTTGGTCAGTTTATATGCCAGTCAGCACCCCAAGCTTCGCCTCCTAGGCAGCCATTGGTTCCTCGCAGTTCATCCAGATTTGGTTCTGATTGGTCAGTTTCTATGTCAGTCAGCATCTCCGGACCTATCTCTGGGCCTGGTCAGAGAGGCAGGGCTGATCAACAGCCACCCAGGCTGCTGGTGAGCAGGCTGAACTGCTGATCTCTCAGAAAGAGAGAGGCGCAGCTCCTGGCAACACCCCAAGAGAGAGAGAGAAGCAGGGTCTGATCCTCAGGGCTGCAGATTAGACCCTGCTTCTCTCTCTCAGGGCCTTGCCAGCAGCCAAGGCAGCTGATGATCAGCCTCATCTCTCTCTCTCCACAAGAGGTCAGCAGTTCAGCCTGATCACCAGTCCCCAACCCACTGAAGCCTGCTGCATGCACAGCCTGGCACTTGGTTAAGCCTTCAGTTATTATGGACCCTGGGTTTTTATATACTAGTAGATGCTCAGTGCACAAATTCATGCACTTGGAGTGGAGGGGGCCTTCAGCTCAACCTGTGCCCTCTCACAGTCCAGGAGGCCTTGGGTGATGTCCAGCTTAGGCCTACTCCCCAGAACGAGGAGTGGGCCTAAGCCGTCAGTCAGACATCCTTAGTGCTGCCACAAAGGCAGTAGAGACTCCCACCACCACTGCTGAGTTCACCAGCTGTGAACCCAGCTTCGGGCTGAGTGGGAGTTCACTGACCACCAGATGGCAGCTCCTGCGTTGAGCATCTGCCCCCTGGTGGTCAGTGTGCATCATAGCAACCAGTCATTCTGCTCTTCAGTCAATTTACATATTAGCCTTTTATTGTATAGGAAGATAGTACCACTTATTTATTTTTGCCTTTACTTCCCTTGTCTTTTGAGGCAAATTCATAAAATGTTCTCTATGATCAAGGTCCATAAGTTTTAGTGCCTGTGGTTTATTCTATATAATTTATTGTTTCAGATCTCATATTTTTAATTAATTTTTGTACATGGGGCCAAACTGTAATCTATTTTCTTCTTTTTTTTTTGCATGTGGCTTTTCCTATTTTCCCAATACCATTTATTAAAGAGGCTTTCTTTTCTCCCTTATATTTTTTTGGCTGCTTTAACAAAAATTATCTGCTCATATACATGTGATTTTATTTCTGGGCTTTCACTCTGCTCTTTTGATTTGTGCAGACACCAACAGCAGTATGGTGGTTACCAGAGGGAAGGGGGTGTGAAGGTGTGTGGAGGTTGGAGGGGCCTAATATATAGTGACAGAAGATGGTTTTACTTCAGATGGTGGACACACAGTGCAACATACAGGCCTTGTATTATAGAAATGTACACTGGAAAGCTATATAATCCTATTAACCCAATGAAGAATTGCACAATTCAAAAAAAGTTTCTTTTTAAGGAAGACTAACCCTTGTTCCCTGTTATTACCATATTTACTAACCAGAATTATTGTTACAGAGAACATTTGCTAAAAATTCTCATCAACCAAGTTAGGACAAAAATGAACATTATTTTAATGAGCTAAATATAGCAAATGGCTCATCCTCCTCATTTCTCCTCTTTCCCTAATAGTGCTAGGCAATTTAATTACAAAACTTCGATATCCTGTAAGTTCCATAAGTAGAAAGTGCTCTTCAACACATAATTCTTAAAGCTTAACAAGATTATCCAAATTCCCAAACTTCCTTCTGGCATTTACATGGTAGCTTCTTTTAACACTATTTAAATATTTTTGGTCTGTAAGTAGACTATACATTTTTGGCTAACATCATTATTTTAAAATATATCATTGTATTCAGAAGGGACATCTCTTCAATTTATTTTCAGTGGCTGGGAACAAAGCAACAGAATTTTGGATACCTCAAGTACATCTAGTTTTTTAATATTTGTACAGGCAAAGAAAAACTGCATGTCATGAACTGACACATATCTTATTATTATGCTACAAAATGAATTTTAAGTGTTTTTTTACATCAACTTTTGATGGTTGCCTTATTACAAGCCATCTCTGTATAAATAAAAGAAAAATACATTCAACTAATAGAAATAAATGTGCATGATTCACCAGCACAGTTAACTCAACATTTTCCAGCCTTATAACTACACTGATAGAAAGATTTATTACCACAGCTGCTTGTATTAAATTTCTTTTCCTTGCAGTTGAAGGAATCAAATTTCTTCTTGGAGATTAGTCATTTGTGGGGGTGTCACCAACTGCAAAATACTTCTGTTATGAATGAGGTGCACTCTGTTGCTGTCCTCCAGCCCTAAGTCAGTGAGTAATTTTCATCTCTTTATGTGTATTTTCCTGCCTACCTTCAGAAAGAAATTTTAATGACTTAGTCAAACTTTCTTTAGTTGTTACTCAACCCTAAAACTTTGGATGGTATTGTTTTTGATAACATGATAATCTCACAAAGAAAGGTAAAGTGAAATGATATTTTGACACATGTTTACAAGGATAAAATCCAAGCTGAAGGAAAGATCTAGATGGGGCGTGAAAATGGAAAGAGAGCTAACATATGGTGGGTGGATATAATTGTTACAGGCACTCTTCTAGGTTCTTCATAGAAATTAACTCATATAATTCTTCAAACAGTCTTGCAAGAGGCTATATAATACTCCTATTTTCATATGAGGAAAGTGGTGTTCTCAAGATCGTTTAGTTTATTAGTAACTGAGCCAGAATTTAAGTTTAGATGCAGTTGACTTTCTTGCTTTCTTTCTGTATTTCAACATACTGCCTTTTGGGTATGAAAAATTACCTAATTACATACCCCATTAATATATAGTATGGAGATTTGATTCTATGTCTAAATTTTAAAATCCTGAAGTTAAAATAGACTTTAATGGGTCACATGTTTCACCCCCTACCAAAATCACACTTTTGAAAACATGTGTTCCAAAATTTGCCATGTCCCTGTTGACAATTTCTAGTAACTGTTTTCATAAAATCCTTTTTTTTTGATAAAAATTTTCCATAACCCTTTAAGCTCTCATTTGGAACTATATGGAGATAGTATCTGCACATAGTAAACTTCTGTCAATTGAAGATATATATCAGGACAATTGAACAGAATGGGATGTCAGAATATCCACTAGTTGTTTGCTCTATTTCATGTCATTTTGGCTAGGGTTGTTCTTACATATATACTAGTACTTTCTAAGTTACCATTCATAGACGGTTTTAATATAATATAGAAGAAAGGGGAAGAAAGGTTGAAAAACAAAGAAGTATTTCAACACATTTACAAGTGAATTATTCAGCTTAAACTTAAAAATTATTACTTGTTAATTGGTGGACCAATGTAAATAAAGCTGGTTATATTGTACATTTTTGGTGGGAAAATGTAGCATATTTGCTTTTTTTTGGTCAAGGATAAAGTCCATTATCTAGCTATGCTCCTTTATGAGAGTAACAATTGTGTTTAGCCCAATGTTAATGATTGTCTTACTTGATCGGATATAAGTACCTCTAATGGGAATCTCACTGTCCAAACAATTTAATTACCTGTTTTGATAAAATAATATTTTACTAAACAATAAAACAGAGCCAACCTATATTTCCATCATTGATACTTGAACAGCTAAACCTAACTCAGAAAAACAACTGACACAATAATTTTAAAAAGCTCCAGAACATGAGATGCTGTTTCTCTTATTTCTCTTATTTCCTCATATAGGTAATATTGTGTTTTGTTTTATTTTCTAGTACTTAAGACAACTAAGTGGGCAGTCTAAAGAGAGCAAATGCCTCTAAGGTAATTGAATTCATTCTTGGATTTTCCCAACAGCCTCAAATCCACGCTACCTTCATCTTGGGACTGCTGTTTTTATATCTGGTCACAATATTTGGGAACAGCCTTATTACTGTTTTAGTGAGATGGGATTCTCGACTTCATACACCCATGTAGTTTTTCTGAGTAAGTATTGTTCCTTGATATAAGTTACTCCATTTTTCCTATGAGATTCAGGCCTTGTTGAAGCTTGTCTGCTTAGACACCCATGCCAGCCTGATTCTGGGTCTGGTTATCAGTGTATTCATAGTGCCCCTGCCCTTTAGCTTCATTCTCATGTCCTACTTCCACATTGTGAATGCTATGCTGAAGATTTCTGTGGAGGCCAAGCTCAAAGCTTTCTCTATCTGTGGATCCCATCTAACTGTAGCCACCATATTTTATGGGATAATCATCTACATGTACTAGAAACTCAGTAAGGAGTCTCAGGAAGAATGCAAATTCTCCTCAATATTTTATAGTCCAGTTACTTCCATGTTTACACCCTGAGAAATAAGTATGTAAAAGACATGCTTAAGTAGTTAGCCAAAACAAATGAAAAATCCTAATGGAGCTCTAAACCTCTCCAATGTGCAGGAAAAACAATGAAAACTTTGACCATAAAATTTAACTTTATATGTTTTAAAATAACCACCACCAACAAACATCTTAGTGAACATTCAGTTTATGGCCAATACTAGGAACTCATTAACAAGTTTACCATGAATGTGAACATCTTTTTTCAAACTACATTAACACCTAAACCCATAAATGTGCCCAAAATAGTTCAGAGAGAAAATAATGGTAATTGCATGTAAAAATAAATTCTACAGCCATATTAGCCTATAAGAGATAAGTTCTTTTCTGGGGTATAAAACACAAGCTGTTTTGTGACCAAATATCTTTATACTTGCCACACAAGATGGATATAATTCACATATAAACCAATAGTTACACAACCATAGTATAGCATTTGCTCTTTGTATCACATATTTAGTTGTCTTGGCTAATTTGAACCTAATGGAGAAAAGGTTCCATATTTAAGTGATAACATCTCATGGCAAAAGCATATTTTGAATGTAAAGCACTTTATTCTTTAATGAGTGTTTTTAAATAAGTTATTCTAGTTTACACTTGCAATTCTTATTTTAAAGTAATTTGAGTATTATACATATTAATAAATCTTTTTAACATTGTTTCTACAAATATTAAGTTTCCATCATATATATTTATTATAAAAATGTCTAAACTAAAAATTTCTTCTTCTGTCTTCTGCTATTTCTCTTCTTTCTCTTCCAGGATGTGCTTTATCAACCCTTTGGCCATTTCTATTTCTGCTTCTCATACACATTCATGAACTTTTGCATTTCTGCTCTACCCAGAGTCTCCATGGATAAGATGATTATTTTTCCCTTATTTCCAAGTTAATAAAATGCCATATTCACTTTCTATGGTAACATTTATTGTAGACTTTATATCACTGTTTATTGTTGATTCTTTTTCTCATGTTAACTTTGACTGACTCCATAATTCTTCTCTTCTGCCATAGTAGATTTAGAAGATAGTCACATCTTCCAAAATTTCATTTCTTCCTACAGACTTCACCATGGTCACAATATTTTCTATCATTGACTCTTTTCCAATAGTCTTTTATTCCATAAGTAAATGGAGTTCAGGGCCAGGTGAAAGACTTCATCAACTGCACGTTGTACTTTGTTGGTAGTTCCATGTATATAATGGAAATTATTTTGATTGTAAGCAATGTAGTCAGAAAGCTTGGATTCAAATCCACTATTTATTAGTTATGGAATCTTTGGCAAATTACTAAACTGCTCTGTGTGTCAAGTTTCTCATCCATAAAATAAATAGTACCTTTCTTATTGTGCTATTGAAAAGATTAAATTGATAATCTACATAAAGGTCTTAGAGCAGTTTGTGGCACATAGTAGGCAAACAATAAGTATCAGATATATTGAGATTTTTCTTAAAAGCTTCCAAATATTTCCATTCATTCATTTCTTACGTCAATTCTCTTCATGCATCATCCTCTCCAGAGTGTACAATAAGAAGTCTCACCAGCCCAATCTCTAATTTTAGAAATACTGTAATATCATATTTCTCCTTTGACTCTCACTTTTATTACTTTACTCTTAATCTGGTTGACTCCTACTCCAGTTCCTCTGACCAATGCATGATATATTTTAAGTAGAGACAGCCCCAAATTTAGGAATGAGTTATATCCAAAAGTTAACTCATAAGTCATCAGGTTGGAACTCAGAGCATATTTTTCCCACTGAGACAGGGCAGCTATATTCCAAGGGCAGCTCACTAACACCTATTTAGATCATAATTCTATCACTAATAATACTAAAGACCCTAGGAGAATTTCTTTAAAGTGTGTTTATTTGAAAATAGGGTTTGAACCCCATTTGTATTCTAAAAACACAGGTAATGTTAAATGGCATTACTGTTTTAAAAACTGTACAGTGAGGATCTGTGTATCCACCCTCAAGCCTTGATGGTTCTATGAGAAAATATGTGCAAGATATAAGAATTGGACTTTGGCCCTAGCTGGTTTGCCTCAGGGGATAGAGCATTGGACTGCAGAATAGAAGGTGCTGGGTTCAATTCGGTTAAGGGCACATGCTCGGGTTGCGGGGTCAATCTCCAGTAGGGGCTATTAAGGAGGCAGACAATAAATGATACTCTCTCATCATTGATGATTCTATCTCTCTCTCTCCCTCTCCCTTCCTCTCTTAAATCAATAAAATATTTTTTAAAAAGAGTGGGACTTTGGAGCTTCTCTAGAGACCAAAAGTAATAACTTGCTACTATGTATGGCTTAACACACAATTCAGAGGACAGCCGATCCTCTCTTCATTTCTTTTTATGTTGTTTCTAATATTGGATGGCTTGTTAACACAATGCCTGGGCTCATTCAGCCAACAAAAATTTACTAAAGAGTTACTATATGTTATGAATATAAATTGAAGTCATTTTCTTCTCTGAAAACCTCACATTTGTTGGGAAGTAAATAAGCACAGTGAAGTACTACAAAAACTATTATACATATTTGTGTAAGTTACAGAGATTACTTCTAACTGGAAAAGTAGAAAATATTCAATAGAAGATATTACAGCTTTAGTAAAGTCTTAAAAGAGAAGTAGTATTTGAATAAGTGCAGAGGTACAAAATCCAACTTGGTATACTTCCAGATACATCCAACAATTCAGTTCTCACCGCGGAGGTTGTGGGAAATATTTTGACAATATATGAGACTTGAGAAGAAAACAGTAGGCCAGAGTGTGAAGAGATTGACATGGTATATTAAGGAGCTTGCACTTTATGTATTCTATGGGTCAACAAACTATAGCCTCAAAGGCCAATTCCAGCCATTGACTTATACAGCCCGTGAGCTAAGAATGGTTTTTAAATTTTTAATGGATGTAGAAAAAATCTAAGACTATTTGACAAAGGCTATGTGTAGCCTGCAAAGCCTAAAATATTTTCAATCTGGCCTTTAATAGAAAAAAATTTCCTGAACCCCGTTATAGGTGGTGGGTAATAATTGAAGATTTTTGAGCAGATTGTTAACATGTTTAAAATGGAGATTTTAAAAGCTCACTTTTAAACACAAGAAAATTTACTGACAATGCATAATATTGGACATAGGGCAAATTAGGGGGCTGCTAACAATAATCTGAGACTTGATGCAAACCTGAACTAAGGTTGTAGCAGTAGAGATTTGGGGGAAAAGTTGAGTCATTAGAGTACCTTTACATTTTTCATTTTTATATGTAATTTTATTCACATTTAATATGTATTTTCTCAGAAGCAGGGTTTTAACACAAATATAATAAGGGGCCTCAGAGGTCAAGTGATCTCATCCTCAATATTATGTATTTCTTTGCTAACATTCAGTGAGTACAGAGAGAAATGGAGAAGGTAGAGTTAAAATTCACATAGTTGTGTTTTATTTATATTTTATAGTCCCTACTATGACTCAGAATAGCTTTGAATGGCATATAAAATTGCATTTTGTTCAAACAAAATGTGTTTATTTAAAGATTATACATATCCTCTGGCTTATTGCATGATTTCAAGTTCATTGATCACCTGCCACTCCTTTGGACATACTGTTGTAACTTATGCATCATGAATAGTGCCACTGTGAGCCTTAATAAAAAGATTTCTAAAAATGTTATTTAATAATGTCAGCGACTTACAGTTTCTAAAGTTTTTTTTAAATAAAATATCATTAACCTTCCTTGTTTTAGCATATTCATCATTTCCTTCTTATCCCACATATCATAGAAACAAGCCCACAGATATAATCATTTTACAATATATACATATATGAAATCACTATGTTATACACCTTAACTTTAATAAATCGGGGGGCTGGGAGAAACTCATAAATAAATGTTTTCTCAGACCATGCAAATAAGTACTATAATAATAATATCTAAATTTTTCAAAATATTTCACAAATATTGTCTTGTTTGAGCTTCACAACAATGTTGGCAATGTTAATTCACTTTACAGTTGAGAAATTCAAGGATGTGGAAGTTGAAAAGATTTGTCTAGGGTTGTACAACTGGTAAGTTGTAAAAGTAAAACTCACCTCTGACCCTGTAGCTTGTAGATTTTCCATTGTGCTGCAACAAATTCATTTTTTCTCATCAATATATTGTTTGTGATGCTCAATCACACTTGAGCTGTGAGATCTGTTGCTGAGTCACACTTTCATTTTCTGCTTGTTTTAGCATATCCTCATATTAGCCTATACCCTTTCCTGCATTAAAGCTCCACAAAGTATTCTAAAACCTGGTGGCTTAAAATCACTTTAACCTATTGTATAATGTTTCACACATGTGGTAATCTTCTTCTCTTCCTGCACATGAGAAAATGTCAATAGCCTTCTTTGCCTTTGTTTCTTCCTATATTACCCATACTCTATCAGTGGATTACATTTATCATTTGCTTTTTTATGTTCCCTATTTATCTTTTAATTTCTTTTTCTTGTTTTTTCTTAATCCTCACCCGAGGATATTTTTCCATTAATTTTTAGGGAGTGTGGGAGAGAGGGAAGGAAGGAGAGACACAGAGGGAGAAATAGAGATTGGTTGCCTTCCCCATGTGCCCTGACTCGAGCCAAGGATGGAACCTGCAATGCAGGTACATGTCTTTGACCAGGAATCTAACCCTTGTGCATGGACTGACACTCTAACCACTGAGCAAAATAGGTAGGGCTCTTTATTATTTTTCTATGTTCTCTATTAGTTTTTTCTAAAGTAAAAAATATGCTTTTCCCTTCAAAGAATTTGGCTCCATTTCTTTTAAAATATATATATTTTATTGATTTTTCACAGAGCAGAAGGGAGAGGGATAGAAAGTCAGAAACATCGATGAGAGAGAAACATCGATCAGCTGCCTCTTGCACACCCCCTACTGGGGATGTGCCTACAGCCAAGGTACATGCCCTTGACCGGAATCGAACCCGGGACCCTTCAGTCCTCAGTACGACGCTCTATCCACTGAGCCAAACCGGTCTCGACTTGCTCTATTTCTTTCCTTGAGAGCTTTTTTCAAATTATTTTTTTTATCTGTACCAATCCTCTCTGACAGCTTGAAATGAAAGTTGGGCTTCTCTCCCCTTGACCATTTCTCATTTTTTTCAGTTCCTTCTTTTATATGAATTTGCTCATCCTCCATTTACTTCTGACAAATTTCCAGGATTTTAAGAAATTAATTTCAGCTATTACCATTACATGACTGAAAAAAGTTGTCTTCCATTTTATGTGTCAGACATCTACTTCTTCTTGCATATAAATTCTGTCAACCCTACTGAATCACTTCCCTTTTATGTAAGCATAATGCAAAGTGTTAGTATATAAACTTCCAAGTCTATATTTTTTGCACATAATTTTCTAAGTATTCGGCTTCACTGGTCAATTTCCAATTATCTCTGGCCATCTTCCATTTTCTGAGATGTAATTGAAATATCCCTCTATTCCAAACCACTCTATTTTATGAAAAACGAAGAAAGGACACCGAATCTTTAATTTACAAATCCAATTTACATCCTTGATTATGTCATCCAATTCAGACATCCTCTTTCAAAAGAAGATTTACATAATGATATTTTACCAAAAATTCTCCTTTCTGTTGTAGTATCTTTCTCCTTTTCAATAGCAAGAAACTCAAACAATGGGCAGACGCTATAAGTTAGCAACAGTATGTTATAGATAGAGAGAAAGCAGATAAATTATTTATGGACAAGAAGAAATTTGGATTATTTCTTTAAGAAGAATGAGAGCAATGCTTAGGAGCATAGATGAAATTTTAAAAGCAAAATATGGTGTGGGATACGGTCATACTCCAAATGACAAAAAAACCATACATACAAGTATATATCATAAGTATATTTTCAGAATGGCTAGTTTTTTTTTGGATGGGAGAGGGGCTGCAAGTGTCATAAATCAGGAAAAGTAAATTGGGGGCATGTTGTAGACATTGTTGATATAAGAAGTTTAGATTTCATTATTATAGTAAAGAGTAAGCCATTAAAATTTAAAAAATAGGAGTAACATAGACTCTCAAACAATTATCAAAACAGTACATGAATATGAATGAAAAATAAATCCAAAATGTTTTATTTGGGTGACTAAGAAGATAGCAATACTCTTAACAAAAATTAAAAAGAAAGAAGTAGACCTGACGGTTTTGGTTAAAGTGAAATAGTTGAGCATAAGGTGCTTGAAAGCAATCTAAATCAAGTTGTTTATCAAATTCATAGATATATGCAGGTCTGGGAGGTTAGAAATAGAGATAAAAATGGAAAGTGTATCACATAGAAAATATACTTAAAATTATATGGGTGAGTAAAATCACCATGCTAAAGGAAAAAAAACACAACACACACAATAAAAAACATGATTATGCATGGAGAATACCTACACTTACTGGATAGGAAGAGAAAGAAAAAAATGCATTGCATAGGAGTTAGAAGAACAATGCAGAAACTGAAATATTATTAAATCTAAAGCAAGAACGAATTTAGAAGTGGGTAATTGCCAATGGCAAATGTTTCAGATATAAGATGTTTTAGTGCACTAGCAGGTGCAGAAGCTAGATGATAGAGAAAGTAAAGGCATTGATTGTAGACTACTGTTCAGTTATGTTTGGTGATAAAGGAGGGACAAGAAATAGATAGCTCATGAATTTATCAGGGTTATGGGGAACATGTTCTTAGAATTGGAAAATTATCTGTGTGTTTGTAGGCATAAGGAAAGGACTTTGGCATTTGGTACAAAGCAGAGAGAGAGAGAGAAGAGAGAGAGAGAGGAGAGAGAGAGAAATGAAGGGAGAGTAGGATGGAAAGGATAGGGTAAAATGGGTAGCATGGGAAAAGAGCACAACTACTAAAGGTGCAGTAATATTATTGGAAAATCAAGAAGAGATGAAAATCAGCTAACCATGCACATGAGTACTTAGTTCTGGCAGAAAAGCTGGTGGAAGTTTCTTTCTCAAAGGCAGAAAATAAGTACAGGTTTAGATATAGGAAAGAGTTAAAGTTGAAAGGAGAGAAAAGAGCAAAAATAATTTATTCCTCTTTGATCAATCTAAATCTCTCTTACCCATTTCTTTATTCCTCCTATTTCTATGTCTTGGACTCCATCTTCAGGAACCCTGTAGTATTAATTTTTTTGTGTGTGTATGTGTCTTTCTTTCCTGCTCTGAAGATATGTTATGTAGCAACCCTACATTGTCTTTTTTCCTTCAACATCCACTAATTTACCACACCAGTTTTTGCTGCCATTCCAGTTATACTGTTTTCCTGTACTCCTTTCTCTATCCTTACCTAATATCTATTTTATTCCTTCCATAAACATAAACCCATCATCCACACATATTATTTCCTAAATCTTTAACTCCTTTTTTAACAGACCTCTCCTGATTATTGAAGACTATAGCTACTGATTACTACATTTTTCAAAAGTTTGGACTGTAATCCTATATAATAAAAGCCTACTATGCTAAGTTTCTGGTCATCCAGTTGTCCATTCAACCAATCAAAGTGTAATATGCTAATGATATGCTAAGGCTGCTCAACACTTCACTATGTGTACTGACTACCATGGGACAGATACTCTGACCAGTAGGTTAGCTTCCTGCTGGGGTCCATCTGATAAGAGCTTAGCGAGATGGGCTGGACATGCCCTGGAGCCCTCCTGTGGTCCCTCCCTAGCTGCCAACCTCCTATATCCCTCCCCAGCCCTGATCGTGCACCAGTGGGGTCCCTCGGCCTGGCCTGTATCCTCTCACAATCCAAGACCCTTCAGTAGATGTTGGAGAGCCAAGGCCAGGCCAAGGCACCCCACTGGTGCATGAACCAGTCCTCTAGTAGAAAATAATAGCCAAATGATGGTGGTACAAAACTTGAACATATTTACAGCATAAGGTAAAAAGGTCAGTAGAAAAAGGGAGTGAGATTGAAAGTAATAAAAATAAGACTAAGGCAATATGTTGACACTAGAGCAAATGAAAGGAAATGGAAGCCAGAGCACAGATAGTGGGATGTTTTAGGCATCATGAGGATACCTTTCCACTCAAGCAGAAGGGAAGGAGTCAGTGATTGAGTTAAAAACATGCAGGAGGAAGGGCTAGGAAGTCTAAAAGTTCTAACCTAGTGATTTTTATTTTCTGGAGTAGTAGGGAGGTCAAGTACTGAGAGTGAAAGAAGTGATGGAATGAAAGTTGAGCAGAGGCTCATGGAAGTTCCAACAAGGTATTATGGGAAATGACACTCTAGGAAAACATCAAATTATCAGATGGAATAGAGGGTCAAAGAGAGCTGGAAAACTATCAATATGTTGAAGCATAAATCTGCACAGTTACAAATTCTTATTTTTCCAACTAGGGGCCCAGTGCATGAATTCATGCACTTTGAAAGGAACTGTGGGCCATGAGGCTATGGTGTGTACTGGGGTGGTTCTTGGCCCATCCTCTGCACCCCTGCCCAACCTCTCTTGCCGTGGGCCCTGGTCCCCTGTCTTCAGGAAGCCCTGCTCCCACCACTGCTGCTAGCACCAGTGACGGAACAGAGCATTGGGGCTGGCACCAGCAGTGGTGCAAACAGGGCTGGCATCATCAACTGGTGCCACTCACTCCCACTGACAGTGCTGAGTGACCAGGACCAGCCCTGGACACAAGAAATGGGTGTGAGTGGGGCCAGCACAGGCACCAGGTCCAAGTGCCATGTTGGACTGTGGCTCAGGGGAACAAAGAATTTTCAGTAACTACCAGAGGCTCACCCCAATGACAGTGACCAGCTCCCCTCATTGGTCTGGCACACCCACTCACCTGCTCCACAATCTTACATAGCCAATGCCTGCCATGTTCTATGCTCTGCCCCCTGCTGTTGATGCCCGCCATATTCCACGCACACCCCCTGTTGTTCAGTGCATGTTATAGTGACTGTTCAGTTGTTCCGTGGTTTGGTTATTTTGCATATTAGGGATATATATATATATATATATATATATATATATATATATATATTTAGTAGCCTATATGTTGGAAATGAGTTGGATTAATTGAGATAGAGATGGATCTTAATGTCCCCAAAGAGTATGTTTATGTTTGAAAATATCAGAAGTTTGCTTTGGTTAAAAGCATTGTATATGAAGCTGGAAAAGTTAACCAGGGACTTAATAACTGATGTTTTCACATTCCTTTGGAAATGGGGACCCAATGGAGGTTGTGAGTATAAGAATAACTTAATCAGACCTTTATTTTGAAAATATCACTAAGGAATATCTGCAAATTGTGGCATAGGAGCAGATATGGGATGCAGAGAGGCCATTTAAGAAGTTATTTCAAGAGTATTGATAAGAGGGCCAGAAGTGAGCACAAAGAGAAGGAAATGAATTCAAAATACCTAAAGATATATTTGATTAAGCATATATTTGTGAAAACTTGCTGGCTAAATTAGATTTTATTTTATTTTATTTGTCATATTTCCTTCTACAGACCCTTCTTTATTACTGTACTCTGCAACTGATACGTAATCCTTCCTTTGGTAGAAACCAAAGGGAAACAAAATTTAGGAGTAAATCCATATAAAGATCATAAATTATTTTTGATACTTGAGCAGTCTAATGGAAAAACCATGGACTTTGGTATTAGTCCTGGGTTCTAGACCCAGCTACACCACTTAACATCTGCATGATTTGGCAGTTACCTTCACTGGGACTTAGTTTCTTCCTCTGTAAAATGAGGATCATATCTATTTTTCATAGTTTTTGTTTGTTTTAAGTGAAATACTGAAACAGATATATAAGGTAAGTGGTTTGAATGTTTCCTGGTACATAGTACATGTTCTGTAAATGGTAGCTAGTTCTGACTCCATTGTTTTTATTACTATAAGTAACTTTGTTATCATCTATGTTTCTGTTGTCAGTCCTTTTTTCAGGTTCTGATGTCCTTTTCAGAGCTAGTTTCATAGTGGCAAACCTGCTCCTAACTTTTTTGCACTGAAATCATATCAAGTCACATTGTAGATAGATGACTCCCTAAATACAACTCTGTAAGCCACAGTACCCTACATGACTTAGGTCACATGGTGTGGGAGGACCCTCCCTGCCCCTAGTCCATTAATGAGTCAAATGGCAGTTGGTTCACACCAATGGCAAGGTTGTTCCAGATTGTATTTGTATGGCAGATAAACTATACCACACAAAGTTGGCTTCTCAAATAGAGTTCTACTAGAGGACCAGTGCACAAAATTTGTGCATGGGAGGTGTCCCTCTGCCCAGCCTGTGCCCTCTCCAATCGGGGCATGCCTCTCACAATCCAGGACTGCTGGCTCCCAACTGCTCACCTGCCTGTCTTCCTCATTGCCCCTAACCACTTCTGCCTACCAGCCTGATCACTCCTTAACCACTTCCCTGACAGCCTGATTGATGCCAAACTGCTCCCCTGCAGGCCTGGGTTCCTCCAACTTCCCTTCCCTGCAGACCCAGTTACTCCAACTTCCCTCCTCTGCTGGCCTGGTCACCCATAACTGCCCTCCCCTGCAGGCTTGATCATCCCTAATTGCCCTCCCTTGCAGGTCTGGTTCCTCCCAACTGCCCTCCCCTGCTGGTAATCTTGTGTTGGCAATCTTGTGTCCACATAGGGAAAGCCATCTTTGACCACATAGGGGCAGCCATATGGTGTTTTGGAGTGATGGTCAATTTGCATATTACTCTTTTATTAGTTAGGATGTCATCTGTGAATATGTTATATTCATATTTTCCTAAACAAGCCTCAAACAAGTACCTGAAAAATTGCCAACTGAAAGAATCCCCTGAAATCTCATCACTTGAGGGGTTCATCCAAAAAAAAATTCCCAACAAGCAAAATTCTATAACTGCATCATGAGCAGCTGTCCCTGAAATGATATCTGCCAATTGGGTGGCTTCCAATAGCAAGTGCCCTTCAAATAACCTTTGGTATGTGGTTGTACCTTCAGTTTTACCCTATGAATGACAGGAATCCTTCCACATAGTGGCTGTCTTTAGATTATAATAAAAATAGTTTACTGTTTTCCTCTAAACAAGTCCAATATGTTTCCTTTAATAGGAATAAAATGTTTGGGTTTCTTTCCTCAGGAATCTACTAGATTGTTGCTCAAAAGAATTATCTTTCCAGAACAAGGCTCAACTTTAAGTGATAAACTTTTTTAGAGGTAGAAAACAGTTTATGCATGAAAGAAGATCAAAATGTCAAGGATTTTCCAAAATTTCCCTTCAGCCTCAGACCTAAGGCACTAAATTAATGGGACCTCTGATAAGACATTATTAAGTGCTCTTGGCTATGTTATTAATCAGTCAAATATTATAGATTATCCTCTTACCCAAGCTTAAACTTGGTTCAATGGTATTTTCCATGCTGATATTTTTCCCGTTGTACTGTGGAACAACTTGCAATTTCCAAGATTTGGAGCAAAATGGGGTTGCGAAAAGTGGTCTATCAAGTATTGATCCTACACTCATCTCTTCCTCAAATATCCACAAATCTAATCTTGTAGAGAAAAATGTTCACATGATGGAGAACTTTAAAAAGTGTTCAGAGTCTGCTTGGCTATGATAGAAAGAGCAAGGAGTTTAAAATAACAAAACAGGAACACACATTTCAGTAAAAGCTGGCAGACACTCTGTTAGCCTGTAGATTTCAAGGACATTATGACAGCAGCACCCAGTTATCTTACTATGAACAGCAGCATATGGAATACACAATAAAAATAAACTCTTTTAGTAATTTTAATACATTCTGTAACAAATGACTGAAAAATAATCCAAAGACTAGTCTCAAAGGCAAGGACAGGTAAACTATAGCAAAGAGTGTCTGTACTCTATTAATAATAAGGTTTGTCCTGCTTTCCTACAACCCCCAGTGTTTTTGTCCTTGAGGCACATCTGGATTAGACTATCACTACCTAACATTCTTCCAGCACAGGTTATTTTATTTTATCTCCTGATAGTATAAAATGCAAAGAAACTGGGCATAGTGATGACTTTTAAGCATTTATGCACACTAGTAAACCAAACAACCTTATGGTTGTGTTTCACTATATAACGGGACCTTATGTGGCTTTTTTGCTATCCACATGATTATTTGTATATTTTTGTTTATACATGCATGTATGTAAATAGCAAGTAACAACCAAAAGCAAAGCAGTGACTTCTGGTCATTTAGTTTCTATAGGGTATGATTTTCTAATCTCACTCTGGACAGAATCATGTTGAAATTACATAGTACTTTTACTCTGGAATCATCAAACATTTGCCAGCATTTTTCTTAATACATTGGCTTGAGTAGCTGGACCCCAGGAATCCAACTACCTTAATACTATCAAACTTACTTATAAAGTTAGAATAAAATTGGTTGCTCTAATATAAACTAGAAACTATTCCAACTGGAATAGAAGGTTGTGTAAGGCTGTACATGGGACTTTGAGTGAGTATATCATTCAAACATAACTTTTGTCCAAATTTTAGGAGATTATATATAATATAATTTAAGAAATACTAAAATATGACTAGAACCTTAAATAAAACAAAGGGTGTGACAC
Source organism: Antrozous pallidus (assembly GCA_027563665.1). Taxonomy (NCBI): domain Eukaryota; kingdom Metazoa; phylum Chordata; class Mammalia; order Chiroptera; family Vespertilionidae; genus Antrozous; species Antrozous pallidus. Next base: position 37,179,838 of record CM050509.1, on the reverse strand, counting down.
TGTAATTGAAATGGTAATATCTACTTTCATCTTTAGTCTTTTGAGTACACTGTGTGTCTACTTAAAAAACCAAATTGGAGAATAACTTGGTCCCCCAGAGTTTGTTCAGAAAGTCAGAGATGAGGAAGTTTCATTTTCAGTCCTATATCATCATCACTTTTTAATTTCTAGTGATTGGTCAAAGTATCTCCAGCATAGAATATTAAAAGGCAGTTAGATGAACATATTTCGGTTTTTTATTGACATGTTCCTTATACTTTTAAAAATAATGCTGGGGAAAATCACTAAAAATAAATAACATGTATTTACTGAAATGGGAACAATGGCAGAGAAGGATATGGTAGGTGAGGTTTTGGAATGGGGTGAGAGTAACAATGAGTTTTGGTAACAATGAGTTTAAAGTGTCTGACAGATATTCAATTGGCTATATATTCAGTAATTAGTTGAATATCTATCTATACATATGAATCACAGATGAAAAACCTGAAAATATAGGCTTGGGAATCTGCATACTGATGATAATTGAAAGTATATGTCCCTTTCAGCTGGCCCCCTTAAAGTCTCTTCTCATGCTCATGGTCCAGTGAGCTCTGCCTAAAAAGTTAGCCACCATTGACTGAATTCCTAATCAGTATTTAATCATTTTCCTCGTGACCTCCAACCCAGGTCCTAATTGCACCATCTGATAAATCCCTCATATGACTGATAAAAATTCTCTGGATCCTACACTTCTGATACCTTCAGCTCTTAACTTACAACAGCACAAGGGTGCCCTCCAGTGTCCAGCATCGTACATCCAAGGGTAAAGAAAATAGTTAAGAACCTTATCTTTTAACTAGCATCACTCTCACTCTGGGGAAGTTCAGGAGCAATATGTAGCCGTGAATTAAGAAGGGCTCTAGGTTCTTTAGATCCTGGTAGAACATGAAGAGAGTCAGGCAAGTCCCACTAATTATGGACATAGTCTCTAGTGTTATTTTTTGGATAGAAAGAATAGACGCTGCACTTAAGGTTCTCAGTAAGTCTCAAGGAAAACTATAAGATGGAATAATCAGTCCTACTATTTTTAAATAAATAATAAGCCTTGGAGTATCAATGCAGATGTGTAGAATGAGAGGAACAGAGAAATCTATGCTACGGGCCTCCTAGATATACTTGCCTCTGAATATGTACCAAAGCAAGGTTAACCACTTTGTCCACAGGTACTACCTCCACCATTTAAACTTCTTTGTGTACTAACCAGGGTCCTAGAGTGAGAGTGGATGGTTCACCTTCCATCCTTACCTGAAAAAGGCAGTGAGAAGGGTATTTTATGATATGGATTTCTGTGTGATACTCTCTGGCCTTTATACTGATAACCATATTCCAAGATCATCCTAGTTTAAAATTATAGTCTTTTGAATAATTCATGTTGTGAGGGATAGAAATAATTGAATTGATATGCTCATGAGATAACATGTAAAAAATCATTTTTATCAATATGTTACTACTCATACCCACTCCTGGATCTATTGCCTTTACAGATGGAGATACAAATGCCTTACTACATCCTAAGAAAACATGTTCTTCATCTTATTTTAAGATTATGCCTTTAGTTCTAGTTATGCCCTCTATGGCCTTATACCATCTGTCACTTCTTTACTGGGATTCCAGACGTGTATGTCACTTACCAGAAGGCACTTTCCTAAATGAAGTAAAAATTGCATGCAAATATGATAATTCAGGGTCTTTGTCCCATGGTTACAACAAGCACTTGAGTTGTTTCTCTAAGCCTAAGGTCAAGTCATTTTGATAACATATAGATAACAACGTGTGGCAGAATTACATTAGGCTCCTGTACTAGTTTCATATAAAATGGAGAGTTCTGCCTCTTTCCAGAATTAGCTCAGCCTCATGGTAATAAGTTTCTGACCAAATCTATTAATTTAGGATCACTCAGATCATCTTGGCAAAGCCATAGCTTCTAAAATAAAATAAAATATTTAGATATAATTTGCATATAATAAAATCTGACTATTTTGAGTATATTTTTTGATGATTCCTGACAAGTTTATATACCCTTTGTAAGTAACAAACATCACAGTCAGAATATCAAATATTTTCATTGTCCTAAAAACTTTCCTTGTCTTTATTCCAGTCAACCAACCCCCGACTCCAAGCCTCAGGTAACCACAAATTCTCTTTTGTCACCTAGGTTATATTTACTTCTAGAGTTTTACATAAAAGGATGAATGCACTATATACTCTTTTATGTCTATTTTTCATAACATAGTATTTTTGAGAGTCATTCATGTTCTTGCATGTAACAGTAGCATTAAATTTATATTGCTAAGTAGCATTCCATTTTATGGATATATCACAATTTTTGTCACTTCAGCTGTTAATGGAAATTTAAGATCTTTCTATGTTTTGAATATTTTCAATAATGCTGTTGTAAATATTCATGTGCAGTTTATTATGTGTACTTATGTTTTCTTTTCCCTTGAGTAAATACCTAGAGGTTAAATTGCTGGGTCAAAGGGTAAATGTAGTTATTTTATAAGAAATTGACAAGCTCTCTTCTGAAGTTTCTGTGCACATTCTTATCAATACCTACAGTTTTCAGGCTTTGTAAATTTTAGTCATTTTAAGGGACTTGTAGCTGTATAACATTGTGGTTTTAATTTGCATTTCTCTAATGACTAAATATATTGAGTATCTTTTCATGTGCTTGATGGACATTGCTATTATCCTCTTTTGAAAAATGTTTGAAATGTTGTTTTTTTATAAAACTGGGTTATGTCTTCAACATGAGAGTGATGTGTGGAAAGTGGTAGAACAAATATGTTGCAGGCAATATTTTCCGGATGTTTCCTTATTCAATATCTATTTTCAAAAACGAATAAATGAAAAAAAACTAATAAATGAAATCCTGTGTAACTGCATAATTATAAGATTATGGTATATCTTAAAGATATCATGTTTTCTATTCCTGATAATGAGATCACAATTTCCTCATTACCTGAAGTAGCACCATGTTTAGAAAAATTCTGAAAAGGGCCTATTTGGAAATTCAAAGACTGAATTAATGGATTATGGCCTATATGTTCTGTTCATTCAAGATGTTCACATAATGCTCTCTAAATGCATGTCATTTAAACTTAAAAACACCCAAAGTAAAATGTATTTGTTCTGAGATTACTGGTGTATACCAGTTTTCATCACAGTTGTGGTTTAACCCTATAACTGATTTTAAGAAGAGGGGAGTGTTTGTTGTCATGAAAACTTTCCTATATACTTACTGGGTTATAAGTTTGTAAAATATTGATCTTCTTGGCCTTTGAAATGACCATGAGGAGTACAAGGGCCAGTTACAATGACCAGAGTACAAGGGCCAGTTACCTTCAACTGTAATTTTGTCAAGTTCTCCAATGTGCTATGTAGTTCTCGTTTTCTATGTGTCCTAACATGACCTTTTAGGGGAACACTAGTTTAGTCTTGCACCACAAATGTGGCCATCCAGCAGATGAAGATGAGAATCAACAATTTTCTCCCTTATACCTAATTCTTTCTCCTGGCCCTAACACTAGCCTACTCTAACTTGTAATGGTTTTATACCATAAAGAAAAATGCCTTCAACTACACAGGGAGGACCACCTTATCCCCAGAAGACTACAACATTGTGGACATCCACTTTAATACCTATATCTCTAGGAAATTGGATATGCCTTATCAACTCTCTGTTTTGGAAATTAGAGTACTCACCACCAAGGCTTTCTTTGAGACTTAGTCTTGATACTTTACTGAAAACTCCATAGCTGAGAACACCTAAACAGACCCAGAAATTCAGGTTGTGACAACTATACAATTATTACAAGTGCTTACTATTTATCAGGCACTGGTACAATGCTAGGTAGATCATATTCCTGGAATCCTGATTTTATTTTTATTTGTTTTTATAATAATTCATTATTGTTGAACATATTACATATGCCCCCCTTCTTCCCCATTGACCCCTCCAGTCCACCCCTAACACCCACCCCAGGCCCTCATCGCCCCATTGTCTGTGTCCATGGGCCATGAATATATACATGCAAAGTCCTTGGTTGATTACTTCCTACCTACTTACCTTCCCCTGCCTTCCCTCCAAGATTCCATACTCTGTTCCACACATCCCATGTCTCTGGATTCACTCCATTCATCAGTTATTTTGTTACTTAGATTTCATATATGAATGAGATCATGTGATATTTATCTTTCTCTGACAGATTTATTTCACTGGGTATGATACTCTCCAGGTCCCTTCATGCTGTTTCAAGGGGTAAGAGATTCTTCTTTTTAAATGCTGTATAGTATTCCATTGTATAAATGTACCCCAGCTTTTTTTATTCAATCATATACTGATAGATATTTAGGCTGCTTCCAGATCTTAGCTATTATAAATAATGTGATTAACATAAAGATGCATATATTTTTTAAATTAATGTTTTGGGTTTCTTTGGATATATTCCCAGAAGTGGAAATACTAAATCATAAAACAGTTCCATTTTTAATTTTTTGTGGTAACTCCATACTGCTTTCCACAGTGGCTGCACAGTCTGCATTCCCATCAGCAGTGCACAATGGTTCTCTTTTCTCCACATCCTAGCCAGCACTTGTCCTTATTGATTTGATGATTAGAGGCTCAGTGCATAAAATTCATGCATGGATAGGGTCCCTAGACCTATATCACCAATGTAGATGCCTAGCAATTAGCAAATCCTTTTAACCTCTCTGTTAAGATGTATCCTGGTTTCAAAAATGTTAAAATTTGGATAAAGGAATAAGCCTACAAATGGAGGAAATACTGTACTTTGAGTACAATTGAAACTACAGCAGAAGTGTGTGTAACAGGCAATTTTGGGGAAAATAAAGAACAAAACTCAAATACATCCTCTCTCTCATCCAGCCCCTATAATTTGAGCAGGTAGATCACTCCACAGCGACCAGGTCCAGTACATGTGGGACCCCCAAATCAGTCCTAGCTCCCTGGAAATGAGGCCAACCCAACTTTTTAAAGTTTGTGGGGGAAGGGTATGTGGTTAATGGGCATCTCTTTTTTTCAGCTGTGATTGGTGCAGAGCAAGGGGCTTCATCCTACCAATTGCAGTGTGTGGGAAATAGCCTGCTTCTCAATATATAAATAGTAAATGTCTTGTTACCAAAGTGGATAAATATATGAAACGGTTAATGACAGAGAAGCTTTCAGAAGATGCCCGTTCTCACAACTCCCAGAACATGCCTCCCTCGGACTGATGACAGGTAGGGTGGCCTCTTACTCACCAGATCCACCTCAGATGCTGGTAGGACCAGAGATGGGAGCGTGAGATTGCTTGTCTTTAAGGCTTTCGGCTCCAGAGGGTGTCTGTTTGGAGGAGGACTGGTAACAAATTTTGTTCTTTCCCAGCCTTCTACAGAAAAAAAACATATTCCCAAGCAAAACATTCTTCAAAAGATACCCAACGTTCACGTCAGCCTCAAGACTGGAAGTGAGTCTTCTCCAAATTAGCAAGGAGAAGCAGCCTAGTGGGGGTCTGCTGCTCCTGATCAACTAATGCGGCCTTTCCCCGCTGCACTTCTCAGACTGGAGCTCTGGGCACCACAAAAGAAGAGGTTTCCTGAACCCTCTTCCTGCACACCTAGGCTAGGATACATCTCATAAGAGGCGGCGTCAGTGCTGGGGTGGCAGCAGCCAGGTCCTCTGGGGCCCCATCTCCTGGGCTGCAGTCTGATGTCTCCCAGCACGCTAGCTTCGGACTCACCCCTCGGTTGCCCACACCACCGGTGGCCTTAGAGCAGGCCTCAGCAGCCTGGGATACGGCCCACCCAAGCCAGCTGCCCCACAGCTGGGCCACCACACCCACCGCTGCTGGTAGTTCTGATAGTCTGCTGCAGTGCCCTGTCTGCTGGAATGGGGGCATGCTCTGAGCTACTCCACTGCGGCTCAGAGCACACCTCCAACCCTGGCATGCGCCTGCTGCCCAGAATCCCTCCCTCCCTCCACTGCTGGTTGAGATGGGATGGGTACCACCATCTTTGTGGCAGAGTGACAGTTAATTTGCATATTACCATTTTATTAGATTATGTGACCATCCTGACAGGTTTGAGGTGACATCCTGTTGTGGTTTTAATCTGTATATATCTGATGATTAGTAACATTGACAATCTTTTCATATGTCTATTGGCCATCTATCTGTATGTCCTCTTTAGAGAAGTGTCTATTCAGGTCCTTTGCCCATTTTTTAATTGGATTGTTTGTTTTTGGTGTTGAGTCTTGTAAGTTCGTTATTAATTTTAGATATTAACCCCTTATCAGGTGTGTTGATGAACATGTTCTCCCATTCAATGCATTGTCTTTTCATTGTGTTGATAGTTTCCTTTACTGTCCAAAAACATTTCCTTTTGATGTAGTCTCATTTTTTACTGTGTTTCCCTAGCACAAGGAAATATGCCAGAAAAAATATTGCCATGACAAATGTTTGAGATTTTATTGCCTGTGTATTCTTACATGGTTTTTATGGTTTCAACTCTAACATTTAAAACTTTAATCCATTGTGAGTTTATTCTTGAGTATAGTGTAAAAATGTGGTCTCATTTCATTTTTTTTTTTGCATTTATCTTTCCGATTTTTCCAACACCATTTATTGAATAGACTGTCTTTACCTCATTGTGAATTCTTACCTCCTTTGTCAAATATTAATTGGCTATAAATCTCTGGGTTTATTTATGGGATCTCTATTCTGTTTCCTTAATCTATATCTCTGTTTTCTTGTCAGTATTAAGCTGATTTAATTACTGTGGCCTTATAGTATAGCTTGATAGCAGGTAGTGTAATTCCTCCAACTTTATTTTTATTCTCAATTGCTGGGGTTACTTGGGGTCCCTTGTGGTTCCATATATATTTTTGGAATATTTGTTCTAGTTCTGTGAAATACACCATTGATATCTTGATAGAAATTGTGTTGAATCTATAGATTTTTGGGGTAGCATGAACATTTTAATGATGTTAACTCTTATGATCCATAGACATAATATATACTTCTCCACTTAATTGAATCTTTTTCAATTTTCTTCTTCAGTGTCTTACAATTTTCTGAGTACAGATCTTTTACATTCTTGGTTAAACTTAGTTATAGGTACTTTTTTGTTTAATTGTAAATAGAAATGTTTCCTTAGTTTTCTTTTTGGACAGTTCATTATTGGTGTATATGTACAGTATAAATATGACTGATTTATGGATAGCTATTTTGTATCCTGCTACTATACTGAATTTAACAGTACTCATAGTATTTTGGTAAAATCTTTGTGGTTCTCTGTATACAGTATCATGTTATCTGCAAAAAGGACAATTTTACTTCTTATTTTTCAATTTGGATGCCTTTTATTTTTTCTTCTTATCTTATTGCTGTGCCTAGGACTTCCAGTATTATGTTGAATAAGAATCATGAAAACAGACATCCCTTCCTTGCTTTGATATTAAGGGAAACTAATATTGATTTTCCCATGGAGTATGATATTGGCTGTGAGTTTGTGGGTGAAGGTTATGTGGTCATATATAGTCGTTATTCTGTTGAGATAGGTTCCCTCTATTCCCATTTTGATGAGAGTGATTATCATAAGTATGTGTTATACTTTATCAAGTTTTTTCTGCATCTATGGATGTGATCATGCGGTTTTTATAGTCTTTTTCTAATGTCTTTATTGATCTGTTTATTAATTACATTGTTCCCTCCCCCCCATAGCTCCCCTCCACCTGGTACCCATCCAACCCTCCACCCTTACCCCCCTCCACTGTCCTCTCCCATAGTTGCATGATTTTTGTCCAGTCTCTTGCTGCACTTCCCACACCCCCTTTCTCCCCAAGAATTGTCAGTCCATTCCCTCTTTTTGTCCGTGATTCTGTTACATTCACCAGTTTATCCTGTTCATCAGCTTATTCATTCACATGATTTTTAGAATCATTTGTTGATAGATGTGTATTTGTTGTTCATAATTTACACTTTTATCTTTTTCTTCTTCCTCTTCTTAAAGAATATCTTTCAGCATTTCATATAATATTGGTTTGGTGGTGATGAACTCCTTTAGCATTTTCTTATCTGGGAAGAACTTTATCTGACCTTCAATTCTGAATGATAGCTTTGCTGGATAGAGTAATCTTGGTTATAGGTTCTTGCTATTCATCACTTTGAATATTTTTTGCCACTCCCGTCTGGCCTGCATCGTTTCTGTTGAGAAATCAGCTGACTATTGTATGGGTGCTCCCTTATAGGTAACTAAATGTTTTCCTCTTGCTGCTTTTAATATTCTCTCTTTGTCTTTTGCTCTTGGCATTTTAATTATGATGTGTCTTGGTGTGGTCCTCTTAGGGTTCCTATATATTGGGGTTCAGTGCTCTTCTTGGACTCCTAAGTCTGTTTCTTTCACCAGGTGGTGGAAGTTTTCGGTCACTATTTCTTCAAATAGGTTTTCATTGTCTTGCTCTCTCTCTTTTTCTGGCACCCCTATAATTCGGATGTTGGTATGCTTGAGGTTTTCCCAGAGGCCCCTTACACTATCTTCAATTTTTTGGATTCCTTTGGTTTCTTGCTTTTTCAGCTGAGTGGATTTTACCTCTTTGTATTTCAAATTTTTAACTTGGTTCTTGGGGTGCTCCAGAGCACTTTTAGGTCTTTGTATGATATTTTTTATTTCAGTCAGTGTATGCTTAATTTCTGGTTGGTCCTTTTTCATATCCTTGAGAGTATCCTTCATATCCTCGAGGGTCTCGTTCATTTCCTTGCTGGTCTTGCTTATTTCCTTATAGATCTCAACCTTTTCTAGGAGCCTCTTGATAAGCCCTATAACTGTGGTTTTGAATTCCATGTCCAGTCGTTTTTTGTCCTCCATTTCTTTCAAATCTGTTTTGTTTCCATGTCTCTGCATGGTGGCTGCTCCCCTGAGTTGGTCAATTAGCTTTTTGTGGTAGATGTCCTACAAGGGACAGTGGCTCGGCGTCCCCAGTTACCTGAGGTGGATATGGGTTGCACAGTCTTGCTGAAGTTAAGGTCAGGTTAATCATTGTTAGCACTTGGATGGATTGACCTCCAGGCCAATTGTCTGTGAAGTTCAGCTGTGCTCAGGTTGGATGGGCGGAGTCTCCAGGCCAAGCAGACAGGGTTAGCTCCACCCTATGCGGCCCCAGGGACTCTGTGCCTGGGGCAATGGCTGCCGCACCTCTGAGCGAGAGCTGATGCTGAGCTCCACTGGCTGCCGGGGAATTCAGATTCTCCCCAAATGAGTCTGCACACCTAACATCTCACCCAGGTTCATAAAACAAAGCAGTCTGATGGTTTCCTGAATGAGAGAGCAAGTAGAGAGCACTCTCTTCACAGTCAGGGTCATGCAGCTGCACTGTTCCCAAGGTCATGTGAAATCCACACAAGCTTGCCTTCTCCACAAGCCGCCAGACCTCTGCAGCACCTGATCTTCAGTGTGCCCTCCCACTGTCCAGTTTTTACCCCGTATGATAGTGAGTTCCCTGGACTTTGCCCAGAGCTGGAGAATCAGTCCAGTGGGACGTCTTTGTCTCCCCGTTCGAGAAAACTGGCCGGTTTTCAACCGCTCGCCCTATCGACTGGCGTGCATGCTCCAAACCTCTCTCCACAAGTATCTTCAATGCTGTATGCTGCCGCTCCTCTGAGTCACAGTGTCTTATCTTCACTTTCATTTGTGGGATTTTCATTTGGCCAGATTTCTGGTGATTCTGGAAGGTGTTTGTTCTTTCATTAAGTTGTACTTTTAAAATTGCTGTGTATGACGGCAAGATAGGTGTTTTACCTATGCCACCATCTTGGTTCTCTCCTGATCATGCAATTTTATCATTCATTTGCAGATATTGTGCCAACCATGCATCCCAGGAGCAAATACCACTTGGTCATGGAGTATGATCTATTTATCGTATTACTGGATTGAGACTGCTAATATTTTGTCAATGATTTTAGCATCTATGTTCATCAAGAATATTGCCTTACAATTTCTTTCTTTATAGTGTTTTATATGGTTTTAGAATTAGGTTAACACTAGTCTCATAAAATGAGCTTGGAAATCTGTCCTTTTCTTAAATTTTTTGAAATAGTTTGAGGATAGGTGTTAATTCTTCTTTGAATTTTGGAAAAATACATCTGTGAAGCCATCCAGTCCAAAACTTTTTTTTTTGTTTAGAGTTTTCTTTCCCATTACTGCTATAATTTCACTAATTACAATCTGTCTATTCAGATTATCTTATTCTTCCTGACCTCATTTTGAAAGATTGTATATTTCTAGAAATTTATTCATTTCTTCTAGATTGTACAATTTCTTGCTATTTAGTATTCATAATATTTGCTTTAAAGTTTATTTTGTCAGATATAAGTATTGCTACCCCAGCTTTTTTTTTCATTTTGCATGAAATATCTTTTTCCATCCCTTTACTTTTAGTCTATGTGTATCTTTTGTTCTGAGGTGGAAATCTTGTAGATAACATATATATGGGTCTTCTTTTCTTATCCATTCAGCTACCCTCTGTCTTGTAATTGGAGCATTTAAACCATTTACATTTAAACTTATTAAATATAGGTTCATATTTATTGCCATTTTATTCTTTTAGCTATTTTCTTCTGTTTTATTTTATCTTCTTATTCTTAAAAAATATCTTCCCTTTAAAATTTCTTACAATGCTGGTTTGGTGGAAATGACACCTTTAGCTGTTTTTGTTGTTGTTGTTTTTGTTTTTTTGTGGGGTTTTTTTTTTTTTTTTTTGGTCTTGGAAGCTTTTTATTTCTCTTTCAATTTTAAACAATAGCCTTGCTGGATAAAGTAGTCTTGATTACAGGTCTTTGGTTTTCATCACTGAATAGTTCATGCTAATCTCTTCTGTATTTAAATGTTTCTACTGAGAAATCAGCTAACATTCTTATGGGAGATTCCTTAGTTATCTTTCTCTTGTGACTTTTAAGATTCTCTCTTTATTGTTAATTTTTGCCACTTTAGTTATGATGTGTCTTTGGGTTCGTAATGTTTGAGATTCTCTGAATTGTCTGGACTTGTGTGTCTCTTCCTTTCACAATATTAGGAAATTCTTCATTCATTATTTCTTCCAAGAGTTTCCCAATTCCTGCTCACTATCTTTTTTTTCCTGGTACCACGAAAATGCAAATTTTGTTGCACTTCATGCAGTCCCAAAGGTCCCTTGAACTACATTTTAAAAAATTCCTTTTGCTGCTTTGATTGGTGTTTTTTTTTTTTCTACTTTGTCTTCCAATTTGCTTGTTCAATTCTCTACTCCGTGTAACCTATTATTTACTCTTTCCAGTGTATTTTTCCTTTAAGATATATACTTCATTTCTGACTGGTCTTTTTCTATGGTTTATATAACCATGTTCATGCTCTTGAGCATACTTATAAGTTTTACTTTGACCTCTATATCTAATAAATTAATTACATCCATTTAACATTTTTCCTAGAGATTTTTACTGTTCTTTCATTTTGGGCCTGTTTCTTTGTTTCCACATTTAGCAGCAGCTTTGTGTTTGTTTCTATGTATCTGGAAGATCTGCTAAGAATCTCAAATCTTCATGGGGTGATCTTATGTGGTAGATGTCCTGTGGGGTCCACTGGTGCATTCTCATTGATCACCTGAGCTGGGTGCTCAAGGAATATTCCTTGTGTGAGTTATGTGGCTCTTCCTGTTTTAAGTGAGTCTTCATGACCATTCGTGTGTTGGATGGTTCCTCGGATTCATTTTTTAAATAAATCTTTATTGTTCAGATTAGACCTTATGAAATGGCTTAATAGGCCTAGGTGAGTGAAATCCAATGTTGTAGGACTCATGCATAGTGTCTATCCTTACCACAATGGCTTCACCATTCATGAACCCATTATGCTAGATTAGGGTGGCCAGTGAGAGACTGACTTAATGTTAATTTGTTCTGTCAACTTTGTTTATTTCCTCTTTTGTAATGTTTGCTTTGTAATGTATGTTCATGTAATGCAAAGAACTTCACTTCATAGATACATCTAAATGCCGTTTCTTGCCCAGCAAGCATGGCTCAGTAGTTAATCATTGACCTATAAAATGGGAGGTCATGGTTTGATTCCAGTTTGGGGCATATGCCTGGGTTGAGGGCTCCATCCCCATGGCGGGCATGCAAGAGGCAGCCATTCAATGATTCTCTCTCATCATGATGTTTCTAGCTCTCTCATCCTCTCCCTTCCTCTCTGAAATAAAAAAATATATATTTTAATAAATAAATACCATTATCTTATTAATCTTCTGCTTCTGGAGTGCATGTGTCTTAACAAAGTCTCAAAAATGTCAGCCATTTCTTGTTCATCAGCTGATTTCAACATGTTTATATATGTGTGTGTGTGTATATATATATATATATACACATATATATATACATCAATATATATATATATATATATATATATATATATATATATATATATATACACACACAATGCCAATGTAATGTTCTCTGGAATATCTGGATGCTCTAGCTCAGGGCAGGATTATAAATGTATGTTGTTGACTGTCCTAAGTGAATGCAAACCTTTTCTGATCATTGCTTCTGATAGGGACAGAAGTGAATGTTAACCAGATAATTTAACATTTACCGTATCCTTCAGTTAATGTTAATCTGCTGAACTGAGATACAGTATTTGCCCCAGAAGCTGCAATTGAGGCTACTACTTGGTTGAGTTTGCAGTAATCCATAGTCATATTCATGTGTGGTAAATTAAATGGATATATGATGAAACCCTCTACCCCTGCACCATTTAGGCATTTAAGTTTGACACTATTCTCTGTCATTCCCCAGGAATACAAACTTATTTTTTATTCAAATCTTAGTCTTGGAGCTGAGGTAGAGAGGACCAAAGGCTCTCAATTAACCTCCATTGTGATAGTTCTTACCCTACCAAAAGATCAATTAAGTGGTTCTTACAACTACTATCTATACCTATTTTTTTCTATGGCCATTCTAATAATACATTTAAAGACTGGGAAAATTATCACTGAGTGAGTCTGGGGCCAGTGGATTCATTGTGAATCAAACCTAGAACAAAAGTCTTTTTAACATTTACTTCTCAATATGCTCCCACACTTAATGTGCTATATGAAGGTATTTCAATTATCTTGAAATCAATACCAAGTCAGATATTTTATCTAGTAGCGTTTGAAGCATCTAAGTATTCATTTTTCCACCACAGTTTACAGATACCATAATAAAAGTTAATAGGGCTATTTGGAAAAGAATTGTAAAAATCATTATAACACAGTTTCTGCGGTATTTCATAGTCCTTTCTCCTAGAAACTCCTCCCCTTCCATAAGTCTCTTCTTGTCTATAAACTGGCTCAAATCAGAAAATTGGCAAGAGATTATGATTATTGATTGAGGTGTTTCAGTAGTCTCCTGATTATGTATGCATAGTTTCTTTTTATTGTATAGATTTTGTAGTGCCCTTGATGACTATCTTTCTTGCCCCTTATGGATACTGTGTTATATTAATCATATCTATAGATTTACAGAAGTCAGATTTTCACTCTAGCCTTGTTGATCATTGTGATCATTTCATCTATCTTGTTTCTGACATTTAAACATCACCACTTGGCTTCTATTATTTAAGGATCCTAACACCCAGAGCCTAGTTTTATAATAACGTAATATACCATATTTTTCTTCTATAAGATGCTATTTTTTTCTCTAAAATAAACTGAAAATTGAGGTGCATCTTCTACAGAGTCAGCTGAAGAGGGAGCCATAGGGGTGAGTAGCTGCCCATACCTTGTCAAACAGGATTCCTCCAATCATAAGCCTTATTGTTACTGACTTCAGCTAATACCATAATTGGAGGTGAAAGTGGAGAGTGCACAGGGATTGGAGCATTCTGAGCCCATAAGATGTCAAAAAATAAAAAGATAATTACCAGTAAGTGATTGTCTTACTCTGCAAAATTCAAACTTAATGGAATCAGCTATGCAAAAGAGCATGGAAATAGAGCTGCAGAGAGACAATCTGGATCTCTCTCCACTGAGTATATGATCAGACAGTGGAGAAAACAGGAAGAACAACTCCTTGAGATGCCAAAAGAGAAGTCCTTATGAGGAAAATGAGCGAAATGTTTAAAATATTGATTTCTTAATTTGGGGTTGGAAAAGTGTGGGGCATCTTACACATGGAGGCATTTTATACAGGTAAAAATAAGGTACTCTGTTTCTAAACTATTTAAGAATTCCACAACTGAGTTTTTCATTGGTGCTGGTGCCCCTCTCTCAACAGTTTAAATGTTTTTACTTTGTTTGATGAAATGTTCTCAAGTTTTTCTAAGGAACATAATTTTTTATATTTCTCAGTCTAGATAATATGTATACTGCACAGTAGTATACTCTAGACTTCTCATTTCTGTGAGACTTTATATTTATTTTGCCACAATAGTACAGACCTTTTGACTTTGCGTTGCTTTGTTCAAGATGGTAAGATATAACTTAGCATTTTAGCACTGTTCTTTGGGGTCCTGGCCAAGATATTGAATTTTATATCATGTGAGTACTCAGATATTATAAATATATTCTGTATCCAACTTTATATTACACCCTATACCTTACCCAGCATCCTCGGCCCCATACAATATTCTTCTACCAATACATATTGGCTAGGTATTAAAACTGCTTTGTTGTATAATTCCTTCTCTATCCTAGCAGGCCTAGTGATTCCCTGTCTGGACTATGATGTAATTTAATTCCAGTTATTAATCTTGTGATAAGGAGAGGAGGAAAGGATAGATTCTAAGGGTGGGGGAACATTCCGCTTGTCTTTGTGTGCTTGTCTACAAGCATCATTATTTAACATAGAGAACTTGTCACTTTTGCAGACTCAGACAGTTCAGGGGATCTTGAGATTCAGCATTTTTGTGTGTATATTTACCTTGATATCCACATCTCATTTCTCAGGGTTTCACTCTTGAATCAGGTTTCTGACCTTGGCATAGCAGACTTGCCAGAACTGATAATTCAACATTCTCTGCTCTGCTACTTTTATAATTAACTACTGGGCCTGTTCTTCAGTTTTTGAAAGTTCTCAGGCTAAATTAGATGAATCTTTTAATGTGCTGCTAAGGAGGATCTCTGGCTTGGACACTTAGCCTTTAATTAGTGCTTGATCATTTTCAGCTTTCCAACATCTTTCTCAAAATTATCTATAACCCCAATAATAACCACCCAATTTCTTAATCTTTTTAAACATGTTTTTAATTTATTTTAGATGAAAAGAGGGAGAAAGGGAGAGATAAAAAGAGAGAGAAACATTGATTAACTGCCTCTTGTATTCCTTCCATTGGGTGTGGAACCCGCATGCCAGGTATGTGCCCTGACCAGGAATTGAACCGACAACTTTTCAGTGCATGGGACGATGCTCAACCAACTGAACTACACCAGCCAGGGCTCTTGGTTTTCATGTTTACTGTTTCCTCCATATCTCTCCAATATTGAAGATGCTGTACCTATTAATATTTGCCTTGTGTTGATATTCTATCCCAGTTACCACCACTAAAATTTTTAACAAATGCATGATATAGGCTACCAATGTTCCCATAAGTGATGGGTTCTTCTTTGTCAGAAGGTCAGCAAGTGTACAGGTGAAAATCCCATTTTAGTGCTGCTTAACATGCCCATGCCCATAAGTAACTCCCACCAGATGGGTTTCCTAGAGTACACATGCTGAAAGGTAATATGCATGAAGTATATATATTAGGGAATATTCTTAGCAACGCTTACGAAGGAGTAGGGGAAGCAGTACTGAGTGAGAAAAGCTGAAATGTGTTGCAATCGCAATGAAGAACTCAGTCTACCCTATAGGGAACTCTAGAGCTTGGATGGACTTAAAAATTGACACACATTGAGGCAAGGAGTCTATATACTTCTACTTCAAACAGTCAATGGATATAGGCTGATCCTGGAGAGGAAGTCATGATATCAGAACAGGTAGATGCATTTGTCTTAAGGCAATTTTGAGGAGAAATTCAGATATGAGCTATCAATATGCAAGAGTATTGACATCCGGGATAAGTGCCTTGATCCTGAAAGGGAAACAAACAGCACATACAGCATCCAGTACAGTGTATATGTATTAATATAACAACCTGCTTAATTCCTTCTTAAGCACTCCTTTCCACAACTTTCACCTATGTACATTCCTCTAGCATCATATCCTATTCTAGTTTCTTCTTTATGAGTTCATTTTAACTGTTTCCATGTCTAATCTGAGATATTCCTGATTAATTAGGAGCCATGGAGAGGGTGTCTACCACATTATCCTAAGACACCTTAGAAGCAGAGACAGTAACAACTTCCACTTTACCCAAGTTACCCAAGATAGGTGTCTACCAAAACCCTACCTTCACAAGTACATATGGATTTGGAGCGAATTCAGCAGAGTCCACCTCCAGAGGAGCCAGTATGTTCACGTTGTATAGTTTAGAGACTTGTCTAGTTCTAATGAGATTTCTTAGTGAAGAGTTTAAACTATGGTCGATGAGGGAAGCCAGAAGTCAGAGCCAGAAAAGCAGTACCTATCTTTAAGGTATAAGGCAAGCTCTTAAATTAAAAAAAAACATGGCAATGGTTTATTAGGATTTTTTTCTTTTATAGAGAGCAGCATGAGGGAGCTCTGGTCAAAAGGACAGAACAGTTAATCAAAAGCCAGAGAAAGCTATCTAGAGTCACTTATTAATTACATCACATATGGTAAATCACTCAACCTAATGGAAACTCACTTTTTTCATATGTAAAGTGAGACAATGACTAGAGTACCAATTTCAAGAAATTGTTGTTGGGATTCAATGAATTAGCAAATAGTGCAGTGTTTGGCTACACATTAGTATCTGCTTTTACACAGATCTGTAAGATACTACTCCTGGGCACCATAAGCCATCTATAAAAGGAGCATTTTATTTTTTAAATTTTTCTATTCTTTATTGTTTAAAGTATTTTATAGGTCTCCTTTTTTCCCATTAACCTCTACCTGGCCACTCTCACACCCTAGCACATGCCCTCACCCCCCTACTGTCTGCTCATTGGTTATACTCACAATGCATACATCCAAGTCCTTTGATTGATCACTTACGCCCACTTCCACCCTACCTTCCCTTACCTCTGAGGTTTGATGATTTGTTCAATGTTTCTATATCTTTGGATTTATTTTTGTTCATCAGTTTATGTTGTTCATTATATTCCACAAATTAGTGGGATCATGTGATATTTATCTTTCTCCATCTGGCTTATTATGCTTATCTATGCTCTCCAGGTCCATCCATGCTTTTGTAAATGGTAAGAGTTCTTTCTTTATACAGCAGCTTAGTATTCCCTTATGTAGATGTACCACTGTTTTGTAATCCACTCATCTCATGATGGGCACTTAGGCTGTTTCCAAATCTTTGCTATTGTAAATTGTGCTGCTATGAACATAGGGGTGCATATATCCTTTCTGATTGGTATTTCTGGATTCTTTGGATATATTTCTAGAAGTGGGACTACTGGGTCAAATGGGAGTTCCATTTGCAAGTTTTTGAGAAACCTCCATATTGTTTTCCATAATGGTTCCACCAGTCTGCATTCCCACCAGCAGTGCATGAGGGTTTAAAAGAAACATTTTATAATTGTTTATAAAAGTTAGTTCCTGCTCGACTCTTCTATAACTTTGTAATAGCTTGGTTTCATGGTTTTTCTATTAACCAACTGTAGGGTGGTCTCATGAGGTTTTTTACTGATCAATAACCTTGGGCTACCTTTCCTTTTTGGCTAAAGATGATAGGGTTCTTATTCTGCTCCCACTTTCTCTCTCTCTCTCTCTCTCTCTCTCTCTCTCTCTCTCTCTCTCTCTCTCTCTCTCTCTCCTATCCTCGTGGCTTCTATCCCTCACATACCTGCTCAAAATTCTACTGCCTTCCCTCCAAATATGGAAATATTGCTAGTGATACTACATTTTCCTTCTTCTTCAAATAGAGTATTTTATCTTTAAAAGTTTTACTGAAGACCATTCTGGAAAATAGGAAAAATCAAATATAATAGAAATGGAAGTATAGCAGTGGATTTCAGGACAGAGTTTTCACTATCTACATCAAATATGTCCAACTCAAAGGGTAACACAGGCCAAATAAACAAAGTTTATGTGGGCTGCAAAAAAACAAAAGCTTAAATTTTCATAGAAATGTAGGTTTATTTTGATAGAGATATGCTGAATACAAAGGGATTAAATAAATGAGTAATTGTTAATATAAACTAATAGATCATTGTAATAAAAATTAACATTATTTTCTTGAACATTAACTTAACAGACACTGAATAACTGCACAAATGAGTAAGTGTAACACAATAAACTTATTTTTCTTGCTCTCTTAAAGTGAAATATTTCCTGATGAGCACACCAAACAAGTCAGGGCAAGACTAATTACATGGAAATCCACTGCTAAAATATTTGCGGCTAGTATTAGTGGAGAGAAATGATGCACCTGTGCATAAGGTGGTTAAGGGAAATGAATGCAACATGATTATAGTAATCAGTCATTAGTGAATGTTGTAGTTTGTTATTAACAATCCTATATAATAAAGAGGTAATATGAAAATTGACCATCACACCCTGGGTACCACGATGTGGTCACTAGATGGCCACGCCCATGTCATCACAAGAAAGCTACCACAAGATGGTGAGCAAGGGAGGGCAGTTGGGCGCAGACAGTCCAGCAGGGGAGGGTAGTTGGGGGCAACTGGGTCTGCAGGCAAGGGCAGTTAGGGGCAACTGGGCCAGTAGGGGAGGGCAGTTAGGGATGACAAGGCCAGCAAAGGAGTGGTTAGTGGGCAGGCAGAAGTGATTAGGGGCAATCAGCCAGGCAGGCAGGCAAGCAGTTGGGAGCCAGCAGTCCCAGATTGTGAGAGGGATGTCCCAGATTGGAGAGGGTACAGGCTAAGCTGAGGAATATATCCTGCCCACTCCCCTGCTTTCCCGTCCAGTGCACCAGGCCTCTAGTTATGTATAATAGGATGTTATAAAAGTTACCAGAGGCCAGGTACAAAAATTTGTGCACAAGGGGGTGTCCCTCAGCCCAGCCTACACCCTGTTCATTCTGGGACACCACAAGGGATGTCTGGCTGCCCATTTAGGCCCAATCCTGCTGGGATTGGGCCTAAACTGGCAGTCAGATATCCCTCACACAATCCAGGACTGCTGGCTCACAACTGCTCGCCTACCTGCCTTCCTGATTACCCCTAACCGCATCTGCCTGTGAACTTGATCATCCCCTAACTACTCCCCTGCCAGACTGTTTGCCCCCAACTGCCCTCCCCTGCAGGCCTGGTTATCACTAACTGCCCTCCCCTGCAGGCCTGGTCCCCCAACTGCTCTCCTTTATAGACCTGGGTCCCCCCCCCCCACTGCCCTTCCCTGCAGGCCCAGACATGCCCAACTTCCCTCCTCTGCCAGCCTGGTCACCCCTAACTGCCTTCTCCTGCAGGCTTGATTGGCCCCAACTGCCCTCCCTTGCAGGCCTGGTCCTCCCCACAACTGCCTTCCCCTACTGGCCTGATTGCCCATAACTGCTCTCCCTTCCAGGGCTTGTCCCTCCCAATTGCCCCTTCCTGGTTCCCTTGGGGCATGGGGTGACCTGAGTGAGGAGCCTGTGGTGGTATACAGGCTGGCCATACGCCACGGTAACCTAAGTAGAGGCCCTGGTATCAGGGATTTATTTATCTTCTACAATTAAAACTCTGTTGCCTGGAGTGGAGCCAAGCCTTCTGCTTGCTCTGTGGCAGCAGCCATTTCTATTGGGATTTATTTATCTTCTATAATTGAAACTGTGTAGCCTGAAGTGAAGGCTTAGGACTGCAGGACTGCAGAAGCTTGGCTTCATCCATCGCCAGCAGCAACCCTAGCCTCTTGCTCTCTTCAGCTATGTGGTTGCTGCTATATCTGTTGGGATTTATTTATCTTCTATAATTGAAACTTTGTAGCATTGAGTGGAGGATTAGGCCAGCAAGGGAAGGTGGAAAGCCTGGCTTCCTCCATTGCTGGGGAAATCCAAGCCTCCTGACTGCTCTCCATGGCCACAGCCATTTTGGTTGGGTTTATTTGCATATTTGCTCTTGATTGGCTGGTGGGCCTGGCTTATGGGTGTAGTGGTGGTATGGTCAATTTGCATATTACTCTTTTATTATGAAGTTGTTATTAAAATGTTTCTTACATATTGATATTTTGACTGAGCAGCAAAAATATTCATTGTGGGTCACAAGTGGCCCACAGACCACAAGTTTGATATGCATAATCTACCTTTTTTATCATTACAAACTGGGTCTCCGAGTTGAATACTTGTCCCCAGTAAGTGGACCTCCCCCCTTCCCTCTCACTCATAGTTTTTGTTGCTACCCGTGCGGCTAGCCTAGGCCCCTTGAAAGCTCCTCTTTTCATCTTATAGATGGAACCCATGCATTGGCTAAAATTTCCCTTTCTCCATTGGGCAGCAGGTATCTTTAAAGCAATCTAAACAGGCTGACCAGATATATATATAAACAAATAGGCTGACCACCTTGCCCACTAAGCCTTTATTGTGCACAGTGCTACATAACATTCTGTGGCTCCTCTAGTGCTTACTTTTTCTAATTTTTAACCAAATTTACCCTGATTTCCAGTTCACAACCTTCCTGTTTTATGTCTGTATTCTGACTAGTTTTCTCTTTCAATTCAGAGAGGATCGTCCATTTCAAAAATCAAAACCTGCCCTTTGGTCTTTTCCATGCCCTCAACTATTCTAGTATAAAAGAACAGTAAATGTATGCCTTCTCCTGGAAGAGGAGTGGAATTGGTCACAGACACAATTCTAATACACACCCCAGACACAACAATGTACATGACCTTAGCTGGCCTCACTGCAAGCATCTCCATGGAACCCAGGCTGCATTTGGGGCAGCCTGAGGTCATGTCCCTGTGGCACATATGTTTTCTACACTAATTCAGGTGAAAGTGACTCAAGTAACAGTGATACAAGCTAAGTCCTAGATGGCCTGCTTCTCCCTGGCCAACCATTAAAGGTCGCCCTGAGGTTTCTCAATTTGCCATACTACTACCAACTGACAGAGTGTTATCACAAACTTTCTTATGCTCACTGTCCAACTAGCTACTTCTCAAAGAGAAACAAGCTTTGAGAATTGATGGTCTACTTTCTTCATCACCCAAGCATGAAATGCACTGACCCATTCATCCATTTATAATTCAAACCATTTTGTGCTAAAATAATCTTCAGAATTTTACACTGTTGTGTTGTGCTTGCCTCTCTCTTATGTAAACGTCATTCAGATTGAACTTCTCAGTGTTGTAGAAAGAGCCACTGTCAAGTTGACGATAAAGATAACAAAATGTTGTTTATCATTTTGGTTCCCCTTACAAGACCAACCAGCAATTATCTATAGAAAAGACTCTATTGTAAAAATCCCAGAACTCAAAGGTGAGACTGAAGCACCTCTCTGACCCGCAGAGACTGGGAAAGACCATACTAGAAGGGTAAGAGGAACAGTTTCCCTTTAACCACATCACCCTTTCCAGATGCCTGCACATTGCTGCACTGAGAAGCCTGCACCAAGGCTATGGTTCCTTCAGTAAGAAAAGAAAGCCTAAGTTGGGCATCTAGTTCACCCAGTACTGAAGGATAATTCCTGGAGGCCCCTTCAAGTCTCCCTCATGGGGATCACTGAAGGATCAAATAGACACTGAGAAAGATGGCAAGGCTTATAGCAGCCAACACGAAGCTCATACCACTCAATAACAATTTAAAAATCTAATTTTAAAATGAGCAAAGTACATGAATAGCTATTTTTCTAAACAAGATATATGGATGACCAATAGGCACATAAAATATATTCAAATAATTATAGAAATTTAAATAAAATTCACAATGAGATTATCACTTCACACATGTGAATGGGGGTATTATCAAAAAGACAATAGATAGCTCTGACCGATTTGGTTCAGTGGATAGAGCATCGGCTTGCTTACTCAAGGGTCCCAGGTTTGATTCAGATCAAGCATGTAGCTTGGTTGAGGGTATATCCCCAGTAAAGGGTGTGCAGGAGGCAGCTGGTTGATGTTTCTCTCTCATCAATGTTTCTCTCCCTCTCCCTTCCTCTCTGTAAAAAATCAATAAAACATATTTTTTTAAAAGACAATAGATAAATACTGGTGAGGATATGCACAAAAGGGAATGCTTCTACACTGTTGATGGGAATATAAATTGGAATAACCACTATGGAAAACAGTATGGTGGTGGTTTGAAAATTTTAAAACAGAACTATTATTATACTAGAGGCCCAATGCACAGAATTTGTGCACGGGGGTTGGGGTGGTGGTGGTGGTGTCCCTCAGCCCTGTCTGTACCCTCTCCAT
This sequence comes from Antrozous pallidus, assembly GCA_027563665.1. Lineage (NCBI taxonomy): Eukaryota > Metazoa > Chordata > Mammalia > Chiroptera > Vespertilionidae > Antrozous > Antrozous pallidus. The sequence goes on along the minus strand of CM050509.1, from coordinate 37,157,378 downwards.
TCTGGAACCCCTTGAAGGATGTCCTACTGCCAGTTTACAGGGATTGGGCCTAAACCAGCAGTCGGATATTCCTCTCTCAATCTGGGTCTGCTGGCTCCTATCTGCTCACCTGCCTGCCATATTGCCCCTAACCACTCTGCTTGCTGGCCTGCTCACACCCAACTGGCCCCTGCCACCAGCCTTCTCAACCCTAAATGTCCCCCCACCAACCTGATCACACCCAACTGCCCCTTGTGCCAATGTGATTACCCCCAACTGCCCACTGCTGGCCTGCTCACTACTAGCTGCCCCCCCTCCGTGCTGGCTTGCTTGCTCCAACCTTCCCTCCCCACTAGCCTGCTTGCCCCCAACTGGCCCCCATGCTGGCCAGCTCACTCTAAACAGCCACATCCTGTTATCCTGATCACCTCCAACTGACCCCCACTGACCCTCCTGCTGGTCTGCTTATCCCCAATGGCCCTGCCCCCCCCCCCATCAGCCTGATCATTCACAACTGCTGTCTCACCCTGGCCTGATCATCCACAACTACCCTCCCCTCTTGGCCTCTAACCAACTCTACCTTGGCCTCACCACCGTGGCTTTGTCCAGAAGAATGTCCAGAAGGTCTTCTGGAAGGTCTCCCAGTCTAATTAGCATATTACCCTTTTATTAGTATAGATAGAGGCCTTGTTCACAGGTGGGGGCTGGCCCCTTTGTCCTGAAGGGTGTCAGGGTGGGGGTTCCCTTGGGGTGTAGGGCAGCCTCAGTGAGGGGCTGAGGGCTGTTTTCAGGCTAGTCAAGCACCCAACTGGAGACTCTCACCCATGGGGGTGTGGCCAGCCTGGGTGAGGGTCTTAGGGCTGTTTTCAAGCTGGCCACATCTCCTTCAGGGTGGGGTCCTAATGGGGTGAGTGGCCAGCCTGGGTAAGGGGCTGATGGCTGCTTGCAGGCTGACCAAGCTCCCTAGCAGGGAGTCTCACCCCATGAAAGTGTCACCAACCTGGGTGAGGAGCTGAAGGCTGGTTCAAGTTGTCCATGCCCCACAGTGATCAAGGTCCCCAGAACCTTTTTTTCTTTTTTCAGTACCTCCTGACCAGAGGCCAGGGCCAGCTAGAAGCAGGTATCTGGGCTTTATTTATCTTCTATAATTGAAAGTTGGTAGCCTTGAGCTGAGGCCAGGGCTGGCCGGGGTGGGCAGGAAGCTTGGCTTCCTCCATTGCCAGGGGAAACCCAACCATGCTCTCTCCAGCTCCATGGATGCCGCCATCTTTGTTGGGATAATTTACATACACACTCCTGATTGGTTGGTGGGCATGGCTGGTGTGGTTAGTGGAGTGATTGTCAATTTGCATGTTTCTCTTTTGCGAGTGTAGATAATCCAGCAATCCCCTTCTGGGTATTTTCCAAAAGGAAATAAAATCACTATCTTGAAGAGATATCTGCATTTCCGTGTTCATTGCAGCTTATTTTCTACAGCGAAGACTTGAAAACATCCTAAGTGTCCATAGAAAGATGGATAAAGAAAATGAGGTATACAATATATAAAAAGGAGTATGTAGCCATAATAAAGATGGAAATTCTCTCATTTACTGCAACATCGATGAAACTTCAGAGATTTATGCTAAGTGAAATAAGTCAAAGAGGTAAATACAAGTATTGTATTTTTTAATTTTTAAATATTTTATTGATTTTTTTACGGAGAGGAAGGGAGAAGGATAAAAAGCTAGAAACATCGATGATAGAGAAACATTGATCAGCTGCCTCCTGCACACCCCCCACTGGGAATTTCCCTGCAACCAAGGTACATGCCTTGACTGGAATCGAACCTGGAACCTTTCAGTCCACAGGCCAACTCTCTATCCAATGAGCCAAATGGGTTTTGGCTTATATGTGGACTTTTTAAAAACTGAACTAACAGAAACAGAGAGAAGATCAGTGGTTGCCAGAAAAGTGATAGAAATGCTTAAATATGGACAAAGGGCATAAAGTTTGAGTTATAGGATAAATAATGTAATGCGCAACATGGTGACTATAGTTAACAATATTGTACTGTATACTTGAAAATTACTAAGAGTATATATTAAAAGGTTTATTCACAAAAATGTATCTATGAAGTAATGAATTGTTAATTAACTTTATTGTGGTAATCATATATATATATATATATATATATATATATATATATATATATACATATATATATATATATATTAAATCCCCAGTTTTACACCTTAAACTTACACAATGTTACATGTCATTTATGTATCAATTAATACAGGGTGAAGAAGAAAAAAAGCCACTATTTGTTTGGAATAAAATTTTAAAATACTTGAATGATCTACAGAGACCCTGGGTGGCTTACATCTAGTACAATATGTTCAAGTTATGGAAACGCATGATCTACCACCATGGAGGGCAAAGAAGGCCCAGGGGAAACAAAATACTTAGTTTTTTTCCAATTATAGCCCCGGGAGGGCCATAGGTTATGGTTTCACTGGACTTTATTCTCGTTCAGTCTAGGGCTATGTTCCACTTTATTATGGTGAATAAACTGCTCAAGATTACTCTTGACCTGGGATGCCTTATCATATCAGTCAGGTTCCTTAGGAAAAACAGATGTAGTCATCCTCGCTAATTTGAGAAGTACTTAATGAAGAAATCATTAATAAAAGTGTGTTCAACATTTAGAGAAACTTACCAGATTTAATGTAGTATTCCATTACTGACAAGTGAGAAGAGACATTACCATGACTAGACCTGAAAGTGTTGGTAACTGGAACCCAGATAGGGTCTATGTATTCAGGTAACTCTACAGGAGCTATGGCTTTTAGTAAGCAAACTGACGTCAACAATGGTTCCTCAGGGAAGGAGCCAGGGGAGTGAATACTCCCTCCTCAATTTCTCCCCATCTTCCAATGTCCTTCCTATGTCACCCATTGGACAAACCCAAGAGGGAAGAAAAAGGTAAGAAAGTCCTTTGTTTTAGACAATAGAAGTCATCCTGCTTGTGCCAAGAGCAGCATGGAGAAAGATACAAAATAGCCGAACCGGTTTGGCTCAGTGGATAGAGCGTCAGCCTGCGGACTGAAGGGTCCCAGGTTCCATTCCGGTCAAGGGCATGTACCTTGGCTGTGGGCACATTCCCAGTTGGAGGTATGCAAGAGGCAGCTGATGGATGTTTCTCTCCCATCGATATTTCTGACTTTCTATTCCTCTCCCTTCCTCTCTGTGAAAAATCAGTGGAATATATTTTTAAAAAGATGCAAAATAAATCTGGAAAGAAAAGGGAAAAATATCCAGCATATGCACACTCCCTAAATATGGATTACTTCTATGGACTTCCCTGCCTGTCTGCTGCTATCATTTCACAAGCAGCTGCTCAAAGCTTGTTTTTTCACCTTGTTTCTCCCTGCATTGTCTATGGTGAATTCCTTTCCTGCTGCAGAGAAGAGAGCAGCAATGTGTCCTCACTTTCCAGACTTCAGTCTCTTCAGTTCACAGATGTGTTTGTTAAAACTATGATTGTATACTTTTATTGGTATGTTTTGGTTTTATAATAATAGTGACAATGTCATGAGACTTTCTACATCTGGAATAGCAGCAGAAATTGGACTAGAGATTAATTTTAAAGGCAGAACTAACAGGATATTCTGAAAGATTGAATGTGTAGTGTTAAAGATGACAGGTGTCAAAGATGGTTATTTTCTGCCTGAACAATTAGAAGAATGGAATTGCTATTGAACTGTAATGAGACAGGCTGTGGGATGATCATATTGGGGCTGAGAGAGAGGTAGAAAAATGCAGAAATGAAATCCCTTATCTTCAGAACCCTTAAATTTATTTGTTTAGATAACATCCTTTCTAATAAATGAGTAATATGTAAATTGACTGTACCTCCAATAAAGCCACCCTCACCAGCCTATCAGGAACAAATAAAACCCAACCACGAGGGCTGTGGCCACTGAGAGCAGGAGGGAGGCTTATGTTTCCTTGGCAATAGAGGAAGCCAAGCTTTCTTCCTGCTGTTGCCGACCTAGGCCTCCACTCAATGCTACAAAGTACAATAATAGAAGATATATCCCAACAGAAATGGCGGCAGCCATGGAGTTTGAGTAAAAAGAAGCTACGGTTACCCGGGAGAAGGAGGAAGTCAAGCGGCTGCAGTTCTGACCAGCCTAGGCCTTCACTCCAGGCTACAATGTTTCAATTACAGAAGGTAAATGTCCCAACAGAAATGGCTGCCACCATGAAGCTAGCAGAAGGCTTGGATCTGCTCCAGGCTACAAAGTTTCAATTGTAGAACATAAAATAAATCCCAGATACCAGGGACTCCGCTTGAGTTGCTAGGGGGCATGGCCAGCCTGAAAACCACCATAGGCCTCTCAGCCAGGCTGTCCCACGCCCCAAGGGAACCCCAACCCTCATCCAGGACATCCTTCAGGGAAAACCAGCTGACCCCCACCCACATACCAGGCCTCTATCCTATCTAATAAAAAAGTAATATGAAGATTGACCATTACTCCAACATACAAGAGGGCTGTCCCCATGTGATCAAAGATCCTTCCCCCATGTAGACACAAGATGGCCACCACAAGATGGCCATCAGTTTAAGACAGTTGGGAGGTTACCAGGCATGCAAGGGACGGCTGTTGAAGGCAATCAAACCTGCAGGGGAGTGCAGTTAGGGGTGACCAGGCCCGGAAGAGGAGGGAAGTTGGGGGCAAACAGGCTTGCAGGGGAGCAGTTAGACATTAATCAGGCTGGCAGCGGAGTGATCAGGCTGGCAGGCAGAAGTAGTTAGGGGCAATCAGGAAGGCAGGCAGGCGAGCAGTTGGGAGCCAACAGTTCTGGATTGTGAGAAGGATGTCCGACTGCCCATTTAGGCCTGATCCCACCAGACTTCCCTCAAGGGGTCCCATATTGGAGAGGGTACAGGCAACTCTGAGGGACAACTCCCCAAACCCATGAACGAATTTTGTGCACCGGGCCACTACTTATATTATATTGATTAAATAATTGCTATACCCCAGACACTATGTTAAGTTGTATAACTGAACTGATTGATTTAATTCTCACACAAAAAACAATATGAGGTAAACACTATAATCCTTATTAATTTTGAACATTAAAATATAGACAACTAGAAAGGTGATGGATGTGACATCCACAAATAATAGTAGCTGAGTGAGGTTTTGAACCAAGACTTTCTATATGTAGAACTCATGCTTATGTAGGAAGGGTTACTCTCCTCTACCACATAGGAAGAAGGAGTCTGTAAGTGCAGCTGACCTCCCAATTCATCAAGACTGCTTTGTAACTACTATTCCTTTACTACTGTGTAAAACTTTCTTGTCTAGAAGAGATACAGTATCACTTCCTCCCTTTTCACCTTTTACAGTTTTGTTCCATGTTATCTACTGACCACATTAATAAATGACCTTGACATTTGGGCTTCTCTCTTGTCTAAGTTCTGTCGTCCAATCCATCATCCTGAGCTCTCCATTTTTAATATCAACTGTAGGACTTACCTGCAAATCAATACCACTTCAGTTACCCATATCCATGCCACAGACCTTGTCATCACCAATTACTCTCCCAGCACAAAGCTGTTCATCACCTTAGACATCTTCAGTCCATAAAAACCCTCCATTTCCCATTTTTGTTAGCCCTTTCCTCCCTCCCTCCCTTGCTTCTTCCTTTCCTTCCCTTCCTCCTCCCTCCCTCCCTCCCTATCTTCCTTCCTTCCTTCCTTCCTTCCTTCCTTCCTTCCTTCCTTCCTTCCGTCCTCCCTTCCTTCCTTCCGTCCTCCCTTCCTTCCTTCCTTCCTCCCTTCCTTCCTCATTCTGAAGCCTTCAGCTGTTCACCTGCACTATACACACCAATACCTCCAACTGTCTTTTATGCTCCTATAGGATAAAGTATATCTCGTTTTCAAAATCAAACCCCAGTATTACTATTATGTCCATATTTCCTTTTTTCCTGTGTCTCACTTTGTACATACTGCTGAAGAAGAAGAATGAAAATGTCATTTGGAATTTAGGGTCTCCCAACTCAGCCGAGCCTCAATGATCTTGTACTTTGACTTGTTTCAGGTTCCATTTGAGTACTCCAGAAGCTAATATTTCAAATGTTTGTGATTCCCCATATGTCCCCCACCAATTTCTAATCCCCATATTCTCACCCAATAACTTTGAATGCTGCATCATTGCTATAATTAAAGTGATTAGGTATAAACTTCTTCAACTTCCCTCCACATGCCACTTATTAGAATACAAGAGGTGCAGTGCATAAAATTCATGCACGGGGCCGGGGATTGTCCCTCAGCCCATCCTGCACCCTCTCCAATCTGGGATCCCTTGAGGGATGTTCTAAAGCCCTCTCACAATCCAGGAATGCTGACTCCCAACTGCTTGCCTGCCTGCCTTCCTGATTGCCCCAATCTGCTTCTGCATGCCAATCTGATCACCCCTAACCAATCCCCAGCCAGCCTGATGGATGTCTAACTGCTCCCCTGTCAGCATGTATGCTCCATACTTCTCTCCTCTGCCAGCCTGGTCACCAATAACTAACCTCCCCTTCAGGCTTGATCGCCCCCAGTTGTCCTCCCTTGCAAGTCTGGTCCCTCCCAACAGCCTTCCCCTATCTTGTGATGGCCATCTTGTGTCCACATGGAGGCAGGATATTTGACCACTTGGGGGCAGCCCTTTTGTGTGTTGGAGTGATGGTCAATATGCATAGTACTCTTTTATTAGATAGGATAGAGGCCTGATGCATGGGTGGGGGCGAGCTGATTTGCCTTAATGGGTGTCCCAGGTCAGGGTGACAGTTCCCTTGGGGCATGGTGTGGCCTGGACAAGGGGCCTATGGTGCTTTGCAGGCTGGCCACACACCCCCAGCCACCCAGGCAGAGGCCCTGGGATCTGGGATTAATTAATGTCCTATAATTGAAATTTTGTAGCCTGGAGTGGAGCCAAGTCTTCTGCTCCCAATGTGGGGACAGCCATTTTGGTTGGGACATTTACTTTCCATAATTGAGACTTTGTAACCTAGAGTGGAGGCCTAGGCCAGGCAGAGATGTGGAAGCTTGGCTTCCTCCATTGCCGGGGAAACCCTAGCCTCTGCTCTCTCCAACTCCATGGCTGCTGCCATTTCTGTTGCGTTTTGTGTATATTCTATAATTGAAACTTTGTAGCCTGCTGTGGAGGCCTAGGCAAGCAAGAGTAGGCTGAAAGTTTGGCTTCCTCCATTGCCAGAGAAATCCAAGACTCCCTTCTGCTCTCAGTGGCCACAGCCATCTTGGTTGTATTTTATTTGCATATTTGCTCCTGATTGGCTTGTTGGTGTGGCTTGTGTGTGCAGTGGAGGTATGATCAATTTGAATATTATTTTTTTATTAGATAGGACTAGAGGCTCAGTGCATGTAGTTCCTGCACAAGAGGTTGGGCATGTTTCTCAGCCCAACCTGCAACCTCTCCAATCTGTGCCCCTTGAGGGATGTCCGATTTTCCATTAAGGCCACATCCCAGTAGGATAGGGCCTACACGGGCAGTTGGCCATCCTTCTCACAGTCCAGGACTGCTGGCTCCAAACTGCTCACCTGCCTGCCTCCCTGATTGACCCTAATCACTTCTGTCTGCCAGCTTGATAACCCCCTAATCACTCCCCTGTCAGCCTGATTGATGTATAACTGCTCCCCTCCAGCCTGTTTTCCCCCAACTTCTCTCCTCTTCCGGCCTGGTCATCCTTAACTGCCCTCCCCTGCTGGCCTGATTGTCCACAACTGCCCACCCTTGCAAGCCTGGAACCTCCCAACATCACTCCCCTGCTGGCCATATTGTGGTGGCTGTCTTGTGTCCACATGGGGGCAGGATCTTTGACCACATGGAGGCAGCCCTCTTGTGTGTTGGAGTGATGGTCAATCTGCAAAGTACTCTTTTATTAGATAGGATAGAGGCCTGGTACACGGAAGTGGGTCAGGTTGTTAACCCTGAAGAGTGTCCCAGATCAGGATGGGGGTTACCTTGGGGCATTGGGCAGCCTGGGAGAGGGGTTTGTGGTGGTTTACAGGCCAGCCATGACCCCCCGCCCCAGGTACCCCAAAGGAGGTCCTGGGATCTGAGATTATTTTATACTCTACAATTGAAATTTTGTAGCCTGGAGCGGAGCCAGGTCTCCTGCTCAATCTGAGTCAACAGCCATTTCTGTTTAGGTTTATTTAAATTCTATAATTGAAATTTTGTAGCCTAGAGTGGAGGCCTAGGCACTAAGGCTACAGATGCTTGGTTTCCTCCATCACCTGAAAACCCTAGCCTTTGCTCTCTCCAGCTCCGTGGCTTCCGCCATTTCTGTTGGGATAGATTGTCTATAATTGAAACTTTGTAGCATTTAGTGGAGACCTAGGGCAGCAATGGCAGGCAGAAAGCTTGGCTTCCTTCATTGCCTGGGAAAACCAAGCCTTCCTCCTGCTCTTAGTGGCCACAGTCATCTTGGTTGGAGTTTATTTGCTCCTGGTTATCTAGTTGGCGAGGCTTGTGGGCGTGGCTTGATCGGAGGTACTGAAAATTTGCATATTATATTTTTATTAGATAGGACTAGAGGTCTGGTGCACAAAATTCATGCACAGGAGGCAGGGGATGTACCTCTGCCCAGCCTGCACTCTCTCCAATCTGGGATCCCTTGAGGGATGTCCAACTGCCTGTTTAGGCCTGAACCCAATGGGCAGTCAGACATCCCTCAAACAATCCAGGACTGCTGACCCCCAACTGCTCACCTCCCTACCTTCCTCATTGCCCCTAACTGCTTAGGCCTGCCAGTCTGATCACCCCCTAACCACGCCCCGCCAGCCTGATTGATGCCTAACTGCTGCCCTGACAGCCTGTTTGCCCCTAACTGCCCTTCCCTGCATGCTTGGGTCCTCCCCAACTGCCCTTCCCTGCAGGCCTTGTCACCCCCAACCTCCATCTTCTGCCGGCCTGGTTACCCCAAACTGCCCTCCCCTGCAGGCTTCATTACCCCCAATTGCCCTCTCTTGCAGGCCTGGAACCTCCCAATAACCCTGTCATGCTGGCCATCTTGTGGTGGCTATCTTGTGTCCACATGGGGGCAGGATCTGTGACCACATGGGGGCAGCCCTCTCGTGTGTAGGAGTGATGATCAATCTGCATATTACTCTTTTATTAGATAGGATATTGGCCAGTTGCATGGGTGAGGGCCAGCTTTTTTGCCCTGAAGGGTGTCCCATATCAAAGTAGGGGTTCCCTTGTCATGTAGGGTGACCCGGGAGAGGGGCCTGTGGTGGTTTTCAGGCTGGTCATGCCCCCACAGAGACCCAAATGGAGTCCCTTGTATATGGGATTTATGTATCTTCTACAATTGAAACTTTATAGCCTGGAGTGGAGCCAAGCCTTCTGCTCTCTCCATGGAGGCAGCCATTTTGGTTGGGACATTTACTTTCTATAATTGAAACTTTGTAGCCTAGAGTGGAGGCCTAGGCCAGCCAGAGATGCAGAAGCTTGTCTTCCTCCATCACCGGGGCAACCGTGGCCTCTGCTCTCTCCAGCTCCATGGCTGCCATCAATTCTGCTGGGTTTTATGTATATTCTATAATTGAAACTTTGTACCATGATGTGGAGGCCTAGCCCAGCAAGGGCAGTCTGAAAGTTTGGCTTCCTCCATTGAAAGGGAAACCCAGGCCTCCCTCCTGCTCTCAGTGGCTGCAGCCATCTTGGCTGGGGTTTATTTGTATATTTGCTCCTGACTGACTTGTGGATGTGACTTGTGGGCATGGCTTGTGAGTGTAGTGGAGGTATGGTCCATTTGCATATTAATCTTTTATTAGATAGGATAAACTTATGAAGCTGCAACGCCCAGTTTTGCATGATTGCAACTTCTCTTTTTCACTCTAATATGTCTATTTTTATTCCTGGTCACACCAGCTTCCTTCTCTTCCAGGACTTCTTTTTGTTAATTATTTTCTTTATTTCACATAATTCCAACCTCTCATTTTCTTTTGGCTTCTTCAATAAGAAGCTTAGCTTTACTGAAATTACTCAAGTCCCAGTTACTCCAAATGTACAACCTAAACATCCACAATAATAGCTTTCATAATGTTGAAAATGTCTTCCATATTGCATTGTGATTGAACATGCTTCATCCCAGTGTTATTTAACTCTTATAACCTTAGATATTCTTATATATGACTGTCTACAACTTTTCTCTTCTCTGGAAAAACCACTATCTTGTGATTTTTACCCTCATCTCCTTATCTGCTGATTTTTCATGTCTTTTACTTGAGTCTATTTCTCTTCCCATTACAGTGATGTTGATATTTTTCACAGTCCAGCTGACTATCATTCAAAATCCACTTGCATAACATTTTTAAAAAATCTATAGAACATACCCTAACCGGTTTGACTCAGTGGATAGAGCGTTGGCCTGTGGACTCAAGGGTCCCAGGTTGGGTTCTGACCAAGGGCATGTAACTTGCCTGTGGGTACATACCCAGTAGTGGGTGTGCAGAAGGTAGCTGATAAATGTTTATCTCTCATTGGTGTTTCTAACTCTCTATCCCTCTCCCTTCCACTCTGTAAAAAAAAAACACAATAAAGTATATATATTTTTAAAAATCTGAAGAACAATACTATAAATGAACAAACAGAAACAGAAACCAACTCACAGATACAGAGAATCAATGGATGGTTGCCAGTGGGGCGGGTAGTTGAGAGACTGGGTGAAAAAGGTGAAGGGGTTGAGAAGTACATGTTGCCAGTTACAAATTAGCCACAGGGATATAAAGTATCGTGCAGAGAACATAGTCAATAACATTGTGGTAACTATGTACAGAACCAGATGGGTACTAGAAATAAGTATTATTTGTACCACTAAAACTAATACAAAATATTGAATGTAAATTGTAACTGAAAAAAAAGAAAAGAATGCCAACCAGACTCCATTCCTGAAAATTATGATCAATTCATTTTCCTTCCTTCCTTTCTTCTCCCTTACTTTATTCCTCTCACCATTCCACCCAGCCTCTCTCTCATTCTCCTAAACTTTCATTCCTATTATTTCTTCCTCCCTCTCTTCTACCTAACCTGATAAATAAATACTTATTTATCACTTTCTATACATATTAGATACTGGATTTTTCACAGTGGGATTGTAACAAAGAGTAAATTTATGGACATTGCTTTAGAAGACATTTAAACAGCATCTAAAGTTGAATGTGGAATCCTCATTTTGTACCTCAGTGAAATTTTGATTACTCTAATCATGAACATGCATTTGAACATAGATTGAGAGGTCAAGGCTAGTGCCTGGGATGCTGTCCCTCTAGTGTGATTTTTAATTGGTGAAATGATTAGGTATGTGAATCATGAGGCCAGTTCTGCAAGTTTGCTAAAAAGCAGAAATGTGTAAATGTATGGATGAAGTCTTTACCACAATTCTGAATTTCCCACTAACAAACTCTGCAATGGAAGCAGATTTATTTCCAGGAACTGGAGAAAAATAAAAAAAAACAAAATAGCATGTATACTTCACACCCACTATTTTAAAAAAGCATGAGGTTAGCCGAGACCGGTTTGGCTCAGTGGATAGAGCGTAGGACTGCGGACTGAAGGGTCCTGGGTTTGATACCGGCAAGGGCATGTAGCTTGGCTGCGGGCACATCCCAAGAAGGGGGCGTGCAAGAGGCAGCTGATCAATGTTTCTCTCTCATCGGTGTTTCTGACTTTCTATCCCTCTCCCTTCCGCTCTGTAAAAAATCAATAAAATATATTTTTAAAAAAGCATGAGGTTACAAGTGAGAATATTGAAAATATTGAATATTGAGAATATTGAAAAATTGGAAATCTTGGACACTGTTGGTGGGAATGTAAGTGGTAGAAATGTTGCACAAAACAGGAGGGTGCAACATTATTTGAAAATTTAAAAACAGCACTGTATTCAGCAATCCCACTGATAGGCTTATATCCAAAAGAATGGAAAGAAAGGTCTTAAACAAATACTTGCATGGTCATGACCATAGAAGCCTCCTTTACAATTGTGAGAGGTGAAAACAACCCAAATGTTCATCGTTAGATAAGTGGATCAATAAAATTCAGCATACAGACAATTGAATAATATTCAGCCCTGAAAAAAAAAAAAGATCCCAGCCAGTGTGGCTCAGTGGCTGAGTGTCAACCTATGAACTAGGACAGTGGTCAGCAAACTTCAGCTCGTGAGCCGCGGTCACTCTTTTGACTAATGAGTTTGCCAACCACTGACCTAGACTCTCCATTCTGATAATTACAGGCTGTTGTTGTTCCTTGTGATTAAGCTCCAATCCCTGTGGTCGGCAAACTCATTAGTCAACACAGCAGCTAACCGTGGCTCACAAGCAGCAGTTTGCTGACCACTGAACTAGGAGATCACAGCTCAATTCCCAGTCAGGGGATATGCAAGAGGTAGTCCATCAGTGATTATCTCTCATATCTATGTTTCTATCTTTCCTTTTGTCTCTCTAAATTCAATAAAAACATTTTTTTAAAAAAGATGTTGAAGTCATTACTGTGTGCCTAGCATAGAGCACAGGATCAAGTGCAGAGCAACCATCCAATAAATATTTGCTGAATTAATTAATTAATTAATGTGGAACAATTTTTGAAAATGATAGAACATAGATCTAAGTTTATCATTATACAAACACACTTTCCCATGAATCCTTTCATTAGGTTAAACATTTTATACGTAAAATTGGCAATGCTTGGACTCAAGTATTTTTACCCAAAGCCCATAGGTTTACCTGAGTGTATATATTGAATCATCTGATGGTTTGTCTATGGCATAAGGTGAAATATTAGAAACAAGTTTTAATTCTCTCATTCTTTTGTCCCAGGGATAGGTAAAGCAGTTACATCTATTGAATTATTTTGAGAGATGAACAGATTTCAACAGAATTTTACAGAATTAAAGTTGTTCTTTATCAAAGTAAATCCATCCTATATAATAAAACCTTGTTATGAAAATTGACCAAACAGTGCAATGACCAGTTGCTATGTCTACTGACCATCAAGGGACAGATGTTCAATGCAGGAGATACCCCCTGGTTGTCAGTGTGCTCCCACAGGGGGATCCTGGACTGCAAGAAGACACAGACCAGGTGGAGAGATACCACCCCAGGGAATGAATGTTGTGCACCAGGCCTCTAGTTCTAACATAAAATAAGATTAAAGTACCCATCATTTTAAAGCAAAGTTGTAATCAATACTAACTAATGGATTGGATCTTCAGTATGTTAAAGGGAGTAGTATCAAGCATTGTTAAAATCCTTACCTGTGATGTTAAAAGATCCTTCATTTCCCTCGGTAAGTCTTTATCATAATCTTTTGAAATTGTCCTTGGTAATATTCTTAGCATTTTAAAAATTAAATATATATCTATTAAATGCATGTATTTTGTCAAATTGTTAAAGCTCAATGAAAGTGTTATTAAAGTATTTTTCCAATCAGATGATTAAATAGAATGAGGCTCTGGATGGTTTCTCCGTGGTTAGAGCATCAGCCTGCTGACCAAAGGGCTGCGGGTTTGATTCCTGGTTAAGGGCACATATCTCCATTGCACGGTCCCCAGCACCAGTAGGGGTGCATGTGGAAGCAACCAATCGATGTCTCTCTCTCATTCTCTCTCTCCCCCCACTCCCTTCATTCCACTATTTGTAGAAATCAATGGGAAAAGCATCCTCAGGTGAGGAATCCTATCTAATAAAGAGGGAATATACTAATTGACCATCACTCCATCACAAAGATGTCTGCCGTCACAGCTGAGGCCAACTTCCCATAAGGAGCCTTAACAAGCAATCAGCAGGGACCAGAGGCTATGCCCTCCCCCACCCCCATGGTGCTTGATAGGGGAACTCAGGCAATGTCCCCCACCTGGCAGGGCTTGGCAGGGGATCTCAGACCACACTGCACACTTGGCAGAGCTTGACAGCGGACCTCAAGCTGTGCCCCACATCCATCAGGGCTTGATGAGGGACCTCAAGCTGTGCTTCCTGCCTTGATGCTGGGCCAGGAGACCTCAGGCTGCTCCCCCACCAGGTGGAGATTGATAGGCGACTTCAGGCCATGGCCCTCACCCCAGCACCAGGCAAGGGAACCTCAAACCGCACCACCCACCTGAGTCGGGCTTGACAGGGGACCTGAGGCCACACCCCGAGCCCCAGAACCAGGCTGGGGGACCTCAGGCCGAAACCCCTGCCGAGCACTGGGCCGGGGGGCTGAGGCTGTGCCCCCTGCCTGGCAGGACCTGACAGGGGACCTCAAGGTACACCCACAGTGCTGGGTCGGGGAGACTCAGGCCACACACCCTGCTCTGGGAAGCTTCAAGGGGGACCTGAGGTTTCATTGCCTGCCAGTGGGGCTTGATAAGGTACCTGAGGCTGTGCCCATCTCCTGGTGCTGACCTGGGGAACCTGAGGCTGCACCCTCTCACGTCTGGAGCATGATGGGGGACCTCATGCCATGTTCTCCACCCAGTGGGGCTTGACATGAGAACTCAGGCCATGTCTGCCACCTGATGTGGCTTCATGGGAGACCTCAAGGCACACCCCTCCTGCCCTGGCATGGGCTGGGGTACCTCAGGCCATTGCCCAGCCCCAGCCCCAGCACTGGGCCAAGGGAGCTGAGGCTCCATCCCCTGCCCAGTGAGGCTTGACAAGGGTGGGACTGGCCAAGTCTGGTTCTAGCCCAATAGAGGGGGGCTGGCTGGATCTGTGTTTTACGTGATTTTGAGGCTCATGTGCTTGGGCGGGTACTTGATGCTGGGTCCCGTGGTGTGCCCTAGACTCTGACAGGAGGAAGTTTTTCACGTGCATTTTACTAATTTTCTTTCATCTCTGGCACTTCTATTATAAAGAAAGGGCAAACAGCAATATTAAATTATTAAATTATTTCCTCTAATTAACCCCCGTTTAATGTGCACGAATTACTAGTCACAGAGTAGGATGGCAGTGCGAAACATCACCCTTGGTTGAAATAGAAATCCGGACCCCATTTTACAGACCCTAGCAGAGTGTGTGTGTGTGTGTGTGTGTGTGTGTGTGTGTGTGTGTGTTTGTGGGAGGGGGGGCTACACAAAGTACAAAAGAGTGTGTGAGGGGACTGTATGGATGGAGAGCAGCAATGTTTGATTCATGGTCTATTTATTTTTAATTTTGTTAATATATTTGTATTGATTTCAGAGAGGAAGGCAGAGGGAGAGAAAGATAAAACATCAATGATGAGAGAGAATCAATCTGCTGCCTCACACCACTCCCTACTGGGGATTGATCCCACAACCAAGGGATGTGCCCTTGACTAAAATCGAACCCATGTCCCTTCAGTTTGCAGGCTGTGGCGCTATCCACTGAGACAAGCCATGTAGGGCGTCCAATGGTCTAGTTAAAAGCACAGCAAAGGCTGAGCAGGGTTCTTACCACATGGTGTTACCTAATAATGAGGGTGTCTCTCTTTGTGTTGGGGTAATCGGAACTGCAGCAAAGTAAAGACACACCAATGGAGCCTGCAAAGGGTTTCCATGAACACGCTGCAATGTACTTCGTGTCTCAGCTGAAGAGGGTGAGCAGATCCTTGGAAGGACATCAGGTCTTCAACACCAGGTGCTAGAGGGAAAGTGCATGCTGAACATTGCACACTATGAGTTATAATCTATATATATAAAAGCCTAATATGTTAAGTGTCTGACTGAGTGGTCAACAGACCAGTTGTTATAATGTACACTGACCACCAGGGGGCAGATCCTCTGAACAGTAGGTTAGCTTGCTGCTGGGGTCTGGCTGATCCGGACTGGGTGGAATAGCCCTGATCAGCCCTGATCACTGGCTAGGTGGAGGGACCCTAACTGAGCACTAATTTTGTGCACCAGGTCTCTATCTTATCTAATAAAAGAGTAATATGCAATGGAATGTACCTCCTATCAAGCCACACCCACAAGTCATGCCCACCAGTCAATCTGGAGCACATAAATTCCAACCAAAATGGCTGTGGCCACTGAGAGCAGGAGGGAGGCTTGGGATTCCCTGGCAACAGAGGAAGCCAAGCTGTCCACCTGCCATTACCAGCCTACACCTCCACTCAATGCTACAAAGTTTGAAATATAGACGATATATCCCAACAGAAATGGTGGAAACCACAGAGCTGGAGATAGCAGAGACTAGGGTTACCCAGGTGATGGAGGAAGCCAAGCTTCTGCAGCTCCTAGGCCTCCAGTCCAATCTACAATGTTCCAATTATAGAAGCTAAATGTCCCAAGAGAAATAGCTGCCGCCAGGGAGTGAGCAGAAGACTTGGCTCCACTCAAGGCTACAAAGAATCAATTGTAGAACATAAATTGACCCCAGATCCCAGGGCCTTCACTTGGGTCGCTAGGGGCCATGGCCGGTCTGCAAACCACCACAGGCTTCTCGCTCAGGCTGTCCCACGCCCTAAGGTAACCCCAACACTGATCCGGGACCCCCATCAGGGCAAACCGGCTGACTCCCAACCATGCACCAGGCCTCTATCCTATCTAATAAAAGAGTAATATTCAGATTCACCATCACACCAATACACAAGATGGCTACCCCCATATGGTCAAAGATCCTGCCACCATGTTGACACAAGATGCCCAGCACAAGGTGGCCAGCAGGTGAGAGCAGTTGGGAGGGACCAGGCTGGCAGAGGAGGGAAGTTGGAGGCAAACAGGCTGGCAGGGGAGCAGTTAGGTATCAATCAGGCTGGCAGGGGAGTGTTTAGGAGGTGAGCAGGCTGGCAGGCAGAAGCAGTTAGAGGCAATCAGGAATGCAGGCGGGTGAGCAGTTTTGAGTCAGCAGTCCTGGATTGTGAGAAGGATGTCCGACTGCCTGTTTAGGCCTGATCCAAATGGTGTCCCAGATTGGAGAGGGTACAGGCTGGTTTGAGGGATAACCCCTATATCCAAAGCATGAATTTTGTGCACTGGGACTCTAGTTATATATATGTATATACACTGAGTGGCCAGATTATTATGATCTCGGAACACATATCTGAACGTGTATATCCTATATAATAAAAGGATAATATTCAAATTATGCCACCAACCAGGAGTTTGGCCAGCAGGCAGACTGGCCAATGACCCATGTCCCCTCCCTTTGGCCATGCCTGCTGGACCCCACCCATGCATAATTTCATGCACCAGGCCTCTAATATATATACACACTGAGAAGCTAGATTATTATGCAATCAGAGACCATAATAATCTGGCCACTAAGTGTATATAAATATACATGTCTCAATCTCTCTCTTTCTCTCTCTCTCTCTCTCTCTCTCTCTCTCTCTCTCTCTCTCTCTCTCTATATATATATATATATATATATATACACACACACACACACACACATATATATATAATCATATCTATAATCATATAAATGTATATATAGGTATATATAAATATGGCTAGATTATTATGATCTCTGAATGCATAATAATCTGGCCACTCAGTATATATATGATGTTGTTATCTCTAATATATATATATATATATTTATTTATTCATTTATTTATTTATTTATTTTAGAGACCTGGTGCAATAATTCGTGTATGGGTGGGATGGGCGCGATCCTGTAAGCCTTGCCAAAGGGAGGGGACATGGACAGTTGGATGGCCTACATATTAGCCTTTTATTATATAGGATGTACACTCAGTGGCCAGCTATTATGTGTTCAGGAATCAATATATATATACTGAGTGGCCAGATTATTTTATACACACATACACACACACACATATATATACATATATATGTGGCAAGAATTAAAATCAATGTCACATCTTAAAAATAATAACAACCTTCATCAAATCAAATAATCATGCCAACATCAATTAAACTTCTAATATATACTAATAAGTTTTCCTATCACAGATAGATACAAAATAAGCTTTGTGAGTGTGAAGATGCTGTTCTAACTCATTATAGTATATGTAAATACTTTAATTGTTCTTGGCAAGTAGTAAGTACTAAAAATATTAACACAATGTATATATAAAATATGACAAATCTGTGGCACCTGCCTTTGAATATATTTCAAATAAAATATTTGAACCTCACAGGTGTCTATCTTGAACTCATGCACAAACACATGTTCCACAGTTGTACAGGAGCATTTGTGGAGCCACTGGACCAACACAGGAGAATGAATGAGATATGATGATATATGGAGAACACTGTGACATGTGGCGTTGTACAGAAGGGATATAGTTGTGAAAAAGAAAAGTTATTCAGGTGTATGCAGGGTTCTCACAATGCTGAATGTAGAAGTGTCCATTTCTCCAATTTATCCTTTTGGAAAAAAGAATGAGTTTATGGAATGCGGACGCTGCTCATTTGCAGAGTTCAAATTTCCCATATTCTAAGTTGCATCCTTTTGTGAACTCTTTGAACCAAAGTGGAGTGAATAAAATTGAGGCTAATAAAATTGCTGCTCTTAGTCCCAAGAGACAAAGGGAGACTTTCAGAAAGCTCTCTGTCACCATCTTTTGGTTATCACGTGCACTTGACACCCAACCCAAGAAATATGACAGGATTCAATTTTACAGATGGGTGAGAGGAGAAAAAAAGTGTGGAAAATTGGGATGAATGGGCAGCAAATGTTCTCTAAGGGGAGGGCTAGTTCCTACCTTTGTGTCTCTGATCTAGGACTTGGTGGGTACACTGACCCACAAGCATGGCCTTAGTAGCCTTTTCTTACTTGCAAAGGCACATCTCTGGGCTGGAGATAAGCTGAGAAAGTGACTTATTTCAAGGAGTTTAGACCATCCAGGAACTCAAAGAACAAGGCCCAGGTGAGGCCCTGCCATATATTTCTAATGGCAATGCTAAGCAATTGGGGTGGAGGTGAGGAATTGAGCTACTATGTCACAACTGCATGAAAACAAGAGGACTTAATTTGAAAATAGCAAGAGTGAGAAAACATATGGTGCTGGTCTTGAAATAGAAGGGGTATGATATATGGGGACTTGTTCAATCAACCCTTAAATTTTGTATTTGTCCTACCTGCTCATATTCCTCAAAAAAGAAGATATTTTACATTTTGTTTATTCACCAGCCATAAAAAGGAATGAGGTATTGATATATGTTACTATATGAATAAACTTTTAAAACATAATGCTATGTATAAGAAATCACACACAAATGTCACATATGATATGATTCCATTTATGTTAGTAGGAAAATCTATAGGGACAAAAAAAACAGATAAACAGGTTAGTGGTTGTCAGGGTTTGGAGTATGGATAAGGATAGGCAATGTGTGCTAATGGGTATGGAGCTGCTTTTTTGGTTATGGAAAGTTCTAGAATTAGATAGTGGTGATTGTTGCAAAACTGAATATACTGAAAACTACTGAATCATGCACTCTAAGCAAATGAACTTTATGGTATCTGAATTATAACTGACTTTTAAAAGACAAGTAAGAAAATACAGGAGATACAAGAAAATTTTGGGTCACTGTGAACTTTGTGCAGAATTCTGTGTGACTGGTCAGGTTTGGGACGATACTGGTACCTATAACTGGTCATTATCAAGCAGCATTGTGTACTTAAATGGGCACAGGATCCCCTGGTGTCCCCAAGGAAGCTTGGCTGGTGTCCCCAAGGCAGCATTTTTTTGCATCGTTTCTAAGCTTGTGATTCTGGGTTCAAATATTTATACCAGAGGGAATTGTTTTCTACCTGTGATTGAAGGAATAAGCTTCTTCTTTCTCACAGGTATTCTCAGAAAAATACTAAGAATCCAATAATACTCTGTCAGGTCTGACTCAACCAGAGCACAGCAACAAACAACACCAAGTTTTTGTAGATAACTGGAATGAAAAAGTGCTGAGGTTTGTTAGGCACAGTTGAGGAAGCCATGCACAAAGTCCATAGTCAGAAACATTGGAAACTTTAAATGGTAAATGTAAAAAAAAATAGGTAATTAGTGACACCTTACTATGATATTCCAAGATATAAATTAAAATAGCTAGCTAACATATATTGAGTGCTATATATGTTCTTTCTGATTGGTGTTTCTGGCTTCTTGGGATATATTCCCAGAAGTGGGATTACTGGGGAAAGTGAATGTTCCACGTTTAATTTTTTGAGGAATCTCCATATTGTTTTTCACAGTGGCTGTACCAGTCTGTATTCCCACCAGCAGTGCACAAGGGTTAATTTTTCTCCACATCATCTCCAGCACTTGTTTGTTGATTTGTTAATGGTAGCCATTATTTCAAGTGTGAAATGGTATCTTGTTGTTGTTTTGATTTGCATCTCTCAGATTAGTGACTTTGAGCATGTTTTCACATGTCTCTTGGCCTTTTGTATGTCCACTTTTGATAAATGTGTATTTAGGTCATTCTCCATTTTTTGACTGGATTGTTTATCTTCCTTTTGTTAAGTTGTATGAGTTCCCTGTAAATGTTGGAGATTAAACCCTTATCGAAGATAACATTGACAAATATGTTCTCCCAAGAGTGGGATTTCTCTCTTTTTAAATACATTTTATTGATTTTTTACAGAGAGGAAGGGAGAGGGATAGAGAGTTAGAAACATGAATGAGATGCCCCTGCACACCCCCTACTGGGAATGTGCCCTCAACCAAAGTATATGCCCTTGACCAGAAACGAACCTAGGACCCTTGAGGCCGAAGCTCTATCCACAGAGCCAAACTGGTTAGGACAAAAAATTTATTCAAGAAGTGTGCTTTCTTGTTTTGTTGATGGTTTCTTTTGATGCAGATGCTTTTTATTTTGATCTAGTCCCATTTGTTTATGTTCTCCTTAGTTTCCATTGACCTTGTAGCTGTATTGGTAAAGATATTGCTATGACATATATCTGATATTTTACTGCCTATGGATACTTCTAATATTTTTATGGTTTTCTGTTTTACACTGAAGTCCTTTAACCATTTTGAGTTTATTTTGTGTATGGTGTAAGTTTATGATATAGTTTCATTTTTTTTGCCTGTGTCTGATCAATTTTCCCAGCACCATTTATTGAAGAGGTTGTTTTGACTCCACTGTATGCTATTGTCTCCTTTGTCAAACATTAATTGAGCGTAATGGTTTGAGTAAATTTCTGGGTTGTCTGTTCTGTTCCACTGGTCTATATGTCCTTGGTCTTTTCTTGTGCCAATACCAGGCAGTTTTGAGAACAGTGGTTTTATAATAGAGCTGAACATCTGGTATTGTGATCCCTCCAACTTTGTTCTTCTTTCTCAGGATGGCTGTGTTATTCAGGGTCATTTTTATTTCAATTTTTTTATTGTTCAGTTTATTAATTACATTTTCCCCCTTTTTTTATCCCACTATAGCTCCCCTCCACCTTGTACCCATCCCACCCTGCAACCTCTCCTCCCCCTCTCCACTGTCCTCTCCCATTGTTGCAAGATTTTTGTCCAGTCTCTTGCTGTAGTTTCCACACTCCTTTTCTCCCCAAGAATTGTCAGTCCATTCCCTTTCTATGTCCATGTTTCTGCTATATTCACCAGTTTATCCTGTTCATCAGATTATTAATTCACTTGATTTTTAGATTCATTTGTTGATAGATGTGTATTTGTTGTTCATAATTTATATTTTTACCTTTTTCTTCTTCCTCTTCTTAAAGAATATCTTTCGCATTTCATATAATATTGGTTTGGTGGTGATGAACTCCTTTAGCTTTTTCTTATCTGCAAAGCACTTTATCTGATCTTCAATTCTGAATGATAGCTTTGCTGGATAGAGTAATCTTTGATGTAAATTCTTGCTATTCATTACTTTTAATATTTCTTGCCACTCCCATATGGACTACTTTGTTTCTGTTGAGAAATCTGCTGACAATTGTATGGGTGCACCCCTATAGGTAACCAACTGTTTTTCTCTTGCTGCTTTTAATATTCTCTCTTTATCTTTTGCTCTTTGATGTGTCTTGGTGTGGTCCTCTTTAGATTCCTATATTTGGGGGTTCTGTGTACTTCTTGGGCTTTTAAGTCAGTTTCTTTCACCAGGTGGGGGGAGTTTTCAGTCACTATTTCTTCAAGTAGGTTTTCATTAACTTGCTCTCTCTCTTTTTCTGGCACCCCAATAATTCAGATGTTGGCATGCTTGAGGGTGTCCCAGAGGCCCCTTACACTATCTTCAATTATCTGGATTCTTTTTGTTTCTTGCTTTTCTAGCCGAGTAGATTTTGGTTCTTTGTATTTCAAATCTTTGACTTGGTTCTTGTGGCCCTCTGAACTGCTTTTAGGACTTTGTGTAATATTTTTTATTTCAGTCAGTGTATGCTTGATTTCTAGTTGGTCCTTTTTCATATCCATGAGGGTCTCATTCATATACTCAGAGGTCTTGTTCATTTCCTTGTAGGTCTCATTCATGTCCTTGTAAGTCTCATTCATTTCCTTATAGGTTTCATTCATTTCCTCGTTGGTCTTGTTTATTTCCTCGTTGTTCTTGTTTATTTCCTCGTAGTTCTCATTAAGTTAATAAGCCTCTTGAAAAGCCTTATAACTGTGGTTTTGAATCTATGTCTAGTCATCTTTTTTCCTCCATTTCTTTCTCACCTGATTTCTTTCCATGTCTCTGCATGGTGGCTGCTTTATGTGGTCAATGTCTTCTAAGGATCAATGGCACAGCCTCCCCAGTTACTAGAGGTGGATACTCTTACTGCTATCCTTTATGGGTTGTACAGTATTTTTGAATTTAAGCCCAGCTTGTTGTTGTTAGCCCTAGGAGGGTTTGACCTCCAGGCCAATTGGCTGTGAAGGGAGACTGTGTTGAGTTTGGATGGGCGGAGTCTCTGAGCTGAGCAGGCAGCCTCAGTGTCAGCTATGTCCTATGCGGTGCTCGCATGTGCGGGTCTCTGTTGGGTGATAATTGTTGCAGGCACCTCCAAGAGAAAGTCACTAGTCTCTACCCCTTTCCAAACAACTCTGCCTCTCCCCAAATGAGTCTGCACAGCCAAAGTCTCGCCCAGGGTTGTAAAACAAAGCATTCTGGTGGTCTCCGGGACCAGGGTGCAAGGTGCGCCTCTGTGCTATCGCACAGTTTACACACGCAAACTGCTTTTCCACACAACCCAATTTCCCCTCAGACTAGGAGACCTCTGCCGCTCCCAGCTTCCAGGGTATGTCCCCCAGACCTCGGACCTCATCTGGCACTGGGGAATCCATGCAGTGGGATGTATCCGCTCTGCTCATTGGCGAAATCCAGCCGGGGTTGCTTCTGCCAGCCACAGTCCGCGTGCGTGACCACAACGGCTCCTAACCTCTGTTTCTGCGCATATCTTCAAGGCTGCGCTCCCAGCGCTCTTCTGAGTCTCAGTGTCCTACCTTTATTTTTATTTGTGGAGTTTTCACTCAGCCACCTGTCCGGTGATTCTGGGTGATGTTTCCTTTTTTCTGATTTTGTAGTTTTTGAATTGTTGCGAGGGGCAGAACAGTAGGTGTTTACCTATGCCGCCATCTTGGTTCCACACTTTCAAATTTTTAAAGAATTTGTTCTAGGTCTGTGAAATATGATATTGGTATCTTAATAGTGACTGCATTGAATCTATAAATTGCTTTAGGTAGTATGAACATTTTCATTATGTTGATTCTACAAATCAATCTATTCAGTATGTTTGTCCACCTCCTTGGGTCTTCCTCTATCTCTTTTTTCAATGTCCTGATGTTTTCTGAGTACAGGTCATTTAATTCCTTAGTTAAGTTTATTCCTAGGTATCTTAATTTTTTTTTGCTGCAATGGTAAATGGAATTTTTTTTTAGTTTCTCTTTCTGTGAGTTCATTATTGGGGTATAAAAAAACAGAGATTTCTCTGTGTTAACTTTGTAACCTGCTATATTTCCAAATTCATTTATTATGTATAGTAGGCTTTTGATGAAGTCTTTGGGGTTTTCTATATACAATATCATGTCATCTGTGAATAATGACAGTTTTACTTATTCTTTTCCAATTTGGGTGCCTTTTATTTTTTCTTCTTGTCTGATCACTATGTCTAGCACTTCCAATAGTATGTTGAAGAGGAATGATGAAAGTGGCCATCCATGTCTTACTCCTGATCTTAGGGAAATGGTTTTAGTTTATGCCCATTGAGTATGATGTTGGCTATAGGTTTGTCATATAAGGCTTTTATTATGTTGACGTATGATCCCACTATTACCACTTTGCTGAGATTTTTTCTCAAGAAAGTGTGTTGGGTTTTGTCAAATGTTTTTTGTGCATCTATTGATATGACTATGTGATTTTTATCTGTCCATTTGTTTATGTGATGTATCCCCTTTGTTGATTTTTGGATATTGTACCATCCTTGCATCCCTGTGAAAAATCTTACTTGGTGGTATTGTGTGATCTTTCTAATATAATGCTGGATCGATTTGCTGGGAATTTGTTGAGGATTTTAGCACTATGTTCACCAGGGATATTGGCTTATAGTTATCTTTCTTTGTGGTGTCTTTATCTGGTTTTGAAATTATGGTAATACTGGCTTCATAGAAAGGGATTGGAAGTGTGCCTTCCTCTAGAATTTTTTGGAATAGTTCTGAGGAGAATAGTTTTTAGTTCTTCTTTGAACGTTTCGTAGAACTCCTTTGTACAGCCATCTGGACCAGGGCTTTTGTTTGATGGAATGTTTTTTATTAGTGCTTAAATTTTTTTGGTAGTTATCAGCCTATTTAGATTTTTCATTCTTCCTGATTGAGTTTTGGAAGCTTGTATTTTTCTAAGAATGTGTCCATTTCGTCAAGGTTGTCCAGCTCTTTGGAGTAGAGTTGTTTGTAGTATATTTATTGATGCTTTGTAGTTAGGTGGGGTCTGTTTTTACTTCACCTCTTTCATTTGTGATTTTGTTTATTTGGGTCTTCTCTCTTTGTTTCTTGGTCAGCCTGGCTAGAGGTTTATCAATCTTGTTTATCCTTTCAGAGAACCAGCTCTTGGTTTCATTGATCTTTTGCATTGTTTTCTTGATCTCTATGTAGTTCATCTGCTCTGATCTTTATTATTTCCTTCCTTCTGCTTACTCTGGGCTGGTCTTATTGATCTCTTTCTAATTCTTTAAGTCGTAGAGTTAGATAACTATTACCATTTTTCTTGTATTTTGAGGTAAGCCTATAGAGCTATGAACTTCCCTCTCAGGACTGCTTTAACTGTGTCCCATAGATTTACGGTTCTTTTGTTTCCATTTTCATTTGTCACCTAGATGGGTTTTATTTCTCTTTGATCTCTTCGGTAACCCGGTCATTGTTTAATAGCATGCTATTTAGCATCTAAGTGTTTGATTTTTTAATTGTTTTTATTATAGTTTATTACTAATTTTATGCAATTGTGATCTGAGAAGATGCTTGATATGATTTCAATCTTCTTAAATGTGAAGAGACTGGCATGTGTTCCAATATGTGGTCTATCTTTGGAAATGTCCCATGTGCACTTGGGGAGAATGTATATTCTGAAGCTTTGGGGTGAAATGTTCTGAAGATGTCAATTAATCCATAGGGTCTAGTGAGGCATAGGATTGTTATTTCCTTGCTGATTATTTGTTCAGAGGATTTATCCAGTTGTGTCAAGAGGGTATTAAAGTCCCCTACTGTGATTGTATTGTTGTCGACCTCTCTCTTGATATCTTCCAGAGGATTTTTGGTGAATATGGGTGCTGCTGTCTTGGGTACATATATGTTTACCAGAGTTATATCCTCTTGTTGAATTGCTCCCTTTGGTATTCTGAAATAGCATTCCATTTCTTTTGGTATGGCCTTCACTTTGAGGTCCATATTGTCAGATGTATGTATTGCTACCCCAGCTTTTGTTTTGTTTTGTTTTTTCATTTCCATTTCCTGAAATTTATTTATCCCTTCACAATCAGACTGTGTGAGTCCTTTGTTCTGAGGTTGGTCTCTTGTAGACAGCAGATATATGGGTCATGTTTTGCCATCCATTAAGCTACCCTATGTCTTTTTATTGGAGCATTTAATCCATTGTCATTTAAGGTTATTATTGATAGGTACTTGTTTGTCACAATTTTTATTCTTTCTGCCTGTGTTCCTTATTTCCTTCGTATTTCTTATTTTTACAGCAGTCCCTTTAGCATTTCTTGTGTTGCTGGTTTTGTGGTAATAAACTCCCTTAGCCTTTTTTTTTTCTATGAAGCTCCTTTTTTCACCTTCAATTTTTAAGGATAGCCTTGCTGGGTATAGTATTCTTGGATTCAATCCCTTGCTTTGCATCTCTTTGTATATTTCATTCTATTCCCTTCTGGCCTGATGTGTTTCTGTTGATAAATGAGATGATCGTCTAATGGGAGATCTCTTGTAGGAAGCTCTCTGTCTCTCTCTGGCAGCCTTTAATATTCTTTGTTGTTGGTGTTTTCCAATTGAATTATGATAGGTCTTGGTGTCAGTCTTTTTGAGTTCATCTTGTTTGGGACTGTGTCCCAAAAAAACTTGTGTGAGATTTTTATCTTCCCAATATCAGGCAAGTTTCCTGTCATTATTACTTCAAACAGGTTTTATATTCCTTGCTCCGTTCCCTCTTCTTCTGGCTCCTCTATTATACAGATGTTGTTTCCTTTCCTGTTTTCCCAAATATCCCTTAGGCTCTCCTCCTGCTTTTTAAGTTTCTTTTTTCCAGTTTCTGCTCTGCTTGGGTGTTTTTTCCTACCTTGTCTTTTATCTCATTGATGTGATCCTCAGCTTCTTGTAGTCTACTGTTGATGCTTTCTATTGTGTTCTTCATTACAGTTATGTCATTCTTCATTTCTTCTTGGTTCTTTATCATTTCCTCTTAATTCTTACACATGTTATTGAATTTCCTTTCCATCTTTTTCAGTGTCCCTATGACCATTTCTCTGTATTCTTTCTCTGGCACATTGCTTGTTCCATTTCATTTACTTTCTTTTCTGATAATTCCTCCTTCTGTTTCATATGGGAGCTATTTCTTTATCTCCCCATTGTTACTCCATTCAGGGTGTCTGCTTATTTTGCCCACTCTCTACCACACTGACCAAAAAGTACAAGCTACAACTTGTCAAGACATGACACAGTGGGAAAAAACACACAAATATATTCACAAAATTGATAACTCCAATAAAGGTGACCACCATAGAAAAGAGAATTTGGGGAGAGAAAAGAGCACAAAATTATATTGAGAAATGGAAAAAAAGGTGAGAGAGAATGAAAAAAAAAGAAGTGGAAAAATATACATATATGGGTAGGAAACTCCCCAAAACAAACAAATAAAAAAATGCAAACAACAAACACCCAGAAAAAAAGGGGTGGAACTGAATCTGAAGAGGCAGGGCTTATTTCCAAAAGGTACAGTAAAGGAATTGAATGAATGAGGGACTGGCCATGGTTCAATATAAAGGAGGTAGAAAGAGAATGAGTGGATAAGAAGAAAAGCATAAACCAAAATAGTCAATAAAAAATAAATAATTAAAAATAAAATAAAATTTCCCCTGTCTTTAACCTATCTATCTATATTCATCTGTTTTTGGAAAGGAGAATGTAGTAGGAAGCAAATAGGCTTGAGTTTGTTAAGTGAAACTTATTACGTAATTAGGAGAGGAATAGAGCAAGTGTGGAGAGAAAAAACAACAGCATTAAAAATTGGCTATCAAAGAAAGAGAGAAGAGGAGCATGTATGGACTTAGAGTCGGGGAGAGGAAATTAGATATATAAGGAAACTGCTATAATAGTAATTCATCAATAAAGAGACTGCTATAATAGTAATTCATCAATAAAGCACATAAGGGGATCAATTTTTCGCAAGCAGTAAAAGGAAAGGAGAGAGAAAACCTAAAGCAGGAACAGGGGAAGAAAAACAAAATGAAAAAAGGAGGAGAAAGAAATGGTTGTAAAAAGTAATAAAATGATATAAAGTAAAATAATGATAAAAAAATAAAAACAGAATGCAGAACACTAATGCAGAAAAAAAATAAAAGGTTAAAAAAAGATTATAATAAATGAAAATAAAAATAAAGAAAAAATTACTTTTCTTTCTTAAATTAAGTCAAAAGATAAAAAATAAAAAAGTGAAGTTCATTAGCTTCAGCTGAGTTTTAATGTCCCATGGGGGCTGGTTTAAGACCCCTCTCTACTGCTCTGTCTGCTACCTCTCAGCTTTCTGTTAGTATTCAACACCATGTTGAAGTTCCTAGGGAACCACCACTCCTCTGTCAGACTCCACAGCCTTGGTTTCAGGCAGGAGGGATCAATTTGCCTGCTTTGTTTTTCTGCCTGCTTTCAGTTGTATTTACACTAGCATCTATTTCTGACATGGTCTCTAGGTGGCAGTGTCACTGTAGTAGTTTACAGGACCTAATGGCTCCTCAACCCAGTTGCCAAGGGCTCCTTGGGGGTATTCAGAATCCTTGTTTCCCTGCAGAGCTCAAGGCTGGATGTGGCTGCATTGCTAGGAAGGGCTGGTTGTGACCTGACTGTCTCAGAGCTGGATTCCTGGTTGCCTGTCCTTGCTTTGCTCCCCAGCCTCCACAAAATCATCTCCACCTGCACTGCAGCCTCAGTGAGTGTTTGTAATTGAAAGATCCTATGTACTGTGTTTATCAAGGAAAATATAAAGACAGACCAGCATATCTCTCCTGCAACCTCCCTCCCCCCACACACTCCCGCTCTGCATGGTCTGTGCAGAACTTAAGCCTGGCTTTCTGGGTGCAGCCTCCCAAGGCTGTGGGCTTATATCTAGAGTCCCCGGCTGCCAGTCCCCCAGGGATGAGGATTTGGTGCAGCACAATTTCCTTCTGACCCTCTAGTCCCATTTGCGGGAGTCTCTCTCTCTCCAGCCCAGATCCCCAATCCTACTCTTCTACAGTCCTTCCCATCCACAGATTGTCTCACCATCTGTGTTTAATTTGACAATTCAGGGTGGATGTTATACAATTCAGATGTTTCTTCTGTCTGCTCTGTGGGAAGGTGCAGGACACATCTACCTATTTGGCTACCATTTATTCTCCTTCACTCTTTTTTTTATCTTTATTGTTTAGTGTATTAATTACATTGTTTCCGCTTTTTTATCCCCCTATATTCTCCACCACTCTTAAGCCTTCCCCACAAACATTTTAGTAGCCTGCAGCTAGGGAGTATTATTGTCACAGCAGCTCTCTCCTTCATAATGGTGTGGCCTGTGCAGCAGAGGCGGCCACTCCAGGAGCAATTGTAGTGGTAGCAGATGTTACCAACTAGGGCAGTGAACAGCAAACTCATTAGTCAACAGAGCCCAATATCAACAGTACAAGGATTTAAACTTCTTTTGAGAGCCAATTTTTTTGATTTTTTTTATTGTTTAAAGTATTACAAATAGTATTATATATGTTTCTTTTTTTTCCCAATTGACGTCCCCACAGCCTCCCCTACGTCCCAGCACATGCTCCACCGCCCCCCTCCCCAGTGTCTTGTGTCCATTGGTTATGCTTATATGCATGTATTATACAAGTCCTTTGGATGATCTCTTACAACTCCCCACTCCCCACCCTTTCCTGCCTTTCCACTGTAGTTTGACAGTCTGTTAAATCCTTCTTTGCCTCTGTATCTATTTTCCCCTGTTTCTTTTCTTTAAAAATCTTGCATATGCAAACTAAAAACAAAAAAAAATATTTGAGTCTCAATTTCAATGTCAAATAGTTCCTTATGTGTACATGTCAGCAATATTTGGATTGTGGAGAAATGGTAGCAGTGCATGTCCCACCCTCTCTGGTTTTGTCCTGGGCAACCTGCAGTGATGCACAGCTGCTGACTGCTAGCATGGCAAGGATCCTCAGTGTCTTCCATCTCTGGACTATCTTTGTGATTGGAACAGACCTGTCAGTTCCTCTTTGTTGCAGGAATTCATATGGTCTTGGAGTTGTTTTCTGAAAATATACAAACATGTTATTGACCGAAAGTTAGTAAATGAATCTTTTATGTAATTTTAACTTGGGATTCTTTTTATTTTTGCCCAAATGATTTTGTTTTGGCTTATTTTGACATCATGTGTGTTTTTCATGGGTGTCCTGCTTGTTAGCATTACAAATGGAAATTAATTTTCTGAAGTAAGAATTTTCTAGATGTAATTTACTTACAGGGTATTTTTCCTTACATGATATCACCCTACTTCTCCCCAACCCCCTTTTTTGATTAATGGTGGCTTTTGGAAATTTTATAGTGTAGTCTTTTTAACTTTAAATTTTGATTTTTGCACAAAAATATGACTACTTTAGGTTCTTTGCATATTAGGCAATTTTATGATGAGATGAACTACTAATAGAAATTTTAATTAATATTTTGGGAACAGCTTTTTGCCCAGTACAATTAAATTTTCTTGAGTATTCATTTATTTCAATTGGCCACTTTAAATTAATCTGAAAACTTGGTTTCTATTTTACTGTGAAATTTAATACTCAAACAATAATCTTAGTTTAACCTGTAAATATTAGTGGAAAGGATTATTTGAATTCTTGAGTAGGCCCTGAACATTCCTGGTGCTACACTCCATTTAGATATAGGGCGACTGTTGCTGGCCAAGTTTCTGTAACCTGGGTCCCAATCTGAGCTTGGTATGGGAGGCAAAGCAGCCATGGAGGAGACCTCCCTCAGAAGGGGTGAGAGGTCAGGCCCCTGCAAGGTTAGGGGACTGAGGGTCTGTACCCCACCACCTCTGTTGACCTTTAAGTCCTCCAATGATGGCCTCTCTGTGACTGTGCCTATCTTAGTTTGTTTCTTTCCTCAGATATCTTACCTGACTCTGGCTAACCAGCTATTCTATGGAGCCAAGCAGGGGAAGTGAGGTTCAGTTTTGTTTCCTTGGTAGTCTATGCCCCTGTGGCCTACATGCTCAGCAGTTGTCTTTGGACCCCCTCACCTGCTGGTGGGGTACCTGTACTGCTCACATATCTCAGGGGACTCAGGTTTCTTCTCCAGGGAGGGCCAAGCTCACACCATTGGGCGAGAGACAGATCCCTGGTGCCAGCCACCCAGAGGCTTCAATCTCACCTTGAACTGAAAGCTCAGGCAAAAGCTGTGTGCAATTGGACTGTGAAAAGAGGGTCTCTCTTGGCAAAGGGCAAGTGGGGCCAATGCAGAATGTTCAACTGCCTTCCCAGTGGCTTAATTCCTTCTGAAAGGGATTAACTTCTTTCCTGTCCTTTTTTAAATTGCTGCCAAACATTCAAAGAATTAGTTTGTAAGTTTGTTTGCAATAATTGTAAAATATGCTGTTGTAAAATATCTAAAATTATAATGACATTGTAGATCAATATCATGTAAAGATATTCTTTGCTCTAGGCCATGTCAATTCAATTTCAAACTGGCAGTCAATTTTTTTATAACTTTATATAAACTTTTTCAAGGAGATAAAAACACAAATTACTTCAAGTGGTCAAATATATTGATTTTCAATTACAATCCTTTCTCTTTAGGTTATGGTGAACACTAGTGTGGATTAGACTTAATATTTTCTTTTATTTTATTCTAGAGACCCGTAGCAGGAAGATTCCTGAAAAAATAGGGCTTCTTGCAGCCTGAGCAAACTCCTTCCCATCTCAGCTGCCTCACACCCTTCTTTCTCCACTGCCTGCCTGCTTCCCTTCCTTCTCCCCTGGCCCACTTGCTTGCTTCTTCACAGCTTTTCTCCCTTCTGCAGTGCTTGCTTTCTGTCTATGCGATCTTGGTTGGGTTAATTTGCATATTCACTCTCATTGGCTGGTGGGTGTGGCTGGTGGGTGTAGCAAAGTTATGTTCAATTTGCATATTATTCTTTTATTAGAAAGGATATATTTTCTTACAATTTTTTCTTTAATTTTTATTTTTTACATATGTGTCCATATTCCCCCATTACTCCTTACCTCTCCCACACATGTTCCACCCCTCTGTTGTCTATGTCCATTGATTAGGCTCATATGTTTATACACAAGTCCCTCTGTTGATCCCTTCCCCTTACTCCCGCCACCCCCCAGTTACCCTGAAGTTTGACATTCTGATGGACATTTCTCAGTCTCTGGATCCATTCTTGTTCATCAGTCTATGCCTGTAATGGGCAACCTTTTGAGCTTGGTCTGTCAAAATTCGCTAAAAAAATGAGCATAACTCGGGTGGTTTGTCACTTTGAGAATAAATAATAATTGCGTGATACTTATAGTTTAAAAAACAAAAATTCCTAATTGTAATATATAACTGTATCTAATAAACCAAAAACTAATTATTTAACTTACCTGCTTAGTGACTTCTTTGTTCATCTATAAGTCAGTTTCTTTTATTGGGTTGATATTATTTAACTTGTGTGGTGTGCCAAGAACTAAGATAAGTGAGAGGGAGGGGAAATTCTTTAACTAACCTGCCTATTAGTGACTTTTCTGTTGCTGAATTTCATTGGCTAAACCTTGAATTGAAGGTTGGTATGTTGTACACTTCAAGCCCAAGGAAGTGCTAACTTCATCTGTCAATCTGTTTCTTTTGTTTGTTTTGATATTATTTAACGCTGAGAATAAGGTCTCACAAAAGTACGTAGAGGGAAAAATTGTGAGTAAAGCCATTGCTATATTTTTTCAGGGTGCTAAAAGTTTCTGGTAATCATTTACAGGCACTCCAAATTTCCTGTTCATAGTGGCACTCTTCTTGATTCACCAAGGGGCATGTTTCCAAATTCTCAATCTTTGACCTCAAGTTGACAAACACCTGAGCCCAGATGCTGTCTTGAAATTCTGCAAGTTGCATCTCCAAATCATCAATTTGCATCCATTGAAAACCATTTAATTCCAAACTACTGTAGACAACTACATCCGGATACTTAATTATTTTTATGGTCTGTTCTAGGCTTCTAAATTGATTAAAACTATCACTGAACTGGTCAAGTAACGAATCTAAAACATGCAGGTACTTTATATGTAAGGGTTCCATTTCATTTTGTACAGCTTCACTGGCCTTCTCAAAATACTTTGTTATTCCAGGAAAATACTTATAAGTTTTAGTTTTTACATCTCGCTTGAAAATTTTAAGTTTACTTTAAAAAGTTTTTATGTACCCAAACATAACCTCAATACTTTTGCCAAAACCTTGTAACTTTAAGTTCAGTTTATTAATATGAACAGAGAGATCTGTAAAAAATATCAGGGTGTTGACCCACTTATCATCATTTAGCTGAGAAAATTTTCCCAGATCCTTATCCTCAAGATATACAATAATTTCTTCAAAGCACTCCACAAATTGCTTAAGAATTTTGCCTCGGCTCAGCCATCTTACATTATTGTACATCAGCAGTCCACTATAGGTGGAATCAACCCCCAGTAAAAGTGCAGAAAATTCTCGCTTGTGAAGGGGGCGAGCAGCTACTAAATTAACTATTTTTGTAACAACTGACATTAAGTCATTTAATTCGGTGAATTCTGCCTTGGCACATAAAACCATTGTATGGGGAGAACTAAGATGGCGGCAAAGGCAAAACACCTATCTTGCCGTCATAATCAGCAATTTTAATACTACAACTTAAAGAAAGAACAAACACCTTCCAGAATCACCAGAAAGCTCGCCGAGTGAAAAATCCACAAATAAAAGTGAAGATAAGACACTGTGATCCAGAGGAGCGGGGGCGGACGGCGTTGAAAGATTCGCCCGGAGAGAGGTTTGGTGCGCGCGCCGCCGTGGAGAGGGCGGGAGGCTGAAAACCAGCCAGTTTTCTCGAACGGGGAGACAGAGGCGTCCCACTGACTGCTTCTCCAGTTCTGGGCGAACTCCAGAGAACCCACTATCACACGGGGTGAAAACTGGACAGTGGGAGGGCACGCCGAAGCTCGGGTGCTGCCGGGTCTCCCGGCTTGTGGAGAAGGCAGCTCGTGCGAACAGCTCAGCTGCGTGACGGCGCAGAGAGCGCACCGCGACTTGCCTCTCATTCGGAAAACCTTCAGACTGCTTTGTTTTATGATCCTGGGTGAGACATTGCACATGCAGACTCATTTTGGGAAAGTATGAATTCCTTGGCAACCGGCAGCCAGTGGAGCCCCGTAGCGGCTCTCTCTCAGAGGTGCTGGCGGCCATTGCCCCAGGCACAGAGTCCCTGGGGCCGCATAGGGCGGAGCTAACTCTGTCTGCTTGGCCCGGAGACTCCGCCCACCCAACCTGAGCACAGCTGAGCTTCACAGACAATTGGCCTGGAGGTCAACCCTCCAAGTGCTAACAACGATTAACCTGAGCTTAACTTCAGCAAGACTGTGCAACCCATATCCACCTCAGGTAACTGGGGAGGCTGAGCCACTGTCCCTTGTAGCACGTCTACCACACAAAGCTAATTGACCAACTCAGGGAAGCAGCCACCATGCAGCAACATGGAAAGGAATCAGATGTGAAAGAAATGGAGGAAAAAAAATGACTGGACATGGAATTCAGAACCACGGTTATAGGATTTTTTAAGAGGCTCCAACAAAAGATCGAGGCCTATAAGGAAATAAGCAAGACCACAAAGGAAATGAGTGAGTCCTACAAGAAAATG
Organism: Antrozous pallidus; assembly: GCA_027563665.1. Lineage (NCBI taxonomy): Eukaryota > Metazoa > Chordata > Mammalia > Chiroptera > Vespertilionidae > Antrozous > Antrozous pallidus. The sequence continues at coordinate 37,122,926 of CM050509.1, read as the reverse complement.
AACAACACCCTCCAGGATATAAACGAGAGCTGCAAAGAAATTATTAAGACCAACGTGGAAATGAAAGAGTCCTACAAGGAAATGAAAGAAACCCTCAAGGATATAAAGCAGACTCTCAAGGATATGAAAAAGGACCAACCAGAAATTAAGCATACACTGACTGAAACAAAAAATATTATACAAAGACCTGAAAGTGCCCTGGAGCACCCCAAGAACCAAGTTCAAGATTTGAAATACAAAGAGGTAAAATCCACTCAGCTGAAAAAGCAAGAAACCAAAAGAATCCAAAAAATTGAAGATAGTGTAAGGGGCCTCTGGGACAACCTCAAGCATACCAACATCCGAATTATAGGGGTGCCAGAAAAAGCGAGAGGCCAAGACAATGAAAACCTATTTGAAGAAATAGTGACTGAAAACTTCCCACACCTGGTGAAAGAAATTGACTTAGGATTCCAAGAAGTGCACCGAACCCCAATATATAGGAACCCTAAGAGGACCACACCGAGGCACATCATAATTAAAATGCCAAGAGCAAAAGACAAAGAGAAAATATTAAAAGCAGCAAGAGAGAAACAGTTGGTTACCTATAAGGGAGCACCCATACGGCTGTCAGCGGATTTCTCAACAGAAACGATGCAGGCCAGACGGGAGTGGCAAGAAATATTCAAAGTGATGAACAGCAAGAATCTACAACCAAGATTACTCTATCCAGCAAAGCTATCATTCAGAATTGAAGGTCAGATGAAGTGCTTCGCAGATAAGAAAAAGCTAAAGGAGTTCATCACCACCAAACCAACATTATATGAAATGCTGAAAGATATTCTTTAAGAAGAGGAAGAAGAAAAAGGTAAAGATGAAAATTATGAACAACAAATACACATCTATCAACAAATGAACATAAAAATCAAGTGAATTGATAGGCTGTTGAACAGGATAGACTGGTGAATATAACAGAGACATGGACATAGAGAGGGAATGGACTGACAATTCTTGGGGAGAAAAGGGTTGTGGGAAGTGCAGCAAGAGACTGGACAAAAATCTAGCAACAAGGGGAGAGGACAGTGGGGAGGGGGAGGTGAGGGTGGAGGGTGGGATAGGTACAGGTGGAGGGAAGCTATAGGGGGATAAAAAGGGGAAACAATGTAATTAATAAACTGAACAATAAAGATTTAAAAAAATAAAAAAATAAAACCATTGTATGGATAATACAATGAAAAGGCACAATCGGATGTCCAATAGCTTCCGTAAACAATTTGACAAATCGACTTTTTTCCCCAACATGTTGGTGCCCCATCAGTCCTCACTCAGACAACTTTAGAGATATCAATGCCTAGGTCAAGAAATGTTTGTATAACAACCTTACATATTTCGCTTCCTGATGTACTTGTTGGCAGTGATACTACATCAATGCTTCTCTCATTGTGAGACCATCATAATATTGACCAATAATGGCCAACTGAGCATGTGATGTGATATCAGAAGTTTCATCAAGAGAGATTGAAAAATATCTACAATTATTTATGTCTCTCCTTAATTGATGTTGTACATTTGTCTTCAGTCTCATTATTTGGTATTTTATGATATTTCTACTGAGTGGTAACTCAGATACTCTCTTAATAATTGCATCTTTATTCTGCATATCATGAAATAGAACTGGTGGACATCTTAGGAGTTTCTTTAATAAATTCCCCTTCACTGAGTGCTTTTACTTGCTGAGCTATGGAGTGAACAATGCTCAAACTTGTAGATGTTAAATCTGTAGAGCCTTTTATAAATTTAAGGATGGAATTAGATTGGCTCTTATAAAGGTGTAGCTGCCTGGAAATATATTCCTTCCTTTCATCCTCACTTTTTTTTCAAGAGCTGGGAATGATTAGTTTCAAAATGTCTATTTATATTCCACGTTCGGCTTACTACCATTTCAGTACATAAAACGCAAAATGATCTGCCATTTTTTTCTATAATGCCATACATCTCGGTCCATGTCTCTTGAAAGGGTCGACTACTGCTACTACTATCACTTCGTTTACTTAACTTTGGTTTTTCATTTTTTGGGTTCTCCATCAGGGGGGCAGTGACAGAAGATAGAATTATAGATAGCCTGTTAGCCCTGCAGGCAATTAGGGGTTAACTAGCCTAACTGTCCTCAAGATGGCACATGTAACTGTCTTTTAGGAAAGGGTAGGGTTAATAAGCAGAAATAGGAATTAATAAAGATGCACAACCGTAATAGTGGTGAAATGGAGTCTGCACTAAGCTGGAAAATGATGTTCTTTATATAAAACAAGGTGGCTGCTGCTATTTCTAATGGCCAGAATGGCAGCAATAGCACAGGCCCTTGCCTCTGCCAGTCTCCCCCTCACTTATCTCAGTAATGATGGTCAATTAGAAATCCATGACATGCCAGAACAGTAGGTTGGATGATTGTTGCTGTGGTTGTGTGGTTGCTGGTAATGGCGATCACAGGGCTGCCAGAGATGCATTACGTGGCTCCCTGCTCCACCAGCCAGAAGTGTGATCAAAGATCCCCTAACGGCCTAGCCTAAAGTCCCAGAACTGGATGCTCTGTGCTGGAGTTCTGTTGTTTTGGCCTATAGACCTATGGCACAGAGTGTCTACACTACGTTACAGCAAATGTTCATCCTGGGATACCGCACCTGGCAAGGCAGTAGGCCAGGATGAAACGTCCTTCTCGGCATGCAGCCCCATTCTTCTCTGTATGGAACGGCATATGGCCGCCTGTCATTGAAAAATGGCTATGCATATCAGTGCTGACAAGCATTTCATAGTTTTCCCATCACAGGTCTATGCCAGTCCTTATATTCCACAAATGAGTGAGATCAGGTAATATTTATCTTTCTCTGCCTGGCTAATTTCACTTAGCATAATGCTTTCCAGCTGCATCCATGTTGCAAATGGTAGGAGCTCCTTCTTTTTTTTACAGCAGCATAGTATTCCACTGTATTGATGTACCACCGTTTTTTATTCCACTCATCTGCTAATGGGCACTTAGGCTGTTTCCAAATCTTAGCAATGGTAAATTTTGCTGCTATGAACATAGGGGTGCATATATCCTTTCTAATTCGCATTTCTAGTTTCTTGAGATATATTGCTAGAAGTGGGATCACTAGATCAAATGGGAGCTCCATTTTTAGTTTTTTGAGGAAACTCCATACTGTTCTGCACAGTGGCTGTACCAGTCTGCATTCCCACCAGTCTGTAGTGCACTAGGGTTCTTTTTTCTCCACATCCTCTCCAGCACTTCTCATTTGTTGTTGAAAGCCATTCTGACAGGTGTGAGATGGTACTGCATTGTGGTTTCAATTTGTATTTCAACAGATAACTAGTGGCTTTCAGCAGGTTTTCATATGTCTCTGGGCCTTCCTTTTGTCTTCTTTCGAAAAGACTCTATTTAGGTCCTTTGCACATTTTTTTTATTGGTCATTTGTCTTCCTTTTATTAAATTGTATAAGTTGCCTGTAGATACTTGAGATTAAACCTTTATCAGTGATAACATTTGCAAATATATTCTCCCATACAGTGCGTTTTCTTGTTGTTTTGTTGATGGTTTTTCTGCTGTGCAAAATCTTTTTGTTTTGATGTAGTCACATTTGTTTACTTTCTCATTAGCTCCATTGCCCTAGGAGCAGTATCAGCAAAGAAGTTCTTTCAGCATATGTCTGAGATTTCTCTGCCTGTGGATTCCTCTAGTATTTTTATGGTTTCCCGTCTTATGTTTAAGTCCTGTATCTATTTTGAGTTTATTTTTCTGTATGGTATAAGTTGGTGGTCTATTTTCATTTTTTGCATGTATCTGTCCAATTTTCCCAACACCATTTATTGAAGAGACTGTCTTGACTCTATTGTATATTCATGCCATCCTTTGACAAATATTAATTGAGCATATTGGTTTGGGTTGATATCTGGGTTCTCTATTCTATTCCATTGGTCTATATGTCTGTTCTTGTGCCATTTGCAAGGCTGTTTTGCGAACAGTTGCTTTGTAATACAGCTTGAAATCTGGTATTGATATCCCACCTACTTTGTGCTTTTTTCTCAGGATTGCTGTGGCTATTCGGGGTCTTTTTTATTCCAGATGAATTTTTGGAAAGTTAGTTCTGGGTCTGTGAAATAAGCCATTGATATTTTAATGGGGAGTGCATTAAATTTATAGATTGCTTTGATTAGTATGGACATTTTAATGATTTTGATTCTCCTGATACATGAACATAGTATGTTCTTCCACCTGTTTACATCTTCCTCTATCTCTTTTTTTTTTCAGTGTCCTCTAGTTTTTTGCAAATAGGTCTAATACCTCCTTAGTTAAGTTTAATCCTAGGTATCTTAATTTTTTTTGGTGTGATGGTAAATGGAATTGCTTTTTTATTCTCTCTTTCTGTAAGTTCACTATTGGTGTATAGGAACGCCATAGATTTCTTGACATTAATTTTGTATCCAGCTATGTTGCGGAAATGATTTATTATGTCTATTAGTTTTTTATGGAGACTTTGGGTTTTTTATGTACAATATCATGTCAACTGCAAATAAGGACAGCTTTACATCTCCTTTCCAATTTAGATGCCTTGTATTTCTACTTCTTGTATAATTGCAATGGCTAATACTTCGAGTACTATGTCGAACAGGAGTGGTGAGAGTGGGCATCCCTGTCTTGTTCCTGTTCTTATGGGAAATGGTTGTAGTTTTGGCCAGTTTAGTATGATGTTTGCTGTGGGTTTATCATATATGGCTTTTATTATGTTGAGGGATGATCCTTCTATTCCCACCTTGTTGAGAGTTTTTATCAAGAAAGGGGGTTGGATTTTGTCCAATGCTTTTTCTGCATCAATTGATTTTACTATGTGATTTTTATCTCTCAATTTGTTTATGTGGTGTATTACATTTATTGATGTGCTAATGCTGTACCATACTTGTATTCCTGGGATAAATCCTACTTGGTTACAGCGTATGATCTTTCTGATGAACTGCTGGATCTGATTTGCTAGAATTTTATTGAGTATTTTGGCATCTAAGTTCATGAGAGATATTGGCATGTAATTCTCTTTCATTTCGCCGTCTTATCTGGTTTTGGTATTAGGGTGATGCTGGCTTGATAGAAGGAGTTTGGAAGTGTTACATCCTCTTAAATTTTCTGGAATAGTCTGAGGAGAATAGGTTTTAATTTTTCCTTGAATGGTTGGTAAAACTCCCCTGTGAAGCCATCTTGCAGGCTTTTGTTTGCTGGAAGCTTTTTGATGACTGCTTTATTTTCTTCTGTAGTTATTGGTTTATAGAGCTGTTTAGATTCTTCCTGGTTGAGTTGTGGGAGGTTATATTTTTCTAGGAATATATCCATTTCCTCCAGGTTTTCCAGTTTGTTGGAGAGAGTTGTTCATAGTATTTTTTAACAATACTTTGTATTTCGGTGGGGTCTATTGTTGTTTCACTGCTTTCATTTCTGATTTTATTTGTTAGGGTCCTCTCTCTTTGCTTCTTGGTGAGTCTGACTAGAGTTTCATCAATCTTGTTTATCCTTTCAAAGAACCAGCTCTGGGTTTTCTTAATCTTTTGCAATGTTACTTTGGTCTCTATGTTGTTTATCTCTGCTGTGATCTTTACTATTTCCTTCCTTCTGCTTACCCTGGGATTTTCTTGTTGCTCTCTTTCTAACTCTTTGAGTTTTGGGGTTAGATAATTTATTACCATTGTTTCTTGTTTTTTTTCCAGTAGGATTGTAGAGCTTTGAACTTACGTCTCAAAACTGCTTTCACTGTTTGATGACTGCTTTATTTTCTTCCATAGATTTTGGATTTTTGTGTTATCATTATCATTTGTTGCCACGAAGTTTTCTATTTCTTCCTTGATCTCTGGTAACCCAGTCATTGTTTAATAGCATGCAGTTTAGTGTCCTTTTGTTTGATTTCCTTGGATTGTTTTTATTGCAGTTGATTTGCAGCTTCACGCCACTGTGATATGAGAATATGCTTTTATATGATTTCTATCTTCTTGAATTTGGAGAGAATTTGCCTATAACCCAACATATAGTCTATCTTTGAAAATGACTCATGTGCCCTTGAATATAATGTATGTTCCATGGCTTTGGGATGAAATGATTTGAAGATGTCAATTAATTTCTCCTGGTCTAGTAATTTAGGATTAATGTGTCTTTGCTGATTTTTTGTTTAGAGGATCTGTCCAATGGTGATAGTGGTGTATTAAAGTCTCCTACTATGATTGTTTTGCTATCTATCTCTCCCATGATATTTTCTGTATTTGGGTGCTCCTGTATTGGGTGCCTGTATGTTTACCAGAGTTATTTATTCTTGTTGGATTGTTCTCTTTAGTATTATGAAGTGGCCTTCCTTATCTCTTGTTATGTCCTTCACTTTGAGATCTAATTTGTTGGATATAAGTATTGCGACCACAGCAGGTTTTTTTTCTTCATTTCAATTCACCTTAAGAAACTTTTTTCATCCTTTCACCCTCAGTCTGTGTGCGTTTTTTTTGTTTGTTTGTTTGTTTGTTTGTTTTTGAGGTGGGTTTCTTGTAGACAGCAGATATATCGGTCATGATTTCTTATCCAGTCTGTTATGCTATGTATTTTGACTGGAGCATTTAATCCATTTACATTTAAAGTTTTTATTGATAGATCCTTATTTGTTGCCATTTTTGTTCTGTACACCTGTGTTTCGTCCTCACTTCCTATTTCTTTTTACCGCAGACTATTTATTATTTGTTTCATTGCTGGTTTGTTGGTATTAAATTCCCTTAGTCCTTTTTTGTCTGTGAAGCTCCTGATTTGACCTTCAATTTTGATTGACAGCCTTGCTGGGTACAGTATTCTAGGATTCTGACCCTTCCTTTGCATGGCTTTGTATATTTAATTCCATTGCCTTCTGGCCTAATTGAGTTTCTGTTGAGAAATCAATTGCTTTTCTGATGGGGGTTTCTTTATAGGTGACATTCTGTCTCACTCTCTAGTGTCTTTTAAGATTCTTATTTTGTCTGTCAATGGTGTTTGCCAACTTAATTATCATGTGCCTTGACTTCAGTCTTTTGTGGTTCATTTTGCTTGAGACTTTGTGAGCTTCTTGGATTTGTGTGGGTTTTTTCTTTCCTATATCAGGGAAGATTTCTGTCATTATTACTCCCAACAGGTTTTCTATTCCTTGCTCAGTTTTCTGTTCTTCTGGGAGCCCTGTTATGCAGATGTTTTTTTGCATCATGTTTTCCCAAAGTTCCCTTAGGCTCTCCTCCTGCTTTTTAGTTTTTTTTCTAGAAGTTGCTCTACTTGGGTGATTTTTCCTATCTTGTCTTCTACCTCACTGATGTGGTCCTGTGCTTCTTCTAGTCCTCTATTAATGTATTCTATTGAGTTCTTCACCACAGCAATGTCACTTTTCATTTTCTCTTGGCTCTTCTTCATTTCCTCTTGGTTCTTCTTCAATCCCTCTTGGTTCTTACTCATATTGTCAAATTTGTCTTCCATTCTTTCCAGCTACCTTATGACCATTTCTCTGAATTCTTTCTCTGACAGGTTGCTTGCCACCATGTTGTTTACTTACTTTACTGGTGAGGCTTGTTTTTCTTTCATATGCGGGCTATTTCTTTGTCTCCCCGTGGTCTCTCTTCTCCGTGTATCTGTTTATGTAGTTCCCTCTCTCCTGCGTTGATTTAAAGACATAAAATACAACACAACCAAGTGAAAATCATAGGCACTGAACAGGAATGTATTCACGGTATTGGTAACTCCAAATAATGGTGATTGCCAGAAAAAGGCAAATTAGGGGATAGGTGAGAAATAAGAGAGAGAAAAAGAAAACACACACACACACACACACAGAGAGAGAGAGAGAGAGAGAGAGAGAGAGAGAGAGAGAGAGAGAGAGAGAGAAGAAAAACAGAAATGCCAAAATGAAATTGGAAAAATGGAGGGGAACAAAAGAAGCAGGTAAGCAAGAAAAGAAAGAGAATAATAAAGGAAAGGGGAACAAACTACAAATATGGGGAGAAAACTCCTATGAGACAGCCTCTATTTCCAACATATGCCAGCAACAAGTACCTTTAGATTAATACAAAGTACAAACAACAACTAATATCAACAGAGGTGAGGGAAAACAGAAGCAAAAATGTAACAAAATACAAAGCAAACAACAAGAAAAAATAAAAAAAAGAAATTAAAAGAAAAGAATAAGCAAACCAATGGGTAAGAAGCATAAAAAATCGATATAATCAAAAGTCAAGTAAATGACAACAACAGGAGAGAGAGAGAAACAATTTAGGATAGTGAAGACACAGAAGCGAGAGGTATGCATGGTCTTGGAGCAGGGGGTCAGAGATTAGATATATAGGTAGGGTGAAATTTTAACAGGGGGCAAAAAGAAAGAATAAGGAAAATCTATAGCAGGAAAAGGGTAAGGGAAACAAGACAGCAAATGGGGAAAGGTTAGCAAGAGAGTGGTGGCATAAAGGTGGAGTTGAGATAGAGTAAGAGATGCTAAGGGAAAGATGAAAATAGACTGTAGAACACTAATCCCAAAGTAGAATAAAGAGCAAATTAAATGACACTTTAAAAAAAGTTGAAATAGTAGTAGTAATAACATTGATTTCTTAATTTGTGTTACACAAGAGTCAATTGGTGATTCAGTCCCTGGGTTGCAGTGTTTCTGGATTGACCTCTGGGTCTATTGATCCTCTCTAGCCTGAACTAACATCTTGATATCCCTGTGGTACTCAATACTGATTTGTGGGTTTGGGCTAACCCAGTCTCTAATGGTGACTTCCTGCTCTGATCCCCTGGTTCCAGAAAAACAGCTCTCCCCTGAAGTCTCCCAGGTGTCCCCCAGCAGGTGATCCTATGCTCTGGGCTTAGTACCCAGAAGCACAGATTTGGAGAGGAAAAAATTCAAGTATGCAAACTCCGCTTCTGCATGTATGCTTGCGGAAACCCTTTTCCCCCTTGGGTTTAGCAGCCAGCACACTTCTAAAATTTTGGGGATGTCCTTTTTTGTCAGATCTAAATGGGCTGCTTTCTAGGGATCCCTTCTGTTATCAGCTCTGAAGACCCCCTTCCACATTCATGGATCTCACCAGCCCCAACAGCCACAGATTTTTTTCAGGTGCAGACTTTCCCTGTACCTCCAGCTCCCTCGGTACACAAGTTTCTCTCCCTTGCTGGGAGTAAGGACTCAACCCAATCCCAGGCCAAAGCTGACCTTGCAGTGGTGGAGTGCAGAGCTCCTCTCGAGAGCCAAATTTTTTAAACTTAACCTTCTTCTAACAACACTTCTTCAAAATATACTCGCGCAGGCCATGGTATTTTGTGGAAAAGCCACACTCAAGGGGCCAGAGAGCCACATGTGGCTCAGGAGCCCTAGTTTGCCAACCAGGGGGCAAGGGGATTCTGGTCTTCCAGACACCAAACGTCCTGGGGAATATAGCTGCCCTCACACACACACAAACAGACATACCCTCCACATGTCCACACACTCTCCTTTCACTCCCTCACTCAAACTCTCTTTCTTACTGCCATCCTGTTGGCTGACATCTTGGAAAATAGATGTATATTCTTCCTATAATAATTCTGTAGGTAGGGACTATTACAATCTTCATTGTATGTATACTTGAGGAAACATAGGCACAGAGAGGTTAGGTCACTAGCTTAAAGTCACACAGCCAATAAGATGTGAACCATGTACTTACCCAAGCCTACAGGAATCCTAGTTATTGGTTGAGTTATGCTGAGATCAAGGGAGAATCTGACCCAGCCACATGAAGAAGGGAGGCAGCAGGTACATGGAACATAGTAGCAACCAAGGACAGTTACATTCCTATGTGATTTTATTGGAAGAAATATTTTTTAAATGTGTGATCAGGGAGGGGAGAGAATTGCAAAGGGAGAATGTTCCAGAGATAAGCAGCAAGTGTTTTCTAGGCTTTGTTCACTCAAAAGTTTGTGAGATGTAGAGCAAATATATGTGGCCCTGGTTTGTTCTGAGATCAAATTTTACTCATTGGATGAGGACAAATTTGACATGTGGAAAGGTTACCCTCAGCCCTATAAGAGTAGGTGCCTCAGCTTCCTACAGAGACCGCCCGGTCTCTGTTGACATTTAGTGGTCACTGAGGCATATCACAACCAACAAGGACTATGTAAATAACTTCAAGTTGGGAGCAGAGAACATAGCAGGGTTCTTTTTTGTATTATTGAATTCATCGGGGTGACATTGGTTGATAGCATGTTATAGATTTCAATTGTAAATTCTATAATGTATCATCTATATATTTCATTGTGTGTACACCACCCAAACTAAATCCTTTTGGTTCAGCCAGGAGGGCGGGGACGGCAGGTGCACCTTGTGGCCAGATCCACCTTCAGCTCCCTAACCACCCTAGGGCTGGCCCATTGTACAGGCAACCCTCAGATGTCAGCTGCCCAGCTGCCTAGAGCCACCCAAGACTCAAGTAACCACGGCCAGCTAAGGCTTGCACTGCCAGCATTGGCAGCAGCAAAGGTATGATAAGGGCATTGCCTTCCCCTGATTTCTGGGTCACCTCCTGCCCCTGAGGGCTCCTGGATTGTGAGAAGGGGCAGGCTGGGCTGAGGGACCACCCCCTCCAGTGCATGAATTTTCATGCACCGGGCCTCTAGTAGGTTTATTATTTACAAAAGATTGCAAAAATAGTACAGAGACTTCCCATATCTCCTTGTCCATTTCCCCCTATTATTAATATCTTACATTCGTATGGCACATTTGTCATAATTAAGGAACTGATACCTCAAGTCCACATTTTATTCAGATCTCCTTAGTTTTGACCTAATGTCCTTTCTGTTCCAGATTCCCACTCAGGATATCATATTATACTTAGTCATCATGTTTCCTTGGGTTTCTCTTGTCTGTGACAGTTTCTCACACTTTCCTTGCTTTTGATTAACTTGATCATTTTGCCTAATGATGGTCAGGTAATTTACATAATGTTCCTATATTGGGACTTGTCTGTTGTTTATTTTCATGATCAAATGGAAATTAGAGATTTTGAAGAGGAACATCACAGAGGTAAGGTGCCATTTTTCATTACATCATATCAAGGGAACATACTGTTATCAACATAAGAAGCATCCAAACCTGTAAAATTTTCTGAGTCAAACTGATGACAAGTGCCAGAAAACAAAATGTCTACAGATTGAGAAAATGATCCAGAAAATGGTAGTTTTGCACCTTACTGTATACTTCAGAATCAAAGGGCATGACATAAGGGGGTTACATGAAATTCATTAGTGATAGATTAGGGAGGCAGGAGAAAGCAAAAGGGGGAGGAGAATCTCTGATATAGAATAAAAGGTAAAACTAATAGACATAAACTTTTTTTACATTAGTGGATGGTTAGCAGTCAACAATCAACATGATAATAATAACAATGAGGGGATTTGTGGTCTCTGCTCTGGAAAGGTGGTTGTGCTTTGAGGCTAGTGGTGGGGGTGAAGGAGGTCACTTTCATATTCCAAAGTCACTGTCATTAGGTATGTTATCAGAGATAAAAAAGACAACAGACAAGCTCAGTTAAGGTTAAGATTGATCTTTGTTAGGGAAAAATATCAGCCTGGGACATGACTACCTGCCATGAACTGCTTTTAGTTAGAAAGTTTCCATTGTATACCATTCTATGTGGTTACTTTAGGTCTCTGAATTTGTAAGGCTGCCATGCAGGCCTCCCCCGAGCTTGTGAAGTTTAGTATGTGGCCCATTTTTTATCCACACTGTCAATATAATCTTAATCCTTGATCGCCTGGCTGGGGTAGTGTTTGCAAGTTTTCTCCACTGTGAAGCTTCTTTCTCCCTCTTTCTCTCTCTTACTGTATTTTTTAGAAGAAAGTTGCTATGAGCAGCTCACCTTAGAGAGCAGAGAGTTTGCTCTCCCTCCTTGAAAGCTAAATATATAAATTATTTGGCATTGTTTTGCATGGAATATTTTCCATTTTATTTCATTTACTTATTCAAATATGGATTCATAAATACATGTATTTTATACTTTAGGTTATAATCCAATACTAAATTTTGTTGCTGAAAGTATAGTTTTGTCAGTGGGAGCTCTTTCTCTTGACTTCTATGTCCCATTGACAAACATCTATCTATATGATTTTTTGAAGTACTTTCAAATTTTCTGACACTACAAGATACTTCAGGTTCATCTTGTATATTTCCTGCCCTAGTCCTAGAAATAGCCAATTCTCTAAAGTGCCCTGGTTCTTTTTATGGGAAAATGCTATAAGAAACCTAGATCTTAGTAGTAGATGTGTTCATTGCTACTGGACTGGTTGCTTTGTCTTTTTAAAACAAGTGAAATGCAGTGCAGATATCTCTGAATCTGACCCAAACCATCACTGACCCTTCATGTATTTCACAATCTCATTCGAACAACCCCTAAACTCTCATCATTTATGTAAATTCAGAGCTTTATGCTACTTAATATATGGCAAACAAATATTTTGGATACTTATCTCATCACTAAGAGTGTGTAAATATCTCTGTATTTCACAGCCAAATGAACATCTATCCCCATCACTCCTTCCTAGAACCCACCTTATCTGCACCATGCACTGCTTTTCTAATGAAGTAATATATATATAGTATTCATCTGTAGCATATCCCTTATCCTAACACTCTTCAACATCTCATCCACTGCTGATGTGGTCTCTATCCATGATCTCTATCCTAATTGAATACCTTATCTTATGTAAAATCAGTACAGTGGAACCTCAGTTCTTGAAACTGATTCTTTCTGAAAGGCTGTTTAAGAAGTGATCTGTTCAAAAACCAAATCATCCCCCCCTTAGAAATAATATAAATTGAATTATCTGTTGCAGACCTTTAAAGGATTTCGTTTTAACTCTTTATATACAGCACATGTCTAATGTACTGTTTAATCTATAAGTAAACACTCCTTTTATTAACTTTATCAAACTGCCCTCTACTGATCTTAAACTGATCACTTTGAGCACTCTTTCCAGGGGCCTCTTTCAGGAGGTCAGTATGCAGCATCTTCACTTTTTCACAAATCATTGCCTCCAAAATGTTATCAGCAGCTAAATGCTTTTCATTTATCTAAATCAATAACAACTTTTCTACCTCTTCAATGGCCTGTAATACTTGTTTCATGAGCACTTTCAGACCTTTAGCAACATCAGCACTCTTGATGGCCACCTTATGTTTTAAAATTGTGCTAATAATTGATTTTGCCATGCCATGAAAACAACTACTTTGCAATTATTTATTTTAAAGCTATATAGTTCTCACAATTTTTCTTTTCACTTTGCTATCACTAACCTTCTCAGGACTCATGGTGACTTACTGCATATATCTTATATAATAAAAGGCTAATACACGAATCAACTGAACAGCAGAATGAGTCATTATGACATGCACTGACCGCCAGGGGGAAGATGATAAATGCAGGAGCTGCCCACTGGTGATCAGTGTGCTCTCAAAGGGAGCTCAAGTTATCCAGAAGCTGGGCTCATGGCTGGTGATGCAATGGTGGTGGCAGAAACCTCTCCTGCCTCCATGGCAGCTCTAAGTATGTCCGACTGATGGTTTAGGGAGAGGGCATAGGCCAGGCTGAGGGACCCCCCCTCCAAGTGCACGAATTTTGTGCACTGGGCCTCTAGTTTAATTATAATAAGCATCAACAAAAGCAAAAAAAAAAAAAACACCCACAAGAATATTCATAGCACAATTCCTGAAATGTTAACAGCATGAGTTTTAGTGGTAAACTGACTCATGCTTGTGCATTCTCTCCTTTTTGGTCATGCTGAGATATCAGCATGCAATGGTTTTCTGGTTGAGAACCAAAGTTTTGTTTGACAACTGAGAAATTTTTCCATGAGCAGGTTGATCAAGAACTGAAGTGTTCAAGACAGGACATTAGAGAACCAAGGTTTGGCTGTGCTTTCAATTAATTATATTAAAAACAGACATTCCGAACCCTCACAAAATGCCTGATTCATCCCATCCATAACTTTTCTCCTAACAGCCATATAATAGTCATCATAATAAAAATGTTGGTTTATGAACAACTAATGTGAAAAATGGACACACATGACCATCCACCCATCACCAATAATCACTTGATTCATTACTTCTTCCAAGCTCCTTTTCACTTTAAATGTCTATGTAATGTTCAAAACAACATCCTTGATTCTATTTCATCATTGACCCTGATGCCATCTTTATCTCTCACCAACTATTTCACACACACCTTCTTATTATCCCCAGTAATGCCAGAGTTTGGGTAATTAGCAATATGAGAAAGAAATATTTTTTTTTTGAATCTATCTCTAATTATTATTATTTTTTAAAATCATCACCCATTGATTTTTTGAGAGAGTGGAAGGGAGAGGTAGAGACAGAGAGAGAAACACCGATGTAAGACAGACACATTGATTGGCTGCCTCCTGCACATGCCACACCCATGGCCAATGACTGAGCCTGAAACCCAGGTATAAGTGCCCTTGACTAGAATTGGACCTGGAACCACTCAATTTGTGGACTGATGCTCTATCCAGTGAGCCAAAATGGCTAGGCCTGACATTCTATTTAAAATCACTCTTTTTTTTTTTTACTACTAGTAATGTTATAAACAGAAACCTCCAATCCTCACTCATACCATTGAGAGCAGCTATATAATTCTTGCATTGAAGTAAAACCACTACTTTATATAAGCAAACATCCCCCCAAAAGAACCTCTGTGATCCTCATTATATAAGATCCTCATCCATCGCTAGCCCTTACATCACATCTGGCACTCAATCTTCCTAATTTTTCTGTTATTCCTGATAACCATGCTATTCTATGTACTATGTAAATTCCCAATTTCCAAAATGATCAAGTAATGTAACAAAATAATATATTCTTATATATTTGATGCTGACTTCATTCTAGTCTCACACATCATCATTTACTAATAAATAAAATTAACTAGTTTTAAAAATTAAGTAATGTGAGGAACAAGTATGCCTGATCCTCACCACATCCCCAAAACAAAAATCCATGACCTTATAATCTCTGTAAAAATCATTTTTTAAAATTAACAAATAAAATTCAAAATAGTTTTCCTCAACCCTTATTCCATCTCTGGCTCATTCCTCTTTTCTGACACTTCATAGCTTTTCATTATCACATCCCTACACTGACAAATGGCCTTAAATTTACCTCATTCTTATAACTTTTTACCTAAATCCTCTATGCTATATCTTGTTCTATTTTTAATTACTATTATTTTTAATTGGTTTCTGAGAATAAGGGAAAGGGAACGAGAGATAGAAACACGAATGTTAAGAGAGAATCATTGATTGGCTACCTCCTGCATAACCCCTACTGGTGATAGAGCCTACAACTCACACATGTGCCCCGACCAAGAATCCAACTGTGGTCTCCTGGTTCATAGGTCAACCCTCAAACACTGAGCCACATCAGCTTGGCAGTATATTCTCTTTTTAAAAATACTTACTCAGTTTATCATTTATTTATCAGATGCATATATTACCATCACAATTTTATCAACAACAAGGAACATTTATAAGTAACCTTTATTCAATACTGAATGAAGAAATGATAACACATTCTTTATCATTGGTCTTTGGGTTTTCCACTTCTAGGAATATATCCTAAAAACCCATAACACCAATCAGAAAGAATGTATGCACCTGCATTTCAAAGCAGCACAATTTACAATAACTAAGATCTATAGATAGCTCATATGCCCATTGTAGATCAGTGGATAAAAAACAACAACTGTGGTATGTTTATACTATGGAATACTATGAAGCAATAAGAAAGAAGAATCTCTTACTCTTTGATACAGCATGGAGGAACCTGGAAAATATCATACTAAGTGAAATCAGTCAGAGAAAGACAAGTATCACATGATACCATATGTGGAATTTATGCAACAAAATAAACTGATGAACAGAGTGGATCCAGATGGTCAAGGCTCAGATAACCAGGGCCAGCCGAGGCTTGCACTGCCAACAGTAGCAGCAGCAGAGGTGTGATGGGGACATCACCTTCACCTGATCACCGAGTCACCTCCCACCACTGAGGGCTCCCAGACTATGAGAGAGGGCAGGCCAGGCTGAGGGACCCTCCCCTCTACTGCATGAATTTTCATGCACTGGGCTTCTAGTTATATAATAAATGTAAAAGAGCAGAATACAGTAGCTCAAACATCAATGGTATACCTATTGAGTTCCTGTGATTTTGAGTATCATTTCTTTACTGTTTTGTATTTGCTCAATTTACTGATTATTTTGCAGTTGCATGTTATTCTCATTACTTAATCAGTAATAAAGAGATGCTATGAGATTTAACTGTAAAATAAACCACCCTATTGCTCATGAATAGTTAATGATATTTGCAAGTTCACACCGTCCGGTGTTGAGTCAAAAATGCATGGCACCAAACTCCACTTGTGACCAGGATGGATTTGAAGAAAAGAGGTGGAAATGTTTATTTTGTGTTTAGCATTATGCTGGGGAATATAGGGATATAATGATGCTAGGTAGACTAAATCTATTTAGCTCTCCTAAATAGTTGTATATCATGTTTATAATATTTAAAATAGCATACTCATCAAACTACTAATAATGGTTCCCTTTGGAAAGAAGACTTTGGGATAAAGGGTTCTCATTTGTTCTTAGTAGATTGTGCATGCCAAGAGATTTTCCCAGACACTAATAATATATTCATAATTTGAGAACCAATCCAGAACAAATATGTGCAGAAATAATTATTGACATAACTTTATTTGTTGATCGTTTGACACCTAATGTATTTATATTCTCCACCAAGAAAATAAGAGGATTCTAGACATCCATATTTTGAAAATCCTTGGCTGCTTTAGACAGCATTACTTGTGCCCTCAATCCACTGGATACATGGATAATGTATCTGGTAGTTTTGTAAACAGGTATACTTAATTCTAAGAAGTGTATAAAGGTAAGAGGCAATATTAGAAATACAAAGTATCCCAAAGAATAGTCAATGTTTGCAAACAATTTAAACTATTATCAGTGAATAAAGCATGGCTGAGCAGTCGAAGCACAAGGAAAGTGGGATTTTAGATTAAAAGGTATATAAACAGAGGAAATATGTGACAATCTATGGCAAATAAACTTTAAAAGTTACTTTTTTATAGTCATGATTCAGGTGCCATTTATTTTTTGGCTTTATAATTTTTCAAAATGTGAACAGATTGTCAACAGCAGGTGTTACTCTTTTAATTCCTCAGGTAGATCTCTTTTTAAAAAAATATATATTTTATTGATTTTTCATAGAGAGGAAGAGAGAGGGATAGAAAATCAGAAACATCGATGAGAGAGAAATATTGATCAGCTGCCTCTTGCACACCCCCCACTGGGGATGTGCCCGCAGCCACAGTACATGCCCTTGACCAGAACCGAACCTGGGACCTTTTAGTCCGCAGGCCGACGCTCTATCCACTGAGCCAAATCGGCTTCGGCTCAGGTATCTCTTTTTAGAATAAAATCAAAAGACATTTCAAGCTAGAGAAAATATCTTATCTAGTAAAAGAGTAGTACGCAAATTAACCATCACTCTACTACACCCACAAGCCATGCCACCAGCCACACCCATGAGTCAATCAGGAGCAAGTATGCAAACTAACACCAACCAAGATGGCTATGGGCACAGAGCGAGCAGGAGGGAGGCTTGGGTTTCCCCAGTGATTGAGGAAGCCAAGCTTTCAACACACTCTGGAGGGCCTCAGCCTCCACTCAAGGCTACAAGGTTTCAATTACAGAAGATAAATAAATACCAACAGAAATGGCAGCAGCTAGGGAGCTGGAGAGAGTAGGAGTCTAGGATTGCCCCAGTGATGGAGGAAGCCAAGCTTCTGCAACTCCACCCTGTCTTGGGGTCCTCTTAAGGCTACAAAGTTTCAATTATAGAAGATAAATAAATACCTGCCACCATGAAGTGAGCAGGAGGCTAGGCTCTGCTCCAGGCTACAAAGTTTCAATTGTAGAAGATAAATAAATCCCAGATACCAAGGCCTCCACTTGGGTCACTGAGGGGCATGGCCAGCCTGCAAACCACCACAGGACCCTTTCCCAGGCCACCCCACACCCCAAGGGAACCCCCACCCTGGTCTGAGACACCCTTGAGGGCAAACCAGCTGGCCCCCACCTGTGTACCAGGCCTCTATCCTATCTAATAAAAAGGGTAATATGCAAATTGACCATCACTCCAACACACAAGATGGCTGCCCCCATGTGTTCAAAGATCCTGCCCCCATGTGAACACAAGATGGCCACCACAAGATGACCAGCAGAGGAGGGCAGTTGGGAAGAACCAGGCCTGCAAGGAAGAGCAGTTAGGGGCAATCAAGCCTCCACAGGAAGGCAGTTAGGGGTGACCAGGCTGGCAGAGGCGGGAAGTTGGGGGTGACCGGGCCTGCAGGGAAAAGCAGTTGGGGGGGGGCATGCCTGCAGGGGAAGGCAGTTAAGGGTGACCAGGCCTGCACAGGAGGGCAGTTAGAGGCAAACAGGCTGGCAGGGGAGCAGTTAGGCATCAATCAGGCTGGCAGGGGAATGGTTAGGGGGTTATCAGGCTGGCATGTAGAAGTGGTTAGGGGCAAGCAGAAAGGCAGGCAGGCGAACATTTGGGAGCTAGCAGTCCTGGACTGTGAGAGGGATGTCTGACTACCCATTTAGGCCCAATCCCAATGGGCAGTCAAACATCCTTTGTGGGGTCCCAGATTGGAAAGAGTGCAGGCTAGTCTGAGAGATATCCCCCCACCCCGTGAACAAATTTCATGCACTGGGCCTCTAATATATTGATAAATGACCATGCAAGTAATAGAAGGTTATGCAGGATACTTTGTATAAAATTACAGCCACATGAATCAATGTATAATTGGGAAGAAACAAATGTGTATCCAGTAGTTTGCTTTCCTCCATTTTTTTTTTCATTTTTAACATGTTTCTTTGTCTCCACATTTCGTTTCCTGTGTCTGTTTCTACATATTGGGTAGAGTTGCTATGTCTCCTTGAGTTGGTAGAGTGGCTTTGTATAGTAGGTGTTCTATAGGCCTAGTGGCTCAGACTCTCTAGTCACCTGAGCTGGGAACTCTATGTGTACCCCTTTGTGGGTTATGGGAACAGTTTTGCTATAGTTGAGAATTGATTGCTGTTGGTGTCACTGGAAAAAAATTGACCTCCAGGCCAATTGGCTGTGAAGACTAGCTGTGATTACATACATTAAGAGAGTGGCAGAGGAACACCAAGATGGTGGCATAGGTGAACACCTATTGTTCTGCCCCGCACAACGATTTAGGAACTACAACATAACAGCAGAACAGACAGCACCCAGAATCGCCAGAAAGCTGGCTGAATGAAAACTCCACTAACTGGAGTGGAGGTGGGACACTGAGACTCAGGAGCGGTGGGAGGGCAGCCTTTCAGACGGAAACAGGTTAGGAGCCGTCCTGGTCATGCGTGCGCGGGCTGGGGCTGGAGCAACAACCCGGTCCCACTGCCCGGATTCCCCAGCACCAGGCGAGGTCCGTCCCACTGCCCGGATTCCCCAGCACCAGGCGAGGTCCGTCCCACTGCCCGGATCCCACAGCGCCAGGCGAGGTCCGCCAAGGTCCGGGGGACACACACTGGAAGCGGGGTGCGGCAGAGGCTCCTGAACTGGGAGTTTCCGCAAAAGGGTCGCACAAACCCGCGACTTGCCCCCTGGAAACTTGTCTCCTGGTTCCGGAAACCATTTATTTTACAATCCTGGGCTAGACTTTTGGTGTGCAGGCACATTTGGGGAAAGGCGGAGTGGTCTGGCAAGGGGAAGAGACTAGCGGCTTTCTCTTGGAGGTGGCTGCAGGCATCCCCATCCCACAGAGACCCGCACGCGAGAGCGCCACATAGGACGCAGCTGACGCTGATGCTGCCTGCGCAGCTCAGAGACTCCACCCATCCAACCTGAACACAGTCTCCCTTCACAGCCAATTGGCCTGGAGGTCAAACCCTCCTAGGGCTAACAACAACAAGCTGGGTTTAAATTCAAAAATACTGAATAGAACCCATAAAGGATTGCAGTAAGCGCACCCACCTCAGGTAAATGGGGAGGCTGAGCCACTGTCCCTTTGAGGATATCCACCACATAAAGCAACCACCATGCAGAGATATGGAAAGAAAGCAGGTGTGAAAGAAATGGAGGAGAAAAGACGACAAGACATACAGTTCAAAACCACGGTTATAAGGCTTTTCAAGAGGTCCTACAAAAGGCCGATCAACTTAATGAGAATTACCAGGAAATAAACAAGACCAACCAGGAATTGAATGAGAATTACAAGGAAATGAACAAGAACCTCAAGGAAATGACTGAGACCCTCAAGGAAATGAACAAGACCTCTGAGGATATGAACCAGACCCTCATGGATAAAAAAAAGGACCAACTAGAAATCAAGCTTACACAGACTGAAATAAAAAATATTACACAAAGTCCTAAAAGCAGTCCAGAGGGCCAGAAGAACCAAGTCAAAGATTTGAAATACAAAGAAGCAAAATCTACTCATCTGGAAAAGCAAGAAACAAAAAAAAATCAGATAATTGAAGATAGCGTAAGGGGCCTCTGGGACAACCTCAAGCATGCCAACATACGAATTATTGGGGTGCCAGAAAAAGAGAGAGAGCAAGTTAATGAAAACCTACTTGAAGAAATAGTGACTGAAAACTTTCCCCACCTGGTGAAAGAAACTGACTTAAAAGCCCAAGTAGTACACAGAACCCCAAAATATAGGAATCTGAAGAGGACCACACCAAGACATAACATAATTAAAATGCCAAGAGCAAAAGATAAAGAGAGAATATTAAAAGCAGCAAGAGAAAAACAGTTGGTTACCTACAGGCGAGCACCCATATGATTGTCAGCGGATTTCTCAACAGAAATGATGCAGGCCAGACGCGAGTGGCAAGAAATATTCAAAATAATGAATAGCAAGAATCTACAACCAAGATTACTCTATCCAGCAAAGCTATCATTCAGAATTGAGGATCAGATAAAGTGCTTCGCAGATAAGAGAAAGCTAAAGGAGTTCATCACCACCAAACCAATATTAGATGAAATGCTGAAAGATATTCTTTAAGAAGAGGAAGAAGAAAAAGGTAAAAATATAAATTATGAACAACAAATACACATCTATCAACAAATGAACATAAAATTCAAGTGAATTGATAGGCTGATGAACAAGATAAACTGGTGACTATAACAGAAACATGGACATAGAGAGGGAATGGACTGACAATTCTTGGGGAGAAAAGGGTTGTGGGAAGTACAGCAAGAGATTGGACAAAAATCTTTCAACAATGGGAGAGGACATTGGGGAGGGGGAGGTGAGGGTGGAGGGTGGGATAGGTGCAGGGTAGAGGGGAGATATAGGGGGATAAAAAAGGGGAAAATGTAATTAATAAACTGAACAATAAAGAAAAACAAATGTGAAAAAAAGGGAGAGTGACTGTGCAGGAGACATCCCTATGGAGCATGACTTGCTTCAGTCGGGCTTTGATGCTCACTGAGTCTGCCCCTTGAGTGTGTCACTTGTGGATGTGTATAGTTGTAATCTGGTATGGTCTGAAGCTGTCCATTGGGTTCACTGGCTCTAGTTTCTCCTTGGAGGTGCAAAGTCAACCACTGCATGGAGCCATCAGGCAGGGCCTACAGAAAGATCTGCAGGTGGTGAAGGCTTGGGCTGGGTGGAAATCAGGTGGAAAGGGCAATAGGAAGGGAGGATGGCCATCTGTACTACTCTCAACAATAAAGATTTAAAAATAAATAAAAAATTAGCAAATTGAATCAAACAATATATAAAAAGTACAACACACTACAACCAAGTAGAGTTGATTTTAGATATTTGAGCTAGGTTTAAAATTCACAAATCAATCAATATAATTCACCATATTAAGAGTGAAAATTATTATGATAACAATGGGTGTAGAAAAAGCATAATAAAAATTCAAAACTAGGGATAGAACAGAACATCTACAGAAAAACATACAGCTAACATCATAATTAATGATGAAATGCTGAATTGAACTCTCATATATTTGTAGTGGGCATTCAAAATTGTATAGCCATTTAGAAAAATTATTGGCAGTTTCTTATAAAGTTAAATATAAAGTTACCATATAGCATGCCCACTACTAGGTATTTATTCAAGAGAAATAAAAATATTTCCACACAAAATTTACATGTGAATGTTTATAGCAGCTGTATTTCTAAGTGCCACAAACTGTGAAGAACCCATTATAGCAACTGTGCTATATCCATACAATTAAATACCACTTAGCAAAAGAAAGAAATGATTAACAAGTGCACCAATTAACTTTATGTTAAGTGAAATATCCTAAAGTCAAAAGGTACAGCCCTTAGGCTTTAAAATATCCTCCAGTGTAAGATTTCATTTCTCTAAAAAAAAATAATAAGCATAGTTCTACTTACATATGCAAATGAAAAGGGTCACTTTACAGTGAAGAAAACAAAAATCTTTGTTCTAAGTAACACAAAATCTAATCTTCTGAAGGATGTTTAATGACATGTGAAGTAGCCTTGTGATATTAGGATTGGGAAATGTATGACAAAATGAAACACTGCCAATATCCTCATACTAAGTCATACTAACAGCAAACACCATAGTAAATCACATGCACATACTCATGCAAACATTCAAATGAAGTGTATTTATGCCCAGCCAGTGTTGCTCCTCAGTGGATGATCATCAACCTATGAACCAGGAAGTCGAGGTTTGATTCCTCGTCAGGACAGATGCCTGGCTTGTGGGCTCCATCCCCAGTAGGCAGTGTGCAGGAGGCAGCCGGTTAATGGTTCTAATCATTGTTGTGTCTATCTCTATCTCTCTCTGTCTCCGTCTCTCTCTGAAATCAAATATATATATATATATATATATATATATATATATATATATATATATTAAAGTAAATGGAAAATTCTAGAAATAAGTAAGTTTTAAATTGCATGCTATCCAAGTAGTGTTATTAAATCTCAACTTGACGTGTGAATCATCCCTTCATTCAGCGTATTTATGCTGTATAAACTACTCACCAAGCAGTAACTTAGTAGCCCTCTCAGCTATCAGATAGACTGCTATGGTACCACAGTGCTTATGTTCAAATAAGTTTTCTTTTATTTAATAGCCCCAAAGAACAAGAGTAGTAATGCTGGCAATTCCGATAGGGCAAAGAAAAACTTTAAAGTGCTTCCTTTAAGTAAAAAGGTAAGCACAGTATGATACGATATTTGAAAAAGAAAGGGAGGCTACATTCATATAAACTGTCATTAAATCATATTGTTATAATTGTCCTATTTCATTATTAACTCTTACTGTACCTAATGTATAAATTAAAATTTATAATAGGTATACATGTATAGAAAAATATCGTATATATAGGATTTGGCACTAACTGTGGTTACAGTAATCTACTGGGGGTCTTGGACCATATTTCCCTTGTGGATAAGGAGGATTACTGTAGTTTAGAAAGTAACAAAATGGAGTCTTTTTAAAATGTCTTTCAAGATGGAGAGTTCACTAGTAAATATTTCAGTGGCTCATACCTGTACATAGGTTTTTGAATGTACATGTTAAAATTCAACTTTATCAAACATTTTTTCTTGTATCTTTACACATTTATGTATCATATATATACATATATATGAATATAGAAATGATGCATTTTAAATAATAATTTAGTAATTAAGAAGAGAATATAAAGCCTTGTCAACACCCTCAGAATATTCATTGATATATTGTAAGTGCTCAATAATTGTTAGTAGTTGTTTCTGTTGCCTAGAAATACCCTAATTCTGACCTTAATTTTCTTCTTTCCCCTAGGTCTGGCTCCTTGAGACTTTCCCTCAGAAGCAGACTACTTGATAACTTGGGGAAATGGATAAGATGTAAAGCTGAAGGAACAAGAGCAAAACTAAGTCAAGTAGAAATTAAGTTCTTGCAAAATAATATGCCTGGTGAGGATAGGTAATTTAGACCTTCATTTTTAAATGTAGATGAAAACCAAAACCAAAAGAGTAGTGTGAACAGAATTTTTAAAACTGGAAAAAGTGTAAGGAAGCTTTGTTTCCTCATTTCCTTCTCTCTCTTGATCTCTTGTTTTTTAGTCTGTTTGGGTGGGAGATGAAAGCTCATGGACAAGACTTGTTTGCATATCTGGAGCACTACTGCCATCATGAGAAAATATTTAAAAACACCCTTATAGTTGTTACATCTTCCTTTCTCTGAGGCTTAAAGTGGAGAAAGGTCAGACCTAGGGGAATTAGAACTATCTTGGAGCCAAGCTGGACATCCTTGCCTTCTTCTCCAAGGCATTACAAGAGACTTTAAACACTGGTGTGGTTTTGATATACAACTTGGAGAGTGAGAGGCTAGAACTGAGCCAGCAGCTGCCAGAAGGTCCTAGCACAAGAACTCTTGTGGGCAAGGTCTCATTCTCCACCCAATGTGGAGAGGATTAAAAAACAGCCCCTGAAAGACAAATGCAGGCTCTTGTGGACACTTGTCTCTTGATCCTGTTTCTTTGAATAAGAGGATGCAGGCTTCCAAGCATTATCTTCATGTTATAGGGGCATATATCTCTTGTAGCAGCAATGTCAGAACACCAAGGACAGGCTAGTCCAAGTGACATATAATAGGAGCAGGTGTGCTTGCTAGAATTTTCAGGTATACCCAAATGATTAAAGTCACATTGCCTGTTGCTAAAACTTATAAAGGAGCACATTAAAGAAACATGGGGAACAAAAACACTGAAATTATTTAAATGAACACACATTTAAAAGTCTTTTTCTGCCAGAAGTATCATTACCCATGATTTGACTTCATACATTCAGACATGGCTATTGTAGCAGGTACATTGTAAAGAAGCATGATTATTTTTTTTTCATTTTTTTATCTTTATTGTTCAGTTTATTAATTACATTGTTCCCTGTTTTTCACCCTATAGTTCCCCTCCACCTGGTACCCATCCCACCCTCCGCCTTCACCCCTCTCCACTGTCTTCTCCCATAGTTGCATGATTTTTGTCCAGACTCTTGCTGCACTTCCCACACCCCCTTTCTCTCCAAGAGTTGTCTGTCCATTCCCTCTCTATGTCTGTGATTCTGTTACATTCACAAGTTTATCCTGTTCATCAGCTTATTAATTCACTTGCTTTTTAGATTCATTTGTTGATAGATGTGTATTTGTTGTTCCTAATTTACACTTTTATCTTTTTCTTCTTCCTCTTCTTAAAGAATATCTTTCAGCATTTCATATAATATTTGTTTGGTGGTGATGAACTCCTTTAGCTTTTTCTTATCTGCAAAGCACTTCATCTGACCTTCAATTCTGCATGATAGCTTTACTGGATAGAGTAATCTTGGTTGTAGATTCTTACTGTTCATCACCTTGAATATTTCTTGCCACTCCCGTCTGGCCTGCATCGTTTCTGTTGAGAAATCTGCTGACAATCATATGGGTGCTCCCTTAGAGGTAACCATCTGTTTTTCTCTTGATTCTTTTAATATTCTCTCTTTATCTTTTGCTCTTGGCATTTTAATTATGATGTGCCTTGGTGTGGTCCTCTTGGGGTTCCTATATATTGGTTTTCAGTGCGCTTCTTGGACTCCGAAGTCAATTTCTTTCACTAGGTGTGAGAAGTTTTCGGTCACTATTTCTTCAAATAGGTTTTCATTGTCTTGATCTCTCTCTTTTACTGGCATCCCTATAATTCGGATGTTGGTATGCTTGAGGTTTTTCCAGAGGGCCCTTACACTATCTTCAATTTTTTGGATTCTTTTGGATTCTTGCTTTTTCAGCTGAGTGGATTTTACCTCTTTGTATTTCACATCTTTAACTTGGTTCTTGGGGTGCTCCACAGCACTTTTTGGTCTTTGTATAATATTTTTTATTTCAGTCAGTGTATGCTTAATTTCTGGTTGGGCCTTTTCCATATCCTTGTGAGTCTCCTTTATATCCTTGAGGGTCTCCTTCATTTCCTTGTAGGACTCATTCATTTCCACGTTGGTCTTAATCATTTCCTTGCAGGTCTCATTCATATCCTTGAGGGTCTCATTCATTTCCTTGTAGGACTCATTCATTTCCTTTGCAGTCTTGCTTATTTCCTTATAGGCCTCGACCTTTTGTTGGAGCCTCTTGAAAAACCCTATAACCGTGGTTTTGAATTCCGTGTCCAGTTGTTTTTTTCCTCCATTTCTTTCACATCTGATTCCTTTCCATGTCTCTGCATGGTGGCTGCTTCCCTGAGTTGGTCAATTAGCTTTGTGTGATAGACTTCCTACTAGGGACAGTGGCTCAGCCTCCCCAGTTACCTGAGGTGGATATGGGTTGCACAGTCTTGCTGAAGTTAAGCTCAGGTTAATCGTTTTTAGCACTTGGAGGGTTGACCTCCAGGCCAATTGTCTGTGAAGCTCAGCTGTGCTCAGGTTGGATGGGCGGAGTCTCTGGGCCAAGCAGACAGCGTTAGCTCTGCCCTGTGCGGCCCCAGGGACCCTGCGCCAGGGGCAATGGCTGCCAGCACCTCTGAGATAGAGCCGCTGCCAAGCTCCACCGGCTGCCGGGGAATTCAGACTCTCCCCAAATGACTCTGCACACCCAATGTCTCACCCAGGGTCGTAAAACAAAGCAGACTGATGGTTTTCCGAATGAGAGACAAGTCGCAGAGCGCTCTCTACGCAGTCACGCAGCTGAGCTGTTCTCACGCAAGCTGCCTTCTCCACAAGCCGGGAGACCCTGCAGCACCCGAGCTTCGGTGTGACCTCCCACTGTCCAGTTTTCACCCCGTATGATAGTGGGTTCTCTGGACTTCACACAAAGCTGAAGAATCAGTCCAGTGGGACATCTTTGTCTCCCCGATCGAGAAAACTGGCCGGTTTTCAGCCGCCCGCCCTCTCCACTGGCGCGCGCTCCAAACCTCTCTCTGCTCGAATCTTTCAACGCAGTCTGCTGCCACTCCTCCAAGTCACAGTGTCTTATTTTCACTTTTATTTGTGGAATTTTCACTCGGCCAGCTTTCTGGTGATTCTGGGAGGTGTTTGTTCTTTCCTTAAGTTGTAGTATTAAAATTGCTGAGTATGACGGCAAGATAGGTGTTTTACCTATGCCGCCATCTTGGTTCTCACCCCGCATGATTATTTTTAGAAATGAAAAACCAGGTGACAAAAGTGATGTTAATGAAGATGGTAAGTCCTATAAAAATGGATTATAATACTTTTTGTCAGCTCCATCCGTCCACAAGAGCAAAAAAAATGAGCTGACGAAAGTATTATAATCCATTTTTATAGAATTCTAGACCTAGTTGGAACAAAAAAAAAAAAAACAAGCAAGGCTTGGTGAAGAAATAAGTGACAATTTCGCAGTGACAAAGGGCTGTGACATTTTAAATTCCTCACCAACTATCTCCCAATCACCACATTGCCTTATAATGTTAGTGACTCAGGGAGCAATATTCTCAAAGAATTCTGGTAGTTCATTTTGACCTGTCTGGAAGCTCCCTGAAGAATTAGGGCAAACATTTGCCACTTTTTCTGCTTATTTTGAGTATTTATAGGGCTGGGTGTCTTCCAGAAGGCATTTACTAAAGGAATTCAAAGATACAAGTATTGGACAGAACAGCCTGAAGAAAGATACAATGGTTATAACAAGCAATACACAGATGGAGAAACATAGGAAGGAGATTGTGAAAGGATATTTGTGAGGTATCAAGGAATTTTAAAACTTCCTATATGTACTGGAGAAAAAAGAAAACCATAGACATGCCCAGGACTAAATAACCACTCAGAAAAGGCCTAAGGAGATCTTAAGCTCCAATATCTCACAAGTTTTTAGGCTCCTGGCAAGCTGAAAGTAAAGGGTAATGTGGAGTTGTGAACATCCTGAATAACTGTTAAAAGAGTTACTCAATACAAAATAAATCTGCAAAGACTGGGAGTATTTTCCTTAGGCTCCAGATATTTAGAAAAGTCTTATCTGAACAGTAAATGACCTTAGAACAGTAGGTGGCAAAGTATATTTACCTTATAAAAATTTTTTGAAGTCACTAAACAAGCAAAAAGCCAACCCACAGCAAGCACCATTAACTAAACATGTGGGGAGAGTGAGTTAAAAATTTAATTTCCAGCACTGATACATTATTAAATTCAAACTGTCCAGTTTTCAACAACAAAAACATGACATATGCAACGAAACAAGAATATGGCCTATTCTCAGTGGGAAATGAAAGGAATTAATAGAAACTATAGAACAAAGCCTAAGTGTTGGAATTACTGGAAAATAATTTAAACAAACTCTCTTAAATACTCTCAAAGGGAAAAAGAAAAATAATAAAAAGAGTTAAAAGAAACCAAGAGAATAATGTCTGACCAAATGGAGAATAATAGACAAATACAATAAGATGAAAAACTAACTATAATCTTACAAGAGCAGATTTGAATAGTCAGGAGAAGGAATCCGTAAACTTGGAGCTAGGTCAACTGAGATTATCCAGTCTGAAGAGCAGAAAAATAAATAAATAAAAATGAACAGAGACTATGAGACCTATGGGACACCATCAAATGTATAATCTTATACATAATGGATGTTACAGAAGGAGAAGACATATAAAGGGACAGAAGGGATAATTAAAGAAATAATGACACAAACATGAATGCACATGTTCACGAATCTCAACTAATTTTATGTAAGATAAACACAAAGAGTTCCACGAGTCACATTATAATTAAACTGGCAAAAGCCACAAAGTGATAATCTTGAAAGTATCAGAAAGGTCTTATCACGTACAAGGTAGCTTCAATAAGTTTAGTACTTGATTTCTCAAAACGATGGAAGCCAAAAGTCACTGAAATAACATATTTAAAATTCTAAAAGAAAAATCTCTATCAAGCATTCTGTATCCAACAAAGCTGTCAAAAATAAAGGAGAAAGTAAGACATTCCTAGAAAAGAAAAATCAATGGAAATTGTTACTAGAAGACCTCCATACCAAAAATGGAAAAGGGTGTACTCCAAGGTGAAATGAAGACACTAGACAATAATCCAAAGCCATATTAAGAAATAAAAAATTTACATAGGTACATATAAAATCCAGAAGTATTTTTGTTTTATAACTCCTTTTTTTCTATATTATGTAAAAGGCAAGCACACAGAAATAATTATACATCTATGTTAACAGGTGCACAATGTTTGAAGATGTAATTTGTGAAAATAACATAAAGGATGTTGGTGCTATAAAGGGGAAAATTTGTATACTATCAAAACTAAATTATTTACTGAACATGATTGTTATAGTATTAAGATGTTAATTGTATTCTCCAGATTAATCATTAAGAAAAACATTTTAAATATACAGAAAAGGAAAATAAGAAGGGAATGGAAATGATAAACTAGAAAAAAAATCACTAAATAATGTAGTAATTGAAGAACTAAAGGGGAAAATGTGTAAGACATATAGATAACAAACAGTGAAGTTATAAGTGTTTATCAGTAATTACTTTAAAAACAAGTAGATTAAAATCTTCAAGTTAAAGGCAGAGATTGGCAGACTGGATTTAAGAAAATACAATCAAACTATATACTGTCTAAAAAAGACTCACTTTATATCCAACTTACAAATAGTTTAAGAATAAAAGGGTATTGGGTAGTAGGCACAGAATGCAATATATAGGTCATGCATCAGAAATGTACACTTGAAACTGATATGATATTATCAACCAACGTCACTCCAGTAAATTTAATTTTAAAAAAGAATAAAATGGAGAAGAATACTCCATGCAAATTGTAGCCAAAAGATATACAATACCACTCAAAACATGCTTCAAGACAAAAGCTGTTTCAAAAGACAATGATGGTTTTATACATTGTTAAAATTTTCAATCTATCAATTAGATGTAACAGTTATATACACATGCATTTCACACACACACAAAAATCCTAAACAACTCAATAAAAAAAATGGGCAAAATACCTAAATAGACGCTTTTCAAAAGAGGACATAAAGAAAGCCAAGAGACACATGAAAACATGCTCAAGGTCACTAATCATCGGAGAGATGCAAATCAAAATGACAATGAGGTACCAACTCACACCTGTCAGAAAGGCTATCATCAATAAATCAACAAATGACAAGGGCTGAAGAAGATGTAGAGAAAAAGGAACCCTCCTGCACTGCTGATGGGAATACAGACTGGTGCAGCTATTGTAGAAAATAGTATGGCGTTTCCTCAAAAATTTAAAAATGGAATTGCCATTTGACTCAGTAATTCCACTTCTAGGGATATATACCAAGAAAACAGGAACACTAATCAGAAAGGATATATGCACCCCTATGTTCATAGCAGCACAATTTACAATAGCTAAGATTTGGAAACAGCCTAAATCCCCATCAGCAAATGAGTGGATTAGCAAACTATGGTACATCTACACAATAGAATACTAAGCTGCTATAAAAAGAAGGAATTTTTACCATTTGCCACCACATGGATGGAATTTGAGAGCATTATGCTAAGTGAAGTAAGCCAGGCAGAGAAAGAAAAGTAACACATGATCTCACTTATTTATGGGTAATAAAGAACATTATAACCTAATGAACAAACAGATAGGTACAGAGGCAGAGAAGCATCGGACAGACTGTCAAATTACAACAGGAAGGCTGGGGAGTATTGCAGGGGATAAGAGATCAACGAAAGGACTTGTATGCATGCATATAAGCATAACCAATAGGCACAAGACACTAGGGGGTGAGGGCATGTGCTAGGGGAGAGGGGGTAGGGGAAGCCAGGGGAAGGTCAATGGGGAAAAAAGGAGACATATGTACTACTATTTGTAATATTTTAAACAACAAAATAAGCCAGTCAGAGAAAGATAAATATCGCATGATCCTACTCATCTGTGGAATGTAATTAACAACATAAACTAATGAACAAAAACAGATCCAGAGACAGAGAAGCATCAATCAGACTGTCAAACCTCAGAGGGAAGATAGGGGAAGGTGGGGGTAAAGGGGAGAGATCAACTAAAGGACTTGTATGGATGATGCACATAAGCCTAACCAATGGACACTGACAACACAGTTTGAGGTTATGAGTGTGTGTGTGGGAGGGAGGTTGGGGTTAATTGGGGGAATGAGGACACATATGTAATACCTTAATCAATAAAAAAATTAGAAAATAAAATAAAATAGGCCCTGGGGGGATATTTTAAAAAAAATAAAAGTTTCAAACATGTTAAGGAACAAAGAAAATAGAAAAGAAAATCCTAACATTTATGACACACACAAATTAAACTAAATTGGAAGGAAATAGAATTATACAAAAATGGTTGATGACTTCAATACCCCACTTGAAACTACAGGTAGAACAACCAGAAAGATCATTAAAGAAATCGGGAATGTTATCAACATTGTGAGCTGATTACACCTACCAGATAATATATTATCAGAATATATATTTTTCTCAAGTATACATGAAATATTCTCTCATATGAAAACATGCTCAAGGTCACTAATCATCCGAGAGATGCAAATCAAAATGACAATGAGGTGCCAACTCACACCTGTCAGAAAGGCTATCATCAATAAATCAACAAATACATTTTAAAAGATTGAAATTACACAAAATGTCTTCTCTGACTATAATTGAATGGAAAATCAATACCATAATGAAAACCAAAAAAAGCTCATTGTATTAGCTAGAATCATCCAGAGGAATAGTACCAAATATACATACACAGCTTGCCAAAAAAATGTACACACACTTTAACAGGTGATAGCTGTTAAATGAAAATTAAGAGTATTTTAATAAACACTACCTTTATAATTATTCAAAGTGTGTGTGTGTGTGTGTGTGTGTGTGTGTGTGTGTGTGTGTGTGTGTGTGTTTTGGTATATCCTCCATATAGATTAGTGGCCTGGTTCATGAAATTCATGTACATTGAAAGTGAATTAATTGGAGGAAATATTTTAATATTGCTATTTGCCAGTTCTCTATAATAGAAGTGTCAGAGATGAAACAAAATTAGTAAAATGTACATGAAAATATTTGTCCTATCAGAGTCTGGGGTGTGCTGTGGGATCAAGTCAAGTCCCTACTCACCCATGTGCACCTCAAAATAATGCAAGACCCAGCCCCAGCCAGCCCCACCTCAGTCAAGCCTTGTTGGGGAAGGGGTCTGGCTGAGGTCCTCCATCCTGGTGCTGGGGTAGAGGCCAAGACCTGAGGACCCCAGTCAATCCCTGCTGGGTGGGGGGTGCAGCCTCAGGTCCCCTGCCCCAGCCTGGTGCCACACAGCCTTAGGTTCCTGCTGATCGCTCTTTATAGGAACCCCACCTCCACTGTGAGCACAGCCATCTTGTGTTATGGTAATCCTGCCTTGGCTGTGGGTGCAGCCATTTGTGATGGTGTGAGGTCAATTTGCATATTACCTCTTTCTTATATACTAGAGACCCATTGCAGAAAGATTCCTGCAAGAATAGAGCTTCCGGCAGCCTAAGCAAAGCTCCCTCCCTTCTCTGCTGCCTCGCTCCTTTCTCCACTATCTTGATCTCTCCAGTATCTGCTGCCTTGATCACTCCCATCTCAGCTGCCTCACTCCTGTCTCCGCTGCCTCCCTTCCTCTTGTCTCCTCTGTCTCACTCCCTCTCATCTCTTCTGCCTTGCTCCCTCCCTTCTCCCCTGCCCCGCTAGCTTACTTCTTTGCAGCTTTGCTCCCTTCTGCAGTGCTTGGCTTCCTTCTATGCTGTCTTCAATGTGTGGATATGCAAATCAACCGCCATCTCGGGTGGGTTAATTTGCATACTCACTCTGATTGGCTTGCGGGTGTGGCTTGTGGGTGTAGCGAAGGTATGGTTAATTCGCATATTGCTCTTTTATTAGATAGGATGATGTGTGTGTGTGTGTGTGTGTGTGTGCATGTGTTATATTATGCACTATAATATTATAATATAATACTTGGTCAAGTAAAAATTGAAATCTGAATAAAAGAAGATGCCTAATGGAGTGGGTGGCTTATATCTTCATTTGAAAACCAAAAGCAGGTTTTCCTAATTTGATCAAAGTACCAGACAGCCATATTTTTCTGATGTAATTGTCTCTGCATGGAGTTTTTTTAAAACCTGAAAGGTGGGAGAAGAATGCTTGGAAGAAGAACAATTTGACTTTTCTGGGATACTATTTCCATCATGCAAAAATAGCTTCATAAAACCCAAGCCCTGAGCAGTAGGTTCATGCAACGACTAGCAGTTGAGGGAGACCAGGCCATTGGGAGGCTGAACAGTTTTGGACTCAGCCTTGTTGTGTGTGGCCTGGTATGAAGAGTGGAAAAATCTGGTTCTTGGTTAGTATATGATAGAGTAAGAGATTAGGACCCAGAGGTTAGGACCCAGGTAGCTGCTTCCAGGAGGTCCGGGCACAGGAAGTAGAAAGGTGGGTCCTCAGTTTCCTCAGTGTGGGCAGGACTTAGATCCAAGTGCAGACCCTGGGGGCATTTGTCTTGTGAATATGCCCTTTGTGAGTTTAGGCAGGCTGACTATACCTGTGTAGTGGGGCCTGGGTCCATTGTGGCAGCTATTGTGCAGCGTACAATGGATGGACTAATGCCAAGTACCATATGTAGCCCATGTCACTGTAAAGTTAAAACACATCAAAAATCTAGAGTACCATTGTCTGGAGCAAGAAGAATTTGTATAGAAGGAACGAGGATACTCTGACATGCCAATCTGGGCCAGAAAATCTTCTAGGAGACTGGAATTGCTCAAGTGGATGAAAAATACTAATATAATGGGAGACCTTAAGGAATTATCTAAGCCCACCAGCCAACTCTTGTGGCTTTCCAGGCTCATTGTAAGACCCAGGGTTAATTTTGTCCGGACAGGACCTTGATGTCATCACAGCTCTTGCAAGGAGGGCAGAGGGATGGCTTTATTTTATTGATATTTCCCTGAGAAGCGTGGCATTATTTAGGCCTGAAGAAACCATTATTTACCTCAGGGTAGTCAGCATTCTTCTCTGCCAGCTTCATAGGTAGTTCCTGATGAAGATTTCTTGGTGACCTTACAAGATACCCATCCTTTTGGTATGGAGACCTCCAGATACCTCATTACTCATATTTGTAGAATCAAAAGGGTGGCTAAAATATCATGAGTGTCTTTATTCTCATGGTGTTCTTCTAACTCTCTATTGTTCTTCTAATTAACTATCTGAATTCTTAAAGAAAGGAATTAATGTTGATCTGGTGCTCTCCTGTGACATCCCAGTGGTTCAAGATCTTCGTTAGGTATGACTCCTTCTAGACTCTGATGACCCAGGCAGGCCTTAAGCTTCCATCAATACCAGAGGAAGAGAACTGGCTCTTGAGACATCCTTATCTGTGCCTAGCTTTTCTTCAGGCTAATCATGATTGAGTTTGGTTATGGTATGTGGACATTGGTAGGCAGCAATTTTAGAGATATCTATAAAGCATGTATCAATGGCTGTAGGTTCTGTAAAAGAGAAAAATGACTTCTATTTTACCACTATTAAATTTGGAAAGATATACTGGGATGCCTCCTATGGGAGAGTAGTTTGACCTAACCACATTCTTGGAAGAGTACAGCCATATGTATGGAGACAGTGTCCCATATCCAAAGCTATAAATTTGGTTGGTCCTACTCCTCAAATTTTTTAGGCTCAAGACAGTTGTGTTCATCTCTTGTTGCCTGTTTTAAATAGAGTCTATGTGCTTGGCAGTGGTTAGAAGCCTAAGGCAATCCTTAGTAGAGCCAAGGAGTTTCATCGATATTTCCTTTGCAACAGTGAATAGAATGGAGGAGCAGTAGATCGTTATTTGTTTATGGATCCATTCAATTGATCTACTTTAGCTATTCATTTCTGCCCTCACAGTACCTGAATTTCCTTTTCTTTGGCTTAAGAGGCACAAACATTCTCTGCTTGTGACTTAGTGAGAAAAGAAAACTGTTGGACATGAGGATCAAAACATAAGCTTTCTAATAGAAAAAAAAAGTGTTTTGTTCTATTTCTAACATTTAATAAATTGAAGCAAA
Organism: Antrozous pallidus; assembly: GCA_027563665.1. Lineage (NCBI taxonomy): Eukaryota > Metazoa > Chordata > Mammalia > Chiroptera > Vespertilionidae > Antrozous > Antrozous pallidus. Next base: position 37,087,799 of record CM050509.1, on the reverse strand, counting down.
CATTCAAATATTTGTCTTTTATAGAGCTAATATTCACATTGGGATGCTGTTTCAAATTTTGAACAAAGCAACTAACAATTCCTTCCTTTCTAAAGCAATGTTTTGAGGTATACTTCCAACTTTTACATGTATATATACGGTGAAGGCCTGAAATATTGACAAACAAAGCCTCATTTTGATAATATTCAGTGTAATATTCTCTAAAAAAGATGTGCGGCACTATCTACAAGTTGGAATGATTAAATATCTTGCTCTATATAGTCAAGAAAACTAAAAGCTTCCAATAAAGTATTACTTAACATAAAATATAATTGAAAATATATTTAATGACATTTAAGTAGCCTCTATATATAAGACTTGAAAAAAATGACAAACCACATGGAAATTCCAAAGAAGTTATGTCATTTGAAACCCATAACAAAATTTTTATACACATACAGTCACTATACCCCTGCACTAATACACTGTAAATGGAAGAAAGATCAGAATGCAATAAATAAAAATATTGAGTTACTATTGCGGTTCTGGATTAAAGAATATACATAATTTACCTCTTCATAATTATTTGATTTTGTATTTCTTTTCTTATTTTAGTATTTTTATGGAATTTTAGAGTAAGAGGAAGGGAAAGGGAGGAAAAGAGCAAAATATCCATTATCTACTTCCTGCATATCCCCTACATGGTATCAAGTCTGCAGTCCGGGCATGTGCCCTGATAGGGAATGGAACTGGCAACCTTTCAGTACACATGTGATGATGCCCAACCAACTCAGCCACACTGACAGGGAGAATTTTGCATATCTTTTCCAGATGATTATAATATCATTAGGATTTGAGCAAAAGTAAGAAATGGTATCAGGTTTAGCATCCTATCAGTAACCTCATAAATATTTAATGCTTTTGGAAATCCCCCATTACCTTATATTGTGTGAAATATTCCTGGCAGTAAATTATACTTAAAATGTAACCAGTATGGAATTGAAGAAGATTTGATATGATAGTCCATATATACATGTGTGTTTTGAACACTCCGTTGAGCAAAGAGAAGAGTACATTGATGAGGCTATATCTATTTAAATGGCATTATATATGATCAATAATATATAATACTAGTGACCTGGTGCACAAAATCATGCACATTAAAAAGGGAATAATTAGAGGAAATATTTTAATATTGCTATTTGTCCTTTTTCTGTAATAGAAGTGTCAGAGATAAAATAAAATTAATAAAATGCATATAAAAATCTCCCTCCTGTCACAGCCTGGGGCACACCATGGAACCTAGAGTCAAGTCCCCACCCACAACCCGCACACACTTTGAAAACACATGAGACCCAGCCTTCCCCACCCAAGTCAAGCCCCTCTGGGCACAGTCTCAGGTCCTCCAGCCCAGTGCTGGGTAGGGGGCACAATCTCAAGTCCCCCATCAAGCCCCTCTCGGTGGGAGTATTGCAGCCTCAGGTCCCAGGCCTGGTGCTGGAGAGGGGGTGTGGCCTGAGGTCCCGCACCAAGCCCCACCAGGTGGAGGACATGACCTGAATCCCCCAGGCCAGTTCTGGGGAAGGGGGTTGTGGTAAGAGGTCTCCTGGCCTGGCACTGGGGCAGGGGGCATGGCCTAAGGTCCCTCCACCCAGCCAGGCACCATGCAGCCTCAGGTCCCTGTTCAGTTGTGATGTTATGGAGTCCTGGATAATTTGCATATTCTTCTGTTATATAGATAGATTTGAATACATGTATTTATGAAGTTGATAATGGTGGTTGCCTGAGGAAAGTGGGATTTGCAGTTAAGTGTTTCTTCAAAGATTTGTGAATTCTAAGAGATTTTTCAAAAAGTTGTAACATGAAGATATTGAAGAATGTTTAATGGCATGGGAAATTGTTATGTTCTAACATTAAATAAAGAAACTATGATACAAAACCCTGAATAACTTCTGGTTAGAGTTTATACATATGCAGAGCAGTGTATGGTATATAGTGAGGTGAGCTATCTGGGCCTTCTCATATAACTCCTACCAGGTACTTGTCAGTTATTCAACACATGAAGCAAGAGAATGGAGGAATCTGGGGTTGTCTGGGTAGGAGGGCAGGTCAGAGACCACTTGGACTAGTAAATTGGAAGCTAGAGGTGATCTCCTGCAGGCTTCAGGTAATTTCTTCTCCATTTTCTGCCTTGATCCACCTAACTTATCACCTGAGGTAGAAAAGTTGATGTCATGTGAAAAATCTAGGCAAGTAATGTTGAATGAAAAGAATCTGGTGCACATAGATTAGTTCAGGTGGAAACTTAATGTCTGAAAAATGAGATGCCTGATGAAGATAGGTAATTTGAGACTTAAATTTGATTTTATATGGAAAAGGCACAACAATGTGAGCAGCTTTCTCTGAACTGGGCGAAATAAAAGGCAGCCATGTTTTCTGGAAATCTTGTTTCTTGGTGGCATTTTCTTTTCAGACTAGAAAGGCAGGAGAAGAGGACTTTAACACAGGGCTTGTGAGCATATCTTGAGCACTATTGCCATCATGAGGAAATAGTTTCAAACCACTATGTTGTAATGACTTCCTTCCTGTGAGGCCTGCCAGATGACATATAGAAGAAATAACTGTACTTGCTGAAGGTCTCATGTGCACCCAATTGTCTGAAGTCTCATTGCTTGGAAATAGAAGGGCCTGAAAATTAGTGGAACCACCAAGGTAAGCAAAAAAGAGTTAGATCTTCCAGTGGATCAGATGTATATAAATGAATGGGTATCCAAAACAGTGAAAAGAATTAAAGATGAACCTACATTTTAAAATTCCTTGTGTGTTAAAGATGGCATACCATGATCTTGCTTCACTTTTTTATACATGGATATTATAGCAGGTATGTTTTAAAGAAACATAATTGCTTCTAGGAATGGCAAAATAGTTGGAAAATGTGACATCAATGAAAATGATGGAGTAGGAAACTTCAGATCTATGGCATATCTCTCCACATAAGCAACTAAAAACACGCAACAAACTATAGAAGGAAATTTCCTTAACATGATAAAAAGACTTTTGTGGAAATCCCACAGCTGATAGTAGGTCAATCTTAAAAGATTGAATACTTTACTCCTAAGATTAGGAACAGGACAAGAATTCCCACTTTGTCAATTAAATTGAACATTGTATAAGAAATTTTAGCCTAGGTAATAAGGCAAGAAAAAATATAACAGATATCCAAAATAGAAAGGAAGAAATAAAGTTATTCTTGTTCACAGAGAATATGATTATACATAAAGAAAAGCAGAAGAAATATACCAAAATAATATTAGTGCTAATTAATAAATTAAATATTAAAAGCAACTCACAGAAATCAGTTGAACAATCTGAGCATGAAATTAAGAAAACAATTCAATTTACATTAATATAATGTATATTATTCATAAAACTGAATAATATAATTGGACAATATTTAAAGAAATTAAAGACCAGTAGATTGAAAGTTACTGAAGGATTTAAAGATTACCTAAGTAATATATATATATATATATATATATATATATATATATATATATGTGTGTGTGTGTATATATATATATATATGTGTATATATATGTATATATATATACACATATATATATATCTTACTTAATAATAGACAAACATGTAGATTGACCATACCTTTTCTATTCCCACAGCCAATCAGAGTGAGTATGCAAATTAACCCAACAAAGATGGCAGTTTAATTTGCATATGCAGGTGTGGAGTGGCCAGGAGGGGTGGTTCGCCTACTATTATGGGAAGGGGGGGTGGCAGAGGGAGCTACATGAGTGTGCTCCAGACTGAAGCGAGGACTTTCCAGTTCCTGAGCAACTGGGTGTGAAGCCAGGGGAAGGAAGGCCTATTCTTGCACAAATATTGTGCAATGGGCCTCTAGTATATAAATATTGTTAAGATGGCAATACTCCCAAAGAGATCTATCTACATGTTCTATGTAACATCTATCATTATTCCAACAACTGTTTTTATAGAAATGAAAAGGCTAATCCAAAAATTTGTATGGCATTACAAGAGACCTCTTCTGCAGCCAGAACAATCTAGAATAGAAAAATCCAAATTAGAGGACTCATTTCTATATTTCAAAACTTATTACAAAGCTTCAGTAATCAAAGCAGTGTGGTACTGGAATAAAAATTGACACATGGATCAATATACGTGAAGAATTAACCTATATATTATTTTTGACAAAGATGTTAAGGTCATTCAATGGCCAATAAATAATCTCTTTAACAAATGGTGCTGAGACAACTGGATATCCAGACATAAAAGAATAGGTTTAGATTCCTACTTCACACCATGTGAAAAAGTCAACATGGATCAAAGTTCTAAATGAAAGAGGTGAAACTATAAAACCTAACAGAAAAAATATAGGGGCAAATCTTCATGACCTGAGATGTGATAATGGTTTTCTAGATATGCCACCAGCAATAAAGACAACAAAATAAAAGTGAATTTCATCAAAATTAAAAAATCAACATGCTGCTAAACTTCTTTTGTAACAAGCTTGTCCAGCTTGCTCTGACATTTCAGCCACAGGGGACCCAAGCCCCATAACACTGGGACACTACGTGAAAGCCTGCTCTTGTCATAAAAGGGAGATAAAGGAAACGAAAACCCACATTTATCTTTGTGTGGATTTTTCTAGTTCTCTCCTAACTGGAAAGAAATATAAGCTCTGCCCCCATGATTCCCTGTGCCTGGACTTCATTGGAGCTCACTCTAGGTACTTCACTCTCCAGGTTCTAAATCAAGATGCTAACAATGTTCAAGTCTCTCCTAAGGCCTTAGGCAAGTAAGCAAGAAGTTACAGATTGAAATACAAGGGTATTCTACCTCCTCTTGGGTTGAAACCTTAATTTGTTGGCTTCACAGGAAGGAAGCTGTAATAACTTGGGGTGTTTTGAAACTTTCCTCAGGATGGCTATACTGCTCCAAATGACACCACACCCTTTCCCCAACTCTCTTCTCCCGCCCTTTCAGTAAAGAACAACAACAAAAATAAACAAACAAATAAACAAAAAACAGACACACACCAGAGAGAGTAAAGAACCCGGAAAATGGTTGTCCAGCCTTTGTCCAGTTATAAGAACTTGCTCACACTGCTATACTTTTGCTTTTATCTTCCAACTGAAATGAAAGTGAGGCCTTAAATAATCCAATCTCATCAGGTATCTTTGGCTTTCAGAGATTAAATTTCCACTTATCTAACCTATGCATTTCTGTTTTTCTTCATTCAGCATTTTATGTCCTGTATTTTCCCTTGTCATTAAGTTTTCTGGTTCAAGGGATAAGTTTGAAACATCCAAGCTTAAGGCAGAGAAGAAAATGCTTGAAGTTCAAAGACTAGATGAGAGTACCTTTAGTCATCCTACTTATCACTGAGGCTCTTAGAGGTTCTAATTATATTTTCATTCCTAACATTTATATCTCCATTTTGTGGGAAATAGGGCTATTCTAAGCCCAACAATAGGGCCCACTTAGTGCTCCTTTCCTTATTCAAAACAATGTCTGACATGGATTGACACATTTCTATACACTCCTTTCATAATAGACATGTGAGGGTTTTTTTGTGTGTCTTTGAAAGTCATCTGTCAACATTTTTTTTATTTGTTACTAGTAGCACTACACAAGAATTCGTGTGCCAGTAGCTCACCAGTAGCTCACTGCCACCCTCCAGTAGCTCCTCCCACCCTACTCCCTCCTCATAGCTTGCTCCCCTGCTCCCTTCTGTAGCTCTCTCCACCGCCTGCTTTTAGCTCACTGCCCCACACCCCTCTGATCCATGATACGGTTGTTATGCGGTTGGTTATTAAGCTTCATGATATAACAACCATTTGAATATTACATCTTTATTATATAGGATTGTTGACACTATTACAGATATCCCCATTTCATTCCTCTTTGCCTCTTTTATCCAGCCCCAATCCCTGTCCTTTACCATATTGTTTTCTGTGTCCATAGACTATGCATACATATGTTTTTATGCAGTATATTTTTGTCATGTGTCTCATTTAAGATTGTAACTAAAGTACTTTCCAATTTCCTTAATTTTTTCTTCATTATTTTTTCTTTATTATTTGTTGATATTTGTTAACATTTTTTAGTAGAAAATACCTTTTATTTGTAAATAGATTGAGGAAATAAAGGACATGGCAAAAATAAACTCTGGTTAAACTTGTGGTTATTCACTTCTGATTCTTTTGCTTTGTATACATACTATCTTTAGATTCCTGTAGAAGACAGCTGAATTAATCAATCAGTATAAATTATTTATTAAAAAATAAAATAATATCTTACATTATCTCAATTAAAATATGAGGATTTTTATAAATTCTTAGAAAACTTATGTTAGTTTTTTTATATCATTTAATATATTAAAATATTAAGAAGTTTGCATTCTTCGCTGTCCATTATTCAACAAATTTAAAAGTTAATAAAAATTTACCAAATCTTACCTAATTTGAAATTAAGGAACATGTTTCATATTTCCTTTGAACAAAATGGACAGATATAAAAGCCTAAGTGACCATCTGACCATTTGAGCATCCAACTGGTAGCTACGATGCACACTGAACACCAGGGAGCACACACTCAATGCAGGAGATGCCGAACTATGGTGACTTGGCAGCTGCAGTTCTTGGGTGATGCACCCAGAATCAGAGAGAAGGGAGCCTGATTCTGGGGTGCATCACCTGAAAACTACCCCCTCTCAATCCAGGACCCCTTGGGATGTCGAAGAGCCAGTTTCAGCTCAATCTCTGCAGGCTAGGCCAAAGGACCCCACTAGTGAATGAATCCATGCACCTGGCCTGTAGCAGTAAATAAAAAGGAACTTAGATAACATCCAGGAAGGAATTAAAGAAAGACATCAGATCAAATCCTATTATTCCTATAGATGCATTATTCCAAGGAAGGCTTTCATCTATAAATGTCTTTTAAATTTTTTAAAAAATTAAGCCAATAGGACAGAAAATAATTACCTCATTTTACTAAATATTAATAAATAATCAAAGAACTCTCCAAAAAGAGACTGAGTCAATTATTAGAAAAATCAAGTGAAAGAGAGCCAAAAATGCAATAAAAATAATAAATGAATTACAAACTGATTCTTTTAAAGCATCAATAAAATTCATAAGATTGATCAAAGAATAAAATTAATATTAATAAAATATTACTAAAGTTTGGTTTCCTTAAAGTGCAAGGTTAAGTTTGAGAAAGGAACTTCAGGCTATCTCCAGGTGAGGCTTTTGGAAAATCCTCTCTCCAAAGAGTAACTACAAAACTGTATAAAATGGACAAAAACATTTCTGTGCTCTGGAAATTAACTAAAAGCATAAAACAATGTTATTCTTTGGTTAAGAAAGTTGAAATCTGTGTTACTCTGGCCCTTGGCTGTTCCCATCTGCCTCCTGCCAACGTCCATTTATAAGAAGGTTCTATCAAGGTCAAATAAAGACCCTTATAGATAAAAAGAGACTTTCTTGCTAGCAAACCTGTATTACAAGAAATACTAAAAAAAAGTCCTTCAAGATGGTGACTTGAATCCACAAAGAGAAATGAAGAACACAGGGAATGGCAAATAGCTGGATTAGTATAACAGACTCTATATTTTATTTTCATTTTTAATCTTCAATTACAAGACAAAAAACTATGTATTATAATAATTATTGCACTGTATTGTTGACTATATAACATATATAGCTATAATATGGGATAATATCAGCACAAAATTAAGGGTATGGAACAATATGGGAACAATTTTTCTACATTTTACAGGAAGTTGGTATAATATGATGTACATATTGATAGGTTAAAATACATAATGTAACCCCTAGATCAATGGTTGGCAAACTGTGGCTTGCAAGCCATATGCGGCTCGTGAGCTGCTCTTTGCTACTCTGTTCACTAATGAGTTTGCCCACCACTGACCTACACTCTCAATTCCAGTAATTACAGGCTGTTGTTGTTCCTTGTGGTTAAGCCCCTATCCCAGTGGTCAGTAATATGCATATTGATCACTACTACTCCAACACACAAGATGGTTGCCCCCATGTGGTCAAAGATCGCATTCCCATGTGGACACAAGATGGCCAGCAGGGGAGGGCAATTGGGAGGGACCAGACCTGCAAGGGAGGGCAGTTGGGGGTGATCAAGCCTGCAGGAGAGGGCAGTTAGGGGTGACCAGGTCATCAGAGGAGGGAAGTTGGGGGTGACCAGTCCTGCAGGTTAGGGCAGTTGCGGGGGGACCCAGGCCTGCAGGGGAGAGCAGTTTGGGGGGTACCAGGCCTGCAGGGGAGGGCAGTTAGGGGGAAACAGGCTGGCAGGGGAGCAGTTAGGCATCAATCAGGCTGGCAGGAGAGTGATTGGGTGGTGATCATGCTGGCAGGCAGAAGTGGTTAGGGGCAATCAGGAAGGCAGGCAGATGAGCAGTTGGATTGGGAGAGGGATGTCCTACTGCCCATAAAGGATCGGGCCTATACGGGCAATCGGACATCCCTCTAGAGGTCCCAGATTGGAGAGAGTGCAGACTGGAATGAGGGACACCCTCCTCCTCCATGCATGAATTTCATGCACCAGGCCTCTAGTGTGTGTGTGTGTGTGTGTGTGTGTATACACACACATATATATATGTGTATATATATGTATGTATAGTATGTATTTACACACACACACACACACACACACACACATATGCCAAGCAATTAGAATGACCAGAATGACCAGAACAACTGGAATGACCAGTCTCTATGATGCACACTGTGGCCAGCCAACTGGCCCAAGTGGGGGCAGGGCCAGAAAGCTATCCTCCCATGGCTCTTTCCCCTGGCTGGCCCCACCCCTGATGGCTCCCCTGACCCCAGTCAGGGTTGGTGCTGTCTGGTCAACCTCCCACATCCTTTCTCCCCAGCTGGCCCAGCCCCAACCAGCCCCAATCATGGCCCTACCCATGCACAATTCACGTACAGGCCTCTAGTTCAACAGTAACAGTAGGAGATTTTGGTACCCCATTATCAGTAATGGGGAAAAAAAAACTAGATAGAAAATCAGCAAGAATATAGACCCAGAGACATAGAAGCATGGACCAGACTGAAGAATCTCAAAAGGGAGGCAGGGGTGGGAGTGGGGTGAGAATGGGAAGAGATCAACCAAAGAACTTATATGTATACTAGAGGCCTGGTGCACGAAATTTGTGCATGGGTTCAGTACCACGGCCTGGCTGGCAGTCAAAGCGTTAGTGTCTGGTGTGGAAGAGCAGGTTCCAGCTAACCTCTGGGCCCTGGGAAGTACCTGGGTCTCTGGGCACCTGGGAACTAACCTCCACCTGAGTCATGGCACCCAAGTCCCCAGATGGAGATGTGATGAGCATGGCCTGATACCAAGGGCCGGGGCATAGTGTGGGCCTCTGGGCCACCCAGCAGCACCACACAGAAACCAGCTGGCTTTGCAGACCAGATCCTATGTGAACCCGCAGGGAGCCTGATTGGACCCTGTGGTCCCAGCAGCTTCTGACTAGCTCACTTGGAAGAGGCTGTGTGGATATTGGGTGAGCTCCTTGTTGGCGCCCAGCTTCTCCAGTGCATGAGCCCTGGTACCAGGGAGAGTGAGAGCAAGCTCAGCAGACACACTGTATTTTCATTGCACCTTTGTCCTCATTACTTTCACACCCAGGTAGCTAGAGAGAGGTTGTAGGTCCCCCCACCCAAGCACCAATGGGAGGTTGGTTGCTGCCACCAAACCCCAGTGCCCAACTCTGATTGGGCAATGGGGGCCTGCCTGCTAGGGGGAGGAATCTGGAGGTTGGACAGTAGGCCCCATTTGGTGATTGGAGCCTGCGGGCCAGGGGCAGCTCCTGTGTTGAACATTGGCACCCTGGTGGTCAGTGCAAGTCTTAGTGACCTGTCATTCCACTCATTTCGGTCATTCCATCATAAGGTCGCTTAGGCTTTTATATATAGACTAGAATCCCAGTGCATGAAATTCTTGCATGGGGGAGGGAGGGTGTCTTTCATCCCAGCCTGCACCCTCTCCAATCTGGGACACCTTGAGGGATGTCTGACTGCCCATTTAGACCTGATCCCAGTGGAATTGGGCCAAAAGGGGCAATCGGACATCCCTGTCACAATCCAGGACTTCTGCCTCACAACTGCTCACCTGCCTGCCTTCCTGATTGCCCCTAACTGCTTCTGCCTGCCAGGCTCATCACCCCCTAACTAGTCCCCTGCCAGCCTGATTGATGCCTAACTGCTCCCCTGCCAGCCTGTTTGCCCCCAAATTCCCTCCTCTACTGGCCTGGTCCTTCCCAACTACCCTCCCTTGCAGGCATGGCCCTCCCAACTGCCCTCTCCTGCTGGCCATCTTGTGGTAACCATCTTGTCCAGATGGGGGCAGGATCTTTGACCACATGGGGACAGCCATCGTGTGTGTTGAAGTGATGGTCAATCTGCATATTACTCGTTTATTAGATAGGATAGGGTAGAAGCCATTTGGTTTGTCCTGAAGGGTTTCCCAGATCAGGGTGGGGGTTCCCTTGGGGCATGCAGTGGCCTGGGTGAGGGGCCTGTGGTGGTTTGCAAGTCAGACATGCCCTCCGGTGACCCAAGTGGAGGCCCTGGTATCTGGGATATATTTATCTTCTATAATTGAAACTTTGTAACCTGGAGCAGAGCCAAGCCTCCTGCTTGCTCTGTGGTGGTAGCCATTTCTGTTGGAATTTATTTATTTTCTATAATTGAAACTTTGTAGCCTTAAGAGGAGGCCAAGATAGGCCAGGGCTGCATAAGGTTCGCTTCCTCCATCACCAGGGACAACCCTAGACTCCTGCTCTCTCCAGCTTCCTGGCTGCTGCCATTTCTGTTGGGATTTATTTATCTTCTATAATTGAAATTTGTAGCCTTGAGTGGAGGCCTGGGCCCACCAGGGTGTGTGGAAAACTTGACTTCCTCCATCACTGGGAAAACCCAATCCTCCCTCCTGCTCACTCCCTGTCCACAGCCATCTTGGTTGGGGTTAATTTGCATATGCTCTCCTGATTGGCTGGTGGACATGGCTTGTGGGTGTTTCTGAGTGATGGTTAATTTGCATATTACTCTTTAATTAGATAGGGTTAGAGGACTGGTACACAACATTTGTGCTCAGTGATGATGTCCCTCAGCCCAGCCTGTACCATCTCCAATCTGGGACCCGTTGATAGATGTCTTACTGATGGTTGAGGCCTAATCTGGCAGTTGGACATCCCTCTCACAATCTGGGAGTGCTGGCTCCTAACCGCTCACCTGTCTGCCTGCCTGATTTCCCCTAACTGCTTCTGCCTGCTAGACTTATCGCCCCCTAACCACTCCCCTGCTGGCCTGATTAATGCCTAACTGCTATCCTGCAGGCCCAATCACCCCCAACTGCCCTCTCCCACCTGCATAAGAATGTTATGGATATATTAAGATAGTTTTGCTATTATATTTTTAAAATATATTTTATTCATTTTTTACAGAGAAGAAGGGAGAGAGATAGAAAGTCAGAAACACCGATGAGAGAAAAACATTGATGAGCTACCTCTTGCACACCCCCTACTGGGAATGTGCCCACAACCAAAGTACATGCCCTTGACCAAAATTGAACCTGGGACCTTTTAGTCCGCAGGTCGATGCCCTATTGACTGAGCCAAACCAGTTTTGGCTGCTATTATATTTTTAAGTAATACAATTAAATGTTAGACACTTTGTCTTTATGCTTCTATTTCTTTTTAAAGATAGAATTATTATTTTTATTTTATTTAACTTCCAGCTTCTCATCATAATTCAGCATTTTTCCAATGGACAAATGTGTTTGGGGTATGAGGCAAATAATCTGGAATGGTTTTTTATTTTTGTCTTTTTAAGAGTAACTGCCTCTTAGCTTTTCTCATTCCCAACTGTCCATAGGTGATAGGTGCAAGTGACTTGGGCATGAGTATATTTAAGTTTCACAAGTCTTTTCTGATTTGTCCCCTGTACCACTCTGCTCTACCCCCTGATAGAGAGCCACTGAGTTTATAGCTACTGAGGCCTAGATTGAAGCCAAAACTTATGACTGGAATTTAATTTAAAGAAATGCATTTTCTTTTTTCTTTTTTTTAATTTTTTTATTGTTCAGTTTATTAATTACATTGTTTCCCCTTTTTTATCCCCCTATATCTTCCCTCCACCCTGTACCTATCCCACCCTCCACCCTCACCTCCCCCTCCCCAATGTCCTCTCCCATTGTTGCAAGATTTTTGTCCAATCTCTTGCTGTACTTCCAACAACACTTTTCTCCCCAAGAATTGTCATTCCATTCCCTCTCTATGTTCATGTTTCTGTTATATTCACCAGTTTATCTTGTTCATCAGCCTATCAGTTCACTTGATTTTTATGTTCATTTGTTAATAGATGTGTATTTGTTGTTCATAATTTATATTTTTACCTTTTTCTTCTTCCTCTTCTTAAAGAATATCTTTCAGCATTTCATATAATATTGGTTTGGTGGTGATGAACTCCTTTAGCTTTTTCTTATCTGCGAAGCACTTTATCTGATCCTCAATTCTGAATGATAGCTTTGCTGGATAGAGTAATCTTGGTTGTAGATTCTTGCTCTTCATTATTTTGAATATTTCTTGCCACTCCCGTCTGGCCTGCATCGTTTCTGTTGAGAAATCCGCTGACAATCGTATGGGTGCTCCCCTGTAGGTAACCAACTGTTTTTCTCTTGCTGCTTTTAATATTCTCTCTTTATCTTTTGCTCTTGGCATTTTAATTATGATATGTCTTGGTGTGGTCCTCTTTAGATTCCTATATTTTGGGGTTCTGTGTACTTCTTGGGCTTTTAAGTCAGTTTCTTTCGCCAGGTGGGGAAAGTTTTCAGTCACTATTTCTTCAAGTAGGTGTTCATTAACTTGCTCTCTCTCTTTTTCTGGCACCCCAATAATTCGGATGTTGGCTTGCTTGAGGTTGTCCCAGAGGCCCCTTACGCTATCTTCAATTATCTGAATTCTTTCTGTTTCTTGCTTTTCCCGCTGAGTGGATTTTGGTTCTTTGTATTTCAAATCTTTGACTTGGTTCTTGTGGCCCTCTGGACTGCTTTTAGGACTTTGTGTAATATTTTTTATTTCAGTCTGTGTATGCTTGATTTCTAGTTGGTCCTTTTTTTTTTTTTTATCTGTGAGGGTCTGGTTCGTATCCTCAGAGGCCTTGTTCATTTCCCTGAGGGTCTAATTCATTTCCTTGTAAGTATCATTCATCTCCTTGTAATTCTCATTCATTTGCTGGTTGGTCTTGTTTATTTCCTGGTAATTCTCATTAAGTTGATCGGCCTTTTGTAGGAGCCTCTTGAAAAGCCTTATAACCGTGGTTTTGAACTCTATGTCTTGTCATCTTTTCTCCTCCATTTCTTTCACACCTGATTTCTTTCCATGTCTCTGCATGGTGGCTGCTTTATGTGGTGGATATCCTCAAAGGGACAGTGGCTGAGTCTCCCCAGTTACCTGAGGTGGGTGCTCTTACTGCAATCCTTTATGGGTTGTATTCAGTGTATTTGAATTTAAACCCAGCTTTTTGTTGCTAGCCCTAGGAGGGTTTGACCTCCAGGCTAATTGGCTGTGAAGGGAGACTGTGTTCAGGTTGGATGGGCGGAGTCTCTGAGCTGTGCGGCAGCGGCAGCGGCAGCTGGGTCCTATGCTGTGCTCGTGCGCGCGGGTCTGTGTTGGGTGGGGATGGCTGCAGACTCCTCCAAGAGAAAGCCGCTAGTCTCTTCCCCTTGCCAGACAACTCTGCCTTTCCCCAAATGTGCCTGCACACCAAAAGTCTAGCCCAGGGCTGTAAAATAGATGGTTTCTGGCACCAGGAGACAAGTTTCCAGGGGGCAAGTCGCGGGTTTGCGCGACCCTTGGGACTAGGAGCCTCTGTCGCGCCCCGCTTCCAGGGTGCGTCCCCCGGACCTCGGACCTCGCCCGGTTCTGGGTTCTGGGGAATCTGTGCAGGGGGACTTCTCGTACCCCGGATCTCGGACCTCGCCTGGCTCGGGAAATCTGGGCAGTGGGACGCCTCCGCCCTTCCCCGTTGGAGAAATCCGGCCGGTCACTGCTCCAGCCCCAGCCCGCGCACGCGCGACCAGGGTGGCTCCTAACCTGTTTCCGTCTGAAAGGTTGCGCTCCCGCCCGTCCTGAGTCTGTGTCCCACCTCTGCTCCTATTAGTGGAGTTTACATTCAGCCAGCTTTCTGGCGATTCTGGGTGCTTGTCTGTTCTGCTGTTATGTTGTAGTTCTTAAATTGTTGCACGGGGCAGAACAATAGGTGTTTGCTTATGCCGCCATCTTATTGTTCCCCGAAATGCATTTTCTTTACTAAGAAAAATCACACCTTATTTTTTTCTGAAAGTACAGCCATTCTCTGCATGAAAACAATGCCTTACAATTTCCACAAACCTGTTTTGTAATTTTGTTCTATACAGGATGCTATTGCACTTTAAAAAGCACTAGAGGAGAAATACGTTTTAAAGCATTAACCTAATAGAATCATAGGAATTTTTTTTCTGAGTCTCATTTTTAGTGAAGTTAACATCAACATTTCTCGACTCTTAGTAGCTGGTACCATATGAAAACAGATCTCTGACTCCCTTGCAAAGTTTATAGTTTCCTCATTGATTCAGACAAGTCTCTTACTCTTTACTCTTTACTCTTTCTGACTTCTGACATGAATGAACATTCAATTCTGCAGGTTTACAGCCTCTCCTCATTTTACTGAGATAAAATCAGGCCTCATATTTCAAATGGCTTTTCAAGAAATGATCTTTGCCCTTTCCCACTGATTATAGGTCATACTTACCTACCTGGTTACAATGGTTCTATATATTGTGAAATATACCTTGCCCATTCAAACAAGCTCCTAAAGTCTTTTATTTCAAACTTGATATTCTAACTCACCTACCTTTACTGTATTGGTGTGAGACTCAAATCCAGTGCTCAGATAAACATGAATTTTGGGTAGCTGGAGTTGATCTTACCAATTCCAGTAACTCTAAAAAATAAGAACTATCAATTTTCTTAATGCTAGATCTTCTATCAATTCCTGTCCAGATAAGTAGCTGTTAATTAAATCTGAATACAATTTCTAAGTTGAGGAAAAGCCCAGGGCTTTTGAATAGCCACATACAAACTTGGCTCACACTATAGATAGAAGCATGTGTTTTCAGGAATAAATAAGGTTTAGGTGCAGCAAGAAAGAATAAAAAGATTAAAATAATTTGGAGTTAAAAGCAGATCAGTAGAATCATTCCCTTTTTAGTATGAGGGGTGAAGTTTGGGTGAGAGATTACCCCTTAAGGTAGCAAACAAATGCAAGAGAAGACAACCTTCAAAAAAAAGTAGAAGACAGGAGTCCAAGTAGTCCTCCAGGTGTGATCACTTTAGTCAAAGGGAGAAAGAACCTGCCAACCAGCATGGTAACTTGGAGACTTCTGGAAGTTTCTTGCTGATTTTGACTCCTGTGTGCACTACCCCTGCTGTGTATGTGCTCTGGATGTTTCCCTGACCGATCCAGAGTGAAACCTTGGAAGAAGGATGATCAGTGTGTGGGCCATCTGGGGCCCAAGAAGGGAAGAGCTGGGGTGGCAGTGGCCCCCGTTGTAGCCATGCTTTGAGGAAACAGCACCCAAAAGGGCAGAGTAGGAGGTGGCAGCTTTGGAGAGGGAAGGGAGCAGATTTCTGTGGCTTAACAAAGGGGAGGGAAGGAGAGCATATGGGACCAGCCAGTCCTGAGAGGACCTTGGGATGCTAAGTGAAAGAAAGGCTCTGAGGGTGTCCAGGCCAGGCCCAGATGGAAAAGAAAAGGTGAAGGACTGCAAGAGGCCTCTGTCAGGGAAGCCCGTGACCTCTGAAAGCAGAAGGGGCCTAAAGGCCAACAGGAAGTCCCAATTGGTGCAGTTCCACCCAGTGTCTATCTGCATTTGTGTCTCTTTGCCCCCAGGGTTTTGACACAGTGGGAGGATCCCCCAGCCAGGAGCCAGCCTCTCTCTGGGGCACAGCTTCCTGACCTTCCAGCTGTGGTTCTTAAATTCCTGTCACAAAACCCACTGTGGACCTGACGACATGTATGGGGAAATGCACCAGAATTGCCTTTACATACGCTTCAAGGGGTTTTATTTTCACAGAACCTCATGCCCTTCCCCTGAGCCCCCAAGTTAAAAACCCTGCTCTAGACTTAGATGAAGAGAATAGCCTGACAACTGTCAGAGGGGAGGAGGATTGGCAGGCCTGGAAGAGACCAAGCAAAAAGTAATAGACACAGTCAATGGTATGGTGATTACCAGAGGGAAAGGAGGGTGTGGGGGAGGAAGAGGAAGATAAAGGATGGATACATAATGATGGAAGAAGACTTTAGTTTGGGTGGTGTACACACAATGTTATATATAGATGATGAATTATAGAATTTACAATTGAAATCTATAACATGCTATCAACCAATGTCACCCCGATGAATTCAATAATACAAAAAAGAACCCTGCTATGTTCTCTGCTCCCAACTTGAAGTTATTCACATAGTCCTTGTTGGTTGTGATATGCCTAAATGACCACTAGATGACGACAGAGACCGGGCTGTCTCTGTAGGAAGCTGAGGCACCTACTCTTGTAGGGCTGAGGGTAACCTTTCCACATGTCAAATTTGTCCTCATCCAATGAGTAAAATTTGATCTCAGAACAAACCAGGGCCACATATATTTGCTCTACATCTCACAAACTTTTGAGTGAACAAAGCCTAGAAAACACTTGCTTCTCAACTCTGGAACATTCTCCCTTTGCAATTCTCTCCCCTCCCTGATCACAGCATTTAAAAAATATTTCTTCCAATAAAATCACATAGGAATGCAGCTGTCCTTGATTGCTGCTATGTTCCATGTACCTGCTGCCTCCCTTCTTCATGTGGCTGGGCCAGATTCTCCCTTGATCTCATCATAACTCAACCAACAACTAGGATTCCTATAGGTTTGAGTAAGTACATGGTTCACATCTTATTGGCTGTGTGACTTTAAGCTAGTAACCTAACCTCTCTGTGCCTATGTTACCTCAAGTATACATACAATGAAGATTGTAATAGTCCCTACCTACAGAATTATTATGAGAAGAGAATACATCTATTTTCCAAGATGTCAGCCAACAGGATGGCAGTAAGAAAGAGAGTTTGAGTGAGGGAGTGAAAGGAGAGTGTGTGGACATGTGGAGCATATGTCTGTGTGTGTGTGAGGGCAGCTATATTCCCCAGGACGTTTGGGGTCTGGAAGACCAGAATCCCCTAGCCACCTGGTTGGTAAACTGCAGCTCCTGAGCCACATATGGCTCTCTGGTCCCTTGACTGTGGCTTTTCCACAAAATACCATGGCCTGCGCGAGTATATTTTGAAGAAGTGTTGTTAGAAGAAGGTTAAGTTTTAAAAATTTGGCTCTCGAGAAGAGCTCTGCACTCCACCACTGCAAGGTCAGATTTGGCCTGGGATTGGGTTGAGTCCTTACTCCCAGCAAGGGAGAAAAACTCGTGTACCAGGGGAGCTGGAGGTACAGGGAAAGTCTGCACCTGAAAAAAAAAATGTGGCTGTTGGGGCTGGCGAGATCCATGAATGTGGAAGGGGGTCTTCAGAGCTGATAACAGAAGGGATCCCTAGAGAGCAGCCCATTTAGATCTGACAAAAAAGGACAACCCCAAAATTTTAGAAGTGTGCTGGCTGCTAAACCCAAGGGGAAAAGGGGTTTCCGCAAGCATACATGCAGAAGCGGAGTTTGCATACTTGAATTTTTTCCTCTCCAAATCTGTGCTTCTGGGTACTAAGCCCAGAGCATAGGATCACCTGCTGGGGGACACCTGGGAGACTTCAGGGGAGAGCTGTTTTTCTGAAACCAGGGGATCAGAGCAGGAAGTCACCATTAGAGACTGGGGTAGCCCAAACCCACAAATCAGTATTGAGTACCACAGGGATATCAAGATGTTAGTTCAGGCTAGAGAGGATCAATAGACCCAGAGGTCAATCCAGAAACACTGCAACCCAGGGACTGAAACCCTAATTGACTCTTGTGTAACACAAATTAAGAAATCAATGCTATTACTACTACTATTTCAACTTTTTTAAAAGTGTCATTTAATTTGCTCTTTATTCTACTTTGGGATTAGTGTTCTACAGTCTATTTTCATCTTTCCCTTAGCATCTCTTACTCTATCTCAACTCCACCTTTATGCCACCACTCTCTTGCTAACCTTTCCCCATTTGCTGTCTTGTTTCCCTTACCCTTTTCCTGCTATAGATTTTCCTTATTCTTTCTTTTTGCCCCCTGTTAAAATTTCACCCTACCTATATATCTAATCTCTGACCCCCTGCTCCAAGACCATGCATACCTCTCGCTTCTGTGTCTTCACTATCCTAAATTGTTTCTCTCTCTCTCCTGTTGTTGTCATTTACTTGACTTTTGATTATATCGATTTTTTATGCTTCTTACCCATTGGTTTGCTTATTCTTTTCTTTTAATTTCTTTTTTTTATTTTTTCTTGTTGTTTGCTTTGTATTTTGTTACATTTTTGCTTCTGTTTTCCCTCACCTCTGTTGATATTAGTTGTTGTTTGTACTTTGTATTAATCTAAAGGTACTTGTTGCTGGCATATGTTGGAAATAGAGGCTGTCTCATAGGAGTTTTCTCCCCATATTTGTAGTTTGTTCCCCTTTCCTTTATTATTCTCTTTCTTTTCTTGCTTACCTGCTTCTTTTGTTCCCCTCCATTTTTCCAATTTCATTTTGGCATTTCTTTCTTTCTTTTTTCTTTGTGTGTGTGTGTGTGTGTGTGTGTGTGTGTGTGTGTGTGTGTTTTCTTATTCTCTCTCTTATTTCTCACCTATCCCCTAATTTGCCTTTTTCTGGCAATCACCATTATTTGGAGTTACCAACACCATGAATACATTCCTGTTCAGTGTCTGTGATTTTCACTTGATTGTGTTGTATTTTATGTCTTTAAATCAACACAGGAGATAGGGAACTACATAAACAGATACACGGAGAAGAGCGACCACGGGGAGACAAAGAAATAGCCCGCATATGAAAGAAAAACAAGCCTCACCAGTAAAGTAAGTAAACAACATGGTGGCAAGCAACCTGTCAGAGAAAGAATTCAGAGAAGTGGTCATAATGTGGCTGGAAATAATGGAACACAAATTTGACAATATGAGTAAGAACCAAGAGGGAATGAAGAATAACCAAGAGAAAATGAAAAGTGACATTGCTGTGGTGAAGAACTCAATAGAAAACATCAATAGTGTACCAGAAGAAGCACAGGACCACATCAGTGAGCTAGAAGACAAGATAGGAAAAAACACTCAAGTAGAGCAGCTTCTAGAAAAAAAATTAAAAAACAAGAGGAGAGCCTAATGGAACTTTGGGAAAACATGAAACAAAAAAAAAAACATCTGCATAACAAGGCTCCCAGAAGAACAGAAAACTGAGCAAGAAATAGAAAACATGTTGGAAGAAATAATGACAGAAATCTTCCCTGATATAGAAAACAAAAAAACCCACACAAATCCAAGAAGCTCACAAAGTATCAAGCAAAATGAACCACAAAAGACTGAAGCCAAGGCATATCATAATTAAGTTGGCAAACACCTACGCAAACAATATAAGAATCTTAAAAGACACTAGAGAGTGAGACAGCAAGTCACCTACAAAGGAACCCCCATCAGAAGAGCAACTGATTTCTCAACAGAAACTCATCAGACCAGATGGGAATGGAATTAAATATACAAAGCCATGCAAAGGAAGGGTCACAATCCTAGAATACTGTACCCAGCAAGGCTGTCAATCAAAATTGAAGGTCAAATCAGGAGCTTCACAGACAAAAAAGGACTAAGAGAATTTAATACCAACAAACCAGCAATGAAAGAAATACTAAAGAGTATGCTATAAAAAGAAATAGGAAGTGAGGAAGAAACACAAGTGTAAAGAATAAAACTGGCAACAAATAAGTACCTATCAATAATAACTTTAAATGTAAATGGATTAAATGCTCCAGTCAAAAGACATAGGGTAACAGACTGGATAAGAAAACTTGACCAATATATCTGCTGTCTACAAGAAACCCACAACACACAAAAAAAGACACACACAGACTGAGGGTGAAAGGATGAGAAAAAAGTTTCTTAAAGTGAATTGAAATGGAAAAAAAATGCTGGGGTCGCAATACTTATATCCAACAAATTAGATCTCAAAGTGAAGGACATAAAAAGAGATAAGGAAGGCCACTTCATAATACTAAAGAGAACAATCCAACAAGAAGAAATAACTCTGGTAAACATACAGGCACCCAATACAGGAGCACCCAAATACAGAAAAAAAAACTGGAAGATATCAAGGGAGAGATAGACAGCAATGCAACCATAGTAGCAGACTTTAATACACCACTATCACCATTGGACAGATCCTCTAAACAAAAAATCAGCAAAGACACATTAATCCTAAATTACTAGACCAGAAAGAATTAATTGACAGCTTCAAATAATTTCATCCCAAAGCCATGGAACATACATTCTTTTCAAGGTCACAGGGGTCATTTTCAAAGATAGACCATATGTTGGGTTATAGGCAAAGTCTCTCCAAATTCAAGAAGATAGAAAACATATCAAAGCATATTCTCAGATCACAGTGGCATTAAGCTGCAAATCAACTACAATAAAAACAATCCAAAGAAATCAAACACACACAAAAAAAAACAAAAAAACCTCAAAAACAAAAAACAAAGAAATCAAACGCAAGGACACTAAACTGCATGCTATTAAACAATGACTGGCTTACCAGAGCTCAAGGAAGAAATAGAAAACATCATGGCAACAAATGACAATGATAATACAGCAATCCAATATCTATGGGACACAGTGAAAGCAGTTTTGAGACAGAAGTTCATAAATCTACAATCCTACTGGAAAAAACAAGAAACAGAGGTAATAAATTATCTAAACCAAAAACTCAAAGAGTTAGAAAGAGAGCAACAAGAAAAGCCCAGTGTAAGCAGAAGGCAGGAAATAGTGAAGATCACAGCAGAGATAAATGACATAGAGACCAAAGAAACAATACATAAGATTAACAAAAGCAAGAGCTGGTTCTTTGAAAGGATAAACAAGATTGATGAAACTCTAGTCAGACTCACCAGGAGCGAGGACCCTAATAAGTAAAATCAGAAATGAAAGAAGTGAAACAACAACAGACCCCACCGAAAAACAAAGGATTGTTAAAAAATACTATGAACAACTCTACTCCAACAAACTGGACAACCTGGAGGAAATGGATATATTCCTGGAAAAATATAACCTCCCACAACTCAATCAGAAAGAGCCTAAACAGCTCTATAAACCGATAACTACAGAAGAAAATAAAGCAGACATCAAAAAGCTTCCAGCAAACAAAAACCTGGGGCAAGATGGCTTCACAGTGGAGTTTTACCAAACATTCAAGGAAAAATTAAAACCTATTCTCCTCAGACTATTCCAGAAAATTCAAGATGTAACACTTCCAAACTCCTTGTATCAAGCCAGCATCACCCTAATACCAAAACCAGATAAAGATGACACAATGAAAGAGAATTACATGCCAATATCTCTCATGAACATAGATGCCAAAATACTCAATAAAATTCTAGCAAATCAGATCCAGCAGTTCATCAGAAAGATCATACGCTGTGACCAAGTAGGATTTATCCAAGGAATACAAGGATGGTACATTATTAGCACATCAATAAATGTAATACACCACATAAACAAACTGAGAGATAAAAATCACATAGTAAAATCAATTGATGCAGAAAAAGCATTGGACAAAATCCAACCCCCTTTCTTGATAAAAACTCTCAACAAGGTGGGAATAGAAGGATCATCCCTCAACATAATAAAAGCCATATATGATAAACCCACAGCAAACATCATACTAAATTGGCCAAACTACAACCATTTCCTATAAGAACAGGAACAAGACAGGGATGCACACTCTCAACACTCCTGTTCGACATAGTACACAAAGTATTAGCCATTGCAATTATATAAGAAGTAGAAATACAAGGCATCTAAATTGGAAAGGAGCTGTAAAGTTGTCCTTATTTGCAGTTGACATGATATCGTACATAAAAAACCCAAAAGTCTCCATAAAAAACTAATAGACATAATAAATCATTTCCGCAACGTAGCTGGATACAAAGTTAATGTCAAGAAATCTATGGCATTTCTATACACCAATAGTGAACTGACAGAAAGAGAGAATAAAAAAGCAATTCCATTTACCATCACACCAAAAAAATTAAGATACCTAGGCATAAACTTAACTAAGGAGTTAAAAGACCTATTTGCGGAAAACTAGAGGACACTGAAGAAAAAAAGATATAGAGGAAGATGTAAACAGGAGGAAGAACATACTATGTTCATGTATCAGGAGAATAAACATCATTAAAATGTCCATACTAATCAAAGCAATCTATAAATTCAATGCACTCCCCATTAAGATTTCAATGGCTTATTTCACAGACCTAGGACTATCGTTCCAAAAATTCATCTGGAATAAAAAAGACCCCAAATAGCCACAGCAATCCTGAGAAAGAAGCACAAAGTAGGTGGGATATCAATACCAGATTTCAAGCTGTATTACAAAGCAACTGTTCGCAAAACAGCCTTGCAAATGGCACAAGAACATATAGACCAATGGAATAGAATAGAGATCCCAGATATCAACCCAAACCACTATGCTCAATTAATATTTGACAAAGGAGGCATGAATATACAATAGAGTCAAGACAGTCTCTTCAATAAATGGTGTTGGGAAAATTGGACAGGTACATGCAAAAAAATGAAACTAGAACACCAACTTATACCATACACAAAAATAAACTCAAAATAGATACAAGACTTAAACATAAGACGGGAAACCATAAAAATACTAGAGGAATCCACAGGCAGAGAAATCTCAGAAATATGATGAAAGAACTTCTTTGCTTATACTGCTCCTAGGGCAATGGAGCTAATGAGAAAGTAAACAAATGGGACTACATCAAAACAAAAAGATTTTGCACAGCAGAAAAACCATCAACAAAACAACAAGAAAACGCACTGTATGGAAGAATATATTTGCAAATGTTATCACTGATAAGGTTTAATCTCAAGCATCTACAGGCAACTTATACAACTTAATAAAGGAAGACAAATGACCAATAAAAAATGTGCAAAGGACCTAAATAGAGTCTTTTCGAAAGAAGACAAAAGGAAGGCCCAGAGACATATGAAAACCTGCTGAAAGCCACTAGTTATCTGTTGAAATACAAATTGAAACCACAATGCAGTACCATCTCACACCTGTCAGAATGGCTTTCATCAATAAATGAGAAGTGCTGGAGAGGATGTCGAGAAAAAAGAACCCTAGGGCACTGCTTGTGGGAATGCAGACTGGTGCAACCACTGTGGAGAACAGTATCGAGTTTCCTCAAAAAACTAAAAATGGAGCTCCCATTTGATCCAGTGATCCCACTTCTAGCAATATATTCCAAGAAACTAGAAATGCGAATTAGAAAGGATATATGCACCCCTATGTTCATAGCAGCAAAATTTACCATAGCTAAGATTTGGAAACAGCCTAAGTGCCCATTAGCAGATGAGTGGAATAAAAAACGGTGGTACATCAACACAATGGAATACTATGCTGCTGTAAAAAAGAAGGAGCTCCTTCCATTTGCAACATGGATGGAGGTGGAGAGCATTATGCTAAGTGAAATTAGCCAGGCAGAGAAAGATAAATATCACCTGACCGCACTCATTTGTGGAATATAAGGACTGGCATAGACCTGTGATGGGAAAACTATGAAATGCTTGTCAGCACTGATATGCATAGCCATTTTTCAATGACAGGGGGCCATATGCCGTTCCGTAAAGAGAAGAATGGGGCTGCATGCCGAGAAAGATGTTTCATCCTGGCCTACCGCCTTGCCAGGTGCGGTATCCCAGGGTGAACATTTGCTGTAACGCAGTGTAGACACTCTGTGCCAGAGGTCTATAGGCCAAAACAACAGAACTCCAGCACAGAGCACCCAGTTCTGGGACTTTTGTTTAGGCTGTTAGGGGATGTTTGATCACACTTCTGGCTGGTGGAGCAGGGAGCCACGGAATGAATCTCTGGCAGCCCTGTGATTGCCATTACCAGCAACCACATAACCACAGCAACAATCATCCAACCTACTGTTCTGGCATGTCATGGATTTCTAATTGACCATCATTACTGAGATAAGTGAGGGGGAGGCTGGCAGAGGCAAGGGCCTGTGCTACTGGTGCCATTCTGGCCATTAGAAATAGCAGCAGCCACCTTATTATATATAAGGAACATCATTTTCCAGCATAGTGCAGACTCCATTTCACCACTATTACGGTTGTGCATCTATATTAATCCCTATTTCTGCTTATTAACCCTACCCTTTCCTAAGAGACAGTTACATGTGCCATCTTGTGGACAGTTAGGCTAGTTAACCCCTAATTGCCTGCAGGGCTAACAGGCTATCTATAATTCTATCTTCTGTCACTGCCCCCTGATGAAGAACCCAAAAAATAAAAAACCAAAGTTAAGTAAATAAAGTGGTAGTAGTAGCAGTAGTTGACCCTTTCAAGTGACATGGGCCGAGATGTATGGCATTATAGAAAAAATGGAAGATCATTTTGTGTTTTATGTACTGAAATGGTAGTAAGCCGAACGTGGAATATAAATAGACATTGTGAAACTAATCATCCCCAGCTCTTGAAAAAAAAGTGAGGTTGAAAGGAAGGAATACATTTCCAGGCAGCTACACCTTTATAAGAGCCAATCTAATTCCATCTTTAAATTTATAAAAGGCTCTACAGATTTAACATCTTCAAGTTTGAGCATTGTTCACTCCATAGCTCAGCAAGGCAAAGCACTCAGTGAGTGGGAATTTATTAAAAAACTCTCCTAAGATATGCACCAGTTCTATTTCATGATATGCAGAATAAAGATGTAATTATTAAGAGAATATCTGAGTTACCACTCAGTAGAAATATCATAAAAGACCGAATAATGAGACTGAACATAAATGTACAAAATCAATTAAGGAGAGACATAAATAATTGTAGATATTTTTCAATCTCGTGATGAAACTACTGATGTCACATCACATGCTTAGTTGGCCATTATTGGTCAATATTATGATGGTCTCACAATGAGAGAAGCATTGATGTAGTATCACTGCCAACAAGTACATCAGGAAGCGAAATATGTAAGGTTGTTATACAAACATTTCTTGACCTAAGCATTGATATCTCTAAAGTTGTCTGAGTGAGGACTGATGGGGCACCAACATGTTGGGGAAAAAATGTTGGATTTGTCAAATTGTTTACGGAAGCCAATGGACATTTGATTGTGACTTTTCATTGTATTATCCATCAAGAGGTTTTATGTGCCAAGGCAGGATTCACCGAATTAAATGACTTAATGTCAGTTGTTACAAAAATAGTTAATTTAATAGCTGCTCGCCCCTTCACATAATGTCAGTTGTTACAAAAATAGTTAATTTAATAGCTGCTCGCCCCCTTCACAAGCGAGAATTTTCTGCACTTTTACTGGGGGTTAATTCCACCTATAGTGGACTGTTGATGTACAATAATGTAAGATGGCTGAGCCGAGGCAAAATTCTTGAGCGATTTGTGGAGTGCTTTGAAGAAATTATGGTATATCTTGAGGATAAGGATCTGGGAAACTTTTCTCAGCTCAATGATGATAAGTGGGTCAACACCCTGATATTTTTTACAGATCTTTCTGTTCATATTAATGAACTGAACTTAAAGTTACAAGTTTTGGCAAAAGTATTGACGTTATGTTTGGGTACATAAAAGCTTTTGAAACTAAACTTAAAATTTTCAAGCGAGATGTAAAAACTAAAACTTATAAGTATTTTCGTGGAATAACAAAGACTTTGAGAAGGCCAGTGAAGCTGTACAAAATGAAATGGAACCCTTACATATAAAGTACCTGCATGTTTTGGATTCGTTACTTGACCAGTTTAGTGATAGATTTAATCAATTTAGAAGCCTAGAACAGACCATAAAAATAATTAAGTATCCTGATGTAGTAGTCTGCAGTAGTTTGGAATTAAATGGTTTTCAATGGATGCAAATTGATGATTTGGAGATGCAACTTGCAGAATTTCAAGACAGCATCTGGGCTCAGGTGTTTGTCATTTTGAGGTCAAGAATTTGGAAAGGTGCCCCTTGGGGATCAAGAGGAGTGCCACTATGAAGAGGAAATTTGGAGTGCCTGTAACTGATTACCAGACACTTTTAGCACCCGGAAAAAATATAGCAATGACTTTACTCATAATTTTTCCCTCTACGTACTTTTGTGAGATCTTATTCTCAGCGTTAAATAATATCAAAACCAACGAAAGAAACCGACTGACAGATGAAGTTATTAGCACTTCCTTGGGCTGGAAGTGTACAACATACCAACCTTCAATTGAAGGTTTAGTCAATGAAATTCAGCAACAGAAAAGTCACTAATAGGCAGGTTAGTTAAAGAATTTCCCCCCCTCTCACTTAGCTTATTTCATGACACACTACAAGTTAAATAATATCAAACCAACAAAAGAAACTGACTTATAGAAGAACAAAGAAGTCACTAAGCAGGTAAGTTAAATAATTAGTTTTTGGTTTATTAGATACAGTTATATATTACAATTAGGAATTTTTGTTTTTTAAACTATAAGTATCGCGCAATTATGGCTTTTTCTCAAAGTGACACACCACCCAAGTTATGCTCATTTTTTTAGCGAATTTTGACAGACCAGGCTCAAAAGGTTGCCAATTACAGGAATAGACTGATGAACAAGAATGGATCCAGAGACTGAGAAACGTCCATCAGAATGTCAAACTTCAGGGTAACTGGGGGGTGGCGAGAGTAAGGGGAAGAGATCAACAGAGGGACTTGCGTATAAACATATAAGCCTAATCAATGGTAGACAACAGTGGGGTGGAACATGTGTGGGAGCGGTAAGGAGTAATGGGGGAATATGGACACATATGTAAAAAATAAAAATTAAAGAAAAAATTGTAAGAAAATATATCCTTTCTAATAAAAGAATAATATGCAAATTGAACATAACTTTGCTACACCCACCAGCCACACCCACCAGCCACTCAGTTTGAATACGCAAATTAACCCAACCAAGATCACATAGACAGAAAGCAAGCACTGCAGAAGGGAGGAAAGCTGTGAAGAAGCAGGCAAGTGGGCCAGGGGAGAAGGGAGGGAAGCAGGCAGGCAGTGGAGAAGGAAGGGAACTAGGCAGCTGATATAGGAAGGAGCTTTGCTCAGGCTGCAAGAAGCCCTATTTTTTCAGGAATCTTCTTGCTACAGGTCTCTAGAATAAAATAAAAGAAAATATTAAATCTAAACCACACTAGTGTTCACCATAACCTAAAGAGAATGGATTGTAATTGAAAATCAATATATTTGACCACTTGAAGTAAGGTAATTTGTGTTTTTACCTGCTTGAAAAAGTTTATATAAAGTTATAAAAAATTTGACTGCCAGTTTGAAATTGAATTGACATGGCCTAGAGCAAAGAATATCTTTACATGATATTGATCTACAATGTCATTATAATTTTAGATATTTTACTACAGCATATCATACAATTATCCCAAATCAAACTTACAAACTAATTCTTTGCATGTTTGGCAGCAATTTAAAAAAGGACAGGAGGTGGGAGGAGAAAATGGCGGCAGAACGGGGGATTCGATCTGAATCTGCTCACAGGGCAGAGGGAGGGAGCAGCTGAAAGTCACCCAGGGAGTGTTTGTCGGCGACTAGGGGGACAGCTGTGCTCCAGGAGAAGATAGAGGACTGCTGGCCTGGCCTCCCCAGCCTGAGCAGCCCAAGTACTGCTGGGTTCTCTCCCTGAGCCAACTGCGCGAGGAGGCGCGGAGGCAGACCACGACATCTTGAAGGGGAAGGACCTGAAAATATACAGCTATGGTACTAGTACCAGCTGGATGGCTGAGACTCCTGGAGCACTGGCGCCCAGTTGGCGCGGAGGTGTGCAGAGCGCAGGGAGCTCTAAACTCCAGCACAGAAAGGTCAGAGTTCCCTGGGGGTACTCTGGGCGCGAAACTGAGGGGGCTGGCAGTCTGGGAGATCTGCACCTTGGAACTCAAAACCTGGAGATCTGCACCTGAAATAAAATCTGTGGCTGTTGGAGCTGGTAAACGTGGGAGAGGGCCCTTGGAGCTGGTGGCAGAGTTAATCACTGGAGCGCAATCAATTTGGACCTGACAGAGGAGGGAAACCCAGAAGATTTTGGGAGGCTCCTGGCTGCTAAAACAGCAGTCACCATTAGAGCGGCAGTATTGTTTAGTTCAGGATAGAGAGGACCAATAGACCCAGAAATCAATCTAGAAACACTGCCACCCAGGGGCCAAATCACAAATAGACTCTTGTGTGACAGGGAATTGATTATATTTTCTCTTCGACCTTGGGAATACAGTCTATTTTCATCTACTCTTTAGTATCTTTTACTCTACCTCAACTTCACCTTTATACCACCACTCTCTTGCTAACCTTTACCTATTTAGTGCCTTGTTTCCCTTAAACTTTTTTTTAATATATATTTTATTGGTTTTTTACAGAGTTGAAGGGAGAGGGATAGAAAGTCAGAAACATCGATGAGAGAGAGACATCGATCAGCTGCCTCTTGCACGCCCCCCCACTGGGGATGTGCCCGCAGCCAAGGTACATGCCCTTGCCGGAATCGAACCCGGGACCCTTCAGTCCGCAGGCCAATGCTCTATCCCCTGAGCCAAACCGGTCTCGGCCCCTTAAACTTTTCCCACTTTAGATTTACCTAATTATTTCCCTTTACCCCCTGTTAAAATTTCACCCCATTGATATATCTAATCTCCAACCACCTACTCCAAGTGCACATATACCTCTAGCTTCTCTGACTTCACTATCTTAAAGTGT
Source organism: Antrozous pallidus (assembly GCA_027563665.1). NCBI lineage: Eukaryota > Metazoa > Chordata > Mammalia > Chiroptera > Vespertilionidae > Antrozous > Antrozous pallidus. Next base: position 37,058,754 of record CM050509.1, on the reverse strand, counting down.
TTTTATCCCTGTCCTGTTGTTGTTGTTTACTTGACTATTGATTATATTGATTTTTTAAGCTGGTTTATGAGATTAATTTGCTTATTCTGTTATTTTGATTTGTCTTGTAGGGGGGGTATTTTTATTTTTGGTGTTGTTTCTTGTTTTGTTGTCCTCATCTGCATTGTTTTTGAGATAGATTTTTGCTTCTGTGTTCCCTCACCTCTCTTGATATTAGTAATTGTATGTAATTTGTATCAATCTCCAAGAACTTGTTGGAGGTTTTGGTTCGGATTAGAGGATGTCCTATAGGAGTTTTCACCCCACATTTAAAATTTACTCCTTTTTTTTTCTTCTTCTCCCCCTTTTCCCATTATCATTTTGGCATTCCTGTCTTTCTTTTTTGTGAGTGTGTGTGTGGGGGGGGTCTCTTTCTTTTTGTGTGAGGGTGGGTGTGTGAGTGTCTGTGTGTGTCTGGGGGAGGTTCTCTTTCTTTTTTGCAACCTATCACCGAATTTGCCTTTCTCTGGCGGTCACCTTTATTTGGAATTACAATTACTGTGACTACACTCCGGTTCAGTGGCTGGTGCATTGCACCTGGTTGTGTTGTATTTTGTGCCTTTAAATCAACTCAGGAGAGTGAGAACTACATAACCAGATACACAGAGAAGAAAGACTATGGGAAGACAAAGAAACAGCCCATATATGAAAGAAAAGCAAGGCTCGCCAGAAAAGGAGGTAAATGAAATAGAAGTTAACAACCTGTCAGAGAAAGAATTCAGAGAAATGGTCATAAAGTGGCTGAAAAGAATGGAAGACAAATTTGATAATATGAGTAAGAACCAAGAGGAAATGAGGAAGACCCAGGAAGAAATGATGAAGAGCCATGAAGAAATGAAGAGGAGCCAAGAAGAAATGAAAAGTGACATTGCTGAAGTAAAGAACTCAATAGAAAGTATTAAGAGTAGACTAGAAGAAGCAGAGGATTGCATCAGTGAGCTAGAAGACCAGGTAGGCAAAAATAACCAAGTAGAGCAGCTTCTCGAAAAAAAAAATTTTAAAGCAGGAGGAGAGCCTAAGGGAACTTTGGGACAACATGAAACAAAACAACATCCGTATAATTGGGCTTCCAGAAGGACAGGAAACTGAGCAAGGAATAGAAAACCTGTTGGAAGAAATAATGACAGAAAACTTTCCTGATATAGGAAAGGAAAAACCCCACACAAATCCAAGAAGCTCACAGAGTCCCAAGCAAAATAAACCCAAAAAGACCTACGCCAGGACACATTATAATTAAATTGGCAAACACCAATGACAAAGTAAGAATCTTAAAAGCTGCCAGAGAGAGACAGAAAGTCACCTACAAAGGAACCCCCATCAGACTAACAAGTGATCTCTCAACAGAACCTATCAGGCCAGAAGGCAGTGGAATAAAATTTACAAAGTCATGCAAAGGAAGGGTCTGAATCCTAGAACACTATACCCAGCAAGGCTCTCAATCAAAATGGAAGGTCAAATCAGGAGCTTCACAGATAAAAAAGGACTAAGGAAATTCATCACCACCAAACCAGCAATGCAAGAAATGCTAAAGGATCTGCTGTAAGAAGAAATAGGAAGCGAAGAAGGAACACAGGGGTAAAGAACAAAAATGGTAACATATAAGCACCTATCAATAATAACTTTAAATGTAAATGGTTTAAATGCTCCAATCAAAAGACATAGGGTAATAGACTGGATAAGAAAACACAACTCATGTATCTGCTGTCTACAAGAAACCCACCTCCGAAAAAAAGACGCACACAGACTGAGGATGAAAGGTTGGAAAAACGTTATTCACACGAATGGAAATGAAAAAAAAAGCTGGGGTAGCCATACTTATATCTGACAAATTAGATCTCAAAGTGAAGGACATAACAAGACATAAAGAAGGCCACTTCATGATACTAAAGGGAGCAATCCAACAAGAAGAAATAACTGTGGTAAACATATACGCACCCAATACAGGAGCACCCAAATATATACAAAAACTGCTAGAGGACATCAAGAGAGAGATAGACAGCAATACAATCATAGTAGGAGACTATAATACCCCACTATCACCATTGGACAGATCCTCTATACAAAATTCAGTAAAGAAACATCAATCCTCAATGACTCACTGGACCAGATGGAATTAATTGACATCTTCAGATTGTTTCACCCCAAAGCCACAGAATATACATTCTTTTCAAGAGCCCATGGGTCATTCTCAAAGATAGACCATGTGTTGGGTCATAGGCAAAGTCTCTCCAAATTCAAGAAGATAGAAATCATATCAAGTATATTCTCAGATCACAGTGGCATAAAGCTGGAAATCAACTACAATAGAAACAATCCAACGAAATCGAACACATGGAGACTAAACAGCATGCTATTAAACTATGACTGGGTTACTAGATAGATTAAGGAAGAGACAGAAAACATCATGGAAACAAATGACAATGATAGCACAACAATCCATAATCTATGGGACACAGTGAAAGCAGTTCTGAGAGGGAAGTTCATAGCTCTACAATCCTACTGCAAAAAACTAGGAACAGTGGCAATAAATTATCTAACCCAACAACTCAAAGAGTTAGAAAGAAAGCAACAAGAAAAGCCCAGTGTAAGCAGAAGGAAGGAAATAGTAAAGATCAGAGCAGAAATAAATGACATAGAGACCAAAGAAACAATACAGAAGATCAACAAAACCAAGAGCTGGTTCTTTGAAAGGATAAACAAGATTAATGAACCTCTAGCCAGACTCACCAAGAAGCAAAGAGAGAGGACCCTAAAAAATAAAATCAGAAATGAAAGAGGTGAAATAACAACAGACCCCATTGAAATAAAAAGGATTGTTAAAAAATATTATGAACAACTCTACTCCAACAAACTGGACAACCTGGAGGAAATGGATATGTTTCTAGAAAAATATAACCTCCCAAAACTCAATCAAGAAGAATCTAAACAACTCAATACACCAATAACTGTGGAAGAAATTGAAGCAGTCATCATAAAGCTTCCAGCAAACAAAAGCCCAGGGCCAGACGGCTTCACAGGGGAGTTTTACCAAACATTCAAGGAAGAACTAAAACCTATACTCCTCAGACTATTCCAGAAAATTCAAGAGGATGGAACACTTCCAAACTCCTTCTATGAAGCTAGCATCACCCTAATACCAAAACCAGATAAAGATGACACAATGAAAGAGAACTACAGGCCAATATCCCTCATGAATATAGATGCCAAAATCCTCAATAAAATTCTATCAAATCGGATCCAGCAGTACATCAGAAAAATCATACACCATGACCAAGTAGGATTTATCCCAGGAATGCAAGGATGGTACAATATCCGCAAATCAATAAATGTGATACATCACATAAACAAATTGAGATATAAAAATCACATAGTCATATCAATTGATGCAGAAAAAGCATTTGACAAAATCCAACATCCTTTCTTAATAAAAACTCTCAATAAGGTAGGAATAGAAGGATCATACCTCAACATAATAAAAGCCATATATGATAAACCCACAGCATACATCATACTCAATGGGCAAAAACTACAACCATTTCCCCTAAGAACAGAACAAGACAGGGTTGCCCACTTTCACCACTCCTGTTCAACATAGTACTGGAAGTATTAGCCATTGCAATTAAAAAGAGAAGAAATAAAAGGCATCCAAATTGGAAAAGAAGAAGTAAAGCTATCCTTATTTGCAGATGACATGATATTGTACATAAAAAACCCGAAAGACTCCATGAAAAAGTTAGTAGACTTAATAAATGAGTTCAGCAACGTAGCAGGCTGCAAAATTAATGCCAAGAAATCTATGGCATTTCTATACACTAATAGTGAACTTACAGAAAGAGAGACTAAAAAAGCAATCCCATTTACCATCACACCAAAAAAATTAAGATACCTAGGAATAAACTTAACTAAGGAGGTAAAAGATCTATTCGTGCAAAACTACAGGACACTGAAAAAAGAGATAGAGGAAGATGTAATCACGTGGAAGAACATTCCATGTTCATGGATTGGGAGAATCAACATAATTAAAATGTCCATACTACCCAAAGCAATCTATAAATTTAATGCACTCCCCATTAAAATACCAATGGCATATTTCAAAGACCTAGAAAGAACTCTCCAAAAATTCATCTGGAACAAAAAAAGGCCCCGAATAGCCACAGTAATCCTGAAAAAGAAGCACAAAGTCGGTGAGATTTCCATACCATATTTCAAGCTGTATTACAAAGCTACTGTTCTCAAAACAGCCTGGTACTGGCACAAGAACAGACATATAGATCAATGGAATAGAATAGAGAATCCGGATATCAACCCAATCCACTATGCTCAATTAATATTTGACAAAGGAGGCATGAACATAAAATGGAGTCAAGACAGTCTCTTCAATAAATGGTGTTGGGAAAATTGGACAGATACATGCAAAAAAATGAAACTAGAGCACCAACTTACACCATACACAAAAATAAACTCAAAATGGATACAGGACTTAAATGTAAGACAGGAAACCATAAAAATATTAGAGGAATATACAGGAAGAAAAATCTCAGACATATGCCAAAAAAACTTCTTTGATGATACTGCTCCTAGGGCAATGGAAGCTAAAGAGAAAATAAACAAATGGGATTACATCAAAATCAAAAGCTTTTGCACAGCTAAAGAAACCATCAACAAAACAACAAGAAAACCCACTGTATGGGAGAACATATTTGCAAATGTTATTAGTGATAAAGGTTTAATCTCAAGCATCTACAGGCAACTCACCCAACTCAATAAAAGGAGGACAAATGATCCAATAAAAAAATGGGCAACAGACCTAAATAGAATCTTCACGAAAGAAGACAAAAGTAAGGCCCAGAGACATATGAAAACGTGCTCAAAGTCACTAATTATCGGAGAGATGCAAATCAAAATGGCTATGCGGTACCATCTCACACCTGTCAGAATGGCTTACATCAACAAATCAACAAAGGACAAGTGCTGGCGAGGATGTGGAGAAACAGGAACTCTCGTGCACTGCTGGTGTGATTTTAGACTAGTACAACCACTGTGGAGAACAGTATGGAGTTTCCTCAAAAAACTAAAAATGGAGCTTCCTATTCGACCCAGTGATCCCACTTCTAGGAATATACCCCAAGAAATTAGAAAGGCGAATTAGAAAGGATATATGTACCCCTATGTTCATAGCAGCACAATTTACCATAGCTAAGATTTGGAAACAGCCGAAGTGCCCATCGGCAGATGAGTGGATTAAAAAACTATGGTACATTTACACAATGGAATACTACACCGCGGAAAAAAAGAAGGAGCTCCTACCATTTGTAACAACTTGGATGGATTTGGAGAGCATTATGCTAAGTGAAATTAGCCAGGCAGAGAAAGACAAATATCACATGATCTCACTCATTTGAGGAATACAATCAATGACATAGACTGCTGAACAAGAATGGATCCAGAGACTGAGAACAGTCCATCAGAATGTCCAACCTCAGTGTAAGTGGCAGGTGGTGGGAGTAATTGGAAAAGTCAATATATTTGAACTCTTGAACTGAGGTAAGTGATTTGTGTTTTTACATCCCTGACAAAGTTTATATAAAGTCATAAAAAATGGCAGCTAGTCTGACATTGAATTGACATGGCCTAGAGCTTGTCATATCCTATGGAGACCAGTCCTTAGGCTAGGCCCTGCTTAACCTCCCGTGACACCATAATACCCTTACATGATATTATTCTACAATGTCATTATAATATTTGATATTTGACAACAGCATATTATACAATTATCCCAAATAAACTTACAAATTAATTATTTGAATGGTGGGCAGCAACTTAAAAAAGGATAGGAAAGAAATGAATCCCTTTCAGAAGGAATTAAGGCACTGCGAAGGCATCCGAACATTCCATATTGGCCCTTCTTGCCCTTTCTGCCAAGAGGGACCTTCTTCTTACTATCCAAATACCCACAGCTGATGCCTGAGTTTTCAGTTCCAGCTCTGGCTGAAGCCTCTGGGCAGCTGGCACCATGGATCTGTATCTCACCCAATAATGTGAGCTGGGCCCTCTCTGGAGAAGAAACCTGGGTCCCCCGAGATATGTGATCAGTACCGGGACCCCGCCAGCATGCGAGGGGACCCCAAGGCAGGTACTGGACGTGGAGGCCACAGGGGCATAGACTACAAAGGAGACAGAATTGAACCTCACATCACCCTGTTTGGCCCCGGAGGATGGCTGGTTAGCCAGAGACGGGTAAGATTCCTCAGGGAAGGAACAACCTAAGACAGGTACAGTCGCAGAGGGGCCAACAGGAGAGAACTAAAAGGTCAACAGAGGTGGGGCACAGACCCTCATCCACAAACCTTGCAGGGGTTTGAATTCTCACCCCTCCTGAGGGAGGTCTCCTACTCCCATGGCTGCTTCGCCTCCCACGCACAACTCAGACTGGGACCCAGGTGGCAGACAGAGACTCGGCCAGCAATAGCTGCTCTATATCTAAATTCAGTCTATTACCAGGAATGCTCAGGACCTACTCAAAATTGCAAATATTCCTTTCCACTAGTATTTACAGGGTAAACTAAGATTTCTACTTGAGTATTAAAATTGACAGGAAAATAGTAATCAAGTTTTCAGATTAATTTAAATTGGCCAAGTGAAATAAGTGAATACTCAAGAAAATTATAGTGTACTGGACAAAAAGCTTTTCCTAAAACATTAACTAAAAAATCTATTAGTAGTTCATCTCACTGTAAAATTGCCTAACATCCAAAGAACCTAAAGCAGTCATATTTGAGTGCAAAAATTAAAATTTAAAATTACCAAGACTGCAATATAAAATTTCCAAAAGTCCCCATTAATCAAAAAAGGGGAGGGGACAGTGGGATAATATCATGTAAGGAAAAAAATATCGAGTAAGTAAAATACATCTAGAAAATTCTTACTCCAGCAAAGTAAATTCCATTTGTAAAACCAATTGCAGGACACCCATAAAAAACACACATGGTGTCAAAATAAGCCAAAGGAAAATCATTTAGGCAAAAATTAAAAAGAATCTTAAGTCTATTTTGCATACAGGATCCCTTTGTTAACTTTTGGTCGAGAATGTGTTTGTGTGTTTACAGAGAACAACTCCAAGACCATGTGGGTTCCTGCGACTGTGAGGAACTGATGGATCTGTTCCAATCACGAGGATGGTCCAGAGATGGGGGACACTGACGACACCTTGCCATGCTAGCAGTCGGCAGCTGTGCATGTCTGCAGGCAGCCCAGGACCAAACCAGAGAGGATGGATCTTGCATTGCCACGATGTGTCCACCATCTGGATACCATTGCTGACATGTACACATAAAGAATTATTTGACACTGAAACTGGGACTCAGAACAGTTGGACATTGAAACTGAGACTGAAACATTTTTTGTTCTTATACATTTATTTCTAGTATGCAGAGGCAAGATATTTTTGAAGAAAAGAAACAGGGGAAAGTGATTGATATAGAGGCAGGGTGGCCTCGAACAGGCTGTCAAGCTACAGGGGAAGGCTTGGGTGGATGGGAGGCGGATGCGGGGGGAGATCAACCGAAGGACTTGTATGCATGCATATGCGCATAACCAATGAATGAAAGACACTGGGGGGGGGAGGGGGGAAGGTGGGGACATGTGCTGGGGGGTAAGAGAGGCTGGGGGGAGGATAAGGGGGAGGGGAAAAAGAAAACATGTACTACTATTAATTATAAGTTATACTGCAAAAAAATCAATAAAAATATATTTTAAAAAATAAAAAATAAATAAAAAAGGACAGGAAAGAATTTAATCCCTTTCAGAAGGAATTAAGCCACTGGGAAGGCAGTTGAGCATTCTGCATTGGTCCCACTTGCCCTTTTTGCCAGGAGAGACCATCTTTTCACAATCCAATTACACATAGCTGTTGCCTGAGCTTTCAGTTCAAGCTGAGATTGAAGCCTCTGGGTGGCTGGCACCAGGGATCTGTCTTTCGCCCAATGGTGTGAGCTTGGCCCTCCCTGGAGAAGAAACCTGAATCCCCTGAGATATGTGAGCAGTACAGGGACCCCACCAGCAGGCGAGGGGGTCCCAAGGCAGCTGCTGAACATGGAGGCCACAGTGGTATAGACTACCAAGGAGACAAAACTGAGCCTCACATCCCCCTGCTTGGCCCCAAAGGATAGCTGGTTAGCCAGAGTCAGGTAAGATTTCTGAGGGAAGAAACAAACTAAGACAGGCACAGTCACAGAGGAACCATCATGGGAGAACTTAAAGGTCAACAGAGGTGGTGGGGCACAGACCCTCACTCCCCTAACCTTGCAGGGGCCTGACCTCTCACCCCCTCTGAGGGATGTCTCCTGCTCCATGGCTGCTTCACCTCCCATACTCAGCTCAGATTGGGACTCAGGTTACAGAAACTTGGCCAGCAACAGTCGCCCTATATCTAAATTGAGTGTAGCACCAGGAATGCTCAGGGCCTACTCAAGAATTCAAATAATCCTTTCCAATAATATTTACAGGTTAAACTTAGATTATTGAGTATTAAATTTCACAGTAAAATAGAAACCAAGTTTTCAGATTAATTTAAAGTGGCCAATTGAAATAAATGAATACTCAAGAAAATTTAATTGTACTGGGCAAAAAGCTGTTCCTAAAATATTAACTAAAATTTCTATTAGTAGTTCATCTCATCATAAAATTGCCTAACATGACCTTTAAGTTCTCCCCTGATGGTCCCTCTGTGACTGTGCCTGTCATATTTTTGTGCAAAAATCAAAATTTAAAGTTAACAAGACTGCGCTATAAAATTTCCAAAAGCCTCCATTAATCAAAAAACGGGGTTGGGGAAAATAGGGTAATATCATGTAAGGAAAAATACCCTTTAAGTAAATTACATCTAGAAAATTCTTACTTCAGAAAATTAATATCCATTTGTAATGCTAACAGCAGGACACACCTGAAAAACACAAATGGTGTCAAAATAAGCCAAAGGAAAATCATTTGGGCAAAAATAAAAAGAATTCCAAGTCAAAATTACATAAAAGATTCATTTATTAACTTTTGGTCAATAACATGTTTGTATATTTTCAGAAAACAACTCCAAGACCATATGAATTCCTGCAACAAAGAGGAACTGACATGTCTGTTCCAACCACAAAGATAGTCCAGAGATGGAAGACACTGAGGATCCTTGCCATGCTAGCAGTCAGCAGCTGTGACACTGCAGGTTGCCCAGGACAAAACCAGAGAGGGTGGGACATGCACTGCTACCATTTGTCCACAATCCAAATATGATTGCTGACATGTACACATAAGGAACTATTTGACATTGAAATTGGGACTCAGAACTGTTGGACATTGAAATTGAGACTCAAATATTTTGTTGTTGTTGTTTTTAGTATGCAGATGCAAGATTTTAAAAGAAATGAAACGGGAGAAAATAGATACAGAGGCAAAGAAGGATTTAACAGACTGTCATATTACAGTGGAAAGGCAGGAAAGGGTCGGGGCTGGGGGGTTGTAAGAGATCATCCAAAGGACTTATATCATACATACATATAAGCATAACCAATGGACACAAGACACGGGGGGGAGGCGGTGGAGCATGTGCTGGGACGTAGGGGAATCTGTGGGGAGGTCAATTGGGGGGGAAAAAAGAAACATATGTACTACTATTTGTAATACTTTAAACAATTTAAAAAAACAATAAAAAATTTGGCTCTCAAAAGAAGTTTCAATACTTGTACTGTTGATATTTGGCTCTGTTGACTAATGAGTTTGCATTCACTGCCCTAGTCGGTTGACATCTGCTACCACTGCAATTGCTCCTGGGATGGCTGCCTCTGCTGCACAGGCCACACCATTATGAAGGAGAGAGCTTCTATGACAATAATACTCCCTAGCTGCAGGCTACCAAAATGTTTGTGGGGAAGTGGAAAGAGTGGAGGAGAATAAATGGTAGCCAAATAGGCAGATGTGTCCAGCACCTTCTCACAGAGCAGACAGAAGAAACATCTGAATTGTATAACATCCACCCTGAATTGTCAAATTAAACACAGATGGTGAGACAATCTGTGGATGGAAAGGACTGTAGAACAGTAGGATTGGGGATCTGGGCTGGAGTGAGAGAGACTCCCGCAAATGGGACTAGAGGGTCAGAAGGAAATTGTGCTGCACCAAATCCTCATCCCTGGGGGACTGGCAGCCGGGGACTCTAGATATAAGCCCACAGCCTTGGGAGGCTGCACCCAGAAAGCCAGGCTTAAGTTCTGCACAGACCATGCAGAGCTGGAGTGTGTGGGGGGAGGGAGGTTGCGGGAGAGATATGCTGGTCTGTCTTTATATTTTCCTTGTTAAACACAGTACACAGAATCTTTCAATTACAAACACTCACTGAGGCTGCAGTGCAGGTGGAGATGATTTTGTGGATGCTGGGGAGCAAAGCAAGGACAGGCAACCAGGAATCCAGCTCTGAGACAGTCAGGTCACAACCAGCCCTTCCTAGCAATGCAGCCACATCCAGCCTTGAGCTCTGCAGGGAAACAAGGATTCTGAATACCCCCAAGGAGCCCTTGGCAACTGGGTTGAGGAGCCATTAGGTCCTGTAAACTACTACAGTGACACTGCCACCTAGAGACCATGTCAGAAATAGATGCTAGTGTAAATACAACTGAAAGCAGGCAGAAAAACAAAGCAGGCAAATTGATCCCTCCTGCCTGAAACCAAGGCTGTGGAGTCTGACAGAGGAGTGGTGGTTCCCTAGGAACTTCAACATGGTGTTGAATACTAACAGAAAGCTGAGAGGTAGCAGACAGAGCAGTAGAGAGGGGTCTTAAACCAGCCCCCATGGGACATTAAAACTCAGCTGAAGCTAATGAACTTCACTTTTTTATTTTTTATCTTTTGACTTAATTTAAGAAAGAAAAGTAATTTTTTTCTTTATTTTTATTTTCATTTATTATAATCTTTTTTTAACCTTTTATTGTTTTTTCCCGGATTAGTGTTCTGCATTCTATTTTTATTTTTTATCATTATTTTACTTTATATCATTTTATTACTTTTTACAACCATTTCTTTCTCCTCCTTTTTCCATTTTGTTTTTCTTCCCCTGTTCCTGCTTTAGGTTTTCTCTCTCCTTTCCTTTTACTGCTGGCTAAAAATTGATCCTCTTTAACTGCTTTATTGATGAATTACTATTATAGCAGTCTTTGTTGGTTTCCTTATATATCTAATTTCCTCTCCCCCACTCTAAGTCCATACACCCTCCTCTTCTCTCTTTCTTTGATAGCCAATTTTTAATGCTGTTGTTTTTTCTTTCCACACTTGCTCTCTTCCTCTCCTAATTGCTTAATTAGTTTCACTCAACAAACTCAAGCGTATTTGCTTCCTACTATATTCTCCTTTCGAAAAACAGATGAATATAGATAGATAGATCAAAGACAGGGGAAATATTATTTTATTTTTAATTATTTATTTTTTATTGGCTATTTTGGTTTATGCTTTTCTTCTTATCCACTCATTCTCTTTCTACCTCCTTTATATTGAACCATGGCCAGTCCCTCATTCATTCAATTACTTTACCGTACCTTTTGGAAATAAGCTCTGCCTCTTCAGATTCAGTTCCACCACTTTTTTTCTGGTTGTTTGTTTGCATTTTTTGGTTTATTTGTTTGTCTTGGGGAGTTTCCTAACCATATATGTATATTTTTCCACTTCTTTTTTTTTCACTTTCTCTCTCACCTTTTTTCCCTTTCTCAATATAATTTTGTGCTCTTTTCTCTCCCCAAATTCTCTTTTCTATGGTGGTCACCTTTATTGGAGTTATCAGTTTTGTGAATATATTTGTGTTTTGTTCCCACTGTGTCATGTCTTGTCAAGTTGTAGCTTGTACTTTTCGGTCAGTGTGGTAGAGAGTGGGCAAAATAAGCAGACACGCTGAGAGGAGCAACAATGGGGAGACAAAGAAATAGCTCACATATGAAACAGAAGGAGTAATTATCAGAAAAGAAAGTAAATGAAATGGAACAAGCAATGTGCCAGAGAAAGAATTCAGAGAAATGGTCATAAGGACACTGAAAAAGATGGAAAGCAAATTCAACAACATATGTAAGAATTAAGAGGAAATGATAAAGAACCAAGATGAAATGAAGAATGACATAACTGTAATGAAGAACACAATAGGAAGCATCAACAGTAGACTACAAGAAGCTGAGGATCACATCAATGAGATAAAGGACAAGGTAGGAAAAAACACCCAAGCAGATCAGAAACTGGAAAAAAGAAACTTAAAAAGCAGGAGGAGATCCTAAGGGATATTTGGAAAAACAGGAAAGGAAACAACATCTGTATAATAGAGGAGCCAGAAGAAGAGGGAACGGAGCAAGGAATATAAAACCTGTTTGAAGTAATAATGACAGGAAACTTGCCTGATATTGGGAAGATAAAAATCTCACACAAGTTTTTTTGGGACACAGTCCCAAACAAGATGAACTCAAAAAGACTGACACCAAGACCCATCATAATTCAATTGGAAAACACCAACAACAAAGAATATTAAATGCTGCCAGAGAGAGACAGAGAGCTACCTACAAGAGATCTCCCATTAGACGGTCACCTCATTTATCAACAGAAACACATCAGGCCAGAAGGGAATAGAATGAAATATACAAAGAGATGCAAAGCAAGGGATTGAATCCAAGAGTACTATACCCAGCAAGGCTATCCTTAAAAATTGAAGGTGAAAAAAGGAGCTTCATAGAAAAAAAAAGCTAAGGGAGTTTATTACCACAAAACCAGTAACACAAGAAATGCTAAAGGTACTGCTGTAAAAATAAGAAATAGGAAGGAAATAAGGAACACAGGCATAAAGAATAAAAATTTTGACAAGCAAGTACCTATCAATAATAACCTTAAATGAAAACAGATTAAATGCTCCAATAAAAAGTCATAGGGTAGCTGAATTGATAACAAAACATTACCCATATATCTGCTGTCTACAAGAGACCAACCTCAGAACAAAGGACTCACAGTCTGATTGTGAAGGGATAAATAAATTTCAGGAAATGGAAATGAAAAAACAAAACAAAACAAAAGCTGGGGTAGCAATATGGACCTCAAAGTGAAGGCCATACCAAAAGATAAGGAATGCCATTTCAGAATACCAAAGGGAGCAATTCAACAAGAGGATATAACTCTGGTAAACATATATGCACCCAAGACTGCAGCACCCAAATTCACCAAAAATCTTCTGGAAGATATCAAGAGAGAGATCGACAACAATACAATCACAGTAGGGTACTTTAATACCCCCTTGACACAACTGGATAAATCCTCTGAACAAAAAATCAGCAAAGAAATAGCAATCCTATGCCTCACTAGATCCTATGGATTAATTGTCATCTTCAGAACATTTCACCCCAAAGCTTCAGAATATACATTCTCCCCAAGTGCACACGGGACATTTCCAAAGATAGACCACATATTGGGACACATGCCAGTCTCTTCAAATTCAAGAAGATTGAAATCATATCAAGCATCTTCTCAGATCACACTTGCATAAAATTAGAAATAAACTATAATAAAAACAATTAAAAAATCAAACACTTAGATGCTAACTAGCATGCTATTATACAATGACTGGTTTACCATAGTGATCAAAGAAGAAATAAAACGCATCTAGGTAACAAATGAAAATAGAAACAGAAGAACCCCAAATCTATGGGACACAGTGAAAGCAGTCCTAAGAGGGAAGTTCATAGCTCTATAGGCTTACTTCAAAATACAAGAAAACTGGTAATAGTTATCTAACTCTACAACTTAAAGAATTAGAAAGAGATCAATAAGACCAGCCCAGAGTAAGCAGAAGGAAGGAAATAATAAAGATCAGAGCAGATGAAGACATTAGAGACCAAGAAAACAATGCAAAAGATCAATGAAACCAAGAGCTGGTTCTCTGAAAGGATAAACAAGATTGATAAACCTCTAGCCAGGCTGACCAAGAAACAAAGAGAGAAGACCCAAATAAACAAAATCAGAAATGAAAGAGGTGAAGTAACAACAGACCCCACCTAACTACAAAGGATCATTAAAAATACTACAAAAAACTCTACTCCAAAACACTGGACAACCTTGACGAAATGGACACATTCTTAGAAAAATACAAGCTTCCAAAACTCAATCATGAAGAATGAAAAATCTAAATAGGCTGATAACTATCAATAAAATTGAAGCAGTAATAAAAAATATTACATCAAACAAAATCCCTGGTCCGATGGCTGTACAAAGGAGTTCTATGAAACATTCAAAGAACTAAAAACTATTCTTCTCAGAACTATCCCAAAAAATTCTAGAGGAAGGCACACTTCCAATCTCTTTCTATGAAGCCAGCATTACCATAATTTCAAACCAGATAAAGACACCACAAAGAAAGATAACTATAAGCCAATATCCCTGGTGAACATAGTGCTAAAATCCTCAAAAAATTTCTAGCAAATTGATCCAGCATTACATTAGAAAGATCATACACCACAACCAAGTAGGATTTTTCACAGGGATGCAAGGATGATACAATATCCAAAAGTCAACAAAGGGGATACATCACATAAACAAATGGACAGATAAAAATCACATAGTCATATCAATAGGTGCACAAAAAAACATTTGACAAAACCCAACACACTTTCTTGAGAAAAAATCTCAACAAAGGTAATAGTGGGATCATACGTCAACATAATAAAAGCCTTATATGACAAACTTACAGCCAACATCATACTCAAAGGGCATAAACTAAAACCATTTCCCTAAGATCAGGAGTAAGACATGGATGCCCACTTTCATCACTCCTGTTCAACATAGTACTGGAAGTGCTAGACATAGTGATCAGACAAGAAGAAAAAAATAAAAGGCATCCAAATTGGAAAATAATTAGAAAAACTGTCATTATTCACAGATGACATGATATTGTACATAGAAAACCCCAAAGACTCCATCAAAAGCCTACTAGACATTAATAAATGGATTTGGCAATGTAGCAGGACACAAAGTTAACACAGAGAAATCTCTGGCTTTTTTATACACCAATAATGAACTCACAGAAAGAGAAATTAAAAAAAAATCCCATTTACCATTGCATCAAAAAAAAAATTAAGATACCTAGGAATAAACTTAACTAAGGAATCAAATGACCTGTACTCAGAAAACTTCAGGACATTGAAAAAAGCGATAGAGGAAGACCCAAGGAGATGGACAAATATAGTGAATAGATTGATTTGTAGAATCAACATAATGAAAATGTTCATACTACCCAAAGCAATTTATAGATTCAATGCAATCACTATTAAGATACCAACATCGTATTTCACAGACCTAGAACAAATTCTTCAAAAATTTGAAAGGGTGGAACCAAGATGGCGGCATACGTAAAAACCTATTGTTCTGCCCCACACAACAATTCAAAAACTACAACATAACAAAATAAACATCACCCAGAATCACTGGACAGCTGGCTAAGTGAAAACTCCACAAATAAAAGTAAAGGTGGGACACTGAGACTCAGAAGAGCAGCAGGAGCACAGCCTTGAAGATACATGTGGAAACAGAGGTTAGGAGCCATCATGGTCACGCACGCGTGCTGTGGCTGGCAGCAGCAACCCCGGCTGGATTTCGCCAACGGGGAGGGCAGAGACATTCCACTGCATGGATTCCCCAGTGCCAGGTGAGGTCCGAGGTCCAGGGGATGCACCCTGGAAGCCAAGCATGGCAGAGGTCTCCTAGTCTGAGGAGAAACCGGGTGGTGTGGAAAAGCAGTTTGTGCACTTAAACTGTGTGATAGCACAAAGGCGCGACTTGCCCCCTGGTTTTGGAGACCACCAGACTGCTTTGTTTTACAATCCTGGGCAAGACTTTGGGTGTGCAGACTCATTTGGGGAGCAGCAGTGGTGTCTAGAAAGGGGTACAGACTAGCGACTTTCTCTTGGGAGTGCCTGCAACAATTACCACCCAACTGAGACCCATGTGTGCGAGCGCCGCATAGGATGTAGCTGAAGCTGAGGCTCCCTGCTCAGCTCAGAGACTCCGCCCATCCTACCTGAACACAGTCTCCCTTCACAGTCAATTAGCCTGGAGGTCAAACCCTCCTAGGGCTAACAACAACAAGCTGGGCTTAAATTCAAAAATACTGTACAACCAATAAAGGATTGCAGTAAGAGTACCCACCTCAGGTAACTGGGCAGGCTTAGCCCCTGCCCCTTAGAGGACATCTACCACATAAAGCAGCCACCATGCAGAGACATGGAAAGAAATCAGGTTTGAAAGAAATGGAGGAAAAAAGACGACTAGACATAGAGTTCAAAACCACAGTTATAAGGCTTTTCAAGAGTTTCCTAGAAAAGGCCGATGAACTTAATGAGAACTACGAGGAAATAAACAAGACCAAGGAGGAAATAAATAAGACCAACAAGGAAATGAATGAGACTTACAAGGAAATGAATGAGACCGACAAGGAAATGAACAAGACCTCTAAGGACGTGAATGAGACCCTCACCGAAATGAAAAAGGACCAACTAGAAATAAAGCATACACTGACTGAAATAAAAAAAATATTACACAAAGTCCTAAAAGCAGTCCAGTGGGCCACAAGAACCAAGTCAAAGATTTGAAACACAAAGAAGCAAAATCCACTCGGCTGGAAAAGCAAGAAACAAAAAGAATCCAGATAATTGAAGATAGTGTAAGGGGCCTCTGGGACAGCCCCAAGCATGCCAACATCCGAATTATTGGGGTGCCAGAAAAAGAGAGAGAGCAAGGTAATGAAAACCTACTTGAAGAAATAGTGACTGAAAACTTCCCTCACCTGGTGAAAGAAACTGACTTAAAAGCCCAAGAACCACCAAATATAGGAATCTAAAGAGGACCACACCAAGACACATCAAAGAGCAAAAGATAAAGAGAGAATATTAAAAGCAGCAAGAGAAAAACAGTTGGTTACCTATAGGGGAGCACCCATATGATTTTCAGCGGATTTTTCAACAGAAACGATGCAGGCCAGTCGGGAGTGGCAAGAAATATTCAAAGTAATGAATCGCAAGAATCTACAACCAAGATTACTCTATTCAGCAAAGCTATCATTCAGAATTGAAGATCAGATAAAGTGCTTCGCAGATAAGAAAAAGCTAAAGGAGTTCATCACCACCAAACCAATATTGTATGAAATGCTGAAAGATATTCTTTAAGAAGAGGAAGAAGAAAAAGTTAAACATATAAATTATGAAAAACAAATACACATCTATCAACAAATGAATATAAAAATCAAGTGAATTAATCATCTGATGAACAGGATAAACTGGTGATATATAGAATCATGGACATAGAGAGGGAATGGACTGACAATTCTTGGGGAGAAAAGGGGTGTGGGAAGTACAGCAAGAGACCTGGCAAAAATCTTGCAATAATGGGAGAGGACAGTGGGGAGGGGGAGGTGATGGTGAAGGGTGGGATGGGTACAGGGAGATGGGAACTATAGAGGGATAAAAAAGGGGGAACAATGTAATTAATAAACTGAACAATAAAAAAATTGAAATAAAAATGACCCTGAATAACACAGCCATCCTGAGAAAGAAGAACAAAGTTGGAGGGATCACAATACCAGATATGCAGCTCTATTACAAAACCACTGTTCTCAAAACTGCCTGGTATTGGCACAAGAAAAGACCAAGGACATATAGACCAATGGAACAGAACCGACAACCTAGAAATTTACTCAAACCATTACGCTCAATTAATGTTTGACAAAGGAGGCAATAGCATACAGTGTTGTCAAAACAACCTCTTCAATAAATGGTGCTGGGAAAATTGATCAGGCACAGGTAAAAAAAAGTGAAACTATATCATAAACTTATACTATACACAAAATAAACTCAAAATGGTTAAGGGACTTCAGTGTAAAACAGAAAACCATAAAAATATTAGAAGAATCTATAGGCAGTAAAATATCAGATATATGTAATAGCAATATCTTTACCAATACAGCTCCAAGGTCAGTGGAAACTAAGGAGAACATAAACAAATGGGACTAGTTCAAAATAAAAATCATCTGCACAAAAAGAAACCATCAACAAAAGAAGAAAGCACACTTCTTGAATAAATTTTTTGCCCTAACCAGTTTCCTTCAGTGGATAGAGCTTTGGCCGCAAGGGTCCTAGGTTCGTTTCTGGTCAAGGGCATATACCTTGGTTGAGGACACATTCCCAGTAGGGGGTGTGCAGGGGCAGCTCATTCATGTTTCTAACTCTCTATCCCTCTCCCTTCCTCTCTGTAAAAAACCAATAAAATATATTTAAAAAGAGAGAAATCCCACTCTTGGGAGAACATATTTGTCAATGTTATCTTCGATAAGGGTTTAATCTCCAACATTTACAGGGAACTCATACAATTTAACAAAAGGAAGATAAACAATCCAGTCAAAAAATGTAGAAATGACCTAAATACACACTTATCAAAAGTGGACATACAAAAGGCCAAGAGACATGTGAAAACATGCTCAAAGTCACTAATCTGAGAGATGCAAATCAAAACAACAACAAGATACCATTTCACACTTGAAATAATGGCTACCATCAACAAATCAACAAACAACAAGTGCTGGAGATGATGTGGAGAAACATTAACCCTTGTGCACTGCTGGTGGGAATACAGACTGGTACAGCCACTGTGAAAAACAATATGGAGATTCCTCAAAAAATTAAAAGTGGAACTTTCATTTTCCCCAGTAATCCCACTTCTGGGAACATATCCCAAGAAGCCAGAAACACCAATCAGAAAAGACATATATAGCACTCAATATATGTTAGCTAGCTATTTTAATTTATATCTTGGAATCTCATAGTAAGGTGTCACTAATTACCTATTTTTTTTTTACATTTACCATTTAAAGTTTCCAATGTTTCTGACTATGGACTTTGTGCATGGCTTCCTCAACTGTGCCTAACATTTCCTCAACACTTTTTCATTCCAGTTATCTACAAAAACTTGGTGTTGTTTGTTGCTGTGCTCTGGTTGAGTAAGACCTGACAGTGTATTATTGGATTCTTAGTATTTTTCTGAGAATACCTGTGAGAAAGAAGAAGCTTATTCCTTCAATCACAGGTAGAAAACAATTCCCTCTGGTATCAATATTTGAACCCAGAATCACAAGCTTAGAAACGATGCAAAAAAATGCTGCCTTGGGGACACCAGCCAAGCTTCTACCAGGGGATCCTGTGCCCATTTAAGTACACAATGCTGCTTGATAATGGCCAGTTATAGGTACCAGTATTCCCCCAAACCTGATCAGTCACACAGAATTCTGCACAAAGTTCACGGTGACCCAAAATTTTCTTGTATCTCCTGTATTTTCTTACTTGTCTTTTAAAAATCAGTTATAATTCAGATACCATAAAGTTCATTTGCTTGGAGTGCATGATTCAGTAGTTTTCAGTATATTCAGGTTTGCAACAATCACCACTATCTAATTCTAGAACTTTCCATAACCAAAAAAGCAGCTCCATACCCATTAGCACACATTGCCTATCCTTATCCATACTCCAAACCCTTACAAACACTAACCTGTTTATCTGGGGTGGGGTTTGTCCCTATAGATTTTCCTACTAATATAAATGGAATCGTATCATATGTGACATTTGTGTGTGATTTCTTATACATAGCATTATGTTTTAAAAGTTTATTCATATAGAAACATATATCAATACCTCATTCCTTTTTATGGCTGGTGAATAAACAAAATGTAAAATATCTTCTTTTCTGAGGAATATGAGCAGGTAGGACAAATACAAAATTTAAAGATTGATTGAACAAGTCCCCATATATCATACCCCTTTTATTTCAAGACCAGCACCATATGTTTTCTCACTCTTGCTATTTTCAAATCAAGTCCTCTTGTTTTCATGCAGTTGTGACATAGTAGCTCAATTCCTCACCTCCACCCCGATTGCATAGCATTGCCATTAGAAAGATATGGCAGGGCCTAACTTGGGCCTTGTTCTTTGAGTTCCTGGATGATCTAAACTCCTTGAAATAAGTCACTTTCTCAGCTTATCTCCAGCCCAGAGATGTGCCTTTGCAAGTAAGAAAAGGCTGCTAAGGCCATGCTTGTGGGTCAGTGTACCCACCAAGTCCTAGACCAGAGACACAAAGGTGAGAACTAGCCCTCCCCTTAGAGAACATTTGCTGCCCATTCATCCCAATTTTCCACACTTTTTTTCTCCTCTCACCCATCTGTAAAATTGAATCCTGTCATATTTCTTGGGTTGGGTGTCAAGTGCACGTGATAACCAAAAGATGGTGATAGAGAGCTTTCTGAAAGTCTCCCTTTGTCTCTTGGGACTAAGAGCAGCAATTTTATTAGCCTCAATTTTATTCACTACACTTTGGTTCAAAGAGTTCACAAAAGGATGCAACTTAGAATATGGGAAATTTGAACTCTGCAAATGAGCAGCGTCCGCATTCCATAAACTCATTCTCTTTTCCAAAAGGATAAATTGGAGAAATGGACACTTCTACATTCAGCATTGTGAGAACCCTGCATACACCTGAATAACTTCTTTTTCACAACTATATCCCTTCTGTACAACGCCACATGTCACAGTGTTCTCCATATATCATCATATCTCATTCATTCTCTTGTGTTGGTCCAGTGGCTCCACAAATGCTCATGCACAACTGTGTTTGTGCATGAGTTCAAGATAGACACTTGTGAGGTTCAAATATTTTATTTGAAATATATTCAAGGGCAGGTGCCACAAATTTGTCATATTTTATATGTACATTGTGTTAATATTTTTAGTACTTACTACTTGCCAAGAACAATTAAAGTATTTACATATACTATAATGAGTTGAAACAGCATCTTCACACTCACAAAGCTTATTTTGTTTCTATCTGTGATAGGAAAACTTATTAGTATATATTAGAGGTTTAATTAATGTTGGCATGATTATTTGATTTGATGAAGGTTGTAATTATTTTTAAGATGTGACATTGATTTTAATTCTTGCCACATATATATGTATATGTGTGTGTGTGTGTGTGTGTGTGTGTGTGTGTGTGTGTGTGTGTGTAGAATAATCTGGCCACTCAATATATATCTTGATTCCTGGTGCATGGTTGGGAGTCAGCCGGTTTGCCCTGATGGGGGTCCCGGATCAGTGTTGGGGTTACCTTAGGGCGTGGGACAGCCTGAGCGAGAAGCCTGTGGTGGTTTGCAGACCGGCCATGGCCCCTAGTGACCCAAGTGACGGCCCTGGGATCTGGGGTCAATTTATGTTCTACAATTGATTCTTTGTAGCCTTGAGTGGAGCCAAGCCTTCTGCTCACTGCCTGGCGGCAGCCATTTCTCTTGGGACATTTAGCTTCTATAATTGGAACATTGTAGCCTGGACTGGAGGCCTAGACCGTCCAGAGCTTCAGAAACTTGGCTTCCTCCATCACCTGGGTAACCCTAGCCTCTGCTCTCTCCAGCTCTGTGGCTTCCACCATTTCTGTTGGGATATATCATCTATATTTCAAACTTTGTAGCATTGAGTGGAGGTGTAGGCTGGTAGTGGCAGGTGGACAGCTTGGCTTCCTCTGTCGCCAGGGAAACCCAAGCCTCCCTCCTGCTCTCAGTGGTCACAGCCATTTTGGTTGGGATTTATTTGCTCCAGATTGACTGGTGGGCGTGACTTCTGGGCATGGCTTGATAGGAGGTACATTCCATTGCATATTACTCTTTTATTAGATAAGATAGAGACATGGTGCACAAAATTAGTGCTCAGTTAGGGTCCCTCCACCTAGCCAGTGATCAGGGCTGATCAGGGCTATTCCACCCAGTCTGGATCAGCCAGACCCCAGCAGCAAGCTAACCTACTGTTCAGAGGATCTGCCCCCTGGTGGTCAGTGTACATTATAACAACTGGTCTGTTGACCACTCAGTCAGACACTTAACATATTAGGCTTTTATATATATAGATTATAACTCATAGTGTGCAATGTTCAGCATGCACTTTCCCTCTAGCACCTGGTCTTGAAGACCTGATGTCCTTCCAAGGATCTGCTCACCCTCTTCAGCTGAGACACGAAGTACATTGCAGCGTGTTCATGGAAACCCTTTGCAGGCTCCATTGGTGTGTCTTTACTTTGCTGCAGTTCCGATTACCCCAACACAAAGAGAGACACCCTCATTATTAGGTAACACCATGTGGCAAGAACCCTGCTCAGCCTTTGCTGTGCTTTTAACTAGACCATTGGACGCCCTACATGGCTTGTCTCAGTGGATAGCGCCACAGCCTGCAAACTGAAGGGACATGGGTTCGATTTTAGTCAAGGGCACATCCCTTGGTTGTGGGATCAATCCCCAGTAGGGAGTGGTGTGAGGCAGCAGATTGATTCTCTCTCATCATTGATGTTTTATCTTTTTCTCCCTCTGCCTTCCTCTCTGAAATCAATACAAATATATTAACAAAATTAAAAATAAATAGACCATGAATCAAACATTGCTGCTCTCCATCCATACAGTCCCCTCACACACTCTTTTGTACTTTGTGTTGCCCCCCCACCCACAAACACACACACACACACACACACACACACACACACACACACACACTCTGCTAGGGTCTGTAAAATGGGGTCCAGATTTCTATTTCAACCAAGGGTGATGTTTCGCACTGCCATCCTACTCTGTGACTTGGAATTCGTGCACATTAAATGGGGGTTAATTAGAGGAAATAATTTAATAATTTAATATTGCTGTTTGCCCTTTCCCTATAATGGAAGTGCCAGAGATGAAAGAAAATTAGTAAAATGCATGTGAAAAACTTCCTCCTGTCAGAGTCTAGGGCACCCCATGGGACCCAGCATCAAGTACCCGCCCAAGCACATGAGCCTCAAAATCACGTGAAACCCATATCTGGCCAGCCCCGCTCTATTGGGCTAGAACCAGACTTGGCCAGTCCCACCCTTGTCAAGCCTCACTGGGCATGGGATGTTGCCTCAGCTCCCTTGGCCCAGTGCTGGACCCAGGTCCGTGGCAATGGCCTCAGGTACCCTACCCCATGCCAGGGCAGGAGGAGCATGCTTTGAGGTCTCCCATTAAGCCACACCAGGTGGCCGACATGGCCTGAGATCCCCTGTCAAGCCCCACGGGGTGCATGATATGCCATGATGTCCCCCATCTTGTTCCACCAGGTTGGAGGGTGCAGCCTCAGGTTCCCCAAGTCGGCACCGGGAGGGGGGCACAGCCCCAGGTACCTTATCAAGCCCCACTGGTCCCCCTTGAAGCTTCCCAGGGCAGGGTGTGTGGCCTGAGTCTCCCAGACCCACCACTGTGGATATATCTTGAGGTCCCCTGTCAAGTCCTGCCAGGCAGGGGGCACAGACTTAGGCCCTCTGGCCCAGTGCTCCGCAGGGGTTGCGGCCTGAGGTCCCCCAGCCTGGTGCTGGGGCTGGGGGTGTGTCCTCAGGTCCCCTGTCAAGCCCGACCCAGGTGGGTGGTGTGGTTTGAGGTTCCCTTGCCTGGCGCTGGGGTGAGGGCCATGGCCTGAAGTCCCCTATCATGCTCCACCTGGTGGGGGAGCAACCTGAGGTCCCCGGGTCCCACATCAGGGCAGGAAGCACAGCTTGAGGTCCCTAATCAAGCCCTGATTGGTGTGGGGCGCAGCTTGAGGTCCCCTGTCTAGCTCTGCCAAGTATGGAGTGTGGTCTGAGATCTCCTGCCAAGCCCTGCCAAGTGGGAGACATTGCCTGAGTTCCCCTGTCATGCACCATGGGGGTGGGGGAGGGCATAGCCTCGGGTCCCTGCTGATTGCTTGTTAAGGCTCCTTATGGGAAGTTGGCCTCAGCTGTGACGGCAGACATCTTTGTGATGGAGTGATGGTCAATTTCTATATTCCCTCTTTATTAGATAGGATTCCTCACCTGAGGATGCTTTTCCCATTGATTTCTACAAATAGTGGAATGAAGGGAGTGGGGGGAGAGAGAGAATGAGAGAGAGACATCGATTGGTTGCTTCCGCATGCACCCCTACTGGTGCTGGGGACCGTGCAATGGAGATATGTGCCCTTAACCAGGAATCAAACCCGCAGCCCTTTGGTCAGCAGGCTGATGCTCTAACCACGGAGAAACCATCCAGAGCCTCATTCTATTTAATCATCTGATTGGAAAAATACTTTAATAACACTTTCATTGAGCTTTAACAATTTGACAAAATACATGCATTTAATAGATACATATTTAATAAAAAAAATGCTAAGAATATTACCAAGGACAATTTCAAAAGATTATGATAAAGACTTACTGAGGGAAATGAAGGATCTTTTACATCACAGGTAAGGATTTTAGCAATGCTTGATACTACTCTCTTTAACATACTGAAGATCCAATACATTAGTTAGTATTGATTACAACTTTGCTTTAAAATGATGGGTATTTTAATCTTACTTTATGTTAGAACTAGAGGCCTGGTGCACAACATTCATTCCCTGGGGTGGTATCTCTCTGCCTGGTCTGTGTCTTCTTGCAGTCCAGGATCCCCAGGTGGGAGCACACTGACAACCAGGGGGTTTCTTCTGCACTGAATATCTGCCCCTTGATAGTCAGTAGACATAGCAACTGGTCATTGCACTGTTTGGTCAATTTGCATAACAGGGTTTTATTATATAGGATGGAATTACTTTGATAAAGAATAAGTTTAAGTCTATAAAATTCTGTTGAAATCTGTTCATCTCCCAAAATAATTCAATAGATGTAACTGCTTTACCTATCCCTGGGACAAAAAAATGAGAGAATTAAAACTTGTTTCTAATATTTCACCTTATGCCATAGACAAACCATCAGATGATTCAATATATACACTCAGGTAAACCTATGGGCTTTCGGTGAAAATACTTGCTTCAAGCGTTGCCAATTTTACATATAAAATGTTTAACCTAACGAAAGGATTCATGGGAAAATGTGTTTGTATAATGATAAACTTAGATCTATGTTCTATCATTTTCAAAAATTGTTCCAGATTAATTAATTAATTAATTCAGCAAATATTTATTGGATGGTTGCTCTGCACTTGATCCTGTGCTCTATACTAGGCACACAGTAATGACTTCAACATCTTTTTTAAAAAAATGTTTTTATTGAATTTAGAGAGACAAAAGGAAAGATAGAAACATAGATATGAGAGATAATCACTGATGGACTACCTCTTGCATATCCCCTGACTGGGAATTGAGCTGTGATCTCCTAGTTCAGTGGTCAGCAAACTGCTGCTTGTGAGCCACGGTTAGCTGCTGTGTTGACTAATGAGTTTGCCGACCACAGGGATTGGAGCTTAATCACAAGGAACAACAACAGCCTGTAATTATCAGAATGGAGAGTCTAGGTCAGTGGTTGGCAAACTCATTAGTCAAAAGAGTGACCGCGGCTCACGAGCTGAAGTTTGCTGACCACTGTCCTAGTTCATAGGTTGACACTCAGCCACTGAGCCACACTGGCTGGGATCTTTTTTTTTTTTCAGGGCTGAATATTATTCAATTGTCTGTATGCTGAATTTTATTGATCCACTTATCTAACGATGAACATTTGGGTTGTTTTCACCTCTCACAATTGTAAAGGAGGCTTCTATGGTCATGACCATGCAAGTATTTGTTTAAGACCTTTCTTTCCATTCTTTTGGATATAAGCCTATCAGTGGGATTGCTGAATACAGTGCTGTTTTTAAATTTTCAAATAATGTTGCACCCTCCTGTTTTGTGCAACATTTCTACCATTTACATTCCCACCAACAGTGTCCAAGATTTCCAATTTTTCAATATTCTCAATATTCAGTATTTCCAATATTCTCACTTGTAACCTCATGCTTTTTAAATAGTGGGTGTGGAGTATTCATGCTATTTTGTTTTTTTATTTTTCTCCAGTTCCTGGAAATAAATCTGCTTCCATTGGAGAGTTTGTTAGTGGGAAATTCAGAATTGTGGTAAAGACTTCATCCATACATTTACACATTTCTGCTTTTTAGCAAACTTGCAGAACTGGCCTCATGATTCACATACCTCATCATTTCACCAATTAAAAATCACACTAGAGGGACAGCATCCCAGGCACTAGCTTTGACCTCTCAATCTATGTTCAAATGCATGTTCATGATTAGAGTATTCAAAATTTCACTGAGGTACAAAATGAGGATTCCACATTCAATTTTAGATGCTGTTTAAATGTCTTGTAAAGCAATGTCCATAAATTTACTCTTTGTTACATTCCCACTGTTAAAAATCCAGTATCTAATATGCATAGAAAGTGATAAATAAGTATTTATCAGGTTAGGTAGAAGAGAGGGAGGAAGAAATAATAGGAATGAAAGTTTAGGAGAATGAGAGAGAGGCTGGGTGGAATGGTGAAAGGAATAAAGTAAGGGAGAAGAAAGGAAGGAAGGAAAATGAATTGATCATAATTTTCAGGAATCGAGTCTGGTTGGCATTCTTTTCCTTTTTTTTCAATTACAATTTACATTCAATATTTTGTATTAGTTTTAGTTGTACAAATAATACTTATTTCTAGTACCCATCTGGTTCTGTACATAGTTACCACAATGTTATTGACTATGTTCTCTGCACGATACTTTATATCCCTGTGGCTAATTTGTAACTGGCAACATGTACTTCTCAACCCCTTCACCTTTTTCACCCAGTCTCTCAACTACCCGCCCCACTGGCAACCATCCATTGATTCTTTGTATCTTTGAGTTGGTTTCTGTTTCTGTTTGTTCATTTATAGTATTGTTCTTCAGATTTTTAAAAAATATATACTTTATTGTTTTTTTTACAGAGAGGAAGGGAGAGGGATAGAGAGTAAGAAACACCGATGAGAGATAAACATTTATCAGCTACCTTCTGCACACCCACTACTGGGTATGTACCCACAGGCAAGTTACATGCCCTTGGTCAGAACCCAACCTGGGACCCTTGAGTCCACAGGCCAACGCTCTATCCACTGAGTCAAACTGGTTAAGGTATGTTCTATAGATTTTTAAAAAATGTTATGCAAGTGGATTTTGAATCATAGTCAGTTGGACTGTGAAAAATATCAACATCACTGTAATGGGGACAGAAATAGACTCAAGTAAAAGACATGAAAAATCAGCACATAAGGAAATGAGGGTAAAAATCACAAGATAGTGGTTTTTCCAGAGAAGAGAAAAGTTGTAGACAGTCATACATAAGACTGTCTAAGGTTATAAGAGTTTAAGTAACACTAGGATGAAGCATGTTCAATCACAATGCAATATGGAAGACATTTTCAACATTCTGAAAGCTATTATTGTGGATGTTTAGGTTGTACATTTGGAGTAACTGGGACTTGAGTAATTTCAGTAAAGCTAGGCTTCTCATTGAAGAAGCCAAAAGAAAATGAGAGGTTGGAATTATGTGAAATAAAGAAAATAATTAATAAAAAGAAGTCCTGGAAGAGAGGGAAGCTGGTGTGACCAGGAATAAAAATAGACATATTAGAGTGAAAAAGAGAAGTTGCAATCATGCAAAACTGGGCGTTGCAGCTTCATAAGTTTATCCTATATAATAAAAGAGTAATATGCAAATGGACCATACCTCCACTACACTCACAAGCCATGCCCACAAGTCACATCCACAAGTCAGTCAGGAGCAAATATGAAAAAAAAAAAAAAACAGCCAAGATGGCTGCGGCCACTAAGAGCAGGAAGGAGGCTTGGGTTTACCTGGCAATGGAGGAAGCCAAACTTTCAGCCTGCCCTTGCTGGCCTAGGCCTCCACACCATGGTACAAAGTTTCAATTACAGAATATACATAAAACCCAGAAGAAATTATGGCAACCATGGAGCTGGAGAGAGCAGAGGCTAGGGTTCCCCTGGAGATGGAGGAAGACAAGCTTCTGCATCTCTGGCTGGCCTAGGCCGCCACTCTAGGCTACAAAGTTTCAACTATAGAAAGTAAATGTCCCAACCAAAATTGCTCCATCATGGAGGGAGCAGGCTTGGCACCACTCCAGGCTATAAAGTTTCAATTGTAGAAGATACATAAATCCCATATACCAGGGACTCCATTTGGGTCTCTGCGGGGGCATGACTAGCCCGAAAACCACTACAGGCCCCTCTCCCGGGTCACCCTACATGACAAGGGAACCCCTACTTTGATATGGGACACCCTTCAGGGCAAACCAGCTGGCCCTCACCCATGCAACTGGCCAATATCCTATCTAATAAAAGAGTAATATGCAGATTGACCATCACTCCTACACACGAGACGGCTGCCCCCATGTGGTCAAAGATCCTGCCCCCATGTGGACACAAGATAGCCACCACAAGATGGCCAGCAGGAGAGGGTTATTGGGAGGTTCCAGGCCTGCAAGAGAGGGCAGTTGGGGGTAATGAAGCCTGCAGGGGAGGGCAGTTTGGGGTGACCAGGCCGGCAGAAGATGGAGGTTGGGGGTGACAAGGCCTGCAGGGAAGGGCAGTTGGGGAGGACCCAAGCATGCAGGGAAGGGCAGTTAGGGGCAAACAGGCTGGCGGGGCAGCAGTTAGGCATCAAACAGGCTGGCAGGGAGTGGTTGGGGGTGATCAGGCTGGCAGGCAGAAGTAGTTAGGGGCAATCAGGAAGGTAGGGAGGTGACCATTTGGGGGTCAGCAGTCCTGGATTGTTTGAGGGATGTCTGACTGCCCATTGTGTTCAGACCTAAACAGGCAGTCGGACATTCCTCAAGGGGTCGCAGATTGAAGAGAGTGCAGGCTTGGCTGAGGGACATCCCCTGTCTCCCATGCATGAATTTTGTGTACCAGGCCTCTAGTCCTATCTAATAAAAAAGTAATATGCAAATTTTTGGCACCTCAGATCAAGCCACGCCCACAAGCCTTGCCCACCAGATAATCAGGAGAAAATAAATTCCAACCAAGATGATGGTGGCCGCTGAGAGCAGGAGGAAGGATTGGGTTTCCCAGGCAATGAAGGAAGCCAAGCTTTCTGCCTGCCATTGCTGCCCTAGGCCTCCACTAAATGCTACAAAGTTTCAATTATAGACAATCTATCTCAACAGAAAGGGCGGAAGCCACAGAGCTGGAGAGAGAAAGGCTAAGGTTTCCAGGTGATGGAGGAAGCCAAGCTTCTGTAGCCTTAGTGCCTAGGCCTCCACTCCAGGCTACAAAATTTCAAATGCAGAGTATAAAATAATCTCAGATCCCAGGACCTCCTTTTGGGTTCCTGGGGGGCAGGACTGGCCTGCAAACCACCACAAACCCTTCTCCCAGTCCGCCCAATGCCCCAAGGGAACCCCCACCTTGATCCAGGACACTCTTCAGGGTTAACAAGCTGGCCCCCACCCATGCACCAGGCCTCTATCCTATCTAATAAAAGAGTACTATGCATATTGACCATCACTCCAACACACAAGAGGGCTGCCCCCATGTGGTCAAATATCCTGCCTCCATGTGGACACAAGCTGGCCATCACAAGATAGCCAGCAGGGGAAGGCTGTTGGGAGGGACCAGGTCTGCAAGGGAGGACAATTGGGGGGGGGGATCAAGCCTGCAGGGGAGGTTAGTTATTGGTGACCAGGCTGTCAGAAGAGAGAAGTTTGGGGCATACACATTGGCAGGGGAGCAGTTGGACATCCATCAGGGTGGCTGGGGACTGGTTATGGGTGATCAGGCTGGCAGGCAGAAGCTGATTGGGACAATCAGGAAGGCAGGCAGGCAAGCAGTTGGGAGTCAGCATTCCTGGATTGTGAGAGGGCTTCCGAACATCCCTCAAGGGATCCCAGATTGGAGAGGGTGCAGGATGGGCTGAAGGACAATCCCCGCCCCCGTGCACGAATTTTATGCACTGCACCTCTCGTATTCTAATAAGTGGCATGTGGAGGCAAGTTGAAGAAGTTTATGCCTAATCACTGTAATTAATTCAAGGATGCAGCATTCAAAGTTATTGGATGAGAATATGGGGATTAGAAATTGGTGGGGGACATATGGGGAGTCACAAACATTTGAAATATTAGCTTCTGGAGTACTCAAATGGAACCTGAAACAAGTCAAAGTGCAAGATCATTGAGGCTCGGCTGAGTTGGGAGACCCTAAATTCCAAATGACATGTTCATTCTTCTTCTTCAGCAGTATGTACAAAGTGAGACACAGGAAAAAAGGAAATATGGATATCATAGTAATACTGGGGTTTGATTTTGAAAATGAGATGTACTTTATCCTATAGGAGCATAAAAGGCAGTTGGAGGTATTGGTGTGTATAGTGCATGTGAATAGCTGAAGGCTTCAGAATGAGGAAGGAAGGGAGGAAGGGAGGAAGGGAGGAAGGAAGGAAGGAAGGAAGGAAGGAAGGAAGGAAGGAAGGAAAGAAGGAAGGAAGGAAGGAAAAAAGGGAAGAAGGAAGGAAGGAAGGAAGGAAGGAAGGGAAGGAGGGAGGGAGGGAGGAGGGAAGAAGGGAAGGCAAGGGAGGGAGGAAGGAAAGGGCTAACAAAAATTGGAAATGGAGGGTTTTTATGGACTGAAGATGTCTAAGGTGATGAACAGCTTTGTGCTGGGAGAGTAATTGGTGATGACAAGGTCTGTGGCATGGATATGGGTAACTGAAGTGGTATTGATTTTCAGGTAAGTCCTACAATTGATATAAAAAATGGAGAGCTCAGGATGATTGATTGGACGACAGAACTTAGAAGAGAGAGAAGCCCAGATGTCAAGGTCATTTATTAATGTGGTCAGTAGATAACATGGAACAAAACTGTAAAAGGTGAAAAGGGATGAAGTGATACAATATCTCTTCTAGACAAGAATGTTTTACACAGTAGTGAAGGAATAGTAGTTACAAAGCAGTCTGGATGAATTAGGAGGTCAGCTGCACTTACAGACTCCATCTTCCTATGTGGTAGAGGAGAGTAACCCTTCCTACATAAGCATGAGTTCTACATATAGAAAGTCTTGGTTCAAAACCTCGCTCAGCTACTATTATTTGTGGATGTCACATCCATCACCTTTCTAGTTGTCTATATTTTAATGTTCAAAATTAATAATGATTATAGTGTTTACTGCATATTGTTTTTTGTGTGAGAATTAAATCAATCAATTCAGTTATACAACTTAACATAGGGTCTGGGGTATAGCAATTATTTAATCAATATAATATAACTAGTGGCCCGGTGCACAAAATTCGTGCATGGATTTGGGGGGTTGTCCCTCAGAGTTGCCTGCACCCTCTCCAATCTGGGACCCCCTGAGGGATGTCCTGTGTGATTAGGCCTAAACCGGCAATCAGACATCCTTCTCACAATCCAGTACTGCTGGCTCCCAACTGCTCGCCTGCCTGCCTTGCTGATTGCCCCTAACTACTTCTGCCTGCCAGCCTGATTGATGTCTAACTGCTCCCCTGCAAGGCTGTTTGCCCCCAACTTCCCTCCTCTGCTGGCCTAGTCACCCTTAACTGCATTCCGCTGCAGGCTTGACTGCCCACAACAGCCCTCCCTTGCATGCTTGGTCCCTCCCAACTGCCTTAAACTGATGGTCATCTTGTGGTGGCCATCTTGCGTCCACATGGGGGCAGGATCTTTGACCACATAGGGGCAGCCCTCTTGCATGTTGGAGTAATAGTCAATCTGCATATTAATTTTTTATTAGGTGCAATAGAGGCCTGGTATGTGGATGGGGGTCAGCTGGTTTCCCTGAAGGGTGTCCTGGATGAGGGTTGGGTTTCCCTTGGGGCATGGGGCAGCCTGGCTGAGAGGCCTGTGGTGGTTTTCAGGCTGGCCATGCGCCCTAGCAACTCAAGTGGAGTCCCTGGTATCTGGCATTTATTTTATGTTCTACAATTGAAACTTTGTAGGCTGGAGCAGATCCAAGCCTTCTGCTAGCTTCATGGTGGCAGCCATTTCTGTTGGGACATTTACCTTTTCTGATTGAAACATTGTAGCCTGGAGTGAAGGCCTAGGCTGGTCATAACTGCAGCAGCTTAGCTTCCTCCATCTCTCGAGTAACCCTAGCTTCTGTTTTCTCCAACTCCATGGCTGCTGCCATTTCTGTTAGGATATATCTTCTATTATTGTACTTTGTAGCATTGAGTGGAGGCCTAGGCCGACAACAGCAGGAAGAAAGCTTGGCTTCCTCTATTGCCAAGGAAACATAAGCCTCCCTCCTGCTCTCAGTGGCCACAGCCGTCTTGGTTGGATTTTATTTGTTCCTGATAGGATGGTGAGGGTTGCTTTATTGGAGGTACAGTCAACTTACATATTACTCGTTTATTAGATAGGATGTTATCTAAACAAATAAATTTAAGGGTTCTGAAGATAAGGGATTTCATTTCTGCATTTTTCTACCTCTCTCTCAGCCCCAATATGATCATCCCACAGCCTGTCTCATTACAGTTCAATAGCAATTCCATTCTTCTAATTGTTCAGGCAGAAAACAACCATCTTTGACACCTGTCTTCTTTAATACTACACATTCAATCTTTCAGAATATCCTGTTAGGTCTGCGTTTAAAATTAATCTCTAGTCCAATTTCTGCTGCTATTCCAGATGTAGAAAATCTCATGACATTGTCACTATTATTATAAAACCAAAACATACCAATAAAAGTATACAATCATAGTTTTTAACAAACACATCTGTGAGCTGAAGAGACTAAAGTCTGGAAAGTGAGGACACATTGCTGCTCTCTTCTCTGCAGCAGGAAAGGAATTCACCATAGACAATGCAGGGAGAAACAAGGTGAAAAAACAAGCTTTGAGCAGCTGCTTATGAAATGATAGCAGCAGAGAGGCAGGGAAGTCCATAGAAGTAATCCATATTTAGGGAGTGCGCATATGCTGGATATTTTTCACTTTTCTTTCCAGATTTATTTTGCATCTTTTTAAAAAATATATATTTTATTTATTTTTCACAGAGAGGAAGGGAAAGGGATAGAAAGTCAGAAACATCGATGGGAGAAAAACATCGATCTGCTGCCTCTTGCACACCTACAACTGGGGATGTGCTCACAGCCAAGGTACATGCCCTTGACTGGAATCGAACCTGGGACCCTTCAGTCCGCAGGCCGACGCTCTATCCACTGAGCCAAACCAGTTCGGCTATTTTGCATCTTTCTCCATGCTGCTCTTGGCACAAGCAGGATGACTTCTATTGTCTAAAACAAAGGACTTTCTTACCTTTTTCTTCCCTCTTGGGTTTTTCCAATGGGTGACATAGGCAGGACATTGGAAGGTGGGGAGAAATTGAGGAGGGAGTATTCACTCCCCTGGCTCCTTCCCTGAGGAGCCATTGTTGACGTCAGTTTGCTTACTAAAAGCCATAGCTCCTGTAGAGTTGCCTGAATACATAGACCCTCTCTGGATTCCAGTTACCAACACTTTAGGTCTAGTCACGGTAATGTATCTTCTCGCTTGTCAGTAATGGAATACTACATTAAATCTGGTAAGTTTCTCTAAATGTTGAACACCCTTTTATTAATGATTACTTCATTAAAAGCTTCTCAAATTACCCAGCGTGACTACATCTGTTTTTCCTAAGGAACCTGACTGATATAATATGGCATTCCAGGTCAAGAGTAATCTTGAGCAGTTTATTCACCATAATAAAGTGGAACATAGCCCTAGACTGAACGAGAATAAAGTCCAGTGAAACCATAACCTATAGGCCCCCTGGGACCATAATTGAAAAAAAAAACTAGGTATTTTGTTTCCCCTGGGCTTTCTTTGCCCTCCATGGTGGTAGATCATGCGTTTCCATAACTTGAACATATCGTACTAGATGTAAGCCACCCAGGGTCTCTGTAGATCATTCAAGTATTTTAAAATTTTATTCCAAAAAAAAGTGACTTTTTTTCTTCTTCACCCTGTATTAATTGATACATAAATGACGTGCAACATTGTGTAAGTTTAAGGTGTAAAACTGGGGATTTAATATATATACATGATTACCACAATAAAGTTAATTAACAATTCATTACTTCATAGATATATTTTTGTGAATAAACCTTTTAATATATACTCTTAGTAATTTTCAAGTATACAGTACAATATTGTTAATTATAGTCACCATGTTGCACATTACATTATTTATCTCATAACTCAAACTTTATACCCTTTGTCCATATTTAACCATTTCTATCACTTTTCTGGCAACCACTAACCTTCTCTCTGTTTCTCTTAGTTCAGTTTTTAAAAAGTCCACATATAAGCCAAAACCCGTTTGGCTCATTGGATAGAGAGTTGGCCGGCTCATTGGATAGAGAGTTGGCCTGCAGACTGAAAGGTTCCAGGTTCGATTCCAGTCAAGGCATGTACCTTGGTTGCAGGGAAATTCCCAGTGGGGAATGTGCAGGAGGCAAATGATCGATGTTTCTCTATCATTGATGTTTCTAGCTTTCTATCCTTCTCCCTTCCTCTCGGTAAAAAAATCAATAAAATATAAAAAAATTAAAAATACAGTACTTGTATTTCCCTCTTTGACTTATTTCACTTAGCATATATCCCTCAAGTTTCATTGATGTTGCAGTAAATGACAGAATTTCCATCTTTATTATGGCTAAATACTCCTTTTTATGTATTGTATAACATATTTTGTTTATCCATCTTTCTATGGACACTTAGGATGTTTTCAAGTCTTGGCTGTAGAAAATAAGCTGCAATGAACATGGGAATGCAGATATCTCTTCAAGATAGTGATTTTATTTCCTTTTGGAAAATACCCAGAAGGGGATTGCTGGATTATCTACACTTGCAAAAGAGAAACATGCAAATTGACAATCACTCCACTACACACACCAGCCATGCTCACCAGTCAATCAGGAGTGAGTATGCAAATTAAACCAACGAAGATGGCGGCATCCATGGAGCTGGAGAGAGCATGGTTGGGTTTCCCCCGGCAATGGAGGAAGCCAAGCTTCCTGCCCATCCTGGCTGGCCCTGACCTCAGCTTAAGGCTACCAACTTTCCATTATAGAAGATAAATAAAGCCCAGATACCTGCTTCCAGCTGGCCCTGGCCTCCGCTCAAGGAGGTGCTGAAAAAGAGAAGAAAAAAAAGGTTCTGGGAATCTTGATCACTGTGGGGCATGGACAACTTGAACCAGCCTTCAGCTCCTCACCCAGGTTGGTGACACTTTCATGGGGTGAGACTCCCTGCTAGGGAGCTTGGCCAGCCTGTAAGCAGCCATCAGCCCCTTACCCAGGCTGACCACGCACCCCATTGGGATCCCACCCTGAAGGGGATGTGGCCAGCTTGAAAACAGCCCTAAGACCCTCACCCAGGCTGGCCACATACCCATGGAGTGAGGGTCTCCAATTGGGTGCTTGACTAGCCTGAAAACAGCCCTCAGCCCCTCACTGAGGCTGCCCTACACCCCAAGGGAACCCCTACCCTGTCACCCTTCAAGACAAAGGGGCCAGCCCCCACCTGTGAACAAGGCCTCTATCTATACTAATAAAAGGGTAATATGCTAATTAGACTGGGAGGCCTTCCAGGAGCCCTTCTGGATGTTCTTCTGGACAAAGCCATGGTGTTGAGGCCAAGGTAGAGGTGGTTAGAAGCCAAGAGGGGAGGGCAGTTGTAGGTGATCAGGCCAGAGTGGGACAGCAGTTGTGAGTGATCAGACTGGTTGGGAGCAGGGCCATTGGGGGTAAGAAGACAAGCAGGGAGGTCATTTGGGGGTGATCTAGATGTCAGTGGGGGTCAGTTGGAGGTGATCAGGTTAGGGGGAGGTGGAAGTTTGGAGTGAGCTGGCCAGCATGGTGGCAGTTGGGAGCAAGCAGGGTAGTGGGAGGGAAGGCGAGGGCAAGCAGGCCAGCATGGGAGCAGTTAGGAGTGAGCAGGCCACAGAAGGCAGTTGGGGGTGAGCACATTGGCACTGGGGGCTAGTTGGGCTTCACCAGGCTGAAGGGGACATTTGGGGACGAGAAGGCTGGTGGCAGGGGCCAGTTGCATGTGAGCAGGCCAGCAGGCAGAGTGTTTAGGGGCAATCAGGCAGGCAGGCAGGTGAGCAGATAGGAGCCATCAGTCCCAGATTGAGAGAGGAATATCCGACTGCTGATTTAGGCCCAATCCCTGTAAACTGGCAGTAGGACATCCTTCGGGGGGGTGCCAAAGTGGAGAGGGTGCAGGCCGGGCTGAGGGACACCACCACCACCACCCCCCAATCCCCGTGCACAAATTCTGTGCATTGGGCCTCTAGTATAATAATAGTTCTGTTTTAAAAATTTCAAAGCACCACCATACTGTTTTCCATAGTGGTTATTCCAATTTGTATTCCCATCAACAATGTAAAAGCATTGCCTTTAGTTCATATCCTCACCAGTATTTATCTATTGTCTTTTTTATTTTTTAAATATATTTTATTGATTTTTTACAGAGGGAGAGGGAGAGAGAGTTAGAAACATTGATGAGAGAGTAACATCAATCAGCTGCCTCCTGCACACCCTCTACTGGGGATGTGCCCTCAACCAAGCTACATGCCCTTGACCTGAATCAAACCTGGGACCTCTGAGTCTGCAGCCTGACGCTGTATCCACTGAACCAAACCGGTCAGAGCTATCTATTGTCTTTTTGTTAATAGCCCTTTTCACATGTGTGAAGTGATAATCTCATTGTGAATTTGATTTAAATTTCTATAATTATTTGAACATATTTTCTTGTGCCTATTGGAAAAATATCTATTCAGCTACTTTGCTCATTTTAAAATTGGATTTTTAAATTGTTATTGAGTGGTATGAGCTTAGTGCTGGCTACTATAAGCCTTGCCACCTTTCTAGGTGTCTATTTTATCCCTAGTTGTAGAGCTCCACAAAATTCCCTCAGTGATCCCCATGAGGGAGATTGAGGGGATTCCAGGAATTATCCTTCAGTACTGGGTGAACTGGATGCCCAATTTAGGCTTTCTTTACTTACTGAAGAAACCATAGCCTTGGTGCAGGCTTTTCAGTGCAGCAATGTGCAGGTATAAGGGAGGGGTGATGTGGTTAAAGTGAAACTTTTCCTCTTACCCTTCTAATATAGTCTTTCCCAGTCTCTGTGGATCAGAAAGGTGCTTCAGTCTCACCTTTGGGTTCTGGGAGTTTTACAATAGAGTCTTTTCTATAGATACTTGCTATTGGTCTTCTTGTAAGGGGAACCAAAATGATAAACAACATTTTGTTATCTTTATTGTCACCTTGACAGTGGCTCTTTCTACAACACTGAGAAGTTCAATCTGAATGACGTTTACATAAGAGAGAGGCAAGCACAACACAACAGAGTAAAATTCTGAAGATTATTTTAGCACAAAATGGTTTGAATTATAAATGGATGAATGGGTCAGTGCATTTCATGCTTGGGTTATGAAGAAAGTAGACCATCAATTCTCAAAGCCTGTTTCTCTTTGAGAAGTAGCTAGTTGGATAGTGAGCATAAGAAAGTTTGTGATAACACTCTGTCAGTTGGTAGTAGTATGGCAAATTGAGAAACCTCAGGGCTACCTTTAATGGTTGGCCAGGGAGAAGCAGGCCATCTAGGACTTAGCTTGTATCACTGTTACTTGAGTCACTTTCACTTGAATTACTCAGTGTAGAAAATATATGTGCCACAGGGACATGACCTCAGGCTGCCCCAAATGCATACCTTTTCTGGTTTCCATGGAGATGCTTGCAGTGAGGCCAGCTAAGGTCATGTACATTGTTGTGTCTGGGGTGTGTATTAGAATTGTGTCTGTGACCAATTCCACTCCTCTTCCAGGAGAAGGCATACATTTACTGTTCTTTTATACTAGAATAGTTGAGGGCATGGAAAAGACCAAAGGGCAGGTGTCGATTTTTGAAATGGACAATCCTTTCTGAATTGAAAGAGAACAGTAGTCAGAATACAGACATAAAGCGGGAAGATTGTGAACTGGAAATCAGGGTAAATTTGGTTAAAAACTAGAAAAAGTAAGCAGTAGAGTTACAAGGTTTTGGCAAAAGTATTGAAGTTATGTTTGGATACATATAAGATCTTGAAATTAAACTTAAAATTTTCAAGCGAGATGTAAAAACTAAAACGTATAAGTATTTTCCTGGAATAACAAAGTATTTTGAGAAGACCAGTGAAGCCGTGCAAAATGAAATGGAACCCTTGCATATAAAATACCAGCATGTTTTAGACTCATTACTTGACTAGTTCAGTGATAGATTTAATCAATTTAGAAGCCTAGAACAGATCATAAAAATAATTAAGTATCCGGATGTAGTCGTCTACAGTAGTTTGTAATTAAATGGTTTTCAATGGATGCAAATTGATGATTTGGAGATGAAACTTGCAGAATTTCAAGACAGCATCTGGGCTCAGGTGTTTGTCAATTTGAGTTCAAAGCTTGAGAATCTGGAAAGATGCCACTTGGAGAATCAAGTGGAGTGCCACTATGAACAGGAAATTTGGAGTGCCTGGAACTGACTACCAGACACTTTTAGCACCCTGAAAAATATAGCAATGGCTTTACTCACAATTTTTCCCTCTACATACTTTCGTGAGACTTTATTCTCAGCGTTAAATAATATCAAAACCAATGAAAGAAACAGATTGACAGATGAAGTTAGTAGCGCTTGCTTGGGCTTGAAGTGTACAACATACCAACCTTCAATTGAAGTTTTAGTCAATGAAATTCAGCAACAGAAAAGTCACTAATAGGCAGGTTAGTTAAAGAATTTCCCCTCCCTCTCACTTATTTTATTTCATGGCACCATACACAAGTTAAATAATATCAAGACCAACAAAAGAAACTGAATGACAGATGAACAAAGCAATCACTAAGCAGGTAAGTTAAATAATTATTTTTGGTTTATTAAATACAGTTATATATTACAAATATACATTTTTTATTGAAACTATAAATATTGTGAAATTATGTTTTTTTCCTCAAAGTGACACACCACCTGAGTTATGCTCGGTTTTTTGGCGAATTTTGACACACCAAGCTCAAAAGGTTGGCCATCACCATCTTAGCTATTGTCAATAATGTTGCTTTGAATATAGGGATGCATATACTCTTTCTGATCAGAGTATCAGGATTCTTAGGATATATTCCCAGAAGTGGAATCACGGGGTCAATCAGTTCCATATTTAATTTTTAAGGACTATACCAATTTCCGTAGTGGCTGCTCCAATCTGCATTCCCACCAGCACTATACTAGGGTTCCTTTTTCTCCATATTCTAGCCAGTGCTCGCTGTTTGTTGATTTGTTGATGGTAGTCATTCTGACAGGTGTGAGATTATATCTCATTGAAGTTTCAATTTTCATCTCTCTGATGATTAGGGACAATTAGTGTTTTTTCATATGTATCTTGGCTATCTATATGTCCTTTTTGGACAAGTGTCTATTCATGCCCTTTGCCCATTTTTAATTGGATTGTCTGTCTGCCTTTTGTTGAGTTGTATAAGTTCTTTCTATACTTTGGAAATTAACCCCCTATCAGATGTATCATTGGAAAAATGTGTTCTCCCATACAGTGGGCTATGATTTCATTTTGATGATGGTATCTTTTGCTGTGCAGAAGCTTTTGAATTTGATGTAGTCACTTTTGTTTAATTTCCCCTTTGTTTATCTTGCCCTAAGAGATGTATTGGTGAAAATTCTGCTCTGTTACATGACTGAGATTTTGATGCCTATGTTTTCTTCCAGGATTATTTTAGTTATATTTAAGGTTTTTATCCATTTTGAGTTTATTCCTGTGTATGGTGTAAGTTTATGATCTATTTTCCTTTTTTTTGCATCTATCACTCTCAGTACTTTTATTCAATGTACTTCTGAAAGTTCTAGCCAGAACAACTCGGTAAGATAAGGAAATAAAAGGCATCCACGTTGGGAATGTAGTAAAAGCATCACTTTTTGCAGATGACATGATTCTATATATGGAAAACCCTAAATACTCTACCAAAATACTTTTAGGAACAATAAACAAATACAGTAAAATTAGAGGATATAAAATCAATGTACAAAAACTCACTGCATTTCCATATACTAACAATGAAATTTCAGAAAAAAAATCAAAAATCAATTTCTTTTGCAATTGCAACTAAAATAATAAAATACCTAGTAATAAACTTAACAAAGATATGAAAGACATGTACACTGAAAACTACAAAGCATTATTATAATATATTTAAAAATATACAATGAAATGGAAAGATATTCTGTATTCATGGATAAGAAGAATCAAGATAATTGAAATGTCCATATCACCCAAAGCAATATACAGATTTAATGTAATCTACATCAAAATACCAAAGTCATGTTTTAAAGAATAGATAAAAAAGTAATCATCAGATTTGTAGGGAACCACAAAATATCTCTAATATCTAAACAATTCTGAGAAAAAATAACAAAGCCAGAGGTATTACACTACTTGACATCAAACTACCAGTATACTACAGAATGATAATCCAAACAGCATGTTATTGGCAGAAAAATGGACACATAGACTAATGAGACAGAATTTAAAATCCAGAAAAAACACCACATGTATAATGGGCAAGTAATTTTTGACAAAGGTGCCAAAAACACACAATGGAGAAAAGAAAACCTCTTCAACAAATGGTGCTGGGAAAACTGAAAAGCCACAAGCAAAAGAATGAAACTCGACTACAGCCTGTCCCCTTGTACTAAAATTAATTCAAAATGGATCAAAGACCTAAATATAAGACCTGAAACAATAAAGTACATAGAAGAAGACATAGGTACTAAACTCATGGACCTTGGTTTTAAAGAGCATTTTATGAACTTGACTCCAAAGGCAAGGGAAGTGAAGGCAAAAATAAATTGGACAACCTGGGCAAAATGCACAAATTCCTAGAAACATACCATCTGCCAAAACTGAATCAAAAAGAAACAGAAAGCCCGAATAGACCTATTATCCTATATAATAAAAAGGTAATATGCAAATTGACTGTCACTCTAGCACACAAAATGGCTGCTCCCATGTGGACACAAGATGGCCAGCAGTGGAGGGCAGTTGGGAGGATCAGGCCTGCGGAGGAGGGCAGTTGGGGGGTACTAGGCCTGCAGGGGAGGACAGTTGGGGGGACCAAGCCAGCATAAGAGGGCAGTTGGGGGCAACCAGGCCATCAGGGGAGAGCAGCTAGGAGTGACCAGGCCTGCAGGGGAGGACAGTTGAGTGTGACCAGGCTGGCAGGGAGTTCAGTTATGGGCAACCAAGCTGGCAAGGGAGGGCAGTTAGGGGGGAGCAGGCTGGCAAGGGAGAACAGTTAGGGGTGACCAGGCATGCAGGAAGGGCAGTTAGGGGTAATTGGGCTAGCTGGGGAGCAGTTAGGCACCGATCAGGTTGGCAGAGGAGTGGTTTGAGGGTGATCAGCCTGGCAGGCAGAAGTGATTAGGGGCAATCAGGCAGGCAGGCAAGCAAGTGGTTGGGAGCCAGCAGTCCTGGACTGTGAGATTGGGCCTAAATAGGCAGCTGGACATCTCTCAAGGGGACCCAGATTGGAAAGGGTGCAGGCTGGGCTGAGGGATACCCCCCATGCACAAATTTTGTACACAGGGCTTCTAGTTTATGATAAAAAGTCTCAGCAAAGTGGGAATAGAGTGATGATACCTCAACAAAATAAAGGCTACATATGAAAAACCTACAGCTAACATCATACTCAATTGGCAAAAAAAGTGTTTCCTTTAAGATCAAGATCAAGAAAAGGATGTCTGTGCCCTACTTAACTAGTTTGGCTCAGTGGATAAAGCATTGGCCTGTGGAAACAAGGGTCCCAGGTTCGATTCCAGTCAAGGGCATGTACTGTGGTTGAGGGTACATAGCCAGTAGGGAGTGTATAGGAGGCAGCTGATTGATGTTTCTCTCTCATCAATGTTTCTAATTCTCTATTCCCTCTCCCTTCCTCTCTGTAAAAAAATAAATAAAATATATTTTTAAAAAGACAGGGATGTCTGCTTTCACCATTCCAATACAACAGGATATTAGAAGTCCTATCCATAGTGATGAGACGAGAAAAAGAAATAAAAGGCATCCAAATTAGAAAGAAGGAAATAAAACTATTATTTGCAGAACACATGATATTAGACATAGAAAACTTTAAAGACTCCACCAAAATAAACCTACCAGATTTAATATATGAACTCAGCAAAGTAGCAGGATACAAAAGTAATACTTAGAAATCAGTGGCATTTTTATATACTGACAATGAACTATCAGAAAGGGAATCTAAGAAAACAATTCTATTTACTATTGCAACAACAACAACAAAAATAAGGTACTTAGGAATAAATTTAATCAAGAAGATAAAATACTTATACTACTTCTCTAAAATTTTAAGGTTATCAAAGACAAAGAAAAATTAATGAATTGCATAGGAGACTAAATAAAAGAAACATAACAATGAAATGCAATTCATGATCCAAAATTTTATTTTCTATAAAGAACATTATTGAGATAATTGGTAAAATTTAAATAACCACCAATTTGGAAGTTTGGGGGCTCAGTGGAAAAGGTGAAAGGATTAAGAAGTACAACTTAGTAGTTACAAAATGGTCACAGAGATGTAAAGTGCAGCATAGGGAATGTAGTCAATGGTGTATTGTGTTGATCATGTATGGTGCCGTGTGGGCACTTGAGTTCACATGTGGATTATTTTATAGATTGTAGTAGGGGTCCGGCACATGAAATTTGTAGCACTGGGGGGAGGGGTCCTCTTAGACCAGCCTGACCCCTATCACATACTGGGAGCCCTCAGGGGATGTCCTAATTATGGCTTAGGCCTGTTCCCCCTGGGGAGTAGGCCTAAGCCTCCTTTGTGGGAGGCAACCAGGCTGATCAGGGAAAGGCACCATCCCCATTACCCCACTGCTGCAGCTACTGC
Organism: Antrozous pallidus; assembly: GCA_027563665.1. NCBI lineage: Eukaryota > Metazoa > Chordata > Mammalia > Chiroptera > Vespertilionidae > Antrozous > Antrozous pallidus. Next base: position 37,015,872 of record CM050509.1, on the reverse strand, counting down.
CAGTCACTGCAGCCACCAAGGTGCTTTCATCAACCTGGATTCTGGTCCCTTCACCATGAAAAAATGACAACTTTCTTTAGGCATTTTGAAGATGTGTCTTTCATAGGATATGACATTTCTTTATTTTTCTTTTTTTAGCCTCACCCAAGGATATGTTTCCTTTGATTTTTAGAGAGTGTGGAAAAGAAAGGGAAAGACAGAGAGAAACACCAAAGTGAGAGGAACACTTTGATTGGTTGCCTCCTTCATGAGCCCTGACCTGAGCCCCAGCCAGGGAGGAGCTTGCAACCTACTTACATGCCTTTGATCAGAATCTAACCCGGACCCTGCAGTTTGCAAACCTAGGCATTATCCACTGAGCCAGACTGCCTAGGGCAGGATATGACATTTCTTAGCCCTCCAGCAGCGGACCTTCTTTTTTTTTTTCTCCAAGAGTGTGGTGGAAAAACCCTAAATTACCTTTTTGGATTCTTATATCCAAGTTACTAAGAATATTACCAGTGGCATACAGGGAGCTTAACCAATGAGCAGTCATAAAAGGTGTTTCTTCTACAGTTCACACCTATTTCCTCTGATCTGCTCTACCCCTGCCAAGGCCTAAAGCCTCTGGCTCTGGGTGGGGGACCCCCAGTTAGCTGCAATTTCCCCGCTCAGCCCCCAGCCAAGGCCACAAGCCTCTGGCCAAGGTTCTTCTGGGGTTCTGGGCTGTTGACCCACAGCATTCTCCATTGCCCTGCTCTGCCCCTGCCCAAGGCTGCAAGCCTCTGGCCAAGGCTTCAAAGCTTGGGCCTTAGGCGGGGATCCCCCAGAGCCAAGATCGCCCTGCTTTGCCCCCTTGGCCTCAAGCCTCTGGTTGAGGCTTGATCCCTGCCTGGGGGACCCCCAGATTTCTCTGATCACCAGGCTCTGCTCTGGCCAAGACCGGCAAGGGCAGGCAGAAAGCTTGGCTTCCTCCATTACCAGGGAAACCCAAGCCTCCCTCCTGCTCTCAGTGGCCACAGCCTCCGTGGTTGGAGTTTATTTGCTCTTGATTGGCTGGTGGACGTGGCTTGATTGGAGGTATGGTCAATTTGCATATTACTCTTTTATTAGATAGGATAGTTGTCTGGATTGTGTTGTACACCTGAAATTAACGTAAAATGGTGTTTAATGTCAACTTTAATTGAAAAATAAAATTTAAAAAAGAATTATAGGCTGAAGTATTATGTCCACAAATTATTTTCTAATGATTCAGAAAAAAATAATATACACATACATATATACAGAGATAGAATAATAACACAAATGTAATCAAATAACATTTTAGTATTGCTGATAAGCATAAGGAAATTATTTGTACTATGCTTCCAACTTTTTGTAGGTCCAAAATTAGTTTTAAAAGATTTTTAAATAGCCACCATACTTTATAAAATTGTATTGCTGTGTTAAAATTATTAATTTTTGAGAAAAAATACATTTATACAGTCCATGAAATATGTGTTATCTACAAAGGGTAAAATAGTAACTTCATAGTGGAGAAAAATGACATGCGTTACTAAAAGGATATGTCTAGTGTTAACATAATACTGGAGCGAAATAGTACTGTGTGCCTTCTGATACTGTGCAATGACAGGGAAACAAAATAACTTCTGTGGCGTCCCTGACCAAAACAAAGGATAGAATAATCTGAATGCAATCATGATACATCACATGACCCCAAATTGAGAGAACATTCTCAGAAATAACTGATCTGTATTCTTCAAAAATTTTAAATTTATAAAAAATATACAAGTGTTTCAGGTTAAATAAGGAAATAGAGACATCACAAACACTACAAACAATTCTGGACAAAAATTGGAAAGTCTGTATAAGGGTATACTATTTTTGCAAAATTTCTGGGTAAAGTAATTTTAAAATGAATCTGAAGACATTCTATGCTCTGAAGTTGTTTAATACATATTGAGATAATGTTATTTTATTCTTTAAAATATGTTTTTATTGATTTCAGAGAGGAAGGGAGAGGGAGAGAGGGAAACATTAATGATGAGAGAGAATCATTGACTGCCTCCTGCACAACCCCCACTGGGGATGGAGTCTGAAACCCAGGCATGTGCCTTTGACCTGAATCAAACCAGGGACCCTTCAGTTTTCAGGCTGATGCTCTATCCACTGAGCCAAACTAGCAAGAGCAAAGTAATGTTATTTTTGAGGGCTACGTAGAATTCTACCATGAAGCTTTGTAAATCTGATGCAATTTATTGGAGAGAAGGAGATCCTTATCTAAACTTATTTTATTTTGTGATTGGCCTAGTAGACTTTATGTCTCTACTATAGTCAATTAGTAAGTTGAATTATAATTTTAAAAATATCCAATTTTAAAAAAAATTACATAGAATTGTACAAAATAGTTTCTCTTTTCTGGGTTAAGAAATAGATATTAATTCCTCATGAGTTTGTTGGCTGATTGAGTGATTTTTCTGATTTGGATTATCAAAGATGCTTTCTGAGGTCAGTTGGAAATGGAGCTGAATAATATTTGAAGGCCTCATTCACATACCTAGTGATTGGCAGGACATTGACTGAAGCATCTTAGTTCTCTACTTGGCCTCATCATTAAGTAATTTCAGACTCATTCATATGAAGATAGTCTTCGGGTTTCAAATGCAGCAAGAGAGAGAAAGAAATACTATCTAATAAGAGAGTAATATGCAAATTGACCATACCTCCACTACAGCCACAAGCCACACCCCCAGCCAGTCAGGAGCAAATATGCAAATAAACTCAACCAAGATGACTGCAGCCACAGAGAGCAGGAGGAAGGCTTGGGTTTCCCCATCAATGGAAGAAGCCAAGCTTTCCACCTGCCCTTGCCAGCCCAGGCCTCCACTCAATGCTACAAAGTTTCAATGACAGAAGATAAATAGACTTGGGATTCTTTTAAATTTTTGCCTAAATAATTTTCCTTTGGCTTATTTTGACACCATGTGTGTTTTTTCATGGGTGTCCTGCAATTGGTTTTAAAAAGGAATTTACTTTACTGGAGTAAGAATTTTCTAGATGTATTTTACTTACTTGATATTTTTTTCCTTACATGATATTACCCCACTTCCCCCTCCCCTTTTTTGATTAATGGGGACTTTTGGAAATTTTATATTGCAGTCTTGGTAATTTTAAATTTTAATTTTTGCACACAAGTATGACTGCTTTAGGTTCTTTGGATGTTAGGCAATTTTTCAGTGAGATGAACTACTAATAGATATTTTAGTTAATGTTTTAGGAAAAGCTTTTTGTCTAGTACACTTAAATTTTCTTGAGTATTCACTTATTTCACTTGGCCAATTTAAATTAATCTGAAAACTTGATTACTATTTTCCTGTCAATTTTAATACTCAAGCAGAAATCTTAGTTTATCCAGTAAATACTTGTGGAAAGGAGTATTTGCATTTTGAGTAGGTCCTCAGCATTCCTGGTAATAAATTGAATTTAGATATAGAGCAGCTATTGCTGGCCGAGTCTCTGTCTGCCACCTGGGTCCTGGTCTGCGTGGGAGGCGAAGCAACCGTGGGGGTAGGAGACCTCCCTCAGGAGGGGTGAGAATTCAAGCCCCTGCACGGTTTGTGGGTGAGGGTCTGTGCCTCACCTCTGTTGACCTTTGTCTATTTTGCAGAGAGGATCCCTTTGTTAACTTTTGGTCGAGAATGTGTTTGTGTGTTTTCAGAGAACAACTCCAAGACCATGTGGGTTCCTGCGACTGTGAGGAACTGACGGATCTGTTCTATCGCAGGAACTGACGGATCTGTTCTAGTCACAAGGATGGTCCAGAGATGGGGGACACTGACGACACCTTGCCATGCTAGCAGTCGGCAGCTGTGCATGTCTGCAGGCAGCCCAGGACCAAACCAGAGAGGATGGATCTTGCATTGCCACGATGTGTCCACCATCTGGATACCATTGCTGACATATACACATAAAGAATTATTTGACACTGAAACTGGGACTCAGAATAGTTGGACATTGAAACTGACACTCAAACATTTTTTGTTCTTATACATTTATTTCTAGTATGCAGAGGCAAGATATTTTTGAAGAAAAGAAACAGGGGAGAGTGATTTATATAGAGGCAGGGAGGCATTGAACATGCTGTCAAGCTACAGGGGGTAGGCTTGGGTGGATGGGAGGTGGATGCTGGGAGAGATCAACCAAAGGACTTGTATGCATGCATATGAGCATAACCAATGAATGAAAGACACTGGGGCGGGGAGGGGGGAGGGTGGGGACATGTGCTGGGGGGTAGGGGAGGCTGGGGAGAGGTAAGGGGGAGGGGAAAAGGAAAACGTACTACTATTAATTATAAGTTATACTGCAAAAAATCAATAAATATATATTTAAAAATAAAATAAAAATAAAATAAAATAAAAAAGACTGAAAATTCAGGATAATACTTTTCTGCCAAGAAAAATTTTTTAAAAAGAAAGAATAGAGAATCCAAAAAGGTCAACTACAAAAAAAAATTATTGACTATCTAATTAAAAATATATGGGGGGAAATGGTAATGGCAACCTAGATACCTAATCTTTAATGGAAATAAAGAAATATACAATTATTAGCAAAAAGAAAAAAAGAAGAAGATAAATAAATACCAACAAAAATGGCAGCAGCCACAGAGCTGTAGTGAGCAGGAGGCTTGGGTTGCTCCTGGAAATGGAGGAAGTCAAGCTTTCCCTCTTGCCCTGGCCTGCCTTGGCCTCTGCTTAATTATAGAAGATAAATTATAGAAGATAAATAAATCCCAACAAAAATGGTCACGGTGCCAGCAGGAGGTTTGGTTCCACTCCAGGCTACAAAGTTTCAATTATAGAAGGTTAAAAAATCCCAGGTACCAGGGCCTCAGCTTGGGTCGCTGGGGGTCATGGTCAGCCTGCAAACCACCACAGGCCTCTCACCCAGGCCACCCCACAACCCAAGGCAATCCCCACCCTGATCCAGGGTACCCTTCAGGGCAAACCAGCTGGCTTCCCCACTTACACCAGGCTTTTATCCTATCTAATAAAAGAGTAACATGCACATTGACCATCACTCCACACAATATGGCTGCTCCCATGTGGTCAAAGATGACTGTCCCCATGTGGACACAAGTTGGCCACCCCAAGATGACCAACAAGGGGGAGGGCAGTTGGGAGAGATCAGGCCTGCAAGGGAGTGCAGTTGGGGGTGATCAAGCCTGCAGGGGAGGGTAGTTAAGAGTGACCAGGCCAGCAGAGGAGGGAAGTTGGGGGCGACCAGGCCTGCAGGGAAGGGCAGTTGGGAGGGACCCAGGCCTCCAGGGTAGCGCAGTTGGGGGGACCAGGCCTGCAGGGGAGGGCAGTTAAGGGCAAACAATCTGGCAGGGAAGCAGTTATGCATCAATCAGGATGGCAGGGGCTGGCAGGCAGAAGTAATTGGGGCAATCAGGAAGGCAGGAAGGTGAGCAGTTGGGAACCAGCAGTCTGGTATTGTGAGAGGGATGTCCAACTGCCCATTTAGGCCCAATCCTACTGGGATTGGACTTAAATGGGCAGTTGGACATCCCCCGAGGGGTCCCAGATTGGAGAGGGTGCAGGCTGGGCTTAAGGACATGCCCTCCCCCAGCCCACTATGCATTAATTTCATGCACCGGGCCTCTAGTGATTAAAAAAAAAACACTTCGAATGAATCACATTTGTTAAAGCACCACTAACCAAAACAAGTCATGTGGTCAAAGCTCATTTCAAGAAGTGGATTAATAGGCTAAACTTATTGATAAGTTTAAACTTCTTGAGAGAATGGCAAAATACATTGCCAAGATACATGTCTTTGGGAATAGGAATAATTTGTTGTCATTTTGCAATCTACACTTTGAGTATTGAAAGCCTTCTCTAAAGTGGACATATTCTGGTGGGCATTTAAATAGGACTTAAATACTTTATACTCTGTCTAATCTATATATATTTGACATACTTCTTAGGTACCAGTCTTCTAATAATGCTCTTTTCAAGCCCCTAACCAGTTGGTCAAGCTATTAACTACTGTCCATGAATAGATCCATATTCTAGGCCATTTATTCTTCAAGTGACCACTTGGAGTTCTGAGTAGCAGTGTTATTTCATTGCTAACCCTGAGTGATCACGCAATCCATCATCCACCTACTTTTGGCTGGTTACAGCAAATCATGCACGTCTGTATGTAAACCAGTTCTATTCTTTCCTTGTTAATTGGTCATAGGAAACTTACAGCTGAAGGAAAAACAGTGAAGCATGTACAAGGGAAGTCTAAGCCATCTGCTCATGTAATTTACTAATGTATTCAATACTTATTCAGCTCTGTTCTTATATACAATTTTCATTTTACAATGGAATAATGCTACATATACATGAAATTTTATGATTTGATGGTTTCACAACACAAACTTCATGATGGGAAATTCAGGTTAAATAGTTATCTAGTATTTTATAATACAATGTTTAGTCTCTAATAGGGCACAGTAGCAAGCTTTTTCTAATAGAGAGCTGCTGACAAAGAAGGGCACACATTACTCAAAAACTTTAGGGTCTGTGCAGTAATTCTTCAATTGCAGCTTGCTGTAGGCTATACTGAGCATTTCTGTTGACCATAGACAGTCTGGTATTGTGAGAGGAATTAGACAATTCTAATACTCTCAAGTTTGCTGAATCATAACAATCAAACAATAGGGTAGTTTTTATTACAGTTTGGCTATGCTGCAGAACTTCTCTTTCTTCTGGCCTAACTAAAAAATGGCAATATTATAGATTTCCTGGTAAATGGGTTGGAGTAGCACACCTGAGTGTAGTTTCTGCTCTCTGCAAAATCCAAAGACACCTGTACACTGTTCTTATTTCAGGACAATGGACCCACAATAACTTAACTAATGAGACAGATCCCTAACTTTGGTGGGGTTTATCTCTCGTGCTCTGGCGTGCATGCGTCTTAGTAAGATATTTAGAGTGCCTTTTATTTTCTCTTCATCAGCTACAGTTAGCATATGTCATCACTGTAAGAATTCTGTGCAATGACCTGTGTGATAACAAAATAAGGAACACCATTCTAGACTATCTTGTGACAAAGAAGGAAAATTGACATAATAAGAAAGTGAAGGAAGTAAAGAAGTATCCCCGGTTCTCTTGAAAATCGACTTATTATCTGTTGATGGAGATGGAGGATGGCCATTTCGTTTGGCAGATCAATATCTACACACTCCCTGATGAAGGAGGCATTGATTTTTCAGACTCAGTTAAAGAGGTCTAAAGAAGGCTCACATTATAAGAGGCATCCTAGGTTCCATGGCTGCATAAGAGTTCCACTACCTGAGAACTGTAGACATTCTATAGATACTGCATCGATTTTGTGCAGAGTTACAAATAAATGAGGGGTTATGTGGAAAAGAATGAGTTTGTGTGACTAGATCAGTAAGAGTTAGGGGATGCGTGTGTGGCTGGTTCCAGATCTTAGAAATCTTTAAGAAAGCCTGAGGAGTCAGTTCCTCCTTATCAGGAACCCCATGCATAAATCTACATATGCCTCCTTTGTGCACCCCTTACACTTTGTACATGATTTATAATACAACACTTCCCATGTGGTCCAAGTCTTGGAAAGCAGGGAAGAGTGGTATCCATATGGCCAGTGCTACTAGTAGAACATAACCACCTTTCTGTGTGAATTTCCCCAGACATTCACATTGATATGGGGTCTTGAGAGGACTGAAAAACAGCTTGCAGCGAAAATAAGTCCATCTTTACTTTCCTACTCCTCTCAAACTATAGGTTATCTCTGGACCAAAAGCTACAAATAGCCATTTTACTTCTTCCTTAGGCTTGTGATCACAAGAGCTTTGCTCCTGGATTTGCTGAGCTGGGGTAGTGGACCAGACCCTTCTTTCTGGAAGTCCTTCTAAATGCGTGACTTTGATTCCTAAGGGAAGAGAGATATCTGAGTGTGGGAACCCTTTTCACGTCCCGCGCGATTCAGGGTCCCCAGTTCAGGGTTTGGGTTTCTGGAGGAGGCCGCATACAAATGAATAAAGAGACTCAGAAAAATACTAATTTGAAAAATGGGGGCCAGGCGGTAGTTCATTCTAGTGGCAGAACTCCCCTCGCTCTGGCTTCAACACTCCTTTTATTAAGATTAAAATCATAACATATAGCTGTATCCCCAAGACCAAAAACACCAGTAAAAGTCAATCAGTAGATCTTCTTAGTACTATCAGGTGGGGGCTGCTTCAACCACCAGCATCCAGTAACCAGCTTAATCCCCTCAGAGCAATCAAGGTTGACCAGCCCACCAAACTCCGTCCAAAGCTTTCTATTATTAAAACACTGATTGGCTTTCCGCATCTGAGCATCTGACCTTAATCATAACCCTTCCTACACTCTAAGAATACTCAGCTCATCTTTTTTGGGCCTTAATAGTCTCACATGGCTGGAACCTATTTATTACTATGAAATTCAAGATTTCAGAGGCATCAGCTGGAACTTCTTGTCTTCATTTTTCTAATTTTGTTTTTAGAAAATATCTTTTTCTTTTTTAGTCCTCACTCAAGAATGTGTTTATTGATTTTGGGAGAGGAGAGGAGAGAAGAGGAGAGGAGGGGAGGGGAGGGGAGGGGAGGGGAGGGGAGGGGAGAGGAGAGGAGAGGAGAGGAGAGGAGAGGAGAGGAGAGGAGAGGAGAGGAGAGGAGAGGAGAGGAGAGGAGAGGAGAGGAGAGGAGAGGAGAGGAGAGGAGAGGTACCAGTTGTCTCTTGTCGGTGCCCCAACTGGGGATCCAACTCACAACCTAGGTATGTTCCTTGACTGGGAATGGAACCTACAACCTTTTGGTGTATAAAACAATGCTCCAACCAACTGAGCCACTCAGGGCTTTTTGATACATTTTTAAAGAAAATATAGAATCTCTGTCTAATAGCAAACTCTCCCCTCTAAGCCTAGAGAAAGGGGGAACAAATGCAGAGAAGTTGTCCTGTTTTCTACACAGTGAAGAAATGGAGAATTCAAGATGTATTTACAATAATAGTATGATAAAATAGCTCGTGCTACATTGCCAAATGAAGAATAACAGAGACATAAACGCTGTCCTTAAAAAGATTCTCTTAGAAGAAATGTATGACTCCAATAATTTACTGAAGTGCTGTTTGAACAGATGGTGTGATTAACAGCTAACATGCAAGCCATCTTTGGAATTTATGAAAAAGTAAACAAGTACAGATGAAAAGAAATCACTTTATTCTTCCCAAAGGTTATTTCATTTATTTTACTAGTAAAATTGGAAATTCTTTGCTTTGAAAATTGTGTTCCTTGGGTATGTTAGAAGTGACTGGGGAGGAGGGTCTCTTAGAACAAGACCACATGGGTGGAGGGTTGTGTTCTGAATTTTCCTCCTAAAGGGTGAGATGGGTCTGAGTTGCTGAGAACCTTAGCATGGTGATTTCTTCCAAAGCACTAAGGACACTCTGCATTTCTATTTGTCCTGAAAAACGTTGTGTCCACGAGAAGAGAAGGAAGATAAGAGTTGGAAACCAGTTATGTAACTAACATTCTGCTAGGAATATTACATGCACTCTTTCCTCCACGGCTAGTTCACAATGGCCCTGGGAGTGATGCTGTAAGGCAATTTCCCCATATTGGGATGGTTTCACAAAGCCACACAGATTATTCCTTTGTAGAGCTGCCATTAAAGCCTTGGCCTGTTGAGCTTCAGAGCTCTTAGGAGAGGCAGCTGACTGCAGAGGGAAGAGCACTGACAAGGATCTCTGGAGACATGGGTATGAAAGTCCCCTCTGCTAGTAGGTGCCTTAGGGACATGTTCCCATTCATGTCATAGTTTATCCAGCTTTATAATGTGGGCACTGTAGAAAATGGGCTCCATGGTCCTCACACAGGTTTTACCTCCTCCTCCTCCTCCCCTCCTCCTCCTCCTCCTCCTCCTCCTCCTTTTTCTTCTTCTTCTCCTCCTCCTCCTCCCCCTCCTCCTCTTTTTTTCTCATACAGGTTTGAAAATGGTATCGGGATAGTGAGTTATCTTCCTGAGCCCTATATCTTACCTTATTTAACTGATATAATGAAAAAAGTGTTTGGACAGTAGTGTGGCTCTAGCCACTGTCACCCACTTGAACAAATCTTCAAGAGACTGGTCAGCCTAGGCAGAGCTCTCCCCCTGCTATCTTCACCATAACGCACTCCATTTATAATGCCAATCACAGGTTGTCCTAGTGCTCTTTCATTTGTCTAATACTTTTTGAGTGAGTAGTAATAGTCCAGGTTCTGTGCTAGATACTGTAGAAACAATGGTGAGCAAAAAGGACACAGTGTCTCTCCTCCCAATATTAGACCCAGTAGTGGAGACACACAAGTGAAAAAATAATTGATATAATGAACAACATAAAATGATGAACAAAAACAGATCCAGAGAAATAGAAACATCAATCAGAACATCAAACCTCAGAGGGAAGGTAGGGGAGGGTGAGGGTAAGGGGGAGAGACCAACCAAAGATTTGTATGCATGCCTATAAGCCTAACCAATGGACACAGACAAGTGGGGAGTGAGGGCATGAGTGGGGGTTTTGAGGGGGGTGATGGGGGGATTAGGACACATATGTAATACCTTAAACAATAAATAAATTTTAAAAATATATAGATAGGAGAATGTGAGCATAATAAAAGGGAATGAGAGTTCTAGGTAATCAAATATGTTACCCTACTATAGTTATGTTGACACCAAACCAAATATATTTTTGAGCAAACATCCAAATATTTAGAATCATCCAGGTGACTGATTCGGATTTGCTTGCCCTTTGTCCTGGCATTTGGTACCACATAGCTAGGTATGTTAGTTTCCTAGACTATTTGTAACCAAAAATTGCCATGAGGAAACAAAATGTTTTATGTCTCCAAAGATCTGTGGAATTAATTACAGAGGAAAGCAACTTTAGTGTTAGCAATCCATAAATAAAAACCTCTTGGGCAGGTTCTTGTAAATACTTCTGAACTCTTTTATGTAAAGGGCCTTCTAATTGCCTCTCTGGGAACTAATCCTAAAGGCCTTGAAATAGTTTTTCCCTTTGCAACTTTGAAAGCTTTGCTAGCAGGTGTGGTTCCACATCTTTCCTTGGATTTTTTAAATAAATGGACTTTGGGAGTGTTTCTACCCCTATTTAGTAAAGGGGCTCCTGTTTTTGAATTATATTCGGAATTCACTTCAAGTCTCTACTAAATGTACAGGAAAAGCCTACTACATGTTCTGCATTGATACATGACCAAGAATTCAGCCCAAGAATTCTTTCCTGGAGTGGAATGATCTATTGGAACATTGCTCAATATCAACAGAAGGAAGAAATTTCTGTAACACTTCAGATTCCTGTCTGCTAGGATACTTACTACTTTGTACCTCAACTTATAACACATGTATCTAAATGTCACCTCTCAACTCTCTTACCCAACCATGAGTTCCTGCAGTCAACTACAGTCCTTTGGTTTTGCTGGGATGTGATGTACCTAAGGCCAATGATTTGTATGTAGGAGGTGCTTATCCAATGTTAGGCCAATGTCCAAACTCCCAACATTATTTTATTGTGCTCTAAACTAAAAGAAATTAAATTAGAGCTCTCAAAGAGATATTTGAACTCTCATGTTCAAGGAAGTATTATTCACCATAGCCAAAAAAGTAATATAAACAACTTAAGTGTCTATTTACAGATGAATAAAGAAGTGATATCTATACTAATAATAGAGAAATATGTAAATTGGCCAAGATACTTTCATGTAATGACCAATCAGGACAGGGGTGGGGCTGTGGCCTAAAGCTCTTAGTATGTTTGTGCCAGAGTCTGAAGGCCACTGAGAGGAAGGGAGAGCAGATAGGCAGTAAAGAGGATCAGGCCAGGAGGGGAGAGTAGTTAGGAGGATCAGGCCTGACAGGGGAGAGAAGTTAGTGCCATCAGGCAGGCAGGAAGATGAGTGATTAGGAGCCAGTGGTTCCAGATTGTGAGAAGGATCCCAGATTAGAGAGGGTGCAGGCTGAGCTGAGGAACTCCCCCCTTTCACACCATGCATTAATTTCATGCACCAGGCCTCTAGTATAGGAATATTTATTATTTAGCCATGAGATAGAAGGAAATCCTGCCACTTTAGGGCATTATATTAAGTGAAATTAATAAGACAGAAAAAGACAAATACTGTATAATCTTACTTATATGTAAAATCAAAAAATGCTAAACTCATCAAGAGTAGAATGGAGGTTGCACGGGACTGGGAGATAGGGAAAATGTGGAGGTGTAAGTCAAAGGGTCCATCTTTCAGTTATTAGATGAATAAATTCTGGGGATCTAATGTACAACATGATGACTATACTTAACAATACTGATTATATTATTAAAAGTTGCTAAGCCAGATCTTAAATGTTCTCATAATAAAAAAGAAATGATAATTATGTGAGTTAATAAAAGTGTTAACTAACCCTACTATAATAATAATTTTGCAATATATAAGTGTATCAATTAATCACATTGCCCTCCTTAAACTTATACAATGTTATATGACAATTACTTATCAATAAAGCTGGAAAAAGTGCAAAAAATTTTGTGAAAACCTCCCTATAGCACTAACCACTATGTGAGAAGATAATGCACAAATCAAACACCACCCAGGCAGAAGGACTCTCTTAGAAGAAGATCAGATTTTGTTTCCCCATAACCAATCCTAAAGTAACTATTCTTAGAAATTCTCGGTAAACATATTAGGATCAAAGTGAACATCACACTTCACCCTTGATTTTGTGAACCTTGATTTAATAGACTTCAGATTTAAATGGACAAAATTTCCATTCCATATGTCATATGTACAAATTAGCACTGTTAATTTTAAAATGCTTTTAACCTAGATTTGTTTATAATTAAATTAACAGATTATTTCTTTGTTGTTAATTCACTGTTGTTTTTAACAAATTTTAGCGAATAGGCCATGTGTTGGAAAAAACACTGTAGTAATCTCATTGACATAAATAAATATTACATATATACTATCATAGTCTATATATTTAAATCCAAGAGTCACCACTTGTAAACAATGTTCAGTGAATGATTAGCACGTGATCATGCCATATGGCACACAGTAATTGGATTTGTTGTCATGCGTGGTGACTTTCTGTAGCAGTTTTGAGGCCTGCAGGTAGATGTTCCAAAAGGCGCTAAGCCATACCACAAGCCCAACTGTTGGCATTTACTCCAGGTGACTAATGAATTCCCGCATTTACTAGACCTATTCAGTATAAATGTAAAATTACAGTAATACATATAGAAAACTTTTCTGTGAACTTAACTCTTCATACATGCTAAATTTAATTACTTAAACCTTTCTGCATAAGCAAAAACAGGTAAACTAATTTGTCAATCTTTTATTTTAACATATGCATTCAGCAAACCTACTTTATTATATGATGAACTTTCAGCTTTAACGAAAAACTCCTGGCCTGAATTAGTCCATTATATCAAAGTTTTATTGTAGTTTTAGTTAGGTAAATGTAGCAACTGCCTAATCTTCTATAACCTTTGTATTCTCTCCACTATTCCCAACCCCTGTTTGTATTAGAAAACTCAATTGCAAAACAAGGACATGTTTCTTTTAGTACCTAAGATGGAAACCTTACTCTCAGACTGAGATTATGAATTGTTAAATCATCACAAAACTTTTCATAGTTGCACTTCACTTGTGGCTTCTTTTTAATATAACTATTTGGGGACTCTCAGTGGTCTAGACTATTTTTGCAAATATGAATATTTTAACAGTTTGTCCATGTAATCAACAAGTCCTCTTCTTAATTTATTATTCTGTGGTGGAATCAAGGAAACAGTATCTTGAACACTACAAGCAGAAATATCATTTTAATGTTAGGTTTTTTTGTTTTTTGTTTTGTTTTGTTTTGTTTTGTTTCTGAAGAGCACAGTTCTCTCTTGATTTTAGAGAGAGGAAGTGGGGAGAGAGAGACACAGAGAGAGAAACATCAATGTGAGAAACATTGATCGCTTGTCTTCTGCATGGTCCCTGGCTGGGAATCAAACTTGCAACCTGGATATGTGCCCCGACCAGGAATTTAATGTGCCACATTTTGGTATACAGAATGATACTTCAACCAACTGAACCACACCAGCCACGACAGAAATATATTTTTAATATTTGTACAGAGAAAGGAAAACTGCACATCATTAACTGCCATCTACATTATTATCATGGTTACTAGAAAATGAATTCTCTTTTATGGTTTTCTGACACCAGTGTTTAATGGTAGCCTTATTACAGCCATCTGACTGGGTACATAAAAGACAAATATATTTAAACAAATAAAAATAAATGTGCATGATCCACCAGCACCGTTAACTCAATATTTTCCGGACTTATAACCTCACTGATAGAAGATTTATCACCACAGCTGCCTGTGTTAAACTGCTTTTTCCTGCAGTTGAGGGAATCAAATTTCTTCTTTAAGATTAGTCATTTTTGGAGGTGTCGCCAACTATAAAATTCTTCTCTTTTGAATGGGGTGCACTTCTCTATTGCTATCCACCAGCCCCAATTTTCATCTCTTTGTATCTTTCCCACTTATACACAGACAAAATGTATTGACTTATACGGTCAAGTTTTTTCTTTAGTTATTTTTCAAACCTAGTACTTCAGTTTGCTTTGTTTGATGATAATGTGGTAAGCTCACAAGGAAGAATAGGATGAAATGACATTTTGACACATATTCACATGGATGAAATCTGAGAAGATGAGAAGTTCTACATAGAGGTGAAAGTGGAAAGGAATTTAACATTTCTTGTATGGCTATAAATGTGCCAAGTACTGTGATAGGTTTTTGTTGTTGTTGTTGTTGAAAGTATATCATTTTATTCTCGTGGCAATCCTACAAGCAGTTAAATGATATTCCCATTTCATATAGGAAGAAATCAACTTTTTAAAGATTGTACAACTTATTAGTAACTAACTGAACAGGTATGAGAAATCAGCTATCAACAATCTCAAAGCTCCTGTGTTGTTTACTTTTCTATCTCCATTTGACCATGTAGCCACTGGAGTTCTAGAAGAATACAGCTGGACAAAGCATTATTATAACTATACAACTTGTAGGAATTAAAAAAACAGCTTTATTCATAAACTAGAGGCTCAATGAACAAAATTCATGCATGTATGTGGTCCCTACCCTGGCCAGTGATGGAAGGGCAGGCCCCAGCTGACCTATTGGCCCCAGGAAGCACCTGGGCCCCCAGTCCCCTGTGCGGCCCCTCTCTGCCTGAGTCATGATGCCCAAGTACCCACACGGAGATGTGATGAGTATAAATGGATGCCATAGGCTGGAGCACAGAGTGGGCCTGGCAGGAAGCATGCTCTATCCCAGTCAGCCTTGCAGACAGGCTCCTGGGTGAACCCACTGGGAGCTCAACTGGCCCCTGCAGGGCCAGCAGCTACAGTCCAGTTCACCTGGAAGAGACTGTGTGGGTGCCTCATGGGTGTCTGGCACCTGAGCACGGGGCTTCCCTGGCTTGTGAACCCTGGTGTCCTTGGGCTGGGTAGCAGGGGTAGTGAAAGTGATCTTGGTGGACATCTGCATTCTCACTGCACCTCCGTCCCTATCATTCCAGCCCCCAGGTAGCCAGAAAGAGGTCACACCAAGTCACCAACACTCACCATGTTTCACACCATCCCCTGTTGGTCAGCACACATCATAGTAAGTGGTAGAACTACTGGTCTCTCGGTCAAACTCCAGGTTGAGCAAACGCCTAGGGGGGCAATTGAATATTAGGCTTTTATTATATAGGATAATTCCAATGTCATATAATTCACATTGTTAAATTGTACCATTCAATGATTGTTAGTATTTTCACAGACTTGTGCAACTATCCCCACCATCAATTTTAGAATAATTTCATCACCTCAAAAAAACCTGAGCAAATTCAATAGTCTCCCCAGTATCAGCACTCTCCCCTCTAGTCATAAATTGACACTACTCCACATTCTATCTCCATAGATTTGCTGATTATGAACATGTTATAGGCTAGTAAATGCAATCATACATTATGGGTCCATTTGTGACCAGTTTCTTTCACTTAGTATAATGTTTTCAAAGCTCATCTACATTATAGCATGTATCAGTACTTTATTTCTATTTGTGGCTATATAATAATCTGCTGAAGGAATATATCACATTTTATTTGTCTACAAGTTGTAAGGATTTGATGCTATCCTATCTAATAAAAGAGTAATATGCAAATTGACCATAGCTTCACTACACTGAAAAGCCACACACAAGCCACGTCCACAAGCCAATCAGGAACAATATGCAAATTAACACCCAACCAAGATGGCTGCTGCCCATGGCAGGGCTATCACTGGGTTCCCAAAGCTGAAAAAAGCCTCACCAGAGGCTTTTTCTGGCCTTGGGCAGGCAGGCCCTGGCTGGGACAGTGCCAGCCAGTGAATCAGCTCCATGGCAGGGTGATCACTGGGTTCCCAAGGCCAGAAAAAGCCTTACCAAGAGGATTTTTCCAGCCTTGGGGTGGGCCTGGGCTGGGGCTGGGGTGGAGCCAGCCAGCATATCAGCCCCATGGCAGGGCGATGGTTGGGTTCCCAAGGCTGGAAAAAGCCTCACCAAGAGGCTTTTTCTAACCTTGGGTAGGCAGGCCAGGGCTGAGGTGGAGCCAGCCAGTGATCAGCTGGATGGCAGGGCGACCACTGGCTGGGGTCCCAGCAATTAGCCGGATCACAGGGCATTGGTGGTTGGGGTCACCTGGCCGAGGTCCCCTGCCCAAGGACAAAAGCCTTGGCCAGAGGCTTTCGGCCTTGGGCAGGCCAGGTTTGAGCCATCAGTATAACATCCCCTGAGAGCTCCCAATATGTGAGAGGGGTCAGGTTGGGCTGAGGGATCACCCACCCCCAGTGCACGAATTTCATGCACTTGGACACTAGTGTCTAAATTAGAAAATTCTAAAGCTGAAAGAGTAATGAACCATTGATGTTATATTGTCTACCTAAATCATGCAAAAATGATTGGGTCTGTTCTACATTTTTTAGATGCTTCTGGGAACATGTATCCCCAAATTAGCCTAGCCCCACCTCATAATTTCTGGTAACCACTGTTTTTATAAAATCATTTTGATTAATCAAATTTTGCTTATATCTGTATGCAGATGGATGATCTACACATATTTAGTCTTTTTCAATTGAAGACACGTGATAGAACAATTGAGCAAAAAGTAAGTTTTCAGTAAATACATCAAATGTTTGGTTTATTTCATACCAATTTTACTAGTTTGGTTTTCACTGAATTAACTGGTTGTTTTAGCAACATATAGATAGGTCAACCTAATAGGATGTATATAAAATTACAACTGGAAAATGGTTAAAAAGCAAAAGTAATTCAAGACATTCACTTAGCATTATAATTGATTGTTTGAATTTAAATTTACAAAAAAGGGGGTTGGGCAGCTAATATAAACTGGCATAACTATGGCATACATGCTAGTACACAGATAAAACTGCTCTCTCTGTTAAAATTTTAGTCAATCGCCAAGTTATGTGGTTTTATGAAATAAATAGGATTATTTAATTATATATTTTACTGAATTGACTAGAAATATTGACACAATCTAAACCTAGTTTTAAAACCTTTCTTCGGGATCCAGTAGCCTAAACAATTTTATCAGACTTCCCTTGCCTTCTTTGGTTTTAAGATAAAAAGAAAGGGAAGGTTTTATTCAAGTAGTTATAGAAATGTATAGTAGAATCTAACACATTAGTAGTAAACTTACAAAGTTATAGCTAGAATGGAACAAAGAACTCATTAGTGTTTATCTTAATTAATTGCAGAATATAAGCACTTTTGGAAACCACTTTAATCCCTAAAACCAAAGTGTGCCCAAAACAGTGCAGGGAGAGAGTACTGGATAGAACCATTACAGCAACTGATTGTGAAGTTCTTCTTCAGGGTAGGAATTGAAATTTTTTTGTTATTTGAACCTTCTTGGTACTTGTCATATATTATGAATGAAATTATTATACAAGATAGGGTTTATGCATCCATAATCAGACAATTCTCAAATTTCATTTTGTATGCAAACACCTTTTTAAATTTTTTTTACCTTTTGGCAGTATAACTTAGATTTAATAGTAGTACATATGTTTTCCTTTCCCCACCCCATTGTCCTCCCCCAGCCTCCCCTACCCCCCGGCACATGTCCCCACCTGCCCCCTCCCTGCCCCAGTGTCTTTCATTCATTGGTTATGCTCATATGCATGCATACAAGTCCTTCGGGTGATCTCCCCCAGCATCCGCTCCCCACCCTCCCCAGCCTTCCCCTTGTAGCTTGAAAGTTATACATTTATTTCTAGCTTGCAGAGGCAAGATATTTTTGAAGAAAAGAAACAGGGCAGAGTGATTGATATAGAGGCAGGAAGGCATTGAACAGGCTGTCAAACACCTTTTTTGAACTAATGTGTAATAGACATTCAAGTCCCATGTTAAGGTGATTCTCATGATAAGAGTTGTCATTTGTAATGAAAATATTTTATCATTTTAGAAGTACTATTGCATAAATTACCCTTATTTATACTTATAATTTTTTACTACAATTATTTTCTACAATAAATATTAATACATGTTTCTCAAACACGATTTTTATAAATATTAAATGTCTGTCACATCAAATTTTTATAAAAAAAATAAATTAAAATTGTTATTCTGCCCCTTCTTGTGTTTCTTTTCCTTGTCTCCTTAGATGTGCTTTAGCAACCCTTCTGGCCATTTTTGCTCCCAGTTCTCATACACATTTATGAGCTTAGCATTTCTGTTTTTCTTGAGAGTCATGGCTAAGATTGTGAGTACTTTTTTCCTGTTTCTCATGTGATCTCATACACATTATATAGCTTACTCAATCCTTCTCATTTTTGTCTTAGCCAGCTACCTCCCAGTGACTTCTGACAAGCCACATTCACATGGCACCTGTAACTGGGTCTCTTTTTTCCTGCTCAGTCCCATTCCTTTTCCCCCAACACTAACCCTGTCTTTCTTGAAAAAATGTATTTTTCTTCACCAAACATTCTAAATGAATGATTCTCATTTATTAAATTTTTCATGTATTTTCTAACTCTACTATACAAATCTTCTCTCCAAAGGGATATTAAAAAGAGGGGGAGAGTATCAAGAATGACTCTCATGTTTAGGGTTGAGGTTATTGATTTCATACGGAAGCAGGGAATAGATACTTAAATATTTTTTGATTGAGTCAACATGTTTTCCTAGAGTTCTGGAGAGAGGCCTAAGCTACTGATAAAAATTTCAAATGAATGAGTAGGTGTGAGAGACCAGAGAAGAGAATGAAACCACAGTCTTGGCAAATAGCAACATTTAACGGATAAGCAGAGAAACTGCTTCAGAAAGCAGAATAGCAATGTTAGAGACAGAGGAGCAAAGTTTTAACCTTTACAATGAAACTTCTCTTTTTTTTATTTTTATTGATTTTTGACAGAGAGGAAGGGAGAAGGATAGAAAGTCAGAAACATCAATGAGAGAGAAACATCAATCAGCTGCCTCTTGTGCAACCCCTACTGGGGTTATGCCCGCAGCCAAGGTACATGCCCTTGACTGGATTGGAACCTGGGACCCTTTAATCTGCAGGCCAAAGCTATATCCATTGAGCTAAACAGGTTTCAGCACAATGAAACTTTTCTTGACAATTTATTTAAAATATGCAATTCCTCCTTTGCAGTCTTATCACAGGTGACTTGGGAAGGTGTTTAAAAAAATATAGGGGTGAAATATAAGATTGATATAAAGTTTGGATAAAATGCAGGAGAGGAAATGAAAATAACTATGTACTTCTCTTGGCTATAAAAATGAAGAAGTTACAGATTTTGCTACAGGGGAATATGTAAAGGTAGGAAAAACTGGGAATTACTTATGGTCTAAGGAGTAAAAGTCAATAGATATATTCAAAGCTTCTCAGAATTTGTCTAATTGGTAAAAGAAGGTCTCTGAGAAAAGTAAAGAAGTTGGAACTCAGAGTTTACATATCAGAGTTTATCCTGTCTAATAAAGAGGGAATATTCTAATTGACCTTTGTGTCACCCCAAATATGGTGACACCCACAGCCAATAGAGAGGAAATATGCTAATTGACTGTCCTGCCCCTCAAAGATGGGGGCACCCACAGCCAATAAGGAGTGAATATGCTAAATGACTGCCACCTCCTCAAAGACGGCAGCACCACAGCCACAAGATGGTGGCGCCCAGTTCCCTCAGCCTCTAGCCGCTCAGGGCTGGCCTGAGGCACAGGCAAGCCTTGGATGGTGGCTTCCCAGCTGCCCAAGGCCACCTGAGGCTTACTTAGGTGACCAGAAAAGGCCAAGGCTTGCACTGCCAGCGGTGGCAGCAGCAGAGGTGTGATGGGGCATTGCCTTCCCCTGATCACTGCATTACCTCATGCCTCTGAGGGCTCCTGGACTGTGAGAGGGGGAAGGCCAGGCTGAAGGACCCCCATTCAGTGCATGAATTTTCATGCACCAGGCTTCTATATATATACACACACATACATACACTTCAGGGCAATGAGCTTGTCCCTCTCCTGGGCCACAGGAACAGGCACAGCCCCTAACAGCCAGGACTGTGGGGAGATGCCTAGTCCCTCTCCTGAGTCGCAGGTGAAGCTACAGGTGCCCAGGACTGTGGGGATGGTGGGGTGTTTAGATTGTCCCTCTCCTGATCCACAGATGCAGGCGCAACTGCTGGTACCTGGGACTGCAGGGACTATGGGGCATGAAGCTTGTCCCTCTCCCAGGCTGCAGGCACAGCCACTGGCATCTGGGACCTCAAGGATGTGGGGCAGGTATCTTATCCCTCACCCAGGCCACAGACACAGCTTCTGGTTGCCTGGAACTGTGGGGTGGGTGGCTTGTCCCTCTTCTGGGCTGCAGCCACAGATGTTGGAGCCCAGGACCTGCAGGGTGGGCAGCTTGTCCCTCTTCCAGGCTGTAGGCACAGGCACAGCTGCTGGCATCCAGGACCATGGGGTGGGAGGCTTGTTCCTCTCACAGGCAGCAGCCTGGCTGGTCCCCATTCCTCTCTTGCAAGTTCATTTGTGCCTGACGGGGTCCCCATTCCTCTTTCCCCAGTGTTGAGTGTTTGAGCCATGACCTCATGAAGGTTGATGACCATTTGCATATTGGTTCTTTATTATATTGGATATATGTATATATATTGGGGCTAGCTGAACTGTGCTCTCTTTCACTGAAAAAAGTGGAAAATAGAAAAAGTTGTTTTTTATACAGAAATTTGGGGTTATAAAGATAGAAAGTGTGGAAATCTCTGCTTGAAGGTTTCTGGTTTGTATGGACATAAAGATGGAATTTTAAGTATAAAGGATTTGATAAAACTGACAAAAGTTTAAAATAGGTTTTGAGGGAAAGGAGTTGATTAGGCTAGGTCAGTGGTCGGCAAACTCATTTGTCAACAGAGCGGCAAACCGTGGCTCCCAAGCCACATGTGGCTTGCGAACCGCAGTTTGTTGACCACTTGCCTAGGCCCACAGGGGTTCTAAAACTTGAGTGTGAATTATAATCTCCTGGAGGGCAGGTCTTAGGTTAGGCCCCCAAATCAGCATTTCTAGCAAGTTTTAAGGTAATACTGATGCTGTTGGTCCAGGGGAACACATCTTGAGACCCAATGGCTAAGGAATATAGAAAGGAATTGCCAGAAATTGTAAAAAGCTCTGCTGTGCTGAAAATATGAAGAGCACGCAAATTAAATGTGAATTAATAACAGATTAAATAAAATGCTAGAACCATGTTGGACCTCAATAAATGGAAGCTATATCCTTAAAAAGACAAGAGATAATAAATGCTGCCAAGGACATGGAAAAAAATAAACCCTTGTGCACTACTGATGAGAATGTAAACTGATGCAGCCACTATGGAAAACAGTATGGAGGTTCCTAAAAAAATAACAGAACTACCATTTGATAATGCAATTTCAATTCTGGACATATATCCAAAGGAAATAAAAACAGGATATCAAAGATATATCTGTACTTCCATGTTCATTGCAGCACAATTCACAACAGCCAAGACTAGGAAATAATCTAAGTTAGATGAATGGATAAAGATGTGGAAGATATACATCCTATATAATAAAGATGTGATATGCAAATTGACCCTCATGCCCTCACAAGATGGCCACCCCCACATCATCACAAGATGTCTACCCCCATGTCATCACAATATGGCCACCCCCACTTTGTCACAGATGACCAGCAGGGAAGGGCAGTTGGAGGCAATCAAGCCAGCAGGGGAGCAGTTAGGTGTCAATCAGTCCAACAGGGGAGTGGTTAGGAGGTGATCAGGCTGGCAGGCAGAAGTGGTTAGGGGTGATAGGCTGGCAGGCAGAAGTGGTTAGGGGTGATTAGGCTGGCAGGCAGGTGAGTGGTTAGGAGCCCGTAGTCCTGAATTGTGAGAGGGATGTCTGACTGCTGGTTTAGGCATGATCCTACAGTCAGACATCCCCTGAGGGGTCCCAGATTGGAGAGGGTACAGGCTGGGCTGAAGGACACCTATCAGTGCACAAGTTTTGTGCACTGGGCCTCTAGTATATTAATATTAGAATATTATTTAGACAAGAGAAAGAAGGAAATTCTGCCATTTTCAACCACATGAATTTATCTTTAGGGCATTATGTCTGACTTATTTCACTCATATAAAGAAAGATAAATACTGCATGACCTCACTTATATGTGGAATCTAAAAAAGTTGTACAGAGAGTGGAATGGTGGTTGTCAGGGACTGGGGGTTGGTAAAATGAATAGATGCTGGTCAAAGTGTACAAACTTCCAGTCAGAAGATGAATAAGTTGAGGGTATTTAATGCAGGGTATTTTGATTATAGTTAACAACATTATACTATATACTTGAAAGTTCCTAAGAGACTGCATCTTAAATGTTCTCACCACAAAAAAGAAATGGTTATTATGTGACATGATGGAATTTTTGACTAACACTACTGTGATGATCATATTGCAATATGTAAGTGCATGAAATCATCACATAATACACTTTAAACTCACTCAATTATATCTCAACAAAGCTGGGAAATTAAATAGATTGATAGGTAGTTGCTTCTCCATGCCCATATAATGTTTTTGCCAAACTCTGCAGCCACTTCTGGTACTGGTTTCATAGTGAGACAGAGTGCCCCTGCCTTTTTTTTCACTGAACTCATACCAGGCATGTCCTTAATTTTCACTGTAGTCAGATGAGTCCCCAAATATTGCCTTATAATTCACTGTTTCAGTTTATTTCACCAATGCATAAAAGTTTTCATATTAAGCTAGGTGGATAATTGTGGTAACTGTTACCTTTTGAATGCCCCCAACACCTTATCTGTACTTTTCTAAAGTCAACTAAATGTTTTTCTCTCTGTTTTCATTACATACATATTTTGTCCTATATCCTCAAATGCAAGAATTATGTCTCACCTGTAAACACTAAAGTCATATGGTATAGGGGATGCTTCCTGCTTCTAGTCCTACTTTTGGGCCAGCTCTTCCTAGATTCACATCAATGGAAGAAGCCATCCATCAAACCAGACCATATTTGGGCAGCCAGTGAAACCAGAGAAGATGGAGTGTGCTTGTGAGATCATATATTTAACTGTTGCCATGTTAATAGACCCCATATATTTCATGTCAAATGAGGATATGTTATAATCTCATATATAGAAGATATGTTATCTATATATATAAAAGCCTAAGTGACCATTAAAACTGTTCAACCAGAATGACCAAAATGACCAGTTGCTATAATGCGCACTGACCACCAGAGGGCAGATTCTCAATGCAGGAGTTGCTCCCTGGTGGTCAGTGTGCTCCTATAGTGAACCTCCCTGGCCAGATAACATCTTGTGGTCCTTACCCACAGCCAGCAGGCCCTGATTGGCTCAGCTCCAATCAGCTGATTGGCCCTGATTGGCCTTGATCTTTAGCCAGGACTAGGGACCCCACTCATGCACACATTTCTAGTCCAGATATATATAAAAGGCTAAACAACAAGCTGACTGGCCAACTGGATGACCGGCTGATAACTATGATGCACACTAACAACCAGGGACAGACGCTCAATGCAGGAGCAGAAACCACAGGCATGGAAACATAGAACAGACTAATGAATCTCAGAGGGAAGGGGGAGGGTGGAGGGTGGGATTAACCAAAGATCTTGAATGCATACTAGAAGTCCCTCAGCCTGGCCTGCAGGAATTAGGAAAAAAACATGCTCTCTGACATCCCTCGAGGCATCCCTGCGAGAGGGCACAGGCCAGCCAGGGGACCTCACAGATGCATGAATCCATGCACTGGGCTTCTAGTATTCTATATGTTAGCCTCAAGCCAAACCATGGTAATACTTTCTCCCCAAATAACATTGTACAATGGATAAGTGGACATGTTAATTTTCTCTGTAGTGTCCCAATTTTAATATAGGTCCTGATGGGCTGAGCACAAGATATATTTCATGCAAAGAATTATCTTCTTTCTTTACATCTAAAGATTAAAACACTCTCTTACCCTGTCAAACCCACTTATAACTCATATTTTACTCACAAAGGCCCCTCGGATTCCATCATTAAAGGAGCTTTCTCATAAGCAAAATCTTAGCAGTCAAGGCTCCTCTAACTTCACCATACACAGAGTGGCCATGTACAATATCACTATGTGTGTGCTTGTGCACTAATAATAATTGAAGACCCAAAAATATCTTTGAGGAACTGCTTTAATTATTTCCAATTATTAACATGGAAGATGTCCAGGATTACATGAGAAAAAAACTTAAAGTTTTTGTGGGGAACAAATAGAAGAATTCAGCTAATTTCTGAATACTATGCATATAGTTTTGTGGACATTGTATATTTTAGAGGCAGCTGTCACTTGAAATCCCACCTGCCACTTAGTGCTTTTGGGGACTGACCTCCAAATAATCCTGGGTAGCTAGCAATGCATCCAATTACACCTCGTGAACCAGAATCCCCGAAATCATACTATGAAAAGTCCCTCTTAAAATTTCACCATTGATAGATAAAATGGAAGCCATTACAATTTTGTTCTAAGTAAGCCCAATAAGTTCACTTGAACAGAGACAGTTTGTAATTGAGGTCATCTCCTTGGGAATTTTCTATGGAAATGCTATCGGGGATCAGTTTCCAAGAGCTGAAGTGAATTTTGCAGCTGTAACTTAAGTTGAGGTACATAGACAGCTGGTGGTCTTCGAAAATAAAAGGAAAGCATTCGCCACAGAATAAAAGCAGCTGTGGGGTTCCCAAACATAGAGTCTAACACATCTGGCACTGCCTGGAATTGCACACATCTAGAAGTTTTCCAGGCCTTTATCTTCTAATTTCATGTTCACCGGTGTTCAGCCTCCTGGAAATGGTTCCTCTAATCTTTAGAACCAAAAATTCCCATTCATATACAGGGTAGTTTAAGTAGCTGGAATAACTCCTTCAAGAAAAACACACATGGGCCAAAGTCCCTAACATCCTCTTATAAAATCAGTGTTAATGCTTCCCTGTTGAATATATTGGTCTCTACTTTGCAGACAGGACATGATAAAGTCAGCTATGAGAAGAAGATAAACAGAATTTATAGCTATTGGAATGCCTTGGCTGCAAGAAAGATTCTACCATATTTGGGAGGTTTGTCAGCGGAAAGGTAAGGGTAGATAATTAAACATGAATTAGTGAGTGCTCATAAGGGAAAAGAGGTGGTTAAGAGTGTGCCTAGAATTTTAAAACAGAATGAGCAATGTAAATCATCAAAATAGTTACATACCACTATGTATTTGCATACATCTGTGATTTTCTAACTTAGTTACCAGAATCCTTGTGATCCTAGAAAGATCATCAGGGTACTCTTAGGAAATGGTGATCAAAGTGAGGAGGATTCAAGATACTAGATAGGACTCTCCATAAAGCTGTGGTGTCTAATATGGTAGCCATTAGCCACAGGTAACTATTTAAATTTAAATTAATCTGAAATAAAATTACAATCTCCAAGAGGACATACAGATGGCCAATATATACATGAAAAAAATGCTCAATGTCAATAATCATTAAAGAAATGCAAATTAAAATCACAAACGGATATTACCTCATAACTTCTAGAGTGGCTACCATCAATAAATCAACAAGCACAAAGTAAGTGCTGGTAAGGAAGTGGAGAAAAAGGAACCCTAGTGCATTGTTGGTGGGAAGGCAGACTGATGGAGTCATTGTGGAGTTTCCTCAAAAACTGAACTGTATTTTGACCCAGTGATTCCACTTCTGGGAATATATCCTAAAAATCCCAGAACACCAATTCAAAAGAATATATTCACCCTTATGTTCATTGCAGGCCTGGTGCACAAAATTTGTGCATGGATGGGGGGGTGGAGTGTCCCTTAGCCCAGCCTTCACCCTCTCCTATCTGGAACCCCTTGAGGGATGTCTGACTTACACCATACAGAAAAAAGAAACTCAAAATGGATTAAAGACTTAAACACAATAGTTGAAACAAAAAAATTCACAGAAGAAAATATAGGCAGTAAAATCTCTGACATTTCTCTTAGAAATATATTTTCTGATATATCTCCTCAGGCAAGTGAAACAAAAGGAAAAATAGCCGAGCTTGTGTGGCTCAGTAGTTGAGTTGTACACCCATCCACTAGAAGGTCATTATTCAATTCCTGGTCAGTGCATATGCCTGGGCTGTGGGCTTGATCCTCAGTAGAAGGGATGCAGGAGGCAGCCCATCAATGTTTCTCTGTCATAGGTGTTGCTATCTCTCCATCCCTCTCATTTATACTCTCTACAATCAATAAAAATCTATTTTAAAAAAGAGAGAAGAGAAACAACAAAAAAGGAAAATTAAATAAATGGAAGGATCCAAGATGATGGCCGACAGGATAGCAGTGAGGAAAAGAAAGTGAGTGAGTGAGAGAGCAAAAGGGGAGTGCATGGATGTGTGGGGCACGTGTGTGTGTGTGTGTGTGTGTGTGTGTGTGTGTGTGTGTAAGTGAGGGACAGCCATATTTCATAGGACTTTTGGGGACTTGTGGACTAAGCTCCCCTAGCTGGGCAGCCTCTGGAACCATCGCAATCTCTCCCAGGGTGGCTGGCTCTGCTGCAAAGGTGGAGCCATCTTGAACGGGAGAGCAGCAGTGACTTGGAGTCCAGTCTCACCTCCACAGGAGGATACCTCAGACACACCAGCCAGGGACCTGCCACCTCAGCTGAGAACCCACAAACACCTAGACTCCACCATCCTCAGCCGCAGACTCCTAAAAAGTTTCTCCAGGGAGAGACAAAATGGTAGCCAATACATGGACATGTCCTGCATCTTCTCAGGGAGCAGATAGAAGAAACAGCTGAATCAAATAATATCCATCTGGAATTGGCAAATTAAACACAGCTGCTGAGACAATCTGTGGCCTTAAAGAACACACCTGGAGAATGGTAGGATCGGGGAACTGGGCTGGAGAGAGAGAGAGAGAGATGTGAGCAATTGGGACTAAAGGGTCAGAAGGAAATTGCACTGCACCAAGTCCATGTGCCTTGGGAACACACAAAACACTCAACTGTGGAAGGGGATCCACAGAGCTGCTGGCAACCAGGGACTCTAGATCTAAGCGCACAGTCATGGGAGGCTGTGGCCAGAAAGGCAGCCTAAAGTTCTGCACTGGCTGCAGTGTAGCGGGGAGAGAGAAGTGTAGTGGCATGGTTGCTCTGTCTTTATATTTTCCTTGCTTTTACTCGCTAAACCCAATACATAGGATCTTTCCATTACAAACACTCACAGAGGCTGCAATGCAGGTGGAGGTGATTTTGTGGAGGCTGGGGAGTAAATCAGGGAGAGGCAAGCAGGAAGCCAGCTCTGGGACAGTCTCGACCATCCAACTCTGAACATTCATTTTTCTTCTGAAGACTAGGCTCCTCCTAGCAGCTCAGCCACACACAGCCTTGAGCTCCACAGGGAAACTAAGGATTCTGAATACTCCCAGGGAATCCTCTGGGACTGGGTTGAGGGGCCATTTGGTCCAGGAAACCAATACAGCAACAACGCCACCTAGAGGCTGTGTCAAAAATAGACGCTTGTGTAAATACAACTGAAAGAAGGCAGAAAAATAAAGCAGCAGATTGAACTAGACTCTGCCTGAAACCAACACTGTGGAGTCTGACAGAGGAGTGGTTGATCAGTGGGAACTTTCAACACGGTGATGACTACCTAACAAAAAACTGAAAGGTGGCAGACAGAATAGTAGAGAGGGGTCTTAAACCAGTGCCCGTGGGACATTAAAACTAAGTTGAAGTGAACAAACTTCACTACTTCACTTTTTTATTGTTTATCTTTTACTTTAAAATTATTTTTTATTTTTTATTCTATTTATTATTATTAACTTTTTATTGCTTTTGTATTAGTGTTCTACATCCTATTTTTATCATTATTTTACTTTATCTCATTTTTATCTTTTTGCCTTCCTTTTCTTTCTCACTTTTCCATTTTTCAACCTGTTTCTCTTCTCATGTTCCTGCTTTAGTTTTTCTGTCTCCTTTATTTTTAATCGTTATTAAAAATTTATCTGCTTGATCTGCTTTATGGATGCATTACAATTATAGTATTCCCTGTTGGATTACTCATATATCTAATTTCCTCTCCCCTGCTCCAAGTCCATGCACCCTTCTCTTTTCTCATTCTGCACTAGCCAATTTTTTCTCATTGTTGTTGTTTGTTTGATTGTTTGCTTGTTTGTTTTTGTTTTTATTTTAGGCTTTTGTTTTTCCTCTCCTCACTTGCTTTCTTCTACTAATAGCATAATGAGTTTCACTCATCAAACTCTCTATTCTCTTTTTTTCCAAAAATAGATTAATATAATATAAATAAATTAAAGAACGGGAGACATTTTTCATATATATATAATATTTATATATATATAATATTTATATATTTTTTAAAATTATTTTTAATTAAAAATTTTATTGAGTATTTTATTTTTTACTTTTCTGCTTATACACTCATTATCTTTCTACCTCTGGTATACTGAATCGTGTCCATTCCCCCATTTATTCAATTCTGTTGTCTTACCTTCTGAAAATAAGCTCTTCCTCTTCAGATTCACTCCCTGCCCCCACATTTTTTAGGTTGCTTGTTGTGTTCATTTTTTGTTTATTTGTTGTTGTTGTTTGGAGTTTTTGCTCCGTGTATGTACATTTCCCATTTCTCCCTTATTTTCTCTTCTTTTTCTTTTCTCTCTTACCTTTTTCCCTTTCTTCAATATTATTTTTATGCTCTTTTATCTCCCCTGATAATTTGTTCTCTTGTGGTCACCTTTAGGGATTATACGTGATGTGAATTCATTTGTGTTTTGTTCCCTCTGTGTTCTGACTTGGCGAGTTGTACTTTGTAACTTTTGGTCAATGTGGTAAAGAGTGAGAGACATATCAAGACACTCTGAGAAAATAAAAAAATGAGGAGAGGAAGAAATAGCCCCCATATGAAAGAGGGAGGAATCACCAGAAAAAGAAGTGAATGAAACAGAGCATAACAATTTGTCAGAGAAAGAATTCAAAGAAATGGTCATAAGGACACTGAAAAGGATGGAAAGCAAATTCGACAACATGTGTAAGAATCAAGAGGAAATGATGAAGAACCAAAAAGAAATGAAGAATAGCGTAGCTGCAATAAAGAACACAATAGAAAGAATCAAGAGAAGACTTGAAGAATCTGAGGACCACATAAGCAATCAAGAAGACAAGGAAGGAAAAAACACCAAAGCAGAGCATCATCTGAAAAAAAAAACTTAAAAAGCAGGAGGAGAGCCTAAGAGGGCTTTGGGAAAACATGAAATAAAACAACAAGTGCATAACACAGGTACCAGAAGGAGAAGAAACTGAGCAAGGAATCTAAAATATGTTTGAAGAAATAATGAAAGAAAATTTCCTTGATGTTGCAGAAAGAAAACTCACAAAAGTTCAAGAAGCACCCAGAGTACAAAACAATATGGACACAAAAAGACCGACACCAAGACACATCATAATTAAATTGGCAAACACCAATGACAAAGAATCTTAAAGGTTGCCAGAGAGAGACAGAAAGCTACCTATAAGGGATCTCCCATTAGACGATCAACTGATTTTTCAACAGAAACACATCAGGCCAGAAGGGAATGGAATGAAATATACAAAGTCATGCAAAGCAAGGGACTGAATCCAAGAATACTATACCCAGTAAGGCTATCATTCAAAATTGAAAGTGAAATAAGGAGCTTCATAGACACAAAAGGGCTAATGGAGTTTATTACCATCAAACCAGCAATTCAAGAATTGCTATTGGGACTTCTGTAGAAAGAAGAAATGGGAAAGGAAGGAGGAAATCAGGCATAAAGAATACAAATGAGGAGAAACCAAGATGGCGGCACAGGCAAACACCTGAATAAAATTTCAAACACCTTGTACAAAATATCAAAACTACAACTAACAGACAAAATTAACACTATCCAGAACCACAGGAAAGCTGGATGAGTGAAAATTCTACAACTAGAAGGAAAGAGGAAAGCACATTGAGACTCATAGGTGCTGCAAAAGGCTGAGATATGGAGATGCGTACACGAAGAGGATGGTCAGCTGCGTGCATGGGTGGCTGAGTGCTTGGCTGGCTTTCTAAAGCAGGAGGAAGATAGAAGCTCCCAAATGTACTGAACTCCAGTCCTGGCGAGACTCTGGGAAACCAGACTAATTTAGGGGGAATCTGGACTTCCAGGAAAAGAAAAAGCACACTGAGACTCAGGGGAGCTGTGGAAGGCAGAGGTCTGGAGGCACGTGCCTGCAGAGAGAACTGACTGCTGAGTGCATGGGCAGCTGAGTGCACTGCTGGCTTTCTAAAACTGGAGGGAGACAAAAGCTCCTGACTGCACTAAACTTCAGTTCTGGGGGAGTTTCTGGGAACTCAAACTCATTCAAAGAAACACTGGACTGTCTGGCAGGGGGCAAAACTCGAGGGTGGCTTACTCTCAGCGGTGTTTGCAGCAATTACCGAGGGACACTGAGACCCAGGGGCCTCATAAGGCAGGGTTGATGGGAAGCCAAGGCTGTCTGCTCCACTGTGAGACTCTGCCCCATCCAAGCTGAGCAGAGAGGCTTTTGCTATTTTGCAAGTCTTATCTCATAAGGGTGTCTCCAGCACAGAAGTTCTCCCAGTGTCAACACAGCTAATCTTCACAGCCAATTGGCCTAGGTCAATTCTTCCCAGTGATACCAACAACAATCAAACCTTAACTACATTGAGACTGTGTACACAGCCCAAAAAGGAGTGCACCAAGAATGTCCACCTCAGGCAATTAGGGAGGCTGAGCCACTGGGCCCTAAAGGACACCTAGCACACAAATCAACTCTATCAACACAGAGAAGCAGCCAAAATGCAGAGACAAAAAAACAGGTCACAAATGAAAGAAATGGAGGA
This sequence comes from Antrozous pallidus, assembly GCA_027563665.1. Lineage (NCBI taxonomy): Eukaryota > Metazoa > Chordata > Mammalia > Chiroptera > Vespertilionidae > Antrozous > Antrozous pallidus. The sequence continues at coordinate 36,984,354 of CM050509.1, read as the reverse complement.
AAACAAACTACTAGATAGAGATTTCAAAACTACAGTTATAAGGTTAGTCAAGAATCTTCTAGAAACCTCCAAGAAATTTAGTGAGACCCTCAAGGATATAAAAAAGGACCAACTAGAAATTAAGCATATACTGACTGAAATAAAGAATAATATACAGAGATCCAACAGCAGACTAGATGATCACAAGAATCAAGTGAAAGATTTGAAATACAAAGAAACAAGAGCACCCAACTGGAAAATCAAAAAGAAAAAAATAATCCAAAAATATGAAGATAGTGTAAGGAGCCTCTGGGAAACTTCAAGCATACCAACATCCCAATTATGTGGGTGCCAGAAGAAGAGAGGGAGCAAGATATTGAAAACCTATTTGAATAAATAATGACAGAAAACTTCTCCTGCCTGGGGAAAGAAATAAACTTACAAGTCCAGGAAGAGGAGAGAACCCCAAACAAGAAGAATCAAAAGAGGACCACACCAAGACACATCATAATTAAAATGCCAAGGGCAAAAGACAAAGAGATAATATTAAAAGCAGAAAGAGAAAAACAGTTAGTTACCTACAAGAGAGTACCCATATGATTGTCAGCTGATTTCTCAACAGAAACTGCAGGCCAGAAGGGAGTGGCAATAAATATTCAAAGTGATGTATAGCAAGAATCTACAACCAAGATTACTCTATCCAGTAAAGCTATCATTTAGAATTGAAGGTCAGATAAAGAGCTTCACAGATAAGAAAAGGCTAAAGGAGCTCATCACTGCCAAACCAGGATTATATGAAATGCTGAAGGTTATTCTTTAAAAGAGGAAGAGGAGAAAAAGGTAAAGATAAAAATTATGAACAACAAAGTGACAACAAATACATACCAATTAACAAGTGAATCTAAAAATCAAGTGAATAAAAAATCTGATGAACAAAATAAACTGGTGAATATAATATAATCAGGGGCATAAAAAAGGGAGTGGACTGACAATTCTCAGGGGCTAAGGAGTTTGGGGGTGCGGGAAGAGACTGGACAAGAACCATACACCTATATATGAGGACGGGGGGGATAGGATATGGCAGAGGGTGGGGTGGAACTGGGTGGAGAGGATCTATAGGGGGAAAAGGGGAACAATTGTAATAATCTGAACAGTAAAGATTTATTAAATTTTAAAAAAATGCTGAGGAGCTGAATTTCCTGTAACCCATGCTTACAAAGTAGCAGCATTGATCAGAACATTTGTGAATCTGGTCCTATAAAACGATTATATGCTAATATAAATGTTCCTTTAAGGCCTTTGGCTAGCTTTCCCAGTCTTTATCAATATACATTTTAAATTTTTAAGAAAAAAAGAATAAAAATGGCAACAAACACATACCTATCAATAATAATCTTAAATGATAATGGATTAAATTCTTCAATCAAAAGACATAGGGTAGCTAAATGGATAAGAAAACATGACTCAAATATCTGCTGTCTATAGGAAATTCACCTCAGAAAAACAAGATGCACATAGACTGAGGCTGAAGGGATGGAAAAAATTTTTTCAGGTGAATGGAAATGAAAAAAGGCTGGGGTAGCAATACTCATATCTGACAAATTAGACCTCAAAGTGAATTCCATAACAATAGATAAGGAAGGCCTCTTCAGAATACTAAAGGGAGGAATTCAACAAGAGGATATAACTCTGGTAAACATATATGACCTAATAGAGGAGCACCCATATACAGAACTAAACTTGTGGAAGATATTATTGGAGAGATTGACAGCAATAGAATGATAGTAGGGGACTTTAATACCCCATTGAAACCACAGGATAAATCCTCTAAAGAAAAAATCAGCAATGAAACATGAATCTTAAATGACTCACTAGATTAGATCAAATTAATTTATATCTTCAGAAGTTTTCACCCCAAAGCTACAGAATATACATTATTCTCAAGTGTACATGGGACATTTTCAAAGTTAGACCAGATACTATGACATAGGAAAAGTCTTGGTGCAGCTACTATGGAGAACAGTATGGAGATTCCTCAAAAAACTAAAAATGCAACTCCCATTTGACCCAGTCGTTCCACTTCTAGAAATATATCCCAAGAAAGTAGAAGCACCCATTAGAAAGAAAATATGCACCTCTATGTTCATAGCAGCATGGTTTACAATAGCTAAGATTTGGAAACAGCCTAAGCGCCCAGGAACAGATGAGTGGATTAAAAAACTGTGGTACATGTACACAATGGAAACTACCCTGCTGTAAAAAATAAGGAATTCTTACCATTTTCAACAGCATGGATGAAATAAGCCAGTCAGAGAAAGATAAATATCACATGATTTCACACATTTGTGGAATATAATGAACAACATAAACTCATGAACAAAAATAGATCCAGAGACAGAGAAGAATTGATCAGACTGTCAAACATCAGAGGGAAGGTAGAGGAGGATAGGGATAAGAGGGAGAGATCAACCAAAGGACTTGTATGCATGAATATAAACCTAACCAATGGACACAGACACCAGGGAGTGAGGACATGAGAGGGGGATGGGAGGGAATGAAGGATAAGGACACATGTGTAATTCTTTAATCAATAAAAGAAAAAAGGGGAGAGCAAAGAACCTAAATAGACACTTTTCAAAAGAGGAGATACAGAAGACCAAGGGACAAAGGATAATATACTCAAAGTAACTAATCATCTGAGAGATGCAAATTAAAACAACAATGAGGTACCATCTTATACCTCTCAGAAAGCCTATCATCAACAAATCAACAAATGACAAGTGCTGGTAAAGATGTGGAGAAAAAGGAACACTTTTGCACTGCTGGTGGCAATGAAAACTGATGTAGCCACTGTGGAACACAATATGGAGTTTCCTCAAAAAACTAAACATGGAACTCCCATTTGACCCAGTTGTCCCACTTATAGGACTATATCCCAAGAAACCAGAAACACCAATCAGAATGGATATGTACACCCCTATATTTATAGCAGTACAATTTGTAATAGCTAAGATTTGGAAACAACCTAAGTGCCCAGCAGATGAGTGGATTAAAAAACAGTGGTACATCTACACAATGGAATGCTACACTGCTATAAAAAAGAAGGAACTGCCAAGACTGGTTTGGCTCAGTGGATAGAGCGTCGGACTGCAGACTAAAGGGTCCCGGGTTCGATTCCAGTCAAGGGCATGTACCTTGGCTGCGGGCACATCAATCAGAGGCAGCTGATTGATGTTTCTCTCTCATCGATGTTTCTGACTTTCTATCCCTCTCCCTTCTTCTCTGTAAAAATAAATAAAATATATATTTTTTAAAAATAGAGAAAAATAAAATAAAATAAATGAGACACTATCACACTAAAATGATTTTTGCAAAGCAAAGGAACCCATTAGCAAAGTTAAAAGACAACCTACTGAATTGGAAAAGATATTTTAAATTATTAAGTAAAATTAAGAAAATTAGAAATTATTTAAAGTTTTAACTATAACTACTGAAAAATCAAATTTAAACATAGCCACATGTCTTGCTTTCATGAAATTGTATATCATATGAGGATTTGAAAGCTTATTTGCTCCAATATCTAGTTTTTAGTAGAAGTGGCCAATAGATTTTATAATCCTTATTATAATGCAGTATACTTAAATAATTTTAATATCTCTTAATTTTGAAGTGCTACATTTTTTACTATGACCAATATTGGAAAAATAAATATATTCTGAGAGCCACAAAAACATTTGAAAATATATAAGTCAATCATACTATATATATAAGTGTATAATTCAAAACAAGTTAATTAATTACTCATGACCTTCAAGCAACAGCAAATTCCTTACAATATTTGTTGGTTAATTTCAGCTGTAATTTTTAACATAGCTTCAAAAGTTCACAGTTTCATAATTCATCAAATCACTGGTCATATGGAATATTGAAAAGGCCACAATATTAATAAATTATTGTACATCTTTGTTTTAAAGATGCTATTTTATTTGCAACTTAGATAAATAAATTAACTTTTACATTTACATTTGGATTATAAATGGGTTGATTATGAATTTGTGGTCAAATGGGGCTTCGTTATTTTTCTGGTATTTTCTTAATTGGAGAAGTCGACATCAATGCCATGAGACTATGTGATTTGTTTGTCATCAAGCATATAATTTCATTAAAATACCCTATTTTTAAAAGAAATTTATTCTTTTGATGCTTTTAAGAAAATGATACACACATAATTTTTATTCATTTATCATTTTTGTATAACATTAATTTTTCATAACAAACATCAAATTACTGAGAAGATACATGTAATAATGGGTATTATTTGAAACTAGAGGCCTGTTGCACCAAATTGATGCACTCAGGGGAGTCCCTCATCCAAGCCTGAGCCCTCTCACAGTATAGGAGTCCCGTGATCAGTTGCCCTGTAGAGGGAGGCCCTGCCCACATGCTGCAGCACCACCACCAAGTATCCTGGGCCTCCTTCTTTGGGCTGTTCCATCATGGGGATCCTGATTGATTGCCCCACCAGCTATTGGCCTGGGTATCCCTCTGCAGGTGATCATGGTGCAATGTCCAGGCCCCTGACAATCGCATAGCACCCACCTTGGCTAGCCTGGCACCAGTGGGTGTCATAGTGTAGTCATACAGATGTTCATTCTGCTGTCCGGCCAATCAGTCAATTTTCATATTATGCTTTTATTATTATACATATTATTATAGACTAGAGGCCTGGTGCACAAAATTTGCACCAGGGAGTGGGTGGGGAGGAGCCCAATCAGCCCAGCCTGCAAACTCTCCAATCTAGAACCCCTCAGGAGATGTCTGACTGCCAGTTTAGGATATCTTAAACCAGCAGTTGGATATCCCTCTCACAATCTGAGACTGCTGGCTCCTGACTACTAACCTCTCTGCTTCCCTTATCACCCCTAACTGTCCCCCCTGCCAGTCTGATCATCCCTAACTAACTTCCTGCTGGCCTGGTCACCCCCAACTGTGCTCCCCACCCCCACCAACCTGGTCTCCCCACACAACTTGCTGTTCAGTTGTCTGGTCATCTCTCACTAACACCCCTGATGGCCTAGTCACCCATTCAGCCTGCTGTTGGTTCGCTTGGTTGTCCCTCACTAACCCTCCTGCTGGCATTGTTGCCCCAGGCAGCCTGCTTGTCATTACTGTTACTGTGATGGTGTCTTGGACAATTTGCATACTCCTCTATTATTAGATAGATTATACATTGGACTTGAATTCTAGGACCTAAATCCTGTTTACATGTTCTTACTTGAGAAGCAGAGGTGATTCTAGTTGTTATTAGCTCAATAAGGTCTTTGATTGCAACTTAAAAGTAAAACTTGACTCTCAATTGTAACTTTCTATGGAATAATGTGTATTCATCTTATTATTTTAAAAAGACTTTGCTTCCTATTGTAGATAAACTTCTTACTAAAGATACTTATTTTGTCAGAAGAAGAAAATTGTCACAATGTGTGGATAGTTACTATAATAAATTTACAAATAACCTGCTTTGGAGCCAACAAGTTTATAATAAAAGTAAGAAAAAATTCAAAAGGAATCAGATGCTTATTCATGTAAATGGTTTCTCTGAGATGTGGTTAATGCTCCTATGCAAGGCACAGAGTTAAATATCTACTTCTGATTGGTAGCTCTAAACTCTTTGTTTTAAATTTTATATTTATCATTGCTTGTGGTGAGTTAAGAGTTAGGTGATATGGGCATTTATTTGGGCTACCTAATCATGTAGCTTATTCATAACTTCTAGACCTACTTGTGTCTAATCCAAATGTATTACTTTATTGTACATGGATACAGGAGATTATAGGTCTAGCTGCTATGACTCCTTCCAACATATTGGAATTGATATGTTGAATCTAGATAACTAGATGCCCAGGTCATGATGCACATCTAGTTTTCAAAGTCTCTTGATATCTTGTACCCAGTCTCAATTAGGGTCCAGTAGCATATAAGAAATTATTTTCAAACATAAGATTTTTCAGCTATGAATGGCATGGTCTTGCTCTAGAGCTACAGCAGTGTGTACTATTACTCTTGCTGAGGCCAAATTAAGTGATGTCCTTCTCTCTTGGGTCATAGGAGGTACAAGGTACAATAATTTGTCCTGTACTTGTGAAAAACATCCCAGCAGGTTCCAGACCATATTATAACTTAACCAATAGATCCATGAATCTTTATGAGGTTTATCTCCCACCTTTTGGCATCCAAGTGTCTTACTTAGTTGTCTAGGAATATTGTCACTCCAGCTCTGGAGTCTAATTAATAGCAGGTGGACAGGAATGACTTTTGGAATACTGAGAAATTCAAGGTTCCTAAAGGACTATATTATATCAATAAGTTAACATACTGCTGAGGAAAGAGAGTATTTGAAACTGCTAATTTCCCATCTATACATATAAAAGCCTAAGTGACCATCATAACCAAACAACCAGAATGACTGAATGCCCAATCACTATGATGCATACTGACCAACAAGGGGCAGAAGGAGCTGCCCCCTGGTAGTCAGTGTGCTCCCACAGCCAACCTCCCCCAGATGACCAATCTCCCGTGGCCCCTCCCCCCTGACCTGCAGGGCCCAATCAGCCCAGCCTCAATCAGCCTGGCCTTGATTGGCCCCGATCACTGGCCAAGCCTAGGGATCCCACCCATGCATGATTTCTTGTACTGGGCCTCTAGTATAAATATAAATTGCTTTCAATCCTCCCTGTTGATATGCATTAAGATGAAAGAATTCTTCCAAATCAATAGCTGTATAATAAGTGCTAAACACTAGGTTGGTCTGCTTTCATAAAGATATTACACAAAGCACAGCAATTGAAATCAGGGATTCCATTTGGTTCAGTTTACAGTAACAATTGTCATCAACCATGAACCACCTGGTATTACAGATAACATTGAGAGAAAAGACCATATCTTTTAAATATTTTATGGTGATACTAATTTCTGCAGTACTTGTAGAAATATGATAATTTTTCTAATTTCAGTTTCTGGCAGAGGCAGGTTGAGAAGTTTTTACTTGGTCTTTCCTCCTATAATGATTCTTAATCCATAGGTCATACTAACAACAGTAGGAGTTTCCAGCACATAAGAACAAGTATCCAGTTATACCAGAGACTAGAGAAAAAGTCACAGTATATATGTTTGGATCCATTGACCCACTATGAGGTGTGGATGGGCCAAAATTCCATTTCTTATGTGGATTATAATAGCCTCCACACTAATCAAAGCAACATGATGATGCTTTAGGTCCTCTGTGATAAATATAAGCTCAAACCCTATAGATCAGTGATTTTCAAGAACTTTTAAAACGTTAAATACCTTACTATTTAGTCAGGGGCACTGACCTCTTTTACCTTAGTCAAATAAAAAAATGCTAACATAAAACACAACAATTGCCATCCCACGTGAATGCCCTGTCTTGAACCATAACTTTATAGGTCATATAATAGAGTTGCATCTTACTGGTCATGTTGCATAATAAGGTTGCATTTGATTGGTTAATTCTTGGCATCAGAAACCCTTATATAAAAGTATAGGCATCTGATTTTTTTAAAAGTCACTTTGGAGGGAAAAGGGTAGGTTATTACTATTTTTATTTTTGGAAATCAACCAAATTTATACATATTATTTCACCAGATTGGCAATATATATTGTTGTGCCACAGATTTTTAATAATCAGTTTATGTGTGCCATGAGATGTAAAAGGTTGAAAATTGAAAATTGCTGCTGTAAAAAACAGTTTCAGAGTCTAAATATTCCCTTTTGCTCAGTGTACAACTATCCTGAAAAATGGCTGAAGACCTCTCTAGGGAAATATCAAGGGAAGATTCACTGTTTATATGTGAAGTGGACCAGAATCATATTGAGTCAATAGGTCTGTGAAATGCCATAAATCGAAACTGTGTGAGGGAGTGAAATTTTCCATTGTGGCTTCTGACATCAACCTGCTGATTACTAGTTTTCCATTTTAAGAAATTACAATTAAATTTAGAAACAGCCTAGTTGGTTCCCTATTTAGAAACACCATGATCTATTGTATAGTATTGCATAAAAACATTAGACTTCTATGCATAAAAGCATTACTATTACCATTCCATCCTTGCTACCTGTTATATTAATAATGCTTCATGGCTAAGAATTATCATCTGACTTCTGAAATTCTAGAATCTCAACATTCAAATTGATATTATAGAGCCCATTTTCATGATAGAATCTCACACTGTTGATTGCAGCTTACAGATAATAACTATCCCTGAGCTCAAAGATACTAGTGTCTCCATCACTAATGCATCTATTTGTATCCTCCTGTGTACAAAGCCAGTTGGTGGGGTTTTGAGTCTTACATTGTAAATAATTTCACTCCCTCTGAGCATTCCAAGAAAGCTTAGGTGTCTCTACCTTGGTAACTGTAGGCCATCAACATGAGAAAGCTTCAAAGAGGCATTCATGTAAATATTAGGACCAGCTCTAGGAAGCCTTGTCAGAAGATTAAATTCAAGTTCACAAAGTACATGAAAGGAATGTGGCAACTGTATGCCATTCTTAATCTGCAATTTCCTTTTCCCATAAAGGACATCATTAGAACAGTTGGTACACTTTGAATAAGGTTAATTTATTAGCTGAAATATTATATTACTGTTAATTCCTTGGCTTTGAAAATTGTAATAAAGTTATATGAGAATGCTCTTGATTTTAGGAAATATACATTGAAGAGTTAAAGGACAAAATAATAGACTTAAAGGGCAAAATATCTCTAAATTACTCTCAAATTGATCAGAAAATTAATATATTTATGTGTAAAAGGGAGAGGAAAGAGAGGTTGGGGCCAGGTTCCTTTTGTGCAAGAGAATCCCTGGACTAAATATCGTGGTGTGAGTGACTATTTATTATGGAAGTTGTTTATGGCTGAAATAGATGCAGGCAGAAATTGTTCACAAGATATAGGGTAACTTTCATGAAAATATTTTTAAATTGAATACCATGTCACCAATACTAAGAGTGTTGCCTGGCCCTATATTGTGTCCTAGTATGCGAAGCTTTTGAGAAGCCTGTGTTATAGGAGCTGTATGTAGGTTAATGTAAGTTACCAAAATTCACCAGCTGATTTAAATAATCAGCTGTGGCACTGGTATCAACAGAGCTCTTCTATCTGCCTCATCTCTAGGCCGCTCCTTTAGTAGATGGTGAAAAGAACGTGCAATTTCTCTCCTGCCCTCTGTGATGGTCCACAGAACTCAGGGTATGCCCACAGGCAGCAAGTATAATTATATCTTGATGTTCCAAGAAAAGGATCATTAGCTATCCATGCTGGGTGTGCCACCTTCCTTGGGGAATTCAGTGCGCTCTGTGGAGGAGTGAGTGTGCTCTGGGCATTCTCATTTGTTTGCTTCTTATTACATCATATTGTATCTGAATAATAGTTTAGATCAGAAATTTGCCCATGTAAAGGACTTTTCCAAATTTCACAAGTACACAGTGGTGAAATGTGATGCAATTATGGCCAATGATGTTAAGCAGAATATCTTTGATGGGGTATCTAGTAAGATACTTAAAAGGGTAGAGTTAGGGTTAGGCAGAGATTCAAGTGTCACATGCCCACATTTTAGCCTGACACTACCTTTTCCATGAAATATGGTCAGAATGCTGAAGGCAGTGCAACTATCTTATAACTATGGGGTAAAAGTACATGCTAGGAATGGGTACAAAGAAGGGAAAATATTACTTGGTGCCTGATGTTATTGTGAAGATCACTAGCATCCCTTTACCTTATGTCATAAGTGAAGAATAAAACTCTAATTTGCATAATAAATGTTTTGCATGTCTCTGTGTTTCACATCACAGCCTATTGTATGTCCTCATAGCTAATGTGTTATAGATCGAATGTGATTGGGGGACATAGTCTTCTTTTAATGGATAGAAATGGAGTTTTGTTCTTTGTTTTTCATTCACTTTACAGTCTCTAGTTGAACGTGAGGGCAATTAATTATATTCAGTATCCTGTATCTGGAAGATTACAACATATTATTGACTGGAGAAATGTAGCCTAATAACTCTAAACAAAAGTATCATTCCATTTTTTAAAAAACAAAAATCTATAAAAGATAAATCACATATCTAGAGTCTATTCTGAGTATATATTTATTGGGGTCATGGATTGTAAGTTTAATGCACTTGTTTAAACTTCATGAACTCATGGACTATTTTTGCTTTTCTTACTTATCTAGCTCTAGTTCCTTCACCAGCACAGGCAAAGAACAGGTTCTCAATGAATAGTTGTTGGGAGAATAAAGAAAATAAAGTAAATAAAATGGTTTGATTTACAAGTTAGTGAACTTCTTGCTATAAGAAGTACCTAAGAACCTGCTGGATAGCCAGTAGGCATGGGTACTGTAGTAGAGATTGCTCTATCAGGTAAGAAGACAGAAGAAATTACTGCAAAGCTTGCTTCCAACTCTTCTATGTTTAATTCTATGATATACTTGTGATTCAGCTAAAAATAAATGAAAAAAACCTCTCAGCAAACTAATTAAAGCATATTATAAAGGGCATGGCCTGTCAATGAGATAAATTAGATTCAGATTTGATGGACAACCAATCAATTAGATAGATACACCTATGCAAAGGAGATTAATGGTGAAGCTAATATTGATGAATTCCTAGCAGTGTTCAGTCCTATGAACTGAACAGTTTGTCTTTGGGGAAGAGAAATTTAGAGGATGCTTCCTTCCCTCATACTGTCTGTCCTTGGATTTGCTTTTAAATAGAAAGCAAATGAATATGCCAATCACAAAATTCTCCTGAAGCTAGAGACACTATATACTCAAATGATTTTCTTTCTTTGACATATTCTGTGTGCATCTTAGGTCTTTGTTTGCAGGGTTGAACCTATATTCTCAAGTAAATTGGTATGAGTTTGTCTTCATTTAGCAAAATGGAGGTTATTTTCCATCATATTCTTTTCTAAACCTGTTACTGAAATGATGTTAAATAGTGATTTTAGTTTCCACCATTTATTCTGTTCATTTGAAGCAGAAGTCTCATATTAAGGCTAAACTGCATTCCCCTTAGGATACAAATCTGTCTGGAAATATTGGAAGAAAAATTTTAAGTACCTGATGGTTTCTACTTATGCGGGAAACCAAGGAAAGAACTGGTCTTAAGGACTTAAACCTACCATTGTACTATGTGTTCTACCTATGCATATTCATTTTTCTCTTTCCTTGCCTTATTACGTATTTTATAAAATATTTCTATTTTCACCTTTATCAGTTTAGTGGGAACTAAAATCACTATTTAACATAATTTCAGTAACAGGTTTAGAAAAGAATATGGTGGAAAATTACCTCCATTATTCATTTAACTGTAATACCAGAGTACTGGTACTCAAAATATGGTCCACAGATTTCTGACAATTCTCGAGGCTCTTTCTAGGATCCATGACAAGGTCAAGACTCTTCTCATAAGAATATTAAAACTTGCCCTAGCCAGTTTATCTCAGTGGATAGAGCCTCAACTAAAAAGGGTCTGGTATTATATTCCAGTCAAGGGCACATGCCCAGGTTGTGAGCTCAATCCCTACCCAGTAGGGGATATGCAACAGGCAGCTGATCATTTATGATCTCTCATCATTTATGTTTTTACCTGTCCCTCTTCCTTCCTCTCTGAAATCAATAAAATATATTTAAAAGGAATATTAAAAATCATTTTCCTTTGTTACTGTGTTGATATTTTCACTGATGGTACAGAAGAAATGGTGGGTAAAACTGCTGCTGCCTTAGCACAAATCAAGGCAGTAGCACCAAAACTGTACTAGCACATCAATGTATTTTTTTAACACCATGCACTTAGAGGGGGTGAAAGTCAGTTTCACTTAAGAATGTCCTTGATGTAGCAATCCTATATAATAAAGAGGTAATATGCAAATTTACCCTCACACCCTCTCACAAAATGGCTGCCCCCAGGTGGTCAAAGATGGCCACCACAAGATGGCTGGCAAGTGAGGTTAATTGTGGGCAATCAGGCCAGCAAGAGAGGGCAATTGGGAGATACCAGGCCTGCAGGGAAGGGCAGTTGGGGGCAATCAGGCCAGCAGGGGAGGATAGTTAAGGGTGACCAGGCCTACAGGGGAGGGAAGGTGGGGGTGACTGGGCAGGCAGGGGAGGGCAGTTTTGGGGGACCAGGCCTACAGAGGAGGGCATTTTGGGGCAACCAGGCCTGCAAAGGAGGGCAGTTAGGTGTGACCAGGCTGGCAGTGGAGGGCAATTAGGGGCAACCAGCCTGGCAGAGGAGGGCAGTTGGGGGCAACTGGGCCAACAGAGGAAGGCAGTTGGGAGAGATCAGGCCAGAAGGGGAGTGGTTAGGGGGTGATCAGGCTGGCAGGCAGGCAAGTGGTTGGAAGCTAGCAGTCTCATCAGTTGGACATCCCCCAAGGGGTCCCAAATTGGATAGGGTCCAGACTGGGCTGAGGGACACCCCCCTCCAGTGCACAAATTTCATGCAACATGCCTCTAGTTAATTTTATTAAAGATCAACCCTTGAATGCACATGTTTCTTAATATTCTGTGTGACAATTGAAAGGCACACATAAATTATTTCTGATGCATACTGGAGTGTGATGGTTCAATCATGGAAACTTATTGCACACTAGAGGCCCATTGCATGAAATGCATGCACTCATGGGGGAGGGGGCTCAGCCTGGCCCGCACTTTCTCACAGTCTGGGAGCCCTAGAAGGATCTCCAACTGCTGGCTTAGACCCACAGCTGAAGTGGGAGAGGCTCCCACCACTGTTGCTGTGCTCACTAAGCATGAGCCCGGCTTCTGGCTGAGTGGTGTTCCCCCTGTGGTAGTGCACTGACCACCAGGAGGAAGCTCCTGCATTGAGAGGGATCAGGCCTAAACTAGCTCTCCAACATCCCTGAGGGGTCCTGGATTGCAAAATGGAATAGACCTGATTGAGGCTGGGGAGGGACACAGGAGGTTGGCCAACTGGGGAGGAACGGCAGGAGGGCTCCAGGGTATGTCCAACACATCTCACTCAGTCCTGATTAGCTAGACCCCAGCAGCAAGCTAACCTACTGGTTGGAGTATCTGTGCCCTGGTGGTCAGTGCACATCATAGTGAGCAGTTGAGCGAACCTTAGCATGTCATTAGCATATTATACTTTGATTGGTTGAATGGATGACCTGACAATTAGCATATTAGGCTTTTATTATATAGGATTTGTTTGAGTTGCAAGTTGAACTAGCCCTATTTTTCATAAATGCCATTTTTATTTGAAGAATTACAAAAACTGTGGTTTATTCAGATTTTTAGTATTTTGCATATATTTTCTCCAAAGATGAATAAAAACAGCCTGCCACTTCAAAAGAAACATCTGCAGCATTTAGTGCAAATGGTAAAATTCAAGACATCAAGCAAAGTTAGAATAGGTAAAACTGTATATCTATCACATTTAGCATAAGAGCTATTCAATACTTAAAGACTTCTTTGATGAGATTGGTAGAGCTATTAATTAATGTGAAAATTTTAATATTGTATACTGAAATGTGTCATCATTTGGAAGATCTGTATAACCCCAGGAATCAATATTTTTTTTTCAAATGACTAGTGCATAATGTTATAAAACCATGTATAGATAAAACAAAGCCATTTAAAAGCTAAGATAGGCCAATGGACTTTAATGTAACAGAGTGTACAAAGTTCAATGATGTGGTTTTTAGATTCCACATTGTAACTAAACTTTAAAAATACCGCTTGTTGAATTTTGGTGCAGTATCTAAAGAGACTACCCACAGTTATTTGAAGAGCCTAATAAAATAATCTTTTTTCCAACTACATCTCCACATGAGATCTTTTGCATATCCTTCAAAATCATGGTGCCTCCCTTCCATAATCTTTACCTGTCAAAGTGAACTATTTCCTATGTATTGAGACAGCTTAAAGAGAAATATGGCTTGAGGAACCAAGATGGCAGTATAGGTAAACACCTATCTTGCTGCCCCACACAACAATTCCAAAACTACAACATAACAACAAAACGGACATCATCCAGAATCACCAAAAAGCTGGATGAGTGAAAATTCCACAAATAAAAGTAAAGGTGGGGCACTGAGACTCAAAAGAGCGGCGGAGCACAGCCTTGAAGATACGTGTGGAGCCAGAGGTTCAGAGCCGAGGGCATGTGCAGGCTATAGGGTGGGCAGCAACAATCCCAGCTGGATTTCTCCAATGGGGAGGGCAGAGATGCCCCACTGCACAGATTCCCCAGTGCCAGGTGAGGTCCGAGATCCGGGGTACGCACGCTAAAAGCCAGGCACGGCAGAGCTCTCCAAGTCTGAGGAGAGTGCGAGTTGGAACAGCTGTTTGCGTGTAAAGTGCACAACAGCACAGACGTGGGACTTGCTTCCTTGTTACCAAGACCACTGGACTGCTTTATTTTACAACCCTGGGCGAGAATTTGGGTGTGCAGACTCATTTGGGGAGAGGCAGAGTTGTCTGGCAACAGCAGGGAGACCAGCTGTGGCTTTCTCTTGGAGGTGCCTGCAGCCGTTACCATCCAACACACAGAGACCTGCGCACCGCATAGAGCGTAGCTGATGCTGACACTGCGTGCTTAGCCCAGAGTCTCAGCCCATCCAACCTGAACAGTTTCCCTGCATAGCCAATTGGCCTGGAGGTCAAACCCTCCTAGGGCTAACAACACCAAGCTGGGCTTAACTCCAACAATACTGTACAACCCATAAAGGATTGCAGTAAGAATATCCACCTCAGGTAACTGGGGAGGCTGAGCCCACTGTCCCTTAGAGGATATCTACCTCATAAAGCTCATCGACCAACTCAGGAAAGAAGCCACCATGCAGAGACTTGGAAAGAAATCACGTGTAAAAGAAATGGAGGAAAAAAGACGACTAGACATAGAGTTCAAAACCAACCAAAGCCATAAGGCTTTTCAAGAGGCTCCTAGAAAAGGCCAATGAACTTAATGAGAACTACGAGGAAATGAATGAAACCTACAAGGAAATGAACAAGACCAATGAGGAAATGAACAACACCTATGAGGAAATGAATGAGACCCTCAAGGATATGAAAAAGGACCAACTAGAAATCAAGCATACACTGACTGAAATAAAAAATATTGCACAAAGTCCTAAAAGCAGTCCAGCGGGCCACAAGAACCAAGTCAAAGATTTGAAATACAAAGAAGCAAAATCCACTCAGCTGGAAAACCAAGAAACAAAAAGAATCCAGATAATTGAAGATAGTGTAAGGGGCCTCTGGGACAACCTCAAGCATGCCAATCTTCGAATTATGGGGGTGCCAGAAAAAGAGAGAGAACAAGGCAATGAAAACCTACTTGAAGAAATAGTGACTGAAAACTTCCCCCACCTGGTAAAAGAAACTGACTTAAAAGCCCAAGAAGTACACAGCATCCCAAAGTATAGGAATCTAAAGAGGACCACACCAAGACATATCATAATTAAAATGCCAAGAGCAAAAGATAAAGAGAGAATATTAAAAGCAGCAAGAGAAAAACAGTTAGTTCCCTATAAGGGAGCACCCATACGATGGTCAGTGGATTTCTCAACAGAAACTATGCAGGCCAGATGGGAGTGGCAAGAAATATTCAAAGTGATGAATAGCAAGTATCTACAACCAAGAATACTCTATCCAGCAAAGCTATCATTCAGAATTGAAGATCAGATAAAGTGCTTCACATATAAGAAAAAGCTAAAGGAGTTCATCACCACCAAACCAATATTATATGAAATGCTGAAAGATATTCTTTAAGAAGAGGAAGAATAAAAAGGTAAACATATAAATTATGAACAACAAATACACATCTATCAACAAATGAATATAAAAATCAAGTGAATTAATAAGCTGACGAACAGGATAAACTGGTGAATATAACAGAATCATGGACATAGAGAGGGAATGGACTGACAATTCTTGGGGAGAAAAGGGATGTGGGAAGTGCAGCAAGAGACTGGACAAAAATTTTGTAACAATGGGAGAGGACAGTGGGGAGGGCGAGGTGAGGGTGGAGTGTGGGATGTGTACAGGGTGGAGAGGAGCTATAGGGGGATAAAAAGGGGGAATAATGTAATTAATTAATTGAACAATAAAGATAAACAAGATAAAAATGGAGGATTATACCTGCAACATTTGTATGCAAACACCTTAGTTGAGTCTATGAGATTTCTCAAATACTCCTTGGGCAAATAAACCCAATTGTTACATTTATTATGTTTATTTTTGTTGTTGACACTATTACAGATATCCCCATTATCCTCTTCCTGTGAATTCTACTGCTCCTTTGAGTATAAATTATATTCTCAATAAATCTTATCATAGCTACTATGTTTGCTGCAAATTCTATCACAATTTACAACTATAAAGTAATTTGGGGACACCACTGAAGATGGGGTAGTTGTAGAAAGTGATTTAAGAAAATTTGAACTGAATTGAGTGGTGGGAAGGGACACAGGCGGTTGGCCAGCTGGGGAGGAACTGCAGGAGGGCTCCAGGGTATGTCATCAAAATCCCAATAATTACTGGATAAGTTTCTGGATGACAAATGTTTTGTAGACAACAAGATATAATTTTATGTATTTTAAAGAAATATGGCAGCAAAATTTATGGGGACATGGCTCTGAGGAGAGAGAAGCATAGCAAAGATGAACCATATTAAAGGGGATGCAGTTAAGGTAATAAAAGAGTTTGTTTTTCATTTTTTATTGTTTAAACTATTACATATAGTAGTACATATATCTCCCTTTTTTCCCCATTGACCTTCTCCCAGCCTCCCCTACCCCCTGTCACATGCCCTCATCCCACCACCACCCCCAGTGTCTTTTAGTTTGGTTTTGATAGTAAAAATATGTGTCTATTCAATTTAAGAAGGTAAAAGTGGACAAGTTTTTTTTTTCTGCATAGTGTACGCTTTTGGAAGAAACCCAATTTATGTCCTATATATTTTACTAAAGAAGAGCCCACAAGAGAGAACCTAGAGGAGTCTGTTTAAAAAATGTCTAAGAGGAAGTAAAAGAAAGGAAGGCACTCCGATCCAACACATAAAGGAGGAAAGGAGGTAGAACTTAAGGAGAACATTCAACTGTTAGAAACTTATCTGAACCTTTCAGAAAAGACTAGGGAGGGTGATGCAACACTGAAGTATACTCCACTATTGTAGAAAAACAGCAATTCAAAGCCTGGAACTTTCAAAATCTTAGGTGCAACTAGTACCATATTTAACATCAAAATGGAAAATTTTCTCCATTTGAGTTTTTATTTATCCCCTCCTGACCTTTGTGCTATTGTTATCATATATTGAACTTCCATATAACTTATAGATCTTATTCTACATTGTTATTATTTTATTTAAACCACCTAATATGTTTTAAAGAATTTAAATAATAAGAAAACAAAAATCAGTATATTTACCCATTTAGTTACTTTTTGATACTCTTCATTCCTTTGTGTAGGCCCATATTTCTATCTGATATAATTTTCCCTTCTGCCTGAAGAAAATTCTTTAACTTTTCTTGTAGCTTCAGTTCTGGGTTGATTTTGGTGGGTGAAATGTTTTTCCTCGTTGTGGGTTTTTATTTTTCTGCTTCTTTTCACACCTGGTACTACTTGATTGGATGCCAGACATTGTGAATTTTACCATGTTGGGTACAACATATTTTTGTATTCCTATAAATATTCTTGAACTTTGTTTTGGGGCACAGTTAAGTTACTTGGAAATAGTTATATCTGTTATATCTGGAAATAGTTATTTTGGGTCTTGCTCTTATAATTTGTTGGCATGTTCAGAGTAGTGTTCAGTCTAGAGTGAATGCTTCTCCACTGTCAAAGCAAGAACCTTCTGAGTTCTCTACTCAATGTCCTGTAAATAATAAAGTTTTTAAAAGCATGACTGTTTGGTAACAGGCACTATCGTGGTCCTGTGTGAGAGCCAACCACCATGACTTCTAATCCTTTTAGATGGTTCTTTTTCCTTGGCCTTGATTATTTTTCACATGTGCATGTGCTAATAAGGTACTCTGGTGAATACACAAGGAAACCCCTCTAAAGATATCCATGATTTGTTCTCTTGCTCACTCTCTGTCTCTCTCCCCTTGCTTTTCCTTCCCTCAGGACCTTTGTACCCCAGAGTGATCCTTGATTCCTGTCTTTCTCTTATAATCTATTTTTAAAAGGTTCATCAACAAAACTGATTGTCACCACCTCCAAAAGATATTCATTATTCAATAACTCATAAACTTTACTGCTGCTATCCTAGTGGAAGGCACCATCATTTCTTCCCTGCATTACTGTTATAAGCCTGTACGCTGATCTTTGATTTTTCTTTTGCCCCTCATCTTGACCCCCGAGTTTATTTTCCAATAGTAGCCTAAGTGACCTTATTAAAACTAAGTGGACAGAGCATCGGCCTATGGACTGAAGGGTCCTGGATTCAATTCTGGTCAAGGGCATGTACCTTGGTTGCGGGCACATCCCCAGTGGGAAGTGTACAAGAGGCAGCTGAATTGATGTTTCTCTCATCGATGTTTCTAACTCTCTATCCCTCTCCTTTCCTCTCTGTAAAAAATCAATAAAATATATTTTCAAAAACTTAAGTGATGCAATGTCACTCCTCTATTCAAACTCTCCAATGGTTTTCCATCACCTTCATAGTAAAAGACAAAGCCATCTCTCTACTTCAAGGCCTGCATGATCTGGCTCCATGTTACTTCTTTGTCCTCATCTCCTACTGCTCCTCACCTTACTTACTACTCTCCAGCAATACAAAACATGTTGCTGTTTCTCAAACTCTCAAGCCTTACTTCAATGACTTTGTACTCATTATTCTCTCTGCCTGAATCATTCTTTTAGATATCTTCATGGTTTGCTTTCTCATCTCCTTCAGATCTTTACTTAATTGCTTTCTCTTCAGTGAAATCTTCACTGACCACACTATCCAAAGTGAATTTTTCTACACATTCCTTATTTCTGCTTAGTACTTATTTCAATCTGACTGACTCTATATTTTATTCATTTGTCTTATTTATTAACATTCTCTATCTCCTCCTCCCAAAATATAAATTATTTGAGGCTTGAGAGGAGAGATTTTTGTATGTATGTTTCTTTAGTGGTCTATCCATAATATGTGCCACATAGTAGATACTTTAAAAATACATGTTTAATGAATGAATTCAAGGCTTAAAAATCTTATATTTTAAACTCTTAAAACCTATTTTTGCCCCTCACAATTTATGTATTGTCAAGTTAAGGAATATAGTTCACCAAAGTTTCTGCAATGAGGTTAAAGATCAAATTGAATCACCTAGCCCAAGGCCACAGGTTTAGCAAACCTTTCTGTGGGTGGATGCTCTCTAATAAAGCAGAGTGAGAACCTTGGTAATCCCTGCAGGGCACTATGCATTAGAAAAAGTTGCTGTCCTCTTCAGAGGGTACACTTTACCCTGTTTGGCCATTGGAGCAGAGTAGAAACAACAGCAGTATCTGGGTACCCTTTGGAAAGAGTTTTTCACAGCATCATGATGAACACTTTCCATGTATGACTCGCAGGCTCACATTATTTTCGCATTTTCTGAGAGAAAAAGAAACTGTGTTGCTGAAATAAAATTTTAACTAGAGAATACTATTTATACTGAATTTTAAGCTGTGGACAGCTCCAAAAGTCCAGTGCAATGAAGCTCTAAGCCAGCCTTCACTCCTGGCCTGGGAGAGTCAAGAATGAAAATGGAGGAATACCCTTTCTCATTTCTCATCCTACTGCAAATCAAACTGTTTCTTGCAAATATTTCACATGAGCCTTTCTAGAATATCCTTGGGAATTGTGGGACTCTCTAGAAATGAATTTAGGCATAGATTTTATGAATTTACACTATGGAATTTTTAGGCCTCTAGTGAGGACCATCCTGGCTCCCAGGGCTGATCACTATCTGTGACTCCTTATAGAAATTATAAGATTTAATAGTTACTTAAAGACCAAGTAGATACCATAATCCTCAATGCATTTAACAAGAAGTGGGAATACGGGCTTCACAGTCAATCAGTGACTTACAATACATTTATTGAATGCCCACTCAGTGACAGGATCTGTGCTAGTAGATTCAGGTTATATGACTGTGAATATAACAGATGTGTCTCTATCGTCAGAGAACTTCCAGTGTATCATGTTCGTCTCCAGTAAGACAATGGAGAAACCCCATGCTTGGGAGGATGATGGACATTAGATGACTTGCCCTGTCTTGTGTGGCTCAGTTGCTTGAGCATCCTCCCATGCACCCAAAGGCTGTAGGTTCGATTCCAGATCAGAGCATATGCCTGGTTGCTGGCTTGATCCTCAGTAGGGGACAACCAATGGATGTCTCTCTCTCTCTCTCTCTCTCATCCATGTTTCTATCTCCCTCTCCTTCTCTCTCTCTGTAAAATAAATAAAATCATCAAAAATATTTTTAGAGGGGTTTCTGAGAGGAGGGGAAAATGGTAGTGGAATAAATGGATGCATCCTGAATCTTGTCCTAGGGCAGATGGAGGGAGCAGCTGAGGGTCTCACAGGGAGTAATGGTTGGTGAGTTGGAGGACAGCTGTGCTCCAGGAAAAGGTGGAAGACTGCTGAATGGGCTTCCTTTGACCAAACAGCCCCTATTGCTGCTGGGTTCTCTCACAGAGCAACTGGCTCTGAGGCAGACCGCACCATCTTGAAGGGGAAGGGTCTGAAATTTTAGTTGCAGTACCCACTGGTCTGCTGAGACCCCCAGAACACCAGTTCCCACTTGGCACAGAAGCTGGAACTCTGAGGAGCTCTACACTCCACCAGGAAAGGTCAGGTTTTGCCTGGAGTTGGGTTGGGCCACGCATGCTCTAAGGAAGCTGAAGGAGCAGGGAGATCTGCACCTGAAAAAAGTCCTTGGCTATTAGAGCTGGTGAATGAGGAAGGGGGCCCTCGAGCTGGTGGCAGAGGGGAATTCCTAGAAAACAACCCGTATGGACCTGACAGAGAAGGACAGCCCAAAAATTTTGGGAGGGTGCTGGCGGCTAAACACAAGGGGAAAGGGGATTTGCGCAGACATACATGTGGAATCAGAGTTCATGCACAGGAATTTTTTCCTCTCCAAATCCGTGCCTCTGAGTGCTAAGCCAGGAACATGGAACAACCTGGTGGGAGACACCCTGGGAGACTGCAGGGGAGAGCAGTTTTTCTGGAACCTGGGGATCAGAGCAGGAAGTAACCATTAGAGAGGCAACCCATTCCCACAAATCAGTATTGAATACCACAGGGGTAGCAAGATCTTAGTTCAGGCTACAGAGGACTAATAGGCCCGGAGGTCAATCCAGAAACACTGCCACCCAGGGGCTGAATCACAAATTGACACTTGAGTAAAACAAATTAAGGAATCAATTTTATTACTACTATTATTTCAACTTTTTTAAAGTATAATTTTATTTTTCTCTTTATTATAATTTGGGATTCGTATTCTGCAGTCTATTTTCATCTATCCTTTAGTATCTTTTACTCTACCTCAACTCCACCTTTATGCCACCACTCTCTTGCTAACCTTTTCCTATTTAGAGTCTTGTTTCTCTTACCCTTTTCCTGTCTTAGTTTTTCCTTATGTGTTTTCTTTTACCCCATTAAAATTTCACCCTATTTATATATCTAATCTCCAACCACCTGCTCCAAGTCCATATACACCTCACACATCTCTGACTTCACTATCTTAAATTGTTTTTCTCTTTGTCCTGTTGCTGTTGTTTACTTGACTGTTGATTATATAGATTTTTTATACTTGTTTGTGAGATTAATTTGCTTATTCTTTTCTTTTGGTTCGTTTTGTGTTTCTTGTTGTTGTGTTGTTATTGTTTTGTTGTTGTTGTTTGCATTGTTTTTTGATAGATTTTTGCTTCTGTGTTAAATCACCTCACTTGATATTTGTTATTGTATGTAGTTTGTATCAATCTCCAGGTACTTGTTGCTGGCTTTTTTTTGGGATTAGTGGCTGTCCTATAGGAGTTTCAACCCCATATTTACAGTTTATTCCCCTTTTATTTCTTATTCTATTTCTTTTTTCTCTTACTTTCTTTTCTTCCCCTTTTCCCAATTTCATTTTGGCATTCCTTTCTTTCCTTCTTTTTCTTTTTTTCAGTGTGTGTGTGTGTGTGTGTGTGTGTGTGTGTCTGTGTGTTTTTTCTTTCTCTCTCTTCTTTCTCACCTATCACCTAATTTGCCTTTCTCTGCCAATCACCTTTTTTTGGAGTCACCAATACCGTGAATATATTCCTGTTCAGTGCATGATGCGTCGCACCAGGTTGTGTTGAATTATGTGCCTTTAAATCAACTCATAAGAGAGACTACATAACCAGACACACTGAGAAGAGAGACCATGGAGAGACAAAGAAATAGTCTGCATACAAAAGAAAAACAAGCCTCACCAGAAAAGGAGGTAAACAACATGGTGGCAAGCAACCTGTCATAGAAAGAATTCAGAGAAGTGGTCATAAGGTGGCTGGAAAGAATGTAAGACAAATTTGACAATATGAGTAAGAACCAAGAGGAATTGAAGAAGAACCGAGAGGAAATGAGGAAGACCCAGGAAGAAATGAAGAAGAGCCAAGAAGAAATGAAAAGTGACATTGCTGAAGTAAAGAACTCAATAGAAAGTATTAAGAGTAGACTAGAAGAAGCAGAGGACTGCATCAGTAACCTAGAAGACAAGGTAGGAAAAAATACCCAAGTAGAGCAGCTTCTAGAAAAAAAAATTAAAGAAGCAGGAGGAGAGCACAAGGGAGCTTTGGGACAACATGAAACAAAACAACATCAGCATAATAAGGCTTCCAGAAGGACAGGAAACTGAGAAAGGAATAGAAAACCTGTTTGAAGAAATAATAACAGAAAACTTCCCTGATATAGGAAAGGAAAAACCCACACAAATCCAAAAAGCTCACAGAGTCACAAGGAAAATGAACCCTAAATGACCAATGCCAAGGCATGATATAATTAAAGTGACAGCCCAAACTGGTTTGGCTCAGTGGATAGAGTGTCGGCCTGCAGACTGAAGGGTCCCAGGTTCAATTCCGATCAAGGGCATGTACTTGGTTGTGGGCAAATCCCCAGTGGGAAGCAAGAGGCAGCTGATCAATGTTTCTCTCTCATTGATATTTTTAGCTTTCTTTACATCTCCCTTTCTCTCTGTAAAAAAATCAATAAAATATATTTTTAAAAAATAAAATAAACTGGCAAACAGCAATGACAAAGGAAGAATCTCAAAAACCACCAGAGAGAGACAGAAAGTCACCTACAAAGGAACCCCCATTAGACTAGAAAGTGATTTCTCAACAGAAATGTATCAGGCCAGAAGGAAATTGAATGAAATATATCAATACATGCAAAGGAAGGGTCTGAATCCTAGAATACTATACCCAACAAGGCTATAAATCAAAATTGAAGGTCAAATCAGGAGCTTCACAGGCAAAAAAGGACTAAGGAATTCACTACCACCAAACGAGCAATGCAAGAAATGCTAAAGGGTCTGCTGTAAAAAGAAATAGGAAGCAAAGAAGGAACACAGGGGTAAGGAACAAAAATGGCGACAAATAAGTACCTATCAACAATAACTTTAAATATAAATGGATTGAATTATCCAATCAAAAGTCATAGGGTAATGACTGTGTAAGAAAACATGACCCATATATCTACTGTCTACAAGAAACCCACCTCTGAAACATAAAACACACACAGCCTGATGGTGAAAAGATGGAAAAAGGTTCTTCAGGCGAATGGAAATGGAAAAAAACAAAACCTGGGGTAGCAATACTTATATCCAACAAATTAGATCTCAAAATGAAGGACATAGCAAGAGATAAGGAAGGCCACTTCATAATACTAAAGGAAGCAATCCAACAGGCAGAAATAACTCTGGTATACATGTACGCACCCAATAAAGGAGTAATATATAAAAAAAACTTCTGGAGGATATCAAGGAAGATATTGACAGCAATACAATCATAGTAGGAGACTTTAAAACTCCACTATCACCATTGGACAAATCTTCTAAACAAAAAATCAGTAAAGAAACATCAATCCTTAATGACTCACTAGTCCATATGAAATTAATTGACATCTTCAGATCATTTCACCCCAAAGTGACAGACTATATATTCTTTTCAAGTGCCCATGGGTCATTTTCAAAGAGAGACAATATGTTGGGTCATAGGCAAAGTCTCTCCAAATTCAAGAAGATAGAAATCATATCAAGCATATTCTCAGATCACAGTGACATAAAGCTGAAAATGAACTGCAATAAAAACAACCCAAAGAAATCAAACACAAGGAGTCTAAACAGCATGCTATTAAAGAATGACTGAGTTAACAGAGAGATCAAGGAAGGAAGAGAAAACATTACGGCAATAAATTACAATGATAACACAACACAGACTGAGAAAAGCCTGTCAGAATGTGAAACCTCAGGGTAAGTGGAAGGTGGTGATAATAAGTTGGAAAGTCAATATATTTGACCTCTTGAAATAAGGTAAGTAATTTGTGTTTTTACATCCCTGACAAATTTTATATAAAGTTATTTTTAAAAATTGGCAGCTAGTTTGAGATTGAATTGACATGGCCTAGAGCTTGTCATCTCCTATGGACACTAGTCCTTAGGCTAGGTCCTTCTTACCCTCCTGTGACACCATAATACTCTTGCATGATATTGTTCTACAATGTCATTATAATTTTTGTTATGTGACAACAGCATATTGCACAATTAATATGAAGAAACTTACAAACTAATTCTTTGAATGTTGGCCAGCAATTTAAAATAGGTTAGGAAAGGAATTAATTCCTTTCAGAAGGAAGTAAGGCACTGGGAAAGCACTTGACCATTCTATATTGGCCCCTCTTGCCCTTTTTTCCTAGGAGGACCCCCTTCTTACAATCCAAGGGTGCACAGATCTTTCCTGAGCTTTCAGTTCAAGCTGTGTCTGAAGCCTTTGGGCGGCTGGCACCATGGATCTGTCTCTCGCCAAATTGTGTGGTTGGGCCCTCTCTGGAGATGAAACCTGGGTCCCCTGAGATATGTGATCAGTACTGGGACCCCACCAGAAGGCAAGGGGACCCCAAGACAGGTGCTGGGCATGGAAGACACGGAGGCATAGACTACAAAGGAGACAGAACTGAACCTCACATCACCCTGCTTGGCCCCATAGGATGGCTGGTTAGCCAGAGATGGGTAAAATTCCTCAGGGAAGGAACAACCTTAGACAGGCACAGTCACAGAGGGGCCAACAGGAGAGAACTAAAAGAGGTGGGGCACAGACCCTCACCCACTAACCTTGCTGGGGCCTGAATTCTCACCCCTTCTGAGGGAGGTTTCCTACTCCCATGGCTGCTTCACTTCCCATGCACAGCTCAGATCAGGACCCAGGTTGCCGAAAGAGACTTGGCCAGCAACAGCTGCTCTGTATCTAAATTCAGTCTAGTACCAGGAATGCTCAGGGCCTACTCAAGAATGCAAATAATCCTTTCCATTAAGATTTACAGGGTAAACTAAGATTTTTGCTGGAGTATTAAAATTGACAGTAAAATAGAAATCAAGTTTTCAATTTAATTTAAATTGGCCAAGTGAGATAAGTGAATACTCAAGAAAATTTAAGTGTACTGGACAAAAAACTGTTCCTAAAACATTAACTAAAATATCTATTAGTAGTTCATCTCACTGTAAATTAGCCTAACATCCAACGAACCTAAAGCAGTCATATTTGTGTGCAAAAATTAAAATTTAAAATTACCAAGACTGCAATCTAAAATTTCCAAAAGCCCTCTTTAATCAAAAAAGTGGGGAGATAGTAGGGTAATAGCATGTAAAGAAAAATATGCTATAAGTAAAATACATCTAGAAAATTCTTACTCCAGAAAAGTAACTTCCATTTGTAATGCCAACAGCAGGACACCCATGAAAAACACACATGATGTCAAAATAAGCCACAGCAAAATCATTTGGGAAAAATAAAAAGAATCCCAAGTGTAATTTGCAGAGAGGATCCTTTGTTAACTTTTGGTCAAGAATGAGTTTGTGTGTTTTCAGAGAACAACTCCAAGACCATGTGGGTTCCTGTGATAGTGAGGATCTGATGGGTCTGTTCCAGCTACGAGGACAGTCCAGAGAATGGGGACACTGACAATACCTTCCCATGCTAGCAGTTAGTAGATGTGCGATGCTGCAGGAGGCCCAGGACTCAATCAGAGAGGATGGAACTTGCATTGACACCATGTGTCCACCATCTGTATACCATTGCTGACATGTACATATAAAGAACTATTTGACATTGAAACTGGGACTCAGAACATTTGGACATTGAAACTGAGGCTCAAAAATTTTTTGTTCTTATACATTTATTTCTAATATGCAGATGTAAGATATTTTTTTAAGAAAAGAAACCGGGGAGAGTGATTGATATAGAGGCAGGGAAGCATTGAACAGGCTGTCAAGCTACAGGGGGAAGTCTGGGGTGTGTGGGGGGCGGGTGCTGGGGGAGATCAACCAAAAGACTTGTATGCATGCATATGAGCATAACCAATGAATGAAAGCCACTGGGTCAGGGGGTGGGCAGATCGGGACATGTGCTAGGGGGTAGGAAGGCAGGCGGGAAGATAATGGGAAAAAAAGAAAAACATATGTACTACTATTAAATCTAAGTTATACTGCAAAGAAAAATAATAAAAATAATTATTTAAAAAAAGAAAGAAAAAAAGACCCCAAATAGCTGTAGCAATCCTGAAAAAGAAGAACAAAGTAGGTGGGATCGCAATACCAGATATCAAAATGTATTACAAAGCCATTGTTCTTAAAACAGCATCTTATTGGCACAAGAACAGACATATAGATAAATGGAATAGAAGAGAGAACCCAGAAATTGACCCAATCCACTAGGCCCAAATTAATATTCAACAAAGGAGGCATGAACATACAATGGAGTCAAGACAGTCTCTTCAACAACTGGTGCTGGGAAAATTGGACAGACACATGGAAAAAACTGAATCTAGATCACCAACTTACACCATTCACAAAATAAACTCAAAATGAATAAAGGACTTAAACTTAAGGTGGGAAACCATAAAAATACTAGAGGAATCCACAGGCAGCAAAATCTCAGAGATATGTCTTAGGAACTTCTTCACTGATACTGCTCCCAGGGCAATGGAAACTAAAGAGAAAATAAACAAATGGGACTACATCAAAATAAAAAGCTTTTGTACAGCAAAGGAAATCGTTAATAAAATAACAAGAAACCCCACTGCATGGGAGAACATATTTGCCAATGACATCAGCAATAAGAGTTTAATCTCCAACATTTACAGGAAACTCATACAATTTAATAAAAAGAAGATAAACATCCCAATCAAAAAATGGTCAATGGATATAAAGAGGCACTTTTCGAAAGAAGACAGAAAAAAAGGCTAAGAGACATGAAAACATGCTCCAAGTCACTAATAATCAGAGATGGAAATCAAAACAACAATGAGGTACCATCTCACACCTCTCAGATTGGCCAACATCAACAAATCAACAAACGACAAGTGTTGGTGAGAAAAAGGAACTGTTTTGCACTACTGGTAGGAATGCAGACTGCTGCCGCCACAGTAGAGAATAGTATGGAGCTTCCTCAAGAAATTGAAAATGGAACTCCCATTTGACCCAGTGATCCCACTTCTAGAAATATATCCCAAGAAACTAGAAACACAAATTAGAAAGGATATATGCAACACTATGTTCATAGTAGCACAATTTACCATAGCTAAGATTTGGAAACAGCCTAAGTGCCCATCAGCATATGATTGTATTAAAAATCTACACAATGGAATACTATGCTGTGGTAAAAGAGAAGGAGCTCCCACCATTGACAACAACATGGATAGAGAAGTTAAATTATCCAGGCAGAGAAAGATAAATATCACATAATTTCACTCATTTGTGGAATATATTGAATAGCATGAACAAGAACGGATCCAGAGACTGAGAAATGTCCATCAGAATGTCAAACCTTAGGGTAAATAGGAGGTGGAAGAAGTAGAGGGGAAAGTCAATATGTTTGACCTCTTGAACTAAGGTAAGTAATTTGTGTTTTTAAGTCCCTGACAAAGTTTATATAAAGTTATTTAAAAAATTGGCAACTGGTATGAAATTGAATTGACATGACCTAGAGCAAATAATATCCTTACATGATATTATTCTACAATGTCATTATCATTTTTGATATTTTACAACACCATATTGTACAATTATAAAAAAAAAACTTACAGACTAATTCTTTCAATGTTTGGCAGCAATTTAAAAAAGGACATGAAAGAAGTTAATCCCTTTCAGTAGGAATTAAGGCACTGGGAAGGCACTTGAGCATTCTATATTGGCCCCTCTTGTCCTTTTTGCCAAGAGGGACCCTCTTCGCACAATCCAAGTGCACACAGCTGTTGCCTGAGCTTTCCGTTTAAGCTGAGGTTGAAGCCTCTGGGTGGCTGGCACCATGGATCTGTCTCTTGCTCAATGGTGTGAGTGGGGCCCTCTCTGGAGAAGAAACCTGAGTTCCCCGAGATATGTGATCAGTACCAAGACTCCACCAGCAGGCAAGGGGATTCCCAGGCAGGTGCTGGATGTGGAGGCCATGGGGGCATAGACTACCACAGAGACAGAACTGAACCTCACATCACCCTGTCTGGCCCAGTAGGATGGCTCATTAGCCAAAGATGGGTAAGCTTCCTCAGGGAAGGAACAACCTAAGACATGCACAGTTGCAGAGGGACCAGCAGGAGAGAACTTGAAGGTCAACAGAGGAGGGGCACAGACCCTCACCCCCCCAACCTTGCATGTGCCTGAACTCTCACCCCTTTGAGGGAGGTCTCCAACCCCCATGGCTGCTTTGCCTCCCATGCCCAGCTCAGATCCGGATTCAGGTTGGAGACAGAGACTTGGCCAGCAACAGCTGCCATATATCTAAATGCAGTCTAGCACCAGGAATGCTCAGGGCCTACTCAAGAATGCAAATAATCCATTCCACTAATATTTACTGGGTAAACTAAGATTATTGTTTGAGTATTAAATTTCACAGTAAAATAGTAATCAAGCTTTCAGATTAATTTAAATTAGCCAATTGAAATAAGAATACCCAAGAAAGTTTAAGTGTACTGTACAAAAAACTGTCCCTAAAGTATTAACTAAAATTTCTATTAGTAGTTCATCTCATATTAAAGTTGCCTAAGATGCAATGAACCTAAAGCAGTCATATTTTTGTGCAAAAATTTAAATTTATAAGACTGCAATACAAAATTTCCAAAAGCCTCCATTAATCAAGAAAGGGGTGGGGGATAGTGGGGTAATATGTAAGGAAAAATATCCTGCAAGTAAATTACATCTAAAAAATTCTAACTTAAGAAAATTAATTCCCATTTGTAATGCTAACATCAGGACACTCATGAAAAACCACACATGATGTCAAAATAAGCTAAAGGAAAATCATTTGAGCAAAAATAAAAAGAATCCCAAGTCTAATTTACAGAAAAGATTCCTTTATTAACTTTTGGTCGAGAAAATGTTTGTATATTTTCAGAAAACAACTCCAAGACCATATGGATTCCTGCAACAAAGAGGAACTGACAGGTCTGTTCCAACCATGAAGACAGTCCAGAGACGGAAGACACTTTGCCATGCTAGCAGTCAGCAGTTGTGCTTCGCTGCAGGTTGTCCTGTACCAAACCAGAGTGTGCGGGACCTGCATTGTCACCATTTGTCCATCATCCAGATATCATTGCTGACATGTACACATAAGGAACTATTTGACATTGAAAGTAGTAGTCAGAACTGTTGGTCATTGAAACTGAGATTCAAACATTTTTTGTTCTTATATGTTTATCTCTACTATGCAGATGCAAGATTTTTTTTTTAATAAAAGAAATACGGGGGGAATAGATACAGAGGCAAAGAAGCATTGAACACACTGTCAAACTACAGTGGAAAGGTAGGGGAGAGTGGGCGGCGGGAGCTGCAATAGATCATCCGAGGACTTGTATGGATGCATATAAGCATAACCAATGGATACAAGACACTTGGGGTGGGGGCATGTGAGGGCATGTGCTGTGGGGTAGCGGAGGCTGGGGGGAGGTCTATGGGGGGGAAAAGGAAACATATGTACTACTATGTGTAATATTTTAAACAATAAAAATATGAAAATAAATAAAAAATAAATAAATTTGAGATGCACTAGTACCTATACCATAGAATTAATCTAATATATGAAAAAGTTTTATACATAAGTCTCAATAAGTGGCAGTTATTACTGTTATATTAATACTTGTAGCACTGCTAACTGCTTCCAGCACTGTTAATGAAATTTTCACCACTCCATTGCTGCTGTTACTGCCAACACAATTGCTACCAGAGACCCCAATGGGGAGTATTGTTTTCTTTCAGTAACATTATCTTGACCAGCCTAATGTGATCTATACTCATATGCATACTATCCTGTATTAGGAAAGATATCCTAACTATTTTGATTTTGTTCTCTTCTTTGCTGTTACAAAGTCCAAAGGACAGGCCAGAGGACATTTTAGGGTTGCCCTCCAGTGCCCTATTAATTGCATTTTTCATTACTCACAAACTGTTGTCATATGAAGTAGCCCAGATACTTCTCCAACTTGGAAATATATCCTGTCAAACTCTCATGTTAAAAGACTCTGTTTCTCCTTTTTTTCATTCACATTTTTACTGCTGCTATACTAAGAACCTTCCACATTTATCCCAAGAGGCCTATGTGTCCTTAAATAAATAAGATGCCTAGTAGTTTACCTTTCTTACCACAAAATTCTCAGAACAGAAAATTGGATTTGGTAGCCATTGTGATCAGTAATTAGGATAAGTCATATGATTCCTTTCAACAATAATGAACCTCTGATTTGGGGCACAGCCAGCTTGCAAGCCTACCAAGCTCATACTTGCTAGGCTGGAGTCTCACAACAGGGAAAATGGGAGGTGGGGAAGAGGTAGAGTTAGATATATATAGGAGCTTTGGACCTTGGCAAACGACTTCCACAAGCAACTATGTCTCTTAAACAGCTGTTGAAAAACCTGAAAACACAGTCATTCTCTTTCAACCCTTTCTGCCCCTCAAATGAAAGCAATTTCCCCCAACAACTAATTTTTTTTACTGTTTATAAGATATGTCTAGTTATTTATTTTATCTAAAGCTGCTTACAATGCCTGAACATGAGCATAGAAATTAAGAACAAGTAGAGCATTTTCATCATCTCTGTAGTCTCCAAAATCCAAAACAGTGCTTCACACAGAGTACATATCCAGGTATGTCTGTGTTCCTTGAAACTTCATATAATTCTATATACTGACCAAATGCAGTTGGCATGTAAAGATTCATAGGACACATTTGATCATTTAAGCATTGGCAGTGATGAGGTGAGACAAAATTCATAACGCTGTAAAAGTTTTAAAATGAGTCTTTAAAATATTGCTGACTAATTACCTTCTTGAGGTTAATAATGTCCCCTGATACACACATACTTCCTATACATGCCAAACATAGAGGAAGCCCAAGTTTGTTTGTTTGTTTGTTTGTGTGTTTGTTTATTTTTCTGGGGCCCACATTTTTATTTTTTTATTGTTCCCCCTTTTATGTCCCCCTATAGCTCCCCTCCACCCTGTACCCAAACGACTCTCCACCCTCTCCTCCCCCTCCCCACTGTCCTCTCACATGTTGCAAGATTTTTGTCCAGTCTCTTGCTGTACTTCCCACACCCTTTTTCTCCCCAATAATTGTCAGTCCATTCCCTCTCTATGTCCATGATTCTGTTAAATTCACCAGTTTATCCTGTTCACCAGATTACTAATTCACTTGATTTTTAGATTCATTTGTTGTTAGATGTGTATTTGTTGTTCATAATTTATATGTTTACCTTTTTCTTCTTCCTCTTCTTAAACAATATCCTTCAGCATTTCATATAATATTGGTTTGGTGGTGATGAACTCCTTTAGCTTTTTCTTATCTGCAAAGCACTTTATCTGGCCTTCAATTCTGCATGATAGCTTTGCTGCATAGAGTATTCTTGGTTGTAGATTCTAGCTACTCATCACTTTGAATATTTCTTGCAACTCCAGTCTGGCCTGCATCGTTTCTGTTGAGAAATCCACTGACCATCGTATGGGTGCTCCCTTATAGGGAACTAACTGTTTTTCTCTTGCTGCTTTTAACATTCTCTCTTTGTCTTTTGCTCTTGGCATTTTAATTATGATGTGTCTTGGTGTGGTCCTCTTTAGATTCCTATATTTTGGGGTGCTGTGTACTTCTTGGGCTTTTAAGTCAGTTTCTTTAACCAGGTGGGGGAAGTTTTCAGTCACTATTTAATCAAGTAGGTTTTCATTACCTTGTTCTCTCTCTTTTTCTGGCACCACCATAATTCAGATGTTGGCATGCTTGAGGTTGTCCCAGATGCCCCTTACACTATCTTCAGTTATCTGGATTCTTTTTGTTTCTTGCTTTTCCAGCCGAGTGGATTTTGCTTCTTTGTATTTCAAATCTTTGACTTGGTTCTTGCAGCCCTCTAGAGTGCTTTTAGGACTTTGTGTAATATTTTTTACTTCAGTCAGCATATGCTTGATTTTTAGTTGGTCCTTTTTCATATCCTTGAGGGTCTCATTCATATCCTCATAGGTCTTATTCATTTCCTCATTGGTCTTATTCATTTGCTTGTAGGTCTCATTCATTTCCTAGGAGGTCTTGTTCATTTCCTTGCAGGTCTTGTTCATTTCCTCTTAGGTCTTGTTTATTTCCTTGTAGTTCTCAGCCTTTTTTAGGAGCCTCTTGAAGAGCCTTATAACCGTGGTTTTGAATTCTATGTCTAATCGTTTTTTTCCTTCCATTTCTTTCACATCTGATTTCTTTCCAAGTCTCTGCATGTTGGCTGCTTTCGTGAGTTGGTCCATTAGCTTTATGTGGTATATGTCCTCTAAGGGACAGTGGCTCAGCCTCCCCAGTTACCTGAGGTGGATACTCTTACTGCAATCCTTTATGGGTTGTACAGTATTGTTGGAGTTAAGTCCAGCTAATTGTTGTTAGCACTAGGAGGGTTTGACCTCCAGGCCAGTTGGTTTGGAGATGAGCTGTGTTCAGGTTGGATGGGCGGAGTCTCTGAGCTGAGCAGGCAGGGTCAGTGTCCGCTAAGTCCTATGTGGCGCACGAGTCTCTGTGTTGGGTGGTAGTGGCTGCAGGTACCTCCAAGAGAAAGCTGCCTCTGGTCTCCACCCGTTGCCAGACAATGCTACCACTCCCCAAATGAGTCTGCACACCCAAAGTTTCACCCACAGTTGTAAAACAAAGCTGTCTGGTGGTCTTGCTTGTCTGTGTTGTCGCACACTTTACGTGTGCAAACTGCTGTTGTAAGCCACGTGTACTCTCCTCAAACTCGGAAACCTCTGCCATGCCTGTCTTTTAGCGTGCATACCCCAGATCTCAGACCTCGCCTGGCACTGGGGAATCTGTGCAGTGGGATATCTCCACCCTCCCCGTTGGAGAAATCCAGCAGGGATTGCTGCTGCCAGCCCTACAGCCTGCACATGCGCACAAAGCTCCTAACCTCTGATTCTGCGCGTATCTTCAAGGCTGCTCTCCCGCCGCTCTTCTGAGTCTCAGTGTCCCACCTTTACTTTTATTTGTGGAATTTTCACTCAGCCAGCTTTCCGGTGATTCTGGATGATGTTTGTTTTGTTGTTATGTTGTACTTTTGGAATTGTTGCATGGGGCAGCACAATAGGTGTTTATCTATGCCGCCATCTTGGTTCCTCCCCCAACAACTAATTTAAACAAGTGCTCTTGGGAAGTGTTTGTACGGAGTATGTGTGGGGGAAGTGTTCTCTGTCTTATACTTTCCAATTTATGCTGAGGGTAGACATGTGAGTGAATTTTATATCTGTTCATATTATTATAATTCCCACGGCTCTAGTATATTAAAAACATTTTAACAAGATTTCTCAAGTTTTTTTTCACAACTCATCCTACCAGTAGCCCCCAGGGTATCTGTCAGCTTCCTGCTGAGGAATGCTTTGTAATGTTTCAATTACAGCAATCCACTGGGATAGGGAGAAGCATGCGCATATACAAATGCACAAACACACTTCCCAGCATAAAGTCATAATTCTCATGCTATAATCAAAAGCAGCTTTTATAAATTCGTAGAAATTCTTTTTAAAGGAACACCAAAAGTGACTTCTTTTGCATTTCAAATAAGCAGTTCACCATTATTAGAACCCATCAAGCATGCAATATATTTGAACTAAACATTCCGAATATAATATTCCTATCAATAGAAATCTATGACATCAAAAAAAGAAATAAGCTGGAACACACAATGCAAGCATGTGTGTACACATAGGTACATATACATACACATGCACATACACCAAAAAAATTACCTTATTTTTTTCCCAGTGTAAATCAGAACTGCATGATAGAATGTTTAAAATGGAGGATTAAACAACATAAATTGTACTTGAGTGACCAAGAGAAGAACAAAACTGTAAAGTCAAGATTCCACTGAGTTTTATAAAAATTAGGAAATCAACAAAATATTGAAGGAGATAATGGCAGAAGATAGATGATCTAGCTCCTTTAAATCCACATAAGCCACAAAAAAGCACATGTGGCTTTTTAACACAGCATTCTCCATCTCTAATCACATAGTTTTTCCGTACTTTCTCCATCACTCCTTGTAGTACCTGACGTGGTTCATACAAGGTCTAATTTACTCACTACCACCATTTATTTTGAGCCATGACCACATGACTTATCATGTGAACCTCTCTTCATAGGTCAGAACCTGTGTTCAGCTAATTTAATGGTGCCCTTGGACTCTTTTTCTTTCACGAGGTAGACCTAAACTCATACCAACAATTTGAACTCCTGGCTATGGGAAGCAGTATCCCAGCATGACAGTAAAGATTTCAAGCTTGTGAGTCAGACAGAACTGGATTTGAAGCCCATTTGTTAGTTGTATGATCTTTGGCCAATTACTTAACTTCTCCAAGCCTCAGTTTTCTTTTCTGAAAAATGGAAATCTTAATACCACTCAGATCACAAGATTGTTGTAAGGATAATGGTATCACCCACTTGAAGTGTCTGGCCCAGAATTGATATTCAGTAAATATTAGCCATCATTACCTTCATAAACATTGTCATCATAATCATCACCATTCTTGCTTCCATTATGATCAAACTGTCCAGGTGACTCTTATACAGAAAGCTCTTTCTGTTAACTCTGAAACATTCCACTCCTAACATCCATGGAAGTAAAAAGAAAAAAAAACATAAAAAATCGCTTCTTCATTTTATTCTATGATTCTAAGAATATAGATTTATTTCATTTGCTATTGTATGCTCCAAGTTTTCCTTATGAGCAAATTAATTACAGGAACTTTCTTTCTTCTTAAATATGTTTTTGTTTATTTTAGAGAGAGAGAGAAAGGGAGAAGAAAAGAGAGAAACATCGATGAGAGAGAAACTGTATCAGTTGCCTCATGCACACCCCATACTGGGGAATGAGCCCAGAACTCAGGCATTTGCCCTGACCAGGAATCAAACCAGCAACCTCTTGGTGCACAGGTTGACACTCAACCAATAAGTAACACCAGCCTAGCAATTTCAGGGATTTTCTGACAATTACATGCTTGTTCATAGCTGCAAAAAAGTTGTGGAGAACCAGTTTCTGGCACTTGGGATACTGTAATAAAAGGTAAGCACTGCCTCCCATTAAGACCACATGCAATGGGAACATCTCCCAAAGAGATACTGGGACACTATTGAGGGGGATATGCTGGATATGTCTACTACACCTATAAGTAGAGTGTGAAAACTATTGACCTATATCTTAGGAAGAAAAATCTTAATAAATGTCAACCAACTTCCCCCTTCTCCTATTACCTCCCATCCACACTGAAGAACAGCAGCATAGCAATAGAGTCATCAAATTCCATAACACTATATTGGTCCATTGTATGAGGAGTTCAAGAGTCTGCTTCATTTTGGGATCTCTTCTCCAGGCAATCTCCAGCTTCCACGAGGTTAGATAGGTATCATCTCTGTTTTCTTTGTGTCCTCTTCTCACTTTCTCTCTTTTGTCTTCATTCCTTCCATGAGGTAAGGAAACAAAAGATGGCAGGGACACAAAAGAATTGGGCAAGTAGTTCTATGTATAGGACAGTAGTCAGCAAACTCATTAGTCAACAGAGCCGCAACTGTGGCTCATGAGCCGCATGTGACTCACAAGCCACAGTTTGGTGACCACTGGTATAGGGGGAAATTCCCTTGATCTGATGCTCTGTATCTCTTTTTCTATCTCTGCCCCCAAGATCATCCTCACTTATTAGACACTAGTGGCCCTGCACACTAATCCGTGCATGAGTAGCTCATTTCCCCTTGCCCCAGCCGGCCACCCGGCCCATCTCTGCTCATAATTCTCCACTGCACATAGCTTGCTGCCCAGCCCTCCTGCAGCTCTCTGGGCTTATAGTTCATTGCCCCACACTCTTGCTGTTTGGTCATTATGTGATGGCATCCTGACAAATTTGCATATTACCCCATTATAAGTATAGATTACTACTTTCATAGCAAGATTAAAAACATGTCAACCTGTGGGAAGTGGACTAAAAGATTATGGCAACAGGGTAAAAGAACCAGTATCAGAGTCAGAGCTTATGCTAAGCCTTAGCCCAGCAGCCTTGCATTCCATGGAACTAAAGTCCATTTGAACTTCTTTTGATATAACAGGTATTGTAAGAGCTCCACCTATGCCCCTTTGACCTTTCCATATGTTCAGACCAAGTTCCAATTGCCCTATCTGCATGCCTGCTGGAGGACTCTTTTCCCACAATTGTAGATCTCTGTGCTGTCTACACGCAACAATCCAAAAGGTGTGCCAATTAACAGCTCCCTAAGAGTGGTGAGATGTGGCTCACAACTTGTTGTGTAAATATCTCAGTTCCCTTGCCTCTCGAGTGGAATAATTCTGAAGTTTGTGTGTTGTACTATTTTTCAGAATTTTTCCGATTGTCAATCCACCACTGTGATAGCTGGCTTAATTAGCACACTCTCTTGACTGCCTTCATTTCTTTTTATATATCCCATTTCATTACCTGCAATTCCCAAACAAATCACTTTTATTCAATTACCTTTGTCTCTGGGTCTGATTCCTGGAGAGTCTAAACTAAGATTTCATTATGTTTGAGTCAGTTGATAAAGACCCTGAATAAGCAGAATCTTTCCCAAAGTGTTTTGCTATTTTGTCTTATAATAATCTGTGTAATGAACTTTTGGTTCTTAAATCATAGCATAATAAGGACTTACTAGCCAAATGATACATAGAGAGGATAACTAATATATCAGATATACTGTAATATACTTAAATAATTTCCTCTTGAGAATATCAACCTTCTAAATGTAATAGATGTGGAAAGCATTTTACTATGGAGTAGGAATGTTGGGATCAAGGGTCATTTACACAAATTGGAAAATTAAGGAAATTAGAAAAAATCTACTCCTGATCACTAATTTTTCTCTTACTAATCCAAATAAATACACAAATGCTGTCAAGATTTCTTGGGGAAAGTTGTTTGAAAAATGTAAGGATAAATATTTCTGGAACAAACTGAATGCAATTAAAAAGAAAGTATAAACTGAACAATATGTTATCAGCTTCAAAAATAGACGAATGACAAAAATCAACAATAGAAATTAAACTGTCGTTTTTGAGCACTTGCTTAAATATAGACAGTTTGCTAAGTATTTTATGTGCATTATTTCATTTAATCTTCACACATTTTTATCCCCATATTACACATGAGGAAACCAAGGCACAAAAAGGCTAAGTAACTTTTGAATGGTATTTGAAACCATGTTTTTCATTCCGAAGTGTATGCATTTTCTAATTTACTTCTCTGCCTCTCTTTCATATACATTTTAGTGCTGTATTTTGTATTTTTCTTCATGTGTGTTTATAACTTTTAATAAAGATTAATTGTAAAATGTATAACTAAATGTAACATAAAGTTTAAACTTTATATTAATTTATAATAAATACATGTAAATAAGATCAGCCATGAGGAAAAAAAGTCCTTATTAAGATCATGTGTCTGATCTGGGATTCATAAATTATAGTTGTCATATTATAAGGAGTTGACAGCATATGTCCAATCAGATCTATAGATTCCATACACTTGCCTTTCTGACAGAATAAAATATGGCATGGTTTACACTCTTGATATGACTTTTGAGTTCTAAATGATCACATTCCTGATTCAGAAACTATCAGAGTGCCTTGCATACAGTGGGTACTCAATAAATAAATGTAATTGTCCCAAGTTTCCTTTACACTGGTTTTCCAGCCCAAAGGCCTCACTTAAGCTTGAAACTGTTATCACCCAATCACAGGGATTTGAGGTAATTGCTTTTCCCTCTCTAAAGTCAATGATGAGAAGCTCTTTTCTTGAACCCCAGCTCCCAGACCTGGACAATATTCCAGGTGTTCTCTTGGTCTTGAAGCTTGATTCCAAGGTCCTCAGGTTTCTATCTCCTCCTATTCCTGGCACTGACAACAGATCCTACCTATTCCTCAGAAGTGCTCCCTGCCTTCCTGTCTCTTTGCCTTTGTTCACAGTATTCCCTTGTTCTGGAATACCCCCTCCCCCATGTCTTGGCTTCTGACTGGCTGTTGTCTCAGATTTCTGAACCTTGCCTGAACCAGGTTCAGATGTAATTCCAGCCCCAGGCTCCAGTCCCTGCTCTTCAGACCAGTTGGGAGTACTTATTTCAGCCTACTAGGGTCTCCAACCTTGACCTGGCCCCTCAGATCTAGTGGATAGCTAGTGTGAGCCTGGTAAGGAGACAAAGAGCCCTGAGAGGTCACCACCAGTATGTCTATGTCAACTGGAGGCCTGGTTTCTAGCATGTGCTAGCAAATATATAACCTATTTACACATTCTGCCTTTTGTTTGAGTTCTTTCAACACAGCAGGTTCCCCAAAATGATTTCAGACAGAATAGAAAGAACCCTGACATCGTCAGTCCATGGCAAGACAGGCTTGTAAATAGGATTCTGGCTTTTTGTAAGGCTTAACTGCTTGTAGAGACATGCAGCTCCACAGCACACTGAGGCAGAGACTCATAGCCCATACAGGTAGAGGTAAGATGAGTATTGACATGGTTTGTGCACCTCTAGATAATATGATTCTATTTGAAAGGGAGACTCGTGATGAGAATCCTGTTGACTCCATCAAGGAGAGCAGTGATATGTTGTGTTAAAACGAGGGTCCCACTGGCTATTTAGAAAATGTAGTCAGTTGGACTGAACTATCCCAGCCCTTAGCATGTGCACTTTCTTCTTTTATTGTCTTCAGAAAATTGTTTGCTTCATATACGGGCAGACCTTGGGTTACGTCGGACTCGATGAATATCATTTGGTGGTTACATTGCCATTTCCCATTTATTTATTTTTAAAAAGTTCCGTCATTTCGACATATGTACATATGTGTTTTATGTATTTTTATTATTTATTTACTATAAGTAAAGGTTATGAATTGTTATATTTATTTTATTTTATTTTTTTACTGTTTCACTTCATTACTGCTGTGTATGTGCTCCATGTGAGAGATGTAGGTGCTGATGTAGGCGCTTATGTAGGTGGGCTCTGGACTTACAGTGAAAATCGTGTTATGTCGTGCCATAGGAATGGATCTCCAATGTAAACTGTATGTAACCCAAGGACCTACTGTATACTTCTGGAATATAAAAGAGTAAAGTGCTTCTCTGTTTGCCTGAAGTACATTTTCACCCCTGGTTAATGAAAGATAAGTCTAAGACCTCCTTCTTGCTACACTTGCACCTGCAGCTAGAAATGAAAGCTCTAGGTGGTTGGAACCCCAACTCTTCCTGCTAATGAGTCAGCTTAGCCCAGCATAGGGGCTCCTTTCCACTATTATGCCCTTGCACAAGCATATGTCTTTACTTGCCTGGATGCTTGTTATTTTGCAATTGCCTAACCTTGACCATCATCATCTCCCCTCCTCACCAACTGTCAACTCCCTGCAGTTCTCATTATAGTCCACACTTCTACAAATGCTACTTTGAATTACAAGAGTACATATAACGACTGTTTTCATTTCTATACAAATAGTTCTGCAAATAAAAAGAGGATTGCCGGTTGATTTTGTTTCCAACATGTTGGCATTTTTTTCAATAAAGTTAAATCTCACTTGTTAATGATGCATTACTCTATTGATTGAAAATACCCAGGGGGAGAGGGGCACAGCCTGTTTCCTAAAGCATCTCTTCTATAGTAAAGTGCAACCCAAATTGGATTACTTTATATAGCAAGGGCTTCAGCTCTTCTCAGACATCAGTGCCTCTGAGACAAGCCCCTACAATTTAAGTTACTGTTCTTAAGAAAGTTAAGATCCCTTTGAATAATCTGAGATGTGTGAAATAAGGTTAGTCACAGGATTTCCTGCCACCAGAACTCACAAACAAACTTTCCTCACTTCCTCTTTTTAAAGTTCAATTTAGGCTCCCTGATCTAGTTGCTTTTGTTTTAGTGGTTACAGTCTCCACCCTGTTACCAATGGTTAAAAGGGTTAACAGAAGTTCTTTCAATCTCTCTCTCTCTCCCCGCCTCCCTTTATATATATATCTCCTGCAGCCTCCTCCCAACTATACCTCCCCACATGACCTTCTTGAGGGAAGGAATTGTACACATGTGCATCCCCTAGAATTGTGTCAGACCCTCAATGTTTGTTGAACAAATGGTGACGAAACAAATGAATCAGATAAAGTCATTCCTTTCTGGTAAGGGGGTGGGAGAGGTATAAGAGGGTAAAGTGGTGATAGAAGGAGATTTAGCTTGGGGTAGTGAACACACAATGCAATACAGCTAATATATTATAGAAGTGTACAGTCTAATAAAATTAATAAATAAAATATCTAGCTGATAATTACTGATGAAATTGAAACAGTAATAATAATAATAATAATAATAATAATAATAATAATAATAATAAAACTTCTAGCAAACAAAAGCCCTGGAGCAGATGGCTTCACAGGGGAGTTTTACCAGTCATTCAAAGAAGAACTAAAACTTATCTTTCTTAGACTATTCCAAAAAATTCAAGAGGAAAAAACACTTCCAAGCTATGTCTATGAAGCCAACATTACCCTAATTCCAAAACCAGATAAAGCCACTACAAAGAAAGAGAATTACAGGACAATATCCCTATGAACATAGATGCTAAAATCCTCAACAAAATTCTAGCAAATCATATCCAGAATTACATTAGAAAAATCATACACCATGACCAGCTGGCATTTATTCTGGGGATGCAAGGCTGGTACAATATCTGCAAATCAACAAAGGTGATATAGCATATACACAAATTGAGAGACAAAAATATCATAATCATATCAATTGATGCAGAAAAGGCATTTAAGGCATTTGACAAAATCAAACAACTTTCCTGATTAAAAAAAAAAAACTCTCAGCAAAATGGGAAGAGAGATCATATCTCAACATAATAAAAGCCTTATATGATAAACCTATATCCAACATCATATTCAATGGGCAAAAACTAAAATCATTTCCTCTAAGAACAGGAATAGGGATGCCCACTTTCATCACCCCTGTTCAACATAGTATTGGAATTGCTAGCCATAGTGATCAGACAAGAAAAAGAAATAAAAGGTATCCAAATTGAAAAAGAAGTGAAATTGTCATTATTTGCAGATAACATGATATTGTACATAGAAAACCCCAAAGACTTCATGAAAAAAACTATTAAACTTAATAAATTAATTCAGCAAGGTAGCAGGATACAAAATTAACACCCAGAAGTCTATGGCTTTTTTGTACACCAATAATAAACTCAAAGAAATAGGAACTAAAAAAATCCTACTTACCATTGCTGCAACAACAAAAATAAGTTATCTAGGAATGAACTTATCCAAGGAGGTAAACTACCTGCACTCAGCAAATTACAGGACACTCAAAAAGGAGTTAGAGAAAGACATAAACAAAAGAAAGACTGTACCATGTTCATGGACTGGTAGAATCAACATCATTAAAATGTCCATACTACCTGAAGCAATCTATAGATTCAATGCAATCCTCATTAAAATGCCAACAGCATATTGCAAAGACCTAGAACAAACTCTCCAAAAATTCATCTGGAATAAAAAAAGACCACAAATAGCTGCAGCTATCTTGAGAAAGAAGAACAAAGTTGGAGGGATAACAGTAACAAATATCAAGCTATAGTACAAAATCACTGTCCTCAAAACTGCCTGGTACTGGCACAAAACAAACACATAGACAATAGAACAAAATAGAGAACCCAGAAATTAACCCAAGACATTATGCTCAATTAATATTTGACAAAGGAGGCCAGAGCATACAATGGAGTCAAGAAAGTCTCTTCAATAAATCATGTTGGGAAAATTGGACAGAAACCTGCAAAAAATGAAACTAGACTATCAAATTACACCTTTCCCAAAAATAAACTGAAAATAGATAAAGGACTTACATATAAGATGGGAAACCATAAAAATCTTAGAAGAATCCATAGGCAGCAAAATAGCAAACATATGTCATAGCGGTATCTTTACCAATACAGCTCCTAGAACAATGGAAACTAAGGAGAAAATAAACAAATGGGACTACATCAAAATAAAAAGCTTCTGTACAGCAAAAGAAACCATTAACAAAACAACATCAATCTTAACAATAGCTAAGATTTGGAAACAGTCTAAGTGTCCATTAGCAGATGAGTGGATTAGAAAAGAGTGGTACATCTACACAATGGAATACTACGCTGCTGTAAAAAAGAAGAAATTCCTACTGTTTGCAACATGTATTGAACTAGAGAGCATTATGCTAAGCGAAATAAGCCAGTTAGAGAAAGGTAAATATCACATGATCTCACTCATTTGTGGAATATAATGAACAACATAATCTGATGAATAAAAATATAACCAGAGACATAGAAGCATCAAAGAGACTGTCCAACCTATGAGGGGTAAGGTGAGGGGATAATAAATCAACCAAAGAACTTGAATGCATGCTTATGAGCATAACCAATGGATCTAGATATTAGGGGGGATGAGGGCATGTGCTGGGGGTGGAGAGCACCTAAGGAGAGGTCAATGGGGGCAAAATGAGACTCGTGTAATACATTAAATAATAAATAATTTAAATATATATATTAAAATAAAACAAAATATCTACTTCTACAGAGCTATAAAAAATAGAATCTAATGGTGGGAATTTCAGACCCTGAGGAATAGTTTTCCTCACTTTGACTTATCTCAGATTACTAAGATGCTATGTGTGATGGGGATGGAGGCTTCTTTATTTAGAATTACAGATTCCCCATTTTCACCATACTGTCCAGATTTTCCAGTAGCATTCTTCTCCTTCTATCTTGTCCACTGATGACCAGGACAACATGTAATTTATATTTATAACAAAATTTACCACTAATACAAAAAAAGGTCCAATCTAAGTATTATATATTAGTTAAGTTTTTCCCAGGTACAGTTCATGTCCCTCATTTTACACAGATGTAAGTCACAGATAGATTCCATTCAGGATCAATTTATTGGCATTCATTTTTAATCCACAGGCCTTTTATCAAAAGTGATAGGATTCTGGTTGGTTCACTTTACTCTCATCCCCAGTTTGGGGTGGAGCTATTTTCTTTGTTTCTCCTTCTGGTTTGCAGAGAAGTCAGGTTGTGTTTTGTTTAAACCTTAAATAATATTCATTTGCTTCTGATATAACCCATTTCTGTGTATGCAAGTCAGCACCTTCATCGTCACCACAATTGGTACATTCTGACTATCTGCTCTATGAATTTTGCTTTTTGTTTTTACCTCCTTTCCCCAGCCCACAGCACAGGTCTTGCTCTCTCCATGAACTTTTCTATGTACTTTACTGTTTTAGAAGGTCCTGCCTAGCATTACCCACTATCAAGCATCTAGGATCCTCTGCCTTGAATTCATTTTTTCCCTACTTAACTCTTCAGCTAATATTTCCCCAGCCTTTCTATCATAGCTTGCCTGCTCTGTCATTTTTCTTTAAGTGTCTCAATTAATTATTCATAACTACCAGCTGAGGGTCAACTTCACCTCCTTCCCCCATTCCTGATCTAGCTAAGGGATCTCCATGTGACCTAACTAAACAACTTAGTTTAAAGCAAAGACCATGGTGTATGCTTCTTAATGCTCCACACAGAAATAAGAACAGGACCTTACACATAGCCAATACTCAATAAAGATTTCTTGATTTGATATTCTTGGATAATATCCCCCATTTAGTGTTGTACAATGCATATTGGTCATATAAAAACAATTTAAATTTACTTCAAGTTTACTGGAAAAATACTTTAAAAAATGAATGCAACTATTTCCAATTCACTGAAGGGATGGTTGGACAGCGGGGTGGCAGGGAGGGCGTTCAGCATCATTTCTGGGGAAAGACATGTAGCTTCTCATTTAGCTTTCTGATAGTGAAGGGAAACATTTCTGTAGATTGTGCTATATCATTATAGAGAATA
Source organism: Antrozous pallidus (assembly GCA_027563665.1). NCBI lineage: Eukaryota > Metazoa > Chordata > Mammalia > Chiroptera > Vespertilionidae > Antrozous > Antrozous pallidus. The sequence goes on along the minus strand of CM050509.1, from coordinate 36,939,696 downwards.
CATGCTATAAACAAGAAAACCACTGGTATCACATTCTGTTTGATGTAAGGGGAGACTTGGTAGCGCTGGCTGGGAAAGGCAACCAAATGGGTAGCACCAAATATCCACAGTGATTTCTCCAAATTTTGGCTGGTAAAATAAAAAACAAGTGTGTTTCTTCTCAATAAAAATAATGGATATGTATTCCCTTAAAGAAGGTATTCCAAACCTGTCACATCTCAGCAGGTAGAATTCTGCCTCCTGATACTCATAGGAATTTAGTTTCAGTTTCTAAGTATTTTCCTTGAGTCAGTCTCCTGCATGGATAGTATTTCTCCCTAAATAATACCAAACACCTTCACTTTTAAAAAGGACTTTGGTTTATTAAGTATGATTTATAATGAGTACTATGTCAGCTGCTGGATGGCAAATATTCAATTGCTGCTGACCCTTCATAAAGAATCATCATTTCTAAAGAAAATAATTTCATATCTTCTGCAGACTTTCAGTCAGTACTACAATATCTCAATTATAAAATGTCTTATGTTGTTCCTTAACAAAATGAATTGTGTAATTCTCCCTTTTTCAGTAAGGCTTGGCCCTAGTACCTCCCTACATGTGATATATTTGTGCATATGATAATCAATCATTGCTTGTGAGTTTCATGTACTAAATATTTTTTACTTCCTCCTGTTCCAAATGTTTTGTTAGACAAAAAGGATGTGTATACATTTTATAGGACAAGTCTTTAACCCTTATCTCATAGTCTAGTGAGTCAGATGAACATACCAATCAACAATTACATGTAATGGATATAGACACTAGCGGGGATGAGGACATGTGCTGAGGGGGGCGGGGTGGGAGTTCCTGGGTAAATATCAATGGGGGGGAAAGGAGACATATGTAATATTTTAAGTAATAAAGAATTAAAACCATCATAATTACAACCAAATTTGTTTAGTGCCATACAGGAGTTTATATGAAGACTAACGGAAACATTCCATCAGACTATCTTACTGAAGACATCTCTTATAGGCTCCTCCTACATAGTAAGGTAGACAACAGGAGGAAGAAATTCTTGCAATCTCATGAAAAACACAAAAACAACAAAGGTCATGGAGGTTCAAGTTAAAGAAGGGAGCTTGTTCTAGCCAGAACATAGGGTATGCAAGAAAGAGACCAGGAAATGGATGAGGTATGGCATGCTAATGAATTAGGATTTTATTTGAAGGTATTGAGAAGACATTGATGGGATTTAAGAAAGTGACTGTCATGTTCAGATTTTTACTTTTAAATCGCCCCCTTTAATAGCAACATTAGAACAGATCATAAGATCATGAGCAGAACAGTGAAAAGATTATTGCAATAATCCAGAGGAGAAAAAAATGGTAGCCTAAGCTAGGGCCATGGGAGTGGAGGTGGGAACTTCAATAATGGATACATTTAAGCATTATAGAGGTAAAATAAATAGCATCTTATGACTAGTAGAAGAAAGAGTTTGAAGGAGAGTGAAACATAATAGGATCGAAGATTAGGTCTGAGGTCAACAACCTAGAATTTGGAGTTAAATCTGGAATGTTCATCACTCATCAGCTGAGGTTTGGGGCAAGCCTTTTCATCTCTGGAAACTCCGTTTCCTCACAGTAGAAGCATAAATAGCTATGGTTTGTTTAATAGATCTGTTGTAGGAATTAAATGAAATCATGTAGTCCCAGCCAGTTTGGCTCAGTGGATAGAGTGTTGGCCCACAGACTGAAGGGTCCCAGGTTCAATTCCAGTCAAGGGCATGTACCTTGGTTGCAGGCTTGAGGCAACCAACCAATGTTTCTTTATATCTGTCTCTCCCCTCTATTCTCTCTAAAAATCAATGGAAAAATAAAAATTATTTTTTAAAAATGTATACTAATAAAAAGGTAATATGCTAATTAGACCAGGAGACCTTCTGGGAGACCTGCCAGGCAAAGCCATGGTGGTGGGGATGAGGCAGAGCAGGCCAGCAAAGATGGGGTAGTTGGGGGTGAGCAGGCCAGCAGAAGGGGGCAGTTGGGGAGATCAGGTTGGCAGGAATGGGTTATTAGGGGTGATCAGACTAAAAGGTGGAGCAGTTGGGGGCAATCAGGCTGGAAGACAGAGTGGTTAGGGACGATCAGGCAGGCAGGCAGGTGAGCAGTTGGGATCCAGCAGTCCTGGATTGTGAGAGGGATGTCAGACTGCCCATTTAGGTTAATCCTACTGGGATTGGGCCTAAATAGGCAGTCAGACATCCATCGAGGGGTCCCAGATTGGAGAGGGTGCAGGCTGGGCTGAGGGACACCCCCTCCTGTGCACAAATTTTGTGCAGTGGGCAACTAGTGAATAAATAAAATCATGTATAAAAGTGTGCTTTACATGTTTCAAAGTGCTATATACAATTGTTAATTGTTATTCTTTTTACTTGAGAACACATTTCTTGACTTTAACAGAACCAAACCATGACATTCTTCCTTAAGACCAGATACTGGCACTATGTTTCTCCTAATTAAAGAAAATGTTGCTTGTGCAGGACAGGTATACAGAAGGGATTATTTAAGTCATAATGATGAATCAGGATGACAAGTCAATCAGCCCTCTCCCCTATGCTCCCAAACAGGAAATGGCAGTCAGGAGTTATTGTATAGATGACACTCAATAGCCATACTTTTAACATTCCATCATACCTACTGTTTTGGCCTGCTTTCAGTCACATAAGTAAGGAATCACTATTTATATCCTAAAAAGAGCAACAGTTATAACTTGGCAATTTGAGATTGTTTATCTCAGCTAATCGGCTATCTCAGAACAGGTAAAATGTCCCCAGGCTCGAGGAGAATGCAAAAACAAATGTTATTTTCTCCGAATTATCAAAAGTCTACATTAAATAATAATAAACATGACCTGTGAATAGTGAGGTCTTTCCCCAAAACTCTTATCTTTATAAGGAGTTGTACCTCCATTTTCTTCCTCTAATTTATTTTTGGAAAGGAAACTGCATGTATTTTTTACAAGCTAACTAGACATTATACCTATTTCTAGGTGAATAGGTAATGTTTGCTCTTGCTTCCAGCTTTGTATCATCTGCTTACTTTCTACATTGCTCTGAGTTCTCATGGTACTAATTCAGTTATCAACTATACACATTTGATTAGACCTCATATTTCCAAAATATGGCTTTTGGGTCTCTGTTGGGATACAAGGATCCTTCTCTCTTTGTGCATTTTTTGGGCTTATTTCTTATGCTATTTTAACCATATTTATTTATTTCCAGAATCAAATAAATTAGCCAGATTTTTTTTTATTTTGAAGTGCCATAAATCTAGCTCCACTAAGGTAGTATTTCATATATATATATATATATATATATATATATATATATATATATATTACCCTTTTATTAGAATATTACCCTTTTATTAGAATACTAGAGGTCCAGTGCATGAAATTCATGCACAGAGGGGTGTGTCCATCAGCCCAATCTGCACCCTCTCCAATATGGAACCCCTCGAGGGATGTCTAACTGCCTATTTAGGCCCAATCCCAGCCTAAATGGGCATTCAGACACCCCTCTCACAATTCAGGACTGCTGGCTCCCAACTGCTCACTTGCCTGCCTTCTTGATTTCCCCTAACCACTTCTGCCTGCCAGCCTGACCACCCCCTAACTACACCCTGCCAGCCTAATTGATGCCTAACTGCTCCCCTGCCAGCCTGTTTGCCCCAAACTGCCCTCCCCTGGAGGCCTGGTCACCCCTAACTGAACTCTACTGCAGGCCTGGTCCCCCCAACTGTTCACCCCTGCAGGTTTGGGTTCCCCCCAACTGCCCTTCACTGCAGGCCCAGTCGCCCCCAACTTCCCTCCTCTGCCAACCTCGCCACCCCTAACTGCCCTCCTCTGCCAGCCTGGCCACCTCTAACTGCCCTTTCTTGCAGGCCTACTCCCTCCCAACTGCCCTTCCCTGCTGGACTGATTGCCTACAACTGTCCTCCCTTGTAGGCCTAGAACCTCCTAATGGCCCTCCTCTGCTGGCCATCTTTTGGTGGCCATCTTGTGTCCACATGGGGGCAGGATCCTTGACCACATGGGGGCAGCCATCTTGTGTATTGGAGTGATTGTCAATCTTCATATTACTTTTTTATTAGATAGAATAGAGGCCTGGTGCACAGGTGGGGACCAGCTGGTTTGCCCTGAAGGGTGTCCTGGATCAGGGTGGGGGTTCCCTTGGTGTTTAGTACAGCCTGGGTAAAGGACCTGTGGTGGTTTGCAAGCTGTCCATGCCCCCCCAGCAACCCAAGCAGAGGCCCTGGTATCTGGTATTTATCTGTCTTCTATAATTGCAACTTTGTAGCCTTGAGTGGAAACCTGGGCCTCCCAGGGTATGTGGAAAGCTTGGCTTCCTCCATTGCTAGGGAAACCTAAGCCTCTTGCTTGCTCTGTGGTTGCAGTCATTTTGGCTAGGTTAATTTGCATACACACTCCTGATTGGCTGGTGGGCGGGCGTGGTTTGTGGGTGTGGCAGAGTGATGGTTAATTTGAATATTACTCTTTTATTAGATAGTATATATACTAGAGGCCTGATGCATGAAATTTGGGGATCCAGCCTAAACCAGCAGTTGGATATCCATCTCACAATCCTGGATCGCTGGCTCCTAACCACACACCTGCCTGCCTGCCTGATCACCCTTAGCTGGCCCCCTGCCAGCCTGATCATCCCTAATCACCTCTGCCTGCCAGCCTGATCATTTCTAACTGCCCCCCCTGCCGGCCTGATCACCCCTAACTTCCCCCCTGCTAACCTGATCACTCCCAACTGACTCTGCCTGTCAGCATGATTGTTCCCAACTGCCCCCCACTGGCCTGTTCACTCGTAACTGCCCCCCTGCCGGCCTGGTTGCCCCCAACTGCCCTCCCAGCAACCTGGTCACCCCCAACTACACCACCTGCCAGCCTGGTCGCCCCTCACTGCCTCCCTTACCAGCCTGGTTGCCTCATGCAGCCTGCTGTTTGGTCATTTGGTCATCTCTCACTATGCCCCCTGCCAGCCTCGTTGCCACACAAAGCCTGTTCGGTCGTCCATCCCGTTGTTTCAGTCATGAGGGCCCCTGGGGGGGTGTATATGTGTGTGTGTGTGTGTGTGTGTGTGTGTGTGTGTGTGTGTGTGTGTGTATATATATATATATATATATATATATATATATATATATATATATTATTGAAGAGTTACTATTATATTTGATTTTTCAAGTAAAAGGAATAGAGTCATGATGGAGACTTATCCATATTCTATTACTGATGTTCCATTGGGACCTACAATTGTAAAATAGCTGGCTGAGGTTAAGGTTACAGACTATGTCCATGAAACTGAATGAGATTAACTTAAGCAAATGGGAATTGAAGCATAACTTCAGCCTCAGTATTTGTATGTTTGAAATAACTAAGGTTAACCAACATCTGAACAGATTTAACAAATTCATTCTTTGAAACTAAAATTTTGAATTTTCTTTAAGAGTAACTAATATACTCAGTCAAATAAATACAGTACACATTTAATTTTAATATACAAACCTCATACTATGTATAATTCATTATATATATATATTATTATCTCTACTCAAATATAGAGATAAAATATCATAGGGTTATTTTTAAAATTATATAATAGTTGTGAAAACACTCTAAAGCATAATATAGACATAGCATAGTAGATTGAAAGTATTGGCACGATTAGAATAGTCTATCTTCTAGAAAACCAGAATCATGTATATAATAACAGTCAGAAACATGCATGAGAATAAAATGTATTAAAAAGAAGAGTAACTTGATTAGATCTGTTTTTTTTAGAAAGTTTACTTTGACAGAAGTATGGAGAATGTATTGGCAAGAGATGGGGCGTGTGCACGAATGGGAGCAGGAGAAAAATAGAAACTGACTGCAGTAGACCAATTATTAGGGTGTTATTACATATAGCTCAGGACAGAGATGATCAACTCAAGTGTTATTATAGAGGGTAGAATTAATAAGTCTTTGAATGCAATGGATGGATAGGCTGTTAGAAGGAGGTGGATACAAAGGAGTGGAAAAAAGAAATAGCAATTCTTCACATCTGAAAAGTTAGAACTACTAAATAGTATAGACAATAAACCATCCTTTTCTTCTTTATGTACTTCAGTCAAACAAAAATTCAGTTGGCTCTTCTATATAAAATAATTGGGCAAGCATTTCCCCCTTTTTATTTATTTTCTGCTCTCTCTGAGAGTAGTAGCAAGGAGCCACAAATCTCAAGTCTGAGTCCTGCTCCAAGGGATTGATTGATTTTGCAGTGGTACCTTCTATGAGAGCCTGTGTAAAAGTCCCAGGGCTTGGGTTGGTCCCAGTGGGGCACTCATCCAAGGATGCCAATAGTTGTATAGCCAAGCGGGGAATCAGATTATTGGCCAAAGAAGACTGTAAAAGTTCAAGTTTGAGAAGTAGCACCAAGTGTCAAGTCCAAGGGCGAGGCAAAGTGATAAGAGGAAAAATGAGTCACAAGGACAGAAATTAGAACAGACTGAGGATGAGTTAGAAATGCATATGAGATAAGCTGGGTTGAATGGTTCAGGCCAGAAGCCATGAATTATGAAAAAAATGTGGGAGGCCTGTTTTTATTCAGTGTGGGCAGGTTGGTACAGGCAAATACCTGATAGCTTAAAGGCACTGAACAGGCCCAGACAACTTATATGGAATTCCTGATCCAAAGTATCTCTGCCTCAAGAGCTGAAACTTACATTCTTCTAATTATAGCAGGATTTTCTATTTGTATTCAGTTTCCTAAGATTTTCAGTAGAAATATATGTTCTCAACAAGTAAGATCACAAGTTCTTTCACCCCCTTCAAATTCATGAAATACATGATTTCTAATCCAGAAGTCTAAATCCAAGGCTATCTATCTTTCTCATTCTATTGGGTTACTATTATCAAAGACAAACACTCTTTAAACACAGACTGCTTCATTAACTGTATTTAACAGGTAGCAAAGGCTTAGTTACTGACAACTGCCAGGCGCTGACTTGGAACATAGCCACTGGCTTTCAAATTTGCTGTAACATGATACAGAGCACAGAGCACATATTTTACTTCAAGAGAGATGTCCAATTTCATTAAAATTTCTGCTCAGGCTGCCATATCCTGTGCATGCTGCACTAGGCTCTCTAAGAAGTTTATATTGGCCTTATCGTTAAAAAATTTTAAAACAAAGGAGTAGGAAAAATACAGAAAGAAAATACAGTGACTCTTTCCCAACCCCCCAAATACAGCATTAGTTATAATAGAGATAAAGAGCTTAAGAAAAGGTTTATGAGGAAAAATTCAACCTGGGAAAGGTTCAGTCATCACAGCTACTTCTGCTCCTCTCCCAGCTGAGTTTTTATTTTTGTTCTGCTCTAAGGTTTCTCCCAGCCTTTTACCTAGGGCATTCATTGCCACAACCATCCCTGGTTTCCAGCAGTCCTAACTTTCCTGGACCACTTATGGATTGTCCTAATAGAATAGGGTCGGTGTTTTCTTAAGAGGATTGTTACTAAGAAAGAAAAAGAAAACAAAAGCAAGGATATTGTTGCCTAAAACTGGAAAAGATTTTTTATTTTATGACAATGTTTCTCAAAGTGAGCTCCTAAGATCAGTGGTATCAGCAATATCAGAGAACTCATGAGGAATACAATTTCTTAGGCCTCATCCAAGACTTTCTGAATCAGACACTCTGAAAGTGAGGCCCAGACATCTATCATTTAACAAGCCTTTAAGATTGAGGAGTACAGATTGGTAGTTACAAAATAGTCTTGGGGATGTAAAGTACAGCATAGGGAATAAAGTCAATAATCTACATATATAAAAGGCTAAGTGATCAACTGTCCATCCATCTGACCATCTAACTGACTGACCAGCTGGTACATATGACACACACTGGCAATGTAAAAATAAACATTGACTTGCACATGTGCCATACATATAAAGCTCTTGCTGGTGCCAATCACATGCCTGTTTTAATTTTATAATACTGTGTTATATACACTATTTTGACATGTAATTTTTTGCAGTAACATAATTACTGCACAGATCGTTCTAATTAATTTTCTTTCAATGTGCACAAATCCATACAATGGTCACTAGTATGGTAATAATGATGCATGGTGCCAGTTGGGTATTTGAAATATCAGTGGGAACAGGTTGTAAAGTATATAATTGTCTAACCACTATGCTATACACCTGAAACTAATACAAAATAATATGAAATGTAAACTATAATTTAAAAAAACTGAAAAAAGTTAAATGTAAAAAACAAACAACCTTTTCAGATGATTCTAAAATAGGCTCAAGTTTGAAAACCACTTTTCTAAGGAAACTGCAACCTATCCCTGAGTAGTGTTAACTGGTCTTACCTGCAGAACACACAGCCTACTCTTTTTCTCCTTGTGCCTATCATGGTTTTCCTATGGCCTGGTCACTACTGGCTAACTCTATATTTGGTCCAGTTACTCCATGTTTTGGGCTAGCAGGTGCACCAAGTATTACTACTAATAATCACTTCAGGAACTTCCACATTTTTTCCTGTTTCTCATATGCTCTGCACTGTACTAAGCACATTACTTAATTCTTACAACAGCTTTATAAGGTAGGCATCATTATCTGCATCTTCCAAATGAGGAAAGTAAGTAACTCAAGGGATGCCAGGTAATAAGAGGCAGTGAAAGGATTTATAACTAGTGTCTGTGACTTCAAAGCCCATACCCATAATCTTGGTTTCATACTATCTCTACATAGTCACATAGCTCTCATTGTCTGGGTAGCTTCTGTCATCACATGTCAACTCACTATCCTGGTGTTCTCACTCCTCTTCTTTCTTATGCATGGGCCTTTTCGCATATTATCTCAAGACAAGTTACTTAACCTCATGGAGTTTCAGTTCCCTTGTCTGTAAAATGGAAAAATAATTCTTACCTCATAGAGTGGCTGTGAGGGTCAAGTAGGTAAATTTATGTGAAAGTGTTATCCATTTTAATAGAAATGAAAGGTATTATGTATCATTGTTCTACAGATGAGAAAACTTAAGGTCAGTGTGGTTACCTGACTTAGACAAAAACTGTTGCCTTTCCACCTCTTATTTGAGGCTATGTGGAAGCTTCTGCTCCCAAAATAATGCTACTTGCAACTAGAAACAACATTTAGTAAGTATTCTCTATTAAGATAAAAAACAGTCTCAGGCCAGGGTTTAAAATGAGCAGAAGACAAATATCCTATTTAATAAAAGAGCAATATGCAAATTGGCTGTACCTCTACCACACCCACCTGCCACACCCACCAGCCAATCAGGAGAGAGCATGCAAATTAACCTGAACCAAGATGGCTGTGGCCACTGAGAGCAGGATGGAGGCTTGGGTTTCCCGACGATGGAGAAAGCCAAGCTTTCCGCACACCCAGACCAGCCCAGGACACTACTCAATGCTACAATGTTTCAATTATAGAACATAAAAATCCCAACAGAAATGGCTGCCGCCACAGAGCGAGAAAGAGGCTTGGCTCTGCTCCAGGCTAAAAAGTTTCAATTGTAGAAGATAAATAAATCCCAGATCCAAGGGACTCTGCTTGGGTTGCCAGGGAGTAGCTGGCCTGAAAACCATCACCCCAAGGGAACCCCCAAGGGAACCCCCACCCTAATCCGGTACACCCTTCAGGGCAAACTAGCTGGCCCCCACCCATGCACCAGGCCTCTATCTTATCTAATAAAAGAGTAATATGCAAATTGACCATCACTCCAACACACAAGATGGCTGCCCCCATGTGGACACAAGATGGCCACCACAAGATGGCCAGCAGAGGAGGGCAGTTGGGAGAGACCAGGCCTGCAAGGAAGGGCAGTTGTGGGTGATCAGGCCAGCAGGGGAGGGCAGTTAGAGGTGACCAAGCCAGCAGAGGAGGGAAGTTGGGGGTGACCGAGCCTGCAAGGAAGGGCAGTTGTGGGGACTCAGGCCTGCAGGGGAGGGCAGTTAGGGATGACCAGGCCTGTAGGGGAGGGTAGTTAGGAGTGACCAGGCCTGCAGGGTAAGGCAGTTAGAGGCAAACAGTCTGGCAGAGGAATGATTAGGCATCAATCGGGCTGGCAGGGGAATGTTTAGGGAGTGATCAGGCTGGCAGACAGAAGGGATTAGGGGCAATCAAGAAGGCAGGAAAGCGAGCAGTTGGGAGCCGCAGTCCTGAATTGTGAAAGGGATTTCCGACTGCCCATTTAGGCCCGGACATCCCTTGAGGGGTCCCAGATTGGAGAGGGTGCAGGCTGGGCTGAGGGTGGCCCCCTACCCCCATCCACCTATTTCGTGCCCCGGGCCTCTAGTGTTTTAAATAAAAGAGGTAAGAATGGCTTCGCAAACCAGGGTCTCTCTGTGGGAGTACTGGCTTAGCCACTAGTTAATGAAACAGACTTTGGGCAGCCAGAGAAGGGTCATGGGGAGGGGACACAGACAGCAGAGACTCTGTGCTTTGAGAAATAGAAGAGCTCAAAGGATTGGGCAGCTTCACCATTCTGCTTATGGCCCAATTATCTATATTGTCACTGAAATCCACATTTAATCCTATTTATCTTTTCAAACGATTTAAAAATTGTATCATACTATACTTCAGAACAATCCTGTGGTTTCCTTTGTTTCCTTTTCCTTCCTCTATTTCTTAGGTTCCAAAATTTTTAATTTTTCTTTTCATACTTCCTTCCCAATAATAAGGTTAGCTCTCTGTCAACTAGATGTTCACTCCTAGCCTTTCTTTCCTTCTCTGTTTATTTTTCATGATGTGCTCAGAGCACTGATAGTGTTCCAATAAGGTAAAGGTAACTGAGCCATGGGAGGATAGTAGGACATTTTGTGGAAACAAGCAGTATTGCACCAACAAAACAGAAGAATCCCCAAGTAACACTGGATGAGTCTGTCCTTGGGTTTTGTGTGGATTGATATGTCAGTTTTCATGGGAGGGGTTTTTTACACCGGGGTACTGTTTTAAGCTACTCTCCCACTTTTCCTTGTATGAAATGTATTTTCTCTGTAACATAATTTATTAAAGAAATATGGGCTTGAAATAACCCAAAATAAATGCTGACTGGAATATAGTTGTTAAAGGAAAAACCCCCTACATGCTCTCTTTATGGCAATTCATTCTTCTGAAAGTATTTTTTTAAAGTTTCCATTTCTAATGAAAAAAAAACTTTGCTTTAAATAAGATTCTGTGTAATTTAGCTATCAATTAAAACAGATCTAGGCAGAATATAAGTTTCATCTTGAAATATCCACAAGGAATTCACATTCTATTCCACTAGTTACGTCAAATTGTAAAAAGAAAAGCCACACTTGGGCAAATTTCTGATCCATCTAGCTCAGAATTTTTTAGGAGGTTCAGGGATATGTTGGCAAGTAGGAGTGGGGAGAGTGTGATTATCTTTTTAGCAACAGCTTCAAAGTTTAAATACAATTTACAAGACTTTCTTCATAAGCTATCTCGGTTTTATCTTCTACAAATATAGTTTCTAAATCCTTGATTCTCTTCTCAACTTGTACTGTTGCTTGAGGTGGCGAGTTCCCTAGATTTACTGACCACTTGTAAAGTCTCACTTCCTTTTGTTTATCTTGGATTTTACTCTTTTGAGTTGAGTTTGAAATTCTGTGCTGAGCTCTAGCCAATAAATAAATATACCCTTCATGATGCTTTTATAATGAGCAAAATAGTGATACCTACCTCATAGGGTTAATAAATATTGAATAATTTAATACATGTCAAGTGCTTAGACCCATGCCAGACACAGATTGAGTAGTAAATAAGTGGCAATTATCAGTAGTACTAGTATTATTATGAACTTTGGCCATTGGCTCTATTTTCATGCTTTTGGGTTAAAGGATCCTAATACTTTGATTCTGTCTTAGTATAGTGCATTCTAATTCTTTCATTCATGCTGCCCATCTCTATACCACCTTGAGCTCTATTATGCCTTCCTTGTTTTATGGTCTCCTGTGTTAAACATTATGTTTAGATATGACTGCTACAGGTTTTAATATTTTTCAAAACTAGGATAATGTTTTATTATCTTTCTAGTCTGTTTTCTATTTATGTATAGCATTTTGTTGACCTTTCCAGCCAAAATGGCACAGAGAGTTGAAATTGTTTCAGAAATATCTATAACTCCTATATCTCTTTCTAGAGCCATAAGTAACACCAGATATTATTTGTATTGTATAGTTAGGATTTTTTTATTGTAAATGCTTTGCTTTGCTAAGACAATCTACTTACTGTTCCTTTTCCCCCATTTCCTTGATTTTCAGAGATTTTCTTCCCATTTATCCTACAACAGCTTGGCATTTCTTTACTGAGAATAGCTTAGTGCCAGCAACAAACACAGAAATACCACTTTGTATACCTTATTTTACACCACCTATAATACTTAAATAAACATAGGACTATGGGAATCTTAATGTAAACACTTCTCCATTCAGAGAGGCACCCACTTTTCCTATCTTCTATTTCATTCTGTAAGTTGGCTCACCTTTCATGACATGTTTCCCCAAATCCCATAATGATTCCTTTAACAACAAAAAATGTCAACAGTTTGGAAGCTTGCCAAAGGCATTTTTAAAAGTCTACGCAAATTCTATCCCCTGGTTCTTCCTTGTCCATATGTTATTTACTCTCTTGAGGAGCACTAACAGATTTAGTCAGACATGATTTTCCCTCACATAAACCCTACTGCCTTTCTTCTGAAAGGTCAGGTTTTACTGTGACTCTAGATATATTATTTGGCTATAAAAAGATGGTTCAGATATTTCCACATTTTACTTTTTAAGAAAATTTTCACATAATCATTAAATGTCAGTGCTGGAAAGAACCTTAGAGTTGACCTAATTCTCTTCACTTTATAACAAAGAAACTGAGGCTTAAAAAGTCTTAAGCCAAAGTCATTTTTTAAATTTTTATTAGTCTTTTAATTATTATTCTGGAATGTGCAAAAACATTTGGGCATATGTTTTCTGTGGTGTTTCAAATTCAATGTATTTGTCTTAGCATAGAATGTGCAATAGATATGATTGATGGAAGCAAAATGTTTTCAAGAACACAATCAATTTTTTAAACAGGCTTGTTACACTTATTGTCATACTTTAGCTCCCAAGTTTGCTTTTTATTTTGTTGTTCTTGTTAAGAATTCTACCCCAAAACATATCTGCTTTCTTGTTATTGTTAAAATCATATTGTTAAGCTTATATTGTGTACCAGGCACTGTTCTGAGCATTATGACATAGATCCTCATTTAAACTTCAAAAGTAGCAATATGAATTCACAATGTTTGAAGACAAGGAAGTGGATACATTTAGGTTGGAGGAGGTAGTGACTGGATAAGGGTATTAAGATGACTTCTGGAGTACAGGTAGTGTTCTACTTCTTGGTGACAGATTCATGAGTGTGTTAACTTAGTGAAAATTCACTCAGTTATGATTTGTAAACCTTTCTGTATGCCATACTTCAATAAAAGTTTAAAGAAAAATAAGTTAAGCCCATAAATAAACTTGATTAGGTAGATATTTTTATTAGCTATATTTGACAGATGAGGAAACTGAGGTACAGATAAACTAAATACCTTGCTGAAGATCATAGAGTTAATATGTAGACAAAACTGGCATTTGAACTTAGTCTGGCTCAGCATCCATGTTCTTAATTAGCACGCTATATACCACCTCTCAGAATTGATTTTTTTCAATAACAAGATTAATTTGTTTTCTAACCTTATGATAGCTTTGACTTTGACCCTAACTACACCTACTTTTGTATTAACCACTAGAGTAAATTACAATAAATTAAAACGTATAGACATATCATACTGCTCGGGAGGTATCCATTAGTCTTTACTTTTTTCAATATTCCACATATGGATAATGAATCACTCTATGCTCCATTCTTTATAATCACACTTCCTGGGTTCAAATCCTGGCTCCACCCCTTAATAACCATATCACTTTGGTTGGCTTGTACGGTTGTCAGATTTAGCAAATAAAAATACAGGAGATAACTAATAGATAAATTCAGATAAATAATATTTTTCTATATAAATATATCTCATGTAGAATTATTTATCACTTATCTAAAATTCAAATTTAACTGGGCATCTTATATTTTATCCCTACCTTAATTTCTCTGTGCCTCATTTTGGTCAACTGTAAAATGAGAGTGACATTATGATAGTAGTAACAAGCTCATGGAGTTCTGGTGAAGATTACATGGGAATATATGTAAATTGCAGCCATTCTGAACACAGAATAAGCATTATGTAAATGATAACTCTTATAATTAGCTAATCCCTCTATTTACATTAATATGAGTTTGGTCTGGGTTTCTGCTTTAAAAAGGACAATTAAATAATTACTTTATACCTCATTTACTATGTGCAGAACCAAAGTAGGAGAGTAATACTGAAGTGAATTGTTATGTATATTCACATAGAATACCTTATGGTTTTATTATGAACATGTTCAATAACCAGCACTTTATGACCCAGAAAGTTTCTTCCGTTATTATTCATAGAAATGACCTTTCCATACAGCAATAACCTTTTATGCTTTGAGAGTCTGAAAAAAATAAGAAAATATATTTTATATTTATTTTATTAACTAAATCTATCCTTTACAACATAGTAAGCACTCATTTCTCTATATTTGCATAGCAAGAATCTTTATATTGACAACACGCAAAAATAACATTAAAATTTAAGAGCTGGTATATTTCCGTTTCTTGTAACACCTTAGAAAAACCCAAACACATAATAAAAATGCATTGTACAAATATTTAAAATACAATCTATTTGTATCTGCTTTCATGATCTCAGATTGTAAATGTATACCACTATTTTCACAATTTATATGAAAGCATGATTTATCTATGTTAATTTCAAGTTGGCATTTAGCCATTTTAATGCTTACCTTCACATATGGTAAACTATAGGATATGTGAAGTTTCATAAAAAGTCAATAGCACAGAAAGAATGGAAGAAACAGAAAAGCATGAATGATTCTAAAAAATTAGAGAAATGTTAGCTAAAGTTGCTGTACACTTTCACAGCAGGCAAATATGGCTTTGCCAGTAATCTGTGCTTTATATTGCAATAAATTGTTCCTATTTTTTCCAAGTGGAAGACACTAACTTGGCTTCATGAAAACAGGCATGCATGTCATCTCCCACCTCATTTTCTTTTGACTGTAGGAGGGGAAATATAATACAAATTGTTCTGTTGCACAATGATCCATTTTACAGTTGCATGCAATGAAACCATCCCAGAAAACCTGGCAAGATAGAATTAGATCTTTTCACATATTTTTATCCTTTATTCAATGCCTTCCTTTACTGTCATCATCATGCATGCAAAGGGTAGTCTAAATAAATATACAGAACACAACAGGAATATTTAGTAATACTATCTTATAGACATGAGACCAACAATTATTACTTTGAAAAAACGGTAGGCTCTCTGCAGATAGGTATGATGTCAGTGGGCACAGGCAGCATTTGATTGGACCAAAACATTGGACAATTATTCAAAAAGTGATATTTTAAATAGGAAGTGAATGTTTCTACTTGGTTTCTATTTTTGTATTCTTTATTGACACCTTGCTATGAGGTTTCAAAGGATTTCTATCCACAATTCTCAAATCTATGTTTGCAAACTGACTTCTGATATTTTCTATTTTTCTGGAGATCATAACTTAGATTTCATCACTTAGGCATCTCAAACTCAGTGTACCCACATTTAACTCCTTATCTTTCCCCAAATCAGGTCCTCCTATATTCCCTGGTTTAGTTCTAGGCATCAACACTTACTCATTTCCCTAAATTAGATGTCTCTGGCATTTTAAACCTCTTCCTTTGATACTGTCCACATCCAATCTATTGAATGTTGTTGATTCCACCTCCAAATTATTTCTAAATTTTCTCCATTCCTCTTTATTCTCATAGCCATTCATTTAGTTCAGTCATTCTCCTGTACTTCTACAATGACCTACTAATGGCCTCTGCTTCTAGTCTTTTCCATATCCAATCTATGCACAAACTAGAGGTTTTTTTTGTTTGCTTCCTTCCTTCCTTCCTTCCTTCCTTCCTTCCTTCCTTCCTTCCTTCCTTCCTTCCTTCCTTCCTTTCTTCTTTCGTTTTAAATACAAATCTGGAGCAAATTCCCCACTTCCTTAAAACCATTCAGTACTCCTAGGAGCCTACAGTATTAAGTCTAAAGTCTTTAGCATGACATACAATGCTCACAATCTTCTCCTTTCAAACTTTTCTCCTTCCAAACTCATTGCTGATGGATGCCTCATGTACTTTGTTTCTGCCTGTTAAACTAAAAATCCAGTCCTGAAAGAAAACTGTCATTTCTCTAAGTTAGAGGTTCATAACTAAGAGGACACATTATAATCACCTGGGAGTTGTTGTTTATTCAATCTCAGACCTACAAAATCGGAATTTATAAAAATGCAGCACAGTATCTGTATTTTAATCAGGTCATCAGGTAATGCACGATTCACATGCCTGGTTTAGGCATTTGTTCATGATGTTTGTTCTATCTGGAATTCCCTCTCTTCTTTACTCTCTCCCCATTTCTCTACTTGGCTACCTCCTACTCATTTTCAAGGCTTAGCTCAAACATCACTTCCTTTCTAAAGCTTTCCAGGATCTACACAGGTAAAATGAATTTCTCTCTTGTGCCTTTTGCTATAGCATTTTTTTATATATTACTACTACTACAATCATGTATCATTTCTTTAAAACATATTTTTATTGATTTCAGAGAGCAAGGGAGAGGGAGAGATAGAAACATCAATGATGAGAGAAAATCATGGCTCATCTGCCTCCTGCACGCCCCCCTCCCCAATGGGGAATGAGCCCACAACCTAGGCATATGCCCTGATTGGGAATTGAACCATGACCTCCTGGTTTATATGTCGATGCTCAACCACTAAGGCTAATCATCTATCATTTTTAGTGCTCCCTATTTTTTATTGTGTTCTATGAGAAAGCAAATTCCTGTGTTTATTTGTATTATCAGACCTTATAGCACAGTTCCTGGCACTGTGCTCAAGAAATATGTGAGAAGGAAAACAAGGGAGGAGAAAAGAAAGGAAAAAGGGAAATGCAGTGTGGCCTAGATTGGCTCTGGGGTCCAAGTGAAAATATGAAAAGACATTCTGTCTTCTATTTCTCAGCAAAAATCCTGTTACCATCTATAGGTGGATCCTGTGGTGGTTCCCATGGTATAGCATATTAAATTTTAACTAATCTCAAAATATCTATTTAACACGGGAGGGGAGAAGGGGAGAATGAGCAGGGTGGAAGCTTTGCTTGTCTACAATGTTGAGTTTTGCCCCAGAAACTTCTGGTAGTCCCTGATAACAGTCTTGCAAGGGGTGCCTGTTATTCCCCTGCTCTGTTCATGTTTTTTTGAGTACAGCAATAATATAACTATGAGAGCTTTTACCACAGTGACAGAACTTCAGCAAGCAAGTTGAAGGGTGGTAATTTTACACAACTGCCTTTCTTAGAGGTCCTGACAACAACTTCCTTTTCCTCAGTGTGAGCTGATGGCATAGTCACTTCCTATTTGGTCTCAACTGCCAGTTTTTTTTTCCTGTTTTTAACTGCCACCTTTGACTAGAACTGTTTTCTTGAGAAGCCTACAAATTAAAGAACAAGTGGTCAATTCAAAACATTTTAAAAAGTTAATTCAGAGGGGAAAATATTACCCAAATTGTTTGCTTAGCATCACTTCATGGAAGCACATGAAAGGTTCTCCTGTGACTAAAAACTACACACTGAAGAGCACAAAGAAGTTACCTGACTTTATTACAAAGAGTCCAGTCACCGAAAGACTGTTCTAAGAAACTCCCTAGTCTCTTCATGTTCCTTCTAAGCAACACAAAATATCATTATAGGATGACTGGTTTAGCAGACAGTGGTTTTTTCACCACTGAAGCAACTATGAATACATTTAGGCTTTCACCTTGGTACCATGGCATTTTAAAGATCAACAGTGCAACCCTGTGAGAGTTTAGGCAAGCAGAAAACTGAAACCAGGAAGATTCTCTTTAACATTGCATCTTTTGACTCCTACCTCTACATCTGAATGAAATTGTCTGGACCATGTTTTCCTCTCTCAGTGTTGTAACCAATTGGTAAAGGCAAGAAATTATGAGCTCCTCAAATTTTGGGGTTACTAAATGCAAATATTTCAGAGTGAGTAAGCATATATGTAAAGAAATGTTATGAGCAGGAAACCACCTAAGCAGCATCTGCTTCCCCCCCCACCTCCTCTGTTGCTCTATTTATCTCAGTAACATCAGGAAGTAAAGCTAGCAAGAAAAATTTTGTTCTAATTTTTTTTTGTTTTACATGATACTATGGTACTGTGCAATCTCAAAAAGGTGCAAGATTACTCAGGAGAAGCAATCACATAGGTTTAATGCTCCTTCAAGAGTCAATTCAATAGGTTTTCCCTGGGGATGCTTTGCTAGAACAATAGCAACATCTGGTTTCCAATTTGATACCCACAGAGAGTAAAGAGGAAATCTGAGCTATCAAACATGCTGTTAAATTTAAAAAGAAAAAGGATAAAAGGGATTCTTGAATGTTGTCCTTCCAAATGTTAGTAGAGTCCAGTAACTTTAATGAAAATATTCTTATCACTGGATCATGAGCTTCTAGAATTACTCAGATAAGTTTCTTTAGTTTTAAATAAACAGATAATTAAAAGAAATCCAGATGACTGTATTAATTTGCCCTTAAACTTCATACATTTATATAATTTATACACTCAAAGTAGTTATTAGGCTCAAAATATGAAAGTCTAAAATGTGAAAACCCATTTGTAAATTTTTAAAGTGGAATAAGAATTCAAATTTATCTCAATGAGGTATTACATTTTAATCTTCCTTGATAATGCCTGGTACATTAGAATATGCTCCATGATTAAACAGTTTTTAAACAAACCATTATATTTTCTTAAAGTTAAAGTTATTTTCTGTTCAATATTAGTTTTCACTAAGTAGTATTCACTCTTTGGGGCAGGTGATCTATAATTTAATACAAAAGTAATATAAAAATACTGCTTTGTTTCCAGTACCCCCTTGATGCAGCCCAATATCTTGTGGGATTTGTAGTTGTTTTGGAAGAGGAACAGCCACCGCATTGAACTGAAATCCTCAGGGAACAGTGATCCCTAAGTCTGTTTCTTAGGGACCCCTAATTTAAAGAGTGTGGAACATGGATTTTCAAATCTTGGCACCATTGACATTTTGAGCTGGGTAATCTATTGTTGTGAGGTCTGTCATGTGCAGTGGAGGATGGTTAGCAGCATCCCTGGCCTCTACCCACTATAAGTATCACCTTGTTCTAAACTCTGAGGATATAGCAATGATCCAAACTGACAAGAATGTTGCCCACTGAGAGTTGGAATCCTACCTGAATAATTCTTATGTAAGAGAAGTTGGATCTCTGGCCTCAGGGACTTAATAATCGTGTTGGGCCAACTAAACAAATGAAATGCATAAAATAAGAGAAAAAACTACAATGTGAGTGCTGCTGCTTCCACTGACATGCAATAGGAGAAATTTGAAGGAGGGCTTGGAGCAACAAGGAAGGCTCGGTGGGGATGGGATTTGAGATGAACCTTACCTAATGGAACATGATTCAGATCCTTGTTACACAAGTGTGGTCCAAGGATCAGCAGTACTGAGACCACCTGTAAAATTGTTAGCAATGCAGAATCTCAGGCTCACTCCAGAGTTGCTAAGTGAAAATCTGCACTTTAAAGATAATCTCAGAGAATTTCTATGGACATTTACGTTTAGGTCACACTGCAGGTTTCTTGTCAGTGTGGCATTATTAAGTGTAAGCTGGGCTAATGGAAATAGATACTGAATTGGGGACTATCATCATATTAGAAGTAGTGAGGGCCTGGACTTGAAAAACAAGGCATAAGGGAAATGCAATTATATATTTTATCATCTGAATGGATAAGAAAATGTGGCATATATACATTAAATGGAATATTACCCACCCATAAAAAGGACCGGAATCCTGCCATTTGCAACAATGTAAATGGATCTTGAAAGCATTATACTAAGTGAAATAAATCAGACTGAAAAATACAAATATGTGGAATCTAAAAAAATACCAAATTTACACAGAGAGTAGATTGGTGGTTGCCAGGGGCAAGAGATGAGGGAAATTGGTAAAGGTGGTCAAAGGGTACAAGTTTCCAGTTATAAGATAAATAAGTTCTGGGGATCTAATGTACAGCACAGTAACTATAGTTAACAATACTATTTTGTATATTTAAGATCTGTTAACAGAATAGATCTTAAAATTTAGAGATGCCTGCATTTTAATTACAAGCTTCATCACTTCTTAATTGTGTAAAATTTTACATCAAATTATTTAACCTGCCCAGCCAGGGTGACTCAGTGGCTGAGTTTTGACCTGTGAACCAGGAGGTCATTGTTCAATTCCTGGTCAGGGCACATGCCAGCGTTGCGGGCTTGATCCCCAGTATGGAGTGTGCAAGAGGCAGCTGATCAATGATTCTCTCCTATCACTTATGTTTCTATATCTCACTCACTCTCACTTCCTGCCTGAAATCAATACAAAATATTTTTAAAAAATCAAATTATTTCTCTGGTACAAAGACAATGGCATCCATTAATAGCAACAATTTTGATAACAATATGAGGCTATCTTTCAAGAAAGATTCAAAAGGAACAAAAGAAATGCGTGTCTACTAGAGCCCCAACGTTATGTTGTGTACAGACCTGTAACAACCTGCAAGATAGTTTCATCATTTTAAACTAGCACTTGGATATTACATTTTAAAAATTGAAGTAACCCCTGTGCATTCCCAGAGGTCCCTTCATAATGAGATTCCAGTAATGATTATTATCTTTGTTACTGTTATTATTAGGGTACTCTCAAAAGAGCTTTACTCCCTCTTGGAGTGGAACCTAACATGGGGTGGAAGTAGGGAGTTGCTAAAACCACTGCTGTATATGCTGAGTCCAGTAATATGTACTGCCACTGATCCAATCTCATTTCCCATATCCCCATTGTTCTCATTAAAATTTCTGACAATGAATCATCTGTTTTCCAAGTTACCTCTCTTACATCTGCAGAATTTGTGATGAAGAGAACCCCCAGTCTGGCTGCCTCCCACCAAGTGATATCACAAGAGGTAGGGGTAGCCTCAGATTTAAGTCCCGTGTCTGGGGACAGGGAATCTGGAAAGCAGGAGTGGCTGTGGATCTGCCCCAAGACATGTGGGCCCCAAGCTGGGGATACCCGACTCCAGAACTAGGCAAGGGTCCACTAAATCAGTGGCTCTCTGTGCCCCAACTCTTGACCAGCTCAGGATGCCAGCAATCCCAAAGTTTCAACTCAAGAGGTCTCCAGGCTTCGTGTGCTCCAGGCTTGCACGCCTGCCTGCAACGTGGCGGCGTCTGGGACGTCCTCTTACTCTCAGAGTCACCCAAACTCTTCTATTCTTTGTCCAGGCCGAGCTGTGTTCCAGGTGCCCCAGTCCCTGGGTTCTCACCTCCGCGTGCCTGGGGAGTCTCCACCTTCTCAGACTCCAGCAACCCCAGGCAAACCCCTTCACTCAGAGTCTTAGTCTCTTGACACCGCCCGGCTGTGGGGTGGAGGCAGGGCCAATAGTGGAACCGCCTCCAACCGCCTCCCTGGCCAGCCCAGCCGAGCGGGCGGGTTGCTGGGGAGCCTCCACCTCCTCTTCCTAAAGCGGCGAGGCGCAGACGAGCGGCATCACTGGAGCCCAGGTCCCGGCCACCGCCGCACACAGAGCCTTGAATTAAGGAGTAGGAGCGCCAGCAGAGGCGGCGGCAACAGCGGCCGGGGGGCGCCATAAAGGTAGACTGAGTCCCAAGGAGTCCCGCCGCGAAATGCCCACCTCCCAGCCCGTGGCTGCGCGCCACTAGCCCTGTAACCTCACTTCTGTGTGTCCTTCCAGGCCCGGGTCGAAAAGCCTGGGAGGGCCGCAGAGCTACCCGTGGAGGAGGAGCCAATCCCAGCCCAAGGCACCACCACCACCACAGAAGCAGTGCGGAGCAGCAGTCGCTTTCATGGCCCACTCACCGGTGGCTGTCCGAGTGCCCGGGATGCAGGTGAGGAAGCTCTGGCCGCCCCTGCCACCCACGTGACTGCCTGAGCGCCTTCTGCTTTGGGCACAGGCGTTGAGAGGCGGCCCCAGGGCTCCCCTGAAGGCAGGGCCGGGCGCTCTGGCCAGGTAACCTGAGAATTGATTGGGCTCTAAGTGTTTTCTGGTGTTCAGTCTCAGTGGTGCACTGTGCTGGGAAGGCGGGGAGGGGAAGGACTGGGGCGCTCGTCCGTGTCGGGATGGAGGGCGGTTGTAAAAAGGGGCCAGAGTGAGACACCTGCGCCTGCTTGAGAGTGATACCCTTGGGCACTGGAGGAGGGAGAACTTAACTTGGGAAAGACGGAGGTGCCTCTGAATTTGTGGGATAAAAGGCAAGTTGTGCCTACTCTCCCCCCCTCCCCCCAACACATACAACTTGGGGCGGAGCAAGGCAAGAGGGTGTCGTTGGCGGCGACATTGATTTGGGCTCTTCCTGTGTGCATAAAGTGAAGCGCGAGGTGACTTCGTTTCCCTTTTTGGTGCAGCTTAAGGACGAAGTTTTAACTTGCTCCCCCACCTGGCCCGACCCGTAGTTCAGTGTGAGAAATGTAGGATCCCATGTCAGAGTCACCTAGGAGATGACTCTCTAGCCCCCTCCTCTGCCTTTCCCACAAGATGACTGTTGCATGTGGTTTAAGGAAGCTTTATGTACTGGATAAGGGACTCAACTTCTTACTGGAGATCTCCCTAGCCCCCTTATTATATTTTCATTATATTAAAGAAGAAATAGCTATGTCCATACTTTTTATGCTGTTACTGTTTGTAATCGGTGCATTTCAAGCTATCTACTAAATGTTATCCAAGTCTACTAACTTTTAAGCATTCACGTTTTATTTGTTCCTTTGTCACGTAGCCTAAACAACCTACTTATGAATAGACTAAAAACACTAAAGCCTCAGTCTCTCATTATCTTCTAAAAATGTGAAAGCAAACTTTTTCCAAGTTCAAAAATTTTTTTCATTAGTGAATAGCTTATATTTCATTAGGGCCTCGATTTACTGCTAATTGATATATGCAGTTCATCTTTTTTACGCAATCGGTCACATTTTATATATGGTCACAAAAAAGTTATTTTTAAGATACCCCCCCAAAAGAACCATTTGTGTTAGCCATATATCTAATCTAAGGGCTCCAGTGTGTCCTAAGTACCAGGCCATTTCGCTGAATAAAATATAGAGCAAGTCTAAGTTGAGTCCCAGGAAGTCAGTGTGTATTTATTAATAAAAGAGAGGAAGAAAAGGGAAAATAAGAAATCTTAGGGCTTCTAAAAAGGTTAATCCATTCAAGCTTTACAAAATGCCTCCCCAAGTTTTTTGTTTTCAGGACTCACCTCTCCCCCCCCCCCCCCGTTTCCCCCATGGGCCTTGCCCCACACCCCATTCATTCAGTTCTGCCATTGATTGTATTAAGTGAATTAGTAGTTTGCAACACTACAGTTTTGCTCTGTCTGATGTGGAAGAAAGTGTGAAAAATTTCTCACTGTACCCTTCTTTTCATTATGCGGAGAGAAGGTCTTTACAGAGGTAAAGTTAGTCTCCGAGGGTTTTCAAGCTTTTCTCTCCATTGTGTGCTGGACACTCTGCTTGTATTTGTCAACAGAGTGAGTGACTTCTCTTTACCAAGTTTGTGATTATGAAAAACTCTGTGTGCTGGAAAATCCTGTATACTAAGGAGAAAATAGTTTCTGGGGTTTATTTCATTTGTCTTGACTTTATTTGATTTATATGGTTTCTGGTCCTTATTTGATTTGTCTTTATTTGATTTATATGGTTTAGGAACTGCTTGCTGTTCAGTATTTCTTATTGCTCCCAGCTTTGTTGAATTATCTGAGTTCCCTAACTCTGGAATTTCTAAATGTTAATTAAAATGGTTTAGAATATGAATCATGTATTTTAAATGATAAATTCTACCTTTCACTTTATGCCTTCCCAAAGTTATGATTACTTTGTTCAACCTAATTTGGAGAGTGCAATCATCTCATTATTAGCAAAGAAGAGAGAAATATTTTTGTCACTTTCTCCAACTTAATAAAAATGGTAAATGCTTAACTTCTTATTTCCATTTTCTTGTATATATAGTTTTTAAGCATTTGGTGCAACACAGATGTTTTCCACAGTTAAAATTGTACAGTACTCTAAAAATAAATTTGACGGCATGCAGTGTGACTTGAGTCTAGATTTCTTTTACTATTCTTTTGTTCAGAAATATTGCAGAAGGGATGCAGAAATATATCATGAGCTTTTGAAATTCCCCTAGAGTTTTGTTAGAGTTAAGAGTAACTTTTGGACCTTTAGACTAGTAAAAAACTTGGATTAACTATGTGTTCTTGAAATTAATGTAAAGTAAGTATTTCCACAAATCGGTGAAATGGTCGCCTGGCCTATAACTTTTTACCAGTTTATTTTGGATAATTATGAAGATTGATGGAAAAAATGATTTTTCCAGAAATAAAAACAAAATTACTTTATCCACAGTGTTTCTCTCCCCCCCCCCACCCCCTGCCCCAGGAGAGATGTGAAGTAGAAGCTGAGCTACCTGTTCTATCACTTAAGACTTCTAGCATTCCTGACTTTCAAACAAAGAAATTTCTGTTGCCACTAGTTTAAAATAGAAAAGAAACAGAGTGACGAAAGAAAACCCAGGATTTGGTCCAGTTTAAACTCTTCCTTATGAATTAGTTATTCAAACTCATTGTTGATATTTCTTAATATTGTGGTAATGAACATTTTTGCCACATTACACCAAATGTCAAGGATATGATTTTTTTGTATTTAATTTGTGTTTGCTTCTTTAGTATATAACTAAAGGAATTTTCCATACCAGGAGCTAAACTCTTAAAAAATATTTAAAGCACAACTTTTTTATAGCACAACTTTAAAAAAATGAATCAATAAATCTGTTTTTTTCCACTGAAATATTTACTCTTTAATGACTTAAAACATGCTTTTTTCTTTGCAATTTTTAGTTATAAATCATACTTAAGTTTGTTATTTCCCCTTAGAACCTGTACGGGTATTTCTAAATATAAATATTCTAAACTTGTTGTTAAATATTTTATAAAATGTAGGTAGGAGAATAAAATTAAATGTTGAATTGGAGTTATATTGTGCTTTATGTTATGTCTCTTGTGAAATAATTTTTAAGTTCTTGATAAAGAATTTTAAAATTAGCTTTCATATATCTTTAAATATGATCAAGTTGGTAATATTTTGAATCATTTGAGCTTTGAGGTTTGAGATAGAAATGAGGTTTAAGGATTAATGAACACTTTATTGAAGACTTATGTCTAAGAGGTAAAAAGCATTGGCTTGCATTGGTGAACTTAGTTACGAGTTCTGGGAAGGATACAGAAGTACATACACTTAATGATCTTCACCTTTAAAAATCTTAAAATGTTGTCACAGAGTTAAATCTAACAGATGAAATATCAACTAATGCAAAATATGTAATACTCTATAATAGAATTTTCTGAGTGGAAGAATTGAAGATTTATAGATGATAAACTGACCCCAAAGGATTGTTGTTAGGATCTATATTGGGAAAAGCATTTCCAAGCAGAGAAAAATTCCGAGAAAATGCATGTAGACAAGGAAGGACACACCTGCAAATATGTGTGTGCACATAGACTTTGAGAATGGGATAAAAATCACTTGGACTATGATGAAGAATTCCTCTAGAGATATAATAGAAGGTAAAATTGGAATATTTTATTAGGTCCAGATTATAATGGTTCTTGACTTCTAAGAAAGGATGTTGGCCTTTGGACTAGCCATTATACATTTCTGAATAAGGGAGACTCAATAAACAAAATTATATATAGGAAGAGCAATCTCAACATTGGATTAATGGGTGATCTGGATAATTGATAGACGGGGCCATTTGATCTACTGAGGCTATTTCAGTGGGACAATCATGTCTGTCCAGATGTAATGGACCTTGCATTAACTGCCTTCCATATGTCTAATACTACAAAGAAAAAATATATGATTACCAGATTTAATAATCAGCCAGTTAAAGAAAGAGGAATATAAGCTTTTGTAGTATTGGGGAACTGGGAGAATTATATATCTCAAATAATTGGAAAGTCATGGAGAAGAGCCAGATCTAGTAGGAAGTTAATGATTTCTGTTTAAGGGGACGTATCTTCAACTTAAGTATGAGTTATAACTGAAAACTTCAAAGAAAAACATGTCTTACATCATAAAAGAATAAATATTTGAATGGAAATCGGTTTGTTGCTTTACTTCTTTTTAGTTTCTGTTAGGTTTGCGGTAACAATGGGATGACAAAGTTAAAATATAGAACATTATCTTGCTTGTGGTGATGGTTTCCACACATGCATGCTTATGTCCAAACTCATCAAACGCATTAAATTATACATTTTTGTATATCAATATGCCTCAAGCTGTTTTTAAAAATTGTTCAGCAAATACTTGAAAATGTAGGTTTGATGCTTTAGTCATTTATCACACATTTACTAAGCATTTACTATATGCCAGTCTCTTTTCTCAAAACTGAATATGAGCCACCATGAGGGAGAAGGTCATAATGACAGAGAGAATATTTGTTTAAGTGAGGGCCCTCATAAGATAAGAAGTATAGGTGAAGGATCAGCTTGTAAGGACTTTAAGGTGCATGGGAGGAAGAGAAAATGTGTCAGGGTCCAGAGGGAATTAACTGAGGGGAATTCCTTAACTTTTTTATTCTCGTCATGAAACCTAAATCGGAGAAAAGGAATTGGGTTTGGTGCCAGAATCTAGTATGTGAAGTTTTAACTTCCCTTGTACCTTCTGAAGGTAATAATCAGTTTTACAATTTGAGGTGAAAGTGGAAAGCATTGCCTTGCATTGATTAAACTCAAACCATTGTCCTATTGGTGAGCAGTTGATACAGAAATGTTGAGTATGCTAATGATAATGGCAGAAGACCATCTGGGACAAAATAATCCAAGACGATTGTTAGCTGGGAAAGTTGGGGGTGGTTAGAAAGTATGGTATCAGGTGACTAGAGGCTATAGAAAGAGTAAACAGTAATTGGGTGTGGTAGGACTTGTGCATTAAACACTAATGAGGGTCTAGAAATTGCACTTGACAACAAAGGTCTATCATCTACCTCCTCTGCTTGAGTCATAGAAACTGAGAGAATATTATTTAGAAGATGCTTAAGAAACATTGAACATTGTGATACTGTGTTTTTTATTCTGGCTTTCATTTATTTAGTGACTTTGAACAAATTATTTATGAAATGAGGAGTAATAAAAGCTAAATTTTCTTTGCCTCAGTGAAATGTTATTAAGATGAATTAACTATCATCTGTAGAATATATTTTGAGCTCCTTTATAAAATTTATGATGCATATGGACAGTTAATCCTGCAAAGCAACATTTTCATGTCATTATCTATCTTTTGTGTGATAACCCACATTTTTTGAAATCCAGTATCCCTCCACACACATATACTTGCCTCTACCATCACCAGGCACCAAATCCTCTGCTCAACTTTCCAGACTTTCTGTTATCTGGCTCCTTGCTACAGATATAAACTTAGTTATCACTACTTTTCAATAAGAAATCACTTTTGTTCTACCATGCCAGTTACAGTTCAGTAATCACTGACTGACCAAATCTTACCTGATATTCAGGGTCTCCATCTTACTTTCTCCATGAACTTTCTCTGAATGTTCCAGGCTACTGAAATCTCTCCCATTTCCAAGCACTTATTTTATCTGTTGACAGTAGTCAAAAACTCAGCCCTTGATTTATATGCTGCCTTAGATTTTCTCTAATTATATATGTTATACTTGTCTTCCAAACTAGGTTGTAAATTTCTTAAAGGCAAGGACTACATATTTTACCTTTTTATATCATTAGGTATGAATTATATGTAATTGGCTAAGTGCAGTATAGATTAGACTTTTCTAACTTTTTTCCTTTCTGTTTATTTAAGTATGCATATTGTGTGATGCTTCAATTATTGTAGTTCATAAAGGCTAGTTTATATGTACACAATGTAGATTTTTTTCTACTTATTGAAATGATTTAAATGTATTATTTGTATTATATCTAAGAAAATATACTTGTAAATAATCAGCTATTCCCACTAAAGCTCTCATTCCCTTACCTTCCAAAACCTTTGAGGGAATAAGGAGCCTCATTGCTTTCTGTA
Organism: Antrozous pallidus; assembly: GCA_027563665.1. Taxonomy (NCBI): domain Eukaryota; kingdom Metazoa; phylum Chordata; class Mammalia; order Chiroptera; family Vespertilionidae; genus Antrozous; species Antrozous pallidus. Next base: position 36,911,304 of record CM050509.1, on the reverse strand, counting down.
ACTAGGACTGACTTCAGACAAATTTGTGCCTTTGGGAGAAAAAGAACCTCTTGTACCTGTCCTTTGTTTCCACCCCTCCAAAACAAACAAATAAAAAAAGAAACTACATTTCTCTCTCAGCTGTCACATTAGCAGAGTCTGATAAATTTCCTTCATAGTAAGGTGTTTTTGATTAATGACTTAGTGTATTACTTCTCCCATGGATGTTCATATTTTACAGGGAATAATGCCTTGAAAAAGGAAATCTAATAGTAAATTTTGGACAGCTAGATGATAGTTTTTGACTGAAGGGTATTTTTTGAAAGAGTGGTAGTTTTACTTGTTGCTAGAAAATGGGATTAGGAGAACAAAAATTAACACCAATATTAAGTGTGATGCAACAAGCTCCTTTTCATTTTTCATCACTAAGTCCCAAATAATTTCCACCACAGGAACATATAAAACAACATGTCTGTGGAGGAATGCCATGTGGTAACTCCTTTTTAAAAGAACAAAAACATCAATAAAATATACACAAATAACATTTGACTACATCTGAAGTACATTTCTCATATGGTTGCCTGCCATTTTAGACTAAGGTATTATATGGTAGGGACAAGATCTTTGAATAAATGCTTATAGAAATCAAACATTTTCAAAAGATGTTGACTAATTCCTCTCAACAATACTATGAAATAGGAAGAGTTATCCAATAGGAAAAGGCCTTCAAATATGGATTAAAAAACAAAATAGCAAATTTATGGCCAACTCTAACCACCATCTGCTTTGTTGCCCCTTTCTAAAATTTCATATAATTAAGGAATTATATGGTTATATGTGGATCACCTCACTTGCACATTCCAAGAAATTAGGAAACCTAGTACAAAGGAGATCCTATCTTCTCTATTCTTTCCTGTCTCTCCTCCCACTTCTCACCAGCATTTACCTCACTGGCGATAGAGGTACCCTCCCCCTCAGCCTTTTCTGGACTTGTTTCAGCATTTTCCTGACAGTATCCTACTGGGCTTTCCTTTTCTTCATTTATCATATGGTTGTGGATTAGAATGATACATGTCCTAAAGTGTCAGATTAGCCTATTGGTCTGACATAGCTCTGGATATTCTAGCAAAATTAGAACAAAATTATGGTTCATACTTCTTTCAGACTAGAGTAAGCAAAATTATGGACAGCTCAGATGAAAGAGTTGAAAATATTCCAATTTTGTATTTAAGTGTCCACTTCTTTCTGGGCAAGTAACTTCAGTTAAGGAAATCCAAAAAAAATATGTTTTTGCCTTTTTCTTATGAAATACATTTGCAAAAAAACTTTTCAACCTTTTTTTTGTGATACTTGTACAGAGATTGTGTTAGTGATTTTTTCCCAAGCCCCTTTCAACTGTTTTTAAAAAGTAAGAAAAATAAGTATGTAAAACTCTATTAATTTAACATGCAAATTACTGAAAAAAGTATGAATTCAAATCCACCATCATTGGATTTTTCAATTTGTTCATTACAGAACAATAGCGACTTGCTAAACAATAACAGTTGCTTTGAATTATAGAAACAGCTTACCACTGTCAACATAATGAAGTTTTCCTGGATACGAAATCCATACCACACTAGATGTGTTAGGGAATTTCTAAGCACACTAGTGAGTTACTCTACCAAGTTTCAAAGTGCCTAGTAACACAATCCTAGGAGTGAGTTTTTGGCAGGTGGAAGGAATACTTTAAGAACATCTAGACACATCCAGATTTTTCTTTGAAAATGCATTTTTTGAGTCATGTGTTAGTGCCTTTTTATCCCCTCCCCCAGCTTTCTATTAAGCCATTGGGTTTGGACATCTCATTTTACAGTATATTATATCAAACTGGGATTTAATTCACTGATGCAGAATAGTATAAATAACACAGCAGTGGGTGATGGGAAAGGGATGGGAAAATAGATCATCAGGTGGGGCATAAATTGTTATTAATGCAAGAAAGTTGGTGGAAGCTTAGCCAATAGCAGTCAGTCATAATTTCTTCCCAAAGCCTCTGCCTCATGATTATTTCTGTCCACTGTAACTAGGAAAGTTTCTCAACTCTCTGGTCTCAATTTCCTGCCACCAGCCTTAAATTTAAGCAGAAGCACAAAACAAACCAATGAGCAAACCATGCACATATACTACTAAGTATGGTGATAGAAAATGCATCTTTGACCTCTGTGATTAAGGAGGACATAGTCAGTGCACCTGATAGCTTTAGGGAAAGAAGCATATTTCAAATGTATGCTTTTTAAATAATACTGACCTCATGGGAAGGACAGTTAGCAAATTCACTAAATTAGGGTCCTGTTTGCTTCTCTAGTTTTAGTTCAAATCCTTTGTTTCAGTTTAACTCTGATCCTTCCTATGTGCCAGTCAGTAAGTAGTAATATATTGACTTTCCCAAGTTGGACACTGGTGATCCAGGTTCAATGTTTTTCATGTTTAGTCTACATGAAATAATGGTGTGATTTAAACTAGATAAGTATTGCCGAAACTGGTTTGGCTCAGTGGATAGAGCGTCGGACTGCAGATTGAAAGGTCCCAGGTTCGATTCTGGTCAAAGGCATGTACCTTGGCTGCGGGCACATCCCCAGTAGGGGGCGTGCAAGAGGCAGCTGATCGATGTCTCTCTCTCATCGATGTTTCTGACTTTCTATTCCTCTCCCGCTCTGTAAAAAATCAATAAAAATATTTTTAAAAAATAAACTAGAAAAGTATTTGCAGCAAAGTTTAGAAGGTCTACTTTGTGTAGGATGAGGTGCTCGATATCTATGTTTGAGATACAAAAAGGTATAAAAGTCCGTAAGCTCAAGAAGTTTGTACTATAACTAGAGGCCTGGTGTACAAAATATGTGCACAGGTAGGGTCCCAAGGCTTCTCTGGCAATCAGGGACAACTGGGATCTTCTGGCTGCCAGCTGGAGTCTCCCTTCTCTGGCTGCTAGTCAGGGCCTTCCTTTGTTCCACGCCATCCTCTGGTGGTCAGCATACATCATAGCAAGCGATCGAACTCCCGGTCAAACACTGGAGGGGACACTTTGCATATTCTCTTTTTATATATATATAGAGATTGGAGAAACTTAACATGGGTACGCACAGAAATCTAAGAACCCAGAGCAATAGTGATGAATTCTAAATAGGATTGAAACTGCCATAGAAGCATTCCAAGGAAACTACTAAGGAAAAGAACTATCATTTACAGAGTACATTTCTGCTAGGTATTCATACTTTATACCACTGGACTACATTGCTTCTAGACAGGGCAGCCTTCAACAGATCCTTAAAGGAGAATGGGAGATAGACAAGGAGAAAAGGACAAAGAGGCACACACAAGGTTCTTTCTATAACAGAGGTTTGAGGTAGGTGCTTATTGCCATGAACGGATAGTACCAAATTATAAAAGGCCTTGAATTCCAGACAGACAATTTTTTTAATCCTGTCTACAACAAGGAGTTTTTTTCAGCAAGAAAGTAAACTGATGAGAGCAATGTGGTTTTCTGTTTGTTTGTTTGTTTGTTTGTTTGTTTTTGGATATTGCATTAAGCTTCCAACCAGCAGCCTGGATTAGAGAAGTGGAAGGCTATATATAATATTCAAATATTGTAATAGCTCAGATTATAGAAATAAGGATTTGATGTAGGGCAGTGATGGACAGACCTGAGCATACACAAGAACCACCTGGAGCAGTGGTTGGCAAACTCATTAGTCAACAGAGTGGCAAACCGTGGCTCACAAGCTGCATGTGGCTCGCGAGCTGCAGTTTGCCGACCACTGACCTAGAGGGTTTGTTAAAACAAAGATTGCCAGGCCCCAGTTCTAGAATTTCTGATTCAGTATGGAAGGTTTGAAGTGGGGTCTTGAATTTGCATATCTTATAAGTTCCCAGATGTTCTGCTGGTCTGAGGATCGCTGTAAGCACCACTGAAGGAAGACTAAACAAGCCATGGTGACTAATTCGATATGGAAAGGGGAGAAATATGATGGGAGAGTAAAGACTCAAAGATATGGCTGAGTCTGAAAGAAATTTGGTTTGTTTCTAAAAATGTTGACATTTAAATGCTGGCTACAAATCCCAGCAGAAGTAATTAGTTACAGGTTTGTTCAAGAGTGAAGATCAATATTGGATGTGCTGCATGGAAATAGATAGATGAAATTGTGACGAATTAAAATAACATGATTTCTGCTCTAGCTGGGGTTTCTTAATGGCTAGAACATTGGCCCTACCTTCTACTCTTTCTAAAATAAATAGATAAACAAACAAATAATGTAACATAGCATGCTTTCCAATTATCATTCTAAGAGGCCAAACTCAACATTGTGTTAAATTCTGCAACTTCCAAAATCTCAGTCACCCATCGACTTCTGTTTCTTAGTAAATGCTCCTATTCCAAATGAAAAAACAGTTTTGTTAAGAACATGAAATCTATTTGTGCTTAGAGTTGTAAAAATACAATTTAGCTAATAAAATGCAAGTAAAATAAAATGCCAGTATCCTATATGCCAATAAATGGCAATATTTCTATTTTTAAGACTTTTTTCCCAATTTTGATATATGGCCATTTTTTATTATTTAAGACTTTTCCCCCAATTTTGATATATGGCCATTTTTAAGACTTTTTCCCCAATTTTGATATATGGCCATTTTTTATTATTTATAATTCCTTTTCCTCATGCTGTTATTACTTGCCCCTCCCCCCTCCAAGTCCTGGACTTAATAACTCTGGACTGCTATTATGTGAAAACTACCCATTCACAGTAAAAACTTTGGAAACTTGTGTTTACAATGTAAATTCCTCGAGAGGAAGTTACTTCTGAACCATTAAGAAAATATCAAGCCACTTCCTAAATGAGCTTTTTGACTCCAGCTTCAGCTCTAAAATATTCTACATACCGATCAGATTAATGAATTACTGTTTTCCAAAAGGTACCATGTAGAAGAGCTCAGATCTTAGTTAAAACAAAGAATTAGGACTGAAAATGAGAGAAGCAAATAGGGACTACTTAATGAGTTTGCCAACACAGAACAATGTGAACAAACTTGATTACACATCTCATTCATCTAAATCACTTTCAATTTCTAAAATAAACAAACAACCAATAAAACAAAATTAACCCCCATAATCAAAGTTTGCCACGAATGAGGATGATCAAAAGCATGTGCAGAAATGTATCTCTAAATTTTAAAGGATGTTTAATTATTATTAAAATAAATTCCTTGAGTCCCTGGGAGACTTTAGGGAATACAATTTGTTTGGGTGTAAAAATTCTGATATGTTTACCTTATACCTCTCACCTCTTATGTGGTAGCTGTTTGTTTTCCAGGATACTTTTTTTTTCATTATTCTGAGTGGTAGATTAAGTTTTTGTTAAATAAAATTGATGGGGGTGCGTATATATTCACACAAAATGTCCAGTTGACTCTTGAACAACATGGGAGTTAGGAGAACTGAATCCTGATCAGTCAAAAGTCTGAATATAACTGTTGACACCCAAAAAACCTAACTTCAAAAATCTCTTGTTATTTGTGAGGGATTGTTTCCAGAACATCCCATGCAGATACCCAAATCCTCAGATGCTCAGGTCTTTTATATAAAATAGTATAGAACAGTGCATACAGAATGCATATAGTCAGTCCTTCACATCCAAAGATTCCCAACTGTGGATAGAAAATAGTGTTTTGCATCAGTCATAGGTTGATTTCATGGATTCAGAGGGCAGAGTGTATATTTATTAAATAATATACATGTAGCCGAAACCAGTTTGGATCAGTGGATAGAGCATCGGCCTGCAAACTGAAAGGTCCCAGGTTAGATTCCGGTTAAGGGCACGTACCTTGGTTGCGGGCACATCCCCAGTAGCGGGTGTGCAAGAGGTAGCTGATTGATGTTTCTCTCTCATCAATGTTTCTGACTTTCTATCACTCTCCCTTCCTCTCTGTAAAAAAAAATCAATAAAATATATTAAAAAATAATAATAATATACATATAAATGGACCAGCCCCATTCAAACTAGTTGTTGTTCAAGAATCAACTGTATATTGTGCATGAAATATATTTTGTGTCTGAAAATATTTTTAGTCTGTTCTAGAAAATAAGGCTCAACATTTGCCTATAGAGTTTTTAATCAATTCTACCAACTTTAGACATAATTCTTTTTAAAAAGTAGAAAAGTGAATTATAGCAATAAAAGTGGGTAAAAAATTAAGATGACCACTAAGTTCAAGAAGCAGAAAATTACAATTTGACAATGTTATTTAAGAAGGTCTTTATACAACAAGAATTCAGTAAAAATTATACACTCAGTAAAAATTATGGTATCCACGGATTTGCTAAATATATTTTATTAGATAGAAAATATATAGGATTTTTTTACCTTTTTTAGGAATATTTACACCAATGTAAATACATGTATTTATATGTACCTCAGTCTAAATATGTTATATGGTTATCAGGGTTTTATACATGTTACATTTTTGTCATGCTAGTTCTTTATGCCTTTAATATTTAAATTGTTATTATTCTTGAAAAAAATGGACACATGTCAGTCTTACACTGTACAGGATGCAGATAATGGGAAATTACCTTTTAATAAAATTGAGTGACACTTTTGAGCTATTTTAGTGAATTAGAATTTAATTGAACATTATGTAGAATTATATTTTTCAAGATACTCAATTTTCTGCTTAATTTCTCCCACACAGTAGCCTTACAGAATATCATCACATCAAAGGAACTGTTTTTGATAAATATAAACCAGTTCACCTGTTAGTATAATCACTAGTATATGGGTATTATACAAATGACTTGTAGTTAACAGAAACTTGTGATCACTGTCTAAGATCTTATTTTAAAGCTAATATTGTCATAGGTATGTTATACTGTGTATTCTAAGGTGATAGAGAATGGAAGGGATGGGGAATTAGTTTCTCTTACAGTGATGAAATCTTATATCCAGAGAGCTGCTTTAAAAAAATGATTTCTTTATGAAAAAAGATGATGACTGTCACTGAAATATCATTTTTACTGTGTCACAGACTTCCCAAAGGACACGTAAAATGAAAACGTGAATTTGAGTAGTTAAACAATGAGTCAATTTTGAGGTTGTCACATAGGTGACACCTTCATGGTCATCTTTTGGGACTGTGATTTCTGGTAATAGCAAGTGGAAAAAAATATTCCTGCTGTTGCTATGGATCTTCTATCTGGTGAGGTTTAGGCATCATTTTGGAGGCTGCAGTGTAAACCCTGCTTAGGGAAGGTAGAATTTCATGATACCAGAGGATTACAGAAAATACTGGTGAGAGAAAAGGTGTTGGACTCTGGAAGAAGAGAAAGACAGTATTTCCAAGGAAGGAGAAAAGTAGTCTTTTGCTTTAAAGATTTGAGAATTCTATTTTTTTTTAGAATGGGAAATTTTTCTACTTTCTGCAGAGAGAAGAAAAAGCTAACAGAAAAGGAAATTGAGGAGGTAATAGTAATTCATTTATTTTTTCTTGCTTATGACTTCTGTGATAAAGAACTATGTGTACATAATTGCTTTGTTATGGCAAGAAAATGTCTGTAAAGAGTATATTTGGTTGAGAGAAAGCTTGTGAAAGACCAGGAGAAAGAGCTGATATCATAGGAATGGTGATTTCAGCTGTTTTTCTGTTTAAGATGTGCAATTTTGGTGGCATGTATACTGGGCCAATAAATTGTTTCTGGATACTTGGAGTCATTTTGGGTGGCTTTTTTTTTTCTTCTGTAGGCAAAAGGAATACTTTCTATTAAGGAAAAGTGCCCGATTATCACTGGATTATATTTGGCTAAGTTAGACTGTTATTGGGGGAGGGAGGTTAAAGAGAAGGAATTGTTCTTCCATATGACTGGACTTATTATTGTTACATTTCCAGTAGGTTCTGGCCTTAAAATGTTCTCTCAGGAAATTATTAAAACAGTTCTTTGGAGCCTTCAAGGCTGAGTAGTATCTCAGATTTACTTTAAAACAAGTTTGCTTAATGCCTTTTTAGCACTATTTTATTTATATCTTGGCTGAGAGAGTTCTAAATGGTATGTTGTCCATTACTTTTTAAAATAACACTTATGGATACTAAATACTGTATTAATTCTATTGTTTGCTGTTGACTTTCCAACAATTTAAAAGATATAAATGTCTTCACACTTAAAAAACAAGCATTCTTTTCTGCTCAGGGATTACAAGCCCCCTGCCCAGATTCCAAGATAGAGATAGCTCTCTCCTGTTGTCCATTCACATGCCTGGGTTATTTGGGAGGGTGAACTTGTGTAACTTAAAAGAATTTTAATTTGATTACTCTTTTTTGTAATTTTTATGACAGTATGCCATGCAGTTATAATGTTTGATTATGAATTAAAGATGAAGCAGAACTTTGGACAATTAAAAAAAAAACTCTAACTGAAAAGATGATCTGTATATTGTGAAAGAATAATCTTATTTAATATGGCCAAGTGGTTCCAGAGGTTAAGAATTTAGTTATTTTTCCTGGTAGGCCACTAACTTGTTTTCTCCTAACCACTAGAATATGTGACTAGTAATGTATTGCTCTATATTATGATGCATGCATCCATCGCCTCAAATGTAAAGTGAGGAGATTGTTTAGCTAACCCTTAAACTCTAAAACTAATCCTGGAGGATTCTTCTAAGGTGTCTAGACTAGGCTGGTATTTATAAAAGATAAGGCACATGTGATTATATAAAAAATGATCAGGTATCCATTCCAAGCAAAGTTTGAAATAGATGTAATTAATTTTATACTGAGGCAATGAATGTGTAATTACTTTTCGACTACATATAATTAATTTTCTACTAAGAGGCAGTGAGGCTATAACATTTGATTTATGCTTTACACAAAAATGACAGTTCCTTGGAATTTTGGATTTTAACTTCTCCCTAGTAAATTTTTGAATGCCTATATTTTTTACATAATATCATCTTTCTCCAGTATTATTTTTGAGCTTTGTTAATTTAATGCAACCCTTTCTCAATCACAATTTTCATCTTAACCACAAAACAGAGAAAATCATTTGAGTTAATGTTTTCTCAATCCTCCCAAGAAGGGCACAACTAAGACCATTCTAGATTCACTGGAGAGGTTTATATATTATATACAATGGATTCCTTAGAGCACCAGATAGCAAACCATAGCCAAATCCTGCCTACGGCCTGTTTGTGTGTAGCCTATAAGCTAAAAATAGGGTGTGTGTGTGGTTTTTTTTTTTTTTACATTTTAAAGAGTTGTTTAGAAAGAAGAATATGTGACAGAGACCACAGACTGTAACTGGCTCACAAAGCCCGAGACATTTACTCTATGGCCCTTTAGAGAAAAAGTTTGCAGATCCCTGTCTTAAGGCGAGGAACCTATTGAGAATTGCTGAGCGAATGAAAGGAAGCTTCTTACTAGTATAGTATTTTCTCAAGATTGAGGATACAGTAAAATAGTAGGAAAGTTTCTTTTTATTTTGCTAAATAGTTTGTATATTGGTCCCATTATTGTAATGCTTAATTCAAGAAGAGACTCCAGATAATAGTAAAGAGGTAGATATATTTTTGTTTGTTTTCTAGACATAAATTTTAATGGTTGAATTATATGGAAAGTTGTATTGGTAACTATAATGAGTGGTAATGTGTGTGTGTATATATATATATATACATTTTAACATTTTTTGTAGTTTCTAAGCAAGAAAATAAGACTGGACAAATTTTATGCAGGAATAAAAAGGAGGGCATTGATTGCTTTGATCACTATTTTAAATTAAAAGGCCATATCTATTAGAGAGGGAAAGTGACTAGAGACTGTTAAGTGTCAGATATAATCACATTTGTTTCCTCCTGGGATGAATAAGTGTCTTCACCCTACTATTAACATCTCAGGTACCTTGTCAGCAGTAAAGAGAATAGTACTTAATCAAAAATTCATTAAAATTATGAGATCATAACGTGAAATAATCAGGCTCTAGCAAATGCCACTTATCTAGTTGATTTAGTGGAGAAGGCCATCAGCCTTAAAATATATATATTGGTAAATCAGAAAATTATGAAAGGAGAAAAAAGATAAGAGGTATTTGTAATTAGTTACTACTGATTTCCTTTATCTTCATATTCAGTTAATCATGAAGTTCTATCAGTATTTTTCTCAGACATCATACCTTTTTTAAAATCATGCTATTCTGTCCTTTGTCACTATGTAGAGTTGAGGCAGCATGCAGACATGATGCAGCTGCCTGAACTACAGACTTTATTTTTTTCAGACTCCTCTAATGAAAGCTTTCAGTGGCTTCCTAATAGCCTGACCAGGAATTCCTAGGAAAGAGGAATCAAGCCAAGCTACTGAGGTGGGCAGGAAAGGCATCACTGGCTCGCTGAGCTGGCTTTGAGACTAGGTAAAAAGGAGAGAAAGGAAGAGAATGATATTAGCCAAGGCAAGAAAAGACAAAGGGAGTTCTAAGATTGTGTTTTACACAATGGTTATGGGTGCTTTGGGGACGGGCAGTGAAGAGTTCTTTGCTGAATGGTACTTTCTCTCTGGTCAGGGTTGTGAATGATAGGGTATGTCATTTCCAGTTGTAGATCACAGATCTTTTTGGGTAGCACAGTGTTCAAGCCATTTTAATTACTTTGAATTGGTCATAATGCTTATGTTGGCTATGGCAATTCAAGAACTAATTGAGAAACTTGGTCATTTGTCTCCATCCTGAGGTTACTTATTTGTCATTGTCCATCCCACCTCCAGCTAGAAATCGCTCATTATAATATAGTCAAAGAAATCCAAGTATCTTGTAGAGGTCATTTCCAGTCCTAAAAACCTATGGTCTTTTAAAATTATTAAATAGATTATATATAATTTTTTAAAGGAAAAAAATTCAGATTTTGTACCCATATTCACATTTCGTACTGGATGTTGATTATCCTTACAGTTTTATTAAGTTGATTACTGACTGAGCAAGGACTATAAATTTCAACTAGTAAAATATATCCTAGCCATAGTTTTTTGGTATTTGTTAAAAATTAAAAGGTTCACCCTAGCCGGTTTGACTCAGTGGATAGAGCGTCAGCCTGCAGGCTGAAAGGTCCCGGGTTCAATTCTGGTCAAGAGCACATGCCCAGGTTGTGGGCTCCATCCCCAGTATATATTTCTATATATTTCTATATATTTCTATATATTTCTCTCCCTCTCCCTTCCTCTCATATTAGTAGATAGCTCATAATTTCATTAGAACTTCTCCCTTTATTTGAACATTTAAGTTGCTAGAATTCTTTAGGAAAATGGAAATATGACAATATTTAGGAAACCCCCCCCCAAATGAACTGATACTCATTGTGCAAGGGAAAGGGAATAACAATAATAAAATTATCATTAGTGAGAATATTAAAAATCTAGCCCCTATTTTGTTAATATAACAAATTTTTTCATGTAAGCTTATTTCTCACATATGTTTGGTGCATCATGCTTCTGAGTGCAGAACTAACTTTTATTCCCATTAGTAGTAGTAGTGCTTCTTAGCTTAGGTTTTCAGGTTTAACTATTGCATGCACATGCACACACTCACATATCCCTTTTTACTTGGTTTCTGAGTTAATTCTTGTTTATTAATGCACTGCTTCAAATCTCTTAAAGTAGACCATAAAAAATAACAATAAGCATTTTTTTAGCCCTGCACTCATATGCACACATAAAAAGACACTCTGATAATAATTCTCACTTTTGAAAAATGAAAAGTAGATTGTTGAAAATATTAGAGACCATTCTTTTAGAATAATCTATAATCTCCTCTGTTCCATTATTAGTCTTTGCCAAGATTAAAATTGTTTGCTATTGACCACATCATGCTATCAGTATCATTTTCTTGAGATCATAGAATGTTAAAGCCAGCAGAACCCAAGAGATAATTTTCCTTAGCCCTAAGATTCCATTCTGTAACTCCTTGCAAATACTATTTGATTAAATTTGTTCAAAGTATAGATTTGATTAAAGAGGGAAATTATACTGCAGCCACTTTCTCATTAAGAATGAAAAGGTAAGTCTATATAAAATCCCACTTTTTCAATCAGTGCTAATTTTCTAAAAGAACTCATGGTGTTAATAATTTAGTGCTGTGCTTACAAGCTTCAAATCTATTGATTTTAATTGGAGTTTCGCATCTACAGGAAGATAGGCAGTGAAAAAAATCAATTTTGTTTCAATTCAATGCATTTTAATAAGTGAGCTAAAGATTCACCATAACATTATCTGTGATAGTTCCATATTTGCTATTAGGGGTCTCTGCTTTAGATTCTCTACAAAGGTATTTATTTCTGAAAGTACTGGAATAACATCCTTTAATGACATCCTCCATTATGGATAGCATAAAATATGGCTCTCAGTGTTCATCATGTTGAAGTGCCCTATGTGGATTTGATTAAATAATGGCCTGAATAAATTAGGATATCTGTTTTATAATTTATATATAAGAATCTGTGTCTTCCTTTCACTGTATGACCTCGTCCCCCTTTCCAAATTAATATTTTATAGTTAGAGCTTGTTATCAATCCCGGGTCATATTTATGTAACTTCCTGTCTAATCAGAAATAATCCCTTTAATTTTAACATTAATGCTTATGGTTAAACTTGATCCCTCATTGAATTATGGATTTCTATATCTGTTAGCCCAACTAAATACACAGGCTGTGGCTCTTTGAGGCCTATAATCTTTGCATTCACATATTAAATAATACTGGGCTCTATGGAACAAGGAGTAGTCCTGTGGCTCTGGTTAATAGTGATTGCAGATGTGCTTTCAAAATCAGATTTGCCTATAGCACTGATATGCATCCTTGTGTTTATGGCTACTACCAACTTTCTTTGGGGTATAGCTCCATATTATTTCAAGACTTGTTGTTCTGAAGAGCTGGAGAATACTAGTATTATGCTCAGTAAAATAAGCCCGTCAGAGAATGACAGTACCATGTGATTTCACTTATATGTAGAATCTAATGAACAATATAAACTAACAAATCAAATAGAAACAGACTCATATACAAAGAACAGATTGATAGCTGTCAAAGGGAAGGAGTGACAGGGGTGAGTGAAAAAGATAAAGTGATTAAGCAAAAAAACAAAACTCATAGAGAGACAACAGTTTGATTACCAGAGGAAAAGGAGAATGGAGAGCCGAGACCGGTTTGGCTCAATGGATAGAGCGTCGGACTGCGGACTGCGGGGTCCCAGGTTCGATTCCGGCAAGGGCATGTACCTTGGCTGCGGGCACATCCCCAGTAGGGGGCGTGCAAGAGGCAGCTGATCGATGTCTCTCTCTCATCGATGTTTCTGACTTTCTATCCCTCTCCCTTCTGCTCTGTAAAAAATCAATAAAATATATTGAAAAAAAAAATAAATAAAAATGCTCAAACTATTTTAAAAAAAAAGAAAAGAAAAGGAGAATGGAGGGAGGTAGAACAGGTTAAAGGAGGGATAAATGATAATGGAAGGAGACTTGACTTGGAGTGGTGAACGTACAATATATAGAAAATGTATTATAGATTTGTATACTTGAAACATATAATTTTATTAATTAAAGTCACTCCAATAAATTTAATTTAAAAATAGCTCTTCAAGCCAGAGGAAAAATAGCTTAAAATATAATAGAAGTAATCCTCTTATTTGCAGATTTTTAATATTTTCTACAACTTTTGTGATATCATACTATATTAGTACAGTTTTGGTAAGATTATTATACTTGAAATCATTTTTAATATTAATGTTTATTGCATGTGATATTATATTTGAGATCATTTTTCTTGAATAAATGGTGTTTATTGCATGTAACATTATTATATTTAAAGTTGTTTTTCTCGAGATATTAAAAAAAGAGCTCTTCCATAGAAAGAAAAAAATCTCAAAGTTGTCACTTTGGAAAGTTTTTATTATGTCAATCACACATGAGAAAGGGTATTGCCTTAGAATTTCATACATATTTTAATATCCTTTGGTTTATTGAATGTAATCTCCCTTGCATCAAAAGTCAGAAATCAAATAATAAATGAAAGGACAACCTTGTGTCAATGATTTCATCTTAGAAAGGCTTCCAGGTAAACACCCAGCATATATCCAAGACCCACAGTATACAAAGCACTATAGTGGGTCCTGTAGTGCTCAGGGTAGGTGGTGCTTAGTAAGAGATCCCCATCCTTAATGTGTTTATTCACTAGAAAATAGAAAAAAAAACGTGGAAAGGTCATGGAAATGAAATAGAATGCAAGGATAATAAAATGTGTGCTGTAATAGAAGTTAAAGCAAAGGGCTGTGGGAGGGCAGAAGAAGAAGCAACTTACTGTTTTGGTGGTCAACTTCCCCTTCAGAGTTGGAGAGCTATATTTTTAATAAGGATGAAGAATTTTCAGAGATGGAGGAGAGATAGAATTATTGTCAATGGAGAAAATGGTATGACCCAAAGGCTAAAAAGTAAAAAAAGTAGAATTGTTCTCCAGTGGAACATTGCATTTAAGTTTGAATAACTAAATGCTACTCACTGAAGCCTTAGATTAGATATATGGTTAAGACATCCCTGAAATTTCCCCTTTGGGCACTTAATTTTTGGATGTTGTGCTTTTGTATATGGTCAGCTGTAAACCAGGTCACTTTCTGAACGCTACTTTACTTTCTTTATGAATTTACTTTATAATTGAAGGAGAAGAAGACTAATAGAAGCTTAGCCCCTGTATAACCTAAACTCTGGCTTTGATTGACTTCCTTGAAGCAGCCATTCATAAAATGGGACATGGCCAGTATGAGGGGCAGGGAGAGGTCATTTTGGACAGAATTCACTCTGTTGCTCTTTTTTCCATCCTTGGCTTCTGAGCCTGCTTCACTATTGTATCAGAGAATTGGGACTTAAATGCAGTCAACTAGTGATTCTGAATTTCTTACTTGAACAGTGAAGGAGTATATACTTTTCATTTGAACCATTGTATTCCACAATGTAATTGGCCTTGTGGTCAATGCCAATTTATCCCTTACCTTAATGATTGCTTCAGAAATAGAATTGGCAATTGCTAGTGATACAAGCAGGGGAACAAAGGATCTTGGTTTCTAATACTTCACAAATTCACAGTGCGAAAATAGTAGATCATTTAGACTAGAGATCATTGATACCTCCTCTCTCCCTCATCATACAGATGGTGAAGCTGACATTTAATCACTGATTTCTTGTGATTTCTGGGATAAGCAAAATTAAGCCAATTTTGCCTGACCTCACTCTTCCCGTTACCTCTGTAATACATATGAGAAACTAGGCCTTTTTCCTTTGGGATGGTTATAAGGTCAAAGAAAAATAAGTTAAATGAATGCAATGGAATTTGAGTCCAGCATTTATTGTGATGATAGCCCTGAGTTTTGGTTTATTGAGAGAAGAATGTGGTTGTTTACAGGATATTTTCTTCCCTCTCCCCTTCCCCATGGATATAATTAAAGTTTTAGTCAAAAAGACAAAATTAGTTATTTCCTTTAAGAGGTCTTAGATACAAAGATAGTTTACATGGCTAAATAAAGTAATCTGATGTTTCTACTTTCAATTAAAATAATAGAAATTTAAAGATCTATCCAGGAAATGGAGCTAATAAAAGTGCTGCCTATTATAACATGGTTTCTTGCTTTAGGATTTCTAAGGTACAGACTTGTATAGTTAAATTCCTTAATATCCCACCTGTATTTCATTTTCTTTAGAAAAATGCGGTATGTATAAAGTGATAATAGAATCAAAGAAATGTTTCATTCTTCTTTTCTGGATTATAAATTGAGCTATTTTACAAAAATATATAAAGAAATGCATTCTTCACATCCTCGAATGTGTCCCACTTACTTCATCCTCCTCCCCCTCTGATCTGAGCTTGGGTAAACAGAAGAATCCAAGTTAGAAGACAGAAGAAATGCCTCTCTTATTCTGAGTAGGAAGATTTGATATGAAGAATATTACCAATTATTCTTTTATTCTTAAGGATGGAATAGAATCAAAATAATGAATCAGGAGAAACTCCTCAAAATGTTATTATTCATACAGCTAGGTCAAAACCTTTTGTAATAAATTTCATGATGCTGTCCTTTAACAAAACATTTGCATTCTAAGTATTTTTGCTAATGTGCATTTAAAAATAGGAATAATAAAATAGAGATGAAAAAGTACTTATAAATTTAATTTTATTTCTGCCTTATAAACACATTTTTCTTGTTGCTATGCACAATACTGCTGAAAGTTTACACTGTTGCCTTAAGAGTAGAAAATAATACCGTGTGAGACTTTTGACTTTATGCTTTACCATTAAGACCAGGTCTACCTTGCTGCTGCCTCATCCATCTCAAAACTGTCTTTTCAGTGAGTTAATAAAGACAGGAACTCAACTGTGAGTTGATAAAACACTATCTGATTACCAGAAGGAAAAGCAGAGCTGTAACTACATCTCATTTATATAATTGAATATACATAAAATCAGACAATTTGACTTCTACTTTATGTTGCAAAAACAAGTTATAATAACCTTTGAGAGATATGTAAAAATGTGAGTATGCCATGAAATAAGTAAACTAAGATATTTTCTTTATTGTGTTTAGATAAATATTTTGAGCTTTCATGAACATGGAAATTAAAAACAACAAAAACTTGATAACTTAAAGAAAGTTTACTACAAGCCAAATTCTTCATATTTAATTTTGAAACATGTGCAGACCTACTTAATTTTTATCTTAAGTTTTATTCTATTATATGTAAAATATAGTGAGGCTACATATTTTATTTCAGAAATGTGAATCACAGAGGTCTCTTTGAATCCATAAAATTTTATCATATACTTGTAATATGAACATGAGGTTGTACAAAGTAGAGAAATACTCTTCTCATATCACATTTTTCAAAAGTTTAGAAAAACTATTGAGTTTTTTAATCTTTCTCACTAAAATAATCTGAGTATTCACTCAGTTGTTTGAATAATTCTTTGCTTATATAAAACCTGCTACATAAATATTTTTATTCTTGGAAAATGTGATCAATTTAAGGGTCTTTTTTTTAGGAACAGAATTGAAAATCTTAGTGTTAAGGGTTACTGAAGTCTACAGTAAATCACTGATGAAGCTGGAATTGGAGCTATTGGCTTCTAGAGATTGGATCCTATGGGAATTATGGTGCAGAATACCATCACTTCCTTGCCTCTCATACTCTAAAAGTTAGCCCATTCCAGTCTAGTTATTGACGTGGAAAAAAATGGACCAAGTACAGTAACCTTGACAAAAAGTCAAGATAGCATATAGCTCACTTCTCTGTAAGACTATAATATGAAATATTTGGTAATTGAGCATACAAGGACCAACTAATCAGAGTGGTTCAGTAATTATAAGTAATCATATCATTCAAAGAATAAGAAAGTCCTATTCTAAGTTTTTCAAAATTTTATATTTCAGGTTTTTAAATTCTTGAGATGTAGGGCCACTTCTAAGTAGACATTTGAGAAGTAGTGTGATTTGGTTATGATGGAAAATAATTTTGGTTTTATAGAAAAAGAATATATATTAAGTTACAAATTAACCTATGCTAACCTAAGCTGCAGTGATTCCTTAAAAATAAAGAATCCTGGGTTCAAGTTTGAGCTTTGCTACTAATGAACCACTTGAACAATTTATAACCTCTCTAAGCTACAGATTTATTAATTTTTTTTCACCATAAAAATAAATTTTGTACCAGATGTTTGCTAAGTACCTGTTTATCTCAAAGAGTCTATAATTCTTTTAATTCCAGGATTTATTTTTCCTCCATTACCTTTCCCTACTTCTACCATTATTTTGACATAAATAGCCTTAAATTTCATAGTTTTCATGTGGTAGTATTAGCCTAGGACACAGTAGACACACAATATATAAATGCTTTTTGTTGGTGGTGGTGATAAGGAATTGAATCAAATGACCTAAATTTTCTTCTAACCCTAAAAGCCTGTGATTGTTATAGTTCTATCCAGGGGGAACTCAGTTGTGCTTGCTATATATAAAATACTTTAAAAGTTGTTATCCTGTAATCTTGAATCCAAGTAGTGCTGAGAGGTATATGTCTGTTGAATTTAGCCTTTATTTTATGGCAGTATCTTGATTAAGAAGCACTCAACAGACTTATAAGGCAATGTTCATAGGGCAATTGAACAATCTTAACATCTTATATAATAAAAGAGTAATATGCAAATTGACCATCACTCCAACACACAAGATGGCTGCCCCCATGTGGAGACATCATGGCCACCACAAGATGGCCAGCAGGGGAGGGCAGTTGGGAGGGACCAAGCCTGCAAGGGAGGGTAGTTGGGGGCAATCAAGCCTGCTGGGGAGGGCAGTTAGGGGTGACCAGGCTGGCAGAGGAGGGAAGTTCAGGGCAACCAGACCTGCAGGGAAGGTCAGTTAGGGGGGGGGCACCAGGTCTTCAGGGAAGGGCAGTTGGCGGGGGGAGGACCCAGGCCTTCAGGGGAGAGCAGTTAGGGGTGACCAGGCCTACAGGGGAGGGCAGCTAGGAGTGACCAGGCCTACAGGGGAGGGCAGCTTGGAGTGACCAGGCCTGCAGGGCAGGGCAGTTAAGGCCAATCAGCCTAGCAGGGAAGCATTTAGGCATCAATCAGGCTGGCAAGGGAGTGGTTAGGGGGTGATCAGGTTGGCAGGCAGAAGTGGTTAGGGACAATCAAGAAGGCGAGCAGTTGGGAGCCAGCAGTCCTGGATTGCGGGAGGGATGTCTGATGGCCCATTTAGGCCTATCTGAGTAGGATCGGGCCTAAATGGTCCGTGAGACATCCCTTGAGGGGTCCCAGATTGGAGAGGGTGCAGGCTGGGCTGAGGAACCCCCCCATGTACGAATTTCGTGCTTTGGGCCTCTAGTTCTATATAACAAATGTGAAATATGCTAATTAGTCCAGATACCTTAGCAGTCATGTCCAGTCAGGCGCATAATAGTCACGAACCTTTGGGCATGGCCTGGGAGTGGCCCTGGCAGAAGTGGCCACCGGCAAGACCGTTCACCAGCCTGTGGCACCACCCAGCCCAGAGACTGCCTGGCCTAGAGAGTCACTGGAGACTTTGGTTACATTCAGTAGTGAAAATCATTATGCTCTGTGAGAGATGACATCCTCAAACACTTAGGACCCTCAATCATGCAAATTAATCTTATATAATAAAAGCCCAATATGCTAAGTGTCTGGTCAACTGGTTGGCTGTTCAACCCATCAAAGCATAATCCTATCTAATAAAAGAGTATATGCAAATTGACCGTACCTCTGATTAAGCCACACCCACAAGTCACGCCCATAAGCCAATCAGGAGCTGGGGCAGAGCCAGACAGTGAGCACGTGGCCCAGGCCAGGGAGGTGGGGCCGAGGCGGCCAGGGCCATGGGGAGCGGGGCCGAGGTGTCCAGGGACAGGGGGGCGTGGCTGGGGCAAAGGCCAGGGTGGGGGCAGGGCTGTGGGGTGGGGCCAAAGCAGTGATGGCTGGAGGGAGGGACTGGGGCAAAGGCCAGGGCGGGGAGCAGGGTCAGGGCAAAGGTCAGGGCCAAGGGGGGGAGCAAGGTGGCCAAGGGTGCAGGGGCGGGGTTGAGGTGGCCAGGGGGGCAGGGCCAAGGCAGCCATTGCGGGCTGGCCAAGGAGAAGGCCTGTCCCAGGGGGGCGGGGCTGGGGTGGAGCCAGCCATCAGCTCCATTGCAGGGCGATGGCTGGGTGCACAAGGCCTAAAGCCTGGGCCAGAGGCTTTAGGCCTTGGGCAGGCTGGGGGTGAATGGTGAGTAGGACATCTCCTGAGGGCTCCCAGTATGTTTGAGGGCGCAGGTTGGGCTGAGGGATCACCAAACCCCAGTGCACGAATTTCATGCACCAGGCCCCTAGTAAGAAATAATTGCATAATGCTTTGACCTAATTGTACACAACTTAGTATCGTTTAAAATTTATTCTACATCCTTCAATAAATTCAGCAGCTGACCGAGGAGATCAGGCACTGAGAAGTGCATGGCCCCAGCTCTGCTATCTTGAGTTTGTGGTTTCCAAGGAAACAGCCAGAAGGGATGATAAACCCTTCCCAAATGGCTCAGCTGGAACCTAAGTGGTGGCAAGCTGCAGCTTGGTTTAAATCGAGCCTTTTCGGTAATGAATGACCCCAACCTTCCCTAGATTAGGCAGGTTCCTATGGAGTACAATCTCCCCGCAAACTGGGAGCCCCTGTTTCGTCCCTGGCAATCTCATGCATGTTAGCTTGGGGCAGCGGGGAAAGAAGGGAAAAGGTATCATGTAGGGCAGCTCAGGCGAGCAAGCAGAAGGAAACCATGTCTGGCAGACACTCCCCTGCCACCCCCTTCAACGTGTAAGAAGAATCAAATAAACCAATACAAACACCCCTCCCCTGTCCCAGAGAGATCCGGGATTGAGGGGCATCCTGCCCAGGCATTGTGTACCTGCTTCCCACTCCTTTTATCCAAATGGACAGGTTATGGAGTTAAGGGGAGGAGGTGGAGCCTCGCAGGAAGGGGATTCCCTGGAATCACATCCCTGCCCTCCCTCTGGACCTGACCTCTCAGAGTGCAGGGCCTGACCCCACCCCCAGCAGATTTGCATATCCCAGACCCTCTAGTACTTCCATCCACTAGGCATTTCAGCATCTTCCCTGCCTCCCAGCCACTGACCCTTACTGTCTCCTACCCCAGAAGCACTGTCCTTTCCAACTTTCAGTCTTTATATCCTAAATTCATGGTGAGCTTTGTCGCTTCTCCACGGATTTTATTTGATAAGAACCCAGTGAAGACGCTTAGCAACTGAGCTGCTCAGACTTCATCAGGGACAACGAATGATATACCCTACGTGGCTTTGATACCAAAGCAATCTTATTCTTTTATTTTTTAAAATATATGTTTCAGAGAGGAAGGGCAAGGGAGAGAGATAGAAACATCAATGATGAGAATCATTGGTCAGCTGCCTCCAGCATGCTCCCTACTAGGGATTGAGCCCACAACCCAGGCTTGTGCCCTTGACCAGAATCGAACCTGGGACCCTTCAGTCCTCAGGCTGAAACTCTAGCCACTGAGCCAAACCAGTTAGGGCTATTCTCAAAAACTTAATTTTTATCATAAACAAGTGGATTTGAATCATATCAAACCAATATACATTTTTAATGAAATGTCTCTTCATTTCTACTAATATAATTCTACCTGAAAACTTATGTTGTATAATCTATACTAATAAAAGGGTAATATACTAATTAGACCAGACATCTTCTGGACATCCATCTAGATGTCTTCTGCCCAAAGCCATGGTGACAGGGGCTGAGGCAATGGTAGTTTGGGGCAACCAGGCCTGCAGAGGAGGGCAGTTAGGGGCAATCAGGCAGGCAAGTGAGTAGTTAGGAACTAGTGGTCTCGGATTGCGAGAGGGATGTCTGGCTGCCATTTTTAAACATCCCCAAGGGGTCTCAGATTGGAGAAGGTGCAGGCCGGGCTGAGGGACCCACCTCTCCATGCACAAATTTTGTGCACCAGGCCTCTAGTAGGTAATCATAATAGAACTAATTGGATTTGAGGCTCATGGCATCACTAGAGAATGACTTTTATATACATGCATTCTATTTGTTAGATGGTAGATATAAACATGGAAATAATCCAGAAAAGTATTTTCTCTATATCTTGCAAGAACTAATCTGAGTAATTTATTAAATGTACCAGTTAATAATGACAGATTTTGTAATCAAAGAAAACGATAATTTCAAGAGAAACATCAAAAGTGCTTTATTCAAAGTAATGTCCATCATTACACATTTCCTCCCATCTTTCAGGTAATTTGTGGATATATCCTAATAGAACTTTTCTTGTTTCGAGGCAAACCATTTGGAGACCCTATTTGCCACTTTTTCATACGTTTTGAAGTGCTGCTCAGAAAGTGCTTGTGCCGCCAAAACCGGTTTGGCTCAGTGGATAGAGCATCAGCCTGCGGACTGGAAGGTCCCAGGTTCGATTCCGGTCAAGGGCATGTACCTTGGTTGCGGGCACATCCCCAGTGGGAGGTGTGCAAGAGGCAGCTGATCGATGTTTCTCTCTCATCGATGTTTCTGACTTTCTATACCTCTTCCTTCCTCTCTGTAAAAAAACAATAAAATATATTTCAAAAAGAAAAAAGAAAGAAAGTGCTTGTGCCATTGATCGGAGCAAGTGGTAATCTGAAGGAGAAAGGTCTGGTGAATACAGCTGGTGGGTTAATACTTCCTAGGCAAGATCTTTTAACATGTCTTTGACTGTTTTTGATGTGTGATGGCGTGTTATCATTAAGCAAAATTACTTTTCCAGGTCTTCTGGCATATTCTGGTTATTTCACAATCAAAGTATGGTTCAAATTGATTATTTGTTCTTGCTAGCGATCAATATTAACAGTTTCACCTGGTTTTAGAAGCTCATAATACACCACACTTGCCTGATGCCATCAAATGTGGAGCATTGGCTTCTTTCCAAAGCAATTTGGCCTTGCAGTCGATGATGATGGTTGAACTGGATCAATCCATGATTTTGTGCATTTGGGATTCTCAAAATAAACCCACTTTTCATCGCCAGTCACAATTCAATGCAAAAAAAGACTTTCGTGCCATTGAAGCAACATTTTACTGGTGACTTTTGGGTTTTCCATTTGTCTTTCATTCAGTTGATGTGGCACCCATTTTCCTTCCTTTAAAATCTTTCCCATTGCTTGTAAACGGCAATGTTTAATCTTTCTGTATGTTGTTTTTGAGTTTGACATGCATCTTCATCCAATGATGCTTGTAATTTTTGATCTTTAAACTTTTTGTTTGACCTGGACATTCTTTGTCTTTCACATTGAAATCATCACGTTTAAAGTGTTTAAACCAGCATTCACAGGTATCTTAAGATGGAGCATGTTCACCATAAGCTTCTCGAAGTATTCAGCAACACTTTTTCTTCAAAATAATGAATTAAAACTTCCTGTGAATATTTTTTGGCATGAAATTCGACATTGTTAAGAGTAAAAATATCTATGATGTTAACACCTTCAGCAAATTTGAAATATGAAATTTTGAAGCTTGCTGTCAATACAACAAAATAGCATACAATATCAAATTGCATATATATCAACGTATGTGTAACTCTATCTGTTGAAAAAATCCTCATTATTATTAACTGTTCTGTAGCTAACTTGGGTGTCTCTAGATTTAGTACATTGTTAAGCTAAAGTTTTTAATTGCTCTCCGTGATTGTCAGGGCATCCTGAGTTTGTTGGAAGTCACCCCTGTTGTCATCTCTGGAGAATTAGAATGGATAAGAGGTCTTCCTTTCTAAGTTTTTATGTCATTAGCACGTTTTTTTGCTCATTATTTCCCTGTATACCCCTCCTTATCAGTGAGGCACTGATAGGTCTTTACACATAATCAATCTTTGTAAAAATGCAAACAGTAACTTATAGCTAAGAGTATTCATAGAATAAGTTTTATCAAGGTAAGAAGGCTATAGAAAAATGTAGTTTGAGGTCAGCCTTGCTCAGCTTGGTTCATAGTTCTTCAAGGTCTTTTTGGAACTCCTGAGGTCAACTCTTTCTGGTCAAATCCTCTGATGAATCTACTCCTCTTCCCTATATTTATTATGTTTTCACTCTCAGCTCCAGACTAAAAGTCTGGCTAAGCTACCTCAGATTCTTTTTTTTTTTTTTATAACCCAGCATAACAGCTTAAGATTTGTTACATTTTGTTCTTGCCATCCTTTGGCTCTCTGGATCTCCATTCTGCTTAGAACCCTAGGGAGAATTCTAACTCTGTCTACATTTTCTTGTTCCTCCTGATCACCTATTCTTAATGCTTCCTGATGGGGTTCAGGACAGGCATATTGGATATTTTAAACCGAAAGGAGTTTGAGAAAATGACAGAAGAAGAAAGGTTACTTGACTTATTCTCCCACACCACCCTCCCCACATGCTCTTCTTCCTGAAACTGGTCTTAAGACCTTCTATGAGAGGGACTCTCCCTATACCGGGAGAAAAGAAGCATCCATATCTCCAAAGACAGGGAGACACCAAGAAGAATCTGAATAAATAGGCCTTGCTAAGTTTCCCTCAGTTTATGACACTTAGCTCACATCTTTCTACAATTTTCCAGTCTTCAATAAACCTAACAAAAACACACAGGTTTAACCATTTCTTGAGTCTTTATTTCCTTATGGAGGCTCTGGTGTCATGTAAAACTTATGTTAAATAGACTTATATATTTTTCTTCTGTTCATCTGTCTTTGTCAGTTTAATGTTCAGATCCAACCAGGGACCCTAAGAAGGTTGAGGACACCTTTTTTTCTCCCCTACATCACCCTCCACAGTTTTTACCCATTTTCTACTATCTAACTAGAACTAGTAAGAGTAGAACTTTTACTCTTTGTCAATGTTGACTGTTACCTCAAAACTATCATCCATTAAATCTTAAGCTATTATGCTGGGTTAAAAAAAAGTTCAAGAGTCCTTGCTGGTTTGGCTCAGTGGATAGAGTGTCAACCTGTGGATTGAAGGGTCCTGGGTCTGATTCCAGTCCAGGGCACATGCCCTGTTTGCAGGCTCCATCCCCACTAGGGTGCATGCAGGAGGTAGCCAATCAATGACTCACTCTCATCATTGATGTTTCTATCTCTCTCTCTCCCTCTCCCTCCTCTCTGAAATCAATAAAAAAATTTTAAAAGTTCAAGAATACATATTTAAATTGTATAGAACACATTGTGTATATTTTGGTAAATACTGTTTCTTATTTTAGGGTAATTTTACTGTAGAGATGTGCCCATATAAAAGTATTGAAAACCTAATTTTTTAAATATAGTTACATATATATAATTATTAAGGTGTTCTTGGATTTATTTTAATTTCCAAGTTGTCCTCTGAATATTCAAAGTTTGAAGAGAGCCACAGGCATGCCTAAAAAATAGTGGTAATGAGTTCCATATAATCAACAATAAAATTCAATATCTGTCTGCTTATTGGTTCCCAAGTGCTAACCTTAAAACTGGAGCCAAAACGACCATATGCAAAATAGTTTGGAGTACTTTTTAAAAACATACTGATTGCTAGGCCCAATTTCAGAGATTCTGAATCAGTAGTTTTGGAATGAGTTCTAGGTATCTGCATTTAAAAAGTTGTATTGGTGATTCTTAAATGCAGCCAGGGGTGGAGGGCACTTAGAGAACCTTCAAAAGTTCTTTCACCTCTGATTTTGTGATTTAAGTATGCAAGTAGTCTTTCATCTGCCTCTAACTTTACACAGGAGACAAACAAAATGATCATTTTATATTTTTCCCTTTTGGACTTCCTAAGATTATTTCCATACTAAAAGGTTATTGTTATCATTGTTGTTTTGTTAATAGTAATGAGACCTCTGCTTCAGACTTAAATTTGTAACCATGTTCTTATAGCTAAAGAGATCAATTTCAAGCAAAGGAAAGATAAAGACAGTCAAAGAATAATGTGAATGTTCTGAAGTGGATCTGTGAGATTTTTGTTTTCACAGACCTTTTTTTGTGATAAATTGGCTACCATTCATTGTAAATCAATATGACGTTAATTAGACCTTCTTCTTATTTATTGATTTAGAACTTAGAGCTTCTTCCTGAGCTACAGCTTTGAGAAGGTATTACAAGTCCTATCTAATAAAAGAGCAATATGCATATTAACCATCACTCTGCTAAACTCACAATCCACTCCCATAAGCCAATCTGTAGTGGGTATGCAAATTAACCCCAACCAAGATGGCAGCGGCCACAGAATGAGCAGGAGGGAGGCTTGGGTTTCCTTAGTGATGGAGGAAGCCAAGCTTTCTACACACCCTGGTGGGCCCAGGCCTCCACTCAAGGCTACAAAGTTTCAATTATAGAAGATAAATAAATGCAACAAAAATGGCAGCAGCCATAGAGCTGGAGAGAGCAGAGGCTAGTGTTGCCCTTGGTGATGAAGAAAGCCAAGCTTTCCACAAACCCTGGAAGGCCCAGGCCTCCACTCAAGGCTACAAAGTTTCAATTGTAGAAGATAAATAAATCCCAGATACCAGGGATTCCGCTTTGATCACCAGGGGGCGTGGCCAGCCTGCAAACCACCACAGGCCCCTCGCCAAGGTCTGGCTACTCCCCAAGGGAACCCCCACTCTGATGTGGGACACCCTTCAGGGCAAACCAGCTGGTCCCCACCCATGGACCAGGCTTCTATCCTATCTAATAAAAGAGTAAAGAGTAATATGCAGATTGACCATCACTCCAGCATACAAAATGGCTGTCCCTATGTGGTCAAAGATCCTACCCCCATGTGAACACAAGATGGCCACCACAAGATGTCCAGCAGGAGAAGGCAGTTGGGAGGGACCAGGCCTGAAAGGGAGGGCAGTGGGGGGTGATCAAGCCTGCAGAGGAGGGCAGTTAAGGGTTACCAGGCCAGCAGAGGAGGGAAGTTGGGGGGGACCCAGGCCTTCAGGGGAGAGCAGTTCAGGGGGACTAGGCCTTCAGTGGAGGGCAGTAAGGGGTGACCAGGCCTTTAGGGGAGGACAGTTAGGGGTGACCAGGCCTACAAGAGAGAGCAGTTAGGGGCAAACAGGCTGGCAGAGGAGCAGTTAGGCATCAATCAGGCTGGCAGGGGCATAGTTAGGGGGTGATCAGGCTAGCAGGCAGAAGTGGTTAGGGGCAATCAGGAACAAAGGCAGGCAGGCGAGCAGTTGGGAGCCAGAAATCCTGGATTGTGAGAGGGATGTCCATGGAATCAGGTCTAAATGAACAGTCAGGCACCCCTTGAGGGGTCCCAGATTGGAGAGGGTGCAGGCTGGGCTGAGGGACAACCCCCACTGTGCACAAATTTTGTGTACCAGGCCTCTAGTATAGATATAATAGTAAACTGTAAAATGCAATCTTGCAGTAGCAATAGAAATATTTGGGAACTTTAATAGACTTAAAAGAATATTTTATTTGAGTGGGAAGGAAAGTGAGTTGACTTTCTCAAAGGCTCTGAAGAACAGTGATGTGAATGAGATTGGACAAATCAAGAAACCATCAACAAAATAACAAGAAAGCCCACTGCATGGAAGAACATATTTGCCAATGTTATCTCCAATAAGGGTTTAATTTCCAAAATTTATAGGGAGCTCATACAACTTAACAAAAAGAAGATAAACAATCCAATCAAAAAAAGGGCAAAGGACCTAGATAGACACTTTTGGAAAATGGACATACAGAAGGCCAAGAGACATGTGAAAATGTGCTCAAAGTCACTAACCTTCTGAGAGATGCAAATCAAAATAGCAATGAGGTGCCATCTCACACCTGTCAGATTGGCTATCATCAACAAATCAACAAACAAAAAGTGCTAGAGAGGATGCAGAGAAAAATGAACCTTCTTGCACTGCTGGTGGGAATGCAGACTGGTATAGCAACTGAGGAAAATAGTATGGTATTTCCTCAAAAAATTAAAAGTGAAACTTCCATTTCACCCAATAATCCCACTTCTAGGAATATATCCCAAGGAAAGAGGAACACCAATCAGAAAGGATATATGCACCCCTATGTTATTAGCACAATTTAGAATAGATAAGATTTGGATACAGCCTAAATGCCCATCAGCAGATGAGTGGATTAGAAGAAAGTGGTACATCTACACAATGGGATACTACACTGCTATAAAAAAAGAAATAATTCTTACCATTGGCAACAACATGGATGGACCTTGAGAACATTATGTTTAATGAAATTAATGAGATAGAAATAGCTAAGAACCATGACTTCACTCATATGTGGGATATAAAACTTAAACTTATTAACACAACCAGTAGAGTGGTGGTTGGCAGAAGAAAGGGGGTTGGGGAGAAGGGGTCCTAATATGAGGTGACAGGAGAAGATTTGACTTTAGGTGATGGGCACACAATGCAATATACTGATTTTATAACATAGAAACTCACACCTAAAACCTATATGATCATATTAACCGATGTCACCCCAATAAATTTAATTTAAAAAGTAAGAAGAAAGAAAGGAAGGAAGAAAAGGAGGGAGGAAGGTAGGGAAGCAGGGAGGGAGGGAGGGAGGGAGGGAGGGAGGGAAAGAAGGAGGGAGAGAGGAAGAAGATTAGGATTTAATACAACATTGTTATGTAGAGCATAAAATGTTCTCTACAACCAATGTTAATCTACTTCTTAGTTGACAGTGTATCAGAAAGTACGTGCTATGTATTTTTTAATTATGGTATATTTCTAATGTTTAGGTTTGTTTTATCGTTATGTCAGAAAGACTGAAGGCTTTTTTCTTTATATTTTTCCAATCTACTAAATTTAGGAAGTAATAGGGTGGTGAACCTGTCAACAAGCTTTTTGACAAAGCTTTTGCTTGGTTTTTGCCACAAGGTACTGGAAAGACAAGAACCATCATCAAAAGTTGGAAGAGAGGTACCTTTGGTTTAGCTACTATGTAATAGTAATCACAATGAAGTACAATGTCTTGGTAAGAAAGAGAATACCAATGATATCAATAATGAGAATACTGGAGTGTTGGATAACATATTATAAAAAAGTGTGATAATTAAAAAGCTATTTCAACCTACTGAAAGTCTAAGTCATTTTTTAAAAGCCTACATGGGAGAATCAAGATATATTTCTTTCATGTGGGTATTGTAGGTGGGGTGAGGGTAACAAGTAGCTTGCAACATCAAAAAGACTACTACATAGAAAGTACAACTTTTAGAAATGGAAAATATCCAACCCAGGAAAATACAGAAGTTTATAAAACAAGCAGGTCATGTTCAAACTGTATTTAAGCAGGTTGAAAAAAGAAAAGTTGGTGAAAAAAATTTAATTCAATTGTAAGTTTTCAAGTTACTCAAAATTAGTTTACTGGAGTGATAGTGAATCTATTTGGTTATAATGGTGCAGAGAATTTGATGAGAGAAAAAAGTAAACTTTAATGAATACTTTGTGTAATAAAAGAAGACATAAGGGAGCATGCTAACTCTATAATTGTCGCTTCAAATTGATGACTACATAAAGTTGTAAATGAACAGATGATCTGGGTTCAACTGTCAAATTAAATATAGATAGCTACCAGAACTAGCTAATATTCTCCTATATTTTGAAGGAACTAAATGTAAAGTTTTAGGTACAGAGTAAAAATCACTGAATTATAAATTAATAACATGTCTTTTGGGGAGTTTTGTAATTTTTGTGTTCTACTTGCTTAGAAGTATGTATAGTATTAAGCAATATGAGTTTAAGTAGGTATATAAAGGTTTCTTGTGGGCATAACATTTTAGTTAAAAGTTGTATATGAGCTGAAACCAGTTTGGCTCAGTGAATAGAAGGTCAGCCTGTGGACTGAAGGGTCCTAGGTTCAATTTTGGTCAGGGGCATGTACGTTGGTTGTGGGCAAATCCCCAGTAGGGGGTGTGCAGGTGGCATCTGATCGATGTTTCTCTCTCATCAATGTTTCTGACTTTCTATCCCTCTCCCTTCCTCTCTGTAAAAAAAAAAAAATCAATAAAGTATATATATTTTTAAAAGTTGTATATTATAAGATAAAGGATAATTTTGAACCAGAATCTAAGTCATGCCTATGCATTTATTAAAACACTAGTGGCCTGGTGCATGAAATTTGTGCAAGGGGGGTGTATCCCTTAGCCTGGCCTGCATCCTTTCTAATCTGAGACCCCCGTGGGATCAGGCCTAAACTGGCAGTCAAACAACCCCCTCGCAATCCAGGACTACTGGCTCCTAACTGCTCACCTGCCTGCCTGCTTGATTTCCCCTAACCACTCTGCCTGCTGGCCTGTTTACCCCCAACTGCACCCCTCCGCCAGCCTGATCACCCCCAACTGCCCTCCCCTTCTGGCCTGATCACCCATAACCGCCTCTGCCTTGGCCCCGCCACCACGGCTCTGTCCGGAAGGACATCTGGAATGTCTCATGGTCTAATTAGCATATTAGCCTTTTATTAATATAGACCGGATATGACATACTGCCATAACTATAACATATCTACCAGTATTACCTATGAGACTATGTACTTCATGAGATAGAAAGGCATCTAATACATTACATTGTATATGTTGAAAGTAGTAGGAAATACAGTATTTGTAGCAATAATATACACCCTATGACTTCCCTTCCTGATCTGGGAATGCTTCCCAGGTCTTTGAACATTTCCTGGTCCCTAATGTATTTTTTTTTGCCATTCAGTGTAACTTTATTTACTGTTTATTGCACATGATTTGAGCTCTTTAATTTCTAACCACCAAAGATTCAAAGGACTATTTTTTCCATGAATTTTAACATTAACATTAGTGAGTTTATGTATTCATGTGTTTTTATTGTAAACATCTGAATTCACATTGTCATAGATCCTGAACTCATAAGCGTGGACCATGCACAGGCTGGCAGCAAGCCAGGGAGCCACTCTGCAAGCAAACTGACACTCTGTATAAGGAGAAAAGTCATAGCATAACATTTAATGTCCGACTTTAATTCATATACTATCGGGGACTCAACTGCTTGGTTGGTGATGGGGTTGATTATTGGGAGGATTATTCCTGAAATAATTAAGGAAAGGGGGCCTCAATCTTTCTTCTTGGTTGCTTGCTTCTCCCCAGCACCTTCATCTCTTTGGGCAGCTTCTTGGACAGCTTCTTCTTCACCTTCTCCTCAGCTTCTTGGGCATCTTCTCCTTCACCTTCTCCTTTTTCCTCCTTTGCATCCTCAAATTCTTTCTTAGCACCTTCTTCCTCTTCTTCTCCTTCCTCTTCCTCAGCCTCTTCCTTCTCCTCCTCTTCAGCTTCTCCTTCAGAAGGGGGATCATCCTTAGTTTCCTTGGCTTTTGCAGCCTCAATGGTTTCCTCCACCTCAATCTGCTCCTCCTGGATGTGGCAGGGGTATTGAGAAGGGAAGGAGCGAGCAGACATCAAGTAGGAGCTAGTCTGTAAACCCCCATAGGCAGAATCGAAGACCTGGGACTCTGGGAGTAGCCTCTGAGTATGCTTCTCATGCTGGTGAAACTGCGCAGGGTCTCCTCACCTTTCAAGAGTTTCCTGTAAGCTGCAATGTCAATGTCCAAAGCCATCTTCACGTTGAGGAGGTCCTGGTATTTTTTTAAATACCATGCCATTTCACTCTTTGTAGCTCTCAGTTCATTTTCTACTTGGTTGATCATGTCCTGCATAGCACTAACATCGGAGTTCTGCTTATCCTCCAACTCTCGCAGCTGCTTTCCCAGTGCTTCATTCATGCCCCGGCATGTTTTCATCTCCAGGGTCTTGGCCTTGAGCAGTCGCTGGCCCGCACTGCATAGCTGTTCTTGGCAGAGCTCTCGGTCAGCATGGTGAAGCGGCTCTTGTACCATTCTTCCGCATTCTGCATGTTCTTGGCAGCCAGATTCTTGTACTGGGTGCAGATATCCTTGAGCATAGCAGAGAGGTTGTAATGGAGAACACGTCCATCTCCATGGAGATCTGAGCATACTGGATCTGCGTCTGCAGCTTGGCGATCTCCTCATCATGCACCTTTTTCAGAAAGGCGATTTTGTCCATCAGGCTGTAGATGCACTTTTCTACCTCAGAGCCTGCAAGAGCCACCTCAATATGCACCTTTGCTCACCTCCATCAGCCAGCCCTCTCCATCCTCATGATTCAGCACCTCTTCCTGGTAGCATGCCTGCAGGTTGTTCCCAGCCACTTCGGAGCCCAGGTGCCTCTTAACTGCCCACTTCCCTCTCCTCTCCAGGAACAGGGAATGGTGGAGCGGGACACAGGCATCCCATTTTCACTAAAATGTTCAACCTAGGCCTGCTCCACCTCAGGCAGCCCAGGGGCAGACAGTGATCCTGGAGACCCGGGCCATCCCTGCCTGTGGAACCCCCAGCTACTTCAGGCGCTGTCCATACAGCCTGCCTGGTCCCAATTAATGCCAGGCCTCTGTGGGCAACATCAGGCTCTGTCCCCTGGGCCTTCCTGGTCCCAACACTGCCTGGGGCCCACGGGAAATGTCAGGCACTATCTATGCTGCCGGCCCCATACCGATCGCCACCTGGACCCGGCGGGCAACATCAGGAGGTGCTTGCTGTAACTGCACAGTCCCTACCACCGCCTGGACATAGCAGGCAGCATCAGGCTGTAGGCCAGCCACTGAGCTGCTGCAATCGATCCTGGGGGGGGGAGGTGCTGCCATTGCTGCTGACCCTGCCCTTTGCCCGCCCTGGCCTACAGCCGGCCACCTACAGCCAGATCAATAGCTCTGCTGCGATTGATCAGGGCCCGCCATCGCTGCCTGGCCCTGCCCCCTGGGAACCCGGCCATCGGCCTGCGATTGGCTTGTTGGGGTGGCTTGTGGGCATGGCTTATTGGGTGTAGCAAAGGTATAGTCAATTTGCATATTACTCTTTTATTAGATAGGATATGCTTGACTACAAATTTTATGTGGACTTACTCTGGATTCTCACTGTGAGATAAGTTGTGGAAGTTCAATATATTACCATTTTCTGATGAGCACTAGCAATTATAATGATAAAGGCATAGAATATTATTTCAGTAATTGATGAGAACATTGCATGTGTATAAGATCTCAAGTAAAGAAAAAAATGAAAGGAGGACCTATGTAATATTTTCAACAATAAAGATTTTTTAAAAAACAAGAAAAAATGAGACTTGTAGATTGAGTCTTTTGTGTTCTGTGTGGTTTACATGGTGGTTTAGAAGTATACTAGTAGGTGAGGCTGATTGAGTTGTCCAAGTTAGAGAAATATAAGGAGAATTAAAAGGTAACACATTGCTTGTGGAATGCTAGAATGTTTAATGATTCACCTACCTATAACTTAGTTTAAGAGTTCTCTCACTATAGCTATCATAGCATTAATGTGCAAACCATCTATAGCCAGATGCTTTACTCTAAAACATGTCTGGCCCTTTGGCAGGCTTCAGAGACAGCATTTGTTGTATAGGATTGTTTGTGGTAGCAGGATTAAGTAAAGGAAGCCCAGTGAATGTGTGTAAGCCAGTAGAATATGGATTAGCCCACCATTTAGGGTTACTATTGTTCTAACAAAGCACATGTGAAGAGTCAAGGGAATTTGTATGTTTTTTTAAAAATGTGTTAATATCCTATATGATTTATTTTTCTTCATTTAAAATAATTGAGGCAAAACATTTGTGTTATTCTCTTTCTTTCTTTTCCTCCTCTTAGAATAATATAGCTGATCCAGAAGAACTGTTCACAAAATTAGAACGCATTGGAAAAGGCTCCTTTGGAGAAGTTTTCAAAGGAATTGATAACCGTACCCAACAAGTGGTTGCTATTAAAATCATAGACCTTGAGGAAGCTGAAGATGAAATTGAAGACATTCAGCAAGAAATAACTGTTTTGAGTCAGTGTGACAGCTCATATGTAACAAAATACTATGGATCGTATTTAAAGGTAATGTGTGTGCCATATTATTTGTCATAATGTATTTTCATTATAAGTTTTCCTTTCTTTTTTTATTTTTTTTAAATGCAATATCTTAAGTTGGGACTTGGCAGTCTTTGGCTTCCAGGCAGAATCCAGCCTCATTTATAGTGCCAAATACAATTTGTATAGATCTAGCAGCTGTATCCTCAATACATCTCAGTACTTAGCCGCATCATTTTTCCCACAACTGAACTTTTGGATTGATGGAGGAGCAGAAATGCAGCTGGTCCTTGAGACATATCCTTTTGTTAAGAAAGAACTTCCCCCCCACCCAGTGCTTTCACACATTATTTTCAATGGTCCGGTTTGTCTCAACCTCAGAATTTATAGAATATGTCTGTAACTTATTCCATTGAGGTTTGGTGGTTATTTATGCACCTCTCTCTCCCTCCAGATTGTGAGCTCTGTGGTGGCAGGGAGATTAGCTCCACTAGTCTTGATTTTTTACATCACTTAGCACAGGACATGGCACATCTTACACAAGTGATAAATATTTGTTTAAATTAAATTAAATTGAATAATATTTATTCCCTCCTCCACCTCTCCAAAAAATTGATTTTTAATTTCTAGGATCGTAGAATTAACAGACACCTAAAGTTCCAGCAGATGGAGACATTACTGCATAACAGAAAACTGTTTAGTTAGTAAATCCACGAGTTCCTGGGTTCCAGAGTTAGAAGTTCAATTTGTGTCTATTGAATGTGAAGCATAAATACAAAAATAGCTTAAGTTAGATTTTAAATTATGTTAAAATTAAAATTTATTTTCTTAGTGTTGAAATTTTTTGATGGAAGGCACTATTAGTTAGCTCTTTGCTTTTCAGGGTTTACATGGGGTGGAAGAGGGATTATTTTGTTCAGTTTTTTTTCTTTGTCTATTTCGAGGCCAAAAGGGGTATGTTTATAACTTCTTAAGCTGTTGACCTACATAAAAATATGCTATGTTGTTTTTTCATATTCTGTTGACCAAATAAGCCCTAGGATAATCTATCTAAAGATATAGAAATTCATCAACAATTTTCCCGCCTTTTTACAAAGTTTGATTTATTCTAATACTAGTGACCCGGTGCATGAAATTCATGTCCCTCAGACCAGCCTGCACCCTCTCCAATCTGGGACCCCTGTGGGATTAGGCCTAAACCGACAGGCAGACATCCCTCTTGCAATCTGAGACTGCTGGCTCCTAACCACTCTGCCTGCTAGCCTGATAGCCCCCTAACTGATCCCCCACTGGCCTGATTGATGCCTAACTGCTCCCCTGCCAACATGATCACCTCTAACTGCCCTCCCCTGCCAGTCCGATTACCCCCAACTGCCTTCCCCTGTGGGGCTGAGGGGATTGGGAGACTGGCTGGATGAGGTGGGACTGAGAGGACTGGGGGACTGAGGCTGGATGAGGCAGGACTGAGGGGACTGGGTGCCACCATCTTGTGGTTGTGGGTATCACCATCTTGTGAGGATGTGGCAGTCAATTAGCATAATCCCTCTTTATTAGCTGTGGACACCACCATCTTGTGAGGGTATGGTGGTTAATTAGCATATTCCCTCTTTATTAGATAGGATTACATGAATTAGATGAATGTGCAAAGAATACATAGGAGAATGAATCATTAAACAGCCAAATAGTCATTATGTGTCATACATACACTTTACTAAGTACTAGATGTAAAAATGAACAACTCACTACTGCCATTAAGGGGCTCACCAACCCATATTGCACTAAAAATGGGCCAATTTTCTTATTAAGTATGTATAAGGTACAACTAGAGCACAAATAAGCACATTGTCACTTTTATCCTTTTTTGGAGGGGAGGGTTAAGGCTTCAAGAAAGGCTTCCTAGAAAAGGTGTTTCTGGTGGCAATTTCTGTTCAATTTACTTCTTACATTGAGCCATTACTCCATTTTACTATGAAAATAATTATATAGAAAACTTATTTAGTGGTAAGATTCTTTTTTAATAATCCTAGGGTCACTCAATCTCAGTAGTTTTATGTCTCCCTCCTAATTCCCATAGCAGCCTTGGTTATACACAGCTCCAATAATTTGTTGTTTGGCTGAAACCGGTTTGGCTCAGTGGATAGAGCATCATCCTGTGGACTGAAAGGTCCCAGGATCGATTCTGGTCAAGGGCATGTACCTTGGTTGTGGGCACATCCCCAGTGGGGGTTGTGCAAGAGGGAGCTAATCAATGTTTCCCTCTCATTGATGTTTCTGGCTTTTTATCCCTCTCCTTTCCTCTCTGCAAAAAATCAATAAAATATATTTTTAAAAAGAATTTGTTTTTTGTATATATGTGTTATTGTCCTCGTTGTTTGTTCATTCTGTATTACTCTTCCTGGATTGAATCCTGGTAATTCCAGATACTTCCTATTTTTAGGCATAAATAAGTCCTATTTAAAATGATCTATCCTATCTAATAAGAGAGTAATATGCAAATTGACTATACCTCCAATTAGGCCATGCCCACTGTCATGCTCATCAGCCAATCAGGAGCAAATTATGCAAATAAACCCCAAACAAGATGGCTGATGCCACTGAGAGCAGGAAGGAGGCTTGGGTTTTCCCAACAATGGAGGAAGCCGAGCTTTCCTCCTTCCATTGCCAGCCTAGGGCTCCACTCAGTGCTACAAAGTTTCAATTATAGAAGATATATTCCAACAGAAATGGTGGCAGCCACAGAGCTGGAGAGAGCAGAGGCTAGGGTTGCCTGGGCAATGGAGGAAGCCAAGCTTCTGTAGCCCTAGCACCTAGGCCTCCACTCTAGGCTACAAAGTTTCAATTATAGAATTTAAACAGAAATGGCTATGGCCAGGAAGTGAGCAGAAGGCTTTGTAGCCACTCCAGGCTACAAAGTTTCAATCATAGAACATAAATTAATCCCAGATCCCAGGACCTCCGCTTGGGTCACTGGGGGCATGGCCGACCTGCAAACCACCACAGGCCCCTCACCCAGGCTGCCCCATGCCCCAAGGGAACCACCACCCTGATCCTGGACACCATTCAGGGCAAACCAGCTGGCCCCCACCCATGCACCAGGCCTCTATCCTATCTAATAAGAGAGTAATATGCAGACTGACCATCACTCCAACACACAACAGGGCTGCCCCCATGTGGTCAAAGATCCTGTCCCCATGTGGACACAAGATGGCCAGCAGGGGAAGGCCATTGGTAGGTTCCAGGCCTGCAAGGGAGGACAGTTGTGGGTGATCAGGCCAGCAGAGGAGGGTAGTTGCGAGGGACCAGGCCTGCAAGGGAGGGCAGTTGGGGACTATCAAGCCTGCAGGGGAAGGCAGTTAGGGGTGACCAGGCTGGCAGAGTAGGAAAATTGGGGGCAAACAGGCTGGCAGAGGAGCAGTTAGACATCAATTAGAGTGACAAGATAGTGGTTAGGGGGTGATCAGGCTGGCAGGCAGAAGCGGTTAGGGGTGATCAGGCAGGCAGGCAGGTGAGCAGTTTCGAGCCAGCAGCCCTGGATTGTGAGAAGGATGTCCGACTGCCCTACTGGGATCAGGCCTAAACAGGCAGTTGGACATCCCTGGAGGGGTCCCAGATTGGAGAGGGTACAGGCTGGGCTGAGGGACATCTCCTGCCCCCTGTGCATGAATTTCGTGCATGGGGCCTCTAGTTCTATATTATAATGAAAATGGGTACTGAAATGGTATTGACTATTTTATTGGTTACTTATAGTCTTTATTCATATTCAGTACTCTCA
This sequence comes from Antrozous pallidus, assembly GCA_027563665.1. Taxonomy (NCBI): domain Eukaryota; kingdom Metazoa; phylum Chordata; class Mammalia; order Chiroptera; family Vespertilionidae; genus Antrozous; species Antrozous pallidus. The sequence continues at coordinate 36,874,119 of CM050509.1, read as the reverse complement.
TAGAAAATGAATTCTAGGTCTTTTGTATTATATATTCCTAATATTTCACCTTTTAAAAAAATTTCCCTCATGGTATACATGTACCAATCACCCAATAAATACTTAATTTTTAAGCAAATAAAACTGATAGTTCTTATCCAAATCTTGACTGTAGAATGTTCTCAGCACAAGTTAGTAACATAAAACCATTATCTAAGATGTTTTCTTCAAGGATTAAACATAATTATTTTTATTTCTTTTACCCATCAAGTAAAGTCCATGATGTTACTTTAAGAAACATGTCATTTCATGATAAAATTGTTGAAATTCACAGATGGCTGATATTATTTGTATCCTGAATATATTTACCTTAAAGTAAATAAACATATATGTATTAACTCTATATGTGTACACATATACACAAAAAAGAAATGTCTTATGATTTTATAACATTTTAATATGTTTTATTTAAATTATGTTCTTAAATTGGCCAACTTTTTTATTTTCCATTTATATTAAAACATAGTGTGGCTCTGTGGGCTTGTATTGTTTAAGTAAAATCGTATCAATTATAACAGGGTTCTGTTTAATGAAGTCATTGTAATTCGAGGCTGCATACTTTTAATACCATCTGGGAACTGCATTATCAATCAATTTATGTTCTTATTGTGACCCATCCTTCTATTTTAGATTACATGAGGAATTTTGTGATTAAAGTCAATTGAGTAGAGTAGGATATGTGGTTTTCTTAGGTTGTCCATACATAACCAAGAAATCACTGTATGCTGAAAAGTTATTTCTTTCAAGAGAAAATTATATGCTCTTAGGAACTGTATGCAGTTGTAATGATTTTTTTTTGAGACATGAAAAAATGTACTGGTGTTCATTTTGACTGAGCTCACTGTATAACTTCGTTTTTAAAAACAAAAGTAAAAACCAGACAAACACATCAGTATGACCACAGTATTTTCCTTTAATTTTAGTTCACTGCAGATTTTCTTGAGAAACAAAGTTAGTCTTTATAAAGTGTACTAAAATAACCAAACCCTTCCTTTCTGATCTCATAATACTGGAAGAATCTTTTATAATCTTTAAATATTTTTCTAGTTCAATGTAAATATTAAAATGAAACTCACTCAGGCATTGGATAGAATTTGAATCATGCCTTTATTTGCTGTTCAAAAATGCCTTTAGATTTAGATTTCTGTTTATATTAAGGAAATATGCTCCCCTCCAGATTCTACCACCACTAATATATATATATATATATATATATATATATATATATATATATATATATATGTATATATTTTTTAAAATAATGAAATTATTTAAGTAAAATATTCCAGAAGAGAGTCTGTACAATTTTGTAGCCTTCTCATTTTTCCTGAGCCTTTTGTGTGTACACAATGTACATAATTCCAGGGTTGGGTGAATGTTTCTAGAATATTCTTTAAAAATAATATGAGTTTTCCTTTGTTATGTTCATTCCCTTTATATTGACTTTATTAGGGTATCACTAGTTAACAAAATTATACTGGTTTCAGGTGCACAATTCAACAACACATCATCTGTACATTGTATTGTGCGTTCACCACCCCAAGTCAAGTCTCCTTCAATCGCCATTTATACCCCATATACATTGCTCTACTTCTTCCCACTTCCTCACCCTGGCAATCACCATACTGTTGTTCATGTCCAGAACTTTTTAAAAAAATACATGAAGGAAATTGAGGAGGGAAATTTTTTCTCCTTAATGTTTTTCTTGCTTTTCAAAATAAGAATAGCTTTAAATTTCATATAACATACTTCTATGAAGCCACATATGAAGTTCAATTCAACAAATATTTACTTATGTGTATTGCTGTCATTATACATATTTTCCCTGGTCAGTATCATCCCCTTTATTCTGACAATGTCTAAAGTCATGACTCTGGTTCAAGCCTTTCTCCTTAGCTCCAGATATGTACATCTAACTTGCCTAATTTTATTCACTTATTTGTGGTACATAAAGTGCAATAACCCCAAAACTGGGGAGTAGTATTTGAACTAAGTCCTGAGTATGATTTTGATGGAGGTTGGGATGTGAAAGTGGGGTATAGACAAGAATTCTAAACTGAAATAAAACAGTTCAGAGATGGTAAGATGATCTCTACTGTCACTTGAAGTTCTATAAAATTTTACATTCTTTTTTTGTTTTGTTATTCTCACTCAAGGACATGTTCATCAGTTTTTAGAGGGAGGGAAGGAGGGAGGGAGGGAGAGGGAGAGGGAGGGAGGGAGAGGGAGAGGGAGGGAGGGAGAGAGAGAGAGAGAGAGAGAGAGAGAGAGAGAGAGAGAGAGAGAGAAAGAGAGAGAGAGATATCAATTGGTTGCCTGACTGGGAATCTTACCCACAACCCTTTGTTGTACAAGATGAAGTTCCAACCAACTGATCCACACAGGTTAGGGCTATGCTACATTCTATTTTTTTTATCCTTGTAAAATATACATCACAAAATTTATTGTTTTAATAATTTTAATTGTGCAATTCTGTGGCATTAAGTACATTGTTGTACAACTATCACCACCATCCATCTCCAAAACTTTTTAATATTCCTCAACTTGAATTGTACACATTAAACAATAATTGCTCATTCTCTCCTCATTACACTCATTGGTAACACCATCCTAATTTCTGTCTCTCTGAATTTCACTACTTAATTTCCTTATATAACTGAAATCTACAACATTTGTTCTTTGGTGGCTAGCTTATTTTACTTATGCATGCTTGTTTATCTGGTTATCATGATTGGCTATTGGAGTTATAGACCAGCTCATTTCATTCAACATGTACTTGATATCTAATAATGACCTCTCAAATACATATATCAATAATGGGTATTTTAAGTCTATTTTCTATGAACAAATGCATTCCAAGTTCCACAGCATTTCTCTCCTCTTTGGCCAAGTGTTGCCTCTAGCAGCAAACAGTGGGATTCAAAGGCCTCATGGGGTAACAGAATTGATACTCTAGATACCAGTAATTTGTTAACGCTATTCTCCAAACACTCCTCAGTAAACAGTACAGTTGTAGAATACTTGCTCTTTAAGCAGTTTGAATTTTGTAACAGGAAGCTACTTCGTAACACTTAGCTGAAAAACTATGTTGATGCAGGACCTTAAACTTATTCCTCTGACCCATTTTTAAAATGTGTGGATCATTTTATAAGTGAATAAGTGGAGTTTTTCCTACAGAAACTTCCAATGCTTAAATGTACAGGATGTATGTTTATGGTTTCCAGGCACTTGGCTATTTTAGAATTGTAAACCAGAATGTAGACATCATCTTGGCTTTTTTAATTCTTTAAAAGCAAACCAAACATACTTATTTGCTTTCTCCAACACAAACATCTTTTACCAGAAACCAAAGGTAGAAGTTTTAGTCCCTCCAAAAGAATGAAAATGAAAATATAGGATCTATATTTTTTTATTTCGTTTTTCTTGTGACTGGTGTGTTTTTTTATTGAGAACTGCTGTGGCCAAGGAACTGGTAAACAGAGCCTCTGTGGGTTAAGCTTCCTTGAGCAGGGAGGAATCCCAACTCACCATTTATGCCTATGCCTACTCAGACCTTGCTTCAGCACTCATGCCTGCCTAACAATCTTCTGAATGTCCAGACCTATGGCCATATGCCAGTGAGGCTTGTCTCTGGAAATGGTGATTAGAAGGAAGCAAACAGAAAAGTTATTGGAAGGTTCTCTGCCTGTCTCAGAAGAGTTTTACTTCCACTGAGGGGGGGGGGGGGAATCTAAGAGGAAGCCTTCTTTTTAGACTGAGAAGTTAATTAGTCATAACTTTAATAACATTTTAAACTTTATATGAATATTTTTGGTGAAGAATAGAAGTTGGTAAGGTTCTGTTTTGAATTTGTACCTTGGAAAACAGGTGCTTTCATTCATGCAGAACTGCAGAAACAGATAAAAATGTTTTATAAGATTATTTTTCTTTTGAATTTCAGCTGAATAGGAAGCATTCTGAATTCATAAGGTAGAATATAATAGTTGTGAGAAATACACTTATGCAAAAGAAAAATCTCAGGCTATACAGTGTTGTAAGAAGCCCTTTCTTCTCTTGAAAATAAAATAAAATACAAACCAGTTTCATAATTTTGAGGTTCAGAATATCTGGTTTATATACATAAAAATGAGTTACAAAACCCCATCCTGGAACTCCTCTCTCTTTATCAACATAATAGGAATTTATTTTCTCTCTCTCCTTCTATAGACACTACTGTTATCAAAGACTCACTCTTTCTTTCCTCAGGTCAAACTGGCCCATTGTGACAGGAGAGAGTGGATGTCAAGACTAGTGGGAGGGAGCATTGTTCCTCTCTTTCTCTTATACATCCAACATAGTGTCAGCATCAAGAAAGAAAGGAGGAATCCTTTCATCTTAAATTAATGGAGCCCACCCTCCCTCGTCTCTAACCCTAGGCCACATCCCATTCTCCACACCGCAATGTCACCTAACCACTCACCATGGTATTACTGGAATCCGTTCTCTGCCATGATAAGGCCCCAGCCTCATGAAGATGGGTGCACATTTTCAGTGAAACTCCTTGGACATTTTGAATGAGTACTTCTCAGGAATTTTAGAATTTGAGGGCTACTGACAATAGTTTGAGAATCTTCATCCCACAGTGGGGTTGTAAAGCTGAGAAAGGTGTTTCTAGCATCCCAAGTTAAACATACTGAATATATATTTCCCCATAGAAACATTATTATGGTGTAATAAATAGTAGGTAGTTTCTCTGCTATTCTTCCTGCTGTACTATGGATACCGTTACACTAAATTGTCTTTGGGGGGAATACCCCAGGAAATTAGGCATTATTTTTATGGGAAAATGCTTGCTTTCTAAATTCCAAACATCTTACTTAAAAATGTACTTTTGGAACACAATCCAATCTCAACTTGGCACTTGCCAGTATAGTAAAACCAACCATTTCTCTTCCAGTCAACTCTGTGGTCCCACAAAAATTCAAGGAATACCACTCATGAAATGGTATGGAAAGAGAGGCATACCTAGTATTTCAAGCTATAGTTGAAAGAAGGAAGACAAACTTTTACCTGATAGAGTTGAATGGTGTGTTTGTGTGTGTGTGTACAACTGTTTTGAAATTCACATATATGCATTCTCTCTATGCACCCCATTTGCTCTTGTACAACTTACTGTGAAGTTAACTCTACCTGGAGTAATCTTATTCTTAAGTTATATACTCCCTTTCTCTTATCTGTTTACTTGAGTAGGGGATAGTATTCTTTCTAGGTTCTAAGTTTATAAAAAAAACTTCATTAATCATGGCTGAATAAAGTTGTAAAGTACATAAAAACAAAAAGCAAAAGTTAAAAGAAGGCAAAATATCCAAGGTCCTTAAACTCGAAAATTGAATGAAAACACTCAGAGCTCCTATTCAAAATTTCTGCAGGTTTCTATTTACGCCCTCATTCTGTAGTGCATCTTTTTTCCCTTTAATATTATCATTCAAAATAATAATTTAAAGCTATGGTTTATATTTTCTGGGTATTATAAAGTTGCTGATAATTCCATAATAAGAAACAATAATTAGCTACTTATTTAGCTATATCATAAGCTAAATTTCGAGGAGGATCAAGTTTTAGAATTTTACTTTAATTTTTAATGTTCTATGTAAAAAATAATATTTAGGGTTCCATAGAACTTTTGTACTGTTTATTAAAACTAATACATTAGTATAGTATATCATATTTAACGTTTATGTTAGTTGTGCTCAGGTTTGTAATTATACATTGTTTTGTGGTTCTTGCAGGGATCAAAATTATGGATAATAATGGAATACCTAGGTGGTGGTTCAGCGCTGGATCTTGTAAGTATTTTTAAATAAACATACACACCCATGCTATAATCTCTTATTTAATTGGAGTAAACAACAGCTTTGGGGCAAGCTAAGTGGTTGCTTTAGTTAATATGTGCACATTAAACTCTTTATGACCTCTACCCTTACATAGATTTGTTGTATTATAGGATTGACCATGTTGCTGATCTTCTTAGAGTATATAAGAAATGCAAATAGCTTAATAAAATCAAGCACCCCCCCACCCCCAATTTAGGAATGAGTGTGTGACAATTGCTGTCAGTTTAGAGTTTTATTTTGTAAGGTTATCTCTGAAAAGACTGAGTGTTCTTATATTTTTAAAAAATAGATAATTCAGGTAACTGTCACTAAAAGTGGTTCTTAGGTTCTGACAAAGTAGGCTTATAGATCCCATTATCTATAGTTTTCTCTTCTCCTTTATAGATCATTTGGAAATGTGATGGCATTTGTGGTTTTCAAATGACTTGGAAGTGCTGCAGCACTTTTAATGGGTAGGGATGAGGATGCTGAAATCCCACAGTGTGCAGAAATTCCAACCAATGAAGTGATGTTCACACCCAAAACACCTTTGAGAAATACTGGTTATTTCCTCCAAATTACTGTGATTCTATCAATGTTGTTTTTTGCCCCTTTACAATTTTTATTAAGATGGCATTGTATTTAAAATTCAATGTGAAGAGTTACCTAGAAGATGACGGCATAGGTAAACACCTATTGTTCTGCCCCGCGCAACAATTCAAAAACTACAACATAACAACAAAACAAACATCACCCAGAATCACCAGAAAGCTGGCTGAGTGAAAACTCCACAAATAAAAGTAAAGCTGGAACACTGAGACTCAGAAGAGGGGTGGGAGCGCAGCCGTGAAGATGGAAACAGGTGAGGAGCCATCCTGGTTGCGCACGGGTTGTAGGGCTGGAGCAGCAACCCCGACTGGATTTTTCCAATGGGGAGGGTGGAGACGTCCCACTGCACGGATTCCCCAGCATCAGGAGAGGTCCGAGATCCGGGATACGTGGAGACATCCCACTGCACAGATTCCCCAATGCCAGGCGAGGTCCGAGGTCCGGGGGATGCACCCTGGAAGCCGGGTGCGGCAGAAGTCTCCCAGTCTGCAGAGAAACCAGGTACCTGGGAAAAGAAGTTTGCGCGCAAATAAACTGTGCGACAGCACAGACGCACGACTTGCTCCCTGGAAACTTGTCTCCTGGTCCCGGAAACCACCTGTTTTACAACCCTGGGCGAGACTTTGGGTGTGCAGACTCATTTGGGGAGAGGCAGAGTTGTCTGGCAAGGGGAAGAGACGAGCGGCTTTCTCTTGGAGGTGCCTGCAGCCATCCCCATCCAACAGAGACCCACATGCGAGCACCGCATAGGACATAGCTGACACTGAGGCTGCCTGCTCAGCTCAGAGACTCCACCCATTCAACCTGAACACAGTCTCCCTTCACAGCCAAATGGCCTGGAGGTCAAACCCTCCTAGGGCTAACAACAACAAGCTGGGTTTAAATTCAAAAATACTGTACAACGCATAAAGGATTGCAGTAAGAGTACCCACCTCAAGTAATTGGGGAGGTTGTGCCACTGACCCTTAGAGGACATCTACCACATAAAGCAGCCACCATGCAGAGATATTGAAAGAAATCAGGTGTGAAAGAAATAGAGGAAAAAAGACGACTAGACATAGAGTTCAAAACCACGGTTATAAGGCTTTTCAAGAGGCTCCTAGAAAAGGCCGATGAACTTAATGAGAACTATGAGGAAATAAACAAGACCAACCAGGAAATGAATGAGACAAGGAAATGAATGAGACCCTCAAGGAAATGAACAAGACCTCTGAGGATATGAATGAGACCCTCATGGATATGAAAAAGGACCAACTAGAAATCAAGCATAGACAGACTGAAATAAAAAATATTACACAAAGTCCTAAAAGAAGTCCAGAGGGCCACAAGAACCAAGTCAAAGATTTGAAATACAAACAAGCAAAATCCACTGGGCTGGAAAAGCAAGAAACAAAAAGAATTCAGATAATTGAAGATAGCGTAAGGGGCCTCTGAGACAACCTCAAGCATGCCAACATCCGAATTATTGGGGTGCCAGAAAAAGAGAGAGAGCAAGGTAATGAAAACCTACTTGAAGAAATAGTGACTGAAAACTTCCCCCACCTGGTGAAAGAAACTGACTTAAAAGCCCAAGAAGTACACAGAACCCCAAAATATAGGAATCTAAAGAGGACCACACCAAGACATATCATAATTAAAATGCCAAGAGCAAAAGATAAAGAGAGAATATTAAAAGCAGCAAGAGAAAAACAGTTGGTTACCTACAGGGGAGCACCCATACGATTGTCAGCGAATTTCTCAACAGAAACGATGCAGGCCAGATGGGAGTGGCAAGAAATATTCAAAATAATGAATAGCAAGAATCTACAACCAAGATTACTCTATCCAGCAAAGCTACCATTCAGAATTGAAGATCAGATAAAGTGCTTCGCAGATAAGAAAAAGTTAAAGGAGTTCATCACCACCAAACCAATATTATATGAAATGCTGAAAGATATTCTTTAAGAAGAGGAAGAAGAAAAAGGTAAAAATATAAATTATGAACAACAAATACACATCTATTAACAAATGAACATAAAAATCAAGTGAATTGATAGGCTGATGAACAGGATAAACTGGTGAATTTAACAGAAACATGGACATAGAGAGGGAATGGACTGACAATTCTTGGGGAGAAAAGGGTTGTGGGAAGTACAGCAAGAGACTGGTCAAAAATCTTGCAACAATGGGAGAGGACAGTGGGGAGGGGGAGGTGAGGGCAGAGGGTGGGATAGGTACAGGGTGGAGGGGAGCTATAGGGGGATAAAAAGGGGAAACAATGTAATTAATAAACTGAACAATAAAGATTTAAAAAAATCCAAAAAAATAAAAATAAAATTTAAAAAATAATAATAAATAATAAATAAAATTCAATGTGAAGTACTAGAGGCAACTTTGTGTAGTAGAATGAATACTGGGCTGGCCTATGAAAGTTTGAGTTTATAGAGCTGGCTCTATTTATATCTAAATCATTGTGAACCAAATACATAAAATTCTTGGACTTTGATATCATTTAAAACAAAGAAATGGCACTAAGTTATTTCTAAGTTATATTTAAAATTTTATGACATTTTATTAGTATGCTTCTGCTTTTGAAATTATAAAGTATGCTACTTCTAAAAATAAGATCATCAAGTACTCTTTTAATTCTTGTTTTTTCAGTGGAGATGAGTTTTCCTGACTAAAAGTGATTAAACATTTTAAATATGGTTTAATCCTGACTGCCCAAAACTCAAAGTTTCTAATAATCCTATGAACAGAAATAGCCATAAGAGATTCTTTTCTTTAAACAGAGCCATTCTTTTTTTTTTAAAGAACCATTCTTAAACTATTCTAAAGAAATGACAATTAAACTTGATGGAGAGTACCATCTCCTTCTAGGAATTCAGTTTAATCAGCCAAGTTAAATAATCCATCCTTGTGGAATATGTGAAATATATTCTTACATTCTAAAGTTAGAGTTCATTTTTTTATTTCCTCTCTAGTGATAGAACACAAGTGGTATTTCTTTGTATAATAATCCTTCATGTATATGGAGTCGGATCTCATTCTTGTATTGAAGTTAAATAATCTCATTTCTATTTGTCTTATCACAATTTTGTTATACAATTTTTGTTGTTTTTTTCCCATTAGCTCCGTTAGAAGTCTTACAGTTGCTCCGTGATCCTCCTTTCACTTTTTATACAGTAAGAGCCCTTTCCAAATTTATCACAGTTAAGTTATCTGGTCTCCCATGGTGCTAACAATGTCTCTTCCCTGCTTAGTTTGCGTTGACAAAGCTAGTCCACTAATTTCATTAGGATCACTGATAAGAAGGATACACATGAGACACTGACCCAACTCTATCACAATCTGTATTCCCTGATGATAATTTGGTCAGTTTTATAAAATCTATGAAATGATTCTGTGACCTTAATCTCATCCCTCCATTCTGACCTCTGCCTAATCAAATGTGAATTAGCACAAATTCAATGAACTTAAATTTTTCTTAGCCTTGTAATGGCTAAAAATCAAGAGACATAGGTTCTAGTCCTGCTTCTTCCATTGATATAGCTGCCTTAATTTACTCGAATGTTAACTGAAGAAATTAAGTCAGTAGTCTCTCTAGTATTATTTTTCTAGCTCTAAAATATAATAATATGATTTATTTATAAATATCATTTACCTGGACTTTGTAAGGAGAGCAAATAATGAGGAAATGTGCAATTTCTTCTCCATGTATAGTCCTGTACAAATGAATACTATCATTTGAGGAATCTAGTAAAGGATTAAGCTTAGAGCCTTAGGCTACCAGGAACAAGAGGGGGGAAAAGAAGGATGCTGAACAGAAAGAGTTTATCACTTTAAGCTGGTACCTGACTAATGGAATACGACTGCGACTTTTAATTTATGTCAACATTATATAGTGTATACCTCAATGTTCTCTTCCATTCTTAAAAAAAATAGTATGTCGACAGACTTTGAGCATACTATATGATATTATATTGAATTGCAGTGGCTTAAAACAAAAGCACATATAATAAGGTTAATAGAATAAAATATGAACACCAAAGAAAAAAGAAGCAATATTCTAACTGTAAAGAGAAATCATAACATGTTGTACCAGGGAAAGGCTGGAAGTCAAATGATTGTGGGGAAAATACCCAAATGCACAAGTATACATTATTTGAAAGAACAAATGTTCCTCTCTTGCATATCCTCAGTAGACAACAGGGGAATATTATCCAAGGCCAGTAAGCCTGGAAGTGAAGGAATTAACTATTAGAGACAGTGCATAATCTTCAGTCTTTGGAGAGAAGTTCAAAAATGCACTCCCAGCATAGTGGAACAAAATCTTAGCATTCTTTTTCCCAAGGTTGCATTTGGAAACACACACACACACACACACACACACACACACACACACACACACACACACAATAACAACAACACTCTATTCCATCTACTTTACTTTTCTTCTCTTTCCAATTCCTTTCCCCCATCTTTGTCTAATCATTATTAAGATGACTAAGGAGCTGAGACCGGTTTGGCTCAGTGGATAGAGCGTCGGACTGTGGACTGAAGGGTCCCGGGTTCGATTCCAGCAAGGGCATGTACCAGTAGGGGGAGTGCAAGAGGCAGCTGATCTATGTCTCTCTCTCATCGATGTTTCTGACTTTCTATCCCTCTCCCTTCCGCTCTGTAAAAAATCAATAAAATATATATTTTTTAAAAAGAGATGACTAAGGAAACATTTTAGGCACAATTTTGGAATAGTTTTCGATCTTGTAATGAGCCATAAAAACTCAAGTGTACCACTACCCCATTCTCATTTCTCTGCCACGGAATCTCCCCTCCCAGATAAGCAAATGGATTTTTAGTACCTCTTTTTGTTTGTTTTTACTTAAATATATTTTTTAAATCCTGTTTTAGGTAGTACACTGGCTTATCCAGGCCACTTTTTAGAAGTCCTTCAGAATGATAGCTAGTATCCATTATATGAACCTTGTCCAACTTCTTAAGTAACTGAGAGTATACCTCTTATGGCCTCCTCAACATTTTGTGATCAGTGATACTCAGTACTAATTATGAGTAGTATGATGTTTGTCTTTCAGTTACCTGGTAGTACCTCAGAATTTCATTGCCAATAATCAATAAAATAATATTCCATTTTTACCATTTACAATTACTTTAATCACTACTGTTTAAATATAAATTTCTGGGGTAGAAGTTGATAGATTTGAAAATAAATAAGTAATGTTACCTAGGAAAGGCTTCTATTGAACAATGGATATGCCTGGAGTGTACTCTATATCCAGACCACAGCTAATATTAAAAGGTGAGACGGAAGTATGGGTTCTATTTTAAGCTGTTAAATTTCAACGTGAAAGTACCCTTTATTCAGAATAAATATAGCATTCATGAAAGATGAAATACACATGGTGCCAAGGGCTGTGAATCCCCACCAATGTGAGGCAGAGTGGGCAATGTTTAATTTTCACCACCCCTTCCCTCCTTCGAGCAAACAGAACTTTACCTCAGCTCTGACTTTAGTTTCCCACCCTTTCCTGTAAATGTTGTACAGTCTACTATTTGTGCTTTATGAGGTAGCAGAATTTTAAAATAACCATTTATTTTAAAGAGAGACTTTCAGTTATTCCATTACAACTTCTCCTGAAACCTAATAATTGCTTCCCTTGTATTCCAGTTGAAACTATTGGCTTTGGTACAGGGATGGGGAAAGAAAGGGAATTATGTTACATTTATTTTAAAAACCATATTCTTCCATGATTTGATAATTTTTTTAAACTGTGAAAGTCTGAATAGTTTAATTATTATACTCCTGGTTAAATTTTTAGTCCCCAAAAGTCTCTATGCTTTTACAATGTTATTAAAATGCATAAATGCTAAGAACTATGCTATAGTTGACCTACATGATCAAATTGGGTTGATGCTAAAAATAAGTTCATTGTAAATATTTAATAACTTTTAAAATGTAGTGTTTGTTTTTTATCAATCCCCACCCCAGGATACTTCTCCATATTGATTTATTTTTTGGAGATAGTGTAAGAGAGAGGGAGAGACAGAGAGAGAAAATCATTGATGTGAGAGAGATACACAGATTGGTGGTCTCCCACATGAGCTCCAACCATAGCCCCGGATCGAGCCTGCAACCAAAGTACGTAGTTCTTGAATGGAATCAAACCCAGAACCCTTCAGACTGAGGGCCCATGCTCTATCTACTGACCCAAACCAGCTAGGGCTATGTTTTTATTTTTAAAATGTGTTTTATTGATTTCAAAGAGAGGAAGGAAGAGGGAGAAAGAGAGAAATAGAAACATCAATGATGAGAGAGAATTATGGATCAGCTGCCTCTTGCACTCCCGCTACTGGGGATCGAGCCAGCAACCCAGGCATGTGCCCTGACTGAGAACTGAAACTGTGTCCTCCTGATTCATGAGTCAATGCTCAACCACTGAGCCTCACCAGCCAGCCAATATTTAATAACTGTTGAACAAATGTAAAAATTTAAGTAACTAATTTCCTTTTTCTCAAATAAAAAAATAAAGCTAGTTTTGTCATTATGTAAGTGTATCTTAAATTGTTTATGTAAATATTTAAAAACCTCAAGATCTGGAGCTAGTATATAGGTCACACTGCTTGTATTATTATCTTTCATGATTAAATTCAATAATTTAAAAACTCTTCTATTCCTTTCACTTAACTTTTTACTTTCTTCCCTCGCCTTTTAATTTGTTCTCACTTATTTAAATATTGGTTTAATAAACAGAACTGCTTCATACATCTAAGTGGTTCCCTTATTTCGAAGATAATATCAAGTTTGAATGTTATTGTTTTAAACTTTCATACATATATGTGTGTGTATTTTCACCCCTAAGCTGCGAGCTGGTCCATTTGATGAGTTCCAGATTGCTACCATGCTAAAGGAAATTTTGAAAGGTCTGGACTATCTGCATTCAGAAAAGAAAATCCACCGAGACATAAAAGGTATATAAAAATTTAGTATGAACCTGAGAAAAATAGGTACTTTCTGAGGAAGCTAAGATTTATTTCATTGTCTTTTTCCCCCTCCTAGCTGCTAATGTCTTGCTCTCAGAACAAGGAGATGTTAAACTTGCTGATTTTGGAGTTGCTGGCCAGCTGACAGATACACAAATTAAAAGGAATACTTTTGTGGGGACACCATTTTGGATGGCTCCTGAAGTTATTCAACAGTCTGCTTATGACTCAAAAGTAAAGCGTTGTCTATTTTTGTTTCTTATAATAAGTTTTATATAACATACTGTCCTACTTAATAAACTGCCTTAATTTATCTTCATTTTAAAGTATTTCTAAAGTGACAGTTAGGACAAATGTTGCTGCTAAATTATAAGTTCCCTGATGCTGATAATATTGGGACCCCAATCCCTTCAATTTTGTTCCATACCATTTGGAGTAAAATCCAAAGTCCAGTGGCTCACTAGATCGTGCCCTTGTCCAGCTCTCCAGCTTCATCTCATGTCACTCTCCTTTATATTCTGTTTGCTTCAGCCACATTGGTTTGATTGTTGTTTCACAAACATAGCAAGCACACTTTGGCCTCATGACTTTTACACTTACCTTCCCTCTTTATCTGGAATCACCTTTCTCCCAATCAGTTTTCTGCTTTAAGCATCACCTACAGAGACTAGTCTTCTCTAGCTATCCTGTGTAAATTTGCAGCTCCTCAACACCATCATTCATTATTTCCTTATCCTGAGTTCTTTTCTTCATAGAACTTAGCACCATCTGATATCATATTATTTATCTGTGTCTTTTACTAGAACATAAGCCCCTTGAGAGCAGGAATTTTTGTCTGGTTTATTACCACCTGAATCCTCAGTGCCTAGACTGTTGGTACTTGACATGATATAGAGAATTTGATACTTTTAAAAAATAAATGACTTTTATTAAGAAACATTTATTAAGCTCACATTTCTTGAGAAACTTTAATATTGTTGTGACCATTAAAATTCCACAGGCTACTTTGTGGCAGTATTTTGGAATGGAATTTCAAATTTTTTTTTTCTTTCTCTTAAACTTAGGCTGACATTTGGTCCTTGGGAATTACTGCTATTGAACTAGCCAAGGGAGAGCCACCGAATTCCGATATGCATCCAATGAGAGTTTTATTTCTTATTCCAAAAAACAATCCTCCAACTCTTGTTGGAGAGTTTACTAAGTCCTTTAAGGAGTTTATTGATGCTTGCCTGAACAAAGATCCATCATTTGTGAGTATATGATGCCACTGTTATCTATTATTATATCTACATAGAACAAATGTGTTTTTTCTACAGTGAGGAAAGTACATGTGAAAATTGTCCAAAGTCTATCCAGGAAACTGGTTTTTCCTTTATAATGCTAATTCTATTCAGTTATTAACAAGATTCCTAGTTCTGTCCCCCACCCCAATCTTTGTTTTGTTTTTTGTTTTTTTCATGGTCCAGAGCTTCTTCCATATTCTATTTCATTGATAATTTTCTAGTTCAGGGGGAAATAAATTTGAAAAATAAAATTTATTTAATAGTATGTCATTATTAAAGTATATATGTGACTATTCACAATGATTTGTATTCACCGTGTTTTCACTTTCCATGAAAAGCTATATTTTCATTTCATTATTTTTCAATGTATATTTAGAAATTCCAAAATGAAGTTACACACCTTTCCTGAAGTCTAGTAAATTCCACTCATTTACCTAACAAATTTGATTACAGTTGTTTTACTATCTTAAAAATAAAGCTCTCTGGTAAATTCTAGAAACTAGAAATATATAAGAGCTGACATTATTGCAGTTGGCAAAAATGGTGGCAGAATAGATGGACTTGTCCTGAGCCTTGTCCCAGGGCACACAGAAAGAACAGCTGAGGGTCACATGGGGAGTGTTTGTTGACAAGTTAAGGGTTAGCTGTATTTGAGGAGAAGGTGGGAGACTGCTGGATGGGGCTCTCCTGACAGGGCAGACTCCACTGCAGCTGTGCTCCCTCATGGACCCACCAGCTTGGATGTGGAGACTGCGCCATCTTGAAGGAGAAAATGGATGTTATTGGAACCCTGAAAATCTACAACTATGGCACCCACCTAACAGCTGCGAACCCCAGAACACTGGTCCCCAAGTGGCGCAGACACGTAGATTCTGAGGAGCTCTACACTCCACCACAGAAAGGTCAGACTTTTACTGGGATAAGGAGAGATAGAACAACATAACCAGACACCCAGAGAAGAGACCATGAAGAGACAAAGAAACAGCCGGCATATGAAAGAAAAGCAGGCATCACCAGAAAAGTAAACGAAATGGAAGCAAGCAACCTGCCAGAGAAAGAATTCAGAGAAATGGAGATATCGTGGCTGAAAAGAATGGAAGACAAATTCAACAATATAAGTAAAAACCACGAGGAAATGAAGAACTAAGAAGAAATGAAAAATGACATTGCTGCTGTAAAGAACTCAGTATAAAGTATCAAGAGTAAACTAGAAGAAGAAGAGGACCACATCAATGAGCTAGAAGACAAGGTAGGAAAAAATACACAAGTATAGCAGCTTCTAAAAAAAAAAATTTAAAAGCAGGAGGAGAGCCTGAGGGAAATTCAGGACAACAGGAAACAAAACAACATCTGCATAATAGGGCTTCCAGAAGGAGAAAAAACTGAGCAAGGAATAGAAAACCTGATTGAAGAAATAATGACATAACCACCCTAATATAGGAAAGAAAAAACCCATACAAATCCAAGAAGCTCCTAGAGTCCAAAGCAAAATGAACCCCAAAAGAACAATGCTAAGGCACATTATAATTAAGTTGGAAAACACCAATGACAAAGTAAGAATCTTAAAAGTGGCCAGAGAGAGACAAAGAGTTACCTACAAAGGAACTCCCATCAGACTAACAAATTATTTCTCAACAGAAACTAATCAGGACAGAAGGGAATGGAATGAAATGTAAAAGGGATGCAAAGCAAGGGATTGAATCTCAGAATACTGTACCCAGCTATCAATCAAAATTGAGGGTTCAATCAGGAGCTTCACAGATAAAAAAGAACTAAGTGAATTTATTACCACCAAACCAGTAATGCAAGAAATGCTAAAAGATCTGCTATAAAAAAAAAAAAGGAAGTGAAGAAGAAACACAGGGGTAAAGAATAAAAATGGCAACAAACAAGTACCTGTTAATAATAACTTTAAATATAAATGGATTAAATGCCCCAATCAAAAGACATAGGGTAATGGATCAGATAAGAAAACATGACCCATATATCTGCTGTCTACAAGAAACCCAAATCAGAAATAAAGATGTACACAGACTGAGGGTGAAGGGATGGAAAAAGTTTTTTCAGGCAATTGGAAATTTAAAAAAGCTGGGGTAGCAATACTTATATATGAAAAATTAGATCTCAAAATGAAGGACATAACAAGAAATGAGGAAGGCCACTTCATAATACTAAAGGGAGCAATCCAACAAGAAGAAATAACTTTGACAAACATATATGCACCCAATATAGGAGCACCCAGATATATAAAAACCTCCTGGAGGATATCAAGGGAGAGATTGACAGCAATACAATAATAGGAGGAGACTTTAATACCCCACTATCACCATTGGGCAAATCCTCTAAACAAAAAATCAGCAAATAAATATCAATCCTAAATGACTCACTAGACCAGATGGAATTAATTGACATCTTCAAAACATTTCACCCCAAAGCCACAGAATATATAGTCTTCTCAAGTTCACATGGGTCATTTTCAAAGATAGACCATATGTTGGGTCATAGGCAAAGTCTCTTCAAATTAAAGAAGATAGAATCATGTCAAGCATCTTCTCAGATCACAGTGGCATAAAACTGGAAATCAACTATAATAAAAACAATCCAAAAAAATCAACTACATGAAGACTAAAAAGCATGCTATTAAACAATAACTGGGTCACCAGAGAGAACAAGAAGAAATAAAAAACATCATGGCAACAAATGACAGTGAAAACACAACAATCCAAAATCTATGGGACATAGCGGAAGCAGTCTTGAGAGGGAACTTCATAGCTCTACAAGCCTACTGCAAACAAACAAACAAACAAACACACACACACACACAAAAAAAAAAAAAACCAAGAAACCCTGCAACTCAAAGAGTTAGAAAGCAACAGGGAAAGCCCAGTGTAAGCAGAATGAAATAATAAATATCAGAGCGGAGATAAATGACATAGAGACCAAAGAAACAATACAAAAGATCAACAAAACTAAAAACTGATTCTGTGAAAGGATAAACAAGATTGACAAACATCTAGCCAGGCTCAACAAGAAGCAAAGAGAGAGGACCAAATAAACAAAGTCAGAAATGAAAGAGGAGAAATAAAAACAGACCCCACAGAAATACAAAGGATTGTTAAAAAGTATTATGAACAACTCTATTCCAACAAACTGGACAACCTGGTGGGAAATTGACATATTCCTAGAAAAATATAAAGATGTATAGAAACTCAACCAGGAAGAATCTAAACATCGCATTAGGCCAATAACTATAGAAGAAATTGAAGCAATCATAAAAAAGCTTCCAGCAAACAAAAGCCCAGGGCCAGATGGCCTCACAGTGGAGTTTTATCAAACATTCAAGGAAGAATTAAAACCTATCCTCCTCAAGACTATTCCAAAGAATTCAAGAAGAAGAAACACTTCCAAGCTGCTTCTATGAAGCCTGAATCATCCTAATACCAAAACCAGATAAAGACCACACAATGAAAGAGAATTATAGGCCAATGTCCCTCATGAATATAGATGCCAAAATCCTCAACAAAATTATAGCAAATTGGATCTAGTAGTACATCACCAAGATAATACACCATGACCAAGTAGGATTTATCCCAGGAATGCAAGTATGGTACATTATCCACAAATCAATAAATTTGATGTATCACATAAAAAAATTGAAAGATAAAAATCACATAGTCATATCAATTGATGCAGACAAAGCATTTGTCAAAACCCCATACCCTTTCTTGATAAAATCTGTAAAAAAAAGGCAGGAATAGAAGGATCATACATCAACATAATAAAAGCTATATATGATAAACCCACAGCTAGCATTATACTCAATGGGCAAAAACTAAAACTATTCCTCCCAAGACCAGAAACAAGACAGGGATGCCCACTCTCATCACTCCTGTTCGACATAGTACTGGAAGTATTAGCTATTACAATTAGACAAGAAGAAGAAATAAAAGCCATCCAAATTGGAAAAGAAGTAAAGCCATCCTTATTTGCAGATGACATGATATTGTACATAAAAAATCTAAAAGACTCCATCAAAAAACTAATAGACTTAATAAATGAATTCGGCAATGTAGCAGGATAAAAAATTAACGCCAATAAATCTATGGCATTTCTAAACACCAAGAGTGAACTTACAGAAAGAGAGAATAAAAAAGCAATCCTATTTACCATTGCACCAAAAAAATTAAGATACCTAGGAGTAAACTAAGGAGGTAAAAGACCTATATGCAGAAAACACAGAACACTGAAAAAAGAGATAGAGGAAGATGTAAACAGATAGAAGAACATACCATGTTCATGGATTGGTAGAATAAACATCATTAGAGTATCCATACTACCCAAAGCAATATATATATATATATATATATTCAGTGCACTCTCCATTAAAATACCAAGGCCATAATTCACAGACCTATAAAGAACTCTCCAAAAATTCATCTATAATAAAAAAGAGACCGAATAGCCACAGCGATCCTGAGAAAGAAAAAGTAGGTGGGATCTCAATACCAGATTTCAAGCTGTATTACAAAGCCACTGTTTTCAAAACAGCATGGTATTGGCACAAAAACAGACATATAGACCAATGGAATAGAATAAAGAATCCAGATATCCACCCAAATCACTATGGTCAATTAATATTTGACAAAGGAGGCATGAACATAAAATGGAGTCAAGACAGTCTCTTCAATAAATGGTATTGGGAAAATTGGACAGATACATGCAAAAAAATGAAACTAGACCACCAACTTACACCACACACAAAAATAAACTCAAAATGGATACAGGACTTAATAATAAGATGGGAAACCATAAAAATACTAGAGGAATCCACAGACAGGAAAATCTCAGACATATGCTGAAAGAACTTCTTCATTGATACTGCTCCTAGGGCAATGGAAGCTAAAGAGAAAATAAACAAGTGGGACTACATCAAAATAAAAAGCTTTTGCACTGCGAAAAAAACCATCAACAAAACAAGAAGAAAACCCACTGTATGGGAGAACATATTTGCGGATGTTATCACTGGTAAAGTTTTAATCTCCAACATCTACAGAGACCTCATACAACTTAACAAAAAGAAGATAAATGATCCAATAAAAAAAGGGCAACGGACCTAAATACAATCTTTTCAAAAGAAGACAGAAGGAAGGCCAAGAGACATATGAAAACATGCTGTAAGTCACTAATTATCCCAGGGATGCAAATCAAAATGACAATGCGATACCATCTTACACCTGCCAGAGTGGCTATCATCAACAAATCAACAAACTACAAGTGTTGGTGGGGATGCGGAGAAAAAGGAACCCTTGTGCACTGCTGGTAGGAATGCAGACTGGTGCAGCCACTGTGGACAACAGTATCGAGTTTCCTCAAAAAACTAAAAATGGAACTCCCATTGACCCAGTAATCCCACTCCTAGGAATATATCCTAAGAAACTAGAAACACCAATAAGAAAGAATTTATGCACCCTTATGTTCATAGCAGCATAATTTATAATAGCTATGGCTTAGAAACAGCCTCGGTGCCGGTCAGCAGAAGAGTGGATTAAAAACCAGTGGTGCATCTACACATGGAATACTATGCTGCCATAAAAAAGAAGGAATTCTTATCATTTGCAGCAACCTGGATGGAACTGGAGATCATTATGCTAAGTGAAATAAGCCAGTCAATAAAAGAAACATACCACATGACCTCACTTATTTATAGATAATGAAGAACATTATAAAGCTTTGAACAAAAAGATAGATACAGACGCAGTAAAGCATCAAAGAGACTGTCAAATTACAATGGGCAGTTTAGGGATAGGTGCGGTAGATAAGAGATTAACATTAGGACTTATATGCATGCATATAAGCACAACCAATGGACGCAAGACACGGGGGTGAGGGCATGTATGAGAGTGGGGTGGGAAGGAGTAATGGAAGATATGTATATATGTGACATATTATCAAAAAAAATAACTGAATTCTGATATTAATAAAATACTAAGGGGAAAATATCCCCTATAACACCTGTATTTAGGTGCTATATAAATTAATGTGAGGGTCAGAGATTGTGTGCAGCTAATACTAAAGTTACAGCCTTTCTAGTTTTCATCCATTTTTTTAATTTTACAGTTAATACATAAGGTATTTCAAAGCACTACTTTGAAATGTTTTAAATTTTTACTTTATTTTCAAAGTCCTGCCACGTTTTTCCCTGCTTTTGAGAAAGCCTGCCTGCAATTTTGCTGGTAGGTAGGCCATCTTTTGCCCATTGAACTTTAACAAATTAGTACTAAGGCAATGAGTGTAATTTGGTTGCCTTGAGCCACTTTAAAAATAGCTATTGTCCTACAGAATTTTAGTTGTCCTCATGTATACAGACATACTTTCACACCTTTCAACTTCATAATTGAAATGATTTCTTACCCCCTTCAATCATAAAGAGCCTAGAAATATTTATGCATGCTTCATTTTTTCCTTAGCGTCCTACTGCAAAAGAACTTCTGAAACACAAATTCATTGTAAAAAATTCAAAGAAGACTTCTTATCTCACTGAACTAATTGATCGATTTAAGAGATGGAAGGCAGAAGGACACAGTGATGACGAATCTGATTCTGAGGGCTCTGATTCGTATGTACAAATTATTTCGTTTTTATTTACATAGCATGTTTTGATATTGTATATCTTTTTACTGTGATCCAGTGTGCTTTTTCTAGCATAAAATATAAACTATATTTTAAGGTTTAAAGTTTTATGTTAGAAACTGTGAAAGTCTTTTAAAATCAGTCTGTGGAGTACAATGAATTTGAAAACATGTTTTTCTTAGAAGTGAGTTGCCCTAGTTTTAAATGGTCTCAGTCTAACCCCTGGTGGATACTTGAATATATTACAAAATTTTGGAATTAAGATTTTATTAAAGGTGCTATATTAGTTTGCCCAAAGTGATAAGGGACTACATCTTCTCATACTTTGTTTACAACCTATAAAATTCTTCTGGAGAATGACCTGCAGGCCTCTCCCACCTTTTGACCATGAACCAAACCATAGTCAGACTGGTACATTTAAATTCAGTAAGTCTTTACTTAACATCATTGATAGGTTCTTGGAAACTGCAAACTAAACAAAATGTTTTATAATGAAACCAATCTTACCATAGAATAATCAATAGAAACAAGAGTTAAATTCCTATGATATATGCCTGGCCATAAAAACATTACCAAGCATCTAAATAAAGCATTGAAATAAATATAAGCTATGCATACATTTAAGGAAGATGAATAATGATGAGTCAGATTATGACTTTCTAGCCTGATTTTTTTTCTGTTCATGGTCATGGATGAATAGAGCCTTTTCAGTAGCTCAGGGCAAAAGGCAGAACCCACTGTGGACTAGATGCCTTTGCATCACAGGGCCCCTCACACATACCCACACACACTCGAAGTGGGACAACATAAACACACCAATTCACCTCACTTGCACATCTTGGGGATGCGGGAGAATGTTGAACTCCACAAAGATACTGGCCCAGGCAGGGGATCTTTTTTTTTTTAATCCTCATAAACATTATAATGAAATGATGTTATTTGAGGATCTGCTAAATTTATTTATATAGATTTATACCCTCAAAATTTACACTGCTTTTTACATTAACCTTTTAGTGTCTAGGTCCATAACTTAATTTAGACTTAAAAAGTCTTTAGATTGCGCCAGAATTTACTACTTCACTAGCTGAAATACTCTCAGAGTCCTGCATTGATGAGAAATTGCCTAACTTTTGAAAGGAATAAACAAATGCCAAGATAGTTTTTGTATGCTGTTCTAGTGGTTGTTGGCCTTAGCTGTCCATGGATCCTTAAAAAAAATAAGGCAGCCTGTAGATGATCCCGATCCAGTCAGTGAGGAGGGATAGGTGCAGGGCTTTCTTTATATATGGTTAGTGGTTCCCAAATGTGATTGTGATGCACACTTAGACTTAAGAACCATTTCTACTCTTCAATAAATGTATTGTTGACTTGAAACTGAAATCAAATGCTTTCTAATACTATATTATTTTATACATTGGGACAGTTTCTCTTAAGAGTTTGATTGCATTGATTTGGTATTTTCACCAAGTTGAATCTTTTAAGAACTTATTGAAATATCTTTGGAAATCATTTCAGGGAATCCACCAGCAGGGAAAATAATACTCATCCTGAATGGAGCTTTACCACCGTGCGAAAGAAGCCTGACCCAAAGAAACTGCAGAATGGGGCAGTATGTACATGGAGATGATCACTTTCTCTTGATATATTTTTTCAAACTATGTAATGAGATTTTGATGGTCAAAATTATTGGAATTTAATATCCCTAAAATGCCTGTCTACTTCACTGTGTCCTTAGTATACTTCATTTGTCATTAGTTATGAGCTAATTAAGAAAAGGTCATAGAAATAATTTATGTGGCCACTTGTATAATTTTAAATATATTTTACCTAGAGATACATATGTATCCAGTGAAATCATGGATATCTATTGTAATCCTAGAAGTTAGAACCCTTCTGGATGATGGATGAAATTAGGGATGGGAAGACAGCATGGAGATTTGCCTTATATTGGGTCATTTTTTTGGGGGGGAATTCAAATTAATGCACATTTATCATAGAAAAAACAAAGAAAAATATGAATGAATGTTTTAATTTCATGTATATAATCTATATTATTTGTTCAAAGGAGAAAGAACTTGTGCAAACTCTGAGCTGTTTGTCTATGATAATCACACCTGCATTTGCTGAAGTAAGTACAGATTCATCATTGACATGTATCTTAAGAAGTATAGTAATTTCAAATGTTATAGCTATTGATCTTTCTCAGCTTAAACAGCAGGATGAGAATAATGCTAGCAGGAATCAGGCAATTGAAGAACTCGAGAAAAGTATTGCTGTCGCTGAAGCCACTTGTCCTGGCATCACAGATAAAATGGTGAAGAAATTAATTGAAAAATTTCAAAAGTAAGTTTGAAATGTCATTTAAAAAAAAACCTATTTTGACATTTTCTGTTGGATGTTAATTTATAATGCAATCTAATTACCTAATTCAATTATTAAATTGTTCCTTACAAAATCACTTTATTATAGTGGTATGCTTAAAAACTATTTTATTCTGTAATGCATGAACTGTACATTGTGTTGTGTGTTCGCCACCCCATGTCAAGTCTCCTTCCATCACCATTTATTCCCCCTACACTCTCTTCTATCTCCCTTTACCCCCTTTTCCTCTGGTAATCACCATGCTATTACCTGTGCCTATAAAGTCCTTGTGTGGTTGTTGTTTGTTTGTTTGTTTTTGCTTAATTTTATTAACCAATGTCACCACAATAAATTAAATTAAAAAGAAGAAAAAACAGCCAAAACCGGTTTGGCTCAGTGGATAGAGCGTTGGCCTGCGGACTGAACGGTCCTGGGTTCGATTCCGGTCAAGGGCATGTACCGTGGTTGCAGGCAAATCCCCAGGAGGTGGTGTGCAGGAGGCAGCTGATTGATTTTTCTCTCTCATCGATGTTTCTATTTCTCTCCCTTCCTCTCTGTAAAAAAAAAATCAATAAAATATATTTAAAAAAATAAAAAGAAGAAAAAACAAATTTCAAAAAAGTTTTGTTTGTTGCCCATTTTAAACATTAGCTTTTAGAATTATTATCTTCAGGCATTTCATAGTAATTTTACACTGAATTAAATGCCACCCCCCATTTTCCTTGCTAGATGAAGTCTAGACAAAAGATTATGTATGGAATATATTTTTATCTGGGCACTTGTAAACATAATTTAGGAATGCGTTCATTTTTGCCATTACTCTCATAACATAACTATTTACAGTCCATAAATTTAATCCCCATTTAAAAAATAAGGAAAGGATTTTAGGCAGAGAAACTCAATGAAGACTCTAAATCTTCCTTATAATTAACTTTAGTTTCTATACTGTGTCTCAACCTGTTGGTTTAAATTTTTTTGACATTCAACAAAGTCCTTACATTTAATTTTTCAATGTTCTTTTGAACAAGGCTTTTGTGCAAATACACAGCTCCTTAGCTCAAATAAATTATAAAACAACACTAATTTTAGCCTTAATCCCATTATATCGCTTCTTGGTGCATCTTTATATTTCTTTGTATTGGTGATATCACTGGCATCAAGTAGGAACAAACTGTAAAGACCTATAAAAGCACACTCTCATAGATCTTTAGATATGATAAAGCCTACTTGTACTTATAACCTAAAACTTCTTAGATTTTAATGGAAAACTCCTCCCTCTTTTTCAATTTGTAAAAACATCAATTGCTAATTGTAAAATCAAATGTGGAAGGAATTTTTGAACTTGTTTAATTTTT
This sequence comes from Antrozous pallidus, assembly GCA_027563665.1. Taxonomy (NCBI): domain Eukaryota; kingdom Metazoa; phylum Chordata; class Mammalia; order Chiroptera; family Vespertilionidae; genus Antrozous; species Antrozous pallidus. Next base: position 36,849,012 of record CM050509.1, on the reverse strand, counting down.
TAACATTTGCATGTTAGGATTCAATGGAAAGGATTTAGTTTGCTGAATCGGTTTCTTTATTGTAGATTTCACACAGATGTGAAATATTAACATGCATAGTTGTATATCAATAGAAGTTTTTCTTAATTTTGTAGGTGTTCATCAGATGAATCCCCCTAAGAAACTTAATATTGGATTTCATGTGGACTCAGAGAAACCCACCAAAGTTACTTCAGGCTTAACTCATGAGCTCCATGTGCCTTTTGGATCTTTGCAACATTGAAGATGTGAAAGAAGCTATTCAACTATTTTGTGATGGTGTTTATCATTTTATATTTTAAAGAGATTATTTTGTAAGGAATAACTTTTAATACTATAGTTTCATCTGTTTCTAGTAAATGTTGAGATAGTTTTGCTTTTAGACATCATTGTTAAGTTACTAGGACGAATACTTTTCGTGTTTTGATCTTATTTAACTATACACTGATGAAACATACAGGTCTTTCAAAGTCATTATAAATATTCAACTTTTGTAAATCATCAAACCGCAAAAAGCTTTTTTTAAAAAATATATATAAGCATGTTCAAAAAATTACTGTTGGTGGAGAGGTGCAAAGAAGTCATACTTTCTTAAAAGAGAAGTTTTCTTAATAAACTCTTGGAAATGGTACCTAGAAAAGTATTGACTCTTCTACAAAGTTGGTATGATATTCCAGGTAGCTCAATGACTATCACATTAAAGAGCCCTGTGTTTAAAGCATTTATGGGCAACATGTAGCAACAGGGGTACTTCTTGGTGTGCAGTATTTACCTTCTCTTTTAGAAGAGCAAATTAACCCTTATTTAACATGGTGGAGGATTTAATGCAACACCAAGTAATACTGTAGGAATTAGTCTTCATTTTTAAAATCTTCAATTCAAATAGCATATTATATGCTTAGATTTGGGGAGCTTAAAAAGCTGCTCTTCATGTAATTAAAACCTGATCAACAGGTAGGAATATAATTTACACCAGCATCGTTTTGTCATGTTAGTAAAATATGCTATAAACTATTTTTACATTTTTGCTCTTCATAATATTTCTGGTTCATATGAAAGTAACCATAGTACAGGATGATTTCTGTCTGTACAAAAGTAAGTTAGATTGTACAGTTAATTTTCAGTCATATTTATGGTACTGTTATGTTTTTAAGCCCAGTACTAGTGTGCGTGTGTGTGTGTGTGTGTGTGTGTGTCTGTGTGTGTGTGTGTGTGTGTGTGTGTGTGTGTACACATTGTGCCTGCCTAAGTTCTGAACTGTAGTTGTAGAATTATTGATACTAGTTAATTTTGATGGTTGATGTTTTATTATTTGGAACTGCACAATTTTGTTTTTGCACAAAAGTCATTTTTAAAAATCTGAATAATTGCCAAATATTAGAAGAAAGATATTCTTCAAGTAAAGAATATAGTTTTTAATTAAAGTGGCCATTACCTCCTCTTTTTGTAACAATGAAGACAAGTTTTTGCCATGTCATATGCCAAGAAAATTCTTTTCATTGGTGCCTATACTTTAACAATTACTTTTAACACATTGTATTTTCAAGTAATGGCTCAATTAAAATTTGCACCTCTTATATAACTGAAACTCAATTACAGTTTATAATCTGTAGAGATCAGGAAATAAATTTGCCACTCATATCATGAGTTAAAAGAATATTTTTATAAAAATAAAAGCGACCAATTTATAAATTGATTATTTGAAACTTTACACCACAACTGCATTATAAATATAAAAATTGTATTGCTTATTCATTGTAGTTATTAGTCCTGTAAACTGTTTGTAGGTGAAGTGTACTCCAGTGTTTGAGGGGGTAAAATAAATATTTAAATTTTCTGATCCTCAATGTTTATTTTCTTGAGGAATGTATGGTGTGCTATTTTAATTGTTTCAAATCATTTCCCCTTTGTCTTTTAATTTATTGTGGGAATATTAATACTAATTGGGACTTAAAAGATATTCATTTTTTATTAAGCATTGATTAGAGCTACAGTGAATATATGTCCTCATTACCACCTTCTATCCTGACAAAATTATTAACAGTGTACTCTTTCACTCAAAAATGTTCTAGGTTGGACAATAAATTATATGTTCCCTCTGATTATAGTTTTTATTAGGAAATCTTGAAGATTTGAATCCTATAGTTCTCTAGGGAAAGCAAACTTTACAAATACTTACAGAAATTGAAACAAGAAACAACATATAAGCCTAAATGAATTTGAATTTTTCCTAGAGGAAAAGTCAAAGGTGAATTTAATATAGGTTTGAGGATGTTTAGGATTAATGTATAGGTGATTGGTCTTCAATAGTGGGGTGGGCAACATTAGGTTTATAGTTGTGTGTATGTGAAACACAGAGATAATAAAGCTATTTTAATAATCAAAACCTGCATGTTTTCTTCCATACAAACAACTGTAAACATACTTTTGCTCATCCCTGTATATTCTTTTTATAAACTATCTATTCTATGCTTGTAAGTTACTGGACACAATTTCAGGAGCAGGAAAGAAAGTGCTAGAATATGGGAAAGGGGTAAAGGAAAGTATATTAAAAGAGATTTTTTCTGATGTAAAGACTAGAAGAATAAGGAAATTATTCTATCCATATTTTCTCCATTAAGTAATATATAAAAATAGCTTGCTTGTATAATTACATTTTTAAAGTTAGTACTTAACATTATTTTATATGCTTTACTCAAAATTAAATTCAGTAAACCAAAAAATGTTCTTAAATAGAATGCTATGCCTTCCAGGGGGAATAGTAAAAAAGTTCTGAATGGGTTAAGAATGAACTTTTGGTTTATTAACTCAGTCTGTTTTTAGTACTATCATTTTTTTCAGCTATCCTAATTCTACAACTTCTTTATCCATAACTATACATTTTCACTGGCCTCCCTCCTTTCACTTCTTCAGTCCTTTCCCTTAGTAACACACTAGAACAAATCACTCCTGAAATTTATTAAAGCAAAAGGAAGATGATACAGCATTTTTAATAAATGGATTTCAGTCATTCTCTGTTAAAATACTGTTCATCTCATGTCCTTGCCTACAAACATGCAACAAGATATAGAAAAAAATAAAGTCTTGCAGGATATTAAACAAACTAATAGTTAGCTTTTCTCTTTCACTACATAAAATAGTTAAGAATAGAGAAGTAATAAGTTAAACATTATTATATCCTCAGCAGGCATATATCTGGCTTTAGAAATTGACTAATTCATTTCTAAGGATGAGAATTCTGCCAAGTCCTAGATAAATTATAAACTTGTGGCTGTTGAGAGAATCTATGACACATCTTGTTCCTGAGCTTCAGGAGGACCATGATCCCCCTAACATATCTTATAAAAAGTGAAGTTCTTAACATATTACAGGACCATTTTTACTGTGCCTCACGCAGAAAATGAAGACTGAAACTTTTAGTCATAGTACTGTTTAAGAACAAAATGACTAACACAGTCACGATCTACTAAATCACTAAATAACAAAAGAAACCAATTCTATATTGCAACCTATGCTGTCACCATTCTTCAGCATTAAGGAGCCTGATTTTCATTCATAATCTCTCTATGGGGAAATGTGTCATGGAGATGACAAATACCCACCTCACTTCACCACAGTGCTAATGAGGAGAGGGCATGTTCCACAGTTCTTTTAGAGGGAATAGAAGAGTAGAAGTTGATAAACAAGGCAGCATTTGAATCTTTCATAAGCCACATGCATAAACTTTGAAGATTCCCTAAATACCAATGAATAAGAACTAAGAAAATTGTTTATGCAGAAGGTTCCTTATTTTTACCTAAGTTGGTAGCAGAACTGGTCCAAATATGGTCACAAAGTCTACACTTTTAAGCTAAAAAGTAATTACATGGTTTTAACAAAGTCCTGTCTTCAGCAGTTGTATTGGAAGAAACATTTTCATCTTCTTCATCTAGCTGTAGACTACCAGAAGACAAGCGAATTCTGGCCATGGGTGACCTCATTCCATTACCATACAAAGAATAATAGTCTGATTTAAGAAGCTCTGATTCAGAATCACTGGATTCATTAGCTACATACCTTCCTGCTGCTCCCTGATCCGCTAGAACTGTTGGAAACTCCTGCTCTACAAACATATGAGTAAACAGGTCAGCTTTACAACTCAGAGCAGGACAAGGCCCTAAAGGTCTAAATTCTGACCCTAAAGGAAAACGGATAGTTTTCATGTCTGATTGGCTGTGGGAGCGTTTAGGAGGTTGCTCTTGAATATTATATGCAAATGCATCTTCTAAATCTGGGTCTTCTAGATCTACATTGATATTACTTCTACCATTTGCCCTATCCATAGCTTCTTGGAGTTCTTGACAGTCTTGCTGAAAGCTCTTCATTCTGATATTCCTTGAGCTTCTTTTGGCTGGCTTCATTACAGTAGGTTCTAAACAGCTGTCTAGCTTTTCCCTTTCCTCTACCATAATTGGAGACCATCTGGGCACCTGGGGTGGTTTGTCCATATAAAAAAATACTTGAGGAGGCATAATATCAACCTGTTGACCAGTACAAGGGATATACGGCACATCTGTGTATGTTAGCCTCCTTGCTGGACTCACTTTGCTCGTAAGGCCAGAAGATGTGTTCATGTGATTGTCAGCAAACTTACAGCTTGTTCGGAAGGAGCTTAGGGGACTTCTTTCCTCAAAGTAGTCTCTAGAATCAGTGTCAGGATCAAGATCAGTGTTAAAAACAGGATCAGTATAAAAAAAAGAGAAAGAGGAACTGCTTTGCGATTGATGTAACAATGTGGGATCTGCCTCCGGTTTGGAACGCTCCAGCTCTGCTGCAAATGTCACCTCCACTGCAGAGTTTCTCCTTCTACTGTCTAGCACAGGCTCAGATGCGTGCACTCCATTCACATTTCGGTAGTATCCACTGCCATATGCTAGCCTCAAATCTTCCACCTTGAGAGAAAGGACATGTTGGTAGAAGAAGGAAAAAGTAATTTGGTTGGGTGGGATCAGGAATCTAAATTAGTCTTAAGTTTTGCAAAGGTGATTTGTTCACAAAGTTATTTCAAATAATCTTCTATTCCAGGGTTGATATATTCAGAAAGGATAATAACTGGTACCATATCTCAATTCATGTGCAAAAAACACACATGATACTATCCTTTCTAAGTTCTATCCCACTCTCAGGCTCCAAGTTCTCTATGTACTTGAGCGAGAATTGTACTTCAAGAAGTATGGTTTAGTACCTATATCAATGAGCCAAGAGTTCTGACTTCTCTCCTGGTTCATTGCTGTGCAACCTTAGGCAAGTCTTCTAACCTCACTGTTCCAGCCTTCTGCCTATTTTCTGTAAAATGCTGAGGAAGAGGCCTATGACTGGCATGAGAGGGTCATACATTATATGGTACCTTTCAACATTATACCTTTGTGATGCCTTTCAGATAAAAACTGCCCATGATTTGAATGAAAACATAAGAGTTTATGAAATCTATAATTAATTTTTTTGTGAGAGCAAAGGACAAATTAACATGGTTCATATTATAACACGCACATGAAGCCATCATTTCAGTTTCAGAATAGTAGCACTTTGTTCTTAAATTGAGTTACAAAATTATACAGCAAAAGTACTTTAAAAAACTTTAACCCAACACCTTATAGCTTCCTCTGTGCCTTAAGTTTTTATAGGTAATACAAAGCCATATATATTCATTTGACTCCACATTTTTCAACATATTAGCATTACATACAGCAAAATAAGCCAGATCCTTCCAGGCTATAAGATACACACCAGTGGTTGTGTACTAAATGCTCTTCTATTAGATGGAAAGATTAAGCTTATAGACCTCCATAGAAGGCTAACCTACTAAAACACAGTAACTGTGAGATTCTGGCAGAATCAATTCTTGGAAGCTTTTGAAACAACACATTACACTTATCTTTTTAAAAAAGCATTTTCAGAAACCTTACTTGTTTTGAGACATCAGAGAGGAGGTCTGGTGAGGACCTGCACTGTCGTTCATGGTACTGAGATGGGTAATGTTTCCTGAAATTGGCAAATGAAGAATGTATTGGAATGGCGTTTATGTGAACATATGATACATATAAATCTCTAAATTTAACCCAAATTGAATGAGAGAGAGAGAGAGAGAGAGAGAGAGAGAGAGAGAGAGAGAGAGAGAACCATGTACCTTTCAAATGGCAAGCTCTTCAACCTCCCTTTCCCCCCATATTCCAAAAGTTGCCTTTGGGTTCTTCCACTATTATAAAAAAAAGAGAAACATTGTATTAATGCCATTTGTAAGTGAATAAGCTACTAAAAGCCTTTTTAATTGTTAAATATTAAGAGTCTGGATGAATAACATATGTCATAAATCTTTGACCAGCATATTAATGATAATACCCACTTAACTAACCAGCAGGCATAGAGCAACCCCAATTACTCAGATACCAGGAAATTTAAAAAGCCCCTGAACAGGACTCTATAACAGTTAAAAATTATGGCCTTGGAAATAATATGATTTATTTTTATAGTCATTTTCTCTAATTCCAAACTTACAAAGAATTTCTAATGATGCTATTTTACTAGTTTCCTAACCCATGACAGAAGAAAAACAGTTAATTAAACAGTAGAAGAGAGTTGCTTTAGTCAGATATACCCTAGCAAAAAAAAAAAAAAAAGCCAGATGGTTGCTGGAAAAAACACAGGAGCAAAAAAGAAATCAGAAGAATAATAAAACCCAACAATTCTGGGCCATTTATCACTGAAATACATGGTCTGACATGTGTCCCCCACCCTGAGGCCATTACCTTCCTACAGCTGCCTGTAGATGATAATAAGTGATATTTATAATTTCTTAAACCATTTAAAAAGGCAAAATATTATCAGTATCATCTGTTTTAAGTAAGAAGGTGGGGAATTACAGAATACATTTTGGAAAGATTTCATCAAAATTATGTATGTATAAAAAAAATCTCAAGAGAAACCAAATGGTGGTATAGGTAAACATCTAAACTTGCTGCCTCACACAACCACTTCAAAACTATAAGTAAAAGACAAAAGACACCATCCAGAACCACAAGAAGGCTGGCTGAGTGGAAATTCTACAACTAGACGAAGAGAAAAACACTCAGGAGGTGTGGAAGTAAAATGCAGAGGTACAGAGACGAGCGTGTAGAAAGGGGCTGACAATTGAGGATGCAGTTGTATTTTTCAATTGGGAGGGAGACACAAGCTCCCAACTGCTCTGAACTCCAGTTCTGGACGAGATTCTAGTGACCCAGACTTATACAGGGGAGAAACTGGACTGTCTGTCATCGGGCCAGAACACAAGGGCAGATTTCTCTCAGAGGTGCTTTCACTAATTATCCTGGGACACTGAGACCTGGGGGCCTCTTAGGGCAGGGCTAAAGGTCAGACATTGCTGTTTGCACCACCCTATTGATTCCCTAAGATCTCGCCCCACCCAATTTACAACCCCACCCCACCTGTGCATAGAAGCTTTTGCATATGAATGCCTGGCCCTTTGCAATCTAAAATTACCTAACAAACTACAGCTGGGTCAGAGAGCCCCAGAATTTCCAAAAGAATGCCCAAGATTCCACAGCAGCATGCATTGCTTCACAGCTGGCCCTCATCTGGGCACCTCCAAACCAAAAACAAAGAAGACGAATCTACAGATCTCTCTGTAGTTTCTGTTGGGTGGCCTAAGGCAGAGGCTAAATTTGCACCTCCTTGGAGATCCAAGAGCCAGTGTACCCAGTGGTCAGAGTGGGACCATCCAGATTACAACTCCTCAGATCCATAAATGACACACTCAGGGGGCAGACTCAGGGAGTACCAAAACCCCACTGAAGCAAGTCTTGCCCCATAAGGGTGTCTCAAGCACAGAAGTTTCCCATTATAGACACAACTGTTCCTCACAGCCTATTGGCCTGGAGGTCAATTCCTTCCAGTGATACCAACAACAATCAAGGCTTAACTACAACAGGACTGTGCACACAGCCCACAAAGGGGTGCCCCCAAAGTGTCCACCTCAGTTAACTTGGGAGGCTGAGCCACTGGGCCCTGTAGGACACCTAGAACATAAAAAGCCACTCTATCAACACAGGGAAACAGCCAAAATGTGGAGACAAAGAAACAGATCACAAATAAAAGAAATGGAGAAAAGAAAACTATTGGATATAGAGTTCAAAACCACGATTATAAGGTTACTCAAGAATTTTCTAAAAACCTCCAAAAAATTTAGCAAGACTCTCAAGGATATGAAAAAGGGACTAACTAGAAATTAAGCCTACACTGACTGAAATAAAAAATAATATACAGAGATCCAACTGCAGACTAGAGGATCGCCAGAATCAAGTCAAAGATTTGAAATACAAAGAAGCAAAAAACACCCAACTGGAAGAGAAAAGAGAAAAAATAATCCAAAAATATGAAGATAGTGTAAGGAGCCTCTTGGACAAGTGTACCAACATCCGAATTATGGGAGTTCCAGAAGAAGAGAGAGAGCAATATATTGAAAACCTATTTGAAGAAACAATGACAGAAAACGTCCCCTACCTGGTGAAAGAAATAGACTTACAAGTCTAGGAAACACAGAGAACCCCAAACAAGAGGAATCCAAAGAGGACCACACCAAGATACATCATAATTAAAATGTTAAGGACAAAATACAAAAAGAGACTCCTAAAATCAGCAAGAGAAAAAGTTACCTACAAGGGAGTACCCATATGACTGTCAGCTGACTTCTCAACAGAAGTATGCAGGCTAGAAGGGAATGGCAAGAAATATTCAAAGTGATGAATAGCAAGAATCTACAACCAAGATTATCCAGCAAAACTATCATTCAGAATTGAAGGTCAGATAAAGAGCTTCACAGATAAGAAAAAGCTAAAGGAGTTCACCACCACCCAACCAGTATTATATGAAATGCCGAAGGGTATTCTTTAAGAAGAATAAGAAGGAAAATATAAACATAAAATTAATGAACAACAAATACATATTTATCAACAAGTGAATCTAAAAATCAAATAAATAAAAAATCTGATGAACAGAATAAACTGGTGAATATGATAGGGGCATAGAAAACAGTGGACTGACAATTCTTGGGGGAAAGGGTGTGTGGGGGTTATGGAAAGAGACTGGACAAAAATCATACACCTATGGATGAAGACAATGGAGGTGGTAAGGGCAGAACCAGATGGAGGGGAGCTTTTGGGGGGGGGAACAACTGTAATAATTTGAACAATAAATATTTATTAAATACACACAAAAAAAATTCAGCTCTTACTGGAGCAGGTTTCTACTACTTGAAAAATCCTTTATGGGAAGCATTTGGTTGGAATATTTTTTTCTTAGCAAGGAGTTTTAAAAGGTCTTTCCAAAGAATTACTAGTTTTGTGTCTTCAACTAGAGACAAGATCTTATTTAAATGTTGCTTCTATTTCTCCAATGTGTTACCTGTAATAAGGAGCTTATACTGCAATATTGCTCAAATTTTTTTATCTCTTGGCCCCTTTCATGCTTACTCACACTATCTTTTGCCTAATCACCGCCAAAAGAATGTTATTGAGCTTTCTTTTCCATGACTTGCACATAAGTTGTATATAAGCAAAGCAAAAGGTTCATTGAATATATTTTCTCTCAAACTGCATATGCCCCCTCATCCTTGCGGATTCTGATCTAACCCCTTAAGTAAGATGTTTCTCTCCTCCTGCCTCCTGTTTAGAAAACATTAACTTAATATGTCACACAGAGAATGAATAGTAAAAAGTATCATTGTTTAAATGATTGAAATGAATTCTTTATTGCTGCTATAATTCAAACTTCTCCTACTGCCTTCCATTTTATTGAAAATTTGTGTGTATAGTTTACCTATGTGTAATATTAAATTACCTATAGCGGAAACTGGAACCCTTGCTGCAGAGTAGGGTTTTGGGCTTTGATTTGGGCTCTTCAGAGAGTCTGAAGAAAGCATGGTATTCCACACAGGTCTTCCAGAAAGCCTTACAGACATCTCGGCTGGCCATGGTGAACTCCAAGGTGTCCTTGCACAACACCTGTATAAACCAAGTTCCATCAAGCAAAATAGCCTTCAAGATTATAAAGACTTTCAAATCCCAAAGTCTTCCAAACTACTGGTCCAGGTGCCCATGCAGCTCATGATTTTCCACTTGGCTCCCTATAAGCTTCACACCAATTGAAACCAAATTATTGGCAACCTTCTGAGGAACTGCCAGGTCCACTGCTCAAAAACAGAGCCTTCTCTAAGAAACAAATTTTACCTTGCATACCCCCCTCACCTCAAATATTTTTCCCCTTCTTTTCTGCCAGGAACATTTTTATGAAGCTATAAATTAGGTTAAAATGGACATTAAAGAGTAACCTTTCAAGGTAACAAGAATTATAAATGACCAACAGGAAAGGGAAGTGGGGAGGAGATTTCCATATAGATGATAGGCTTTATAGTATGATTACATGTATACATGTATATGAATCTTTTTAATATACCAGCCAGAAGCATTTCTTCCTCTCTAAGATGCCTTGTTCTATGATGGTTTGAATTTTTCATTTAGCATGGTGTAATCTGCTCTAGGGGAGGCTTAGCCTTTCAGATATAAAAGTCAATTTTTTTCCCATTCCCTTAATACACTATATACGCCCATTTTCCCATACATGTGTGTAGCCATATTTTCAGCAGCCTTCCCCATCCCCCAACTTTGATGGTACCTGCCATCTCTTATTCATTCCCATGTTCCTACATACAATCCTGGGATTCTCCATAAGCTTCAAACTGGATAAAGTCTCCTTATGATTATATATAAGGCTAAGATCCAGAGAATGAAGCCAAAACTACTGGCTCTTCTGTAGGTAAAAAAAATTAATGCATATTTGCTTTATAGTCATAAAAGAACATCCTTTTGTCTTACTCTGTACAATGCAGCCTTGACTAATAGTTGTTTCTCTTGCTTAATGTACATCTAACCTCCACATCCTGTTTTTGTAAACTGTAGGTTTTCAAATAATTGGCATGTAGTAGGTGATTGATTATTTTTGCTTAAGGAAAGAAGATGAAAATACTTTGTAAAATGGAGCAGAAAATAGAAAAAATATGTCCATTGTCCTATATCTAATCACATCTATTTGACTTAACAGATCCCTAAAAATGGTTTCTAAGGAAACTTGTCTTTCATCCCAAACACTGCATTTTTCTATTACTTTATTCATTCTAAATTGCCAGTAGGATTTCTTTGTATTTTGCCTTTAGTAAAAATATGACTAAGTAAAGCTCTGGTTTATTTATGTAGAGTCAAAAGAGGGAGCACATCACCCCTCAGGGCCAGCTAGCTTTCACCATTCACATTCAAACTATTTGCAGAAACAACCAAGAAATCCCAGATGAACACAAAGTGATAGAATTTATTAGAAAACTACTCACCAAGATGTTGGCGTGAAGTTTGATGAGAAAATGCTTTCTCTTAAAACTCAACTTGCGGATTTTAGCCCAATTGAAAGTATTAATCTTTGTATTTCCCTATAATTAAATACATGAAAGATTTCAGGGAGATGAATATCAGCACAAGCTTGTTTATAAGATAATGCAAATCTGTTAGAAAATGTATGTCATGAATGAAACTACCCTTGATCTATTTCTTACACAGACTGGTCCTGTTGTACTTGATAGAAGCTATAGCCAATGAAGGTATTACAGGTAGGGCATAAGCTCTTTTCATATGTTACTTAGCACCCCATATTTCTTCTAGGACAAAGCACATCATATTTGCTTATAATTACTTCATTATCTGTCTTCCCACTTTTAGAATGCAAGTTCCACAAGGTCAGGATCATTAGTATTTACCTCTGCATCTCTAATCCCTGGGACAGAGTGAATGCACAATAAATATATTGAGAGAAAGATGAATAAATAGATTGCTTCCCAACTCTGTAAATACATTCAAATCCATTGAATTATATAGTTAAAACATGAATTTTGTTGTATGAAAATTACATATTAATAAAGAGAGGGTGTTTTTGTTTTTTTAAGAAGCAATGAAGAAGACACAGAAGGTACTCAATACTAAGTATCATTTGATTGGATTTGAGTAAGACAAAATAGACCAGCTATATTGTTCCCAGCTATTCACAGAAGTATTCACACTAAAAGGCATCACAACTAACATTACGGCCATGCACACCTACCCTCCCCATCTGCTCCCATACAATAGAAAATACCAAAGATCATGGGTTAGAGTGGAATGGGTACAATTCATTCCTGGATGAACAGGTATGCCTGTGATCCATTAGTCTTTTGCCCATCAATGTGACTCTCGTGCTCTAAAGTTTACAATCAAATAAATGAGAAGGCAAAGATTCTTTTAGCTGAATCTGTTCCTGACCTGCTTTGTGATGTAATTCAATGCTCTAATTTGGTCCTTAGGGTCAGTAGGTCTGTGGTTAGCCCTTCCTCTCTCAAATGTGATTTGTTCCCAAACCTTCCTAGGCTTCTGCTTTTCATTTCAAAGTTTAGGCAAGTGTTCTTGAACCTTAACATAGATCTAAATTCATTGAATATTCACAGATGTGAGTAGACCTAATAGATTTTTTAAAATATGCTGAAAAAATAGGTTTGTCCAAGTTCTGTGGAGTGAGGATTAATGATAAGAGAGCCATGAGTTTGTTTCTAGCCTAAAAAACAAAGTTCTGGGTAAAGATGAGCCAGTAAACGGCAACAATTCCCTATTGGCTGACACTGGGTGCCTCCAGTAAAACCAGTAATTGAATGAGAATACCACATTTTGGAACCTTTGAGTTGTTTTTGGTTAATTTGTCACAGCCTAAGGTTTTAGGATGCCAAAATCCATATTCTTTACTTAAGAATCTAAAAGTTCCAAAGATGCTCTTGACTTCCTCATGCTGACCTGATCTAATATGTGAGTTTTTAAAACAATCAGGTATAGATTGCAAATGGAAACAAACCACATTGAAGGGAGAAGACTGACACAAAACACTTCTAAGTATCACCTCTCTTTCTGACTGGTAGTAAGACTGAGGGGCTGGATCACCTTTGGAACAGACACTAAAATTTGACCCAAGATAACTCCCAAAGCTGAAGAACTTCAAAGGAAATAGTTGTTACCCGAAACACCAGTACTCCCATGTGAGCAACAGCCAGGTGGATTTGCATCCCTTCACCATCACTGGCGGGGTGAGGCCTGATGCCATACATATCCAACTTTCTTGCTATGTCCAGTAGTAGAATGTCAGATTCAGCTGGGCTCCTGCCACTGGAAGGGGAAATAATTTATGAGCCTAATAAATGTGGCAAGAATGACAACTTCACCCTGAGAGCTCCATGACAAGTTGAGTGTTTTCTTGAGCCTCAAGCTTCTCTGACTGAAGGGTTTGCTTTTAAATCTGTCCTCAGCTGCAGTGTTCCCTGCTGGTGAAACAGGTGCCAGTTAAAAGTACTTACATGTGCTTCTGATGAAAGTGCACGATCTTGCTCTCTAAACAGTCTTGGTTCGGTAAGTACCGGGTTTGTGACAGATGTTTCCTATCTGTTTCTTCATGAAAGTCTCCCAGTTCTGCTGCATAATAGAAAAGTGACATTTTTTCACATTACCATTGAGAAGTTAAGCAATAGAGCACCCAGAAGACTCTCTGACTTCCCCCAAACAACCCTTTCTTTGCAGCCAATGCAGGCCATCTCGTGCTTTATGTCTATGTAGGGGGGCCAGGAGAAAGGTCTAACTGGCTCTTTTTCAAATCAGAAGCAGAGGGTTGTTATGAAGTCCCTGTATAATAACTCACAAACACAAGGTAAGTATTAAAGGCTACAGGATCACAGATAAGTATTTTGTTATTTTCTTCTCCTATATTTGGTTCATGGTTTCTTTTACATCTGATAAATCTCTGTTATGAGTTGACCCAACCCCTCTCAAATTAATATGTTGATATGCCATTCCCGAGCACCTCAGAATGCACCTGTGTTTGGAGATAGGCTCTACAGAGGAGTGATTTAAGTTAAATGAGGCACATATGTGTCCACTAATCCAATATGACCGGTGTCCTTATAAAAAGAGGAAATTTAGTCACATAGAGAGACACCAGCAATGCAGGGGCACAGAGGGAAGACCAGGTAAGGATGCATCACAAGGGTAACAATCTGCAAGCCACCAAGAGAGGCTTCAAAATAAACCAAAACGTCAGTCTTGGAATTTCAGACTCCAGACTGTGAGAAACTAAATTTATGTCATTTAAACAAACTAGTCTCTGGTATTTTATTATGGTGGGTCCAGCAAATCAATTCAGCCCCCTCGCTATGATGTAGGCCAGTCACAGCAATCTATTACTCTGGGAATCTAGTAAAACCTGATCTATCTGTAATACCCAGTACATAAATCATACTGGGAATCATTCTAGTTTTTTCAACTTACTTGCAGTTTATCTCCGATCAGAGTGTATGCTTTTCTGGATTTCTCCAGTTTATTGTTAGAAACCTATATTATATCACTATGTCTACAAAGGAAATTGAGATATATAGGACTACCTGCCCTGACAGCAATTGGCTTCAAACTATTTTGCTTTTGAATTCTTGTGTCTTCTTTATAATTTTTATGCCTTCTCCCTCTCTGTCAGATTGATGTGAATCATTAGGAGTCACTGACTTCCCCTAAAGAGTTAGGTCTCCACTTGGTTTTAAATTGTGACTTCTAATCTACCATAAAGTGGGAACCCAAAACTAGTATTCCAATTAAAATTCACATCGTAACACTTAAAAATTGGAATACAGATATCCAAACCTGTTAGCAGTTTATGAATTGTAAGAATAAATAGACTTTTCATGAAATCCTGTGGTACTCTCCTATTGGATAAAATACATGGACATGGGGGGGGGCAATCCATATTGGGTGCTAAAGTTATTATTTTCTTTTTCGTCTTGGTTTTCTATTGTGTTTTAGACAGAAGGCATATTCATTTTTAGACAAGTGATGTCTATGTATATGTTTGTTTCAAGATCACATTACAATGAAAATCTTTAACAAGTTTTCCAAAAGACCAAATCAATGACTTTATTTATTAATTAATTAATTTATTACCAAAACTGATAAATGTACAAATCTCTTTAAAAAATAATCAGGCACATATTGTCTCACTGAGTAATTATATCAAATATTTTAAAAATATATAAATATCAATTCTTCACAAACTCTTCCAGAAAATAAAGGTATGAGGCCAGGATTACTCTGATACCAAAACCAGACAAAGGCATCACAAGAAAAACAAACTACATACAGATCAATAACCTTCATATATACAAAGGCAAGAATCCTCAACAACACATTAGTAAAATGAATCCAGCAACCTATAACAATATCATAAAAAGATTACACATCATGACCAAGTAGAATTTATCCCAAGATTGCAAGATCAGTTCAACATGTGAAGATTAATTAATGTAACATACTATGTTAAAAGGATAAAGGACAAAAAATATATTATCATCTTAATAGATACAGAAAAAGCATTGGGCAAAACCCAACACCAAGTCATGTTAAAAATAAAATTCAACAAACAAGGAATAGAAGGGAGCATCTTAAACCTGAAATAGGTTTAACAATTAAAAATATACAGCTAACATTATAATTACACTAAATGGTGTGAAAATGCATGCTCTCCTTTAATACCAGGAACAAGACAAGGGTGTCTACTCTTGCGACTTCTACCCAACATTGTACTGGTGGTTCTAGTCAGTGCTATCAAGCAACAAAAAGAAATAGAAAATATTTGTACTAAAAATAAAGAAGTAAATCCATCTTTACTTATAGTCAACATGTGTGTACAAAATCCTAAAGAAACCACACAAAAATACCCTACTAGAACTAATGTATGAGTTCAGCAAGGTAGCAAGATAGATCAATATACAAAACATCATTGTATTCCCATATAGTAGCAAAAAAATGAAACTAGGAAAACAATGTCATTTACAATAGCATACATGAAGAATAAAATACTTCGAAATAAATTTAACAAAAATATGATACTTATATACTGAAAAGTACAAAACATTGCCAAGATAAATTTCTAAGAGATCTGTATAAATTGAAAGACATTTCTGGTTCATGGATTAGAAGACTCAGCATTGTAAAAATTTTAATTCTGCCAAAATTGATCCATAAATTCAATGTAATCCCCGCCAGTATTTTGTAGAAATTAGCAAATGATCTTAAAATTTACATGGAAATTCACAGGATACAAAATAACAAAACAATTTTGTGAAAGAAGAAAACAGCTGGAGGATGTACACATCCCCATTTCAAAGCTTAATACAAAGATACAATAAATAAGATTATAGGAATGAGTAAGACAGAATAGGGCATATAAATAATACAGTATAGAACATATATACTAATGGAACATAGTGAAAATCCAGAAATAAGCCCTTACATTTGTTGTCAACTGGTTTTTGACAAAGTTGTCAAGACAATTCAATGCAGAAATAATAATAGTCTTTTCAGCAAATGGGACAAATATATCTCCAAATGCAAACAAAAAATGAAGTTAGATTTTTATCTCTCAACATATGCCATGTAAGCATACAAAAATAATTGAAAATGAATGATATACCTAAATCTAATAAGTAAACCTATAAAAGTTGTAGAAGAAACTTAAGAAAAAAAACCTTAAGGACCTTAGGTTAGTCAAATAGTTCTTAGATATTACACCAAAACCATGATCCAGTAAAACATACTGAGAAAGTATAATTTCATAAAAATTAAAAACTGTTCCACTAAAAATTACAGCATTAAGGAAATGAAAAATCAAGCCACAGATTGGGCAAAAATAGCAAATTACATATCTCATAAAGGATTTTAATCAGAATCTATAAAAAATTTTAAAATTCAATAAGAAGACAATCTATTTTAAAATGGAAAAATATTTGAATAGACATTTTAACAAAGAAAACATAGACATTGTTAATGAGCAGATGAAAAGGTGCTCAACATCATTAAAAAAATGCTAATTATAATTGCAATAAAATACCTCATCATATCCACTAGAATAGCAGTGATAAAAAAAATAGATACCACCAAGTACTGATGAAGATGTGGAGAAATTGGAAACCACATGTATTTCTGATTATATAGTCATAATTTGAAGAACGGTTTGGCAGTGTCTTAAAATGTTAATCATAAATTACTATAAGATGAAACAATCAATTGCACTCCCAGTAATATACCAAAGAGAAATTAAAAAAACATGTGTCCACATGAATGTACAACACATTATTCATATTAGTTAAACTACAAGCAATTCAAATGTCTATGACCAGGTAAATAGATAAATAAAATGTGATATATCCATAAAATGAAATACTACTCAGCAATAGAAAGAAATAAACTGGAGGTGGAGACCACATCATCTTGAAAAGGAAAGTGGATGTTATCAGAAGCTTGAAAATCCCAGGAATCTACAACTATGGCACCCAGCAAACAGCTGCAAACCCAAGAACACTGGTCCCCAAGTGGCACAAGCATGCAAATTCAGGGAAGCTCTGCACCCCCTCAAAGAAAGGTCAGATTTTTCCCAAGATAAGGAGAGAGTGAACTACATAACCAGACATCTGGAGAAGAGAGATCACGGGGAGACAAACAGCCTGCATATGAAAGAAAAGCAGGCATCACCAGAAGAAAAAGTAAAGGACATGGAGGCAAGCAACCTGTCAGAGAAATAATTCAGAAAAATGATCATAAGGTGAATGAAAAGAATGGAAGATAAATTCAACAATATGTGTAAGAACCAAGAGAAAATGAAGAAGAACCAAGAAGAAATGAAAAATGACATCACTGCTATAAAGAATTCAATAGGAGGGGGAAAATGGTGACAGAACAGAGGGATGCAATCCAAATGTTGTCCCAGGGCAGACAGAGGGAGCAGCTGAGGGTCACGTGGGCAGTGTTTGTTGGCGTGTTGTGGGACAGCTGTGCTCCAGGAGAAGATAAGAGACTACTGGACTGGCCTCCCCTCACCGAACGGCCCCAGTGCTGCTGGGTTCTCTCACAGCACCACCAGCTCAGAGGCAGACCATGCCATCTTGAAGGGGAAGGACCTGAAAATACACAGCTGCAGTAGCCACTGGACGGCTGAGACCTTCAGAACAACGGTGCCCAGTTGGTGCAGACGTGCAGATTTGAAGGAGCTCTGCACTCTGGCACGGAAATGTCAGATTTCCCCTGGGGCTACTTTGGGCACGAGACCTAGGGAGCTGGCAGAGCCGGGAGATCTGCGCTTGAAATAAAGTCCGTGGCTGTTGGAGCTGGTAAACATGGAAGAGGGCCCTCAGAGCTGGTGGCAAAGGGAATTCCTAGAAAGCAACTAATTTGGACCTTACAGAGGAGGGAAGCCCAAAAATGTTGGGAGGGTCCTGGCTGCTAAACCCAAGGAGAAAAGGGGATTTGCATAGATATACGTGCAGAACCTGAATTCGCACACTTGCATTTTTTCATCTTCTAATCCGAGCTTCTGAGTGCTAATCTAGAAATGTGAGATCCCCTGGTAGGGGATAACCTGGGAGACTACAGGGGAGAGCTATTTTTGGAGCCTGGAGATAAAAGTCAGCATTTTCCATTAGAGAGGCAGCTCTGGGGCAGCCCATCCCACAAATCAGTATTGAATACCACAGGGATAGCGGGATTTTAGTTCAGGCTAGAGAGGACCAATAGACCCAGAGGTCAATCTAGAAACACTGCCACCCAGGGGCTGAGTCACAAATTGACTCTTGTATAACACAAATTAAGAAATTAATTTTATTTTATTTTCTCTTTATTCTACTTTGGGATTAGTGTTCTAAAGTCTATATCATCTACCCTTTAGTATCTTTTTACTCTACCTCAACTGCCCCACTCTCTTGCTAACCTTTCCCTATTTAGTGCCTTGTTTCCCTTACACTTTTCCTACTTTAGATTAACCTTATTCTTTCTTTTCAACCCCTGTTAAAATTTCACTGCACTTATATATCTAATCTCCAACCACTACTCCAAGTCCATACATACCTCTCGCTTCTCTGACTTCACTATCCTAAATTGTTTTTCACTCTGTCCTGTTGTTGTTTTCTTTATTGTTGTTTACATCAATTTTTATGCATGTTTATGAGATTGGTTTGCTTATTCTTTTCTTTTGATTTGTTTTATGGAGTTTTGGGGGGTTTTTTGGTGGTGTTTTCTAGTTTGTTGTTCGCATTTACATTGTTGTTGTTTTTTTGACAGATTTTTGCTTCTGTGTTCCCTCACCTCCCTTGATATTAGTAATTGTGTGTAGTTTGCATCGATCTCCAAGTACTTGTTGCTGGCTTTTGTTCAGATTAGTGGCTGTCCTATAGCAGTTTTCACCCCACATTTATAGTTTATTCCTCTTTTCTTCTCTTTCCTTTTTTTTACTTCTTCCCCTTTTCCCAATATAATTTTGGCATTCTTGTCTTTCTTTTTGTGTGTGTTGGGGGTGGGTGAGTGTGTGTGTGTGTGTGTGTGTGTGTGTGTATGTGTGTGTCTGTGTGTGTGTGTGTGTGTGTGTGTGTGTGTGTGTCTGTGTTTCCTCTTTCTTCTTTCTCACCTATCTCCAAATTTGCCTTTCTCTGGCAATCACCTGTATTTCGAGTTACCAATACTGTGACTACATTTCTGTTAAGTGCTTGGTGCATTGCACTTGATTGTGTTGTATTTTGTGCCTTTAAATCAATGCAGGAGAGTGAGAACTACATAACCAGACACACAGAGTAGAGAGACAATGGGGAGACAAAGAAACAGCTCACATATGAAAGAAAAACAAGCCTCACCAGAACAGTGGGTAAATGAAATGGAAGTTAGCAACCTGTAAGAGAAAGAATTCAGAGAAATGGTCATAAGGTGGCTGAAAAGAATGGAAGACAAATTTGACAATATGAGTAAGAACCAAGTGGAAATGAAGAAGAGCCAAGAAGAAATGAAAAGCGACATCGCTAAGGTAAAGAACTCAATAGAAAGTATCAAGAGTAGACTAGAAGAAGCAGAGGACCACACCAGTGAGCTAGAGGACAACGTAGGAAAAAATACCCAAGTAGAGCAGCTTCTAGAAAAAAAAATAAAGCAGGAGGAGAGCCTAAGGGAACTTTGGGAAAACATGAAACAAAACAAGATCTATATAATAGGGCTTCCAGAAGAACAGGAAACTGAGCAAGGAATAGAAAACCTGTTGGAAGAAATAATGACAGAAAACTTCCCTGATATAGGAAGGAAAAAACCCACACAAATCCAAGAAGCTCACAGAGTCCCAAGCAAAATGAACGCCAAAAGACCTACACAAAGGCAAATTATAATTAAATAGGCAAATACCAGTAACAAAGTAAGAATCTTAAAAGCCACCAGAGAGAGACAGAAAGTCATCTATAAAGGAACCCTCATCAGACTAATAAGTGATTTCTCAACAAAAACATAATAGGCCAGAAGGCAATGGAATGAAATATAAAAAGTCATGCAAAGGAAGGGTCTGAATCGTAGAATACTGTACCCAGCAAGGCTATCAATCAAAATTGAATGTCAAATCAGGAGCTTCACAGATTAAAAGGTCTAAGGGAATGCATTACCAGCAAACCAGCAATGCAAGAAATGCTAGAGGGTCTGCTGTAAAAGAAAATAGGAAGCGAGGAAGGACCACAGGGATAAAGAACAAAAATGGCAAAAAATAAGTACCTATCAATAATAACTTTAAATGTAAATGGATTAAATGCTTCAATCAAAATACATAGAGTAATGGACTGGATAAGAGAACAAGACCCATGTTTCTGCTGTCTACAAGAAACCCACCTCCAAAAAAAAGATGCACACAGACTGAGGGTGAAAAGATGGAAAAGGGTTCTTCAGGCGAATGAAAATGGAAAAAAAATTGGGGTAACAATACCTATATCCGACAAATTAGATCTCAAAGTGAAGGACATAACAAGAGATAAAGAAGGCCACTTCATAATACTAAATGAAGCAATCTGGCAAGAAGAAATAACTCTGGTAAACATATATGCACTAAACACAGGAGCACCCAAATACATAAAAAAACACTCCTCCAGGATATTAAGGGAGAGATAGAAAGCAATACAATCATTGAAGGAGACATTAATACCCCATTATCACCATTGGACAAATCCTCTAAACAAGAAAATAAGTAAAGAAACATCAAACCTCAATGACTCACTAGAGCAGATGGAATTAATTGACATCTTCAGATCATTTCACCCCATAGCCACATAATATACATTCTTTTCAAGTGCCTTTGGGTCATTCTCAAATATAGACCATATATTGGGTCATAGGCAGAGTCCAACTTCAAGAAGATAGAAATCGTATCAAGCATATTCTCAGATCACAGTGGCATAAAGCTGGAAATCAATTACAATAAAAACAATTCAAAGAAATCAAACACATGGAGACTAAACAGCATGCTATTAAAAAGTGACTGGGTTACCAGAGAGATCAAGGAATAGAAAACATCGTGGAAACAAATGACAATGATAGCACAACAATCCAAAATCTATGGGATGCAACAAAAGCAGTTTTGAGAGGAAAGTTCATAGCTCTACAATCCTACTGCAAAGAACAAGAAACAATGGTAATAAATTATCTAACAAAACAACTCAAAGAGTTAGAAAGAGAGCAACAAGAAAAGCCCAATGTACGTAGAAGGACGGAAATAGTAAAGATTAGAGCAGAGATAAAGGACATAGAGACCAAAGAAACAATACAGAAGATCAACAAAACCAAGAGCTGGTTCTTTGAAAGGATAAACAAGATTGATGAACCTCTAGCCAGGCTCAGCAAGAAGCAAAGTGAAAGGACCCTAATCAATAAAATCAGAAATGAAAGAGGTAAAATAACAACAGAACCCATTGAAATAAAAACGATTGTTACAGAATATTATGAACAACTCTACTACAAGAAACTGGACAATCTGGAGGAAATGGACACATTCCTAGAAAAATATAACCTCCCAAAACTCAATCAGGAGGAAGCTAAATAGCTCAATAGACCAATAAATATGGAAAAAATTGAAGCTGTCATCAAAAGGCTTCCAGGAAACAAAAGCCAAGAGCCAGATGGCTACACAGGGGAGTTTTACTAAACATCCAAGGAAGAACTAAAACCTATGCTTCTCAGACTATTTCAGAAAATTCAAGAGGATGGAACACTTCCAAACTCTTTCTATGAAGCTAACATCACCCTCATACCAAAATCAGATAAAGATGAAACAATGAAAGAGAATTACAGGCCAATATCCCTCATGAATATAGATGCCAAAATCCTCAATAAAATTCTAGCAAATTGGATCCAGCAGTACATCAGAAAGATCATACACCATGACCAAGTAGGATTTATTCCAGGAATGCAAGGATGGTACAATATCCACAAATCAATAAATGTTATATATCACATAAACAAATTGAGATATAAAAATCAGATAGTCATATCAATTGATGCAGAAAAATCCTTTGACAAAATCCAACACCCTTTCTTGATAAAAACTCTAACAACGGGGGAATAGAAGGCTCATACCTCAACATAATAAAAGCCATATATAATAAACCCACATCAAACATCATACTCAAAGGGCAAAAACTACAACCATTTCCCCTAAGAACAGGAACAAGAAAGGGATGCCCACCCTCACCACTCCTGTTCGACAAAGTACTGGAAGCATTAGCCATGGCAATTAGACAATAAGAAGAAATAAAAGGCATCCAAATTGGAAAACATGAAGTAGAGCTATCCTTATTTGCAGATGACATGATATTGTACATTAAAACCCCAAAAGACTCCATAAAAAAAAACTAATAGACTTAATAAATGAGTTCAGCAACGTAGAAGGATACAAAATTAATGCCAAGAGATCTATGGCATTTGTATACACCAATAGTGACCAAACAGAAAGAGAGACTTAAAATGCAATCCCATTTACTAAAACACCAAAAAAATTGAGATACCTAGGAATAAACTAAAAAGTAGGTAAAAGGCCTTTTCGGGGAAAACTGCAGGAGACTGAAAAAAGAGATAGAAGAAGATGTAAACAGGTGGAAGAACATACTAAGTTGATGGATTGGGAGAATCAACATCATTAAAATGTCCATACTACCCAAAGCAATCTATAAATTTAATGCACTCCCCATTAAAATACCAATGGCATATTTCACAGACCTAGAAAAAAACTTTCCAAAAATTCATTTGGAATAAAAAAAGACCCCGAAGAGCCACAGCAATCCTGAGGAAGAAGCACAAAGTCGGTGGGATTTCAATACCAGATTTCAAGCTATATTACAAAGCTACTGTTCTAAAAACAGCCTGGTACAGGCACAAGAACAGACATATAGACCAATGGAACAGAATAGAGAATTCGGATATCAACCCAAACCATTATGCTCAATTAATATTTGACAAAGGAGGCATGAAGATAAAATGGAGTCAAGATAGTCTCTTCAATAAATGGTGCTGGGAAAATTGGAAAGATATATGCAAAGAAAAAAAATGAAACTAAACCAACAAATTACACCATACAAAAAATAAACTCAAAATGGATACAGGACTTAAATGTTAGATGGGAAACCATAAAAATAGTAGAGGAATGCACAGAAAGAAAAATCTCAGACATATGCCAAAAGAACTTCTTCAGTGATACCGTTCCTAGGGCAATGGAAGCTAAAGAGAAAATAAACAAATGGGACGACATCAAAATAAAAAGCTTTTGCACAGCTAAAGAAACCATCAACAAAACAACAAGAAAACCTACTGTATGGGAGAACATATTTGCAAATGTTATCAGTGATAAAGGTTTAATCTCAAGCATCTACAGGCAACTCATACAATGCAATAAAAGGAGGACAAATGATCCAATAAAAAAAAGGGCAACAGACCTAAATAGAATCTTATCGAAAGAAGACAAAAGGAAGGCCCAGAGACATATGAAAACTTGCTCAATCACTAATTATCCGAGAGATGCAAATCAAAATGTCTATGCAGTACCATCTCACACCAGTCAGAATGGCTTACATCAACAAATCAACAAACGACAAGTACTGGCGAAGATGCGGAGAAAAGGGAACTCTCGTGCATTGCTGGTGAGATTGTAGATTGGTGCAGCCACTGAGGAGAACATTATGGAGCCTACTCAAAAATTAAAAATGGAGCTCCCATTTGACCCAGTGATCCTACTTCTAGGAATATACCCCAAGAAAACAGAAACGTGAATTAGAAAGAATATATGCACCCCTATGTTCATAGCAGCACAATTTACCATAGCTAAAATTTGGAATCAGCGTAAGTGCCCATCAGCAGATAAGTGGATTAAAAAACTGTGTACATCTACACAATGGAATACTATGCTGCAGTAAAAAAAGAAGGAGCTCCTTACCATTTGCAACAACATGGATGAAACAGGAGAGCATTATGCTAAGTGAAATTAGTCAGGAAAAGAAAGATAAATATCACACGATCTCACTCATTTGTGGAACATAATGAACGACATAGACTGATGAAGAAAATCAGATCCAGAGACTGAGAAAAGTCCATCAAAATGTCAAACCTAAGAGTAAGTGGGAGGTGTTGGGTATAAGGGGGAAAGTCAATATATTTGATCTCTTGAACTAAGGTAAATAATTTGTGTTTTCACATCCCTGACAAAGTTTATATCAAGTTATAAAACAATTGGCAGCTAGTTTGAGATAGAATTGAGATGGCCTAGAGCTTTTCATCTCCTATGGACACCAGTCCTTAGGCTCGGCCCTCCTTAACCTCCTGTGACATCACAATACCCTTACATGATGTTATTCTATAATGTCATTATAATTTTTGATATTTGACAACAGCATGTTGTACAGTTATCCAAAATAATCTTACAAACTAATTCTTTGAATGTTTGGCCGCAATTTAAAAAAGGATAGGAAGGAATTAATCCCTTTCAGAAGGAGTTAAGGCACTGGGAAGGCACTCATGCATTCTATATTGGCCCCTCTTGCCCTTTTTTCCAAGAAGGATCCTCTTCTTCCAATACAAATACACACAGCTGTTGCCTGAGCTTTCACTTCAAGCTCTGGTTGAATCCTCTGTGCGGCTGGCACCATGGATCTGTCTCTCGCCCAATGGTATTAGCTGGGCCTTCTCTGGAGAAGAAACCTGGGTCCCCCGAGATATGTGATCAGTACCAGGACTGTGACAGCAGGCGAGCGGACCGCAAGGCAGGTACTGGGCGTAGAGGCCATGGGGGCATTGACTAAAAAGGAGACAGAACTGAACCTCCCATCACCCTGTTTGGCCCTGGAGGATGGCTGGTTAACCAGAGACAGGTAAGCTTCCTCGGGGAAGGAACAACCTAAGAAAGGCACAGTCGCAGAGGGGCCAACAGGAGAGAACTAAAAGGTCAACAGAGGTGGGACACAGACCCTCACCCACTAACCTTGCAGGGGCCTAAACTCTCACCCCTTCTGAGGGAAGTCTCCTGCCCCCACAGCTGCTTCACCTCCCACGCACAACTCAGATCTGGACCCGTGTTGCAGACAGAGACTTTGCGAGCAACAGCTGGTCTATATCTAAATTCAGTCTAGTACCAAGAATGCTCAGGGCCTTCTCAAGAATGCAAATATTCCTTTCCACTAATATTTACTGGGTAAACTAAGATTTTTGCTTGAGTATTAAAATTGACAATAAAATCGTAATAAAGCTTTCAGATTAATTTATATTGGCCAAATAAAATAAGTGAATACTCAAGAAAATTTAAGTGTACTGGACAAAAAGCTGTTCCTGAAATATTAATTAAAATATCTATTAGTAGTTCATCTCACTGTAAAATTGCCTAACATCCAAAGAACCTAAAGCAGTCATATTTGTGTGCAAAAATTAAAATTTAAAATTACCAAGACTGCAATCTAAAATTTCTGAAAGCCCCCATTAATTAAAAATGGGGGGAACAGTGGGGTAATATCATGTAAGGAAAAATATCCTGTAAGTAAAATACATCTAGAAAATTCTTACTCCAGAAAAGTAAATTCCATTTGTAATGCCAATACCAGGACACCCATGTAAAACACATATCGTGTCAAAATAAGCCACAGGAAAATAATTTGGGCAAAAAGAGAAAGAATCCCAAGTGTAATTTGCAGAGAGGATCCCTGTGTTAACTTTTGGTAGAGAATGTCTCTGTGTGTTTTCAGAGAATAATTCCAAGACTATGTGGGTTTCTGGGACAGTGAGGAACTGATGGGTCTGTTCCAGCCACAAGGACGGTCCAGAAATGGGGACACTGAGGACACCTTGCCATGCTAGCAGTGGGCAGTTGTGCATTGCTGCAGGCGGCCCAGGACCAAACCATAGAGGATGGAACTTGCATTGCCACCATGTGTCCACCATCTAGATACCATTGCTGACACGTACACATAAAGAACTATTTGACATTGAAACTGCGACTCAGAACAATTGGACATTGAAACTGAGACTCAAACATTTTTTGTTCTTATACATTTATTTCTAGTATGCATAGACAAGATATTTTTGAAGAAAAGAAACAGGGGAGAGCGATTGATATCGAGGCAAGGAGGCATTGAACAGGCTGTAAAACTAATGGGGGAAGGCTGGGGAGGGTGGGGGGCGGGTGCTGTGGGAGATCAACCAAAGGACTTGTATGCATGCATATGAGCATAACCAATGGATGCAAGACACTGGGGTGGGGAGGCAGGTGGGGACATGTGCTGGGTGTAGGGGATGCTGGGGGGAGGACAATGGGGGAGAAAGGAAAATATATGTACTACTATTAAATCTGAGTGATACTGCAAAAATAGAAATAATTTTTTTTTAAAAAAAAAGAAGAACTAAGTACCCAACCCTCTAGTAATCCTTTTGGATGATGCTGCCAGGAATTTCAGTCAAATTTACTGGCCATGATTCATGCTGAAAATGGAGGGTGGCCACTAAATGGACCAACTAAGCTGAATTTTGTTTAGTCTTTCAGTGGTTTTAAATATGTGAAACTAGACTTAACTCGAGGTGGTGATCATATAATACAATATACAAATGTGATGATATTTGGAGATAGAGCTGTTGGAAGATGATTAGGTCATTAGGGTGGAGCCTTTATAAGTGGCATTAGTGCTCTTATAAAAGAGACCTCAGAGAGTTCCTTGGCCTTTCTACTATATGAGGACACAACAGAAAGAGCCACTTATGAACCAGGAAGCCATGTCTGACCAGACACCTAATCTGCTGGCTTCTTGATCTCAGATTTCCAACACTTTGAGAAATAAATTTCTGTTATTTATAAGCTTCCTAGTCTATGGTATTTTGTTATAGTAACCCAAATGGACTGATATTTAAGAGGTACTCAGAGTAGTTCAAATCATAGAAACAGAAAATAGAGCAGTGTAGTAAAAACTTATGTGGGAAAATAAACACTAAATTCTGGAGAATGGTTAGAGAAGGATAAATAGGAATGAGAGCAGGATGATATATGTGGGGGTTTCCAGAAATGGATTATTTTTTAAATGTTATGATTGACAAACCTGAGGGAAGTATGAAAGATGATTAGGATAGGTGATAGATGATAGATGATAGATAGATAGATAGATAGATAGATAGATAGATAGATAGATAGATTTTAAAAATGGAGCAGTGGTTACTAGGGGCTAGGGTTGAAACAAATATGGAGTTAGTGTTTAATGGATATAAAGTTTCAGTTTTGCAAGATGAAAAGAGTTCTGGAGATGGATGGTGGAGATGATTGCACAACAATGTGAATTTACTTAATGTCATTGAACTGTGTATTTTAAAATGGTTAAAATAAAAATGTTTGTTATATGTTGGGGGAAAAAAGAACTCAATAGAATTCATCAACAGTAGACAAGAAGTAGAGGACCACATCAGTGAGCGAGAAGGTAAGGTAGGAAAAAATACAGAGGAAGAGCAGCTTCTAGAAAAAAAAACAAAGAAAAGAAAAAGAAAGAAATAAAGAAAGAAAGAAAGAAAGAAAGAAAGAAAGAAAGAAACAAACAAACAAACAAACAACGTAGGAGAAGAACCTAAGGGAACTTTAGAACAACAAGAAACAAAACAACATCCACATAATAAAGGTGCCAGAAGGAGAGAAAACTGAGCAAGGAATAGAAAACCTGTTTGAAGAAATAAATACAGAAAACTTCTCATATATGGAAGAAAAAAAAACCCACACAAATCCAAAAAGCTCACAGAGTTACAAACAAAATGAACCCCAAAAGACTGATACCAAGGAACACTATAATCAAATCGGCAAACACCAATAAAAATGTAAAAATTTTAAAAGTGGCCAGAGAGAGACAGAAAGTTAACTACAGAGGATCTCCCCATCAGACTAGTGACTGATTTCCCAAGAGAAACACATCAGGCCAGCAGGAAATTGAATGAAATATACAGAGTCATGCAAAGGAAGGGTCTGAATCCAAGAATACTGTACCCAGCAAGACTATCAATCAAAATTGAGGGTTCAATCAGGAGCTTCACAGACAAAAAAAGGACTAATGGAGTTTATTAACTGGTACCAAACCAGCAATGCAAGAAATGCTAAAGGGTCTGCTGCTGTAAAAAAAAAAAGAAATAGCAAGTGAAGAGGGAACACAGGAATAAAGTACAGAAATGGCTACAAAAAAGTACCTATCAATAATAACTTTAAATGTGAATGGATTAAATGCCCAAATCAAAAGACATGGGGTAACTGATTGGATAAGAAAACATGACCCATATATCTGCTGTCTATAGGAAATCCACCTCAAAAAAATATATGTGCACACACTGATGGTGAAAGGATGGAAAAAGGTATTTCAGGTGAATGGAAATGAAAAAAAAAGCTGGAGTAGCAATATTTATATCTGACAAATTAGATCTTAAAGTGAACGACATAACAAGTCCACTTTATAATACTAAAAGGAGCAATCCAGCAAGAAGAAATAACTTTGGTAAACATATACACACAAATCACAGGAGCACTCAATACATAAAAAAAATTTCCTGGAAGATAACAAGGGAGAGATAGACAGCAATACAATCATAGTAGGGGACTTTAATATCCCACTATCACCATTGGACAAATCCTCTAAACAAAAAATCAGCAAAGAAACATCATTCCTAAATGACTCACTAGATCAGATGGAATTAATTGACATCCTCAGAACATTTCACCTTAAAGCCACAGAATATACATTCTTCTCAGGTGCATATGGGTCATTTTCAAAAATAGCCCATGTATTGTGTCACAGGCAAAGTCACTGCAAATTGAAAAAGACATAAATCATATCAAGCATCTTCTCAGATCACAACATAAAACTGGAAATCAACTATAATAAAAATAATCCAAAAAAATCAAATACATGGAAACTAAATAGCATGCTATTAAACAATGACAGGATTACCAGAGAGATCAAAGAAGAAATAAAAAAACACATGATGGCAACAAATAACAATGAAAACACAACAATCCAAAATCTATGGGACACAGCGAAAGCAATCTTGAGAGGGAAGTTCATAGCTCTACAAGCCTACTGCAAAAAACAAGAACCAAGGGTAATAAATTATCTAACCCTACAACTCAAGGAGTTAGAAAGCAAGCAACAGGAAAAGACCACTGTAGAGAAAGAAGAAAATAATAAACATCAGAGCAGAAATAAAAGACATAGAGACAAAAAAAAAAACATTACAATACCAAGAGCTTGTACTGTGAAAGGATAAACAACATTGATGAACCTCCAGCCAGGCTCACCAAGAAGCAAAGATGAAGGACCCAAATAAATAAAATCAGAAAAGAAAGAGAAGAAATAACACCATACCCCACAGAAATACAAAGGATTGTTCAAAAATACTATGAACAACTCAATTCCAACAAACTGGACAACCTGGAGGAAATAGACATATTCCTAGAAAAATGCAACCTTCCAATATTCAATCAGCAAGAATCTAAACATTTCAATAGGCGAATAACTATGGAAGAAATTGAAGCATTAATCAAAATGCTTCCAGCAAAATAAATCCCAGGGCCAGACAGCTTCACAGGGGACTTTTACCAAACATTTAAAGAAGAATTAAAACCTATCCTCCTCAGACTATTCCAAAAAATTCAGGGGGAAGGAACACATCCAAACTCATTCTATGAAGCCAAAATTACCCTAATATCAAAACCAGATAAAAACAACACAATGAAAGAGAATTATAAGACAATATCCCACATGAACATAGACACCAAAATCCTCAACAAAATTCTAGCAAATCGGATCCAGCAGTACATTGGAAAGATCATGCACCATGATCTAGTAGGATTTATCGCAGGAATGCAAGGATAGTACAATATACACAAATCAATAAACCTGATATATCACATAAACAATTGAGAGATAAAAATCACATAGTCATATTAATTGATGCAGAAAAAGTATTTGGCAAAGTCTGACACCCTTTCTTGATACAAACTCTCAGCAAGGTTGTAAAAGAAGGATCATACCTCAACATGATAAAAGCCATATGTGATAAACCCACAGCCAACATCATACTCAATGGACAAAAACTAAAACCATTTCCCCTAACAACAGCAACAGCACAGGGATTCCCACTCTCACCACTCCTGTTCGACATAGTATTGGAAGTATTAGCCATTTCAATTAGACAAGAAGAAGAAATAAAAAGGCATCAAAATTGGAAAGAAGTAGTAAAACTGTCCTTATTTGAGGATGACATGATATTGTACATAACAAACCCTAAAGATTCCATCAAAACCTATTAGACTTAATACATGAATTTGACAATATAGTAGAGTACAAAATTAATGCCAAGAAATCTATGGCATTTCTATACACCAATAATAAACTTACAGAAAGAGATACTAAAAAAGAAATCCCATTTATCATCACTCCAAAAATATTAAGATACTTAGGAATAAACTTAACTAAGGCAGCAAAAGACCTACAGAAAACTACAGGACACTGAAAAAAATAGAGGAAGACAAACAGATGGAAAAACATACCATGTTCATGGATTGGTAGAATCAACATCATTAAAATGCCCCTACTACCTGAAGCAATCTAAATGTTCAATGCACTCCCCATTAAAATACCAAGGACCTATATCACAGACCTAGAAAGAACTCTCCAAAAATTCATCTGAAAAAAAGACACCGAATATCCACAGCAATCATGAGAAAGAAGAACAAAGTAGGTGGGATCTCAATACCAGATATCAAGCAGTATCTCAAAGTCACTGTTCTCAAAACAGCCTGGTACTGTCACAAGAACAGACATATAGATTAATGGAATAGAATAGAGAACCCAAACCATTATTCTCAATTTATGTTTGACAAAGGAGGCATGAACATACAATGGAGTCAAGACAGTCTCTTCAATAAATGGTGTTGGGAAAATTAGAAAGATACATGTTAAAAAAATGAAACTAGACCACCAACTTACACCATACACAAAAATAAATTCAAAATGCATCAAATACTTAAATATAAGACAGGAAACCATAATAACACTAGAGGAATCCATAGGCAGAGAAACCTCAGACATATGTCAAAGCAATTTCTTCACCAATACCACTCCTAGAGCAATGGAAACTAAAGAGAAAGTAAACAAATGGGACTACATAAAAATAAAAAGGTTTTTCACATAAAAAGAAATCATCAACAAAACAACAACAAAGTCCAGTGTATGGGAGAGCATATTTGCAAATGTTATCACTGATAAAGGTTTAATCAACATTTACAGAGAACTCATACAAATTAATAAAAGGATGATAAATGATCCAATAAAAATGGGCAATGGACCTAAATAGAAACTTTTCAAAAGAAGACAGAAGAAAGGTCAAGAGACATATGAAAACATGCTCAAAGTCACTAATTATCCGAGAGATGAAAGTCAAAACGACTATGTGGTACCACCTCACATCTGTCAGAATGGCTATCAAATCAACAAATGACAAGTGCTGGCAAAGATGCAGAGGAAAAGGAACCCTCGGGCATTGCTAGTGGGAATGCAGACTGGTACAGCCACTGTGGGGAAGAGTATGGAGTTTCCTCAAAAAACTAAAAATGGAACTCCCATTTGACCCAGTAATCCCACTTCTAGGAATATATCTCAAGAAACTAGAAACAACATTCAAAAGGATATATGCACCCCTATGTTCATAGCAGCACAATTCACCATAGCTGATTTGGAAACAGCCTAATTGCCCATCAGCAGATGAATGAATTAGAAAACTATGGTACATTTACACAATTGAATACTATGCTGCTATAAAAAAGAAGGAATTCTTGCCATTTGCAGCAGCATGGATGGAAGTGGAAAGCATTATGTTAAGTGAAATAAGCCAGGCAATGAAAGAAAAATACCACATGATCTCACCCATTTATAATAAAGAGCATTATAAAAAGCATTATAACCTGATTAACAAAAAGATAGATACAGAGACAGTAAAGCATCAAGCACATTGTCAAATTACAGCAGGCAGGCTGGGGATTGTTTGGGATGAGGGGGAAGAAATCAACCGAAGGACTTGTATGCATGCATATAAGCACAACCAGTGGACAAAAGACACTGCAAGGAGGGGATGCAGGCATTTGCAAGGGGTAGGGGAGGCTGGGGGAAGCTCAATGGGGGTGCGGAGATATATCTAATACCATTCTATCTAATAAAAGAGTAATATGCAAATTGACCACACCTCTCTGATCAAGCCATGCCGACAGCCACGCCCATCAGCCAATCAGGAGCAAATTATGCAAATAAACCCCAACCAAGATGGCTGCAGCCACTGAGAGCAGGAGGGAGGCTTGGGTTTCCCCAGCAATGGAGGAAGCCAAGCTATCTGCCTGCCCTTGCCATCCTAGGCCTCCACTCAGTGCTACAAAGTTTCAATTATAGAAGATATATCCCAACAGAAATGGCGGCAGCCACAGAGCTGGAGAAAGCAGAGGCTAGGGTTGTCCAGGCGATAGAGGAAGCCCAGTTTCTGCAGTCCTGGCCTGCCTTGGCTTCTGCTTAAGTCTACAAAGTTTCAATTATAGAAGGTAAATATCCCAAGAGAAATGGCTGTGGCCATGGAGCAAGCTGGAGGCTTGGCTCTGCTCCAGGCTACAAAATTTCAATTATAGAACATTAATTAATCCCAGATCACAGGACCTCCACTTGGGTCACTGGGGGGCATGGCCAGCCTTCAAACCACAACAGGCCCCTCGACCAGGCTGTCCCACACCCCAAGGCAACCCCCACCCCGATCTGGGACACTCTTCAGGGCAAACCAGCTGGCCCCCACCCATGCACCACACCTCTATCCTATCTAATAAAAGAGTAATTTGCAGATTGACCATTATTCCAACACACAAGAGGGCTGTCCCCATGTGGTCAAAGATCCTTCCCCCATGTGGACACAGGATGGCCACCACAAGATGGCCAGCAGAGGAGGGCCTTTGGGAGGGACCAGGCCTGCAAGGGAGGGCAGTTGTGGGTGATCAGGCCAACAGGAGAGGGCAGTTGGGAGGGACCAGGCCTGTAAGGGAGAGCAGTTGGGGGGTGATCAAGCCTGCGGAGGAGGGTAGTTAGGGGTGACCAGGCCGGCAGAGGAAGGAAGTTGGGGGCAAACAGGCTGGCAGGGGAGCAGTTAGACATCAATTAGGCTGGCAGGGTAGTGGTTAGGGGGTGATCAGGCTGGCAGGCAGAAGCAGTTAGGGGCAATCAGGGAGGCAGGCAGGTGAGCAGTTTGAAACCAGCAGTCCTGGATTGTGAGAAGGATGTCCGACTACACATTTAGGCCTGATCCTACTGGGATCAGGCCTAAATGGGCATTCAAACATCCCACAAGGGTCCCAGATTGGAGAGGATTCAGGCTGGGCTGAGAGACATCCCCCACCCTCTGTGCATGAATTTCCTGCACTGAGCCTCTAGTATGTAATACTTAAAATAATAAAAATAATAATAAATAAATAAACTGTTGTGATTCATGCTAGATCATACATGAATTTAAAAAATATGCTGAGTGAAAAAGGACAGATAAAAAAGACTTCATATTTTATCATTCCATTTACATGAATGTCCAGAAAATGCAAATCTATTTAAACATAAATTAAGTTAATGGTTTCAGAGGTTGAGCATGAGAACAATGAGTGACTGAAAATTGGCATGAAAGATCTCTTTTGGCATGATGGAAATGTTCTAAAACTAGATTGTGCTAATAGTTGCACAACTCTGTAAATTCAGAGTTGTAGTATCCTATATTGACACTATGGAAAACATAAAGACACATAAGATTGCTTGTTTTTATCTCAATGTAAGACTATGACAATCTAGGAAGAGACCTATGACATACAAATGAGTAAATATCATCAGTAACAGAAGGTAACAAATGTTTGGAGCACCTTCACTGTTACCACGTGGGTCAAATTACAGCAGGCAGGCTGGAGATTTTTGAGGATGAGGAAAAAGAAATCAACCGAAGGACTTGTATGCATGCATATAAGCACAACCAATGGACAAAAGACACTGTGGGAAGGGGATGCAGGCATTTGCAAGTGGTAGGGGAGGCTGGGGGAAGTTCAATGGGGGTGGGAGGGAGGAGATATATGTACTACCATTATCCCTCTCTTCTGGGATAGTCTCTTATCTGGTTTCCCTACTTCCACCATTCGTTCACAAATTTCTATTTTCTTTCCTTTTTTATTGAATAAGTTTGACATGTAACATTGCATAAATTTAAGATATACAGTCTATTGCTTTGATATCGGAATATGGTTGATGTTGTAGCAATATTATCACACTAGAGGACTGGTGCATGAATTCGTGAACCAGTGGGAACCCTCTGCATGGCCTGCAGGGATCAGGCCACAGCAGTTGGCCAGGCAGGAGCCCGAGCCCAGGCCAGGCGCTGGACTGCTCCCACTCATCCTAGCCCTACTGTGCCTGCCACCGCCACTCAGTAAGCTCACTGCCACTCTGCTTCAGTCTCAACACACCAATCCTAGGGCAATACCAGCATGCCCATGACCGAGAAAGAGCCACGGGCTTGTGCCGAGGCAATCCTTGGTGGTCAGTTCTTGTCATAGCAACCAGTCATTCCGCCATTCAGTCAATTTGCATATTAGGCTTTTATGATATAGAATTACATAATTATAGTACAATTATGGTCTCTATTAATTATACTGCGTGTTAGAATTTTATGGCTTATTTACTACTCATTACAAGTTTTTATTTTTACCATAGCAGCCAAGAGAATCTTGTTAAAACCTAGTTCAGATAATTTCACTCCTCTGTTTTAAATGTTTTGATGGCTTCCCATCTCAGAGTAATGTTATAGTTCTTAACATGCTTTAAGAAACCCCATGATTATTCTATCCCTTTCTCAGTTCCAGACAGCCAAAAATGCTTAATATTTCTTGAACATTCTACCATGTTCCCACCTCAGGCCCATTATGGTATATGTTTTCCCTGCCTGGAACTTCCTTCCACCCAGTTTCTACATGGCTTCCTCTCTCACCTCTTTCAATTATTTATTCAGCTGTCACCTTCATAGTGAATCCTAAGCTGACCACTTTATTGAAAAAATTACTATCCACCCCTAGAATTCCCTATCTCCTTTTTATACTTTATTTTCTCCAGCACTTTTATCACCTTTTAACATGCATAATATATTTTCTTATTTTGGTTATTGTCTGATTCTCTACCACTGCCAAAATATGAATTCCACGAAGGCAAGAATTTTTGTCTGCTTAGTTTACTGCTATGTTTCCAGTGCCTCTAATAGTACCTGGCATGTAGTAGGTACTCAAGAAATATTTGTGAAAAAAATGACAAAGAAGAGTAACTAAAGGCATTCATATAAAAATGAGGCCTCATTTTAAATGTACAGATTGTGTTAGGGAGGAAGTGTCTGGCTAGAGCTGGAAGGTTGTGTAAGAGAGACTTATGCAATGAGGTCAGAGCATGGAGGTTCTTGAATTTGTAGAACATAAATATTGGATGAATGAATAAATTAACAAATTAATGAAAAATCTGGTTGTGTTCTGCTTACTGCCTACATATCCAGTGAAATTGTCTGACATGGATGGATTGTAAAGAGCTGACTCCTTGAAACTTTAGCCTTTTTCTATGGAAAGAGGATCTATTGACAAAAACTGAAGTGTTCCATGCTGTGCCTGAAATGACCACTGGAGAATGCCCAAATCTATAATGCTGCACCATTAGGAATGACATTGGGCTCCCCCATTAGAGGCTGTCACCAAGCTTCAATTCCCTGATTACTACCTTAATAGTTAATGGAGAAGGATGCCTTTCAACATTGTTTTCCCTATTTGCCTTACCCTGTGACCCTCGCCAAACAAAACACAACAGAGAACATACTGTTAGTGTCTTTGCCATTCAAGGTCCTTTCTACCACTTCTCCTAAACAGACCCTATGCTTGAGCTTTACTTGAGTTGCATCCTCTGTATACATGACTTCTTGTCCTACTATCATTTTTCCATGCTCTTTGCTCTTCCTATTACTACATATCCAATACCTATATGTCACTTTAAGAACCAGCACCAAAAGCCACGTCCTCCATAAGTCTTCCCTGATTGCTATTGTTCTTACTGCTCACTACCTTCCTGAGATCCTGGGGCTGTCATTGCCTGTCCCAGTCAGGAGTACTGACTGATACATACTGATTCAGAAACTGTCCCTCTCCAAACACTTCATTTTGAAGTTCCTAGTAAAAACAGAAATCTACCAATTAAGGGCTGTCATAATGTAAGGAATAGAGGCAAACAGATGAACTTGTGAAACAAACAAAAATGAATGTATGATCCTGCAGAATATTAAGGAACAAACTATTCTTACTATGCCTCTCTCAAAGAGAAAGTACAGCCAGCCCTAGAAGAAGATATGCTATCTCTAGTTGCCTCAGCCATGCCCTTCAGGATACAGGAGCAGTCTGGTCTGCCTAGATTCACCCACTCCCAGGTATGCCCCCCACTGTTTCCCAGGCACTTTCTCCCTGCTTTCATTTTTCAGACTAGTCCAACTACTTAGCTGCTAGTAGATGGAGAAATCTAACAGATGCCTGGGGCCTTTTTCCTTTTTAGCCTCTTTCTACCTGATATACTCTGTGCTTTGTTCTCTGTAATCATCATACAGAGCAACACAGAAATCACATCAAACGTGACAATGTGCCACAGAAAGCACATGTCATAAATGTATCCTGGGGCAAGCAGAGAGAGTAGAGCCTGCCTGGCAAAGTCCATGCCTGCATTAGTCCAAACCAGTTTCTCGACAGTAAGCCAGTGGGAGGGGAAAGTTAGACCCAGACAGAAGAAAATCTGCCTTTACTTTTAATCTACATAAACACAACCACTCTGTGACAAGAACAGTTTTGTCACCATTTTAAAATCTAAGAATCTCAGGCACAGTCAGGTGAGAGGACTTTACTCTAGGATATAACAGTTAGAATGTAGTAGATAGAGTATTTGAATCTAAATTTCCATAACTACAATGACAGCCTCTTTCTACTGGACCATGCCGTTTTCATATATTTTATCTAGGCTTTCTCTCCTAACATAATAGTGGGCACACTAAAAGGGCTCAGCTCCTTTGCTTGGTTCTCTGCCTGGTTGATATGCCCCAAAGACAACATTTACTACTTACATTGTAAGATGTGAGATATCATCAACGCTGTACAGTTGTCACTGCATGGAAGCCTTCCTAGAGCCAAATCCTTCTTTATTTGAAGAGCAAAAAGATACCTGCAAGGAAGTTGGGGGAAAAATCTCTTTGAAAGAAACAGAAACAAAAAAGAAGCATATCCCTTATCCCAGATCCAAAATATTTCAAGAATGAAACGGTCTCTCCAGTCAGTAGGATGTTTTGGGGGGTGGTGAGTAATCCACAGGCTTTGATTCAGCCCCAAACCAGTACTAGACCAGAGCTTGATTGATCCAGCACTTTGGCAGAACTAACAACCATTAGGAATCACCCCAGCCAAATCCTCCTGCCAACTTGAAGGAGTTGGCCAATCATCTTCTGGTATTTTCTGCCATGTAGCAAAGCCACATACCCAGCCAGAGAGAAAGGGAAATTCAGCTTGCGTAGGAGGCCAGTACTGCTCTGTTTACAAAATACAATCAAGCACTCACTATCAAAACTATTTAGGAGGTTGGCAGGGCAGGAACAATCACCTGATTTCACAATTATGGGAAGACAGAGACTTGGTGATTTGGGCAAGGTTATATCACCCAAAGAAAATGAAATTGTGGCCAGAACACAGGTCTGCCACTGAATTTAGGCCTCCTCCTATTCTAAAGATTGTATTTCAGAAATCAAAGACTTGAAACCACTCTTTGCTTTGTGCAGAGTGCTGAATTGGATCACCTTCTCTGTGTCCCCACAGACAAGGCACCACTCTGCACAGAGCAGGTATGGAATTACTATATATCGAATGGAAGGAAGTCAAACTGCCCTTTTTCCACCAACAGCTCATCCGGGACCCATAAAATGCCAGTTGGTATCTAGAGCTTTGCCAACCAGATAGCATTTGTCTCACACTTTTAAGCCATTATAAAAGGAGAATCAACTTTTGAAAAGATGTATATAATTAAGATTCTATCGCTGATGGCTTTATCTCATAGTCCAAAATTGGTTCCGATATTTTATTTTATACATTAAAACATTTATTGTATCTGCTCTTGGCATTTCCCTTTATTTATATAAAGCTGTACCTGGACTTTTATTTAAAAACAATTAAGTCTTGAAGTCAAGGACTTTTATTTAAAAACAATTAAGTCTTGAAGTCAATGTGGAGAATCAAAATTAATTTCAGGTGATAGATGAAAATTCAGGTTAGAAAATATCCAAGTAAATTAGCAGGTAATTATTGAATTTACTAAAGCACTTGTCATTATAATACTTCCTACTGTGTGCTCCCCAAATGAATTAGAAATCATTCAATTAGAAATTATTATTTTCACACAAATGTCAGAAACTTATGTATTGGACCTAAACAAAGCATTGTTATCAAGTCAATTATAGTTAAGTATTCTTAGATGGACCAATGAGGATAAAGTAAAGGAATTCTAACTTTTGCCATTGCCTGATTTCAAATACATATGTAAATACGATCATCAGCTTCAATTGCTAAACGGAAAGTTAATTTCAATTTGATCCTAGCAAGAAAAAACATGAAATTTCTCATCATTTTGGCACGTTCATTGCTGTTAAGAATTCAGCTGTCTGATATAAATACCAAATCCTTGCTCTGAACAGCTGATGAATCGTTTATTATCACATTGATTTTCTCATTCTTTTTTTGGTGGGGGGGCTAAAGTTTATCTCCATCAAAACTGGTCACAATTTGAGACTCAACTGAAATAAGTTATGGGCTGGCAAATGCAAATTGATATAGTTACCAAGATATCAAATTATCTAGAAAAGTGGCCTACAACTCACAAATGTGGAGAGAATTATGGGGGAAAGGGAGAGGAATAAGGAGTGAGGCAGGAAGGGGGGGGGAGAGACAGAGAGAGAGAGAGAGAGAGAGAGAGAGAGAGAGAGAGAGAGAGAGGCTGATTTGTGAAAGGTGACTTCTGCAAAGATCCCTCATAAAAGAAGCATCCCTGAAGAAAATGGGTGAAAAAGAGACTTCAGGGAGAATAACTGCCAATTAAGTCACTCTAGCTCCCAGGACCTCTTCCTTATCTGTAAACAAAGAGGGCTGGACTAGATTATGTCATATATCTGTTATATCACTTCTACATGTAAAAGTCTAAAGTCTGAAAAGCAGAGTAAGGTTTTGGGAAGTGTTATGTTGAAAATGTATCTTTGACGAAGTAGATTTACATTATAATTTTAAAGGGCATAATCTATATTATAAAAACCCAGTGGCCTTAAGCCTTAATGACCAAAGACCTGCACAGGTGGGTGGGGCTATGCAATTTTGCACGCTGGGCTTCTAGTTTTAAATAAGTACTAAAACACTTTGTTTTAGCCCTGGGCTGGGTGATTCAGTCAGTGGGACTGGGTTGGAATCATTTCCAGTCAGGGCACATGCCTAGATTTCAAGTTCAATCCCTTACCCCAGTTGGGAACTTTCAGGAGGCAGCTGATCAATGTTTCTCTTTCATATTGATGTTTTTCCTTCCCTTTCTCTCCTTCTCTCCCTTCTTCTTGCTCTAAAATTCAATGATAATATTCTTGGGTGAGGAAATAAATAAACAAATAAATAAAATGTTTTATCTTTTTAACTTTTTAATTTTTATAAGAAAATATTTTACTTTTATAAAGTTAAAAATTATCATTATAAATTATAAGTTAATTATATTAAATTTTAATAATATATAATTATTAAACAATCATAATAAAATTGTCAATAATGTATACTAAACATTATAAATAATTTATAAGATGTATGCTCTTTACTTTTTAAAATTTTTATAAGTATATATTATCATTTTCTACCTATGGGATACACACACACACACACATTTTTAATATCCATGAAATTAGCTGGTATTACACTTGTGCTGTCAAGCTGCCCTCTGATTTGAGCACAAATACAAAGAAGGCCAGCACTGTTTTTGCAGCAGTTAATGGCATAACTCTCAATTGGACACCCATGCTAACTACCACTTCTGGAACACCACCACCCCTTCTCTGTGAAGTCCCCATCCTTTGGAGAATAACATTTTAGGTACCAGCCAAGCCCTTCTTCTCTCCAGCTCCTCACCATCTTCCAGAGAATGACATTGAGAGCCAAGCAAGCCAAAGACCATAAGCCCATTCCCTGGTAAATGGAGAATAATAATTCTTAAGTAACATATACCAGACACACATGTGGGTACTGACCTTGTAAGCTCTTCTTGTAGGTGTCCAGGGTCCACTGGGAAAAATTTCACCATAAATTTGAAAACAACCTCCTTAGGATCTTAAAACACAATATTTCCATAAGTTTTAATTATATATCCATCACAACAGTAATAGGTGTATAGGTGTTTATACACACACACACACACACACACACACAAAAAAAAAAAAAAAAACATACTAGTACTCCCCTTTACTTTCCCCTTCCTCTCCCCATCACTCCCTCCCAGACTTTTTAAAAAAAAATTTCACATTTGTAAGATGCTGCTATTTCTGTATTGTGTCTCTATGTGGATAGCAATTAAGAATGTTCTCCTGACCCTCTCCCTACCCTCTTTCCCTTTGAGTTTCTTTTCCTAAATATGTGCCTCTTAGGCACCTACTGTGTCCTCTCTTAAGAAGTGTCTCATCTTGAAAAATGTTTCACTTGCTGCTTTGAATTCCG
Source organism: Antrozous pallidus (assembly GCA_027563665.1). NCBI lineage: Eukaryota > Metazoa > Chordata > Mammalia > Chiroptera > Vespertilionidae > Antrozous > Antrozous pallidus. The sequence goes on along the minus strand of CM050509.1, from coordinate 36,807,681 downwards.
CATTCCTGGCTTGAGAAGTGCCCTGCTTTAAAAGCAGGTGAATATCACCTGGATGAAGGATCTCATAAGGGGAACCAGAAGAAGTATGGTCTGATGCCTCTATGTATCTTAATAATCTACATTAAAACATATGTACTTGCCTTAATTCTTATTTACATTTGAAAATCAGAAGCTGTGCAGCTTCCAGAATTTAGCATCATTCGAATGCAAATATTTGTGAGTGCTTATTTTAAGCCATGCATCGTACTAGGCAAATATTGGAAATAAAATGACAATAAAGCCCTCATATTCTGGTATAAGAGACAGATATCTAGACAGACAATTACAGTGCCACAAAGTGTTGTAAGCACTGAGTACTGGGGAAACACAAGAGGGAAACAAAAGAGTTTGGAGAAAGTCAAGAAAAGATTTCTATAAGAGTTGAAATCTGAGTAGGGTTGCTAGACTTACCACATAAAATATAGGAGTTCCAGTTAAATTTGAATTTTAGATAAATGATTGCATGGGACATACATATACAAGGAAATTATTCTTTGTTTACTGGAAATTCCAGCTTAGTTTGGCATCCTTTATTTTATATGAGAAGCTTATAGTTGAAGTTAGTTTAATCTAAATCAGGAGGGATAGGAATATGGTAAAAAGTGATCAGAGGCAGAGGTAAAGCTAGAAATGCAAGCAGAGTCCAGTGTTTTGTGGATTGTGGTAATAAGTTTGTACTTTATTCTAAGGGCAACATGGAGCCATGGAAGCTTTGTAAACAAAACAGTGATGTGGTGAGATTGGTATTTTCAATAGTTCCCTTTGGGAGTGGTATACATGATGAGTTAGGGGGGATCAGTTCAGAAGCTGTTGGAATAATGTGACATCATTTTGCAGTGGGAAAGACTGAGCTGTGGAAAGCATCAAACCTCGGAGGGAAGGTAGAGGAGGGCGGGGGTAAGGGGTAGAGATTAACCAAAGAACGTGTATGCATGCATACAGGCCTAACTAATGGACACAGACAACAGGGGGTGAGGGCATAAGTGGGGGGATGGGGGAAAATGGGGGAAGAAGGACACATATGTAACACCTTAATCAATAAAAAAATTTAAATTTAAAAAGCAGGTGAGAGAAGAGACACTATAAGAGAATGTTTTACAATATGTTAACTAAAATCCACCAGCATCAGAAACACCAATGGAATTTATTGAAAATGCAGGGGAATGAGGCCCAATTATCTGTATTTTAACAAGAACCCCAAATAATCATAATACACACTAAAATTTGAGAACTACCACATTAGATTGTGATATACAGGAGAGATGTATTTCACAATTGTAGGCACTCAAACAAATATGAACTGAAATAAATGAATAATGTATATGACAGGATAAAACAAAAACATTTTCAGGCAGAATGTGAGTGACATTGCAGATTAACATCAAGGATGCTCAAAGATTTGTAATACTAGAACCTGAAATATATTCCCAGAGACAATCCACAGAGTGCTATAATTACTGGGCTTCTTCAAATTCATCAAAGATCCAGAAGCATGATTTTCTTCATCTCATGGAAAGTTAAAATGATTTTTTAAATTGCTGAATTTACTAGATTTATGAAGGATTAAAATAATACATCAAAACCCATTTCTTCCCTTATATTAATATGAAGAATAGTGTGGCATTACTGAAATATTTTTTTAAGTTTTATCTGGGAATTATATTCCATAAATGATTTTCCATACTTACTTTTTACTTGTTTTGTAATAGGCTTCAGAAGTTCCAACCAGACCTACAATAATATTAATAAAAAATTTGGTAGAACATGGAATAGAATGCATCTTTTTTTGGTATCAGATAAAAATAAACATGAAATAAACAAATACCAAGACTACTTAGACTTCTAAAAATAGTTAGAAACAGCAATGTCTGAGCGGACATACCTCCATCATAGTCAATCTGCCCTCTTGTATTTTCTCAATGACAGTGAACATTGTTGATCTATAACCTCTTTGTTGTTGACATTTGAATCACTGCTCCCCTGCCTGTAGTATGACAGAGGTGTCATATACAAGGCTCATTAGTTGCTATAAAAACTAATGAAGGCATTTGGCTCCATGTTTGAATCCTATAGCCCCCAAATGCCAGCTTAACAAATATAATGAGCCTTTCTGGAAAGGTGCCAGATAACAAGAAGGACACAGCAGGAAGAATATAGGGAATGTTGACTTCAGAGAGGGGAAAGGAAAATATCCTGAATGCTCATTAAAGAATTTAGGAGTCAATTCTGGAGGTTGAGGTCCAACTTCGGGAAAGTCAAAATAGATACAGCATAGATAACTGTTCACTGAACAACAAAAAAGGAGCATAGGGCAGAAGATTTGGTGTTTAGCAAACTGAGGTGCAATAACAGAGAAGTTATTTTGCAAGGGTTTAACGTTTTTCTATTTTCAATCAGGGGTTTGAGCCTCATATAGCTAGGTGCAAACTGCATTTAGAAGCAATTGTAAATACAAAGAACCAACTTACATTGTTTCCAGAATGGCTACAGAATTCTAATCCAAAATATTCCTTTTCAGCAAGGTTTAGATGGCTGCAACTCAGGTTAAACAGTGCCTTCCCCGATGACTTTTGCTGAACAAAACAAAGAGACCATAGCACAATTTGCATTCCTAACCTGATATCATCAGTGCAGTGTGCATAAATGGTAGAAGTCATAAGACTCACCAAACACTGTTTCCCTTAAGTACTGTTTAAAAGTGCTGCATCCCCCATCCCCAAAAGATGTTGAGTTTACAGGTAGATCCATGTATCTATAAATTGTTTTAGGGGTATACCTTAAAAGGTCTCAGACTAATGATAAATCCTCTCGGAAAAACAGAACCTTGAACTTAACTATAGCTAGACCTGAAAATCTATCCTTTAAATAGAATTCTTTAACCAATTCATCACACAGGTGATTTGAATGATTTCCCTGAAATTGACAGTTTAATCAAATGCAGCTCTGATCTGCTTAAAATCCTTCAGTGACTCCCCTCAGGATGAAATCTATTCTCCTTAACATCATAAGCTGGGCCTTTTCTCCCTGAGGCTGCTCCACCTGCCCTTCCATCCTTATTTCTTGCCCTTCCCTTTCCCCAACACTTTCCTCTAATAAATTATAGCCTGCTCCTAGTTCCCCATGCATGTCAAGTAGCTTCATTCCTCCATGCTTCAGCTCATATCGTTCCTTCTACACAGACCACTCTTCCCACATTTCTTTGGTTTGGCTTACTCCTACTTTGCTCAGATGTCATTTCCTTGGGATAGACAGCCCTCCCTGGAACCTATCAGCAACAAGTTGAGCCAAGGGTACCCTTGCTTACCTCAAATGTGCCATTTCTTACAAAGGATGGCTGTTAGGCTGAATTCCTACATAAAGGGACCTTGCTTTTTTTTTTCTTGGTATGCACCAGGTCTAACAGAGCATGGCACATAGTAGGAGATCCTGAATGTTTGTTGATCCAATATGAAGTTTAACAAATTACTCATATGAACTCCTTGAGTAGATTTCTTTGTGCAGCTTTTAATTTCATTCACATAAAGCCACATTTTTTTTTATTTCACAAAGCCCACACACACTGTGGGCACAAAACAGCCCCTTTCTTATGCTTCTCTGAAAACTGGAGCTGTGAAGAATACTCTGTGAAAATCTCTCTGAGCTAAGTGTGGCTGGGACTGATCTCCACAGCTAAACCCCAGGATTGATGTTTGTAGGGAGAACTGTCATGGTACCTTTGGGCACAGACTATTTGCCACAAAGATGATGCTGAAAATCCCTAGTTAAAGTCCAGTCACAAGGTGCTAGAGTGCTGCAAAGAAAGCCGGGTGTGGGGAAATGTAGTTGGGAATCACTGACCCATAGAATTAACAGCAACCTTGAGAGATCAAAAAGTCCAGCCATCTTCTCTCCTCCCCCTGCCCACTCCCTCAAGACAGCCCCACACTGAACTAAGCCCACATCTGGGATTTAATAGCTTCCATGAAGACGGGGTACCCTCCTCCCCACAGCAACCAAAAATACTCCCCTCTCTCCTGGACTTCTCTCCACTTGGTTATTCTGTCCCAAGCTCCACCAACTGGATATTCCTGTGGGTTAACCAGGGTCCTATTTTTAAATGCAAATAGGACACAAAGGTGAAACCTACTGTAACCCTAGCGCCTGGAGTGAACTGAGGGAAAGGGGTTTGATTTTATATGGAAGGTCACATTGGAACTATGGTCCAGGAAAAAAGTGTCAAGGCAGAAGCTGAAGGGCATGGAAAGGGGCAGTGGGGGAGGGGTTGTCTGGTAGGGAGGAGGGGGGAAAGATTTTGCTTATGGCAAGTGCTGACACAGACCATTCCAGACAGATGAAATCGCTTCTATTTTTAAAGTCCTCCAGGCAAGGAACTACCACAAAATTTTTCTTATTAAAAAAATTTCTAAAGACAGATATGACAGCAATATTTTTTCTTACACCAAAGAAACACTTAAGTCATGTGAACTAAATTCCATCGCAGGCTCCAGTTTCTTTGCAAACAACTTAAGACATTCAACATTTTTCATTTTCTTCCTCATTTTTATTCTTTTTTTTTCCATCCTGGTGCTTAATCATCTTCATCATAGCCACCACATACCATGTGTTTGTACATATAAATGTTTCAGCAGTCACAAAGAATATATAGCCCATCTTGTACGGTTTCCAATCAAAGCTTTTTTTTTTTTGCTCCCTTTTGTAAGATCCTCTAATATGTTTATAAGAATAATCCCCTGATTCTTTCATCCCAGTACATGCTGCCAACTGGCTTTAAAAGCCTTTGGCATTTATGCATTTGAAGGTCAGACACTCATGTGGCTCAATTTCTCCAACCCCATCTTGAGGAGAGATATTTCCCTTCAGTCCTCCATAGTGTGCATTGAAATTGGCCAGCATTGCGCAATGTCTTGCATAATAGGTAAGGTCTTGGTTCTGTCTTAACATGTAACCTTTAAGTTTTTTCAAACATTATGATCCAGTTCCTCAATTTTTATGTTATAATTCTTTCCCTCATAATATCTCTTTATATGCAGGTTTCTGATTTCCTCTTTTCTGGACTTCTGATTCTCTTTTCAATTGCTTGTTCTTGTTTAAGCTATCACTTTTCAATATTTTAATCAAATTCCTTAGTGAATCTAAACTCTTTACCACAGCCCTCCCACTTAGGGAATCAGAACTCCAAGCTTGCATCCCATCTTATCCTAATCATCCTTGCATTATAGTTGAGCAGTATTTGTAAATATATATACAATTTAAAACTTTTCACAATGTGTATTTATGGTCTGCAATTTACAAACTGGACTTTCACAATTGGACACTGATTTCTGGGAGTTTCAAACTTATCTTCTCATGAAAGCAATAATATTCAAGTTGACTACCTCTAAAAAAAACCCCAAAAACACACAAAAAACAATAGTCTATCAAAATGTCTGTGCACCTAGAGGAGTCAGAAAGCAATTGTTTTTAAAAACCTGAATTGTAGTTCTGCTCTATTTATTAGCTGGATGAATTAGGGGAAATCTATCTTTTAAGTCACAGATTGACCCACCATTTTCAGACACCTGAAAACAGAAACCATGTATTTGAATACCTGGTTTAATGTTCAGTACTTGGCCAAGAATAGCTATTCTCAATAAATGTTTACTGAAGAAATGAATGGGCCCTGGCCCATGTGGTTTAGTTGGCTGAACATCATCCCATGCACTGAGAGGTTGCCAGTTCAATTCCTAGTCAGGGCACATGCCCATATGCCTGGTTTTCAGGCTCACTCCCCAGTAAGGTGTGTACAGGAGGCAGCCAACCAATATTTCTATCCCATAAATGTTCCTCTCTCTCTCTCTCTCTCTCTCTCTCTCTCTCTCTCTCT